>JAWNOJ010000021.1:22487500-23737500 GCA_035046065.1 Chymomyza procnemis
GAGGCTATGCAAAATTTTAAATCATATTTTTAAATATTGTAATCCAAGTAATCTGAAAACATAAGTCAGTCAGGGAGCGAAGATGTCGAAGAGCCCACAAATTCAGCGATAGCCTGAGCTGATTTGAAATATTCTATTTCATTTTAATTATATACATTTTTGGGAGTCTGATATTGCGAATATATGATGTATATTACGATGATACTTTTAGTTCTGCCTAAGATATCCCCCTCAGAGAACTAGTCAGATGCAGACAACTCTACTATCACATTAGGCCTGAGTTACAAGGCAGTTGGACAACGTTTGAAAGGGTTCTACTTACCATAACCAGTGGAGCCGCAGAAGAATCGTTTTGGTTAGCATCGGCCACGTTAATACGAGCTGCGTCTTCTGGGCGTACAGCTGCTGACTGTTTATTTCCCATTATTGCGGTTATTTTATATTTTGAGTAGAGTTTCAGTATTAAAATATATTTGTCGTAAATATTTTGAATTGGTTTTTTTTTATTGTTTGAATGAGAGAAAATTTTATTTTAGATATAGGATGTGTGTCGACGAAATATTTTTGAATAATAGTTTTTAGAACTTGAAAGTTTACTACAATATATATTTAAACGCCTGCTTGAGGCTATGCAAAATTTTAAATCATATTTTTAAATATTGTAATCCAAGTAATCTGAAAACATATGTCAGTTGGGAACGAAGATCTCGAAGAGCCCACAAATTCAGCGAAAGTCTGAGCTGATTTGAAACTTAGTGTTCCATATGGAGCATTAATATAATTATATTGCAAATATATGATATATAATAGAGATATCTCTCTGTTTCATGCCTTTGTAGCGAGACGGTGTAGTCTTGGGAAACAAATTTAGTTTAAGACTAAGACATACCAAAGCCATATTTAACCACGATAACATATTTAGCAGTTTTTTATTCAAAAGTTATTTTGGTAGAAAGTAGTCCCAGGCAGAATATCGATAATCCTACAAGTTTCGATACCATAAATGTGAATGTAAAGTTATCGACAAAAGCCGTGCAAAACATAAACAAAATGTAATTAAATTGTTCAAGTGCTTATTTCGCTGCATAATGGATTCCTATATAAAACAGCTTAATGTAAGTGCCAGCTTAAGCATCGATGAAGCCATAGTGCCTTGCACGAAACTTTTAACTTGGTTACTCAGCTGCCATGAGGAAATGAAGTCCCAAAAGAAACTACTGAAGCTTAACTACACGGATGTTGAGTGCATGTTTAAGGCAACGCTGTATCTGCAAGAGATAATAACGCGTTTTGGTGATGCACTGATCGAGCAGATACCAATGCAACGTGTGCAAGATGCAAAACAATTTTTTACAGATTGCAAAACTAACAGAAAGCGTATGATCAGTGATTTGTGTTACATGATCATAGATACAAACAATGGCCATTTACACGCTCCAGTACTGCATCATATGCACAAACCTTACGCGGATGTGCAAACGGACTGGAGTGTCATTAAAGAAATTGATTGGGCAAGAAAGGAGCGGCATTACGATAATGATGTGGACATGGGTTTGGAGACCGTACATATGCATCGTCTGGTTGCACGCATATTTCGTTTGCCAGATATGCGGCAAATTAGAACTGCATTCGAACGTGGTCTTATGAATGTGGGATTCGAGATATGGCTACGCCTATTTCGTGAGCCAAAGCACAGCATTATGTATAATCGCTGTTACATTTTACGCCGTATGCTTTGCGATATGTTTGAGGAACGCACGGAGCCGGCTTGTTCCAAATTTGTGGAGCACCTTTACAAGCACATCAATGCCGAAATTGATAACTTTATTGCATTGGAGCGTTTCTGGCGCTGTTTGGACTACGAGCGTTTTGCAAACAGTCTCATAAAATATTTACATATGTATTGGACGCAACATTTGCCGCATGTGGATACAGATGAAATGCAAATCGTTGCAGGCAATGTGCAACCAGTTTTACCCTTGAGCATAGTGCTCTATATAACGCACCTAATGTTGGTGGTCAAATCGCCATGTCGTTTTCGGTATATGATGCAGTTAGACTTGGTTGAACCTGCCGGTGTGTTGTTAGAATTACTTAATAAAGTTGCATATGTTTATAGTTAAGTGCTGTGTTTATTATTTAGGCAAAAACTCTTGATTTCCATCAAGTATTTTAATGACTTTTTCACCCTTTTCCGCCAAGATCTCTTCAATATTGCGCTTGCCATTCAAGTCCGTAAACCAATTTAGATTATCGGCTATTAAATGATGATTATTGCAGCCTACACAGGTAACTATAACAACGCCTTTGGTATAGGCAATTTTGGAAATGGTTTTCATATTGCGCGTTTGGCAAACTTTGCATGTGTAAATCAGCTGCATTTTGGTCTGCAGCTCTGCCAGCGGTATGCTGTTTGTTGCCGTATTTGTATCATCGCGCTGTTAATATATGGCCATTAATTGTTTTAAATCATTATTTAAATTTCAAAATTTGGCTTACCGTTGCATTATCACTAAAGGCGCGCACGTGCTTGTTATTGTTGTGCGTCTGCAGCTGAACAGCTGTTTTTGTTATTGCTGCAATTTGCTGTTTGGTTTGTTGCAAGTTGTATGCACGTATTGTTGCTGTTGCTAAATGTTGCACATTTTTAGTGATAAACAATTTACGCATTTGTCTTAAAGCTTGCATTTTTGAGTAATTTTAGTTAATGTTTTAATGTATTTAGGCTTGATGTGCAGCACAGCTGATGTAGATATGTGTATTGTGACGATAGCACATTATCGATAAGCACAAAGTTATTATTGTAATAACAAAAACATAGCTTTATTGCTGAATAAATTTGCTTTTGTAGTAGTCTTTTATATGTCTACTTTTAAAAATATATTTATAAAGCTTAATGAAATAGTGGCATAAATTAAGCGCGCTGTAACAAGTTAAAGCATCGATTGCTGCAAAAAGCGTATCGATATATTTCTTGTTTCGTTCGATGTTTGACGTGACAACATACATAATTGTTGGAATTTCTTACTTAGTAACACTTTTTGAAAAGCAAACCACTGTTGATACTGTTTCTAGACCTATTATATAAATCTCAAATATAATGGCAACACGTATTGTGGCAACGGCAACGGTGCGCGCTGTGCAAGGACGTAAATTAATACCCACACGCGCCGCCCTGACACTGGTAAGCGTAATAGTTGCTGGTGAAATCATGGAGACCCTGACCCTGGCAGAGCACTGCTGCAGAGCATCATCCGAATGCCTAAGCATTTGATGTTTTTACTAATAGAAACTTTACTTGCAGACTCCAGCCGCCGTACAGCGCATCAAAAGTCTGCTGCAGGAGAAACCAGATTTCGTAAGTGCGCACATTTGTTTAATTTATTTTTGTTACTCTAAAGAACTATTTCCTAACAGATTGGTCTTAAGGTGGGTGTGCGTCAACGCGGCTGCAACGGACTATCCTACACATTGGACTATGCCAGCCAAAAGGGTAAGCATATGCGCGCTGGAATTTTAACTTAAGCTATGGCTCATGTGTACACTTTACTTAGACAAACTGGATGAGGAGGTGCAGCAGGATGGCGTTAAGGTGTTTATAGACAAAAAGGCGCAGCTATCATTGCTTGGTATGTGCTTTGTTATGCAACTTTGCTTGGAAATGTATTTAAAACGTTTGATTTTCTTTCGCCTATTGCAGGCACTGAAATGGATTTTGTTGAAACCAAGCTGGCCAGCGAATTTGTCTTCAATAATCCTAATATAAAAGGCACCTGTGGTTGCGGCGAATCCTTTAGCTTGTAAGCTGTAGTGACTCTGCCGTGAACAAAAAAAACCGCACCCGCCTCGCAAAATCATAACTTAGCTTTGCAGCAAAGGAATATGTAGTTTAAACGTAATACTTGTTAGAAGTTGCCAAAAAAAACAACCATTTATTTGCAATTCTTTTTTAATTAATAAATTCTAAATGCGAAATTGTCATAATGCAAAATGTATAAAATAATTTAAACTATTATGCTCATTAAATAAATTAGTTAAATTACGTGTAACATAGAAGGAGAGTACTGTCAAGGATGTACTATTTACGCCTAAAGTTGTTTTTTGTTTAAAATACTTATGGACACAATCTGAATATTTAGTTTTAAGCTGTTAATTGTTTAATTAAATAATTACTAAAATGTACATAATTGTTTCAATTGCACGCGAACATTAGCACAAGATCCTAATGTCCTGGGCCGTGTCCAGCTGAGCTGCTCTAGTTAAAATTTTCGTTTACAATCAATTCGCATAGTTTTGCCATAAAAAAGTTCATTTCGATTTGAATTTCATAATAAATAAATTTAAAAACAATCATTGTCTTAAATATGAGCTACATGTATGCCATGCATGCCAAATTCCTCGTAATCATCGCGTGAATATATAAACTGTTCGAAGTTAACGCTTGTAGCCAACTCCTTGCCGCCATACCAGGCGTAGCTGATGGGATCTTCGGGGCATATCAGCGACACATCCAAATCTGTAGGCACCAAAGCACGCAAGTCTTTTTTAAGGCGTGGCAGAAAACCAGGAAATTGCGCACTACCGCCCACAATCAGTATATTGCGCAGCAATTCATGATGCGCCTCCCAGCGACAGGCTTTTAGTGAATCAACTATAGCCTCGGGTATACCAACCTGCTTGATGCCTATATCAGAGGGATTGAAGAGCAATTCGGGTACCGTAAAGCGTTCGTTGCAAAGCGGCACCATTTGCTGTTGTTCCTCGTCGGGTCGCGGTTGGCCTGGTATGCGCACATAACCTCTGCGCACGGTGGTAAAATCAGGCAGCACATAATCCACTGCAATATCCTTGCGCTTTTGCTCGTTACTATGCACTTGCATGCACTCCTTAAAATCCTCGGCCACAAAGCAGGCATCCTCTTTAATTTGATTAACCACATGACTCTCATCCATAACATTAAGATGGCGATAAGATATTAGTTCTTTTAGATGATTTGTCAAAGCCTTGCCGCCTATATCAATGCGTCGTATGCCCTCCAGAACGCGTCGTCCCAAAACAAAAGGCACAATATGTGTGAAGCTAAAGCCCACATCGACTATAATGCAGTTGAGTGATTGCATAGTGGTGCGCTCTTCACTATCGGCCACATAATTGAAAGCAGCCAAATCCGCTGAAGTTGTTTTATATACACCAGAGACGCGGTACTCTTCGTACAGCATCTCCAGCATGGCCTCTTGCACGGATGTAAAATTCATTTGCGGTTCCGTAATGATAATATTGCGATTCTCTAGCGTGCAGCCAATGCCATCCTTGCTGAATATATGATCCCATACGGTCTTCTGTGTATCCCAGTTTAACAAATAACCGCGTTGAAAGCAGAGTATATAGTAGAGCGCCGATGTATCCCGGCATTCGTCGATTTGATTGCCAATGAATGCACGCCTTCGTTCGCTCTTTGCCTTCATAATGCAATTGGGAATAACCCTGGGCTCATCCTGATTAGCAAGTCCCACTTTTGCCGTATGTGCTCCATTATCAAGCACTACAGTTGCTTGGGCCATTTATGTAAAATATACATATGATTGTTTGGAAAGTCGCACCAAATAATAAAAAAAAACCTCGATAGTTGTTATTTGTAATATATCGATTTTATTTTCGATAGAAGTATGAGCTCCCTTTTCTAGATAGTTGGCAACGCGAGTGCTTGTCTCAGTTACACTTAAATAAAAATGTAACTGGCTCACGGCAATCGTGAAATGGTAAGTTTAAATGTGATAATATAAGAATCTCCACCTACATTGAAGACCACTGCAAACAAACAATAGACTTCCTTTTAAGGATATGCAACTGGAACATGCACATAATAGGTATTGATGCCTCTATCAAACAGGAAGAGCCAATTACAGTATCTAAGCCGTAGACTGCTCCACCAAATCTCCAGAGTGAACTGGTGAATTATTTTAAAGCTAAAGTGTCGAGAAAGAGGGAAAAACTATTTAATGCCAGATGGGAGGTGACAAAATTTCATTAAGACTCAGGTTATTTGTTTTAGTTCATTAAGTTAAATTGATTGGGTAATCTTCAAAAAAAAGAGATAATAATTTTAACGTCTGACTTACTTCGAACAATCATCTCAGAAGGTACACTTTGAAGAAGTTATTTAATATAATTTGTGTTTTGATGACTTCGCCAACACTTTTCCAGATTTATATCGGTGAGTCAGCGGCTGGTATAAGCTAAGCCTAACTTGCACGCATGCCGCGACGGATGAAAAGGATGCTGCTACTAATGAGTCATGCTACGCGAGACTCGAGGTCAAATGCTGTCCGACTCACAATGTAGAGATTTTCCTATATTAAGTTCTGATATACTTTGTTATACAATTTTTATTTATACTTAAATATATATATATACATACTTATACATTTGCATACCATAAAATATATAAACTGATTTCGTAAAAATAATGCATGAAGTTTGCAAATTTGCACTCAAAGCAATTTAAATTTAAAATAAACGAAAAAATCGCTGTTATCAAAAGATTATCTTATCGATTTGCATGCAGATAACAACCATGCACGCTGCCAATCGCTATTGCCAATCGTAAACTCTGACCTATCGAAGATATCATTATCACTGCAACAAGTCGATGTGCTATTAGTCGCGCGGTTGTGCTGTTGCGGCTTCGTGGTGCTTGATTATTTTTTTTTTTTATAAGTTCGACTAAAGTGTAACAGCTTAATACATTTAAAGCGTTTTATTTAATAAAAAAATATTAATATTTATTGTCTGCAAGTAAAAAATGTTATTATATCCGTTCATTAAAGTGCCAAAAGCAGACATAAAAAGGAAGTGCGTGCAAATCAGTATTGGCGGCAGCTGCCTACAACGAGTGTGTGCCTCTAACTAAAGCTTAAGTAATTTGAAAGAATAAAAAACCTATTCCGGCTGTTGGCTGAGATTATAAGTGCGTGTGTTTTTGTAGCTCAAAGAGAGAACGAACCACTTGTTGGTGTTTTGTTTGATGCGGCAGGCAACGCGGCAAATGCGTGCAAAATGTACACATGACAGCGTCTGCTCGTCTTAAGCACTTGATGGTATTGCCTGCGCTGTATTAACCAGCACTGCATACTCCTTGCTAGTCCTGGCTGTGGCAAGTGTACATAAGTGTCTGGCCGCTGGGGCAGTTGCAGTTGCAGGAAGCCATAAGTAATTGGTACTAACATGCGTAGACCGTCCGCATTGACGCGCAATCAATGTTTTATGATTGGCCTGCTCTTTGGACTGGTCTTGAGCTGCTATATACCGCAGAATATTTGGGAGCTAGTGCAGCAGGAGGAATGTCCACAAACAGCGGCCGAAAATTTACTAATTGAGCGTTTCGGGCAAAGTTTTGAGCCGCATTTGAATTTGATTAGCAAGCCGCTGGCAGCTAAAAAGCCGGTAAGTTCACACATCATCATCATCACGATCAGCATTAACATTATCGTCGTCGCCGTCGTCGTCGCTTTCGCCTTCATCATTAAGCATAAAGCACAGGGCCCAATTCCATGAAATCTCTTGAATCATACACTTGGAGGCCGTAATAATTATATTTGGAGCACATTGCAAATGTTTTAACGCAAAAATGAACTTGCGCTGATTTATGTACACAACGAGAGTTTAGTTCATTTTATTTTTTTTGCACGAAAAGCCAAAAATTGGTTTGTTTAAACTAAATACGAATGAATTAAATATACAAATCCGTTTGTGTGTGCGTGTGTGTGTGTACGTTGTGTGTGCGTCGTTTCATTCACATGGTTTCAGTGGCGTAGTCACCTACTTACTAAGGGGATTAAGTTGAATGGGAACTTTGGATTTTTCTAAAACTTTTCTAATATTTGAATCTGTATTCGCATTGAGTATGTTTCCGTGGCTGCAAAGGCTTATCATGGACATATCTCTTTTAGTAGCTTGCAATTTTGGGATTTGCAGTTTATAGTCAAATTCCAGGTATGTTGTCTTAAATTAAGAGAGATTTACAAATAGTTTCAATATGCTAGCTATACCAGTGCTAGCCGAATACAGCAGTGCTGTTGCGAGGAGTCCAACCAGCGATCATAGATCATTTTGAGTGATTAGAGGAGATATCTCTAGTAATAGCTGTACGCAGAGAACAGATATCTGCTG
Source organism: Chymomyza procnemis (assembly GCA_035046065.1). Classification (NCBI taxonomy): domain Eukaryota; kingdom Metazoa; phylum Arthropoda; class Insecta; order Diptera; family Drosophilidae; genus Chymomyza; species Chymomyza procnemis. The sequence goes on from JAWNOJ010000021.1 coordinate 22,495,670, forward strand.
CTGCCGCATACGAATATAACAAATAGCGTATATTTGCTAGCAAAGTCAGTGCTAGTCAAATGCAGCAGTGCTGTAGAGAGCAGTGCTTAGTGGCGAGAATGCCACGGTTACGAAGGTTAAAGCTTATAAAGAAAATAATTCCTTAGAGTGAATAGAAGCTTCATTTGATTTCATGATCACTTTTTTGCCAATACCTTTGAAAGCCATAGATCCGCAGTTCAAATGCCAACCGATTCTCGTTAAGCTATCCCAAAACTTGGTTTGTATAATCGTAACTTTAATGGCTAAATCTATTACATGGAATTCAGTCCTGTTAAGTTGTTTAAAATCGTAAGGGGTCAATTTCAATTATATGTTTTGGAAAAATTGGCATTTTGTCTTATTCAATATGGAAGTAGCTTCTTTTCTATTTTCTTACACCAAACAAAATGAGCACTGAGGTTGATGTGGAAGTCGCCCATTCAAAAAATGACTGTCTACATAAGTTCTTGAGTAGTTTCAGCCTTAGATTTAGCTTAAAAATCCGTTTGAAGAAAGTAGCCTTGCAGCAGAAGATCACACCACCAATTTGAGCACAATAGTTTGATTGTGGGAAGCACATATTCTACAAAAGTGTTGATCTTTAAATTCTTAAAAAAAAAACAAAAAGTCGGTAGACAATACGCAATAGCGTTCTCCATTGACGGTTACGACTTTTGTTACGATTTTGTTTTCAAAGCAATACGATCCAAATTGTCGCCCGTTGTGCATGCATCGGCTTTCCGATGATAGCGTGTGGCATTTCTGTGTACATTTGCGATCAAATTGCTTACTAATGTAACCAAAGACTTGAAGATAAACTTCAAATGAATATATAGCTTTTTCGATCGAATTTGTTTGGCATTATGCGTCGGTTTTGAAACAGGCAACATTTTGTAGTTCCACAAATTGGAACATCAGATCGAAATCCGCACCAATTTGGTCTTGTTTATGAGAAAATGTACTCCAGATTGCCATAATCTTGCTTTTAAAAAGAACTTAGGTTAGAATCGGCTTTTAAAATCAGCTTTTTTAGGGTATAAATAGACTCGTTGTAACAACGAATGGAATATAATCAAGCAGTTGATATCCTTGGAATGTTAGACCATTTTGTGGAAGTTCTGTCAATCGTTCATTTATAACAAAGTTTCGTAATAGTGCAGAAAGTACACCATCTTGTGAACAGCCTTTGGTCGTGATTGCTAAAGCTTCTTCACTTTTGGAACCACCTCCGTAGTTCTGAGCATGTTGCTCATCCATGAAGCTTGAGTGTTGCTGGCATCTTTTCCTAACAGTGCTCTATTTATGGCTTTGTGTGACGTATTATCAAAGACATCTTTTATGTCTAGAAAGCCACAAATTACTGTGGCTTAGTTGATATAGTAAAGCTTCGGCGGAGTGTCCTACTCTGAAAGCATGCTGGAAGCGGAAACTTTTTCAGAAACTTGGTTCTGCTGTAGTTAACTAAGACTGCTTCAGCATTTTCATTGTTCTAAATCAAAGTTTATTCGTTTTGAAAGTGAAAAAATAATTATTGCTGCCACTGTTCATAAGTATCTCAGGAACGCCACAAACGACTGGATCATTATTTTTCAAGTCTGTGTTTTTATTGAAGGGGGTGGCCTTTACAGAGTTCGGCACTCGGAGTGTAATCAATTGAAAAGGTACAAAATTTAGTTTGGAAAATAACTAACGTTATTCAAAGTACAAAATGTATAAAAAGAATACGGAATTCAGAAACAATTGATTTTTGCTCGATGTGAGCTCGTTTTGCGTGGACTATGGCTTTGAGATAGTCCAAAATCGGTTTGCAAGCTGCCTTCAGCTGACTTGCATGTATTTTGACCTAACGACTTTTTTTCACACGTCAAAACTGGTGTATCTTTTAACTTGGACCTTGTTCTCGAAAATGTTCCAAAGATTATAATGCATCGGATACGCATGTGGTGAATTCGAGAACCATTGTGTGTTGTTTTTGTTATTCTTGGTTCAGTCGAGCTTTTTAAAACGCTACCGTGAGTTTCGTCGAAACGTCCATGGTCTGTCACCAAAATGCTTATCTGCTCATGGCTTCACAGCAATTGTCGGCATACTTTCCATATACTATTGTGCATTCACCAGAAGCCAGACGAGATGAAAACAATTTCGGCCAAGCGAAGCAACTCCTTTGCTCTTTCAAGTCTGACTTGTTGCTGCTTTGGTGAGAGTTTATGCGTCTTTTAGATCTTGTAGAGCATGCCCTGAGATCATTTTTTAGTATGCGGCGGTTGCTAAGATATTTTCAGAACTTTCAGTGAAGTTCTTCGTTGGAGATTTCGCACAAGTTGCTTCTTTACTTTGGGAACCATCTCATGTGAGGTTACAGTCTTTTGTTAGATAACTCCTTCACGTTTTGCGATAATATCATATATAATACTTTTTGCGCTTGAGGTGTTTGAGCGAACAATCGCTAATTAAAGTTTTCCAGCTAAATATATCGCAATCACATTATTACGTTTGAAACCTATTACTGCTTTCTTTTTTTCTTGAATTCACCCGCGGCAAAATGTTTTCGTGCGCTTGTAAAAAATACTCTATGAATTGTCATTAACTTCTTAACTTATAGACTTCTTAACTTCGGATGTCGTACACTGTCATGTTTAGGGGCCACGTCATCTCGGTCAACGCTCCAGATGTTGAGCATGAATATATTTCTATTAAAAGCTTTTGCAAGAGAACAGGTACCTACAGTTCATAGCCGCATCCGAACGGTGTTTGCTTAGGCAAATAGCATCTGTTTTTTGCTAGCTCTGCCAGTGCTAGACAATTGTAACACTGCAATGGAACCCCCGACCTTTTGTGTTGCAGGCGAGTATGCTGCCACTACGGTACCAAGTTCCACATCAGATATAAACTGCCAAAAAATTGAGACAAAATCATCTGTTCCTATATTATGCATTGAAGCGGAGCACCTGCATGTTAGCATCCAGCGGTTGTCTCAGCTGGATGCACTGAGCGAGCTGCTCTTAGCAACAATGATTTCGCAAGTTAGCCCCCACCCTGGGTGTGCAATGCAAACCCCCATCTGGCTGTGCCACTGCACACGGCTCATATATCAGGCAGCCGCTGATAGCAATTTATTGACCTTCTTGCTTATCGAATTTCCTTGCTATTTGTTGTTGCCTTCCACGCTGCTTTAGCACACGCGTCACTTTCTATGTATTTTCTTATGCTTTTTGCTTTTAATTTGCCTTTTGTTTAATTTGCTCAAATAAAATCTTAGTCTCTGTGGCAGGCAGGGCAGCACAGCACAGCACAAGAGTACCCAGCGAGAGCAGCTGCTTGACCACTTTGTGGACGCCTTTTTTGTTTTTTTTTCTTCTTAATTTAGATTCCCGTCCCGTTCCCGCTGCAGTAATTAGCACTTGACAGTGCGAAGAGCAGCAGCAGCAAATAAGAGAAATAACCAGCAAATACACTAACAATCACAACAACAACAAAAATAGCAACAGTTGGTAACAGTTTGAGAGCCATTGAGTGCTGTCTTATCACAGTTTGAAGCGCATTGCACAAAAGTGTTGAGCTCGACATTTTAGGCCAGAATTCACAATTTAACACTTAATTTTCGTTTTCTTCTTGTTTTAATTAAATTCAATATTAAGACTAAGCCAAATACTGAAAAAAAATTCAAGGTGACGAAATTGATTGATTCAGTTGCGTTCTTGCAGTTTATTTTTTTATAAAAAAATATAGTACTTTTGGCTAGGTCAGTGGCGTGCAGAAACGGGGGGTTTTGGTGGACTTATGAATATGAGGGTTTTTGAAAAACAAATTACCGAAACAATGAACACGTACAAAGGTACGGTTGTGTCTTTTTATTAAAATAAAGAAGAATCGAATATTTTTTTTAGAATTTGACTACAGTTAGCATGCGGTTCCTTAAAATATTTGGGAAAGCGAAATTGGCTAGACTTCAAAAATGCACATTATAGGGTTTTAAAAAATTCTTGTTTATTTAAGATGAAAGACTCTTTTTTGTTAAGGGTTTTTATTTAAGCGCCACAACGAAGTTCAGTTGAGCGTAAACTTTAAAATTTTTATGGTGCTTACCTTCCCTTTAGAAAAAAGTCAAAATTATGTATTTATTTAAGAGCCCAAACTAAGTTCAAACGTGCATACTTTAAGGCGATAGAAATTTAAGCGCTGCTGAATAGTGCATAGAATACCCTATAACTTGGTTTTAGATAAAGCTATAATAAAAATAATAATTATTTAAGGGTTTCAATTAAGTTCAGTTGACCGTATACTTCAGCAACATAAAATTCCAACACAGTCGAGGCAATGCTGGATAGTAGAGTATCCCATACCCTTTTTTTTTGAAAAAAAAAATACATTTCTATTTATTGTATTGTAATAGTTCAAGTTCTTTCTCATACCCCTGCTGTTATCGCTTCAAAGTCGAAGCATAGAAATATCTCTATTTATAGCTGTTTAAAGAGAACAAGTACCTACAGCTTATAGCGGAATCCGAATGGCGTTGTCTTTAATTAAAACCGATTTACCTAGGAAGCGCTAGCGATGTCACCTACTTTCGGTTTTTAGAGACGAATACGATAAATCGAGACCCACAATTTTCATTTGATCATCGTCACCATTAGTGGCGCGACGATTCCAGTTGAATCTTAGCCTCCCCCTAATATTCATATACCATGCACAAAAAGTGAGTCCTCTCGAGGCACGTCCCAAGTATTGGGCCAATTTTCGATTTATTCGAAAGGTTTTAACATGTACGACACCTTAAATCGTTGCTTTTGAATAAATTTCATGTATTTTAAACGAACGTTAATTGTTTACCAAGTCATTTCGATCGATTTTGCGAGTGCAGTTTGCTTTTGACACAGATTTTCATCTAGTAAAACCTCCAATTTCGCATTTTCAACCTTTTACCAGCGTTCAATGGACTTTTGCTGCATGGGTCTCCCCGCACATTTACGAAGAGGCAAAAGAGCTATGTTGTTGTTAGAAACAGACGCTGAGGCAATCCTAATATTCCCGATAGATGCTACTCCCTTCTAATGAAAGCGGTAATCTCTTTCAAAATCGGCCAATATCGGAGTAAATGTAATACTTATTCGCGCACTGACAGCTTCATATTTGTATAAATAAATATTTTATTTTAAATTTAATCCTAAAAATTCTTGATATAAGTTCTCATTTAAAAATCGTGCTTGTATTTTTTCATTTGAATTATCTGACATGCTACAAAAATATATTTACTTTTAAGAAATAGACAGTCCCTAGTATATGTCATCCATGTAGTTATTGTTTGTAGTATTTTAATTACAAAACTGACAAACTTAACTATTTCGCAGATAATCGCATATCCTTTATTTTCTATAAATTTTGTATATAAATTAAATTTTATGATTATTTGGCTCGAAAATATTTAAGTGATAAGTTTTCAAATTATTAAAATACTCCATTTTGGGGTATAAATTTCTTTAGGAAATGTTTAAAAAAAAAAATAATAATACAATTTAATATTTATAAATATTATAAAATATATATCATGCGACGAATTTGGATCGTTGGCAACATAAATTTTTTTAAATTTATAATTCTGTACCCGATTTTTTTTATTTTTAGCTGTTTTACCATTTAAAATTTTCCATTCCCATAAAGTTCGTTTCGTTGAAAACAAAAATAAATGGGATTTTTAGAAAAACAAAGTCGATGAAATTGTTATTACAACGAATCGTTACACAGCTCTTATTTCAAGCTATACTTAATTAGCAGTTAGAATGATCTATCTGTAAACTTGGGTGCCACGAGCGATATAGCATTTGTTCCTAAAGAAACCACGAAAAAACATAATATTCTTTGAATTTTGCAAATTTTCATATAAATCGTTTTACTTCTATTGCACTGCAGCTAAATCGTAGAGCTTAAAGATCATATAAATTCCTACAGCCAGTCAAAGCTGACAAAACTTTTTCCTAGCCAGATTTTTAGCGATTATTCTTGTAGGTAAAATCATATGATCTTTCATAGTGCGCAGCTGTTCTTTAGGATTTCCTAGTACCGCTTGCAAATATTTATTTTTTATGGGCAAGTGTTTTAGTTTATTTTTCAAAATTATTCGTAGTTCTTGAAATTGTTTATTAATAATTTTTATGAATTAAAAATATTAATTAATTTCGTGGTAGACAAGTGTTTATGAAGACTTTATATATTTATTAGGGAATCAGACTTAGTCGATTTTCTTTCAACCAAAAGCTCTCTGCCTTTGAAGCGATGGCGAGTGAAATAAATTTATTTTTTTAATCAAAAATATCGAAATACCTCTTGATTTTGTCGAAATCCATTAGTTAATATTAAATGCATTTGTGGCTTGGGGGCTACACGCTTCACTCAATTAAAAAATAATCAGTAAAAAATTAAAATTAATTAATTGTACAGCTTGGGCTTTGGGCGAACAAATTGAAAATGTATTTGCATTGATTAATTAATTATAAACAAATTGAAACTAGCAAGAAATAAAGAAATAAATTCATTAATTTTTTACTAATTAAAAATTGACAGCGCAGCTTTAAAGCAATAAATGAGCAAGATTCATATAAGCGCACATATCTTCTGAAGTGTCAGGCAGCGCAGTCTGCAAGAGCGTAAATGAGCGTAAGAGCGTCTCGCAAGTCAATGTGTGTGAGAGAGTTGGATAATAGATACGAATTCGGTTGCCTTACGCATTATTTTGACTTTAATTTGAGATAATTGAAGATCATTAAAGAAAAGTGAGGAAATGTTTCAAATTTAATGATGAAATGCAATTATGAAATTGTGACTAGTTGGTTATATAAATTCTTGCCACAAAATCTTTCAAATTTTTTTAAAAATATTGCTACCCCTACACAAAAACCATTGACGCCACTTATGTGACTTTTGCTTATTTATTTCTTTAAAAATATGCATACCCATGCAAACGTTTGCATTTTTATTTTTTAATTATTTGCAACATTTGGCATTTATTAAACATTTTTAAAAGTCGCGTGCTCTTGAAAACAATTATTTTTTCTTGCCGTTTTGCGAGTCTTGAAGACTCAATTTGTTGCAAAAAGGCAAGTAGCAAAAGTTTTAGAAATAAAATTTTTACGTTGAGAGGTGTTAGACTTGTCATCTCGTTTAGGGAATTCCGAAGCATTCGTATAATTATAATGTTGATATAATCTTTTATTTAAGAAAAATTACAACAGTTTTGAATAGAATTGGGCAGACTCTTTATGAACATAGCGCACGTGCTTAGGGCACAATATTCTGTCAACTCTCTCACACGCATTTGCTTGATAGTCGCTCTTGCGCTCATTTGCGCACTTACTGACTGCACTCCTAACTCAAACAAAGCACTTTGTGAATCAACATCTAAACGAAAAAGTTCATCAACTAAAAAGCACTTTGCCGATTTCGTTTCCGAACAAAACATTAAATTATTGCAAAAGAGTCGAGTTGATGTGCCACAGTAGCACTCCCTGTAGCTTTTTTTAAAGAAAACTACATATCTGCCTATTGCCGATCTTGTTAGAACAGGAACTTAATTGTATATCTTTTTATTTAGGCGAAAATGCTTGATATATTCAAAAGTTTACAAAATAATAAGCGATCTTAATGAAATTTGAAGTACACGTCAAGCAGTTTACAAAAAGTATTTGGCAGCAGTTCGATGACACAAGTTCGGGGGCTTGGAATATTGAAACTTTGTAAATCTCTTGCCAGAAGTAGGATGCATGCATTGCTAAAATTTAAATGCAAATCTATTATTTAAAGATTCGTAGGAATCATAGGGAATTACTTGAAGCTAGGTTACTTGGTTTTATAACTACGTAAAGTCAAGGCATATTTGACTTAAACTTCCATTGCCAGACTTTGCTACAATAATGCAAATGGGCGTCATATCCATGCCGAGTTTCTAGTCAATTTGCTGAAAAGTTTAACTATAAGCCGGGAAATGCTACAACGTGAAAACGGAAAAAGTTCTCAATATGATGCGACAGACATCTGCGGAAAAAAGCGGTAGTTTGAGATCACAAGCTCGTATGGTCTTTGAGATCTAGACAGACGTACATGGCTCAGCTCATTAGCATTTGAAAATTACAGGGTATAAAAAAAATCTTAAATCAAGTATGGCTTGTCGAAAACCATAACTCGTCGAGAGCTGAAAGAGAGAGAATTGAGCATTGGCTTAGCTTAAATCAGAATTTTGCATCTTTTTTGAAACTTTTATAAAACAACTTCTTAATCAAGGTGGGGTCTAGCTGGATAGGCACACTGCTCGAAAAATATCGGTTTAAAAATATTGAATGAATAATAATAAATAAATATAAATTTTACTTATAAATTATTATGATAAAAAGTAACAGAAAATGCATCATTCAATGTAACGAATGTCTTTCCCATCTTTATCTAATTTTTCAAATACCATACCAAAAAATAGAGTACTTTCGGATAGCGTTCTAATTATGGAGTCAATTTTCGATTTATTCAAAAGGCGACGGCCAATCTTCTTGTTTTTAAATAAATTTCTATTATTCTAACCGAAGAGTAATTGTTTCACTCATTCCCATCGATTTTGCAAGTACAATTTGCTTTTGGCACAGATTTTTCTGCAGTAAAACCCCGAATTACGCATTTTCAAACCTATAGGGATGATGCATATGATGCATTTTGTCTTCAATACTGAATACTGATCTCTGCCATGGGAGCAGAATTTCCGTAAACTTTCAAAACTGTTCAACAGACTTCAGCTGTGGCTATTCTCCCACTTTAAATTCGTGAAAATAAAAGTCCGCCCACCCAGAGTCTTCATCTCTTTATTTAAGATTTTTGCGGACTTTTTTGTAGAGCATAAGATTCGATTTATTTGGCAACTTAATTTCTTCCACGAAATTGCAGCATCGGCATTTGCATAGACTATTGAAGAGTATTAAATAATACTCTATGTAAATATCATTTATTTTTAATTTTATTTTTTATGTACTGTGCACATTCAAAAGTCCATTTGATTTAAGTTAATAAGACTTACGTAGAGTATAAATAAATATGTGCGAGTGTTTGTTGTTATATACACAATTATTTAACTTAATATTGTTGTTGTACTTTGCGCATTTGGTGTGTGTGTGTAAGTAAATAGACATAGCTAAGTGGCACCGCTGGTTCAGCTTAAGCTTAAGTACTTTGTTTGCATACTCTGCCAAGTAGTACTTAGGAATTTCAAAGCAAGTTGGCAAAGTCACCAAAAAAAGAATAAGCGAGTTTTTATTTGGTGTCGTTTTTTAAGTAATTTTGATTCAGTTTGGCAAGCGATTTCAAATTTAAACTTTCATCTGTTTATAGTGTGTTAGTAAGGGGCTACGCTACCTGCTGGCTTTAATAATTACATTTCATACATTTTGTTTAAATGTTTTTAAAAAAAAATGCAACAGAATATGTAGTCTGACTGTATTTCATTGTCTTCACTCAAAAATCAGATACTTGAAATTTGTAGATTTTTGGTAACTTTTACTCTTTCACTAAAAATAAATAAATATAGAGATACATGGTCTGGCTGTACGACAGTAACACACAAGCTGTGCTGCAGCTGTCTTTAATTTCTAACTTGGGCTAAGTAAATAGGTATTTCCTTTTGGACCTGGTACCTTATATTTAAGAAATTATCATATTTTTTATTTTTCTCTTTCGCTAAACATAAATATATATAAGGAATGTCAGTCATGCTTTAGTTCAACCAGACTTCCTTTTTAATTTTTACTGTGTAGAAAAATGTACTTATCTTGAAGCCGAACACTTGAATTACCATAAGTTTTTCCAGCTTACTTTCTAAGTTATGAGAAAAAAAATATGTACAACGATTAATGGTCTAGCTGGACCTCATTGGTACGCATGCTATGGTCCAGCCAGATTTTATTTTCGATTTTGAGCCAGTTACTGAAGATTGTTTAAAATCTGACTGAAAAAATCATCTCGTTAGATTCTGCTGCTATAATTAATGCATTGTTTTAGTTTAAAGAGATCTTTATTTAGCAAAATATTCTGAAATAAGCTTTTGTTGCTTATTTTTATTGGTCATATCTTTGCAGACTTCTTCATGTTGTTTTAATAGATCATTAAGATCTCGTTGAAATTTAAGACCAAAATCTAAAATAACATCTTCTTCTTCGTAATGGCGTCGTAGTTGTCTTCTTAGTCCCACTAGTCAATTTGCTGAAAAGTTTAACTAGAAGCCGGGAAATGCTACAACGTGAAAACGGGAAAAGTTCTCAATATGATGCGACAGACATCTGCGGAAAAAAGCGGTAGTTTGGGTTCATGGTTTTTGATGTCAGATGCAATGTCACAACACTATTTTCATCACAATTTTTCGTCATTTCTATTCAGACTTTTGCAATTACTTATCTTACATTAATATTTACTTGATTTACATCGACAAAGCGTTCTACAGCTAATTCTTGGCCCAACACATTTATCTGTGAACACACTGCCTCCAAAGATATGTATCATAACTATCATCATTATGTATTTTTTAGGCCATAAAAACTTCAGTTGATTTTTTCATCTCGTTATATGATTGTGTTTGATACAATCCAACATTTTAAGTTTTTTTCAGGCATTGGTAATTGCAAGAGCTTCTTCTTTTTTGACAGGATCTAAAATATATTGGAATGACTTTTTATAGACAGTGCCTGGAAAGTCGAATTTATTTTTGTTCTAGAGAAGTCGTATTTGAAGAAAAAAAAACACAACTTAAACATGTTCAGGCGGCAAGTCTTGTGGGTGATCTGAAGCCTTTTTTGGATTAAGTACTTTTTCGAATCTGAGACGAAAATGTTATGGAACCAATTATTTAAGAATGTTGCGCTAACACAAGCTTTTCCAATAAACGGCTATATTATATTATTATTACTATTATGGCTTAGTTATATGATATTCAGAAGCATTTCTAGCAAAATTAATCGATGTACGATCTGTTACTGCCTTATGACCATTTGCTGATTTGTTATGTTTTGTTGGAAAGGTTCTCTCATTAGCAATCAATAAATGGACTGGGCTGTTTGGCGTTTGGTATTGATTTTAGTAAAATTGTTTGTTTTTGGAGTCCGCGTGAAGTGAGGTACAGGTATACTTAGAATTGCATGATGTGCCTGACATTTTTGTTGTCTTTTATTAAAAAAAGTATATATATTAAGGGATTTGTGGTCTGACTGGAGCAGAGTGGCAGGCAGATTTTATTTTTTGACTATAATTCCATGATTCAATTAAATTTTTGCCTTACAAAACAAAAATTGTGCCATTTGCATGACCACACAATGCAGCTTTAAAAAATGTATCGATACATCGATTACCATTGCAAATGGCATCGATATTGAATTTCGCACGTGCTGATTGTTAACGGTACAGATACAGATGTTGAACGCCAAATGCAGCTTTAAAAAGTATATCGATACATCGATTACCATTGCAAATGTCATCGATATTGAATTTTGCACGTGCTGATTGTTAACGGTATAGATACAGATGTTGAACGCCAAATGCAGCTTTAAAAAATATATCGATACATCGATTAGCATTGTAAATGTCATCGATATTGCATTTTGCACGTGCTGATTGTTAACGGTATAGATGCAGATGTTGAACGCCAAATGCAGCTTTAAAAAATGTATCGATACATCGATTACCATTGCAAATGTCATCGATATTGAATTTGGCACTTGCTGATCGTTAACGCTTACGCAATTTGCTGCGTATGCTGCAAACTCGTATACTCTTTTAAAGTGTATATAAATTTTGTTACTCCAAATGTATATTGACTCAAGTTTTTGCCTAGATATACATATATTAATATATATATATAATAGATATATAAGATAGATGTACGTTGTTCATTTGGTACAAACGTGTCTCCGTTGAGCGTTAATTTAACAGCAACAGAAAAGTGAAATCACAGCTACGAGCGAGCGGGCAGCACTTTGAACTCTGACTCTGCAATGTTTACACTAAAATATCATTGGCTTTTGCTTTCAAGCATAACCAAAGATGCACATAAAAGTTTTCATTTTATTGTAGATTTTGTAACTTAAAAAATCGTAGATTATATCAGGAAATATGGTATTGTACGTTAACGCACATAATATTCGTCATTTCTGCGTTATGTCGCAATGGTTAAAAATCAAGTGCAACACAAGTTTTTTTTTTTTGAATTCGCTTTATTTCTAGAAGAGACAGAGAGAGAGATTGAATGCTCTACCCGGGGAAATTTAAGCTCAAGTCATAAACATAACTAATGTGCGTACTCATGACTGGTTTCGACAAACGGTTATCGAGTTACGGACTGTTGATTTTACGTTAGCAAAGGCAACACGTTCTTTGGGCTTCACGGCGGCTTACCATAAAAAAGAAAGACTTAAAAATTCTATTTCCTGCAGCTTTGTTAGTCATTAGAACAATAGCGCTTTAGGTTTTCCTGCCTACTATGTTAACCTCAATAGCATCCAAGGTTTTGTTCATAAAATTACCGAGAAAATGAATTTTGTAGTCCTGGATGATCATCCATGGGCAGCGAAAATCTGGCAAGGTATCTTGTCAAAAGATATAATAAATGAAGTTGACGATGATAAGCGATCAGTAATCTTGTTTAGGTAACTGATTTTCATTGACTGCAGATGATGTTAGCTTCGTGCATCGGGAGAGATTTTTAATTCCTACTTAGACCAAAGTAACATTACGTAATGCTCTGCCTTATTTCTAAGCCAACAGCTTTTTTTTTTTTTTTTTGTTTGATTGTCAGAAAGAAAATGCTTGACAAGATTACTATTTTCTGATCATCTGGGTTTTTTTTACCACCAAAACCATTGATTACCACAACCAATGCTTTGATTCATTTCTTGCGCTGTTTATTGTTTTTTAAGATATTTATATTAAGCCAAAGATATTTGGCTATTCCATCAGCAAGCCGCCACAACAAATTTAGTTGCGTTGTCATTGTGCGTGAGATAATCCTTAAAATATCACTCTTTATCTGATCATCTCTATACCCAATGCATTATCTTGTCTGTCATTCTATGCTATTCTATGCTTTGCTTTTATTCTTATAACGATTTTCGCTGTTTTTATAAGAGATAAAATCCTGGACAATATATTTGGTATATAATATAACTCTTTTCTTATCATAGCTCTCTTCAAATTAGAATCATGCTTGTTCAAACTTGTAAAATTAGTTTTAGTACAATGAGTGTTAATCTTTAAAATTCCATTTGTATTTGCGTAAGGCAGCCATCCATCAAAAATTTGTTATTGTGAAAAAGAGAAACCTCACACTTAACTGATCAACTCCAATACATTATCTTATCTCTCTCTTATCACCAAATCCCAATCAATAGTTAAGTTCGTCGCAATTCACTGCTTGATCTTTATGCTAAAACGCTTTTATTTGTTTTTATAAATTACAAACAGCTAGACAATATGATTCTTTTTTAATTATCATCTTTCTTCTCAAATAAAACCTACCTTTGTAGATTCTACTTGCAAACTTGTTAACTCAGGATTAGTACAATGAACGTGAAGCTTTAAGATTAAGATCAGTTCATTTCAGAAGAACGACATATATTTTCTTAAATCTTAAATGATATTTAATTATAAAACGATAAACAATAATTAAGTTGGAGAAGTGAAATTGTATATTGTTTCTAGTTTAGAGTTTTTGTTTTCTAAGTTGAATATTCATAATCGTTCTACGAAAGCGCGCAATATATTTAAACTGAATTTTATTGGTATTTTTAAGCGTAAAATCTATAAGTTCTCTAAGAATTCACTGATGGTACCTGCCCGCTACTCTGAAGCTGCTAATTGGGTAGCTTCACTTACATCGTGCGAAATATCACTCCTTTGGTGGCAAGTGTTGCCTCTACCATCCAAGTTATTCCTCGTTAACTTTTCTTTCGCGTTTCAACACTGAATTATCTCCATACCATCTACTTGGAGCATAAGTTTGGCTTTCTGCAAAGTCTTTTCGCGCATCATTAATGCTCTAGCGCATTTCGGCCAGATGCAACTAAGATCTGTCCTCGAATTTTTGTGCTCGATATGCGTTTTTCTATAGTTCGCCTAATGTATTTCTATTCTTTATCCCCCGAGTTCTACTAAGGTGTGGATAAGATATCGCAGCTTTTTTCGATGGGCCTATTAATTTTGAAAATTATCATTGCTTGGAATCATTTCAAATGGTTTTATTTTGTAAGAAAAGCACGACAACCAATCGCCAACATTGATTTTTGTAAGATCTTTAAGGTGTTGTGGTTGTGCCACAGTTTCAATATGATGGCATCCGCGCCCCTATTGGATTAGTTCTCTTTTAGAAGGGGCCTTATACGTCAGGTAGAGATAAACGTGCCTATCATTATGTTTTGGTCTCTACATAGGAAGTCATACAATTTTTTGTAAAGCCAATAACGATTTTAATGTTAAAATTTAAAATGTCTCAATGTTTTTCTAGTCATATAAATTTAAATTTCATTCATTCATTTACATTTTCGGTTTTTTTTTTGGAATTATTTTGTAAAAATGATGAAACATTTGTATTCCCGTTGTCGTTATATGTCCATGATAATGCGTCAAAACTTCGCCAAATCATGTGAGGATAAGTTGAATGACCAAATAAATATGGAGCTTAAGGCATGCCATCAATATTTGGCAATGGCAAGTTTATAGATCTTATCCAGCATTGGCCGTATAAATAACTTGCATATAATACAGGCTTATCATTTTGATCGCGCCGATATCAGCTCACCGGGTGTATATAACTTTTTTCTGAAGTGCAGTGCGGAGGAACGCGAACATGCCGAGAAGATACTGACTTATATGAATAAACGGGGTGGTCTAATTAAGTTAAGCAGTGTACCAGAGCCCATTCCTTGCTTTGAGTCACTAAAGGCGGCGCTGAGGCATGCTCTAGAAATGGAAATGGAAGTCAATCAGGTGTGTGTGTGTGTGTGTGCGATGGGCGTGCACTGTGCAGGTGTCCGTCCATTAGAGAATTAAAATAGAGGGAGAGAGAGAGAGAATTAGAGTTTCAAATATCTATTTCTCAAATTATACTCCAAGTTGTGAACTCAATCCGACATTTTATGGGTTCGCCACAACTGCAATTCAGCGCAATAGCACTAAAACCCTGATATTGCAGGTTTTCTAAGGAACTACATATTTTTTTTATGTTTTCCTTGGAAGTAATAGAGCTATAATTAATTAAATCTTTTGTTGATTTGTTGGCATCTATTTACCAACTGTTGTAGCGCCTTAACGGGAAGTTTAGTAAGGGCTCAAACGCAGAAATCTTAAAAGTAGTACGGGCCTTAGAAGAGCTTATACGCAGAAAATTTCTAATAAAAAAGTACAATGAGTAACTCTCCTAAGTGCAGCTTTTGCTAAGATGGAAATATACTTAAAAAACTTTTGTGTGTGAAGAGATTATGAATTTTCGTAGAATATGGAAAACCGATAAATAAAAATCTGTCAAGTGAAAAAAAAACTACATTGTATCAAAGAAGATCTGAAAAGGCATAAGTAAAGCAGTATCAATAGCTATGGCAATAACGGCTGTTTTGTTAGAAATGTCAAAAAATGAAGTTGCTAAAAAATTACCCTTTACATATTACAAAAAGCAAAGGTAAAACTTGTTAGAAATGCCAAAATAGATAGTTGCCTAAAAATCACGCTTTACATATAAAACACCAATAAAATGCCTCCCTAACTTGTTAGAAATGCCAAAAAAATAGCGGCTAAAAAATCACCCTTTATATATAAAAACAAAAATTTTGCTAACTTGCTAAAAAATCGCCCTTTATACACATGTTATGAAAAACAAAATAATATTTCTAAAACTTTTTAGAAATGTCAAAAAAAGAATTTTGCAAAAAATCACCCTTTATACATATGAAAATAAAATAAAATTCCGCTAGCACTTTTTGGAAATGCCACAAAAATAAGTTGCTAAAAAATCACACTTTATATATATAAAGAAATAAAACTTCTTAGAAATATATACTCAAATCTTAACCAAATTATTAATACAATCTACTTACTTAGCATCTACTGGATGTTCATGCGCTGGCGGGTAAAGAACACGATCCCAATTTGTGTGATTTTATTGAAACGAACTTTTTGCAAGAACAAGTCGATGGGCAAAAAGTCTTGGCCGATTATATACGGCAACTGGAGCGTTCCCAGAACGAATTGGGTGACTATTTGTTCGATAAATATATCGGAGCTGGCTTGCATGGTAGTCAAAACGGCAATGGAAATAAACTTGCTCATTCATAAATACTTTTTGTTTGGCCATAAAAATAAAATATAAGAAATTCTAATCATTAAGCTCTAATAGCAATATTTCGAACTTATTTGGGGCTTGAGCTTATCAAGAGTTGGTCGGGTTAAAAATAAAACTGCTTATCGAGCGCGAAAAAAAAAAAACGTTGCCAAGTAACTGGCGCAGAAAAAAAAGGCCTTAAAAATAAAACCAACAAAGAATATGCTAATTCAGTACAATATGTTCCTATATACATAAACGGATAGCACTATATAGAGCTATATATATATGTATATATGCAGATTAAGTAAACAGCTGCGTGTATTTGTATAAATCACCCAAATATATAGACTTGCTGTCTCGTTGTCTCGTAGTCTCGCCTGTATTCTTTTTTTTCTCTTTTTTTTTTGCCTTAATTGAAAAGCGCGTCTCATTTCCGGTGCACAGCCAGCACCAGCACCAGCACATGCTTTGGATGCTGCAACTAGTACGTAGTAGTTATGCATATGTATATATCTGTATCCGTATCTGTATCTGTATAGTATGAGCTGCCTTGCCACCTCCAAGCGTCCTCAATTGCAAGCATAGTTCGTTTAGGCTGCTGTGCACATTGGAATTATCAGCTTATTCCGCAACATCAACTGTTGCAAAGCCCACGCCTACGTTAAGCTGCACTTGTTCAATTAAGATTTGTCAAATCCCCAATCCCAACTAGCGCTTGCCTCCCCCATGCAACTTGCAAGTCATATTACTTTTGTAGACAGAGTAGTTGTATATAGAACCGACTATACCTATAAATATAGAGTATGTCGTTTATAATAGATATGTGCCCCGATTGCGTAGACTTAATGCTTTTATTGTGGGGTGCAAGGTACTTACTAGACCCCCCTCCGGAGTAGTGTGTATGAGGTTTTATTTCAAGTCAATTAGCTATTAAAATAATTGGTAAATATTTGCATACGCTTTGAACTAATTGATTTATATTCAATTAGCAGCTTAGTTTCTCATAAATGCTTTATATAGAATTGGATTGATCGTCGACTTATAGCGTAATTCTTTGAAGTTTAACTTTCTTGCTTGTAAAAACGACTGATTGTCTTAGTACAGCGAAGTTGTTGCGCATAGCTCCTGAAAAGAACACGGCACTATGTCGACGTATGCTCTTAACTCGGCAGCTCGATCGTTAGAGATGGCGGTTCGCAGGCTGATATGGCGGATAGAATAAGCTAAGCCCGCACCAGAATGTGACGAGCGATTACTACGACTTCAGGCTGTTTTACTTTATGGATGCACTACCTGGAGCACGACCCTACTTATGCGGCAAAAACTGCAGGCAGATACTGCGTATTTTCTGCTTCCGATGCTTGATCAACCACCAACTGCTCGACAGTTGTCCCATTAAGGTTGAAATATGCAGATGGAAGTGCACCTGGATTGGCCATGTTCGACTACGCTAGATCAGCACTGGAATACAATACGCAAGGACACAGGCGAGCTGGTAGACCTCGTAATACATGGGTTAGTATGGTGCAGGTTGAGGCTAACGCGCTGGGCAAATCCTGGAAGCAAGTCAAACTAATTTGCCAGGGACAGACGTAGATGAAATGAATCTGTTGATGCCCTATGTTCATTTTGCATATTTTTTGTATATACATTTATATATATTTATTTCATCATCATTATCGCCTTAGATATATATATATATGTAGGACCCCTTCTAGCTTCAGTTCAGTTGCCCAAAAAGTAATTGCGGATTTTTTAAAAGAAAGTAAATGCATTTTTAATAAAACTTTAATCAAATATATAATTGCCATTTTGTTCGTTAACCTTTTGTCATCTTCCTGGCAAATTTAGTATTCCACGCTCATAGAACTTCTGGCCTTTATCTGCAAAAAACTGAACCAAGTGCGATTTTATAGCCTCATCATTGCCGAAAGTTGTACCATTTGAGGAGTTCTGCAAAGATGGAAATAAATGGTAGTCTGATGGTGCAAGGTCAGGGCTATATGATGGATGCATCAAAAGTTCCCAGCCAAGCTCACTCAGTTTTTGGCGAGTGACCAAAGATGGTCCTAGTGGAATATGACACCTTTACGATTGACCAATTCTGGTCGCTTCTCCTTGATGGCTGTATTCAATTTGTCCAATTGTTGACAGTAAACATCCGAATTAATCGTTTGATTCCTAGGAAGCAGCTCAAAATATACCACACCCTTCCAATCCCACCAAACAGACAGCATAACCTTCAGCCTTTGAAGTGGTTTGAGCTGCTTCACCATGCTTGGACCATGATCCTTTTCGACTAACGTTGTTGTAAACAATCCAGTTTTCATCTCCAGTTATGATTCGTTTTAAAAACGGATCGAATTCATTGCGTTTAAGGTGCATATCACAAGCGTTGATTCGGTTTGTTAAATGCATTTCTTTCAATACATGTGGTACCCAAATATCAAGCTTCTTCACCAGGTTGATTTTGGTATATTTAACTTCTCTCCTATCTTACGCTCAGTTACATGACGATCCAATTTGATTAATGCTTTGATTTGGTCATCATCAACTTCATTTGGCCGACCTGAACGTGGCTCATCTTTAAGTGAAAAATCTCCAGAACGGAATTTGCGAAACCAATTTTGACACTGACATTAAGGCTTTATCACCATACACATCTCGTAACTTTTTAGCAACCTGCTCCGCGTTTTTTCCTCTACGGAAATAATAAAGTAAAATATGACGAAAATGCTCATTTGTGGGCTCCATATTAAAATTGACGCCAAACAAACAAATGTAAACAAAATTTCTGACAGAAGAAATAACGCCGACTATATGAAAAATCCGCAATTACTTTTTGGGCAACCCAATATACATACAAGGCGATGATGATGTTGATAATGACTACAACGAAGACACACTTAGGATGCGTTGCGAACTGAAGCTAGAAGGTATCCTATGGCCAAAGATTCATGGAACATACTTTTCCGTTGAAATTTGTATTTTAATATCAAATTGCCATAAAGTCTTAAAAAAAAAAATAATATTTCATAAGCTAATGGTTGGTTTTTCTGAAATTTTCTCCATGAAACACAAACAAAAGTAGTAGTACATTTTATAGTTTCGAATGAATAGAACGTACCTGCAATAAATTTATACAAAGCTAAACATTCAACTAGAACTACAATTAAATTTGTTGAAATTTGTATTTTAATATAAAGGGTGTTTTTTCGAGGTATAGGAATTTAAGTTGGCATAGCTGTTCAAGATGGCGACCGATTTAATAGCTGTCAAGTGATTTACTCTCAGTTTGGTTTGGTAATTGAAGAATTGAAGCCAAACGATCATCAAACAAGACGTAAGTGGGTCCAAAAAAATATTTTTTCTAGAGCAGCTGAGTGGGTTTTCTACGAATTCCAAAAACACCTGCAGAATGCTACAACAACAGGGTTTCCTTTTTTTTCGAGTTTCGTTTGTACAAAATGCGCCTCTAATACTATTTTCCAAAGCTACTAGAGACTCATAGAGTCTTAACTGGGTTATATATGAAGTGTTTGCTTCAATAACATTTAATTCTGCTATTCTATGATGCCGAAATTCATTAGAAACAAAGCTTTTATTACGTTTTCTACAACTACGTCTGCATGGTTCTCCATTTTATGGTTCCGAAAATAGTGCAAAAGCCATCAATCATAATACAATTCTTAGCACTTGCGTGGAATATAATATAATGCAAATGTTCTTTCAGTGATAACTTATAGATTACGAAATATGAAGGATTATTCAGATTTCTTATTGTCAAGCAAAAACTGGTCCATTATTCCACCAGACCAGTAACTCTTTAAGAATGTAGCAGTGGTACCAACTACAAGCTCAAATCGATCAGTAAAGAGGCCTCAACAGAACAAATGTTTCTTTATTTAAGTTAAACATAACAACGATTAAAATCAATTGAAATGGTTATTTCTGACGACATTGTCCACTATCGCTTTTTTCTTACTTTTTTTTTCGTTTTCTTATATTTTTAGTTTGACTAACTAAACCTACCTTTCATCATAATCGTTGTCAATTCCAAAAGTAACTTATTTCATAAAGAGGGTTATCCTTTTAGGGTTTGATATTTGAGTTATCAGCTCAAAGGTGAAATTTTTGACATTTACGCAATGCGCTTGAAGAAAGTTGATGCATTGATGCCGAATTTGAGCGAAAACTTATCTTATCGAACCCGTAAACCACTCAAAACCCTCAAAAATGGCAATGCACCAAACGCTAGCATATTGTTTGGTATGGAATTTGGTCTGGTGACACCATCAGCGCGTTTTCTACTAGTAAATAAGACCTGAGTGTATCTAGTAAACTCTTCCAATGAATTGAAAGAACCAATATTCAGTTGAAAACAAGATCGCTCTGCACACAAGAGATCTTCTAAAGCAAAGTGACTCACACTAAGACAGAATCAGCAGATTTCAAATACAAAATTTTACATTTTTAATGAATCGATAAACATGGGAAAAATCGAAAATTACTACAAAATTGCATGCAAATAGTTTGAATATATTTTTTTTTTTTGGCATTCTCAGCTCTTTAGTGAATTCCACTTAAAAACCAAGACCTCACGAAATAAATACTAGATCTCAGTGTCTGTTTGTATTTACCTATAAATCATTTTGATTTCTTATTTATAGTTACTTTGAAAGTAATTTTTTGTGTACATTGAATGGAGCGTTTGAGTGAAAGCACTCGAAACCTTCACTTAAATGATTTATTTATTTTTCTTTTATTTTTTTCTTTTACGAAATGATTAAATAATTATGCACAAATATTTGGATTGACTTTGCATGAAATGATTCATGCCCATAAGCCTTTTGATTCTTATGTTTATATGCGGCAAACATGGGAATGGGCAAACAATATAGATCGTATACACTTCACGTACTAAGTACACACGAGTCTAGTCTATATAATTCAAAGATTTACGATCATTACAGAACTAGCCGTACGACGGCGGTATGTAATCAAATCAGTCAACAGTGAACGTCGGAAGCGGTTTCATGTTGGAGATACAATTAATTGGACTATGTGGAATTTGCAATACTCTTGCAATGGGGCTGTACTGCAAAGTATTTTTTCTGTTCTTTAAAATTAGTCTTCTATTATAATCTTAATCAAGTCAAAATTGTGGGTTTTTTTTTTGGCACTGCTAAATAGCCAGAAGACACACAGAAGCCAATAGTTGGTAAAGCAAATTGTAGAACAATAAATATTGCATTTTTTGCTAAAATCTGGCAAAAAATGATCTATTATAAGAACGAAAAGAACATTATTAAAAGTTTCTACAAGTTACAGAAAGAAAAATTTATCAATTGTAGTAGTCCAAGTAGTTAAAAATTAACGGCTTCGTTCTATCTTACAGTTTGAAAAATATCGTCTTATCGTAGGGTTTAGCATTATTTACTGACGTTTTTTCGAAATTATATGGAATTTCAAAGATCGCAAAATGAAAATTTATAGTAAATTTTTGGCAGCACAGAAATGTGCTGTATTAGGTCTAGGGATGCGCGAAGCTTCGTGGTTTTTAACACGCTTTCTTTAGCTTTTCTTGTTTGTTCTTTTTGTTTGGTTGTTTGTTCATAACTTTATTTGTTTGTTTGGCTCTTTGACGGTTTTAAAAGTGTTTTTGTCCGTCCGTTTGTTTGATTGTTTGTTTGTTTGCCTATTTGTGTGTTTGTCGGTTGTTATGTTTGTTTTGTTATTCGAAAAGTCTTTTTGTTTGTCTTTTTGCTAGTTTAACTGTTTGGCTGTTTGTTTGTTTTCTTTTCTGTTTTTTCCTTTCTGTGTTTTTCTTTCAATTTGTGTGTTTTTTTGTTTGTTTGGATTTTTTGTTTGTGTGTTTTTTTGTTTGTTTGTTTGGATTTTTTGTTTGTTTGTTTGGATTTTTTGTTTGTTTGTTTGGATTTTTTGTTTGTTTGTCTGTGCACCTATTTGCCCGTTTGTTTATATTTTTCTGTTTGTCTTTTTCTGTGTTTTTGGGCTTTTTCTGTTTGTGTGTTTTTTTTTGCTTGTTTCTCTGTTTGTGTATTTGTTCTCTTGTCTATCTGTTTTTTTGTTTGTTCGCCTATTTGTCTCTTTGTTTATATGTTTTTGTTTGTCTCTTTATGTGTTTGTTTGTTTCTGTTTGTCTCTTTCCATGTTTTTGGGGTTTTTGTTTGTTTGTTTCGCCTATTTGTTTGTTTGTTTATATTTTTCTGTTTGTCTCTTTATGTGTTTGTTTCTTTTTGTCTCTTTCCATGTTTTTGAGCTTTTTTGTTTATCTGTTTGTTTGTTTGTTCTATTGTCTATCTGTTTGCTTGTTTGTTCACCTATTTGTCTGTTGTTTTCTGTTTGTCTCTTTGCATGTTTTTGGGGTTTTTGTTTGTTTGTTTGTTCTATTGTTTATCTGTTTGTTTATTTGTTTGTTCTATTGTTTATCTGTTTGTTTGTTCGTTTATATTTTTCTGTTTGTCTCTTTATGCATTTGTTTGTTTTAGTTTGTCTTTTTCCATTTTTTTAGGGTTTTTGTTTGTTTGTCTGTTTGTTTGTTTGTTCTATTGTCTATTTGTTTGTTTGTTTGTTTCGTCTGTTTGTCTGTTTGTTTATATTTTTCTGTTTGTCTCTTTATGTGTTTGTTTGTTTCTGTTTGTCTCTTGTCATGTTTTTGGGGTTTTTGTTTGTTTGTCTGTTTGTTTGTTCTATTGTTTATCTGTTTGTTTGTTCTATTGTTTATCTGTTTGTTTGTTTATATTTTTCTGTTTGTCTCTTTATGTGTTTGTTTGTTTCTATTTGTCTCTTTCCATTTTTTTAGGGTTTTTGTTTGTTTGTTTGTTCTATTGGCTATCTTTTTGTTTGTTTGTTCGCCTGTTTGTCTGTTTGTTTATATTTTTCTGTTTGTCTCTTTCCATGTTTTTGGGTTTTTGTTTGCCTGTTTGTTTGTTTGTTCTATTGTCTATCTGTTTGTTTGTTTCGCCTATTTGTCTGTTTGTTTATATTTTTCTGTTTGTCTCTTTATGTGTTTGTTTGTTTCTGTTTGTATCTTTCCATGTTTTTGGGTTTTTGTTTGTTTGCCTGTTTGTTTGTTTGTTCTATTGTCTATTTGTTTGTTTGATTGTTTGGCCTATTTCTTTGTTTGTTTATATTTTTCCGTTTCGTCTCTTTATGTTTTTGTTTGTTTCTGTTTGTCTCTTTGCATATTTTTGGGTTTTTGTTTGTTTGTTTGCTTGTTTCTTCAATTGTCTATCTGTTTGTTTCGACTATTTGTTTGTTTGTCTGATTGCTTGCTTGTTATCTGTTTGCCTCTTTACCTGTTTGCCTTATAGTTAGCCTGTTTGTTCATTTCTCTCTTTGTTTGCTTACTTGTTTGGGTACGCTAACTGTACCGAGATCCACAATAAATTTTGGAAGTACAATTGAATAAAAATAATCAAGATTGTTAAAAAAAAACTTGCAAAATTATTATAAAGGGAATTGGAGGACTTATACGATTATTATAGTTATGGGCAGTGCGAATTGTGTTTCCATTGTGGATCGCAAATCAAGTTAAAAACAAAAAAAACGCAAAATATTTATAAAAAAAAACTACAAATAAATTATAAATCGAATATATAATATAATAGTGAAGTATGCAAACGTTTTGAGCTATTTACGTAGTCTTGACTGTACTGCAATTATCTTGATATTTACAGTGTATAGCATTGTCGGTTTGTGTCAGCTGCCGGTAATTTCAATTATTACCAAAAGGGGGCTAAGTTCAAGTCTAAAACTCTTAAAATATTTGAGTCATTCACAATTTTTACAGGTGGCAGGCAGTAAGTTTTTTATGTGCAGCTCATAAAAGTCAAGTACATAGTATACACTCGCACACACTCTGCCTCTATAAACATATACACTTTGTGTGTGTGAGTGTGTGTGTGTGTGTGTGTGTGATAGTGTGTACACACTTCAGTATCTATGAAGTCAATAGACGTGTTCGCTTGATAAGACATCGCGCTAGTTTTTCATAATTAAATTGGCAGCTAAAAGTCTTTTCAAGTTACTACACTTTCATATCGTTAAGGTCAAGTGGTAAGGGGAATTCCATGCATAGCGCTCTATGTGCCACTACTGCTACAGCTCCCCACTCCTGCCGCTACTTACACACTTGGAACTAATCACAGTCTTATTAAATTTGTGCCAATTGGCCCCCCAAACGAAGTACAGAGAGCTGTCCCTATCTATACCATACATTGTCGTCAAACTTATGTTGGTGACGTTGTGGTTCCGACGTCTCCGCTGATAAGCGGCTTTATTTTAAGTAGTTTCGGCAACTCTCTATAATAATTACCGAGCGATAAGCACAGCTGGTAGGTAGATATAGTAGCAGCCCGCACATGCAGCCAATACCCATATCATATCATTATACTATATATCTGCTATAATTTACCATTTATTATAGAAATATTTTCAATAACTTTTGCTTGGCCTATGTGAATTGTTGTAGTATTGTCTGCCAAATGCTATAAATATCCGCAAGATTCAATAGGATTCGTTATAAGCTGACCTCATAATCCAAACAAATACGTGAAATGTGTACAATATGTTGGATATATCTGCATGTTCTGTTTGTTTGTTGTTGTACAATTAATTTATGCAAAATAAGCAAATAATTCAATTTTTGCACAAATTTTTTTGGGGGGTAGTTTTGTTTTCGAAAAATAAAATCAGGTTAATTGTTAGGCAGGTATGCATTCTTAAGTAAATAAATCTTTTGGCATATACTTTATGATGTTGCGCATAATGTTTGCCAAATTTGAAATTAATTTTTATTTCGAACATTAAAGTTTATATTGATCTAAATTTCTACAAGAAACATAGATCTTCTGCTGCCAAAACACTTAGTTTCAACTGAGCTACTTTCCACTGCTATATCATATCATGGTAGAGATTCATTTGGAAAAAACTTGGCTATGTTTTTTTTGACTGATACTCCTCTCAAAACCCTAATGAAGTTCTAATTCAAAAAACAGCCAACTGCACATATCGGCAACTAATCTTAATATAAATTTCGGCGTACAATATTGGTTTTCCACTTCAGTATGGAGAGAAGAATATGGTATGTGCGGAAAGGGTATCTTTGAATTACAGTAGAAAATATTAACAATTAGCTTACAGTCTATACAATAAGTTTGTTTAACTTAAATGATCTATCTGTCCAAACAAGCGTTTTGGAAAATTTTTAGATTGTGGAGATTGTAACTTAATGCCTAATATGATGGGACGTTTGCTTGGAATTTCTTTAAGAGATTATTTCTATACTGATTTGGAACATTTTGAAGACGTTATGGTTTTACCTCAACGCACAATTGATTGCCAAACTTACTATTTTTCTTCAAGGGGGCCACTTGTGTTAGACTCTTTGCTGCACAGCGCACGGGATATATGAGCGCTGTTCTCCAAAATCACATATAATGAACTTTGAAAGAACTTTAAGATTTTAGATCAATATGATGGTTAGGTTGCCTGCAACTGACTTGTTCACTTTTAAGCACTTTTTACGCTAGATGGAATTTAGCATAGCGTAGATTTTTTCCCGTACACCATACGGGTAAAAATTAAGGGACTCATCAAGCCTCAAGTCTCCTAAGCTTTGAATGGTTCGAATGAAAGCTAAAATTTGTTTATTTTATTCGTAGAATCGCTCTAACAATGCTTAACCACGTGCTTTGCGAATTTGGTGATAAAATCGTAATGAACAAACGAATATGATTTTTTACCGGTTGCAAATCGCTTGTATGAAGGCTATATCCAAAGTTCTCGCTATAAAAAAACTAAGGTAAACTTTTATGACGTGGGATAAACACATTTTTGCCGTAAAGAGATGTGGGAAATATCAGAAATAGTGCTGGAAATATGAAATGCCTGAAAATGATGTTCCTCTTTCGGGTTACACCAAAAAGGAAAACGAATTTAATGCGAGCCCAATGCTTACTGATGCTATCTTTTGAAATATTGGGTTTACGCTGGGCAACTACTTATGAAACTTTAAATTTTTAATTGAAAATAGAATGAAGAAAACTTATGGGATTAACAAGTTGTCAGGGTATGCCATTGTCGAGCTATGGGTAATGGGGGTTTTTTTTTAATGCACAAAACTTACGTAATAAATGTGTTAAAAATATAAACGCGTTGAGAGCCAGTTTTAAACTCTTTTAAAAAGTGCCGCACTTATTTGCTTGAGAAAATGTTGGAAGTGTTAAACAAAAATTTAATGAGATTCACAAAGTGTTTTTTAAAGAAATACATGAGATATTTTAAAGTTAAAGAGATTAGTAAAAATTTTGCGATTTGAAGACAAAACTTAGAAAAGAGCTCGGAGCACATATAGGAATAACACTGCGTCATGGCTACGGATGGTTACCAATTTTTAAGAAGTAAATTATTTCAGCAAGTTTATAAAATCCTAACTTGGAAATGTGGGAATAGCTATTAGTTTGAGTTAGCTTAGAGCAGCTGTGATCCAACAATCTGAGGTTATATACAGTAAATTTCAGTTGAAAGTGAGTTCAGTTTTAGGAGCTTGTTAAATCGATTCTACCATTGCACAGTGTGTGCTCCTTTGTACTTCTGCTTGTAAACTTGAACTAATGACGTCAGCCATGGCACTTAAAAACTGATCCAGCATTGTATTATCGTGCATGGATTTTCTATGAATGAACAATTCGTTCCCAATTTTTTTTTTATATTTCCTTGTATTTTGCACCCGATTCTCGGTATTTTCTGGAGGACTAATTCGATTGTGTAGAGAGATGGAACCAAAATGCGATTCCCAATTTATTTTTCCAAGCCATTTTTTTTTTTTAATATTTCCTTGTATTTTGCACCCGATTCTCTATATTTTCTGGAAGAGTAATTCGATTGTGTAGAGAGATAGAACCAAAATGCGATTTCCAATTTATTTATTTTTTCTAATATTTCCTAGAATTTTGCACCCGATGCTCTGTATGTTCTGGAAGACTAATTCGATTGTGTAGAGAGATAGAACCAAAATGCGATTCCCAATTTATTTTTTTTCTAATATTTCCTGATATTTTGCACCCGATTCTCTGTATTTTCTGGTAGAGTAATTCGATTGTGTAGAGAGATGGAACCAAAATGCGATTCCCAATTTATATTTCCAAGCAATTTTTTTTTTTAATATTTCCACCCGATTCTCTGTATGTTCTGGAAGAGTAATTTGATTGTGTAGAGAGATAGAACCAAAATGCGATTTCCAATTTATATTTCCAAGCAATTTTTTTTTTTTTTAATATTTCCACCCGATTCTCTGTATGTTCTGGAAGAGTAATTTGATTGTGTAGAGAGATAGAACCAAAATGCGATTTCCAATTTATTTTTTTTTTTCTAATATTTCCTGGTATTCTGCACCCGATTCTCTGTATTTTCTGGAAGAGTAATTCGATTGTGTAGAGAGATAGAACAAAAATGCAATTCCCAATTTATATTACCAAGTAATTTTTTTTTTAATATTTCCATGTATTTTGCACCCGATTCTTCTTTCTGGAAGAGTAATTCGATTGTTTATAGAGATAGAACCAAAATGCGATTTCCATTTTATTTTTTCAAATTTCCAAGTATTTTGTATTTTCAAATGCAACTTCCCAATTTTTTACTTTTTCCACCCAATTCTCGGAATTTTCCGGATGAGTAATTCGCTTATTTAAAGCGATAGAACCAAATGCGATTTCCAATTTTTTTTATGTTTCAAAGTACTTTGTTAAATTTGTTTAAAATCGCTAAACTAGATCCTATAGCTATGAGTCGAAAAATTTGATTTTTGCATTGATCCCTTTTTATTCGTCACATTTTTGTTTTGAAATTTATCCTTACTAGTTTCAGTTTATAAAAGTATTTTAATTGTTCCAATCACTGCGTTGTTGGCCATCGGTGGCGCAGTGATAGTCTTTAAATCACTATGTCGAACTTGATAAAACTCGATTGATTGTACTCTACTTAGGGTTTGAATTGGAAACTACCTTCGCCGCGTTTGGTAGTTACATTTTTATCAATTTCATGCCAACATCTTTATTCTAAATATAAAGTTCTGGGTTTGCATAAAATCTTAAATTATAGAAAAGAGATCCCATTTGGAATGGGTAGTTACACTGATCAACTTTTTTACAATATATAGACTGATTTTTTTATTCTTCCTGAACATCGGTCATATTATATAGCTTTTTATGATTTCCGTATTTTGAATCAATTTTTTGCGTTTCGTTTATTTCACAAATTATCCTAACTATATTCGGTATATAAAAATATTTAAACCAATTTCTTGATATAGGGAACGTTCTACAGAACGACAAATAAAAATAACAAGATACAACAAGATAAATACAAAATTCTCTATGGTAATAATAATCGCTCCTACTCAAAGGTTAGGGAGGAAATCACAAGTTCTGCGTTGATCTCTATTGGCTTGTTTCATTCCAGATGGCCATGTGATGGCTGTCATTACGGATTGTATGGGAACGGTCTATGCGTTGATTAACAGTAGAATAGAAGAAAGTAGTAGAAAAGTAGAATAGAAGAAGTAGAGTAGAAGAAAAAGCATTTTTGTAATATTGACTTCGTCTCTACGTAAAGTGGGGAACTATCCAGTATCATCTAAGTGAATAGGTAGTATTTCTAAGTGAATAGGCTTGCTGTTGGTGATCAGAAGTAATTGTTGCTCAGAGATCAGAGGTCACTTATTTTTGCGTAATCTATTTTGAGAGCAGCTTCAAGCACAGTAACTTTAAGTTGACTTAAGGAACGTCATCTGCAACCTCAAGGTGCAACAGTTTCTGATTTAGCCGCTATTGTAGACCATCTGTGTGTTGGAGCGTCATCTGGTGCAGCGATGAGTAAAAACCAGGTAGCCTTGGCAGAGTTCCTTTGTAATATTAAATTTATTTATATTTTTGCCATTGAAGCGCACAAGGAAGCTTATACTACCTTGTAGAATTCGATGATGTTGTCAGCTATGGCCGCAGCACTCCAAGGAATCGTCACTTTCAAAGTCAAAAGATTAACATTCTGCAAACTTTTTCAGGAATATGCGTAGAGTATTATTGTGAACTACACGTTAATTTCGGAGTTGTTGCGCTTGCTGTGGATTATCAGATTGTTCTTTTCTAGAAAATACAACTTATAATGCTGAAATCTAGCTTTCAGAGACGGCATGGAACATCTGTAGTCACCAAAATTTTACCTAAGGCAACTTTGGGGGAGTCTCGAGACTTTTCTACTAAGTGTTACGGACTTTGTCAGTTTGCGCAAATTTAATATATGCTTGCTTCCATACGTTATAGGGTATAAAAAGCGTGTTTCTTTAAAATCGAAATACTCTATATATACTCTAAATTATTTCCAAATTAGTTCTAGATTATCTTAAGACATTTTGATACAGTTGGTGATGCAACTTTTAGTTCCACGTTTCTTTTTATAAAAAAAAAAAAAAAAAATACAAACAATATATAGAATTATAGACGACTCGACTCGGTAACTAGGCTTTAGTCTAGTAATTACTGTATTTTTTTTTGCTGTTGTTAAGTAAGGTCATTATGGCTCTAGACTGGGAATGCAAAACACTTGCCGCTTTTAAGTGCTGCTAATTAGCTCTCTTGACTTGGCTATAGTTTGAGGCTTTGAGGTGTCTCTAGACGAACCGCTTTAGATACCATACAACTCAACGAGTGTTGGTTATTAACCTATTTATAGGTATAAAACATTATATTATAAAAAATCAAGTGAGTTTATAAGAATCAGACTACGACGACGTAGAAATACACTTAAATATCAGCAGATTTCGTAGATCAGCTGACATCTTTGCATTTCTACAACAATTTGGTTCCCTTCTCTGGGTATCGCACATTTACAGAAACTTTAGAACAAGTTTAATGCCAAAATTAAAACGCTTCTCTGCTCTTTACAGGTAAAGAATGTTATACGTCCGCGCTACTACTCCTCCGAACTGGGCATACGCGAGAAGATCTTTATTGGTGTGTTGACCTCGCAGGAGCACATCAATAGCTATGCCACTGCCTTTAATCGCACCACAGCGCATCTGGTCAATAAGATTAAGTTCTTTATTAATGCCGAAAGTCTTAAGACCAACTACAAGTTGAAAAATATTATCGGATTTACGGATACGCACGAGAGTCGTCGTCCATTTCATGTCATTAAATATATTGCGGATCATTATTTGGATGATTATGATTATTTTCTGCTCGTGCCGGATACGGTTTATGTTGATGCGCGTAAGCTGACCTCGTTGCTCTATCACATGAGCATTACCTTTGATATTTATATGGGCACACGCATTGGTGCGGACAATGGACCAAATCAGAGTAGCAGTGGTGCAGCCTCGTCGGCGGCAGCATCATCCAAAGCGGATGCCATGGAGGAGGCCGAGCCAGAGCCGGCGGCGGCAGATGCAGATGCACCAACTGCTGCGCTAAGAGATCGCAACTATTGTGCGCTGGAGGCGGGCATCCTGTTGAGCAGCAGTGTTATACGCAAAATGCGTAGTAATTTGGATTGGTGTGTCAGGATTGGGATAACCAATGATAATAGCGTAAATATTGGACGTTGCGTTAAATATGCCAGCCATGTGGCCGGCTGCCAGGAAAGTTTTCAGGTAAGTTTTGAATTTTGGGTTCAGTACACATGTGCAAAGGCTAGGGGAGTGCTTGGAAAACTTCATTCTTTGAGAAGTCTTCAAAGCATTCAATCAAAAATAACGCTCTTTTAGGTTAGGTTAGTCCGGCCGGCCTCCGAAGGGGCCTCACATAGATCAGAATGATCGTTAGCGTTACCGGGTGGGGCTCCACTGGTGCCCTAGGCACTTTGGTCGTCCGTTAAGCGAGTGTGCTTGGCGAATGCAAGCAGCCTATGAGGTGCCCTATCAGCTGCCTCTTGCAGAGAGGCAATCCAGGGCTTTTCCAGGTATTTGATTCTGAGGGAGTAGAGTGCAGGACAGTGACATATAAGATGTTCCAGAGTTTCCTTTACATCTGGTTCCATGCATTTCCTGCATGCATCACTAGCAATGATGCCTAGCTTTTTAGCATGAGCTGCGGTCAGGCAGTGGCCCGTGAGTATGCCCATCATCAATCTGCAGTCTCTCCTTGGGAGACTTATGATGTACTGGGCTAACTTTGGCTGCGTTGTTTTGCACATGGTGCGAGCTAGTTTGCAGTAACGGTCTTTTGTCTAGAACTGTTTTTAGGAACTAGAACCTACATACTATAAACCTATAAACTACCCAGAGTGCTAGGGAAGTCCGAAGAAAAGTGCTGAGGCGGCTAAACTGGGCTCTCAAGTGTGCTCAGCTTTTGGAATGGTTGAATTCCTACAAACTGCACCAGTCAGTTCCAAACTTATGTAAAGAATCAGAAAAGTTAGAAAAAGACACAGTTACTTTCAATATTTTGAAAGAATACATTGCACCCATTGAAACTCCTACTGCTATCCTAAAAATCCACTGTTGCCCTTACCCTGCAGACAAGATTACTTAGGATATGTCAGCCATGGCCTGTAGTACTACCAAATGCGATTCAGTAGTTGTCTATGCCAGTTTGTGGGGTGTTAAGTACCTAATGTTGATTCAAGACTTTAATTCTCTAACGATATTCCAGTTACTTTGAAATGCGCGGTTCCAGATAGTTGCTAGATTGCCTGTTATACTCTATAATACTAGCAGATTTTGAAAGATGGCACCCTGTCTATTCGCGCCCTTGGAAAGTTAAGATCTGTTGAGGAGATTTGTGCCATATCTGAATAAGCGCACATAGTCATGGTTCATGTTTCAGAAATGCGAATTGACAGCCGTACAACCAGTTTATCGGGACCTATAGGAAGTATTTTTGATCTTGAAGGAATTAATTTTGGTCCACTAGCAAAAAACAAGCTGATTTAGGTAGAAAGTATTCAGAAGTAATCTTTGGTAGGAAATAGTACAAGATGGGGGTTTGGTAGCGTGTGATCTGAGATTCTTGCCATGCCTGAAGGTGCATCAGTAATTATAGGAAATTTTCTGTTTTCCGAGTTATTCAGTTTGGTCTTCCAGCAAAAACAAAGCTTACATAGGCAGAAAGTATATAGAACTTAGCTTTGATCTAAGATACTTGTAGTCTGCGGTAGTACTAGAGGGCGCTGGTCAAAATTTCAATGTGTCGGGTAGCAGCAGCATAACCCCGATTTGTACTAATAAGATCTTAATTCTGGACCACACTCAAAAATAAAGATTGGAGTATGTTTTGCGAACTGTGAAACTAAGGGCGGCGGTCTTCAGTAGATCATGCAGAACATAATTTTTTCACAATCTTTAGACTTTATAATTGAAAGTGTTACGAAGTAGTTCTTAACTGGACTTTTCTATAACTGACATTTGATTTCAATATTTTATTCAATATTTTTTAGTTCTTCAACGGGCTATATAGATCTAGATGCCGTCGTCGCTCTTGGCATGTATTCTGATCTCAAGTTTAATTCCAAGTGTTCTCCTCAAAAAAAAACTACCAAATTAAATATCTTACCTGTTCACTGTAACACATACCATTTGGTCCAAGGTCTTCAGTTAGTAGTTTAGAAAGTAATCAACTTTTGTTGCTCCAAATTATTACCAATTTCAACTAAGATAAGGTCCAAATTGATTAAATTGCTCTACCGAAATGTGTATTCGCGAGAGTTGGAGGTCGAGAAATGTGCGTGTGCTGCGTTAGATAAGAGTATGCCAAGCGCTGTAAGTTCAATAAACTCTGATTTCTGTTCTTTAGATGATGGTTCGGTTTAAGCAATACGCACACTTATTGCTAGTAGCTTGAGAGGTCTAGAAATAAAACGGGAAGTCCCTTTTTGTAGAGTGTTAAATTCATACTGAGAGTCTTGTTTCAGCTGCTTAAGTTGCGCCACTTGACTGGATCTTTATGACGATGGCACTGCCGTTGATGTTAGAAGTGATTCTGCGCATACGAAGTCAACCACAATTAGGAGCAAGCATAGTTTCAAGTGTAATGCGATTCGCTGGGTACTTATAGGTCAATAGAGCTG
This sequence comes from Chymomyza procnemis, assembly GCA_035046065.1. Classification (NCBI taxonomy): domain Eukaryota; kingdom Metazoa; phylum Arthropoda; class Insecta; order Diptera; family Drosophilidae; genus Chymomyza; species Chymomyza procnemis. The sequence continues at coordinate 22,529,103 of JAWNOJ010000021.1, forward strand.
GAATTCACAAAGCAACATTTTTTTTGTACTTAATAATGTCTGCTGCAAATCGGAAATTCATAATTGAAAAAAATCTTTGTCTAAAAATAAAATTTTGTTATGAAGAACAAATTTGATTGTCTAACAATTTTCACGTTTTCAATATTGTTTTTTGTGATTTTGAATAAAAAATCGAGTTAGGAAATGGGAAAAAATTTGGTTTCTGAACTTATACAAACTATAGCATGCTTAAGGATTTTTTTTGTGAGTAAAAGTTAGTGCAGAAAAAGTTTGTTTTATTGAGAAAATATACAACATTCAACGTCATGACCATGACTGTTGGCAACGCCGGGCTTTTCGTAAGACTTTCTGCGCTTCATAATAGTTCCATTTTTCGTCGCCAGTTACGACGCAAAGAAGATATTCCCTACGAGAATATCAAAGAATCGACATTCAACATCGCTCGGTTTCAAGTCATACAGCAGCCAGTATCTCTACTGCTTCCCATGGTTTTGAGACGTTTTGACTCAGCATTTTGCGTCATCTTATAATTTCTCTTTCGTTTGGAACGCGTCTTGGCCAAGTAATGCTTTTAATACTGTATCTTCGAAAATGTTGTCCCGATCGTCGTCATCACAATGACCATGTTTGAAGCTGTGAAACCACTCGCGTGGTTCTTTTCCTTAGAGCAGCCTCTCCGTACGTATTCAAGAGCAATCGATGAGCTTCGGCCGCACTTTTCTTAAAATTGTTAGAGAAAAGCCAAACAAACTTTCCGCAAATCATACGAATTTGGCTACAAAACTGATATTTGTAATCAAAAATGAATGTTCCGATACGATACGAGTATTGCAGTTAATTTTCAGTCGACGTTGGAAGCATAGTTCTGTACCTCATACAAATGCTTGTTAACTTGAACTGTTTTGTCATATTCGGCTCAGAAAATTTGTCTTAAGTCAATAAGCACTATACTGTTCTATGATTCCTAAGGTTCCTATCGATTCCAAAGCACTATAACCATAACCACGTACCATGTGCCTTACGAACGAAATCACGTTCAGACTGCTTACAGTTTTGCATGCAGCAGCAGTTTGAGTGTCACTGCCCGGGCACAGTTTGAGCGCCACTGTGGCATGTTTGCCTTTGCGGCTGTTTCAGAAATATAAAACGTGCAACACTTTTTAATTTATTTATGTCTGTTTGATTTTTATCAAGTTATGTACTTTTTGTGCTTCCTACTAAATACATATATACGCACATATATACAGCACTATATGCACATAAATGTTCATATATTTGTACATACATCAAGTTTATTTATTTAAACAATTTGCCGTTGATTTAAAAAGAGGCACGCACGAAGTCTCTTGTTGCCATGTGTGTGTCTGTCTGTCTGTCTGTCTGTCTGTCTGTCTGTGCTGCGTGGTGGCTGCCCCTTGTCGATCTTGAAAGATAAAATAATCAAACAGCAAAGTGACCCTGAATCTGAAGTAGCAACAGAAGCATCTTTGACAAATAAAACCGAAAAAAAAATTTTGATACAGTCGAATAGATGTTCGAAAGTGGAATTTGTTGTACAGATAAGTGAGTTTGTTTGACTTTAAATTTTATAGGGTGTTCTTTTCGGAGCTAATGCCGCTTTTTAATGATTGGCTTTATGGGTTGTTCACAGAAATTTCTTAAAAGTCAAGTGTTTGCCATTGGGTTTAGAGATGCAAGCGGTGTGGTATGGGGAAGAATGAAGAGTAATCATATTTTTGCGGTACCTCTTGAGGAATGTACTCCCAAGATGGCTCTTGGTGAGCTTCAGCAGAGTGTGGTCAACTTACGACAGATACTTCTTATGCTGCTAGTACTTCTGAGCGTGCCTTCTTGACGACAGAGATGTCAGGCTTACCGGATCTCACTGCTTTTTTGGCCTTAAGGCGATGGAAGTAAGCGTTGTTCTATTGCATTAGTATTTGGGAGTAACCCAAGCATACTGCTGCGCTGCTCATTCCTTCTTGGCGACAGGCTCACCAGATCGCTCCAACTTCTTGGCCTTTGGGCGATGGAAGTTAGCGACATTCAAGTGCTCTGGTACCTTGTAGTAGTCCAAGCGTTCTTCTACCCTGCTTGTGCCTTCTTGGCAGCAAAGATATCAGGCTTACCAACTCTGTTCTACTTCTTGGGCTTTAGTCGATGGAAGTAAGCCTCGTTCAAATGCTCTGGCATCCGGTAGTCACTCAATCCTCCTACTGCGCTACTCGTGCCTTATTGGCGGCAGATATGTCAGGCTCAGCACATATCTTCTCCTACTTCCAAAAGTAAGCCACGTTCAAGTGTTTTGATATCTTGTAACCACGTCCTTCTGCGCTGCTTGTTCCTTCTTGGCAGCAAAGATGTCAGATCTTTTCTCTTTCTTCCGGAAGTAAGCGTTGTTAAAAAAAGATCTAATATCTTGTTGTCCAAGCGTAAAGAAGTGTCAATAACGTGGCGCTGTGACACACGACTCAGTGGGCATGAGCTGACCTCGAATGGACGAGTGACCTGCAGTAGAGTAGTTGTGCGGCTTCCACAAGATGACACGTTTATCCTGCTGGCGACCAGCAAACAGATCAAGCACAGTATCTGGCTTCAGATTGTGCCGTGTATTGCTCCTAGCAGCTTCTTAAACAATGTCTTAGTTGGATAGCTGGATTTTGGTTTACAGAAGTAAACGGCACGTACCGCTCACAGCTGTTATTGAGGCCTTCGATCTTCTTGATGGGTACTTTCTACGCTTGCCCAACTGGCTTTTGTAATAATGCTACACACCATCCTTCAGGTATGAGAGTTAAGAGGATGTTTTTTGCCCTTTTTGACGAATTTTGTGGCTTTTGATTACTTAGGCTATCGGAGTTCTATTATGTTCAAGAGTTCTTTTAAGAACTACAAGAAATTGTTTTAAGTTTTCGCAATTCAATAGATTGGATAAGGTTAGAAATGCAACTCATCATAAGGCAGTGATCAATCGGATTTCTTGCAATATATTCTTCTGCTTTTTAGGAATTAGATTAAGAGAAAACAGAAGAATTGGAAAGCCGCGTAATTTTTATATCTACAATAAGCATTAAGATTTAAACAAATAAAGCCAAATCATTTGTGGGTAGATTTTTGCATTGCGCTGATCTGGCTTTTCCAGATCCAAAATACATTTCCTAACTGCAGGCAGACACATAGGCAAGGGTTGTAGGCTTTTTATCTCTTCGTCATACACGCAAATGCGAGAGAAATCTTTATTCTATGCTAGCCAAAAGTGTCATGGCGTTATGCTCTCCGTTTCAAAAACTATCACCACCCTAGTCCTGCCTTATGCGACCTCATGATTTTGCAAGTGCGGTCTGAGTTATATCTTGTTTCAGTGTAGTTCTGCCTTGGCTATTATTATTATTATATGCCACATGAGCATGGATTTCGATGTGGAAACTTAATCCGAGAGCCAACAAAATTTGGATTTTAAGGCAAAGATATTGCAATTTAAACTTAACAATTTCTAACTTGATATTTATTAACTTATTTGACTTAAGTTGTTGTGAATCAGAAGCACTCTCAGTGAACATTTTCATTTCAATTTCTCACTCAAAACACTTTCGATTGTTTTTGTTTTTTTTTGAACGATTTTTTATATCGAAATTTCACTCACTTCTAAGACCTTAAAAGGAAAATTGGATATGTGAATATTGGGAACCTAAAGATCTTACTGAAGCGCAAAATTTTAAAAAAATTGTAATAAAGTTTCTTTTCTTGTAAATCAAGAACTAATATAATCATTGTAGAAATATTTCGTTCTTAATGCTAAGAACAGGCCCGAACGCCTTTGGGCGAATCAATTAAGTTTATAATATCAAAAAACTGTAATATTTGTTGACCAATTTTGATCAACTTTTTAGAGATATATTATAAAAGCAAAATTAATTCGTAGTTATGAAGAATTAAAAGATTTTACAAAAGAACATTTTTCTAGTAAAGTTTCTCTTCTTGATTTGGTTAATTTACGTACAATCATTTAAGGAAATTCAAGGCACGGACGACTTTGCACACATCACATAAATCCCAAATACCGAAAAAGTATATTATTTTAAGACTTATTTAGACAGAAAAAATATATTTTAATTTAGATAAGCTTTTGGAAGTTATATTATAAAAACAAAATTATTTTGTGGTTAAAACTTAAAGAGTTGGATAAAATTGAAAACTTTTAATTTTAAAATTTACAGATGAATTTTATTTTTCTGATTTGGTTTACGAAGAAACATTTAAGGCACTTATATTATTTATTTTATTATAAGCAACCATTTAATGCTAGGAACCGGAATGAACCAATTTATTAAATTTTTGAAAAAGTAAAATTTATTTCTCAAAAAGCCATTTGATATAGTCAAGCGATTTTGAACAGTTTCGTAGCGTATTAGGGAAGCAAAGAAATCGATGCTACTATATCTATTTAAACAAAAAAAATATTTTTCTGGAATTCTAAAAGTTAATCACCGATATATAAATTTGAGAACTTCATGAAAAATTATTTTTTGCGAATTGGATTACTATATCGCTTACCATTTATAAGATATAGTTGCTCATACAGACAGATAGATACTCATGGGGCGATTTAAAAATTTTGGCGTGTCACAGAAATGCATGTACGACCAATTCCGTCGCAGAACAAAATTCCGTTGCTATTGTCTTGATTAGTAAAAGTTTTACAACTTTTGTTGAGATTTGTGTTAGGTTAGGTCAGAGCGGTTGCCAAAGGGAATATCCCCTTGGCACACTTAGGTCGAGCACGGCCCATTGTGATGCCGCAAGGCTTCTCTCCCAATCACTCCTGGTCTGCAACCGCATCATGAGCCCATCCAGTGACTCGTACGAACCGCACTATGTCGCTGGGCCTTTTACTAGCAAGATCTGATAGATACGCGAAAAAGTAGATTTGTGTTAATTTAGCAAAAAATCGTGCGTCCCCAAAAATGAAAACAATCATTTCCAAAGCGCTCAAGATTATGTACAGAAAGGCAGGGCACTACGAAAGTAATGGGCCTAGCTTTATATGAAAATCCGCAATGCTATTTGTGTTTTCGGAGTTCCTTCTAGGAATAAAATAAATACAAAATAGATATATTCCTTTTTGGCAATCTAATCTTTGGCGAAGCATGGAGATGTCTCTATTATTAGCTGTTCGAGGAGAATAGGTATATAGCGTCTATTTGCTAGCTATGCTAGTGCTAGGCAAATGCATCTGACAAATCGAACCAGCGTGCTTGGGATTTAGAGGCGAGTACAACTACAAATTAATAATGTTACCCTTGAATTTGCTGTCATTGTTCCAAAGGCGAAATATGCAGATATCTCTTAAACAGCTGTTCGAAGAGGGATCGACAGAAAGCAAATGCACCAGGGAAATCAAACTTCCGATTTAGAGACGCCTACGCTACCGAGGTCTAGTGATAGTACATAAAATTTCAGCGACAGATTATGGCTTTACTTAATATGGCACCAACTTGAGGTTAAATAAAAATTAAAGATGGGATCATCTATAGGTCCCAATCAAATTTGCCAATACAATAAATTGTATATACAGCCACTACTTCCTAAATAATATTTTGCCAAACGAAATGTTTGAATTTGTTTGCTTTTGCAATTTATGATCAATGTGTTGAGTCACATCCGCGTACAATGTTTGTTCTTGAAATGATTCCCAGAACTTCAACATTTCGCAATCAAAGCAGTTCTTTCTTCTCTCACACAAAAAATGCCCACCGATGACATGATATTGTTTAGATTAATTATGTCTGGCTATAAATGTTTATAAAAAATCTTTATGCAGACATAATGCTTGCAATAGGATTCTTTTGAAAAATACAAAAAAAAAATAAAAGAAAAGAAATCCATTTTATCCGTTCAGCTCGAAATGCAAAACTTAATGGATGATTACGGCGGCGCTAAAAGTTTCCAGTTTGTTTATTTTTCATTTGGTAATTTGTTTATGAACGAGCGGTTTGTTTTATTATTTTTCTTTTTTTTTTTTTGAATTCGTCGACGATGACACATCTGTACATGAGTTGTACATATGTAAAATCGTATCATATGGATACGGAAATTTGATGCGTTGAAAAATAAATATAAACGTTCAAAGCCCTATGCAGGGGGTTATGAAAGCTTTCGTAACTGGGCTAACTTCAATTACGCAAAATTTTTGTTTATTTTGTAACTGAAACTAATAATATTGTGCTCTATTTTTGAAATGATCGTTGCTGCAGTGATAGTAATACGAGCTGCAAAGATAACGATATATCGAGCAAGGGTTCAGCTGCCAAGTTTGTCTGCTTTGTTGCGTTCAAAAGTCTCTGATGGGTTTCAATAGCTGAAGTGCTCCAACAGCATTACCTAAAAACTTTTCGAGAAATCTTCCCGAGAAAGTAATGACTTAAACAGCTGTGACATAAGTCTAAGCAATAGCTTAACTTATCTGGCACACAAACAAGTCGTTGCACTTTATCAGCAACCCTGAACTCAACCTTGACCAAATCGTAAACTTTGCATTGTCCATAGTTGTCCATAGAATCAATAGCTTCATTAAGGCCATCAGCTGGAAATCTTGCTCCACAGCTACTGGCAATTCGGCTATAGGAGTTTTTAGTATGGCATTGATAATTAAATTAAGCATGACTCTGGTGTTGTTTTATGAATCGTTAAACCAATGAGTTGATTATCTGAGGCCCTGCCGGGAATGCAAAGTGTTGAAAGAAGCGTTCCAGAGCCAAACTTGTTAATTAATGGTGTTGTCGTCTAAACTCTCTTTCACAGGGCATTAAACAGTATAGCTATGATCTTAATACACATGGACGACAATACAAGGATCTCAATGTGCTGGCCAAGGAGCAGGCATTTCGTAATGCTACTACAGTATATCCGGTACAAAAGCCAGAGGATTTCTTTCGTCTGCATGCCTATTACTCTAAGGTAAGTTCAGATTAAAGAAAGTTAAAGCAAAGTAAGTGAATTTAAAGATCGTCACATTAAGAATGACTCAAAGCATGAAAAAATAAAAACTTTATAAAATGTACTGTACTTCGCAAGAATTTATATTGTGTACGAAGTGTCACTCGGCGATAAAAAAAATTTTTTATGAGCTTAAATATAAAGTTCTACCAGACAACGTCACATCTTTGGTAATCGTGCCAATGACAGCATTTTTAAATTATGGTCTACCCCATGAAGACAGCTTTATGATACGATGGATAGGTTTTTTTTTTTGCAAAGATAATATTTTTTGCACGAAATAATGGCTGGTATACCTACATAGGCAACAGGCTTCATCTCAAGACTTTTACTGTATTAATATTCCTTAAATATAAAACAGAGTTAATTCATCGAAAGAATTTGAAAATTATTGTGTTTGGTATTATTTTGTCTTAATAAATCGATTATTAAGACACATAGAGCACACTAACTAATCTGAAACCTTAAATTAACTAATGGAGGCAACAATTTTAAGAAAAAATCTTAAATTTCACAATTTATTTAAAACTACCAACAGAAGTTCAATCTTGCCATAAACTAATCTCTAGCTCAACTTAAGCCGAACTTGCAGCTTAACCTCAATTTCAAATTAAAAATTAGGCTAAACCCCAACTCCATTGATAATCTCATTCTCTTTTTTAGGCGCCCACGCGTATCATAGCCATATTCTTAAACTTATCTCTATCATGATCTAAAAATAATATTAAAATTAGAAAATAAATAAAATTAAAATTATTACCCTTGTCTATGGTCATCGCTCCATAGAGATATCTCTATTATTAGCTGTACGAAGAGAACAGTGACCTATAGCTGAATCCGCACTGCTTGTACTTTAATTAATAGAGCATTTCCTAGGTCATTAGCGTTTATTTATTTGCTGGCTATGCCACTGCTAGGCAAATTGCATCAGTGCTAGAGGTTGGAAGCGAACCACAGACTTTCCAGTTTATAGGCGAGTGCGCTACCACTACGCGACCAAAAGCCAAATCTCAGCCACCACCATGATCTCATTCTTTTCTAAGATGTCTATGCGAATCTCAACCATAATCATTATCTTTAATGTCTATCTATAACTCAACCTTATCTCTAAATCACGCATACTATATATACTCGATCTCAACGTCAAACTGCTGCTTAACCACAATCTCAAATTGAACGTAACTTCAGCTCAACCATAATAATATATTCAAGTTCAGTCCGACTGTAACCTCAAGTATTTCGTTTATCCGAACCATAGCTCTATTTTATTTTCAATACCGTTCTCAGCCGCAATCTGAAACTTGGCATTCAAAATCAAATTCAACATTAATCTTAACTCTACTTTAGGTGACCATTATACACATCGTACCACTAGCTCTCTTCAGGGGTACACCTACTTTGCGCGCATCTTCTCTATTTGTTTTTCTAAGGAAAAAAAACGAGATATTCATCGTCATGCCATCATCTTTAACGTTAATTTGAACCTCAGCCTCAAAAGAGATTAGCGTGATTTCATTCTAATCATTGTTCGACATCAACCCGTATCCTAACCACACTCTTATCATTATTCTCAAGCTCCATCTCAAACTGAGTCCTAACCTCAGCCTTACAGTCACAATAATTCTGTGTTACCCTAAGCCATCATTCGCCAAGAGATCTTTCCAATGGAATCCGCAGGGTACCCGACGCCGAGGACGCCCTCGACAGACCTGGGTGAGAACTGTGCTTGCAGAAAGTCAGGAGAGAGCGACGTGGAATGAATTGCGTAGTGTCGCCCAAGATAGAAGGCGTTGGAAGGAGTTTGTGTTCGCCCTATGCTCCACATAGGAGCGCCAAATTGTAACTGCATCAATTGTATTACTATGTGGTATTATTTTGTAGCACAATTTGACAAGGAATAAAAAAAAAACCTCTACTCTACGCTCATCTTCATCCTCGACCTCAACTCAAACCTGAACCTTCATTCTCAAATTGAGTGTCCAACTACCATAACATCCTAAGTGCCAACTAAAACCTTCAACATATCCATCCCAACATGCAATCTTAAATTTAATATTAAGCTAAATCTCAACATCAATCATGGCCTCATTGGAATCTTAGTTGTCTTCTCGAACGGTCATCTCTCAATCTCAATTTCTCCCTCATCTTCATACTCGAGCTTATCGCCAAGCTGTACCCTAACCTCAAGCTTAAATTGAATGCTATCCAGCATCTCCTTTACCAGCACATTATTATTGAGATCTTCGGCATCAACCTTAAACTTAAACGTTTTTCCGAATCTAACCTAACAAAATGCTGAAGATGGAACTAAGTAACTGGCACGGCCTTGCTAACAACAAAGATGAATGGAGGAGAATTGTTGAGAAAGCCAAAACCCACTCCGGGTTGTAGAGCTGAGTGATGATGATGAACCTAACAAAATCCTAATATAAACGCAAATTCAACCTTATCTCTTGGATATCTCCGAAAACTTAAACAGTTGGGATTTCGATTTGCTCTTTAATTGCAATAAGACCTGTTCCGCATATGATCCACAGATGGTTTGCAGACTTTTTGGGCAGCTGTATCCAGGCAATAGATATCTACCGATTCAACATTCATTTCATTTTGTTCAAGTTCAACTAGCTCTCGCCAGGCGGCCCTGGCTTATGCACGCCTTCTCTAATTGGTTATTCTAAGGGAATATAGCTTCTGCTGCAGCGCGCTGTCAACTCTCGCCATTTAGACAATTTAGATGCATTGCGTCCTCTATTTTAAAGACGCCGCCTACGGCTCGGACTAGATTCCAAGTGCATTGTAACCTAAAAGTTGACATTAAGTTACTTCAGGTCTTAAGTTTGCAGATTTTTATTGCGAAAAATAGTTATTGCCTTGTTTTACGATGTCGCGACATTAGATGCCTCGTAAGCGTGGGCCATAAAAAAAAAATATAACTAAAACGTCGGACTACTAGCTCATGGGCAGAACTGTGCTTCACTTTCAGCTCTCAAGACTAAAATTGAAATTCTCTTCTCATTTACTTGCAGCATCATCTGGAGCTGGTGCAGGAACAGGGCTATGCACTGGAACAAAAATCCTATCGCATTGCCAACGGCAGCATCTCTAATAATATACTCGAAATACGTTGGCCATTGGGTGTGCCACCGGCTAGTGCACCCGAGACGCGTCATGATATACTCACCTGGCAGCTGGTAAATGGCACACATAGTTTTTTGCCCAGTGCTGAGCACGTTGTGGCGCCACTTAGCCGCATCGATGCGCTGGACTTTGACAAGGTGCTAGAGATTGCGCTGCAATATGCCGCGCATAAGCATCCCAAGCTGCGTTATCATAGCCTACATACAGCTTATCGCAAATTTGATGCAACACGCGGCATGGACTATCAGCTGCATTTGAATTTTGAGTCTGCCACAAATTCCCATGAGTTGTTTATCAAAAGTTTTGAGGTGGTCAAGCCATTGGGACGTGTTGAGGTCGTGCCATCGCCATATGTAACCGAGAGCACACGCATAGCCGTGCTGGTGCCCACATTTGAGCATCATGTAGCCGATGCGCTGGAATTTGTGGCACAATACGAGCGCATTTGCATGCACAATCAGGATAACACCTTTTTGTTGTTGGTGAGTGGTGCTGCTGCACACACACACACTGCTGCTGCTGCATTTATTCATTTTTGTTGTGTTTGCAGATATTTCTCTATCGCATGGATACACCCAGCAAGGGTGACGAGGATCCTTTTAAATCGCTGAAAACACTTGCACTAGATCTTTCATCGAAATATAAGACAGATGGCTCACGCATTGCTTGGGTGTCCATACGCCTACCCGAGCGTCTCAGCACTGCTGTGCGCATAGAGAATTGGCTTTTCTATAACTCCATATATGGCACAGAGCAGCTGCTTAGCTTGGCCGTAGCCGATCTGGCTTTGCCCAAAATTGGACTAGACTCGCTGGTGCTGCTGGCCACGCCGGGCATTAACTTTAAGACGGATTTTCTCAATCGTGTGCGCATGAATACCATACAAGGTTTTCAGGTCTATGCGCCCATAGGTTTTCAAATGTATCCCTGTCATTGGGCTCACTTTTGCAAGGAGTGCGAGAGTTGCGATGTTAGCCAAGGCAGCGGTTACTTTGATCGCTACAATCATGATGTCATCGCCTTCTATAGTCGCGACTATGTGCAGGGTAAGCATTTGGTTTAGCGGCAATGTAATATGTACGAAATGTTTCCAACTTATTTTGCAGCGCGCAAACTGCTGGATCCACTGGGACTGCCTATAATACGCAGCGATCTGGATATTGAGCTGTTGCTGGGCGCACCACAGCGTCCTGCAGCCGTCAATAGCATACTGGATATGTTTGTAGCCGCACAGCATACGGTGCATATACTGCGCGGCGTGGAGCCAAATCTGCGCTTTGGTCTGGCCTTGCGGAATTATTTGGCACGTGGCGGCATGCTGCCAGAGCATATGCCAGCGCAGTGCACCGCCTTGGAGCAGAGTCAAATGCGTAAACAGTGCATACATTTGGCATCGCGCAAGCAAATCGGCGATGCCATCATACGTTACGAGGATAGAAGCATACTTCATAAGTAGCCGCCGTTGCAGTTGCAGTGATGCAGTGCCGCAGGCTGCAGGCTGTTACACTTCCTGTTTTAACTTCAGTTCCTTTTCAATATATTTCCATGTGTTTCTTAGTTTTTAGAGCAGTGTGTGTGTGTGTGTAGTTGTGTGTGCGTGTGTGTGTTTATATTTAAGTTTAGGCAATTTATTGTTTGTTAAATATTGTAAATGCCTTTGTGCAACTTGTAATGCTGCTACGCGTAAAGCAATGTTTAATTGTTGTAAAATAGTTATAGATATAGTCACTTTTTTTTTTGTTTTGTATAAAAAGCTAAAGCTTGCCCATGCTGGCTGTTTGTTAATTAAACAATAGCAGCTCGTCTTGTGTATTAAGCATAAACATAGCTTGCCGCATATAATTATGCAAAAGAAAGCATAAAATTCCTATAAATTTTTAGCACTCTTAAGTTAGCTAAGTGTCATAACTAGTTCTGTGTACATAAACAATATAAACATACTTAAGGCATATAACATTGTAATTAACTAAAGTGGCTGTACAGGTTAAAAAAACAAGCAAAAACAAACCAACTCAATATCGAAATTGCATAAAACAAACAAAAAATGTAGTAACTATATATTGTATTTTTAAAAGAAAAATGTTTTTGCTCTTAGTGGTTCAGCCCCCTCTTAGCGCTTAGAGTAAGCTACCTCTTGTTTGTAAATGTTATAACAAAACACATAATGCCCATGTCTTGGCCAAAAAACAAATTATAAAAATATTTATAATAATAATAAGCGCTCTAGCATGACTGTTATACCAAGCGTTGGAGTTAGTTTAGTGCACAAAATGTGTGTTTTTTTTCTTCTTTGGACATAAGTGAAAATTGAGTGAGATTTGGTCATTACTGCTGATTTATTACATATAGAAATATAGAAATATATATAGATATATAGATATATAAATTAAACATTTTATGTAAAATATATTGCCAATGTAAGCTGCTCAAAATGCATTAGTTTTACTAGTTAAACAGACAGGTGCTAGTTTGCAACGAAAGCAAACAATATCTAGCACTTGTCTATATTTTAAGTTTATAAAATATGTTGGATTTTTTAAGTAATATTAATGCGCAAAAGTATTTACCAAATAGTTGTTGCAAATTTTCACAAACAAAACTAACTTTGTATAAAAATAAAGCTGCATTAAGTGCAGTGTATGGTACTGAAGTACCCAAACAATTGCTGCACAATCAAATCAGCCATATTGCCTTTGTAGCAACCTTTTATATGTTTGATTTGACTTGATCAGCTACATATATTGTAAAAAATTCGTAAATAACAGAATACAGCATAATTTGTGCATAAAAATAGTAATTTTTATTTACATGGGTTTCCGTATGGCAGCTTTATTTATAGTCAACCAAATGTCCTACACTTACGACTGTCAAATGTGACCATGATTTGATTAGAAACAAATGTACTACACATCTAAAATTTGTGATTTATTACTATATCATATGGCATATTTTCGATTTTCCCCATAACAGCTATAAAATGCAGTCAAGCCAACTTGTTTTACTTTCAACTTTCACATATGACAATGATTTCAAAAACAAACGTATATGTCATCTAAAATGTTGCCCATTTTTATTGAGCTGTATCTTATATATTACCGATCTAATTTTCCCTATCGTCTAAAGTGAATCAAATCTATCAAAATTTCAGCTTTTATTGAGCTATCTTGAAATACGCCTATTGAAGCAGAGTATCTCTCCGATCTGATATTCCCTTTGGCAATTATAGAATGCAGTCAAGCAAATTTGATGCACTTCCAATGAGTTCATCAGAAACAAATTTACTTTTCATTTAAATTTTTTTTAGTTTTTATTGAGCCAACTCAAAATACGTATGTTGCAGCTATATCTTATATATTACCGATCTGATTTTCCCTATCGTCTAAAGTGAATCAAATTTCCATTGTCAAATATGAATACGTTTTCATTGGAATTGAACTATCAAAATTTCAGCTTTTATTGAGCTATCTTGAAATACGCCTATTGAAGCAGGGTATCTCTCCCATCTGATATTACCTATGACACTTATAGAATGCAGTCAAGCAAACTTGATGCACTTCCGATGAGTTCATCAGAAACAAACTTACTTTTCATTAAAATTTTTAAGTTTTTATTTATTGAAGCTATATCACGTAGTATCTCTCCAAACTGATTTTCCCTATAACAGCTATAGCTTATGGTCAATCAAAATTCCTTCACCTACAACTGTCAAATATGAATACGTTTTCATTTGAGTTTTACTCTCCAACTAAAATTTTTGCTTTCCTTGAGCTAGCTTGAGTTACGCCTTTTGGAACTATATCATATAGCATCTTTTCAATACGATTTTCCTTATGGCAGCTATAGAACGCAGTCAAGCAAACTTCTTTTGAAGATTTCATTTAAAAACAACCGAACTTTTCATCTAAAATGTTACCCATTTATATTAAGCTAACTTAAAATACATCTGTTGCAGCTATATCTTTTATATTCCCCATCTGATTTGACCCATCGCCTATCGTCAATCAAATTTCCACCGCCAAATACGAATACCATTTCATTAGATTTAAACTATCCAACTTAAATTTCTGTTTTTATTTTTTGAGCATTTTCCGCTTGTTATATCATATCATATATGCCCAATCTGGCATTCCCTATATATTCCCCACATTATAGTGCAATTAAGTCAATTTATTTCACTTCCGACTGTCAACAATGATTTTATGAGAAAAATAAATAAAAAACGCCTATAGTAGTTATATCATACAGTACTCACTTCAATCCGATTTCCTTCAAGCCAGAGTGGTTCAGTTTCGACTGTCAAAAATCTTAAGTTTCTGTTTTGAATTATACACTTATTGAATCTATAGCCTATAGTATCTTCGATTTTCTCTATAGCAGCTTTTGCATACAGTCCAAAAAATCTTGGTTCAATTTCGATTCTCAAATATGGTCATGATTTCAATGAAAAGCTAACTTAAAATACGCCTAGCTGCAGCTATAGCGTATCTATTCCCAATCTGATTTTCCCTATCGCATTCAGTCAACCAACAGTAGCTACTGTCAAAAATTCGGATCCATTTCGACTTGCAAATTTAGCATCTCCTCGATTTGGTGTTCCCTGTGTTAGCTCTTGTATATATTCCCAATCTGGTCTGCCCTATAGCATCATACACTTTTGGCTCTCCTACGCGTCCCGAATATGCTCACGATTTCATAAGAAACAAACTGTTTACTTTTTGAGTTAGAATAACATATATCCTCGAACTGGTGCTGCCTGTTTCCAAATCGGTGCGATTTCATTAGAAAACCATCGAAGTACTTATCTAAAATTGTCAATTTTAAATTTTTACAAGTGTATCGCATAGTCTACCTTCAACATGTTTTTTTCCACAAAAGCTGTTCAACTAGCTTATAATACTCTGTATTGCTGTATTGTAGATATTCCCCATTTGATTTTTCGTCTAAAATTTCAGCTTTAATAGAGGTAGCTTGAAAGACGCCTATTGCTGCTAAATCATATAGTATCTCCCCGATCTGATATCGCCAGCTATTGTATATATTCCCAATCTGAGTTTCCCTCTGGCATCTTATCAATACAGTCAACCAAATTGAGTTACTTTCCAAATGAATATTACAAATGAGTCAAAACAGTGCTATCGAGAAGAATGAAATGGAATAGTTCATAGTTGATTTAGAATTAAAGATTATGAATTTTCACATAATTTGGAGCGAGAGTAAACACGTTCTTTCTTCTACGCAATACGGAGTTTAATCTTACCGCAGCTGCATGCATCCGCTCAGAAATATAAAGTATGACAACCCGACTTTATTCTCTCTTCCTGGCGTTAGAGGCCCCTAAAAGAGAACAAGATGTTGTGAACTTTCTGATAGAACTCTGCTTAGAAACAGTTTTCGCTTTGCATTGTGCCATTTTTCTCAGTATTTCGGTAATATTTCTCATCTCCGTCACTGCATTTGGAATCTTATTTAAAAAACTTTGTTTAAAAATATATATGAAATTTATTCATTTTTAATCGGTTTTTTTTTACAAAAACTGCAAAATTTCAATAAAAAACTTTATATAAATTTTGAAAACTAAAAACTGTCACGGATTAAATCGCACACGCCCATACAATTGCTATCAGAACATGCCGAGCACATTGCTACTACAGTTGCTGCACCGTCATGATATTTACCAAATGTAGAAAAACATGACGAAAACACATCAATGTCTGCAATGCAGCTCCATCCAAAGATGATCTCCAAGTTTGCAGCATGATAACGCCGACGGAAATCCATTAAACATGAGGACACCGGCTAATCAACTGGCGGCTTTAGATCAGCCACTACCTTTGCCAATGGATACCCTAGGTAAGCGAAGATGACAGCATGCAGTAGTTCTAGCAGTAACCCTGTCAACAAGTAGTCCAGAAAGCTGCATAGGGGCGCTGGTGAGGATGTTACGCAAAAAGAATATGGGCGACAGTATTCACATACATAATACCAACAACAAGCATGCCCGGCAGAAGGTAAATGCGTTACATGCCAAAGAATGCGGTAATCTAAGCTGGAACACGTTTGGCTTGCAAGTCCATAGATTTAGGTACATGCGAGCGGGTGCCTGGATGCTGTGAGCTACCTTTTGAGCGCCATTGTATTGATAGTTGATCATTGCGGCCAGAATGTGCGCGCTACGTCATTGCCTGTTATGATGTCGAGTAAGATTATCGTTTCGCGCAGCTGGATATGCATCTTGACCGTGAACGTGACCATTTCGTTTGGCACTGTCTGGGTAAAGCGTTGGCGTTTTGAGCTGATGGATGAGTTCAAAGGCTGCAGTGATGGACGTGATGGATAACTTCTGGTATGGAAGCAACCTTAGCTAAACGAAGGACGTGTGTGTGTTGGCGCTAATTGGAACTGGATTTGAGGAAAATGCACTGAAATTTCTTTTGTAATAACTTACCAATACCATCGGTACAGTTTGTTATTTCCATGACAGGCAAGATCGCGTAAAAGAATTTTGTATTTTGTGCCAACTGTACTTTTCCCCCACAACTGAAGAGCAAGTAACGTGTCAAGGCATCAACTGTCGTTAAAAGCAGTATCGCTACTAAATATGAGCTGGGTAACGCTGGAATGTGTTCAACTTACGTGATCTTGCGAGCACCCGATTTAGATTTCCAGAAGTTGAAACTGTCTAAGCTTCACTTGGGCTATCGGACAATAACGAGCCCAATGTAACTGCTGTGGAATCTGTGCGCTGATACAACAATTTCATGCTCCTAACGTGGGGAAAGTACAGTTGCCACACAAATTTGTACACGCGCCAAAAGAAACTTTTGCAAAATTATTATTAAAATCCAAACAACTTTTTGCCTTACATTTTGAAATACAAATATTTGACTAATTTATAAAATTTTGAAAAAGTAAAAATAGTGTTGTACTTCCTTACAGCTTGAAATACAATTCTGAACTGAAGTTTCAAATGAAAAGTGCTCACACACAATACGTTGACATTTGAGTCAAGGCAGCTGAACTAGGATTCCAAAATTACACAAAAAAGTTTAGAAAATTATATTTTCATGCCATCTTATATCCATATGCGTACAGTTCTTGCAGACTTTCATAACAAAGTCGTGAACACGCGAAATTATATCGAAAAAATATAGTTCTGTAATTCTGAAATATTTGTAAGATCTGAGAAAAATAGCACCAAAATTTAGCTTTTAAAATTGCAAGTTAATTCGCTTTTGTCTGCTTTATTTTATTTTACATAAAAATTTGTATTTGATATCTTTACTTTCCCAATTTAATATATATTTTTATTGTAATTTTCATTATGTTCTGTAAATATTTAACACGTATTGCGATACGATAAGATCCTCACACAGCAAGTTTAATATTATCATATGTTTCATGAGCTACTAGGACAAAACCCCCAAATTGCTTTATATTTGATTTGTTTTTCCCAAATATCGATGTTTGGTTTTCGGAAGTAGCTTTTTTTAGGCTCTACTTCTGATGAAACATTCTAATAGCGTTAAATCTAAAATCCCCGCTTCTATAGTTAGATTAAATCGGCTCTATCATGGGCTGCCAGAGCAAAACGCTTAAGCAATCATTTTTTGCACAAAATAGGTTATATTTGATTTGGATTTGGCAATACCTCAAATTCGATTGGGGTCTTTCGCAGGCAGTATGCTATAAGCCATGGTATATCAACTACAAAAAAAACTACTATCCTCGAGATGTTAACGTCTCTTTTTAATTTAACGTTAACGTCTTTTTTTTTGCACAAAATGCTTTGTAACTGTTTTTATTTTAAGAATATTTTGTTCGACCCTAGGTAGTATTACTTTATAATATATACCCTATATATATACCCTATATTTAAAGATAGATCTTATCATCTCTATCAAGTGCCTTAAGGGAAAAACGCTCAAATAATCGTTTTTTTTTGCACAAAATCAGATGGTAACAAAGTTCGGCTTTCGGCACTATTTTAGTCTGTCCAAGTATCGCATATTGGAGCATATAAATTATATACAAATCTATCATAATTCTTTTTGTAATTATTTTTATTTATTTTTAAAACATTTCTTTGTGCCATGTGTAACATCAACTGGCCACATTTTATTTGTGTATAATCAATCATCACATTCAATACTTGTCTTTGGTCTATCTTCGAGAAGCTCTTTAAGTGCTCTCGGCAGTTTCCAGCAAAAAGCTTAAATCAGAATGCGGCTCGTACTCCAAGGTGGTGCCATCGCTAAAAATGCAAAAAAATATATTAATTATAAGTTTATTATATAATAAAGTCAAACTACTTTGAAAGCTGAATTTGTATTATAAAATCCGACAATATTTCGCCACCAAATGGGCGAAATTCCGAGGGATAATATTAAAATATATCATACAAAGATAGACGCACTTTTACTTTTACTTTATTTGGCCAGACCCTCTCGATAGGCACGCTACTCAACTTTATAAAAAGCCTCCGACTAAGAGATATTCTCTAAGATAAAAGTAGTGAGCACAATAAATCTTAAGATCGTGATCACCCCCAACAACACTTGCTGCAGGCCCAGCTACGAAACTTTAAGCCAAATTTCGGTTGTATTCTGGAAAATGTTAAAAGGAATTGCTATCAAAAATACAAGTTTTTATAAATCGATATTACGAATTTCATGGCATCAGCATAACTCCATACCGAGCTCTGAAAACTTACCGAAAAAGTGCAGCAAACATACAGCATAAGGAACACATCAGCGATTTGCTGTAATGCTCAAGACAACAGACGAGCTAGAACCACAGCTACGACTTAACGACGATGAAACAGCAAGAACTAGCGCCCCTAGCCTATGCCGAATCCCAGTGGCGTTGTCTTTAATTAATAGAGTTTTTACTAGGTAAGCCGAATTCGAAGAGCAGATAGATTTACCTAGGCATATAGTGTCTATTTGCTAGCTCTACCGATACTAGACATCAGTGTTTCTACGGGCTCAGAGGTGATTTTGAAGAAATAACCCTTATTATAAGCTGTACAAAGAGAACATTAATCTTTATTTTTTATTCATATCTGAAAGACGCTGTACCGACGCCCACAACAAAAATAGTCTCAACTTGTTATAGAAATTAACTCCGATTATTGTGATTGTGATTTTGTTAAAAACTTATACTCAGGTTTTTTTTTGTGTTTTTCGATTTTGACAAAATCGCACTAAATTAACGTTTAGCGTTCTTTGCAATTTTGGGTTTTTGATAAAATCGAAATTTTGTGAAACGATTTTGGGTGCGAAAAGAATACGGAAGCCTAAGTCGCTTCGAAAACTAAACTCGACATTGCAATAACTAACATAAGGAGAGTATTTGCAAATCTCACTAAAAGCACTTTGCTCAACTCAGAGCTGGCATCACAATAATGCGCCAGCTCATACAGCACTGTTTTCCGTAAGTAATTGACCAGAAGCCTAGCAAGCAGCGTTCCACAACATGCGACTCGGGCAACTTATGAGTTCACTACGGACACAACGTTTTGGCGTGAAACATTCACAAAATCATCGCCATCACATGCAGCATTTCGCTAAAAGCTCTTGAAACTCATGAGTTCATTGCGGACACAACGTTTTGGCTGCATGCAACATCTCGAGTTCACTTCGGTCAGTAAACAAAAGCTCTAGCCGTAGGCGCTGTAGGCCACCAGTTGTATGATAAGCAGAAAATTTATGCGGCCACAGCAGCGTTTAGCTGATTACCCGATAGTAGTACTTGTAAAGATTAGATTTAGATAAATACGTAGATTCAACTTTCGATTTGCACAAATTGCGTAAAAACTTACGGTTTGAACAGCTTGGCCTCACGTAAACCCAACAGCATAGCCTTATTGCCCTGCACACGCAGGCTGGTACCTTCGCGCAGCCCCAGCACGGGCAGCCGATGATAGGCCACAAATTCCTGCAAGCGTTCATCACGCGTCTCGCCCTTATGCTCGCCATTCTCGTCCATGGCCAGATAATGCGGATTTATATTAAATGGCACCAATGAGAGTGCATCAAAGCTTGGCGGATATGCAACCGGCATATCATTGGTGGTGTGTATGGAACGTGTTGCAATATTAGTGCCAGCACTGCTGCCCACATAGATGAGTCCATGCTGCAGCACACGTTCCCTAATCAGATCCATTAACTTTAAATCGTAGAGTGTGCGCAACAAGACAAACGTATTGCCGCCACCGACAAACAGCGCCTGCGCCTCTGCTATGGCCTGCTGGCGGTCAGCCTTGGTATGCAGACCCTCTACCTCATAGCCCCACGGCTGTAGTGCATCACGCACGGTAGCTGTATAGGCATCATGATTCTTCTGCGCATAGGGCACAAACAGCACTTTCTGCACATTTTTGCTAAAAGTAAAGCAATTATATATATTTTTGCATTTAAACAAAAGCAGAGTCAATCACTAACGTTTTAAAAAGTTCATCCAGCTGCGCGCGTGCATGCTCCAGATAGCCAAAGCCATGTAGGCGTGACGATGATAGCAATAAAATATTTCTGGCGCTCATTTTTGCTTTTGATGCACTAAAAATTGACGCAGAACAAATGCAATCTAAACGTCGAATGTGCTTGTTGTCGACACTGTGTGTTAGACAGTGTTGCAAAGCGCTGGCAGTTTAGCTTTACGCGCACAGAGTTGTCGCCGTTTGTAATTATGCGGCAATTGTATTTTGCAACGAAATGATTTGCAACAAAAATTATTATTAATTATTAAATTTAATAAATATTTATTCCTTTAGTAACGCTCGTACATTTGCATAAGTCACGTATAGAGCAAAGACTAAAATAAATTTTTGAATATTTTCAGTTGTGCATGGCGCTTGCTAGTGTTGTGCAGCGACAAAAGGCGTGATTTGATTTGACAGCGCAACACTTGTGCGTGTATGCGACATGTGTATGCTCTAACGGCGCCCATTTCGTTTGCAAAAATTGTCATTTATCAAAAGTTGTACAGTTGAACGCCATTGCTGCAAAAAAAATTAGTTGAAAAAAATTATTCTTGATCGTAAAACTCAAATATTAAGCTAATTTGCAACAAACGCGCTTGCAGCAAAACGTATGTATATGTGATTTACATTTTCAACCGCCAAAATAGTGAAATATTAAATTTTTGTAGTTTTTTTTTTTTCTAACTATGTGACTTATAGTAGCGTAAAAATAAAGCTAAACCAAAGTAAAAATTTTTTATTTTAAGCTGTGCTGCACAATTCGCTGAGCAGAAATATTTCAAACAAACTGCACGTATTTTTTGCGTTTGAAATCGTCACAAAAATGTTGCACACAACCAACTCTACAAAAAACACCAAAAACATGGCCGACCCGCAGCAAGCAAATTTTGCAAAAACTACAGGCGCGCCAGATTCCAAGACACACACTCTAACACGCATAGGTACCATTGGTGGCACAACCATAAACTGCATCATACATAAGAATAATGTCGACCATAAGCGTAATATTATTAATGCTGCCTCGGCTGCTGCACTTACCGCCGCAGGTGTCAAGTTCGACAGCATTAATCAGACTATGAGCGAAGTTGCTATGGATGTTCAGTATGCGGATAATGCTGGCTTTGATGTTGATGATATGGACATAGCTAACAATACTTTTGAGCAGGCTACGCCAAGTCAGTTATTGTTGGAGCATAGCTATCAGTTGAACGATGACAATAATAATGTGGATTGGCTTGCTACTACTTGCTTGTCTGACAACAATGACATATTACAGAATTTTATACCACCATTGGAGCATATGATGCACAGCGTAGAGAATTCGCTGGACGAATTGATTGATACGGTTGAAGTTAAAAATGAGCCATTGGAGTATAGCGATCCGATTGACAATGACGTTGATTCGCAAAATTTGTTTAATAATACTTATCAAGCATACGGCAATCAAACCGCTGCAGATGAAGCCGATGAAGTGCCCATAAAATTGGAAGACTTTGGGCTGAGCTTTTCAATGAACACTGAAGATGCGGCACTTGCCTCGCCCGCTGAACTAGGCACTAATTTTGATATTGAAACGCGTATACCAAGCACACAACAGCAGTCGCAACCCATCACTCAGGCTTGGCATGTAGAAAAACCGCAAACTGTAGCTGCCCAAGAAGTGGAGAACGCTAACGTGGCGGGTCCAAGTGGCATAACCACTGCCGTAGGCAGCGCAAACTTCATGTCGCAGGATGCACCGCGTGCGCCTGAAGTGGACACACGCTATCGCGTGCGAGCGTTTAACCCAAGCACTGGTCGCAAATGCATTCAACACTTGGGCTACTTGATTTATAATGCTGGTATGGAGAAGGCCTGGATATGCTGCAATTGCAATAACTCTTACAAATGGAAAGTGAGTTTGAAGCAGCATATTGGCAAAGTATGTGGTCAGCGAGGTATGATTCCGCTGAATGAACGACAATCTGCTGCTGCCGTGAAGAATACGTCTAATATGCTGCCAACTTCGTCCAACCAGTTAATGCCAAAGAACGCACACTTGGCTGACATTGAGTTCCATGGGGATATGGAGAAACCCTGGCAATGCCGTAATTGCCGTCGCGCATACAAACGGAAGACCTGCCTGCTGTCGCATTTGAAAAATGAGTGTGGTCTGCCACCGCGCTATTACTGCAATAGAATGTGTGGTTATGCTACCAATGTGCAGGGCAATCTGCAGCGTCATTTAAATACCAAATGCAAAAATCGTGTACAACCAGATCATGGCTTGATGTTTCGCATTGGCAACATAAACGGCCGAGCTGATGCCAACAACAATGATACAAACGCTGACAACAATGGAACTACATTTGACACTGATTCGGATCTACAATTTGAAACTACAGACAACAAACAGTAGAGCGCTGATGTGCTGGGCGAGTGCAACAGCGAATCCTAAACAGCTGCAGGTCATAACTTGCTCAGTACGCATACCAAACATTTGTTTTTTTTTTTTTAAGGATTCAACTGGTGCTCTGCGATGATGATGATGATGATGGATGCAACTTCCAGGCTTATGCATAAGAGTAACTTTAAGATATACAACACAATTGCAGCAGCTTTGTACTACAACTTTTATTGTAATTTGCTGTTGTCCTTCACTTCCAGTGCAGCCAATAAGGCCCAAATAACTCTTATATATTAATTTTAGTACGATACTTCACAAAAATACAAATTTATTATACTTTTACATGTAAAATAAAATTCATGATAAACATTTATGGTTACAATGATTGCCACAGAGGGCCAGCCTGCTGATCTTATGTTTGCCATGTTAGGCGGTCTCTACGGCTTCCTTTGAAAAGTTATTTTTGCAATATTATTTGCGCAGAGTGTGGCCAATCTCCATTTCCACAGATTTCCAGAGCAAGTCGACGTTACATATAGTACTTGACCAGAATATGCGATTGAGCTTGCAGATATTTTGCTTTCCGACAGCTCGCATAATCGCAAATGTTGAACAACTCGGAGCACGCCGCCTAAACTTTGAACAACTATGGGTGAGCTGCTACATGGGCTGAAGCACCAACATGTACCAACTAGTTCACGTTTTTAATACTAATATCAGATGCATTTTTTGGATGCTAAGGAGAGATACATATTGTTTGTTTGGAAACGCATAAACTTGGTTTTCGCAAAATTATTTTGAAGCCAACTATCCGGGCAGTTACGTTCACTCACGTGTTTGTCTTATAAAGCTGGATGCACCGCATGCAGTGCAGGCGGCTTGTATACTCAAGAATGCGTCCAGCGTGCGGGCAACTACGTATACCCTGCTTTGCACTTGCACAACGCACACTTGGCTGACATGCGGATAAGGAGAAGCATTGGCAATGCCGTAATTGCCGTCGCGCATACGAAAAGAAGCCCGCTCTGCCTTCACGTTAGGGAAATGAGTGTGCACTGCCACCCCGCTATTTCTGCAGTAGAATGTGCAGACCAATGTGCATGGCAATCTGTAGCGTCAGTGAAATTGTGGTACCACAGCTATAGCCTAAGATGCCATTACAGATCGTCTCTAACCTTGTTGTTAGTTTTCTGTACCAAGCCGTTGCAGCCGTCGGCTGTGCTTTCGTGGTTGTCAAGGCATTGACGTACCTTTCCCAGCGACTTGAGCACCAAAAACCATGTCCGCCTGCAGAGTGTCAGATTTTCCACTGAATGTTATTATGTTACTTGGTAAACAGAGCTGCACCAGTGAACTATCCTGCCCGACAAAACTAACGCTCATTCCGTGCGCTTAAATGGCAATTCGTAAAATATGTCACACCTAGTTGATGCCACCAAATGAAGAGCATGACTTTGGCGCTATGAACATTGGGTTACGCTGTAGACGCTAACGCATGCCCAGGCTCTCATCCCAAGTGTTTGTGCGCTGCCGATACGCAGTAGTGCACTCATTTATCGCCGCCAGTTACCATGCGATGCGCAAATCCCTTACGATTTTGCCTTTGGAGAAGCTGTTCACAAGAAATCCAGTAGCCGTATTGCTGAAACTTAACCATGCCTTTAAGGCAAGGTGACACAGCTTGCTGAGCCATTTGCAATGCGTCTGTCGGCTGCGTTTTGTATGCGGTAAGGCAATTACGGCATCGCCAAGAAACGCATCTTGGTCAAGTAATGCTGTCACTTCTCCACCTTCAAAAACACTTTCCTTGTATTTATTTCCGGCTTCCAATTGGAATAGAGTTTCATTTGTCTAGCTGCAAGCTAACTGCGGTGTCTTTCAGATTTTCCTACGTAAATAGTTGAATCAAACCACCAATCAATCTTACGCCTAAGAGACGAGCAGGCTACCACTCGATAGCGTTCGGGGCCCACAATAAACTCTATATAATATGCTTTAATATAGTAAATCTGAATATATCTATGATTTGCAGCGCTATTCCACTGATGCTTTGGGACAGCTATTGGAAAACGGTGGAAGCAAAGTTCAGTTTTCCCAATGGAATGTAGTAGACTCTACAGCTGCGTGCACATGAATTTGTCGAAATTCTAATTAAGTTAATAATAAAAGTTAAAAAACAAGGGAACTTTTCGTTGTGGCTGTATGCCTAGAGACTTTCGTCTCTGCTGCCTTATCTCGCAATTTAGCTGTAATTCTAACCGTAATACATTGATTTCCAGCTCTAAGCCACTAGCGCCTAGAGACACCGCTTGGAAAACGAAAGCAAAGTTGTATTAGATGTTCCAATACATTGGATCACATGGATTTGTCGACATTATAATTTCTTTTCGTTGCGAGTGAATGCCAAGAGACTTTCGTCTCTGCTAAATTATCTTTAGTACATTGATTTCCAGCTCAATTCCACTTACACCTGGGAAAACGACGCAAGCAAACTTGTAAAAGATATTCCAATTTCCCCAATGGAATAGGGTCTTTACATTTCAAAACTAGGAAAGCTTTTCGTTGTGGCTGAATACAAAACTCTCATCGCTTTAATTATAATCTCTTCATTATATTAGAATTTAAATCGAAAATATATTGTTTTCCAGCGCTATGCCACGTATGGGTCACCTTGACAATTACTGACCTACCACATGCTGCACATTAGTTGCTTTGGCGAAAATATTGCATGCGCTATTTTTTACTTATTTGTTTTCTTAAATTATAACGCCTCGTTCTAAAAATAAGTCTCTAAAAAAAACAATAACTTACATATTTATGTTTTAAGGCTTTTTATTATTGTTGTTATACAACGTTTAATATATATATATTTATTTTCAATTTTAAACTTATTTTGTTTTTATTTTTTTTCAATTTTAAACTTATTTGGTTTATATATTTTCTTTACCAATTTACTTTAAATACAATTTAATTTGCTGCGCTTAGAATACATACATAATTCTTTTTTGTAAAGCATTTCCATTATAATAATTGTTAATTATATTTATTATAATGTTTATTATGTATGTAACAATGCACGGCTACTCATTGAGAGTGAGAGAGAGAGTGGAAAGGCGGGCGCTAGTTTTTCATATTTGTTTCGTTTCATATTTATATTTATAGTTATAATTATTAACAAAGTTAAATTTAGCAGCAACTAGTTTTTTATGCTTAAAACATTTAATAAACTATTTTGTTTAGGCGCATTTTAATTGATAAATTATACAAAAACAAAAAAAAAGTTTATATATTTAATAATTACACAATTTGCTTGACTATATTTTGGGTTTTGCATAATTTGTTTTTAGTTTTAAACATTTTAAAGCAACTGGCAATGTTGCATGCTGAGGCACAGTTTGGTTTTTCTTATTCATTTTTGCTTAAATTTCTTCATATTTAAATTAATTCATGTTTGCTTTTTTTTCTTTTTTTTTTAGTATAATTTGAGCTTTGAATTAAGGCGTAGTTTTTTGTTTCATTTGTTTCTTTAGTTTTGGTTTAAACTTAAATTAGAATTTAATATTTTCGTTGTATTTGTTGTGTTTTGTGTATCAATGGGCGTAAGTATGCATATGCGTTGTGTGTGTGTGTATGTGTGTGTGTGTGTGGGCGTGTTGTGTGTTGGTGTGTGTTGTTGATTAGAATATAAGGCGGCGGCAGCGGCGTTGGCGGCGGCGGCGTCGGTTGGGCAGTTTTTTGCGCTTACTGCGGCGTTTGTTCATCCGGTAGATCCAGTATTCTGGCTACAAACTCCGATATATCCGTATTACGCTGTAAATGCTCTACTATAAATGTGTGTCGCAGCAGCTGCTCATAATTGGGTCTCGCTGTATACTCCTTTTGCAGACACGTGGCTATGAAGTCTTCAAATTCTGGTGAAAATTTACCAGCTGGCAAGCGTGGCGGACTATCCTCCACAACCTGTTCCGACATGGCGAGACATTAAGTACTGGGTATTGAAAGCATAACAAATGCGCTTACCTGACGCAATTGCTCAAAGGGCGTTTTCCATTTATTATAGGGATAATGACCCGTCGATATTTCAATCATGCTTATGCCAAATGACCAGACATCTGAGCGTATGTCATACTGTGCAGGATTTCCTTGTGGATCGATGCGTTCAGGTGCCATATACGGCTTACAGCCAGCATCTATAGTTTTGGCAATGGAGTCGACCAGATAGCCTACAAAGCAGCACACATTATTACCACACACTTTGAACATAACAGTTTGGGGTGTTAGCTTACCGGAAATGCCAAAATCACATATTTTAACTTGACCACTGCGATTGATCAATATGTTGGATGGCTTGACATCACGATGTATAACACGCAATTGTGCATGTAAATAGTGCAATGCGCTGACCACGCTCATGGCAATCTGTAAATGAAATACATGAATTAGTTATATGAAAATAAGTACTAAAATAAGGCATTTCTTTGCAGGATTAAGCTACTACATTGGCAGAGGCCAATGCAGCAGTGTTGCAGACTCTTGAGGCAAGTACACTAACACTACGCTACCGCAGCTCACAAGAGCAAGAACTTAATGCTGCTCAGCTGCACATTGTGCCCTAAAGTGATATTACAGAAATACAACATATGTTCAATAAAAAGCTAGAGTTTAAGCTAATACCAGAGGCTCTATATACACCACATAGAGGTAGAGAATGCCATCAATACCTAATTCGATAGTAGGCAACATTAGCTCTAGTCTGAAACACACTTTTGTATACATTAATAAGCAGCGGCAGTTGCATCACTATTAGGTATCCTAAAGTTGAAATAGGAGTACAAAGTAACACTAACTGAGGTTGACCTCCACTATTGCGTCTGCCTTTAGTCTGTTTGTTTGCACCGCAGCATACCTTGCCCAATACGCTCTCCTCCATGGCCAAATCATTCTTGAACACTTTGGGATAAAATTTGTCCAGACTGGTATTCATCACTTCCATGCATATCCAGACATCACCCTCGCGATACATCGCGCCATAGAAATGCACCGTATATGGACAATCACTGGAACGCATAGATATATCCAAATCCATAATAAGACGCTGTTGTTCCCTATGATTGACCGTCATGGGTATGCGTTTCACTGCCAGCACTGTGCCTGTTTGCCTGTGTCGCATCTTCTCCACAATGCCATAGGCGCCGCGACCTAAATCGCAAATTTTTTCCAAACTATCCGCATCAATGTCAAAGGTTTGTTCGCCAATTTGTATGGTGGCGCGCGAGTCCAAGTTGCGCGGCGGTACGCTGTATATGAAACAAATAAGATTGCAAGTGTATTAGTTTGCCGTATGTTGGTATTGTATTTTGCACACTTACAGAGCCGGTTCCGGCTCAGTTTCAAGGCGTAGTGGTAGACGCGGTGGACGCTGTCGTGACATCTTGTTTGTTTTCTTTTTTTTTGCTGCGAATCTTTTTTTGTAATATTTATGCGTGGCTTAATGCACGTTACGTTTGGCGGCGCTATACGAATATAAACGCGGTTTTTGCTGTATTCTCTCTTTTGCTTTACAGCAATGTTGGTCGCTCGTCTGTGTGTATAGTATATAATGTATATATTTTTATAATTTTTTTCTTTTTTTGCTTATTGCTGCTTGGGCTGCGGGCAGACGCTGATGTGCACAATAACAACGGCTGCGGCTATTTTTACCACATTTGGTGAAACATGCGGTTTGGTTGTAGCACGCAGAGTGACAAAATGAGAAAAAAAAATGCTGCCAAAATGCCGCGTTCACGTTACGCTATTTTTTTTACGTTTTTTTTTTTTGCCTTTGCTGCCTACTTTTCCGATTAATCGCGCCCCCCACGCACACGCGCAGACAATTTTTGCAAAACTTAATTTATTTGCTGCAATTCAAGCGCGCACATGAGCAAATACTGAATGTTTTAACTTTAAACACTCGTTGGCGCTGTAAAGCGTGCAAGTTAATTTAAATTAAGTGCAAAAAATATAAAAAATTTGCAACTTTTATTACATTTAGCTTAAAAATTGCACTGCTTCTTGCCAAATTGTCATTTGCAAACAAAAAAAAAAAAATGGCAAATATCGGCAGCGCTGTTGTTATCTTTTGTCATCGATGTTTATGGCTGCCATAAAGTTAATTTAGCATAAGTTAAATTTAAAAACTAAAAAACGCAGCTTTTATTACATTTAGCTTAAAATCGTGCCATTTCTTGTCATATAACTATTTGCAAAACAATTGCAATAACAGTGCTGTTGCTGTTTGGCGCCTATCGCTTGTTATCGATGTTTATGGCTGCCATAAATTATATTGAGTTAAATTTAATATGAAGTTTAAGAAAATATAATAATCGCACGTTTTATATCATTTTGCTATCAATTCAATCCAGCTCTGTTTCTAGCTTAACTTAATTCGCCAAATTAAGTATTTTGGATCATACACGAACTTTGGGAACCCAACTTAACCAACGCAGATCTTTTGGTTTCTTTGTTAAAAAATGTTTAAACTTTTAGACAATTTGCTGTTTTCAAGTTTTCAGCTGTAAATTTAAGTTTTTAGCCAGCCCCGGGTGCAAGATATCGCGTATCTATGAAAAAACCAACCATCAGGCTACGTACTGCTTTTGGTTTTATATTATATTTTGCTTATCTAATTAAATATTATCTTATTTTCATATTGTTTAATTGTAAGATCAGCTACTTTAAGTTGTACCGCTAAATTAATAATAAGTAAATAAATTCATTAAAATAGTTTAAAAAATTGCGCTGTTGCTTGCCAAATTGCTATTCGCCAAAAAAAATGACATGTGTTGGCAGCGCTGTTGCTGTTTGGCGCTTATCGTTTGCTATCGATGTTTATGGCTGCCATAAATACAATTTAAAAAATTTGCATTAAACATAAAATATTATTTAATAATTTTACATGCCTGCATAAAAAGGAGCAAAATGTGGCTGTGTGCGCCTTGTACACAGCTGCTGTTTTGTTGCCAGTAATTTTATACCATGCCACTTATCGTACGTTATCGATATGCAATAACAAAAAGCCATCGGGTTTTGTGTTAAATTTTCGATTACTCTATTTACACTTGCGCTTGGACTCCTGCTCATTATCTTTACAAAATTTTAGTTGCAAACAAATTGTAATACGCCTTAAAACCCAATTCAACGCGTGTGTGCAAACAGGCGCAACTTTAGGCTGCAACTAAAATTATTAACAATTCTTTTGTTAAACGCGTTACTACTGCCTTACTGTGTGTGCGTGCCTGCCTGCGTGCGTGCGTACGTTCTGTCTTTACGCGTGTGTCTTGCCTGTGTTTGTGTTTTTCTTTTATTTTTTTTTGTTGTTTTAAATAAATAAATTATTTGTGCAAATGGAAAGTTCAAGCGTTTACACGCGCACACACACATACACATACTAGTAACGCCACAAATCCTCAACGTCTAGCAAGTCCGTGCTCCGTGGTGCTGCCTGCTGCATAGTGTGGCGCCGTATACGTTGCTCTTGTATTATTACGGTTCGGAAACAACAAAAAGTACTGCAGTCGCCGCCGCCGCCGCCGCAGCCACAAATAGTTACGAAAAATCGAAATCGTCTTGAGCGTGTTGTGTTTTTTTTTTTTTCTTGTGTGTTTGGTCTTGTTGTGTTTGCAGCCAAACACACGCTATACACTATCTGCTATGAACCAAACAAAATAAATAAATAAAAAACAAACAAACATATACAATAATTATGTCTAGTACAATTGAGTTCGAGAAAATTGGCAGCCGCTTGCAAACGCTAGAAGCTGCACTGCAGGCAGAAAACGAATCACATGAGCAAATCTTATCGAATACGCGCGGAGCGGTTGCGCGTGCCAGGCCCACAACAGCAATAACAACAGCAGCAGCAACAATAGCAACAACATCGGCTGCAGCGGCAGTATTGCCCGGCGGCTCCAGCAGCACATTGATTGGCACTGTGGGCTTGCCAATCTCACTACCAACAGCGGCTGCAGCTGCTACATATCCAACAATGTTACAACCCGCAACAGTTCCAGACATATTTGCTGGCAACTTTGCGCAGCCGGCAAGAAGCCCGCGTCCAAGTTTGCCCATATGTAAGTGTTGGTGGGAGGCACATAGAGCAAAACTAAGTGATTTATACGAAGCTACGCAAAGGTTCATGGTGGATTTGAGTTCTAACAAATAATTTGTCTATTGGTCATATGGAGGTCTTATGCTGCAGTTTGTAACTAGAATGATTTCAGGATACTCTCACTGAAATGCTATCTCCTTCTTCTAAATCCTCAAAGCTTGCCAAATAGTAATTTATAAGAGCGTGCAGCGTTTCCATTGTATGCTACGGCAGTCCATCAAATGTCGGGCAGGATTTACATTTTTGACTCGTATACAAATATTAGGATTCTGTACTCTTCGGATAGCTATAGATAGGGAGCCTGCTTTTTTGAGATTTTTGGGGACATTACATTTTCATTGCTTTACGGATGCTAGAAAAGTCAACTAAACAATATATTATATTTTCCAGTTTATTGTACAAATTCATTTCTCGACAAGCCTACACTATCTCTATTTTAGGTACAAAGCAGTTACAAAGCGATTTTGTTACCAATTAATCGTTGTCCAAATGTGCGTGAAATTGGTTTCTGATAAGAAGTTTTACTTCTCACCTTACCAACGCTTAAGGGACTACGTCAGTGCAGATAGCTAGAGTGCGGTGTGTAGTTGGGGCAGCAGGCCCAGACACGTTTTCGAATAGTTGTGCCAAGATTGCATAGATAAGCCTAAGCCAAACTAAAGTAAACTTGTTTTTGTACTCGGTCTATGCTATGTTTACACTGACGACGCTCATTGACAATAAACTGTGCCAAAGCTAGTCAAGATTGGCTGCACAACGAACTGCTAAATAATAGGTAACAACTGCATAGAGTTCCATTTAGATTAGATTTTTATGATTTTGTGGTTTGGCCGGCATTATTTTGAAATTCCGCAGCTCTTTTGAGTACCAAAAGTTGGCTGCATTGTACTTTTCCTTGACATGGTAATATTTCGTTCATATGAAATTCTTGACTTGGTTGCCAGTGGCGGCCAAATGGCATATATAAGGCATAGAAAAGTTGGGGCTGCTTTGCCTGTCCGTCTTTTGTTGGCGGCCAGCAGCCGTTCAGAGTTTTGTCAGGACGACACATGTCTCAATGGCTATGACAGCACACAGCCTTGAAAGCTCATTGAATTCCTGTGGCTTTGAAACGCATGTGATACGACACATAGCCTAGTTGATAGACTTGTTTCCTTGAATTCCTTGAATTTTGTCCATGCTTTGAATTTGGATGTTGGCAAAATGTTTAAAGTTTTACTTAAGCTGCAAAGTTCGAAAATCGAGGTCTTTTTAAAGCTGCACAGAGAGTTATTTCGGTATATTACTTAGGTATACCCAAAAACTAATGATAACTTGACTGCTCTTTTCATAGTGGGTTTGCCGCGAACTGTAACCTTAAACTGTTGAAGGAACATACACGAACGCGTAATGATAGTTAAACATTTCTATTAAATTGGCAGCCTTTGCGGTATGCTACCAAGATACTTCCAAAAACTTTTATGGAAATTAGTTTTGACTGCGGCAAGTCACTAAGATTTTGCCAAAAACTTCTATGAAAACTTGCCCGGTCTTTCTATAAAAAGTGAGCAGCTAACTGCAACATTAATTGGTTAAAAGGACATCTACGAACTTTAAAGTGGAGATCATATATTCCATAGCATCGGCATCGACTGCGGCATATCACTAAGATATTCCCAAAAACTTTTTTTATAGTGAGTTAGCTTAGTCTGTTGAAGGGGCTGGCAAACCTAAACTGTGCATCTTATCCATCACATTGGCATTCAAGTCGTCATATTATCTATGCCTTTCCAAATAGCATTTCTGAAAAACTGTGCATATTGGATATTATCTAGCAGCGGACGGCTGCCTGTTTATTTTAAATTCTTCTTGGGCGAATTATTTTCTTATTAGACTTCTTTGAAAATTCTTTTCCCTATAAAACTGCTTGTTGGAATCGTTAAATAAATTGACTGCTTACAGTTCTTCTACAACACTGCTTGTACTGCTTATTTATTTGAAGATCTTATACAGATTTTTTTTTTTTTTTTCCTTATTATTCCGCTTGGGAACCTAGGGCCTCTACAAGAGCCATCCATCGAACCCTAATTTGCGCCGTCTGTTTTTTTAGCTCTGTCCCATGTTCGCCTGGGTCAGTTCTTGGAGGATGGATCTTCTCCAGGTCGCCTTAGGAGATCTTATAAATAGTATTAATTAAACCATGGGAGAATTTTCTTGTTAATCTGCTAGTTGGAATGAACAAAAACTCACTTTTGAAACTAAAGGATTTTCCTCTACTGCTCTGCTAGTTTATTTCAAAAAAGAGCCTTGCAGATCTAGCACTAAATCTCAAAAATGATTGATATAGATTTGGGATTCCCAAGAATTCATAAAAACTTGTTTCTGTCTAAAGTGGCCGTTAGGGTCAAAGTTGGAACAATTGGCTTGGAGTAATTAGCTGGGAAAGGAGACTCTTTTTGAGTTTTGAATTTTAAGAAAATCTTTTTCATTTATCCCTACCCATGTGTCTTATGTGATATAATAAACCCGAATTGAATTCACTTATAGCGTTTTTGGTATTTAGCTGTTGCTCTATAGATCGCATGGCGGAGTGAGCTTAGCAAGATCTGGAATTCCTGTAGTATAAAAAGTAAAGCCGACGATTTGACAGAGCTGGCTGGTAGTGGTACATAGTTGGGGCTGTCTGTTGGCTTCAATGTCTATTATCTTAGCTAAGACAGCATCTGGAAAAGTACTATATATATCTTCAAAACGTAGGTTGCCCCCAGCTGTAACTTGTGACACAGCTCTAGGGTCATTGGGAGTATCTTGTATGAATTGGCAGTTTGAAATATTTTACCAAAACATTGTTGTTGTTGTACCTCAGGAAGCACCATGTATGTGGATGGTCAGTTATATGAAAATAGAAGGAAGAAAGTTAGAGAGTGATAGTGACTTATGGAGGAATCCTATCCAGTTCGGGGAAGCGAGCTGCCTCGCCCCGATTAGTTCACAATGAGTAGAGCGTAAGTCTGGTGGGTCTTGCCAGACAATTGAAAAGGTGTTGGATGTTGATGTTGTAGCTGTTTCGGTTGGGGTTCCCAAAAAGAGGATTCCGGTATGAAGAACCGCCTGCTGTGGGAATCGACCAAAACATTGTTATCGAATTCGGTTGTACTTCAAAAAATTCTTTTAAAAACATTTTGTGAGCTATCAAACTGCCACACCTGGAGGGCCAAACTTCGTCCCCTTGCACTACCCCTTGGCTACCAGTCGACCTGTTGCACCTAACGAACAGTAATCCAAATTGTATTCTAAGGTTTTTCACTGATTAGGCAACAAGTGGGTTATGTGATATAATAAACCGATTTGGTTTAAATTTTTTAGTTGCTTAGGCTCTCGATGTCTGCTGCTATATATAACGTATAGTTTTGGTCCTATATGCTTTGCATACCATTCGGTAGGGCCTCAGTTTGTCAGCTACGAAAATGTATATATCTTAAGGTATTCCAAGGTAGCAGATTAAGCATGGACGATTTTTCCTTTTCAGTAAAAAGTGGCAAACGCTGGGTGTTGTCATTCCTTCGTTTAAGCTAAGCTTCGGCAGAGGGCGTATTTGTCGAAAGAACATAGTCTTAGTCCATCGAAAAACGCTGTACTGCCCAGCTCTTAAGAATGATTTTGAAGCTCAACTTTATTTGAGCATAAAAATTTCTTGAGTCGTAACTTTAAATCTTTACGTTTTTGATGAAGTTTTGTAAGATCTATCTTTTACGATATCAACGTCAAGGTAGAGGGCGTATTTGTTGAAAAAGTTTTAGTCTATTGTAGAGCGCTGTACTGCGCAGCTCTTTTTTGTTTTTTTTTGAAGCTCAGAAAAGTAATTTCTAGTGACATTACTTCAAACCTATGTGCTGTGAAATCTATGAGGATTTAAAATATGTGTTTGTCGGTCTTATCTTTTTTTATCGTCATTTGATATATTTTTGTAAGCTAGAGCGCGTATTCGCCTAAACAGAATTGAATCAATCTACTGCACAGCTCTTATTTGTGGTTTTGGAGCCCAAGTTTATTTCAGAAAAGTAATTTCTTGAGTTGTTAAATCTATGAGAATTTGGAAAATGCGGCTAACGATTTGCTTAGGTCGATTTTTGTTACATTCCCGACCGCTAGTTGACGTGAAAGTGCGAGCACTTGTGTTGTTTTCAATTTAAACGCAAAAATTCACTGCACTTAGGGGTCCGTCCAACTTAGACTATAGTGTGGAGCATTGTACCCAAGCCCCGGGTTCAACTAATACACCCAATTCAATGTCCAAGGAGTTGGCTGTATTTGTAGTACAAAGAGACTAAGTATTGAGCCTTCAGTAGTTGGAAAAATAATGCATGTGGCTTTGTTTTGCGTGATTGTTGTCCGGCAGTGTATGGCAAAGCCTTGCAGCAGCCAGCTGAGTGATGAGCACAAACCAAGATATCCTTAAATCAAACATATGCACATGCACCATCATATAATACATAAATACCCTTGACCCTATGCATGGGTTGGGTACAGGGCATACAAATTATTGGTAAACATGCAAAAAAAAAACACCAGATAAAAACGACTACGTCGACGCCGACGACGACGTGTATGTGTACGTCTACGTCTACGTCTACGTCACTGCTGCCGTCGCTGTCGACGTTACTGGCAATTGGAGCATACCCATAGTGTATGGAGCATTGTGCGTATGCAAGTGTGGGCTTTTGCGGGAGGTAGGCGTGCCAAAAGCAACACTACAACAATACAAAGTAAAAAACAACAACGAAAAGCAACAAAAACAGAAACAACAAAAAAAACCATCAACAAATAATAAAAAAAAAACAAACAAAAATGTGAGAGCGTATCAAAAAGATTGCTCCGGAAATGCCAAAAACTCGGCAGAAATGCCAAACAAATGTAAAGATACGCGGGGTAGTGGCGGCAATGGAGTGGCCGTAATGGTGCCGTTGGCCGTAGTTCTCATACAAACATCAAAGAGAGAGGGAGAGGGAGAGTGAGATAGTGAGAGCGAGATAGTGAGAGCGAGACAGAGAGAAAGATAGCGAGAGAGAGAGAGGGAGTGGGAGCAAGCTTGCGAGCGCGTGTTTTATTTTTTTTTATGAGACTTTGTATGAAAATGCAATGAGATATCCAAAAGGAGGTCTCTCGCTATAGTGGGTTCACATCAAGTTGGTGACACATGTGGACATGTTTGAATCTCTGAAGTTTCTCTAGCATAAAAAAGTTTGGGTAGTACACATTTTTTTTGGGTAACATATACTCATTGTTTCCTACATCATGAGCTGCAGCAATAATTGAATTTTTAAAAATAATCTTCGCGGTTAAATTGGAAAGGGTTATCAGCGTAGGTATTGAGCTCAAGGGGGTGTGTTCGGCGGCGTCTTCTTGTGGTCGCTCTATCGTTTCAAAGACTGTGCGAATTCTCGCTAAATCTAAGGCTGACAGTTTTTTATTGTTTCTTGAATTCAGGCAACATCCAAGATTCTCAAGATGTTGTACTGCAGGCGTTATATGACACAGCGCTGGGTAGAGCTTAATGTCACTCATAGCTGGATTCCGTAGGTCCATATTTGTTTTGTAAACCAGCGGCTTGATTCCGTTTTTCAGTTCTTGTTTTCTTTTGCGCCCGATGTGGGTATTACCAACATGGCCTGTTTGTTGAGCATCATGCTCAGGTATTTGGCTGTTGATTTATTCCGTTGAGAGTGACCTACAGTAAGTGAATGTGGACCCTGTGATCTTAACCCTAGCATCTTAAACCTTAACATGACTGTATGTTTTTAAGTGACTTTCAATGTTGCAGCAGTTATTGTCCTATTCCTTATCAAAATTTAATTTTTGTAATAAAGTAATTTACCAAGATCGCAAGCGCAGGTTCCATCTTAGACTTACTGCTCTTATACTTCTACAGAGGTACGGCTAAGCGATCTTAGTGCTCTTTCTCAGTTGGCAGAGTTGTGCTCCTTGGCACGTTTGTATGGTGTTCTATATGATGAGAGGCCATCGCTATACCTCAGCAGTAGCATAAGCGCATCCGAGTTTGAGAGAATGACACATTTTTTTGGGTGGCGTAGCCTATCCAAGTATTTCCAGTAGGATTTTGTCTTCCGTTCGATCTTTGCCCAGAAAGTACTGTTTATTTCGTTTTTTTGTAAAGTCATAGAGGCCTAGGTTCTATTAAGATTCTCTCCGCCCAGTTTCTGGCTTGTGCGTTGTTGTCTCATGGCTTTGAAAGTCTTTATGTCCAGGTACCATTTTTTTAAAGTAACACGCCCATTTATCTCTGCACGTACATTATTTTTTGCTTTTTGGATCGAATTTGTTAGTTCTTTACTGAAAAGAAGGTGCAGTTTCCCACAAAATTCCTCATTTTCAAGAAAAGCTTTTTTTTTTTAGCAAACACTGAATAAGATGTCTTTTCATAATCCACTTGCTTTCATGTAACGTTTTTTTGATATATAACCTTATCGAAGAATCTGTGATCTGTTGAAGTATTGTTTCCGCTTATACAGATGGAATTGTATCTAAAAGCAATTCTTTTATACGTCAGTCATGTTTACAATTGACCTTTTAGAGAGGCAGGTTCTCTTCAAGGTCAATTACGTCTTTAAAACTTCAACTGTCTTATTACAACATTTAAAAAGTCGCAAGATGTTGAAGAATAGTTTGTTTTTGATATTGCTCTATGAAAAAAGAGTCTAGTTCATTTTGGAAGGGAAATCTTTTGTAAGCTCTAGTCGTTGATCAACTACTCCGAGTAGCAATATTTAACTCAAAGCGTTTCCAAAAAAAAAGAAAAACTAAGATCTGTTGATGCATAACTTGATCTTTCGTTCGAGCTAGCCATTTTTTATGGAGAATAGATGAAGTAGACTAGAGCAATTCTACAGTCCTCTTTAGTCTTGTTTAGGACTAGTTTGTTTTGGAAGGAAGTTCTGTTCTACAGCCTAGTCATACATCATCTGCTCATCCACTGTCAGCTGTTCTTGAGTAACGATAAGTAACTCAAAGCCTTCCCGAAAAACTGGAGGTCTGTAAAACTAGCAACTACTTAAAGTCTTCACAAAAATTCGGAATTTTGTTGTATAATAGACTTGGCATTTTCATTCGAGTTCGCTGGCTCTGTTTGGCGCGAGGAGTTCCTTTTTTTGTCTAAAGATCTTGGAGAAGATGTTCTTTTTTGCTTCTGCTGCTCCAATGCTACTTTTTCTCAAGCCGTGCTGAAAATACTCCAAGCGTGCCAGTTGACGCAGCTACCTTTTCTTCTAATTCAAGACGAACTGGTTGGCAGCCGCGCATGTCTAGCGCATCTTTGTGTCTCTATATCAAGTCAAACAAACGCTGCTTGGGTCTACTACGAGGTCCGAAGTGAACTAGTTATAATGAAGTCCTTCAGCTGGAACAGATGTCCTAACCACTGCTGCTAATTTTGGGTGTATATGCCGAATGGAAGATTTTGTTCGCAATTTTTTATGGGAATGCTGCTTATAGAAGCTGTATTGGCAGAGTTGTAAATCTTCTGGGATCAAAAACATTGCTGGCTTGCGCATGCACAAGCATTTGTTTAGTTCTTTGTACTCCTGAGAGATTGAATGTTGCTGGCTGGCTTACTTTGGATATCAGAAATAAAATTCAGCAGGAACTCTTGCAGGAATTTTGATCTAATTAGCATTTAAACATTATTAGCTCTAAATATAAAAAAGTTCTTGCATATTTGTAATTTGAACTGCTTACTCCTCTCTACTTGCAGCCGATGCTGGTTCACAACGCCGCCGCATGATGTTGCCATTGCCCACGCAACATCATCAGTCTGAAACGGAGACGGATCGTAAGCTTAAGATGATAATGGGACAAACGGGTAAACTTAATATCAATGGACGGCAATATCCAACCGATATTAGTGATCTGCGGCATTTGGGTGATTTGGGCAATGGCACCAGCGGCAATGTGGTTAAAATGCTGCACTTATGCAGCGATACGATCATTGCGGTTAAACAAATGCGTCGCACTGGCAATGCGGAGGAGAATAAACGCATTTTAATGGATCTGGATGTGGTGCTCAAGTCGCATGACTGTAAATATATTGTCAAATGTTTGGGCTGCTTTGTGCGTGATCCCGATGTTTGGATATGCATGGAACTGATGTCGATGTGTTTCGACAAGCTGCTGAAATTGTCTAAAAGGCCCGTGCCGGAGCCCATATTGGGCAAGGTGACGGTGGCGGTAAGTCGGAAACGAGAACATGCTTTTTGGCAATATACAAAAATGTTAACATTGTGATTTTTGCTTGCAGACGGTGAATGCGCTGTCATATCTTAAGGACAAACATGGCGTCATACATCGCGATGTGAAGCCCTCCAATATACTGATAGACGAACGTGGCAACATTAAGCTCTGCGATTTTGGAATTAGCGGACGTTTGGTGGACTCCAAAGCGAATACACGTTCGGCAGGCTGTGCAGCCTATATGGCGGTACGTTAGCTGTGGCCTGTGTCATAATAGTCAGCCGCATAGAGTTTTTACGATTAAGCGCTATAGACGCGTCTGTTGCGGGCCTTGAGTCTAGACATATCTTGTTCGGTTTGCAAGCACAGTAGCTTTGACACCTTGTTATTGTAAACAGTTTGTTTCTAAGAATAATGGCTGCAAGCTCGATGTAGTTCGTTTTAAAGAAACAAAAGCGATTATGAGCTGTGACAAAGAAATGTTTACATTTTACAAAATGTGCGCCAATGTCAATTTCGCTTGAATATTTGTCGCGACGCAACGTGAAAGTAACGCAACGCAGTAGTAGGCAGAGTGTGGGTGCAGTGTATATGCGAGTCGCGTCGACTGATTCACATTTGGTTTTGTTTTGAGTTTTGCGTATTTTTTATGGCTGATTATTTAACAAACTGACTAATGTATGGCAATAATTTATATATTTTGGTTTTATGTTGTTTTGTTTTTTCTTTTTTCGGTTGAACGCTGGGTGCAGCCCGAACGCATTGACCCGAAGAAACCAAAGTATGATATACGCGCCGATGTCTGGTCATTGGGCATAACGCTGGTTGAGTTGGCCACGGCGCGTTCACCCTATGAAGGCTGTAATACGGATTTTGAAGTGCTGACCAAGGTGCTGGACTCGGAGCCGCCATGTTTACCGCGCGGCGAGGGTTTTAATTTTAGTCGAGAATTTCATGAATTTGTTGTCAAGTGGTAAGCGCGTGCAGCCTTCGCTATAAATGCAAACAGTAACATTTTTTTTTAACAATTCATTGCAGCCTCACAAAAAACCATCAGGATCGTCCTAAATATCCTGAACTTTTAGAGCAGCCATTTATAAAAATCTATGAAAAGCGGGAAGTTGATGTGCCTCAATGGTTTCAGAGTGTTGTGGCAACAGATGCAAACAATCGTTTGCGTGCTGCCAATGGTGAAACAGCGCTGCCAAGGTGAGACTTGTAGTTTTAAATGGCTGCCAACTGCAGCAGCGCCTATGAAAGGATATTCAAGTCTTTTGTGCAGTTCCGCAGCTCTATATGTGTATGTGACAGTGTGTGTGCGTGTGTGTGTGTGTGACAGTGTGTGTGCGTGTAGTTGTGCAAGCTCACAGCCAGTCAGCATTTTATAGGCAAACAGCCAAAGGCAGCCAAATAGCCTGACACTGGCCATGCGCTTAACTCAATTAACATTGTAATTTTTATTTTAGTTTTTTCTTTTTTGTACTTTAAGCGCTTTGATTTTGTTGAATTTTTAATTTTATACAAAATTAGTTTTGTACTGTTTTTAAGCTAAATACAACAACGTTCTAGCAGTTAGCTTAGTCATATCTAGTTGTGTAGGGTGTTTGTTAGTAACTACTTGTTTTTTTCTTACTTAATTTTTAAATTAATCTTGCCTTTTGTTACTTTTTGTTTAATTTCTTTTTTTAACATTTTATTTAGTTTGTTTTCTAGAGCATTAGGCAACTTGGCATGTTAACTTTCTAACTACTCTTATAAGCAAACTATTACTTTTTGTTTCAAACTATTTTTATAATTTTGTCATACTACGCAAGCCTGCTAGCTAAAGTATTATTTTGAACTCTTTTTTTTTTTTTTTTGGTTTAACACATTTTTCAATTGAAAAACACTTGTACACTTTAAGTACATTTCAATTTATTAATTAAAATAATTGTATGCACTTTTTCGTGGGTCGGTTATGATAATATTTGGCGTTACGCTCTTTGCCTATGCACAATACAACTTGGTTAAGTTTCTTTTCATGCAAAGGCTGCTGCTTTCTTGTTTATGAACTTTAAAAGAAAAATTGTTAAAAATTCAACAAAGTCAAATAAGTAAGTGCTACACTCTAGCTACACTTTGTTGTACATTTTTATGTAAAAACGAAATT
Source organism: Chymomyza procnemis (assembly GCA_035046065.1). Taxonomy (NCBI): domain Eukaryota; kingdom Metazoa; phylum Arthropoda; class Insecta; order Diptera; family Drosophilidae; genus Chymomyza; species Chymomyza procnemis. The sequence continues at coordinate 22,570,621 of JAWNOJ010000021.1, forward strand.
TTTGTTGTAACAAAAAGCACTCAATAGTTGCTCAAAGATTTAGTACTTTTTGAAAACAGTTTGGTTTCAAGTTTTGTTCATTTTAAGTCGCACTTGTTTTCGCTGGCCATTTGAGTGCCTTTACTTGTACTTGTACTTGTAACACGTACTCTAGGCCATACAGCGCCTAACATTTGTTTAAAAATTATATGTGCAAGTAGTTGCCAAAGGGATTTGTAGCCACATTATTGTTGCTAGCAGCATAAGCTTTGAATTACTTTATATGTTTTTCAAATTTAAAAGAAACATCTAAAATTAAGCTTTTATTTAGAAAATTCAGAAAGTATAAAGTATATGTTCAATTAAACTTTCAGCAATAATCTTCAGCGAACATATGCATATCGCAGCATATCTATGAGCATTATTGGTAGTCCCCTCTAAATGTTTTTTAAGAGTTTTGAGATTACTTTCGTTGCAGTTAGCTATGAACATATTATAGTTTATCCATACAATGTTTTTATTTATAAAAATCGATTGCCTTTTCATTTCTTCGGTTTGTTGAAAGCCTTTGTGCAGGTAAAGGAGCCGTATTTTTATTTCTAGCGAGTATTGTCTTGAAGATACTTCAGTAATTTTCTTCAAAGTTGAAGTTCATCATCTTAAATATGTTAAAGCTTTATAATCTCTAGATTGCGCATATATGTTCTTACATACCGAGCATAAGTTTTAGTAGTGACAAAAGCAGCCAACCTAGTAAACATTTATATAGATTCAACAATATCATATTTTACTTGGCTACTATAGAGATCTAGTTTTCGTCTATTCCTTCATATAATACCTATAAAATAGTTCCAAGTTATTTATCTTAATAACAATTAATTCCAAAAATTCGAGGTTCTGGATATCACAAAGCGGGGCGAGTTGCAACTGTTCGTATAAAAAAATAGCTTCTCATCTCTCGGTCTAAATTCGAATTATGAAAACGTAGATTGTATAGCGCTTTTTTTAGTATGAGACGAACTTATTATTAGAAGATTCGACTTCTAATAAAGAAATATTTTAAGTCGTAGGCACGTGGGATATATTATATATAAACGAATTAAGATTTCAATTTACAATAATTCAAATATTTGAAGAGCCAAAAAATCTCATGCTCATGAAATCTTCTACTGCTAAATGTCAAAAAAGCCTTTTATTGCGTTTATCAATGTCGAGCTGTACCTTATGGTAGTTTTTAAGAAATTCTAGATACTCTTTATATGTAGTTCCAGACTAGTGCGAATATCGGATAATTTGCAATGGAACCTTGTTCCTAATCACCATATAACGAAATCTTTCTGCATTAGAACGTTGGTTTTGTAGCAAGAAATTTAAACTAAAGAAGAAAAAAAATACACACATTTATTTCTATGAGTTAGGATCGAAAGCGTCGTGGAAATTTAGAACTTATATTTATAAAGCAGAACCGATTGCATTTTTAGGATATGCAATATAGCTTTGATAGGCTGGAAGGAGAGTGAACCACTTACTTATTTGACGCAACTTTGAAATGAATTTCCTTTTGAGTTAATCATTTGTTGTTAAAATGAATATATACATTTGTTGTAATGATAGAGGAGAAGTATGTGGCCTCTCTATTAATTAAATAGTCGTACCGACTAGGTTCACAACCTTGTTCACTATGAACAGTGCTTAAGGGAGATGTCTAAGCGCCGAAGCGAATGATACTCAAGCCAAGAAATTTCATATTTCTATAAAGTTTTCCACAAGATGTTAAGGCCTAAGCTTCTAATTGCAGCAGATCATAGGGAAGTCATGTGGGGATATTACCCACCTTTAGTAAGTTTTGCAAAAGATTTAAATAGTTTTTCCCTTAAATGCGAAATACTAAAAAATTTTAAAAATATTTAGCAGTTTTAATGCAAATTGTTCTGGGTTGATCAGTTCCAAGTTCCTTAAGAGCAGAAGTCAGGACACATCAAGTAGAGTGCGGCATTCCACAACTTTTGGTAGCTTTTAAAATAAAATTACTGCTGATAGTTCGAATTGAGTTAACAAAATAGCTTATTTTTTAAATGTTCGGGGTTCGTCAAGTTCAAGTTTCATCACAGCACATCCCTGGCCATCTCACTTTAGCAATTAAATAGTTTTTTTGAAATATTAGGGTTTGTGGTGCAATTTCAAAGAACACCACGTCGTGTGTGTGATTTAAGATCTGCCAAACTGTGGCAATCCTCCAACTTTTAGCAGCTTTTAAAAGAATCATATCTTCATATTATACCTTCTCCTATATGTTTGATGTACACCAAGTCCAAGTTCCTTTGCGATTTACTTCAGGAGACAACACGCCGAGTGTGTTTGGATATTTTTAAAAGAAAATTACTGCTGGAAGTTCGAATTTCATGAATAAAATAGTTTTTTTTTTACCATTATTTGGTGCCATTTTGCTTAAAAATCGAATTGCCAAACATTTTGTAAGATTTAAAATAAAACTAAATAATAAAATGTTAATTGAGCGAAAGAACAGGAATTAAATTAGTTGTTTTTAGAGTCCATTTCCGACCAAAACACACGGAATTGCCAGCGATTTTAGTCGGAAACGAAATCTAGCATACGTATGACTATTACTTTGATGTAACTGTAGGCCTGACAACTTTATTTACATAAAAAAGTACATTTTAGATTTGTAAAATATATATTGCATTTTGTTATGATCTTAAAGAGTAAAGAAATTGAAGTAATGCTTATAACGCTAAGACTGAAACTATTAAGTTAGGCGGCAATGTAGGTTTCGAAGTATGAATGTACTGATAGGTTTAAAAAGTGTTAGGGACTTTAAAACACTTAAGTAACAACAGTTCTTAAAGTTAAATTTTCAAATATAATTTTTATTAAAAAAACAAGCCTTACATTTTTGAAAGCTAAAACTTAATATTACAAGCTTAGTCATGCTCAAATTAAAGCCTTTTTTTTAATATTTCTACAAGACAAACTATGTCATATTATTTTCACAAACTAAAACTAAAAGTACTTGTATTTTTTAAATATTGCTTTAAAGTTTAAAAAAGTATTTTACTTTATAAAAATTTAGTACTTTGCTTTGCTTAAAAAAATAATATTTAAGAGCTACGTTTCCTAATGCTCCTCGAATTGGTTTCCTTTTGTTTCGAGATGCTGCATACTTTGAAAAAAAAAATCGCTTAAGTAAACTTAATTTGCAGAGTGTGTACAATTGTTACTTGAATACGCTTAATTAAAAAAATAATACATATATATATATATAAAACAGTCAAATTATTAAATATTTATATTAAATAGTAAAATTTGTTTACGTTTTATTGACAATTTAATTTGTGTGTGTTTTTTGATATTTTTGTTATTTTTTTCATCTTTTTTTTATTACCATTTTTTGTAGGTTACATAATTCCTAATATATCTATATTGTTAAATGAAGATAACAAAACGAAAAACAAAAAAACTAAAACTTAAAAAAAATACAAAAAAAATAATATAACTAAATGAGAAAAGGAAATACCAGACATTTATATATACATGCAAAAATATATAACAAAAAAAAAAAAGAAAGAAAATCAAGTACATAATGTCAACAATATATAACAAAATTAAAACAAATAAGAAGCAAAGACAACAATATACCATTATATATTATATAAAAATGAACATGAAACATAACAGACAAACCAGATATATCAAAACCATATATGTAACTCCTCCCAATTCCAAAGTCAAATTCAGTAAGTACGACTCGACTTTATAATTGTTATTATGCATCATTATGATTACTCTTATTGTTATTAATATTTTTCTATTTATTTATAATTTTTTATTATTAATTTTTGTGCTTATGTTTTAATATTGTTTGCGCTTATTAATGTGTACTAATTATTTCATTAACCATTTATTACTCATTTCAGCTTTATAACAATTCTTTTCGGTTGTTTTTTGGTTCTGCATGTTTGTAAAATTTGAAATTTTTTCAAGTCAACTGAAGTTTTCTGCGCTCTAAACTTTAATTTGTCTTAACTTGGTTTCTGTCTGTGCTTAAGCTGCTTTCGATAAAAATATCGTTGATATCGATGTGTAACATAGAATATATCAAATTTCTAAGCTAAATTGTTGAAACTGTATCGATTGTTCATATCATTAATATATCGATAGGCAAGACACAATAAATACAAATTTTCCGCTTTATTTAAATAATTTAATAATAAACAACATAACGTACAGTTAACATAAATTAAAGTTTCAAAATTTCACACAATATATTAGGAATTTTCGAATTGCAATTTAAGCGATGAAAAATGCTGGTTTTTAACCAATCAAAATTTAGCATTTTTCAAAAGAAATATTTTTTGACGCAAAATAGTTTTCTTGTTGCAAAAGCAATACGAAAGACTCAATGGGAATATTTTTAAAAAATGTCTTTGAGTTTGGTTTTTAAAAGATTTTTAGCTGGTTTCAAAGTGTTCATATGATTTTCCTATAAATGCCAAACAAAAAAATTTGTCCAAAAAAGATAAGTTTTGAATACAGCAAAGTCGTCGTAAGCAGCCAAACCAGCAGAGCACGCTTAATGTTTGATGTTCAAAATCTTCTTTTATTTGGTTAAAACAACCGCCATCAATCACAGTGATTTCCCCAAAAAATTCTGCTTCATTTGTAAGAAATCTTAATTTTATCGAATATTACAAATCTTTAATTAAATTGTAAAAAATATTCGGCTCACTTTTGCTGAACCACTTTTTTTTTATGTAAACGGAGATTTTGGCCAAACCAACTACTTATTGTTCAATTTTGTTTTAAAAAAAGCTGCTACTTTTGCAACAGAAATGTATAGAACAACTTTCGTCTCAATTTTACAATTTCACCACTAATTGAAAACTAGTGATTTTGGCTGGCCGATTTATTATTGTCGAATTTTCAAAAAATTCTCACGCATTTTTTAAATATTTTATAAAGGTTCATGATTGTCTGAAAACCCTTTAAACAGTTTGTAAAAATCGCTTAAAGATAAACAAGTGAACATTTTGCAAACTTTTAAACAATTCGAGAAAATTGACATAGTGTAGACAAAAACTGCTTTCAAAACGATTTGTTGTTTATTTGAAGAAGTTTCCAGCTGAATTTTATAAATGCTCTTTCCTCGTACTTAAATTTTTGATTTTACTTAAAAGGTACTGACATTTTAAAACATTTCATTTATAATAGGTGGCGCCACTAATAACAGCGATTTAAGAAAAGTAATTTTTCTCTTGCGAAAGACCAAGTTATTAACAATTTCTAAATCACGGCGTTGTAGTTTTGAATAATTTTTAAATACAACTTTTAGAAGACGTTACAAGCTGCATGTAGCTATCAATTTTCTTTTATCTACAGACTGATAGATTATTGCACGATCGAATTAAACAATTTCTTTATTAGATTTTTACAAGACATCATCTTTTTTTCTCTTGTCTAACAGCTGGTAGATTATGGCACAATGGAATTAAACAGATCTATCTACCAAAAGATGTCGCCACTAGTAACAGCTATTTTTGCAATAATACTTAGTTATCTTATCTAAAAGTTGCTAGATCAAGGCGCTCTGCAGCTAAACAGTTTAACAAAAAATTCTACAAGAAGTCACGAGATGCATGTAGCTATCAGGTGACGAACCTAGAAACAGCTATTAAACAAAAAATCTTTGTTCTCTTGTCTAGATTACGACTGAATAGCATTAAAGACCAAACAATTTCAAGACCAGATTTCTGCCAGACATCACAAGCTGCATTGCAATTTTCAGTACGTGGCGCCAACAGAAACGGTTTTTTAAAGGAAACATCTTTGTTCGCTTATCGAACAGCTGCCAGACCATGGCCCATTAAAAAATTTCAAAATCTGATTCTTACAAGACGTTCCAAGTCGCATTTAGTTATCAATAGGTGGCGCCATTAGAAAATGCTATTTTTGAAAAAAACCTTTGTTCTCTTGGCAAACAGGGTTGGGTTCGCTGGAATCGAACACTTACCCATTTCAAAATCTAATTTCTACAAGAAGTCACAAGCATGTAGCTATCCATAGGTGGAGCCAAAAGTGGCAACTATTTTTAAGAAAAATATTTGTTATTATTGTCAACAGTTGCTAGATCAGGGCGTTATAGAATACACACCCAACAATTTTTGGAATATATATCTACAAGAAGTCACAAGCTGCATGTAGCTATGCATAGGTGGCGCCACTAGCAAAAATTTCAATATTTAACAAAAATCTTTGTTCTCTTGTCTAGCAGCTGCTAGATTACAAATTTATACAATCAAGCATCAAATATCTGCAAAATCTGATTTCTACAAGAAGTCACAAGCTGCATGTAGCTATCAATAGGTGGCGTTACTATAAATAGGTATTTTTTTAGGAAACATCTATGTATGTTCGTTTGCCAAACAGCTGCCAAATTAGGGTTCGGTGGAATTAAACACTAAACAAGTTCAAGTACAGCTTACTACTTACAAGAAGTTACCAGCTGCATGTAGCTATTCATAGGTGGCGCCACTACAAACAAAGGCTACATTTAACAAAAATCTTTGCTGTCTTGTGTCAGCGCTTGTACTAACAGCTTTCCAATCGTAGCGCTAAAGCATTAAAATTTCTATTCTTACATAAAATAAAAAAAACTAAAATATTTTTATAATAAGCATTAATGAATTAAACTTACTTTGCATTTTGTTTGCTTGCTATGACTTCATAATTGCAAAATCGTTTTTTTCTTAAATGTTTTAATCAAAAAAAAAAAAAAAAAAAAAAAAGTTCACACTACAAAAAGGTAATTTCATTTGGCTGATATATGTTGTAAGAATATTTTATGTTTTAAGTGATCTTTGTTTATTTTTAAATTATAATTTATGCTTTGATTTAGTTTAAATGTCGTGCTCTTTAGAAACTGCTGCTTGGATGTTGTGTCTCTTTGTGCACCGAAAACAGCGTCCACATAAATCTTTATATAAATAAGTGTTAATTAAATGTATATTTATTTTTAAAGTCATTCAATGCAGCTACTACATCATTTGAATCCGTAAAAAACAAGAAAAACATGCAAAATTTATATGTACATACATTGAAGTTGTTGGTTTTTTTTTTTTTGGAAATCAACGCTTCATACCAAACACCCAAAACTCACACACAACTCTCTCAACATATAAACCTATAAATTAAATAAACAAACAAAAAACAAAACATAGCAAACTTTAGCCACAAATAGCTTATGCCGCCGCTCACTTTACATCAAATCATGGCTACATCTCTCGCTCTGTCTCTCCCTCACACTTTCGCTGCGCTCATATACAACTTTATATATATTTATATATAAATGTATCTCTCTCTCTGTCTCTTTTGCCACGCGCCAAACATAAAAACAAAAAATCAAACTACATTTGAATGTAACTTTATGCCACCAAAATACACGGCTCATTTGTTAATAAACTTTTTTGCATTTAATTTTTCAGACCTACAAACATAACGACGAGTACAGCAGCCACGTCTTCTGCCACAAAGGATGCAGTCAACAAATACGGCATGCTCATTGGTAATACGCGTAACTTTGGCACCTTAAGTCCAACGAATCCAATGAGCACAACAGGCAGCACCCAAGTGACAGCAACGCGTACAGTAAAACCTACGCAAATACCCAGCTATCAACAGCAGCAGCCGGCGGCGGCGGCGGTGGTAGTGGCGCCACCACAGCTGCTGCATACCATGCAAACAGCAGCCAGTCAACTACCTCAGAAAAAAAGCAATCCAACAAATTTCTTTAGCAGCATTGCCACCACCACCAGCAGCAGCAGCAGCAGCCATACAAGTAGTGGCATCAATGCCATAACCAGCCCTTTATCACCCGTAGCAGCAGCAAGCGTTGGCGGCGGCGGCGGCGGCGGCACGCCTGAAACTAGCAACAAATTATATCGCAGATCCCCCTTTATGCAACGTAAGCTCAGTAATGGTGCACATCATCAGCCACAAACAGCGTTTTACAATGATGAAAGCCCACGCAAGGAGTCCATGTTCAGCAGCATAGGTAAAGTAGCTGACTTACTTAATCTTAATCAACTTATTCACATCTTTTGCTTTGCTCTTCTAGGTCACTCCATATTGCGCAATCTGACCACATCACCATTTAGCCAAAAGAAACATAATAGCAGCACACTGCCTCCCAATCAGCCACAAATGCAAACGCAAGTTCAAAGTCAGACACAGCTGAAAACGCCAATGCAAACGCAACCGGTCATGTGGCGTCAGACGCTTGATATGTCCTTGCCCTATGACAGCTGTGATAATAGAAGTAATGCGGCGGCTATAAGTTCGCCAGCCTTTGTGCGCAAGGAGACAGCCATGGAACCGGTGCTGCAACTCAGTAATCCACAGCAGCAGCAGCAGCAACGCGTGCAGCCTGGCAATCAAAGTCCCTTAGGTATAATGCCAAATGTAGTGCGGCTTAGTACGCTTTTTTGGCAGCCAAATCAAAGACTGATTTTGGCTTAAATCGTTGTTGACTCTAGTTGCTATTGTTTAAATCGGCAGTCAGCTTGGTGGAAGACTTTTTGGATAGCTATTATTTATCTCAGTAGCAGCTGAGCACTGCCACACCAGTAAAAAAATTACGAATAGCTTAAGACATTCTCTACGCAGAAGATTCGTGTATAACGAAATTGTAGGTGATGTTTTCTTAAGAATTCTAAGTATACTTAGCCACTGGACTTAGCTAGCCACAGTTCATGACAACTTGTTATGTGATGTAAGACGCATTGGCTCGCAAAACACTGTTGTTTACCATTTTCGAATGAGAAGTACGAACCAATAGTCGATTGCAGCTCATGCTTGTCTCTCACAGCGTTAAATGGTATCAGGCAAGGAACTGTGTTATGGGTAAATTAAAAGTTTGCTTCATTTCGATGTTTCTTAAGTTTGGGAAAAGGCTATGCATGACATTCCTTAAGGCTGACTTTTGTTACTTCTATGCATCCATGAAGTCTTAAGGCTAAGATGGTAAACACAACTAACTTCAACTAGGACGTCAGTGAAATTACTTACTTTTGTAATCTTTTATGTCGCTCATTTATAAGCAGTACAGATTCGTGCATAAGAAAATCTTTGTTAATTTCAAATATTGACTAAAAATATTGACTAATAGACATCCCCAGCTTCCTCTGACTAGGCCGTCGTTTATTTGCAGCTAGTTTTTTGTTTAGGCAAAGATTTCTAGCAAAGAGAGTAAATGTACTTCCAGCTCTGTGGTATCTTCATCTCGTGCAGCATAGCGCCTTCAACATAAATCTAAATTATCTACCACAGTTGGGCATATATTCTTCAATTATAGTTTGTACTTTAATTTTTCTTGAGGCATTGTGAAGTTCTCGTCGTATCGGTATTCTTTAGACCGAGAAGGTTTATACACATTTTTAAGTTAGGGCCATCAACATAGATCTAAATCTAGTTCCATTGGGCATATATCATTCAAATAAAGTTTGCATTTTATCTTATTTTTAAGTTATCGGTCTATATTGATTCTCGGTTTATAAGCATTCTTAATTTTCGTTCTGTAGGCATTATTAAGATCTCTGTCTATAGGCATTGCAGCATAGGGGGGGTCTTCAGCATATATCTAAATCTAGTTCCATTGGGCATATGTCTTTCAAATAAAGTTTGCGTCTTAAAGTTCCCGATCTATATTGATTCTCGGTTTATAAGCATTCTTAATTTTCGTTCTGTAGGCATTATTAAGATCTCGGTCTATAGGCTTCTTAATTTCTCTATTTCTAGGTAGTCGTAAGTGCTTAGTCTTTAGGAATTCTTACATTCTCCGTCTTTAGGCATCCTTAAGTTCTCAGTCTTAAGGCATTCTTACATCCTCCGCCTTTAGATCTTAAGTTAAGCGTATAGACCTTCTTAAGTTCATCGTTGTGATGAAAATTCCTAACTAGTAGCTAAGTTTTCAATGAGAACAGTTCTTTTATTATAACGATAAGCTTTCAGTTCCATTCTTAAGTTTGATTTGGTTTTTACTCTACAATATGACTATCTCAGTTACAATCGCATTCAGAAGGACATTTATAGTGATATTGCGTGCTTATAGTACTATCTTTAAGTTTGATTTGTTTTTGCTTGAAAATATATCTGAAAAATGGAAATTATCTCATCTACAGAGGTGATTCCCAAAATGTAGCTATGATTTCATTGAGAACAGTGCTTAAGTTTAAGTTTGATTTAGTTTTTACTCTCAATCATGGCGATTATCTCATCACAACGCAAGTTTATAAATTGTTGCTCAGTTTTGAGAAGGATTCCCAATTAAAGTGCTAGTGTATGCTTGCAGTATTATGTTTAAGTTTGATTTAGCTGTAGTATATATCTTAAGCATGGCAATTAGCTCATCAATGACAATTATTTCCAAATTTCGTTAGGAACTATTCTCGAATTATACCCTATATACCTATCAGTTCCATTGTTTTTACTTTAAAATATGACTTTATTCCAGCTGTTATCTGATTAACGCGCACGATTCCCAATTATAGCGATCCCATTCTTTTCTCATGTTTCGGATTGACTCTTTTATTGTCTGTAGAATATATCTCAATCATGTCTATTATTGCAGCAACGATGATTGTATGCAAATTTTAGCTTAGGTTTCATTGAGAGCAGTTCCATTGCTAAGTTTGATTTGGTTTTCACTTTAAAATATCAGTTTCCCCAGCTATTATCTTATTAGCGAAGTTGATATTGGTTCTTTACAGGCTTATCCAGTTATTTTGAGAGTAGACCGTCCAAACTAATGAAACTTTTCAACTTTTGCAGTTTTGCAGCGCTTTTATCATCAACAAAATCAATTGCGTGAAAAGGAGCAGGCAGAGCGGCAGCAGCAACAGCAGCAGCAGCAGCGCCAACCCATAACAACTAGCACAAATCCGTTTCATAGCAATTATGCTGCACCCATTGCAGCTATATCCAATAATGTAACGGGGCCCTGCTCGTCACACTCCACGTCTAGTCAGTCATCTACACAATCGACAAGCTCACAAATTGCAGCAGCGCCAGCATCACCGGCTGCTGGTCATTTTGGAATTGGCGAAGCGGTACAGCTGCAGTATCAACCATTGCCAACGACCACAATGGCGAATGCCAGTTCACCTGTGGCAAACGCTATGCGTGCCATGGCGCCCACCTCGCCGAAACAACAGACTGCGGATTATGGAACACACGGCACACAGGCGCATAGTAAGCTAGGCAAATTTTATGCGCGACGTCAGCACTTGGGGGGTCAGAGTGCAAGCAATGCGTCGAGCAGCTGTAGCTTAGATGGCAGTGGCAATTATGGAGCTGTCAAGGAGCCTGTCTATGCGGGAGCAGATGCAGGTAGGCGCACAGGCACGTAAAGTTTTTATACATTTCACCAGCTCAGCTCTAAGCGCACTCACCTGCATATTTTGCACACGCTTTGCTCTCTATGCATTGTATTATATATATATTTTGCACGACTCTAATGGTCGTTTGCTTTTTTAACTGCTTGTATACACTATATTTTTACTTTATGTTTTTGTTTTGTCTCTTTTTGTTTACTCTGCCAAACGCTGCACATTCACACATTCATTCACCTGTGCACAACAATCACAATCATATCAATATCAATCACAAACATGCATCCATCAACACACGACCATCAACAACAATCAGGCTGGTTCAATACACTCACTGGTGCCATGAAGCGACAATTTGCGACTTATGTTAAAACACAATTGCATAATTCCACAGCAACATCACCAGTTGCAGCAGCCACGACCACAACAATCACAGCAGCAGCTGCAGCCAGCTGCAATACCAATGCCAATGTGCATACCAATGGTAAGGAACTGCATCTGGAGACAACTGTTGGTGCGGCACAGCAATTACCAGCCTATAGAAGCATCATTAATAATGGTAATAAATCGTATTACTATCGCACGCTCTCAGCGGCCAGCAGCAGCAGCAATACCAGTCAGAGTACCTCACCAACTACAGAGCCACTGCCGCGCAGTGATATAAATCCCAATGCTGCCACGGGCAGTTTCTTGCGTCGTTATGCCAGCGGCGGTGGCAGCAGCAGCACGCCACCTAGTCCGCATATATTGGCTGGACTGGATCGCAGACATCGCAGTCCAGATCCACCGCCACGTTATAATCGTGGGCAATCGCCGCTGTTGCTGCGCAAGAATTTGCTGGAGCTGGGCAATCAGACGCCTGGCTCACCCATGCTGCAAAGACGGTAAGCAAACAAAGCTGTGACGCTGTAACACTCTATATTTATGTATATATTTGCAGCTACGTTTCGGCCTCGCCGCCTTTGCCACCACCGCGTCGCGGCTCGGAGAGTGTGCCCGGCTCGCCGCAACACTTTCGCACACGCATACACTATACACCCGAGCCACAGCGACGCATTTATCGCACCATAGATCAATGAGTAGCGCTGCAAATAATGGTCATGTGATGTTGGTATGGCTTCGATGATGATGCCGATGACATGGCTGTGTCCAGCGATATGGCAGCCTCGATGCCGCCCACCAATGCTGGAGTCAATATCGGCGCCTTATCGATGCCCGCACGTAGCACATATGGCATAGCGTTGGGTGCTGCTGCTGGCAGGCCGTTAAGCACACGCGCCTGTTCTGTGCCCGGCTCCTATGCCGATTTGTTTGAAGACAACATGTGGCCATTAAGCAGCGCTAGCAGCTCAGGCAGCAGCTATGCTGTCTCTGCTACCGCAACCACACCAACCAGACCAACAACAAAAACCACAACTAGTCGTACGCCAACAATGCGCTATATACGTCGCTAATTTTTGGTAAAAATTAAGCTAGAGCAATAGAGTTTGAAGTTGGAGTTTCGAAATTGTAACAATCAGTAGACAACAAAACAAGAGACAAGCAGTTAAACCAACAGCGGACAGCAAACGAAAGTGTTCAAAAGTCTTATTTTTTTTTTTTTTTAGATATAAGTTAAGGTTCTTGTACCTAAGTAAGTAGCATTGCCTCAACTAATTACAAAGAAATTAACAAAAAAAAAAAAAAAAAGGAAACATGTCTTTGAGCACAAAACACAAAATAAGCAAAATGTAAATATAACATATATGCGGACGCAGCAAAGCCTAGTTAACAAAAAGTTATAACAAAATAATTAAGCGCAATAATTAGTGGAGCAACAATACAAAATATAAAACAAAAAACATAAAAACTCCAAGCAAAATGTGCCCTATAAAATTTAAAGTACATTATAATTAATTAGTAAAGCAAAAACAAAAAAAAAGTTTTATATAAACTTGCTTATATACAAACACAAACACTGCAATATTTCAACAACAATTTGTTTCAAGCTATCAATATGTTTGAGCTGTTTCAAAGTTTATTAACAAAACAAAAGCTGACTACATAATCAAAACTTATATATTAAGCTGCTATGGCACTGCATAATCTAAAATTAAACAAAAAGCTGTAAAAGTTTACAAATATTTAAAATGTGCTATTTGTGCAGTGTTTTAGTTTTTAAATATTTACTTAAACTTATATGTTTGCTTGCTTCTAAGTGTTTATGTATACGTATATAGCAATGTTCAAGTTCAAAGATTTAATTTAACTGCAAACAAACAAACAAACAAACATATACATAGCTAGCATGCCAACTATAAGCAGTTTAACTAAAATTTCAAAATCTATGCAAGTAATTAGCGGTCCAAGCAATTTATATATATACATATATATATGTAGCTATATATGCGACATACATATGTTCTATATATGCATGTTTGTATATATAAAATCAACGATTTTGCATCAAATTTCGTTTTGAAAATGTTCCTTACAACGATCCAAGTTATAGCCCATTAAAAAAATTAATAAAAACAACATTGTACTCGTCTATATATAAGCAAAAATGTAATGTATATACAATATACAAGTATATAATAAATAAAAAAAAAAAAACAAACAGAACTAAAATGTATAGGAATTGCAAAAGATAAATCATATAAAGAACAACAAATTAATTCATAATTTTGTATATAAACTCAACTTACATATTTGCACTATGCAAGCAGCGCAAATTACTAATTTTTTTTATTTTATTTTTGTTTTACAGTTAAAAACAATCAAAATAAAACAAATACTTAATTAGCCCATTGAATGAAAATATATGCATAAAAAAAATTGAAATATATACAAAAATATATATATATATACAATACATTTAATTTAAAACAATTACTTTAAAAACAAAGTTGCAAATTAAGCAAAGTGAAGAGAAAAAAAACAAACAAACAAAAGATTTAAACAAAATATGCGTTTTGACTGATTTATGTGTTAAAAGTTTAAGTATGCTAAATATATATATATATATATGACTTATGTACTATATATATATAAATGAATATACTCGTGTATGTTTGTTTATAAGCATGTATGTATGTATGTATGTATAGTATATATGTAGGCGCGGCAGTCGACATTGTGAATGTTTATCTAGAGTTTAATGGCATTGTAAAGCAAACTACAATAAATTGACAACTGAAATGTAAGCTCTTATAAATACCAATAAAAAAATGAAAAAAAAAAACAAATTATAAACAAAAGAAATTTAGTTTTTAATATGGAATAGGCTACGCTTTGCATAAAGTCGAGAAAAGCGAGCTAACGAAAGGGCTTTTATTATAGCCAGGGCTAGGGGTGTATGTTGAAATTTGCCTGAACTTTCAGGGTTGCATGCAAAATTTCTTAATCGAAAGTATTTACCATTCGATTCTAGACATTTAGCGCAACTTTTGGGCAAATTGTGAATGCCATGGCAATAAAATTTGTTCTCTTTTGAGGCAAAGCGTGCGATAAGCCTTTTTTCTTTGATTTTACGACTTCTTCAAAGTTGGCGCAGCGCTGCTCTGCAAGTGAGAATTCCATTGCTGCAAAAAGGTGATAATATGATAGCATGACGGTTGGTACAATAATTAACAATTCATTATTTTCAACGTAGCTTTCATCAATTTAGCTGTAGGAGCAAGTTGACTTTGCCATGTCTTTGGGCGCACTTTCGACCATTTTTCTGTCAACGCTTTATTCAAATGGATGATTTGTTGTGTGGGTAGCGTTCCTTCTAAACCGTTTCAGCGGATTTTAATAACTCGTAGTAAAGGGTGTTTTTTTCGAGGCATGGTACTTTAAGTTAGCATTACTGTTCAAAATGGCGACCGATTTAAAAGCTATCAAGTGATTTACTCTCAGTTTGGTTTGGCAATTGAAGAATTGAAGCCAAACGATCATCAAGCAAGACGTAGATTCGTCAAATGGGTCCCAAACGAGTTGTTCTCGATTTTCTTAAGCGAATTTGGTTTAGCGATGAAGAATGGCTACGTCAACAAACAAAACTGCCGCATTTGGAGTAAAGCTAATCCTCAAGTGTATATCGAAACAGCGTTATATGCAGAAAAACTGACTCTTTAGTGCGCTTTATGGACTGCGGGAATCATTGGTCCGTACCAAACTTCAAAAACGATGTTGGCCAGTTTGCTAGAGTCAATGGTAATCGGTATAGTGCCATGATAACTAAATTTTTCATTCCTGACTTGAACAACCATGATGTGCAGCAGCAGTGGTTCCAACACGACGGCACAACATGTCACACAGCTCGTGCCACAATCCATTTATTGAAAGAAACGTTTGCTGACCGCCTAATTTCACGTTTTGGAACTGTGAATTTTCCTCCAAGATATTGTGACTTAACAACGCTAGACTACTTTCTGTGCGACTATGCTGATAAGCCACAAACAATTAAACATTTGGAGGACAACATTCGCCGTGTTATTGCCGATATACGGCCATAAATGTTGGCAAAAGTCATATAGAATTGTAGGTACGGTTGGGACTACAACCGTGCCAGCGGATGACGGTCATATGCCAGCAATCATATTTAAAATATAATACTACAAGATTATCTTTCATGTCAATCGTATAATTTATCGTTGTTTAACTGCAATTTAAAGTTCTATACCTCTAAAAAACACCATTTCTGAGTTAATGCATTGGGAATACTTAATGAATTGGGAGCCTTATGTAAGTCACAAAGTTTTGGATGAATAATTCAATTGTTTATACATATAAAAATTCGCTTAGCAGTAGTTACTTGATGTTCCCAAGCAACTATGTCAAATTTGTATTAATTCGGCTAATTTTATCATAAAGCTGATGTGAGGCAAATTTTGGAAAATTTTTCACAAAATTCACTGTATTTCGTATAACTTTCGAGTAAGACCTACGACTTGATGATTGTAAAAGTACCACAGTTCATTCAATCTTTTTTTTTCACATTTGTTGAAATGTTGTTTTTGAAAATATCTTGGACGGAAGGTTTTAAGTATTTGCCAAATAATAACTTTGTTGAGTAACGGTTGGCTATATTATATATCTGCCATAGAGCAATTTTGCTTGTACTACAGCTCCACTTGCATTTTAATTCATTCTAAGTAAATGTAGATTATAGAATAATTTTAGTAGGCTCCATCAATGAGTCTAAATCCAAAGATTCAAATCGGTTAACTATATCATACAGCTTCTTTAGCGCAAGTCGGCACAAAATTTAATATTTTTTTAAGTTGCTCTATGATCAAATTCGCTATTTGAAGGTTTTTAGTGCGAACTGCTACGATTTCAAATCGTTCAAGTTGCTTAAGCAGTACAAATGATTATTTTGCAGAAAAGTGGCACAGGGTATGCCCAAGTCGTGCTCGCCCGACTTTTTCCAAAAATCTATTTTTATTAAAAAAATCGATTAAACCGATTCGATTGATTGGGTGCGTCACGGAAACATTTCTGCGAGATTCATCGCACTAAATGCATAACCCTTTAAGAATTCATCGGCTGAACAATTTTTGCCATAAGAAAAAGATTATTCCAAGTTAAATGGTTTTTCAAATTCACTTTTATTTTCAATTTAGGTATATACTTATAAGTATATACACATGTATATAGTATATATACATATAAGTAGTATGTATATAGCAGGTTATATACGCACACACATACACATAGATAAATTACATTTACATGTTGCTTATTGTAAATACACATAATATATAGTATATATATATATATATCGGTCTTTATATATACTCCTTTTAAATATATATTTATATAGTTCTTAATTGTGACTTCTTGAAGTTGCAAAGACAACAATTCGTCATTAACTTTAAGCATTATATTATTATTATTATAATTATTATTATTATATAAAAAAAACCAAAAAAATATCTAATGGCAATGCGATTAGGGTTCTTTGCCTAAAACATTAACTATATATAATACATATATATAGCTATATATACTTTATCGGTATGCAAAAATATGCGGGCTTAGCTTTGGCAATTACAATACATCAACTATTGACTCAGACAACTGAACAATCGGCATAGTATATATTTTTATATATGTATTTTATTTTATTGTATTTTTTTGACTGAACCATATTTATTTATTTTTTTTTGTTTGTTGTACATTTATATATTTTATTTAGTTAGTTTAAGTAATTATTTAATTATAGCACAAAAGCAGCCAAATTCTCAGACAGCTGGAATTTCACATCCAAATTGTGTAGTTTTACTTTTTGCCAAAAAAGGGAAATTTTTCAATTTTTGCGCGGAATTCATATGTGAGCAACACAGCACAGTAATTTTATTGTTTATATTTATTTTTTTGAGTAAAAATCTGCAAAAGTAGTTCCAAACTAATTGGACTTTTTGAAAAACTCGTAGCTTAACCTCTGTGTGGACAAATAATGCTCGAAAAAATTAAAATCCCACAGCATAACTATGACTTTGGGGCCTAACTCTTATGGTTTTACTGAAAAACTCTACCATTTTAAAAATTTACGTAATTTTAACGAATAAGCGGGAAATTTTATTCGGAATATTAATTGGCAGCTTAATAGCTAAATACTGCTAAATCGAGAGCTTAACAATTTTAAAGATTTGTTCGGATTTTGTTGGTGCCTAAAAGTGCTGCAGAAATTTTTCCCAGCTTAATATCTGAGCTGTCTCGTAGTAGTCAAGCTTGTATAAAAAAATAAATTACTGCAGAAAACCCTCAAAATATTTACTCAGGGTATCTGGACTAGAAACTAAATTCAGAATCATTACATTTTTTTTCAGATTTGATTTTAAAACAACGTTACCATTTGTCCACCTAATAAAATGAGAAATTTTTTAGTATCTTCTGCCTACGAAATTTCCCTGTTTGCTACAGTTCAAACGTACAGCTGAAAATCTAGTAGTTTCCTTAAATCTTTTCAAATAAATTACTGCTATTTTATTTTTGTTGTTGTGGGAAATGTAATGTCTGAAGATTTACCGAATAGCCAAATACTCATACATCTAGAATTCAAATAGTTAGGAGTTGTTTTTGCCAAAAAATGACACAGCAAGTTTTTCCTGCCTAATTTTTGGCATACTCATCATTATTTTTAAAAATGTTTGTTTTAGAATATCAAAGAATTTCCCAGTGCTATGTTAAGACAAATTGGTACAGTTCAAACTTTATTTAATACTTGTAGATACGAAATAACTAAGTTGACTTTAATAATTAACGAACCCCTTACAAAAAATTATCCTCAAAGAATTCCACACCTAAATGTTGCACCAAAATTCGATAAAATGAAGACTTTGTCTGACTTCTGTAACTTGAAGCTAATTATTTATAAAATACCTTTTGATCCAAATCCTAAAAAACATTTTTGAGCATTATTTTGTGTGAATTTCTCAAAGTTTGCAAATAAAGTTACTCGCCGAGTGTCAAAATATTTGTAGAGCCGACACTAGTTAGCTGATCTTGATAATTAACGAAAATTTTAATTGTTAGAAAAAAAAATCGCAGAAAAATTTCCTACTTTGCTATCGTAACTTTGGGAGAAATTCTACAAAGCGCAGACTTTAGCTGATATCTGTAACTGAAAGCTAAGTATTCTGAAAAATCTTTTTTATTTAAAATCCTACAGAAAATTGAAGCTGCTGAAATTGCTAACTGAGTCTCCGAATATTTGTAGATTCGATATCAATAAGCTGATTGATGATAAATTACGAAAACTCTTAAATATTTGCTTGTTTACTGTCGTAACTTTAAGAGAAATTTTGTAAATACAAGCTATTTTAAAAAACTTTTTTATTCGAAGCCCTACAGAAAATTTTACATTATTTTGAGGGAAATTCGAAAATTTTCAAACTTGAGCTGCTAGCTGAGTATCCAAATACTTTAGAGGCAACACTATTTGGTTGATCTTGATAATAAATAAAAACTCTTAAAAAAACAAAACCGCAGAAAATTTCCTACTTTTCTGTTGTAACTTTGTGGAAAATTCTACAAAGCGCAGACTTTAACTGATATTCTGAAAAATATTTTTTAATCAAAATCCTACAAAAAGATTTCCCTGCATTATACTGAGGGAATTTCGCATTTTTTCATACTTGAGCTGCTAGCTGAGTGCTCCAATACTTGTAGAGTTGAAATTGAGAAGCTGATTTGAATGAATTAAAAAATATGATTGAAATTGAGAGAAATTCTACAAAGCGTAGATCTTAGCTAATGTCCATAACTGCAAGCTTATTTCATACAAAAATACTTTTTGATCAAAATTCTACAGGAATATTTCCCTGCATTAATTTGTGGGAATTGTTGCAAATGTTGAAACTTACGCTGCTACTTGAGTGCTCCAATACTTGTAGAGCCGTAATTAAGAAGCTGATTTTAATAATTTAAAAAAAAATTCACTGGAAATTTCCCAGCTTACTATGAGGGAAATTGGAGGAAATTCTACAAAGCACAGACTTCAGCTAATTTCTGTCATTGCAGCTTATTATTTGCAATAATCTTTTTTGAACAAAATGCTACAGCAAATTTCCCTGCATTATTTCGGGGAAATTTGGCAAAAGTTGAAATTAACTCATGAATTCAACTGCTAAAAATTTAATGGTTTTAATTCTAAACCATTTAATTGAAGTTTCTGGGAAATTCCTTACGAGAACTCAAAATTTAGGCTGCTTTTTGTGTAAGCGACGACGACGATGATGACGACGACGACGACTACTTGAGCGCACGGCGAAAAAAGCTATATATAGTATTTTCTATTTTTAATTTACTAGGGTACCAAGGACTCTGTCTTTGCTTATATCTAAGCTTTATTTTTAATTTATTGTTTGTTGGGCATAGACGCACTAGACACTCGATTATTATTCGATAACAGAGTTATCTGTATAAGCAATACAAGTTGCAGTAGTGCGCACATGCCAAAGGTATTACGGAATGCCCTTCTGCTTTGGGTTTCTTCTTTTTTTTTGCTTTTATACTTTTGTTCTCTAGAATTACATATCTGTTATTTGCAGTTCACAAAATTTTTACTTAAGTTTTCTATGTATAAATGAGTTTCGCATGTAAACTTTGGAACTAACGTTCAAAACTTGCTTTATTTCGAATAATTTTAGAACTACTTTAAGTGTTTGCAAAGAATTTTATTTTTTGAAGCAATGAAGTATTTACAGAAATACTTTTTGAAGACTTTTTACAATTTTTTGAAAATTCTTTTGCTATTTTTTCAGAAAAAGTAGTTCTAAAATTTAAGCTTACGACAAGTTCGAAAGTTCGCTTTATTTTTTTTTTGTTTTTGCACATATATATATTTTTTTTTTTTTTGGTTAACTATGGAATTCTGACTTAGCTGTCTTATATATAATATTTCTTAGTAGTCCCCAACAGTTTTCGGCTCTATGTACATAATCTAAATGTTTTTTTTATCGATTTAGTAATTTTTAGTATACGTCTTTAATTTTGATATATGACTCTCTTTTATTTTTTGAACAATAAAGTGAAACCCTTTTAAAAATGCTGCCGTTTACATTTCTTATAGAAATTTTTTTTCTTTTTTTAGTTTTTATGTTTTTTTGGTTTTTAGTTTTTAGTTTTCTTTACTTTTTTTTTTTGGTTTTTGTTTTTATAAATAGTACAAGTCCATACATACATACTTAATTTTAAGTTAAGTACTAATCCATGTGAAACTGCTTAATATTTTTTTGTGTTTTACTTTCTGTTTTTTTTTTTTTTTTTGGTTTTTGTTTTTATTTTTGTTGTAAATATTGAATTTCAACTTTTGAACATTTACGGTAGTATTTCAAATACTTATGTAGCACATAAGTATTTTTTATAATAATTATTTAATTTAGAAATTGCAACAAAATGACGGCAACACAATTATTTTTTATTTATTTTTATACGTTTGGGTTTATTTTTTTATTTTTTATTTTTGTGAAAAAACGGCGATTTGTTTAAATATTCAACGGTTAGCTAACTATTTGATATGAAGTGTTTTCTTTTTTTTGTAAGGAATCTTCAAGTACCTGAAACTAAGGGACTGCGCTACCTGCTAAGTTTGCTATTGTAGTTATTTTGACAAAAAACTATTGGGGGAAAAAAAATGTTCTAAAAATATTCTTCATATTCTCATATGAATTTTTAAAAAAATATTCTTCATATTCTCATATTTGCTAGATTTCCGTCAAGCTTTGAGGGTGCCGCTACCTGCTAACTTTTTGCGTAAAACTCTTGCAGATTTTTTTCTTTTAATTTCAATCTAACAGCTTTCAAAAATCAAGCATATTTGCAAACAGAACTTAAGTTCGGCGACAACTGCAAACTGGGACCTCCATAGATCAGTATGATCCTTAGTGGAACCGGAGTTTGTCGGCCGTGAGTCATGCTTATGGATGCGTTAGTAGCTCAATATACGCGTGTCTTTCGCGAAAGCTAACCAACAGTCTTTGGAGTGACCTCCGTGCTGCCTCTGCAAGCGAGTCAATCGTTGGTCTCCCTACAAATGTAGCTCTCGAGGTACAAAGGGCAGGGCAGTTGCATAGAAGGTGTTTCAGAGTTTTTTTGACTCCTGGTTCCCTGCAGTGATATATAATGATATATATGAAATGATTTTTTACGATTTGCCCTATAAGAGCTATATGATGTTGTTAACTGATTTGAATTTTGAGATCACTTAAGATCAGTTAGAAGAACAATCAGTAAATTAATGCATTTTGTTTCAAAATGGAATCGCCCTAAAGTTCATGTAGTGAACCGATTTTGATCAAACTAGTCAAGACTAAACTACTTTTTTAAATTCAAATTTAGTTCGGATAAGTTGAAAAACAAGCAAAATACTAAGAATGTCGTGAAAGCCAAATTTTTAGCGATTTGCTGTATGTGAGCTATACGACATAGCTAACCCATTGTGATCAACTTTGACATTAACGATCTATTTGAGTCAAATTTTAAAATATTTATATACAAACGAGTTATGCATCAAAAATTTGCTATATTATGGAGGTAGTGCTTAATACTCTTATGGGATCTGTATCAAATATCCTCGAAAAAAACTTAAATAGATTTGCTTATCTCAGGTAAGGATAAGCAGTCGTCTGAACGCCTACATCCGCTGGGGATGCAGACGGACAATCAGACAATAATAAGATAAAGCGGTCGACCCGACTGAACGCTTCAACGGATATGTAGCTTCCAAAATTGCTGAAAGAGCTTTTTTTTAATTCAAAAGACATCAAAGGCAAAGCAGTGGGGCCTCGCCACCTGCTAACTATATCCGCTTACTCTTTAAAGAGCTTTATTTCATTTCTTAATAGAAAACCTTAAAGGCAGCTATCAATAGTGTGCTGACCTATATCTTAATCGCGTTTACCATATACCGGTAGGTGTA
Organism: Chymomyza procnemis; assembly: GCA_035046065.1. NCBI lineage: Eukaryota > Metazoa > Arthropoda > Insecta > Diptera > Drosophilidae > Chymomyza > Chymomyza procnemis. The sequence goes on from JAWNOJ010000021.1 coordinate 22,593,394, forward strand.
AGGGACTTCTCTACCTGTAAACTTGTTAGAAAAATTTATGAAATTCTGTTTTTTTTGAAAGTTTTTGAGAGCAAATAGTTTTAGTTTTTCACTGCAAGTAGTACATGCAAATTTGATTAAAATCATTTGAAAATCTATGGGGCTTCACCACCTGTTGGCTGATTAGACGCTTCCGAAATTGCAATGCAATTTGTTTATAATGTTTTTTTTTGGCGAAAAACAAATTAAGACACATATGTTATTATAGGAAAAGTCTACCTATACAGCATAGAGGACTTCGCCAGCTGCTAGCTTGGTTGGTACGGGTTGAACATGTGGAGTGGCGTTCTCAACCGGGTGCTGGCAATAGATACACTGCACTCCAAAACAAGAGGGGAATGCATACTGTTGAGTGTGGTATCAAAGAAAAATCAGCTCCGGCAGATGATTCTGCACAAGTCACGTTAAATAAACTTTGGAGCAGATTCAGTTCGATTACCTTGGTTAGGAATTTCTTAAAAACGGTGTTTTCTCTTACTTTCTATTTCAAATTGTTGGAACTTTGTCAGCTGTTTACTGCTTTAAGAGGGAGTTCTTCAGAAAAGTTTGCAGACTAGCTGCGGCTGCCTATATGTATAGGGGGTTCGCCACCTGCTAACTTATATTTCAGTCTGCATGGTTTTCTAATTTATTTGCTTTTGTTTGTTTTTTAATTGCTACAAAAAAGTTGTTCAGTGAAGCAGGAAATTTACTTTTAATTAAGGTTGATACGGTAGCTTATTCTACGCAAGATAGCTCTCTTAGCTGTCTTTAAATTAAAACGAGTTTCGAAAAAGTATATATTTGTAATACTTAATGCTTGGAACTAGCCTCGAAAGTGATTTTAAGTTAAAAAAAAAAAAAGATTGCCTGCAAGCAGGTAGCGCAGCCCCTTAGTTTCTCTGTCTGTAATATTTTAAGTGGATATATTTGCCTTGGTATCGCCCTTTTTTTATGTAAAATATTTTTTTTTTGTATTTGCTTATTTTTTTACTGTTGTATAGTTTTGAGTATTTTTACAATTTCAGTTGATTTTGTTTTAAGTTTTATTTAACTAAAACGCACACATAGAAAATTATTATAATCTTTATATATATATATATATATTTTTTTTAATGTATATAGTATGTATATTGTATTGTATATAGGTTTTATATGTATATATATATGTTTTTTTTTTGTTTTAAACATAACTTTTTAGTTGTATTTCCTTTTGTTTCAGTTGTTTGGATTTAACATATACCAAAAACCAAAAAAATACATAACATTTTTATAAGCTTTTTTTTAAATTTATTTATATTTTTTTAATGCTTTTTTTTGTATTTTAACAAACATATGTATGCATTTTAAGTGTATATGTATTGTAGATATATATATATAGTAGTTGTTTTGTACATACTTTTTATTTACTTGTTTTTAAATATTCTTGTTAAATATATATAGGTTTTTTTTGGTATATTTTGTGGCTTATTTGCTGGTATGTTTTGTTGTTTTTTTTTTCAAGCGCAGCTTGTTTTTTTTTTATTTTTTGCTCTCTGGTTTTGGGCTGGTTGCATGTTTGGGTTGAATTTTTAGCTCTTGTTTGGGATTTTTGCGGTCTTAGCTAGGATTTGTTTTGGTACAAGTTATACACAAACTAGTACAGCTTACATGTACATTTGTAGCGTTTAATAAAAAAAATTGTTGTATTATTTATTTATGTTTTTTTTTTTTTACTTTTAGTCTTTGTTTTACATCAGTAAGCGTTTTTAGTTGGGTTTTTTTTTGTTTTTTGTTGTCTTGTCCAGGATTTTCACACGCGACTTGCATGAATATTTTTCAGAAATTTCCAGAAACAAAAGCTGGTAGCTTTTGAAAAATATCAACATTTTGCAAAACTTTCAGAAATGCACAAAATTTTGTTATAATTGCGCAGCAATTTTTTTATAATTTTTTTTTTTTTTTTTGGGTATCAAAAATTTTATGCCAACTATAGACACATTTTTATTTTTAGTTAATTTTTTTTACATTTTTTTTTTCTTTTTATATATTGTACAAGTATGTGCAAGCACGTATATGTATTGTGTGTGTGTGTTTGTGTGCGTGAGTGACACATACACACACATATATGTGCTGCCATACTTTGCTATGTATTAGTAGTATATAAGTAGTTGAATAGTTAATACTTTTAGAAAATGCTTCTCGGTTGGGTGGGCGCTCACTGCTCGTTCTCTGTCTCGCTCTCTCTCTCTTTCGAACTCGCTCTCTGTCGATCTCACTTCCTTTCTCTCTCTCTCTCTCTCTCCCTCTCTCTCTCTCACTTCTCTCTGCTTTCTCGCTCGTTCTCTGTATCCCTAGCTTTTGCTCTTGGTGCCTTGCGGGGTGAATGTAAGAGCTAAAAATGTCAGTTTCGATTTGGATGGCTTGGGGCGGTGGGTTCGATTCATGCACAAACAACGCACACACACACACACTTTAAGCTATGCACACACACACAAACACACACAGTTGCACACACACACACACACACACGCACACTCACACGCACGCTCCCCATCGTTTTGTCCATAATATGCGCTTAATAACGTCGTCCGCTACCGCTACTGCCGCTAGCGCAGCCGCCATCGCTGCTACCACTGGCGCCATCTGCCTGCCAGCGTTTGCGTCGTGCCTCCTTAGCTGCCTGCATCTGTGCGGCGACACGGCTTGTGCTTGGCGCTGTATCGAAGCTGGCATACAGCTCTACCTCATCATCGGTTGCATCACGTTGCTGTTGTTGTTGCTGCTGCTGCTGCTGTTGCTGCTGCTGTTCTTGTAGCTGCTGCTGCTCCAGCGCAGCGGCCAGTGAGGCTATGGCATAGGCACGTGCATCCGCCGGCGCCATATTGGTATTATGCGGATTGTGTGGTGTCATTGCTGTGGGCGTGAGCGCGCTGTGCGTTGTCTCTGTGGTGGCTGTGGCAGTCAGCGGCTGCTGATCCAAATCGAAACTCACATTCTTACTATCTCATCCACCCCGGTGCACTTGTACGGTCGCCTCGGCAGATTCTTGCTGTCGCAACTGCTGACGATACGCATCCAGCTCGGGCATACGATAGGTGCCGAGATTTACCTGTACCATGAGCGTCTCCATGATGCGTTCGTTCTTCATCGATTTGGAGGGCAACACGACAGTTAGTAGCTCGCTGGGCGAGATGCGGCATAGATTTAGATCACGCGTCAGACGCTCCATTATGCATTCGAATTCAAACTGTGTGTCCTTGTTTGGATGGTTTTTCAGTTTGGCCACCTTGTGCTGTGCCCAGGCGAGCATGGCCTCAAATTTGCGTATCTCCGGTGTTTGTAGCTCGCGGCACATTATCATTTGTACCATGGATTCGGAGAGATTGAGAAATTCAGGGCATTTGAATAATGCATGTGCCTTGCTCTCCACGAACGAGAGTATCATGTTGACCAGCTCGGAGGCGGATGTGTAACGCCAGTAGTAATTCTCCAGCGAGATTAGCATCGGGCAGACAACCTCGATGCGTAGAAATTGTTTGCAATGATGAAAGCATGCCTGTAGCAGTTCCGGCAAATCGTAGTGCTCGGCGGCACAAAGCAATCCTGCAGAGAAATTGATATGTTAGCATAAGGAATAAAAATAAATAAAATTGCAGCTGGGAGAGTCGATTTTTGCTTATGAGCTATTGAAAGTGGTTGTCGTTGGCGGCTGGAACAAGCTATAGATTAAGAAGGCTTGTATGTTCGCTTAAAAAGAGGCAAGCTTAAGCTGTGACGAATCTACAAGTCTATCCACCTAACAAAGCGAAGGAGTTTGACCTGTAGGATCTAACGCGTAGGATCTTATTAAATTGATATGAAAAACAAAGAAAATGGGATATGATATGGAAAGCAGCATTCAATAATGTTTGATCTATTTTTGAAACAAGAGGACGAGCACTTAGATATTGAAATAAGGTCTGGAGCAGAAGTCTTTACCACTAACCCTGGAACCCCTCTTGCCAGCCCTCTTGACTTACTATTTCAAACGAGCTTTAATCCTGAGGGAAGATATTTATTCTGGCTAATGTTACCTAGAAACGGAAATCTTCTCCCGATAAAACTACATAATGGCGTGTTTATTTTGGCACTTTTAAACGAAAAGGGTAGCCGAAGCTATTATTTTGGTAAGGAGCTTACACTGCCATAGTTCACAAATATCAGGTTCCCGGAACAATAAATCTGCAATAGAATTCACAATTTACCGAATATATTGCCTTTTCATCATGGTGCATGCAGCCCGTATTATTTTTCCCTTTCTCCTTGTCATTGGTTCAAGAGCATAATCATTTTTAAAATTTAATAAGGAGCAGAACTCTAGGTAGGTAGTATAGAGGTCTATACTATCACTTCTAGAGCTTGAGAATTAAGGATTCCCCACACGTTTCTGTCATGGATTCCTTTAATACAGCTATAGCTTGTCTATAGGATATACGCAGTTATATAGTTTAGTGATAGTGTCATTTGATAATGCTGGAGCCCCTGATCTCTATTACCACTATTTTCTAAGAATATTCTTTATTATCATTAATTTCCTCTCAGCGTTTTCTGTTTGCATTTTATAGTCTTTTCTTCGAAAACTCTGCATGACCTTTCCTATTTATTAACTTTCTCGGAAATTATGAACTCTCTTTGCTTTGTAACCTCTTCTCACTCTAACAGCTTTATTCTTTGTCTTTCCCAATTTTCTTATTTTCACTTTAGGGTTCGACGTAGTAGAGTTGAATTGAAAAGCTAAATCTGGCGGAGAACTAACCAACAAAACATTTCCGACATGAAGAGAATAATTTTTTTTTATCAGAGAGACCTCCGAAATCATGTTTGCTAAGATGTTCAGGAGAATAATTTAAGAGTCAGATGTAAAGCTGTGACTGTATGAAGTTTTAGAGGAGTTTCTGAGAACCGAGTCAACTGAAGAGCTTTTCCGATGAAAGCAATGCTGCACCCTGACTGAGGAATCGGAATATAATTCAGAAGTGCGCAGACTTTCAATTTGCAAAGTAAGTGAGCTTATTTATTCTTATATTATTTATATTCTGCCGCAGCGCAGTCAGCACACGCACAGTGCAAATGTTTCGACTCTCTTAATGAATGTTCGCTCTCGCGCTCATTTGCGCTCGTGCTGACTGAGATGCTTACTAACCCAAAGAAATGTTTGCTTGCAGAAAGTCTAGCTGGATTTCGGAAGTTTTTCTATTTGGTATAGAAAAGCGCCTTAAAGTATGTTTTAGTTCTTAAAGCTTTCGATTTTAAACAAAAGATGCTCAGGAAACCAAAACAATATTTTCTGCTGTTGCTGAAAGTACCCGGTACCCACGCTCTGCTCTTAACTCACCTGGTATGGAAACACAGGTCAATGGACAAGTGCCAGTATGCAGATAATCCAGCAGCACACGAAACGTATCCGGATCAAATTCGATGATGTTGAATTCCGTTTGTGCTAGCTTGGCACGATCCACTTTCTGCGCATCGGCACAGACGGAGAGGCGTGGCACAGCCAGCTGATTGTTGCCAGGCTTATCCTTGTCTTTGTCCTTACTATCTCTGTCTGTGGTTTTTGAAAGTTTGGTGTTGGTTTCAAGTTGTTTTTGTAGTTTTTTTCAATGATTTTTTTTTTAAATTTGTTTTTGTGGGTTTGGTTAAAATAAGTTAACCAAAAACAAAAAGTAGCCCGAAAAACGGATATGACGTTTTAGTATTAAGAAATAAATATAATCATTTTTTTTTTTGATTTTAAAAATCAATGAACGTCAGATGAGGCGGGTGAGAGAGATGAAAGATGTTTATATTGTTTAGTTGATGTTTCAAGAGTTAATGTTTTTTTATATTATAAAATTTTGAAAACAAATTTTACAAAAAAAAAAAAAACAGAAAAACAAAATACAGAGAGAGAGATAGAGAGGTAAAGTTAGTAAAGAAAGTAATGTCATGTTAGTTAGCAGAGAGACAGCGAAGCGAAGTTAAATATAAAAACAATTTTTTTTTAAGAATTTTTAAAAAATTTAGTAATTTTTAAATTTTAACATGCAAGAAATACCAATTAGATGTTGCCAAAAAGTGGAAAAAGTATTTTTACATAGTAAAAAAAAATGAAGGAAAATTAGTATGCAAACAGTAATTATTTTTAACGTTTAGCCAATTGTTTGATGCAGTAAATAATTTTTAAAAAATTGTTTATATATAAAATAAATTAATTTAAAGGTGAGTGAATGCATAAGTCAAGTAAATGCATTTGAGGTGAGTTTAAGTTTGAGTTAAAATTTCAAAAAAATGGTAAAGTTTATGTGTATTATTTTTAATATATATTTTTTTTTTTTGGCAAAAGCCGTCCACGGCATTTGAGACCATAAAGTTAAGTTAAAGAACATATTAAGTATATATATATATCGGCATAGGAACAAGAGGATAGGCGTAGACAACAGCAGTTTAAAGACGACGACGACGACGTAGATTGTTTTCAAAGATAAAATGATATAAAAAGTTTATAATGTCATATTATACAGAGCATATTAAGTATACGTAGTGATGGTTGTACAAAGTAGTAATATTTAAACAATTTTTGTTTTTTTGTTTTTGTTTTTTTAGGTTATACGTGGAGTTGAGCGTGCGTTTGGAGCGTGCGATTTGGAGGATACAATATATATATATAATATTATTATTATTTTTTGTTTTGGTTGTGGGTTTTTTGTTTTTTTTTTTTGCGTTGTAGACCAAGTTTCATATTTCATATTAAATGTTTCAAAAAGTTTTACAAAATTGAGGCAGAAAACAGACCAAGACGTAGACGTAGGATGCGGATGCGTAGACGAAACAAACGCAAAAGTTTAGCAGAGTACGGAAAAAAAAGAGAGAGAAAAAGAAAAAAAAAAACAAATACGCACATCGATATATTTGTATTGCACGAAATTAAAACTCTTACTCGAACAATCTGTTGAAGAGATCCATTTCTTTTTGTCATCCGGATTCAGCTGATTGGTATTCTTGTTGCGTATGGAGCGTCCCCAGCCGGCCGTTATCGTGCCGAGGCGTGAGAATGCGCGCTTAACCATCGGCGATGAGGGCACACTTTTGGGCCTAATCGAATCCGAATCCGGTACAGTCAAATAGTTGTTACTCTTGGGCTTTTGATTTTGCGGTGAGACCAACGAAGGTGCCGGACGTGCAAAGATCTCGGCCACTGGTATTTGTGGCGAGCCAAAGCCCGTCTGTATGCCATAGAGCATTTCCTGCACGGCATCGAGCTAGTTATTTTCTGTGTCCTTAATGGGCCAAAAGGCACAACTTACCTGAAAAACGCGACTACGCACACCGAGTATGGCACGCACACCTATGAAGCGTGCCTTCTGCTTGGACTGTCCCACCAGAAAGACCACATCAAAGAGATGCGCATTTGTGAGGCACGATGGTTCTTCGTTAAGAAATACACGTGTAAAGTCTTTGGCTAGCTGATCATAGTCCTCGAATTGATCACGCACCGAGTCCAGCAATGGTGATGAGGGTCGCATGTGACCTAAATGAAGTAAGTTTCAGAAAAGTTTGGAGCACATGAAATAATGTTGGCTTTATCTATGTTGTTGTTTGCTAGGCATGCAGGCGGTGCTAGGACTTACATAGTTCTATTTGTACATACAAGCACATATACATCAAGTCACATTTATAGAGTATTACGAAAAATATTCATATAGTTTACGCATGCTGCAGACTATCGAAAGGCGGGGGGCTATCGATAGGTACTGGAGTGGTTACTAGTTACGAACTAAGGAGAGAGCATAATTTTGTGCAAAATTGAGATCTTGGGAATCCTAGCTTGCTTATGTAAAATAGTCAAGAGGTAAATCAATCGACGTTGTTCAAAGATTAACTTTTCTTTCATTTTTGATTTTTCGTGCTTACAAATTTCAATTTTTATTCCTGAATTTCACTTATTTCTATAATAAATACCTTTTGTTTGGGAAGATTACTGGCAGTTCTCTTAATGTAAGCAAACCTGATTTTTTAGTCTATAATAGAACTCTTTATACTTTAAACTCTCATCGGCGTAACCCTCTACGCACATAGTCTTTCTCTTAAAATCCACACTGAAGTGGTCAGCCGAAAATATAAACCGAAATATATTTTCATATTAGACGAACTGCGAAGTTCGAATTCGAGCTTGTTTCAGTTGTAGCCAAAAACCGTTTATTCAATTGTTATAACAAAACAAAATCCGCAGCTTTTGTTGGATATAAAGGGTGATTTTTTTGCAACCTACTTTTTAGCAGCAGCTGACATGGTGAACGTGCCATAGACTAGCATTCTATAGTTAAGCTATCTATCACCTCATAGAACGAAACATAGTCGAAAGCTTTAGTTTCAATAAAAGGTAATTTTTTTGCAACTTTGACAATATTTTGAAAAGCTAACGCAGCTATCGTGACTTACTGCCAAACAGGCACAGTTAGCATTTAAAGTTTACTATTAATCGATTTATTATTAAATTGCTTTTACCTTTGAATATTATTTAAGCAAATTCATGTTAGGTAAGGCAAGCTCCACTTTCCATTTCTAGCAAGCTCATTTCTATTTGCAAATCCTTGCTTGGGCTGAAGAGCAGCCACCAGAAGCACTTTAAGAACTAACAATGCATTTCGAAAAAGTCACAAAGTCAAAAGTTATTGTGAATTAGCGAGATCTATTGCATTTTTATTGACACAAATATAAGAGGTCTACTTGGTTATCATCTGGTTTTAACAAAATGAAGCTAAATGCCGAACAGCATGCCTAATAATGGCCCAATATTTATTTGTTTAGCTCAAAGATTTCGATAAGTCCTGAAACAAACTCATGATGGCTAAAAGGGAAAATAAGTTGATACAACTTAGCCAAGTTAAAGTGGCTAAGTTAAAGTCACCTAAGACAATAAACTTTTTTCCCTTATGAGAGTCTCAATTGGGCGCCTCTAAACAATTTTTTTCGAGGCTATGATAGCTCTCATGCCTCTAGTGATAAGTTTAAAATTTCTGCGCCGTGAGTGACTTTTTCAAATTTGGTAACAATTGAAACTTTTACGCGAACTGAAGCTGAAGAATTCGCTGAATTTCTGACTTAATTTCTACAGTAACCGTCTGCCTACTGACTGTATCTAACTCTATCCAAACTGCAAAAAATCGGTTCTCGATTTTAAGTTTGATTTCTGATTATCGGCTTGAAGAGCATGATTTGCCTAACATGCGCTTTCAACACACTGTAAGCAGCACAAAAATATTAAACTTTAAATTGAAAAGCACTTGAAAAATCACCCTTTACATGAGAAATTTTTGAAAATTGTTTTTAGGTCGCTAATTTTAACAACAAATTTTATTTGGTTGAATTTAAAGCAACAATCCAAAACAACTACTTATAATTTATTTAAGTTAAAAATATTTAAAATTTAAGCAACATAATAAAAAAGGCAAAGAATATGGAGTAAGCTGACAATAAGACAAAAACCCCTATGATAGTGAGAAGTTCGAAAAGAAGACTAAAGTTAAGAAAGTCAGAACTATAATTTACTAAGTCAATAAATGTATTCTTCTTGGATATGCTCCCAATGCGGAGAATAGACATAGCTCTTTGGATTTAGAAGCGAGTAAGCAATGCTTCAGAGATCCACATATTTTTGGGTAACGTCACGCTTAAAATGTGTACAGTCCGAAATCAATAAATTTATTGCGTCTTTCGAAGCGAAATTCTTAAAATCCAAGAGTAAGAAGACTACGTTTGAAAGAATATTTGAAATATATTCAGACCAAAATGGAGATGCGGGACAGCTTATAGAATAATCCCAGCTCAAAACTATATGACAGCCGAGGATCTGAACATCCGAAGTATAAAATGGCAGCTAAGTTGCTGTGCATACAAAGAAGAGTTGGCAGCATCAGACAAAGTAAAATTGGCAAGAATTGGCAGTGCGAAGTGCAGAGTCGTGAGAGCAGCTGCTCTACAGATACAACTTCGATTTGTAAGGCGAAGAAGTAGTTTAAGTAGCTATGTGGCCATAATCAAAGAACTAAGAGGCATAAATGTATATACAAAGTAGTACGTTGAGCTACGGAGGGAGAGCTCATATGCAGCACAAAAAAAAAATGGAATTTTAAGAGGAAATTACGTAAAACTTAGAGCGTCTTAGAGTGCAAAAGTCAATCCATGAGTCAGCTTCAAATGCGTCATACACTTCCCAACCAAGTCACTTACTAATTACATAGATGACTTAATAACATTATTATTGTCTATATAATATTATATATAGTGTAAGTTAATTGTTTTCGTTGTTCTTGTTGTCGTTGTTGTTGTTGTATTGTATCCTATATGCGATATGACAGGAAGGAAATGCAGTCAAGATACGAGACATGCCCATCCCTTGTGCCTTGGCAACCAAGTAATATACAAAGTTGTTAAGATTGCAAATGCAATATCATGTGTAACGTCTTCCTGTTTTGCATCCTTGGGCCACACACACATCCCCGAACACACACACACACATACACGTACTGGGAATACAAGTATTGCATCCTTATTGGATTTCAAATCGAACTAGAAAGTTAATAGATTGTTGCTTGGCGCAGTGGCGTTTGGCGCCAATGAAAAGGCGTTGCTTTTCGTGTGAAAACATGAATTTTCCTGAGGTATTCTCACAAAGCAACTAACAACTAATGTCATGGTTGGCAAATGCAACAACAATTTGTGGAAAGCAATAAATAAATAAAGTAAAGCCTTATCACTATTATACTAGAGACTATATATTATTGAAATAACTGCAAGTTTACTTTAAGAAGTTCTATTCTTTTATGCAAAATCAAGGTAAGCGCTTTAAGTCTTTTGGGGAAAGCGTTTGTTATATTTGGCGTACGAAGACTTTTAGAAAGATTTCGTAGCGTGTAGCTGAAATAAGATATAGCTCATTCTCGAATTTAGATTTTTTTTATATAATTTCTTTTTTAGTAAGAAATTATTCGAAAGTTGTGAAAAAAGTGCGAAAAGTAAGAAAAATTGGTACTTTAATAAAAGCGGAAAAACATACATATAAATATGAATGATTGTCAAAAGTGGGAAACTGAATTTGCCTAATTTTTTTAAAAAGTTGTTGAAGATTCAAAAAATATATGTATTCTGCATAAGTTTTAGCCATTACTTTTATCGCCATGAAGTCAAGAAGTTGTTCGCCAAATCGAATTTGGGGTTCTTTAGAACAAAAAACCCTTTTTACTGAATTTATTTCAGATTTTTTATTATAACTTTAGACAATTTATTGGTCAAATTATAACAGATGAAACATTGTAATACATAAAAATATAAAAAAATTTAAGTCGAACTGTTCTTCAAGAACAATGTCAGATTTCAGTTTTGCCAAATAAGCTCTATGCCGATTTCATTGCATTTTAGCTGCTTTAGGTCTATATCGAGAGTATGGATATGGCGAATTTGACCTAGGGATTCAGCAAAGTACAATTGATCCGGAGGTTACTTTTTTCTCTGAGACAAAGTGTGGTACTACAAATTTTGATTTTTACGAACTATAAAAATTTCAGCTCGATTCCGATATTACCAACGACTTTTTAGTAACGTATCGATTCGTTATAGATTATTAGCGGGTTGTTGGTATCGATTCGACGTAAAATCCAGAAGCCAAATTAAAGCTATCGTATTTGCCGAATCACATCCAGAGTAAAACTGATGATCTCGTGAGAATAGCCAGCAGAGTTGGTACCGAGATAAATGCAGCCAAAACAAAAGCAATGCGTTTCAAGCACTCCAGCCAAGGAAACATCAATGGAATTCATAAACAACTTCCCTAATCTTGCGGTCTTGCAAAATCTGGTACAAGTTCAGAAGATTGCACCGCATATGGAGAAGCCGAAAGACAGGCCGGAAGACGAAACGGTGAGTTAAATCCGTGCTGCTGAGTGAGACATGGCTCACCACAAAGAAAGTAGCGCAAAAACTGCAGGTTTTCAGCAACACATGCTCGAGAATTATTTGCGGGATAGATATTCTGGCCAAACAGAATATCAAATATGGAGCGCCCTATGCAACTCCAAAACAGCAAAAGAATATGACTTGGATAGGGTATGCTCTCGCAACATTGTTCGAATGGCACTAGACTGGCAGCCTCAAGGAAGCAGACGAACTTGTTGACCAAAAGCAACTTGAAGACGAATCGTTCTTCAAGAACTAACGCCAGATCGGCTTGTCTCGTAGCACACCGCTAAGCAGACGGCACCAAACAGAGTCCGGAAAGTCTTTATAGAGGCCCTAAGCTTCCAAGTGAAGTAATAATGGAAAAAAATAAAAACCCATAAAAACATAAAAATTCCTTTTTCTAATGGAACCAAATGGCCTGACTTCACATAATTTCATCTGGTACATAGAAACGTAATTGCTTGACTTTTCTTATTACGATAGAACAAAGCAAAGTTTATTCTATAAGAGCGCTGACGAACTATCGATTGCTGTCAAAAAATTCCCCTTTTTCTTATATTTATTATTTCCAAAGTTATCGATTGGCAGCGAAATGCCAAACATTTGAATGTTTTCCAAGCGTAACATGCCAATCGATTGCATTAACTAATTACTCAACTAGACGAAATTTTAATCGCTAATCAACCAAACGTAATTAAGTGTTTAATTAAAGTGAGTGAGTAATTTATATAACAATTAGGACGGCATTTAATTAGCACGTGATAGCATATTGCCTGACGTATGCGTTGCGTGGGCTTTGGGGCGGACCACAAAACCAAGTTGAAGTCCTTGAATAGCATTAAGTCGAACATGCAAAAGGATTTAATTCGAAGCACTTGGATTTGTGGCACATTTTGTTGCATAGACATTGTTGCATGCAACATTGACTTTAAGTTATGCGGCCAGTAAATAATTTAGTAAGTTGCAAATGCAAGAAATTTACTAAAACTAAGTGAAATCGTTGATGATTTCATGTGAATACACAGGCTCAAGATTTTATGTGGCTTAAAAACGATATAAAATAGTTGAATTGAAAGTAAGTTTTAAGGAAAACAAATTAAAGTTTTTTTTTTTTTGAAATTGTGTGCTTAAGGCACTGCTGGCAGTTGTATGAAAACGCATAATTTTGGTGATTTGAAATCGCAAGGGAATTACAACGAATTTGGGAAAAAAATGTACAAGTTTTATGTTTGATTCTTATGCAGCAAAGAAGTCAGTTAATTTGATTTCGTTTGCAGCTAAATTGTTGATGCTACTAATTTATATGGAAATAATTTTTTGTATCTAAAATTAATGGAGAAAATAAATATTTGAAATAATTTATCAGATGTCTATGCTGCGATAGGCTAAACTAAACGAATTTTGCGTATAGGTTTTAAAACGGAATTACATAAGTTTCTAGTGATTTGAAACCGAACATTTTGTTGAGTTTGCAAAGAATACAAATTGCTCCTTAACTTGCGATATAACTTTTTCTCAATGTATTCGTCTTACTTAGGAACATTTTGTAGATTTTTACCTGAGCTACACTAGAAATTATCGAATGCACTACAGTCGAGTTTTTCAATGGTTCATGTTTTGCCTAAAAGTTAAGCGTTTACTTTGATTATTTACTTAAATAGTTTACATTTTGCATCAACAAAATTCACTAATAAAAGGTATCGCCAAATTGGGAAGAATTTTTCCTGAAATATAAACAGCTATATCAAGAATGAGAAATAAATACATATTTTATTGTACTCGTTTGCAACCAGATTCGAAATACCAAAACTTGGAAAAATTCAAATTTCGTTAAAAAAAAGCCATCATCTAAAAAATTAAAATTAAATAAGTAACTACAAAAACTTGGATCTTAAAAAATTTCCCTTCGGAACGAAGTTACACTAAAAACTTTGCAGCTATACCAGCAATGAGCAAAGGGATGGAAATTCCTTCCATAAACAATTTTCTTTTATAAATGAAAATGCTACAAAAATCAAAACCAAATACGTCCCAGCGCAAACTTGGACATGAACAAATTTCCCTTATACAAGGAATCGCCTAGGAAAATTTAAAAAGATCTTTATTTCCTTAAAAAGATAATATCCAAAAATTGAAAAGTAGTTTGTTGAGTACGAAACTTAGACATAAACAAATATTTCTTTATAAAGGAATCGCAAGAAAATGAATTTAAATTTTTCAATATTCAAAACCATAAACAAATTTTGCATAAAAACGGAATCACTTAAAAAAATAAAACCAGATTCGTACCTACGCAAATTTAGACATTATAAAATTTCCCCTATAAATGGAATCGTCAAGTGGGGATAAATTTAAATTCCTAAATACAATTGTTTTTGTTTAGCAAAGAATTCAGCGACAAATTAGTTACAAAGGCAAGAAAATTATGCCTATAAAATCAATTGCCAAAAATAACTTAAACCTGATTCGCAATTACGAGAAATTAAACCTAATAAAAATTCTGGTCTAAATGGAATCACAAAATTGGGGAGTATTTTTCTTAAAAAAAGTACAATATTTAACAATGAGCGAAGCGGAATGTAATTTCATACGTTTTAGATTTGGAAACTCCTTAAAACAGGCTTATTTTGTTTTCAATCCAAACTAAATTTTCAAAATATGCATTTTTGGCAAAACCAAATTCTTGTATACAAAAACTTAGACATCAACAAATGTACCTTATAAAAGTTATCGCCAAATTGGGAAGAATTTTACCTTAAATATATATAGCTTTGCTTACAATGAGCAAAGAGAAACATCATAGAAATCCAAACGGTTGCGTCTTTAATTGATAGAGATTTTGCTAGGTAAATTGCTAAAATGAGCAGCTGCTTGACAAATGCACCAGTGCTGCTGGGTGGAATCGAACCACCGAACTTGCGGTTTAGAGACTACAAAGCATATAAAGGATATTTTTAAGTTATAAGCATTTTTCGTGTAACGAATACTCCATCGGTGGATTGACCCCCTACCAAGAATCTATAAAAATTCGACAACATAATGTTTGCTTTGTAGAGGTGCTGCTTACAATTTTCTTAAAATTCCTATGAAGATTTTGCGTTTAAAAACGAATTTGTTCGATCCACTTATTTCTGAAGAAATAAACTATAAACTACTTCTGTTACTCTCTTACACGCATTTGCTTGCTGCTCGCTCTCGCGCTCAATGGCGCTCTAGCTGACTGCACTTCTTATACTTATACGAAGAAATGTTTGCTTCTATAAGTTTTGCCCATCACTGAGAACCCATGCCACAAGTCACTTTCAGATTTGCGTACTTAAAATGATTTATTTTATATATTTATAGTCCCATGAATCTCAATGCTTGCGAGATTTTAATTGGTTCATCTAAGTAAAGTTAGATAGAAAAAATTTGGCGTTAAAATTCCGAAGCGATGGTGGCCTGGCAATTATGGATCAATTTCAAGACCAAGCTCATTCTGCATTTTGCGCTTAAACTGCTTGGTAATCAGCAATGAAGTGTCGATAAAACGATCCACACAATTGGTTAAACATATTTTGGTAGCGTTATCCATTTTGCTACCGGGTTTTCCCATGCATTTCTCCCAGCAGATTTCGTTAAACTCGTTCACCTGTCCATTGATCAGGGCCTTTTGTTTCTCCACCTGAAGGAACTGCTGAATTTCCGCGTCGACAGTTATGGTATTTGGGCTCGACATATTTATTTGGCGCTTTATTTTGTCTTAGAGAAAATGTAATTTTGTTTAAAAGAAAGATTTCAATCAAAAGCTTGAATTTTGTGTAAATAATTTTCATTTATCAAAATTTTAAATAGCTTCTGACGAGCGACATTTACCACTCGGGTTGCTATGTAATTTTAAAAGGGAATACAAAAAAATTGCTTGGAATTTTTGTAACTCGGAAAAGGCACTTCCGTTTGCATTGCGAATTTTTGAATCAGACTGAAAAGTTTAAGTTGGGTTTGTATAGCGATTTTTACGATAGAGAAATATGTGGCTGTTCCAAGCTGCAAATTGTGTAGAACGCATTTGTTTCGACTTTCGATTTGAATGTGTTTCTGCGTAAGCTAACTGAATTGGTTGCAGCAGTTGGATTCGTTGAACCTAACAACAGAATATTTTCTACAATGGGTTTTTGTCTTCTCCCAGCCATTTTCTATGACGATCTCGGTAATTTTTCTGGAAGATAGTCCAAGTTTGCCATAACAACTACCTATTGCTGTCCTCTTCACAACAAAGCACGAACTCTGATGCTCCAGCAGTGTGATGGGCTCATATGCTAGTGACTGCAGTGCCGTCATGTACAAAACGCTTCCATAGCGCTGCAGTCAGCAAGAGCGCAAATGAGCGCGAGAGCGATAATTTAATGCGTCTGAGAGAGCTGAAACTTTGGATTTGCACTAGTGACCGCGCTGCGGTAGAGTTTTGTGACCCAAGCACGCTTGCGTTGGGTATAAAAAGTCTATCCAAGTCTGATCTAGCAAGACGGGTTGCCCTAATCCTCGCTCTGCTATGGCTTTGTTTGCCCTACAAAGAAATCCTTGGAAGACAAATGAGATGATATTGGTTCTCTTGACCAAGGCTGTTAGAAGGCGCTTGTTTTTGTTGTTGTAGCTGTCTCGGTGTACCGTAGTTTGGGCTTCCGAAACAAAGTTGCGTTGGCAGTCCTAGGCCTGCGTCGATTCCGGTGTGTAGGACCGATTGCCGTGGGAAACGCAATGGCGCTTGTTGGACCTTTATATGTGTTCAAAATGTAAGCTTTTGGTGGTACGAATCCAGCCTAGCTGCTAACCTATCTGAATACCGCACCGAAAAATGGGCTAAGCTGACACTGCAGAGTGTCCCGAAGATGATGGTGTTAAAATAAAAAATATATCTTCCCTTTGACTGTGCTACACCTTGCGAATAGTTTATCGTAGAATTCCTCATTTCTGACACAAATCAATTTATAAGATGGAGCAACCACCCTTTAGTACAGACTTGACACCAGTGATTACCATCTGTTTCAGTTTCAATTGAGCTGTTGAAAAATTCGCTTGAAGAGAGACTTGTGAAAATCATCGTATTCCGGAGCAGATATCTCTATTATGTTCGAGTTCGTTACCTGCACGCTACTGAGGTTCATAAAGATGATTAACAGTTATATATAGTTTATTACATGTGTGCGGAACTGGTCAATCCAATAATAATATTTGATGACGGAAAGCGAAAAATCTTTTATTATTTGAAGAAAAGAATGGTATCCTAAGAAAGAAACAGCGGTAGCTCGGTATCGCAGTTCTAGCAGAAAAGTTAATACATGGCACACCATGAGCTAGCTGTGAACTTATAAAACGCAACTTCTTAGATCTTGTTTTTGGGTCACCTCTGTTTAAAAAAGAACAAAATCCCGCGTAGCATTCAATTTTTTGTTCTTTTCTTGAATTATTTTCTCGACTAAAGAACTCACTGCAGTTTTTTTTCCCCCACATGCGAGTGTTCACTGTACACACAAGAAATACTTCGCTTTTGCCTAGATTCTCACAAAATCTGCAAGAATTTGTGAGCTTTGCTTAAAGTATACGTGCAGCATACAGCATTGGCCAATGCAATAGATACAACTTGTCCAAGAGCATGTTCGAAATTCAAGGAGTATACACATACACAGAGAAGAGATATACGATTTGTATGGAAGAATTGTGTGTGTGTGTGTGGGGTGTGCGGATGATGAATAAATCAAATTAGATTTGTGTTTTCTTATCCAACAAATAGCAACAAATAAATAACAGGAAATCTAAACAAATTGCAACAACAACAACAACAGCAATAAAAACAACAAACTGTACAATATGTAGGTGTTTGCTTGTAGGTAAAGTGTGGGCTGTGTGGGCTGTGTGGGGTGTGTGTGGGGACGGACGACAACTTTAGCCATGTAAAAAAGATAAAACGAAACGTAAAATATATGTACATATTGTACATAGAAAATATTTCATAGCCATGGGGGACATTGGGACATTGCGTCCAGTGAGAGAACATAAGACAATGATTCGCTGCTGGACAACATAAGACATGTACGGACATGAATGAACATGCGACAAGTCCACAGCGAGCGGCATGGTTTCATCTTTTTATTTTTTGTTTTTTTTTGTTTTCTGGTCTGGAACGTGTATCTTGTAGGATTTGTCAAGGCCTCAGTGCTGGGCAGCATGAGCTGGCATGGGCTGGGGAGTCGCTTTTATAATCCATGTACGTATGCGTGTGTTTAAGTGAGTGTTGAGTTCCAAGTTCCGGTGGGGTGCAAACGCAGGCGGATGTGTTAATGGCGGAAGTAAGCGCGGAAGTTGAAGATTGTAGCGTATGTGTGGGTGTCTGGGTCTGGGTGTGCGTGTGTTTGTGTGTCTGTGTGTGAGCAGCCGGAAGCAGGCCGTACAACAACAAAACTATTAATCATATACACCACTTGGACACACACACAACCACACACGCACACACACAGTTAAATCGACTAAAATATCGATAAAGTATCGAACTTGCATGCATTTAAATCTATACACAGTGCATTGGAAAAGTCCTGGCATAGTATAGGTTTTTTTTTTGCCTAAAAGATACACTATTTTATTTCATTTACAAGTTACTACCTATAAAGCTTGAAAAAGGACATCATAGTTGCTATAATATATTATGCTTTTAGTATGAAAAGTTTCCTTAAAATTTAAGTTACTCATTAGGCAATGCTGAAACTCAATAAATGCTAGTCAAACTTTTCTTTTATTTACTACTCAGCCTGGAAGTAGTTCTAAAAAATCTAGAAATTACTCAATAAAAATGTATAAATATGTAAATAAAGGGTGATCCATTTAATACTTAGAACTTGAACAAACAAAGAATAACAAATGTTTTTTTAATATAAAATTTAAGCAATATGTAAATAAAGGGAGGTCCATTAAATGCCTAAAACCTTAATTAACAAATACATGTTTATACATGTTTTTTAATCAAAATAAAGAAAATTGTAAATAAAGGGTGGCGTGTTTAATGCTTAAGACTTTAACTAATAAAGTATTAAATAGGTTTATATAAAAAAATTGAAGAAAGTTATGATGAGTTGTTCATTTAATGCTTATCTAACTATCAAAGAATTTAATCACAATAAAGAAGTTTATATATAAAGGGTGGTTCAGTTAAGGCATAAAACTTAAACAAACGAACAAATAATATATGTTTATTTAATAAATATGAAAAAAAGTTGTATATAAAGGGTTGACCATTTAATGCCTAGTATTTGAATGAACCTAGAATAACACATATTTATTAAGTAAATATAAAGAAAATTATGAATAAAGGGTGGTTCATTTAATGCTTAAAACATGAACTAATCAAGCATTAAACATATTAAATAAAAATAAAGCAAGTTATAAATAAAGGGTGGTTCATTTAATGCAAGAAACTTCAAAGTTTAAAAAAAACCACAAAGTATTTAATAAAATTGAAGAATGTTGTAAAGGGTGGTTTTTTTTTAATAATTTAATGCAATGAGACATAAAAAATTAAGTAACTTATAAATAATGGGTTGTGCATTTAATGCCTAATACTTGAACTTATTAAGAAAATTAAGAAAGTTGCAAATAAATTGTGATTCATAAATTTTTTGAAACTCGAATTAAAGGAAAGTGTGTGGTTAGGAACTTATAATAGAGCATGTTAGCTTTTTGAGGAAAGTTATGAAAGTTAGCCAAATAAATATAGATTATTTCCAATTTGGTTATTAAATTGTTAAACTATTGCGTCTGGAGTACAGAAAACATCCAACTCTTCGTACTGCGGCCCATGCAAACCCCAACTAGTGGCTGTTTACTAGAGCAGCCAAATCTTCATAAAACTTTGCCAACATTTTCTTGCAACAAATTAAAGACAGAGCCTAAGATAATATTTGGCATCAGAGGGATACAGCCAATAGCTTAATCGTAATGTGATTTGGCGTTTGAGAAGTTACGATTTTTAAGGCTGTTTTTTTTTTTTTTTGGGAGCAGCTAAGGATGAACCTGAACTGCCAATTTTTAATATAATTTTACTGCTTAAGACTGCGAATAAGCAAAGGTTGACAAAAATTGTATAGATCGGACAGGGTAATTGCAATATGTACCACGTTTGCGTTTGCTCGCTTTAAAATCCGAAGCTCGTTGGTTCGATACCATTCTGCAGCACTGGTGCATTTTGTCTAGCACTGACATAGCTAGCAAAATAAATGCTATTTGCTTCTATTAACTAAGGATACCACATAAAGACAATGGAAAATTATTTCAAAAATTTCACTAACTTGAAGAATGAAATATAATAATAATTATTTTCTTTTCAATTCTGTTATGAATTATATCGATTTCCGTAGCATCCAAGTAGACGTGCGTTAAATATAAACTTGGCATATATACCGATAACATTCTCAGTCAGCTTGGCAGCACTTGTCACAATTGTAGTCTCTAAACGTAAACAAAAAAAACTATGAAAATGGATGACGTTTTGCTGCTTTTATTATTTCTGGTGGACGATTTAAAAATGCTGGCGTGCAACATTCTATTGGCAGGAGTTGCGCTAATAATTTATTGCATCTATAAAATTTTCTATAGAGATGCACTCCCAGATGATGACCCTATGCGGATTTTTGAAGAGAACGTGGCAAATGGTAATATCGAAAGACCCATATACTGGGCACCAATGGGTTACATACGCATGAATTACGGAAATTTTTTCGTTTTTCGTATTGTGCTACTCCCATGCTATTCAACTGCAAACGAAAGAAATTACATTCTGGAAGTGGAAATAATGCTTTGCGATACCACAGAAGAGCCAATCATTGATGTCTTTCTTATGTACGAAATCAATGTGACGCTGCCGGAGCGCGATCGCGATTAGTTGAAGGCACGTTGAGTATCGCCATAGGACAAAAGCAGCCATTTGATGTAAGTTTTAACAGTTAAAAGTTATTTGTAAAGAATACTAATTAATTGTTCCGAAAGTACGCTTTACAGTTTGACGATTACTTCTTTAAAGAAAACAACAAGAGAGACGAAAAAAAAAACCAACTAAAAAGATTAGGGGCAGGTAACAAAATAATATTGATGGCGCTACATCTAGAAAGGAACTGAAAATGCTGTATGGTTTATTTTGTTGTTAATAAATCGCTTAAAAATCTGCGAATTTTGTTGTTTTTTCAAGTAGCGATAGTTGGACGCCCCCCACTCCGAAAAAAACTAAGCAAAATATTGGCCAAAAGTTACTCAAAAAGCAGCTCGCTCAGCTAATTATTTACACATTTAATTTTGCGCCCATCGCTGCTGTGCCAAGACTTTTCGCAAAGACTGTGCTCTTGCATGCATTTGAGTGATACAACCAAGTTAGTAGTTGTAGGTGCGGTCTGGTGACGGGATTTGTGGTTCAATGGGGGCATCTCATCTCATCAACAGGGAGTCCAAAACACATACTATGCCTCACACAAAGATGCATCACACAGCATACATCAAGGCCCAACAGAGCGCCCGACGTTGACGTTGACGCTGGTATTGTTGGTGACGTTTGTTGATTGTTTTTGTTTGTGAGCAGTGCGTGTGTGTGTGTTGCTGTTGTTGTTGTTGCTGCTGCTGCTGCTGCTGCTGTTGCATCAGCACCACTTGCACCACCACCTGCACCACCAACACCATCACCATTACCACCACTAGCACCACTAGCACCACCAGCATAACAATAGCAATAGTAGCAGTTGATTTTTATATTTGTTGTGTTTGTGTTCGTGTTCATAATGTTGTTGTAGTTTTGATTGTGTTGTGATTTGTTGTTGTCAAGTACTCTGGCATGCAACATTTTGAAATATTCATCCTCACCAATCGGTCGCCAGGAGCCGCGTCTATACGGTTTGGGTATTTGACCAGTTTCCGCATGATTCGATAGATTCATCACCAGATCTTCCAACATTTGTGATCTTGTGCGTTCTTGCATGCGTGCAAATTTTGGTGCCGAATACGAAGCGCGTTCTCCGTTCACGATTTTCGTCAGCAGCCATTCGCTGAGAGTTTGGAAAAACAAGAGAGAGAGATGAAAGTTATATTATAATGGTTGGAAAAATTTATTTGTCAGATAAGTTTTATTCGATTTTCATTGGTTATGCCTTTGATGGTTGTTGGGTACGTAGTAGAGTGCTAACTTAAACGTAAATATTGACTACTTGAGCTCTAAAGTTCTGTTATGATGGCAGGTAAGCTGGAAGAGATATATTTGCTGCATATAGGGTAGCCACAGTTCCGCCAATCGTGCTGCCTGTTAAATCAGAACCAGGTACACCGCTTCAGATGGATGTCTAAAGTGCTTTGATTTGAAGAGTAGAGTTTTCCAGGTATATCATGCCTCGTACTAGAGAATTCGACTGCTCTCTAAGTCCTCCCATCTGCAGCGTTGCGTTTTCCAAGAATTAAAGCAGCATTTGGTCGTCATGCTGTCATTATCATCTTTAAGCCCGAAGGTCAGTGATTCGACTCCCTGCAGTAGCACTGCTGCATTTGCCTAGCACTGGTATTCGCAGCAGAAAAGACCTATTTGCCCATGGAAACTCTTTTACTTAAAGACAGCATTTTTCGCTTTCGGCTATAAACTTTTGGTCACTGTTATCTGCGTACAGCTACAAATACAGTTAACTCCTCTTAATCTTCTATAAACGCAAAGGTCGCTGGCTTGATTGCTCTGGCGCATTCGCCTAGCACTAGCAAAGTCAGCAAATATAAGCTATTTGCCTAAGTAAATCTCAACGAATCGAACACACCGCCGATAGGATTCGGCTATGAACTGTTTGTCATTGTTCTATATATGGCTCTATTATTAGAGATAACCTCATGATCCACGTTTGGTGTGATGACAGCTCATTCAGGGGAACTAAAATAAAATTTTTATTTTCAGTCCCATTAGAGAACTTGAATTCTAGACATTTTCTTCCATTTCTATCGATGGGTTTTTTGAGATCTAAACAGCAATTCCATTAATGCTTTCTAGCTTTTACTAAGAGCAGGCCTTGAATGCTTCGTACCTACTTCCATTCATGACGAATTTTCTAATAATTAAAACACTTATAATGTATTGTATGCTTCTTTGCACTACGTGTTTTCATTGTAGATGATTTCTAAGAACTGAAGAACATATTCCTATACCCAAAAACGCAGCAAAAAAGACACTTGATGCTTGGCTCTTGCAGAAGTTCGAAAGTTTGCTTTGGCCCGTGTTTTTGGGGAGATGTAAAAATCGGTTCCACTTGATTATTATTGCTCTATTGATTCGTTGTGGGAAGGAAGATTGTATCAAAAGCTGAAAGTCAAGGCAGATTGTAGAGCTAAAATATAATGATGAACTCTTTTTCTTCTTTGAACCACAAAGTCATCGAGACAACAATGTATTCTTCAAGTCATCAAGACTTTGTTATAATCTCGGATAGCAGTCTTGTCTGGATGCGACATCGTTGGATATAAGAAGCGAGATAATACTGTTGGCTTGTTGAAAAGGATTAATGAGGGCGAGACCATGTCATTGCTTATGGTTATAGGGATAACTTAGATTCGACGTGAATTACATCTGCAATGTTTGGTCTCAGTAAGCACATATGTAGTTGAGACATTTGTCGACCCACGTCGCTCAACCAGTTCGTCTTTTAATATGGAACAGAGGCATGGGCAATGCAGAGAACAGATGCAGGTAATGCAAAAAGAATAAACCGAAGAAAAGACATTGTCTACCTTGTTCTAACTAATTGGAGAATCTCTGACGGGAGCTGGTAGTTAAGCATAGCTCCCACTGTAGGATAAGTGTTCAAAGTTGTCACTTGCACTGTATTCCCTCTTGAACACGCCCAACAACCGCAAGACATATCCATGTATATAATGTATGAGCATTGTACTTACCGAAACATGGGACCCTTCTCGAATACCGATTGCTCCCAAAGATATGGCTTATATGCGCCAACCTCATCACGTGTAACCACCGAGACCTCATAGCGGGTGGGCTTGTGCTTGATGCGTGCCGAGACGCGTACCTACAAGAAATAAATAAGAAACGCAGTAGACGCATAAGTAGAACTTCAAGGATAAGTTTTGAGCTTGCCGCCACTTACCAGAATGAAAGTGTGCAAAAAATGGCTCTTTATGCAGGCGGGACTGAAACGTGTATTATCTGCCTCTAGGAAGACCACACAGACAATATCATTGCCTATATGACGCTTTCGTTGCAGCTTTTGTGGATCATGTTTTTCATAGGGCAATAATGTGGATACATGGAACATGATCTCAATGTTGCGCCAGTTTGTGTAAACGGAAAAGAGACCTGCGCCAAAAATTGCATATAAGCAATATAATTGCAAAAAAAAACAAAAGAAACCTTAGAAAACTTACCGGTTAGGTCATGTACCGTATCAAGGCCACCTTTATATTTATCAAAACCGCGCAGACGTACGCGATCACCCAAAAGCGTTAGAAATTCATCAAAGAGCGGTGAATTTTCATTATTGTCTAAAATTTGCTCCTCAGTATATTGTTCCTCTTTGACAAAGATAACGCCAACTTTTAATTCTGATTTTATAAAAACCTGTAGAAAATATTTCCAGCAAAAAATTAAGCAAATATTTGCAAGCACAGCTTGTGGGCAACTGTACCTGATCTAATTTTAATAATTCCTCCGGCGTGTCGGGTAATTGTCCTAATGTTAAAGGTGGATTTAAATTAACTTCTTTACCTAAAGATCTAACTACCTCTTCGCGATTATATCTGCAATGAAATGTATGCTTTGAGCTGCAGTGTAGAGCGTTGTGCGTTGGGAGTTCAGCGCTTACCTATCGGCAAACACGCAGGACGCCGGTATCAGTCCATGTACTGTATAGGAGCCAGCACGCACCAAGATGCGAAACTGATCGCGTCCATTAAGTGTCTCCTGTTTAATGGATAATATAACTGGACCAAGATCTTCATCGCTGGTAAAATAATTCCAGTGCTCGGTGCCATAGAAATACTTTTCATACGTTTCCTGCTCAACGGAAATGAGCTCGAATGCGCCCTGTTGATCCCATTGTTCTTCGATAGTGGTCTTCTTTCTGGGACTGTTTGCATCACAGTTTTAATGGCCTAAAACAACTTACAACATTTTGACTAAGAATTACTAACCTGGGTGTCGCCTCAGAGTCCTCATCATCCTCATAGAGATCACTGCATTCGCGCTCCAAATATGCATCACTAGCGCTACCAGCGCGTATGTCCTCATGCTCTGAATCACTTTCATCCCATATAGTATGTGGTGTTGGCAGCGTTATTTTCTGACGTGAACACTCAATCCAATAGCCAGGTGTTGGCATCAAATTATGTGGATACTCCTCGCAAAATTCATCTGCAAAGTGAAGAGAGACGCGGCAGATTATAGCAGTAGAATTTTTAATGCAAAGTGGGTAGAAGATGAAGTGGTTGGTTAGTTTATTATTTGTTTCTTCAGAGAAAGCCATCAAAGAAAAGTTATGTTGAATTAGTGCAGATAGTGCAAAAAGTGCCTAAGCTTTTAGGCTTTCTAAAACTAGAAGAGAGTCTATCTCCATACAAATTGATTGTTAAAATTGCGTATACGTCATGTTGCCCTATATGGACGTTAAGGTAAGGCATTGATCTGCTAAAACTTTGTGCAAATGGGAGACATTTTTATATTTAAAACAGCGTCTATTTTTCAAACCAACTTTATTTATTACAAATGATTGCAAAGTTACGTATACGCCATGTATTCTTATATAGACGGTGATGCTGGACATGGTTTAATCTTGCCAGCAATTGAAGACTATTTTAAATTTTAAATCCGCGAAAGTATTAATATATTATAAAAAATAAAAATAATAAAAATACTAATTGAGTTAACGTACGCGTCGCTTAAGTTGTAAAAGTTACGCATACGCCATGAAGTCTTGTGTCGAAGGTTAAGCTAGAATTGGTTTGATCGCCCGAATCTTTGGCAGCAAATGAAGACTCTGCTTTGATCGTCCAAATGATGTAAGTAAATGAAGACTGCTTTGGTTTTTACATCAACGTCTATAATAATCTATTTGTATAAAATTATGAGGCTTCTAAGTGAAGTTACGTATGCGCCGAGTGAACGTAACTTAAGTTAACGTTCAGCAAAATATTACGTATAGAACATAAAGTCCTTTACTTTTTACTACTAGAAGATGTCAGATGGCAGTTCAATCACTGGGATAAGTCGCATCTGGTCAATCAGCAACCGATTATAGAAACCAATACAAGAGAATTAAACATAAAACGGGCTTCAAGAAATGGCCCAGACGAACACAATAAGAGCGCAAAGCAGGGTTCGTTGGAAGGTTCTAGTAGAGGCCCTAAGTTCTCAAGCGGCATAATAAGGAAAAAAAGTATAGACCTTGAAAACAGTAACTTGTCACTTTGACAGAATATTGCGATTAATTTTTTTTGATTTTAGCTGTATGTCTGCAGTTTGTCAATAAAATTACGCATACGTCTCGTTAACCTTACTTGAGTTAACTTTAAGCTGCTGCTTGCTTCAAAATTGTGTGCAATTGTGCTGCTAGACGACATTGAAATGAATATAGTTCACTCCAAGTGTGTATCTGCTTTTTTTTGCTATTAAGTTTCAAGGAAATCCTTAGTAACTACTTAAGTTTTGACAATTTTTGAATTTCTTGATTGTTGAAGTTTCTTGATTTGAGTTTTCGTATGACTTAGAGTAAACTTCCCTATGAGCTACTATCGCTGATTTGGATGCATTTGGAAAGTCAATACAGGTACAGGTATACAGGTATTTCTGTTCTGAGTCTTTGATGGTAGCGCACATTTGCCTACAACTATCAGATAATGTTATAAGCTTAAGAAAACACTCTATTAATTATCATTGTGGGCTAGTTTTTTTTATAAATATTTGTATTTTTTAAACTTTAAAAAATGGCTCACTTCTGTCTATTAATGAAACCTTAACTCCAAAGGCAAAGCTTAATGTTGTTGCCAAGCTTGAAGGTCTGAAACTTTCGCGTTTCTGTTTAATTGTTCAGCTTCTGCTCTACAAAAAGAAACAACCAAAAGTTGTACATGTTTCCATATAATTTATAATAAAACAAATCCTTTAAGAATCGCAACAAAAAAAAAAACGTCGCACATATGTAAATGCTTATGAAGCTTACGCAAAATTAATGCAATTACGCTTAATATTCATTTCTTTTTGGCTTAAATCTTGTGCAGGCTTAACGTAGGGCTTAACTGTCATAACTTAATTAGTTTCATTTAATTCTTAATTAAAAAATAAATGGCAGTAATTCCAATTTTTAAATGAATACCATATATATTCGAAGCTTGTGCATTTTAACGCGCTTCATACACACACACAAATACACTGCCAACACAGCAATTGAAAGCAATCGGTACGAGTATTGAATGAATGCAGGACCCCAAACAAAGCGTTGCAAACAAATTTTCGATATAAAAACTCACTCACTGTCCTGCAAGCAAACATTCATACACTCAGAGGGACTTCTGGGACTGGTGTTGGTGCACTTCATTTGTTTTTGTTTTTTTTTTTTTTTCGGTCAAAAACGAATATCACGTCGCGTTTTCATAACTCCAATTGGTTTGCCTCTGGATGGACTTCATTCCAACACTTTATTGGTTTTGACTTGGCATGACTTTTGACTGCCCCAGTTTCATCTGAATAGATGATGGCTTCACTCTGTTTGCAGCAGTCAAAGAAATTAGTTTACAAAACCAATGGCAATGGATAGATGAGCGAGCTGGATGCCAAATTGGAAATCCGCAATCAAAGCAATAGATAACATTTAACTGCGGCACCTTTTGAATTTTATATTTATTATTTTTTCTTATTTTTTATTGCTTCAAAAGGTAGAATGTAGTAGATGTTATTGTTGAATCATTATTAAAAATAGGAAATATTAAATTGAAGCGGGAAATATCTGATGTCTGATGAATGCATTTTTCAAAGATATGCAACGACTCACACCTAGAGCTGCCTTAGATTTACAATATTAAAGTTGGCAACTGGAAGCAACATAGAAGCTTAAATATTTCTTAAAAAAAGGTGGCTAGTATCAACAAGTGGGGCGTTCACATTTGCTGATTGTTGAAATATGTGCGATTCGGTAAAGTTGAGTTTAGATAGCGAAGAAATGCATTGAAAAGACCGTTCGTCAGAGAGAAACTCGTAAAGAATATTATGGTTAGAGTATAGGACGCGTTTGAAACATGAAAATTGAAAATTACGACTATCTCTAGATGGAATGACAAAAGATACTTTAGCTAGAAGTGCATTCATTCTCGATCCTTAGCAATACATGCATCCCTTTGTGGCATGCTTGGGTGTCCATTTAGACAGACTGACTGCTCACTGCTTGCCTCAGCACATAGAAGCTAAAAACTAAGCACATGAATATGAAGGCTAGCAGCCACAATTGGCTAATGATCGCTTAATCTCTGAAAAGTCCGCCTGTTTAAGTCTCTTCTAAAGCGTAACCAGACTATGGGGTAATGCCATCAGAAACAACCAAGATATTGTCCAGCAAGCATCGTCTAAGATCGTGAGAACAATGACTGCTGTACCATGGTACCTACGGAACGGGAGCATCCATAAAGATCTTAATACAAGGGTTGCCTTTTATATTGCGGTATTAGAGAACAAATATAAATAGCTTTGTTTCTCAAAATATTTCCCATTAAGATCTATACACTTGAACCAATTGTCGAAGCACTTTTGCCACACTGATTGAGAAGATATATACAAAACATGCTTTCGCAACGCAACAATTGCTTCTTCAGATGTCGAAAAATGCTGATCTCTCATTTTATTTTTACATACAGGAAGGAGGTCATTCGTTGCCGAATTAGGACTTTAAGGTCCTCGACGGTCCTCCTCAAAAATGCAGTTGGTTGAACCGATGTATGAGAGCGTTCATTGTCGTGGTGAAGCGTGAACCATCTTCGGCGGTTGGTTTTCATGATTTCTTGAAAGACAACTTGCAAACATAAGTTTTTTGAACCACTCTTCTAGTGGTACGGTTGCGACATATCCAGTTTTTCCGAAAAAACAGGCTTGGAAGTGCTTCGTGCGCGTACAACTTATGTTGGATATGGGCTCTTCTTGAAACAGCCATGCATTCTTATAATAACCCTAACGCTTTCCTTTCTTAAGAACAAACTATTCATTTTATCTGCTTCTCTAGCTTAACTCAACTTGATTCGATCGAACAAATCGAACAGTTTTGAAACTATGAAAACCCCAAATTGCTCAACTTTTGGCTGTGTAGTTAAGAATGTTTAAACTTTTCTGTTACTTCTACTTGCTGTTTCCAGATTTTAGATTGTAAATCCAAGTTACTAGCCAGCCGCATGATTTATCATCTGTTACGATGTCAAAGACGTGTTTCGAAGCATCGCGATTGCATTTTTTGAGCATTTCTTTCGACCAATCAACACGAGCCTTTTTTGAGCGATTGACAAATTGTGTGGGATCCAACGCGCACAAATATTTTTGAGTCAAATTTTCATGCAATATTGAATGTATGTTGGTCCCATGAATGTCTAGGATTGTCTCAACAATCTCACAATAGGTCACATGATCAGCTTGACCATAATATTTTGCAGCAGTGGATGCCGGAACAACAACTTCGACTTGGAGTGAACTATGACCTCGGTTAAATTCCACCATACCAGCCCTAAATATTGATTCTTGACGAAGCTTCATCGCCAAAAATTGAATTAAGTTCATCCATGCACTGCTGTTGAGGTAATCCACGTCGAAAGTTGTAACAAATAATCGCAAGAAAGTGTTCACGATTTAGTTACATTTTTTGGCCGAGATAAATATTTTATGTAAAAGGTATTACCTCAAAAATGCCAAACCTTACCATAGCGCTGTCAGTTGCCAGTTTGCTACACTAGGGTGGCCCAATCCCGTAATATAGAAGGCTGCCGCCGTATCAAGTATGTTACCCCCAAAAATTACAGTGTAGATAAAAGCGAAACACCTGGAAAAGCTACTCTTTTGCAAGAAAACTAATCGAAAGTCACGCAACGCTAAATCTGTTACTTGGAAGTTAGTTAGATTCAGATACAAATATTTCTTGAGAAAAAGAGAATGATACCAATAAGTCCGAGTAGAAGTTTATGTAGAAATAATAATAAAAAATATATTTTAAAATTTATTTAATATAATAATACGAAATCGAATAAAAATGTTTTGATACAAATTTTCTCTGCATAGTTTGGCTCAACAATATTTTTGATTATCGCGCATACCAGCAATTGAGTTGCGTATACGCAATTTGCTATAATCAAGCACAACACATTGCAATCGATAAGAAAATCATTTTCTGAAAGTCTAACAATACACAACCCACGCCTATACAAATCTATTATATCCTTGACCCATGCTGTATGAAGTGTATCCAAAAAAAAAAAAATACCAAAAATAATAAAAATAACGAATCGAAAAGCCAAAGTTTGCAAACTTTACCTTGACTGATGTAATCAATGGCAGTTATTCACCTGAATTTCATAATTGAATTTCCTAGCGCTAAGTCGTTAAGCGTTATGCTTGTCTGTGGGTTTGTTTAGACCAATTATGTGAGTCATTACGACCAAACCGGCTGCCAAATTGGTCTAGTGATATGGCCCTCACACAAGTTGTTGTCTATCAGTTTTAGTTGTTGATGACGGCAGCAGCAGGTGGACTGATTTTTCCTGAAAAGCTACTTCCAGGCAGGGTGCCAAATGATTGCGCATACCTCTGTACTACCTACAATACCGATGATATTTTGTAGTTGCGCAGCAAGCAAAGATTGCCCAGCAATTTAGGCACATTTCATTAAAAGTAACATTCGACGAAATGGTTGCCGAATTGCAAACAATGCCAATGCGGCGTATACGCAATACGCACAGCACAACACGTATACGCCACCCGTGTGAGGGGGGGAGGGGTGGTGGTTAGGCAAGTTGGCGGCTTTTCAACACTTTTTTTTTCATTACATTGTTTGTTGTTGTTGTTGTTATTGGGGCACAGCATGACTGTGGCAAATGTTGAGGCGTTATACAACAAAAAACAAAAAAAAAAAAGAAAAGTGAAAGCATATCACGAGGGTGGGCAGAGACATACTGCAGTTTGATGAGGCTACTTTTATTAATCTTTTTCGAGTAAAATTTTAAGCATTGGCTGATTGTTCAAGTATTATAAAAGTTGATATAGTCTGCAAAACTTTTAGTTTTTTACAACAGCGACATTAATGAACAATTAAAAAAATAGACAACTAGAGCTTGAAAACTTTGATAAATTTAATTTCTAGAACAACGACTGTCGATATGAAAATGTGGGAGTTTCGAATGAAATTACGTATACGCTATGTTGATTTTTATGAACGCTAAAGTAAAGCGTGATCATTTCGCTTATAAATTTGTGGAAGTTAAGAGAATTCTTACATTTAAAATTATGTTCAGCCTCTATGATAGTATGGTATTATGCGTTAAAATTGAAGACTAAGCCAACTGATATATATTGAGCTTTAAAGCAGCGACTGTATCGATCAAAACGTATGAGGTATTTACATAAAATTACGTATACGCCACGTTAACGTAACTTCAGTTAACATTAAGTTTGGCCGTGACTTGGATATTCCTAATATAAACTTTTTTATTTAAATATTTGCAGTTTAGACGTATATTACGTATACGCCATATAGTCCTTTTAAAATAGTTCAAACAGCGATATGTTGTTTCGATAGGATTATTCATCAAAAATAACGAGATTTTTTAATAAACAAATCAATATGATTTTGAGTTTCAAAATAGTGAGGATTATTGGCTGAATCAATCGAAAAGTGTACGCCTAGTTAATCAGTTGATGTTAAGCTTGTTTGACTATAACGAATATCAACTTTATCAGTTAAAAATTGGCAGACTTAAAAAATATATTATGTATACGCCATGTAGCCTTGCTTTGATTGAATATTGTCAGCTAGATAGATACCTTTTTTTCTTTTTCTTGAACCAACAAACTTTTTTGATGGCTACAAATTACATGCTGAGCGGGAATGAAGTTGGCTCAGATATTGGTAGATAGCGAGAAATTAGACGTGAGAACTAATTCTAACTCAAAACTACAGTGGCGACGCTTGCCTGCAGATGAGGCTACAAGCGATCCGAAGCGACAACGAGTTTAATATAAGCATGCAAGAGTGAGTTGTGATAAATGATAACAACTTATGTTGGCATGTCGTATGCGCTTATCATCGCTTCCAAATTGGCGCACTGTTGTGCTTGCGCTGGGTTCATTTCGTAACTGAACACTTTCGTTTGGGTCTTTCAGCGTGAAAAGATATAAGATCGCAACCTTTTCGCACCTCAATTAGTTGATCATTCGCGTTGTGAAAAACCAGCACAGAGCCAAATACCCTGCTGAATTCGAGCTCATACCGCTAAAGTGGCATTGTGCACAAGCAAACCTTTGGTGTTGTTCACGGGAGTGTGTTCAAGGGAGCTGCTATTGTGCTAAAAAAGAGCAAATTTGGCCAGCTCCCCACAAAGAATACGCAAAAGGTTGACTTTAAGGCTGATCCCAGACGTTTCCCTTTGGTTTGCAACAAATATCACAAGCAGCTGATACAAGCTGCCTCTGCCATGTCACAGCACATTTGCGCTGCCAAAAGCCTGTTCAAGTTAAGGTCAAGAAGTCTGAGTAATTTCCAATGCTGCTTTCATAGCGGAAATTTAAGTTAAACAAGCATACGGTCGCCAATTTCCACGCGCTTACTTCGCGGCCTACCCTCGCATGTGGTTGTGTGAGAAACCGCAGTGGCCATGTGAAAAACCGTTCACAGCTGTGCGCAAATGCAAAAGTAATCCCCAAGTTGCAAATAAAAGTTTATTTCGCATAATATGCACGCAGACACACACACACATGTATACTTATACACATTGGCTGGTGTGTGTGTGTGTGAGTGTTTGTGTTTGTGCGTGCGTCTGTTTGTGCTTGTGCCCCTCGTGGCTGTCATGCTGCATGGTCAGCATTTTAGAATTTGTGATATTTTGATGCGGTTTATGCCCCCAAAATGCCAGTTACTATTACTGCCCAGGTAACAGCCAGTTGGCAGCAGCCAGCAACCAGCAACCAGCAGTCCAGTCAGTTTACTCACTATTGGACAAGGGTACATGTGCAGAGGGGACACACAAAAAGCTGCCAAAACAAATTATGCACAGCAATTTCAACATTTGCAACACTTTTACACAGTTGCCATCGAATATCAATTTCCGGCCAACATGCAAATCATTGAAAGTAATGTCGGCTCAGCACCTAAGTCCTTGGGTCCCATTCAATTGGCCTAATCCACAGTGAATGCTATCACTCATACGCATATACATTCATCCATTCATTCGTTCACTCATGTCGTCATTTATTTATTCATATACTGGCTTTAGTCACTGTTCTAATTAGTTTCATGTAATTATTTATTTGCATGCCAAAAAGGGTTTATATGGTGTATTTTGGAGAGCAAAGTTAGTTGAAGTTTTAATACACTTTAAATGCGTACATTCTTCGATAGATAAGATGGTAAAGCATAATTTGGAAATCTATCTAACTGCAGACAAGTCGAAGAGAGTAGTTACCGATTTAAGCTAGGACTTGCTGATATGAGTATTAAGACGAAAAAAAACCTAGATATCCAAGCTTAAGTTGCTTCATAAGCGCAGCTACTAAGAGCAGCAACTTATATCAAATCTTTCTGTTCACTTAATATTTAATCTCTTTGGTGTAAGCTAGAGGAGCTGCGCAATTGCCAAAAGGCGTAGTCTGTACGCATAAATAGTACTTCCAAATTGCGGCATGCATTGGCTTACAGATAATACAATAATATATTAAGGTATTTAGTATTATAGCACAAGCAATATACACAAATTTTGAACATCAAACACGGTACTTCCAGCTATTGCATACAAAGCTGCCAAAGATATGTATATGCAAAGTAACTAACGCATATTAATAAACCATTTGTGGGCTGTATCTAGCCAAAAGCAACGTAGATGTACTTGAACACGTTGTTCTAGCAATGAAAACTATTTACTTAGACTTACTCAAAAATCTACTGCAACCAACATTGTGTATACGTAATGTAGTCTAAGATTGCGTATACGCAATGTAGCTCAACAATTTGTAGCTCAAATTTGAACAAAGCTCAAGTGTATAGCCTTTTTCTGTATTTTACTTATATTTTTTCTAGCAATGTTATAGTTTTTTAAGCATTGCATATTATTTTTGCAACTTGTGATGCAAAATATTGCAAATTTAATAGTTATATTGCAAAACGTCTGTATTTATTTAGAAGCATAGAAATAGCGTGTAAAACTAAAAGTATTCCAAGCTGTAGAAGTACAAGTGTAATAATACATAGCACATATCAAAGCTTTGCATAAATTATTATAATTATTAAAAATCGTTTTGTGATTCACATTAAAAAACGATTATTAAAATTATAGGAATAATTTGTGATGTCTTTCAAATTTTATTAAAAAAAAAACAGTTTTATATATACAATTTGCGAAATAAATTGTAATAATAATTTGAATTAAAAAAGTAATTAGAATATCAAATTTAAATTTAATAAAAAAAAATAAAAATATTAACGAATTGCGACCATATAAACTTTATACATTTTTATCATGCTGGTTGGCATTAATTTTCGTTGAAAACAAAAGTTAAAATTGAATAATAAAATATATAAAAAAAAATTTAAATTTAATAAGACTTTTCAAAACTAAAGATACATGTATTATAATAATATGCTTAAATTTATATAAAAATTATATTTTATAGTTTTTCATCTAGTGGTATCTTTCGAAACGATCTTTAATATGAAGCTCGAGTTATTGTGAACATGTGTCATGCAAATCGTCAGATTTGGCGCCTTCCACTTGAAATGTTGCTGTTTAAACATTCAGAACTTTCTTTACTTTTTACATCTTCATATTGCCGCAATAGCAAATGCAGCAGTCGAAGAACCACTAAGAATCTTTGAAAGAAAAATACTGCGAGAAACTTTTGGGCCAAAGATAAATGAACGCGATGACTACATTCCAAGAAACAATGACAAATTGCTGAGCTGATCCATGGTGAACTTGTAGTCAGATTCATTAAGACCCAGAGGCTAAGATGGACAGATAATGCCCAACGGATGGCCCAGAACATACACACCACACTTCACAAAAAAGAGAGTACGACCAAAAATGCGCCTAATTGACAATGTTGACAATAATATGCTGAAGATGGAAGTAAGGAACTGGCGCGCCCCTGCTAGAAACCAAGACAAATGGAGAAGAATTGTTGAGAAAGCCAAAACCCACCCCGGGTTGTAGAGGTAAATGATGATGATATTGCCACAATATATGGGTTTGCTATTTAATATTTTCTTTTTATCTAAGAACGATGGATGATTCCACACGAATTTTAAAATAATTTAAATAGCCTAATCGCCAAATCTAAGTTGACCAAAACATAGAAAATATCATTCAATTTCAACGAATTTCGAAAGCTTATCGATTGAGTGGCAAACATACGACTAGATCGGGAATAAAGCTTTGGTCGTTAACTGTTTTTAAAAGGGTCTCAGCGATGACAGGATCCAGGAACGCAATGCTTGTAGAAGAACGCTTAGATCGCTTAATCAAATGCCAAAACAAGGGTTTGCGAGAGAAACTTATTTTTTGACATACATCTGACTAATTTTATGAAAAAATTATAAAATATATTTAAATTTCGTATTTCTATTGCCCATAACAATATTCTTATTATTCATTGTATTCTTAAAATGGGTCTTAGCGACAATATTATCCGATCCTGAATGGCCTGTAGAAGAACACTTAGATTGCATGCCCACAGCTCAGAAGAAACATAAGCTGATTCGGCAAAGATAAGCAAGCAGGTTCTTAAGCAATTTTTTAAGTATATCAGAAATTTTTAAACATACGGTCACAAAAAGTTAAATAAGAGTGACTAAATAATTGTTAATTATAAACCGAACTTATTTTATATTTTTTTCTATGAATTGAAAATAAAAAATTAATAAAAACATATATATTTTTTTAAGTTTTAAATAAAATTTAACTTATATTATGAAATAATTTATTATTGATATTAAAAATCAAAACAAAACATTAATATTTGCGCAAAAATTTTATTGAATTAACAACGATTGTCGGTTTTGTACTAAAAAACTTTATTTCAAACATTACAAATTACATAAAAAATAAGACGTTGATAAAATATAAACATAAAATGTTTCATAAATAGATTTTGCTGTACTTTATAGTAGAGTACTGTCTACCAAAGGCTTAAGCAGCATATGTTACGCCAGCAAATCCGGCCGAAGAACCCCTTCCCATGCCGCCTAAGACAGAACGATTAAGCCAAAGCACAGCAGAGAGTACACGGAGAGGGTTAGCCGAATGTTGCAAGTGCTGGTTGCACGTGCTTGCCATCTTGTCACATGTGACATGATTGATGTGCACACAAAACCGTTTTCAACTCCATGTCGCTCTTCCACGCTCACACACATACCGACAGCTACACATGCATACGCCCAATTCAGCTTGTATACCTGTCAAATTGTACCATTTTGTGGCATGGCGTTGCCAACTTGCCAAAAATAATCAACTCACGCTCAATTGATTCAATTGCTGCGCGACATCGAATCAAACCAAATGCATTTATTTCAATTGACTATATTCGTTACTCGCATCGGAGAAATCTCAGCGCACGCTGATGACAGGCAGGATGTTATTTAAAACGCTGTCACCAGTTGGTAACAGAAGGAAAACACTTCACTCCCTTCTTCGCTACACTTGCACACACATAGCAGCGCGTTATCCGATCTCTTCGCGTTATCGGGAAATTACATTGTATGCAGCAGCCGCAGTGTGTTGTTGCCACATTTGAACAATGCAGCAGGCAAGCTCATCACGTTGCAGACAAATTACGAACATGCGTCTGCTGCACAAGTTTTGCCAATTAACCAAACACACGAGGGCAGTTTAATAAGAAGACTACTGGCGTTTGACTATAAATAAAAGCGACTGCTTGACGTCACAAGTGTGTGGCGTCCACGCACACGGGTTGCACGTTGAGTGCAGCGCGATAAAGCGTAAATATTATACAAGGTGCTTGTAATGATTAGACATTAATTAAAGTAAAAAATGCGGGGAAATATATTGCTGTTTCAGCATGACTTTGTATGATTGCAAAAAAGAAAAAAAAAATGTGCTTAAACTGCCTACTCATGTTATGGACTCCAAATCCAAGGTGACTCATTTCTACAATAAACTGATTTCTAAAGAAAAACCAGAACTACACTTAAAATGGCTTAAATATTACGTATACGTAATGCGAACTAGTCTCACGAAACGTACCTCGTTGTGGTTTTATTATTTATAATTAAACATTTATTATTGCTTTGAAATAAAAGTACCAAACGCATATTGATTTTTAAATATTAAGCATATCACGTATACGCAATGTAGTTTACTTGAAAAGTAAAGGCCGTTCTGTTGATTAAAAACAAAAATTACGTATACGCAATGTGGTTAATTATGCTGCGATTAATTAAAAGGTGTTACCTTTTGCTACCGCCGTTTTTCAATAGGTGTCTCTTGGAATAAGTGCTGCTGGACGTATTGTATTTTGATCAATCTACATTATTTTTTGCATCGTAAATACATTTTTGATTGAAAGCCGAATTCGTATAACTTGCGGAAAGTTTTGCTTTTCTTTGACAAACTCAAAGTAAAGTGTGGTTGAAGCTCATCGACAGCTCTTGAATATAAATACAACGAGGTTGCTTTTTGTGAAAGAACGTTTCATAAGTGGTTTCAAGGCTACAAGAATAGTGATTTTTACATTGAAGACCGAAAAGGAACTGGTTTGCGAAGAAGCCGATGTCGACGTTGACACCCAGCAAAGTGTTAAAAGGAAAAAGTTTTTCGAAGATGCCGAATTCGCAGCATAACTTGATCAAGACGCGTGCCAAACGCATCAGGAACTGACAGATACATTGCAAGTAATTCAGTCAGTCGTGCTATTACAATGATTCGGAAGATTCAGTGGCAGTGTGTTACGAGTGGTGCATCGGTCTCAACCTAGGCCATAAGCCTACCAAAGTCAAGAACGTCCAATACACCGGCAACAAGAAAGCCACGGTTCTGCGTTTACTCCGTTTGAAGAAAATTCAAACTCGTCACACCATGTTTCTGCGCGATCTGATATGCGAGTTTGTTTATCACGCGCGCTATGAGAAGCATATCAAGGAATTGTTGAAGCTGTCGAAGTTCTTGATGCTTCGCTTGGGCCCACACACATCCGTGTCAAGAGCAATCGTGCGAAACTGTCCAACGTTCTCACTTAGAAGCGTAAGGCTTAGACCTAGACTCACGCCAAGTTAAGCCTGAGCAGCAGCGACAACAACAACTACGTCAACGATTCCCACGGCAGTCGATCTTACACACCGGAATCGACGCAGGCCCCGAACTGCCCAAGGACTGCCAAACCCCCTCTGTTGCTGAAGCTCAAACTATACCTGATGCTCCGAAACAGCGACTATAACAACAATGAAGTTAATGCAGAAGTAGTTGATTTCTGCCCAAACTGTGGCTGCAGCCCACACGAAACCGAACACCTATTCTCATGCTCGGCAAGACCCACCAGACTTACGCCTTCATCTCTTTGGACAAATCCGGTCGAGGCAGTTTGCTTCGTCGAACTGGACAGCACAATTCTCTAATGTTCTTAACTTTACTAACGTTTTCTATTTTTCTATAT
The DNA here is from genome assembly GCA_035046065.1 of Chymomyza procnemis. Taxonomy (NCBI): domain Eukaryota; kingdom Metazoa; phylum Arthropoda; class Insecta; order Diptera; family Drosophilidae; genus Chymomyza; species Chymomyza procnemis. Next base: position 22,632,254 of record JAWNOJ010000021.1, read on the forward strand.
ATATAAATATATCCAATACATCAAGTAAGGACACTGGGCTTCGTATAAATTAAAACCGAGAGAGAGAGGTCAAACTCTTTTGGGCAGCTTCTCCTAAGGCAAAATTGTAAGGGATTTCTGCGACTGAAACTATTAAAGGGAATCGACACCGAAAGAAGTTGATGCGCTTGAGGGAAGCACAAAATAAGGCAAGAGACATGACAAAGTCAATATCAGTTTGACGAAGCTTGACAATATTTCGCATAAGTGGTCAAAAAATAATTGGAAAGGCTGGGAGAGCTTACTCCAGCCATCAAACTCTCAAGACGTTGCACCCTTAAACTAACCTTGTGACCCTGGACACTCAATCAAGCTTACGAGCACGGATGGCCAATATGAAAAAGTCAAAAATTGTATAATATTTGGAACACCTCGTAGGATGGCAGTGCTGCCAAAGTTGTAGTCTGAATTTGGTAGATATAAAATATTGTGAGCAGTTGAAATCAAGTGAAACTGTGAAAGGGGATCGATTTCCAATGTAGTAGATGCATTCGAGTCGAGAGCTAAATGAAAAATGGTCACAAAACAAGGCAAGACATGACAAATTCAATCTTAAACATTACAAGGCTCCACCTCACGCCACAAAAGTGATCAAAAAATACTTGGAAACGCTGAAATGGGTTTGTTTACTTCCGTCGGTATACTCTCAAGATGTTGCCCCTTTTAGTCCCATCGAAGCTACACAATCTAGCTATGAGCAGTTTTCCGTTCTGAAATCTAAACGTAATCGTAAATATAAGTAAAAAATGTATCAAAAGTCGGAGATGATAGACCAGCTAATGTTGTTCCATGTCGTTAAAAAATATTTTATAAAATAAAGTATACGCAGAACAGGTTTCATATATTTACAAGCTACGATAACCAGCCCTCGCAATAGCCTCAATGCCTTTATGGAGCCGTATGTTATTTCTGGACATGTTGAGTCTACTGCAATGGCAGCGACTCACTGTCCGAAAATTCAACAAGCCACACAACTGCTGGAGCATTGTGGCATTGTTAGCTTCAAGATTGTTATGTTTGGTGAACAGACAACATATACATCATAATTTATAATTGTTTCCCTATGACCTGAAAGCACATCACGGCTGGTGTGTCTATGTGGCGGCTGGCATTCTCTCGAAACATTTGCTTGATATGCAAAGAACCTTAATTTCATTTGGTAGTTTGGTAGGTTCTGGTACAGCGCATGGTGAACTGGCGTGGCTAGATACTTCGGTATGAACTATCTAGATCTTACAAAAGTCTGAGAAAGCTCAAATATTTATAGTATGTACTATTAGATGTTTGGACGGAAAATTTGTGAATTCTGCTGACAACAAACAAGACTTTCTGACCAAAATATTGAGGCCGTGTACAGTAGGAGCTGCGAGCACCGAGTTATCTTCGTACTAAGCAGTTGGCCATCGCTTGGACTACACTTCGTCACATAATTCCTACCGATTTGCAGACATTTCCGTACGAAATCCAAATGTCACACAGACTAAGTCCAGCTGACTATTCGCGTTGTGTAAATTATGCCAAATGAACCATTGAATTAACAGAAAACAAGCACGACTTTAAAAAAAAAACTATTTTATTAAAGCAAAAACATTTCTCGTTAAATAGAATTGTAAATAATCGAAATCGCTGACTCTATGCCACCTAATATAGAAGAACAGTCTCTATACTATCAAAAAGTGACTTTTAGGTGTGGTTTTTGTACGAATATCGTATCATCGCTGCCTACTATTTTCGAAGACAATGATGGCGTTGTCGTGCAGTCATAATAGATTTTGTGACATCGATTCTTCGTGAAAATGGTTAAAAATGGCTAATGGTTCCAACAAGATGGTCAAAAAATGAATTTATAGCAACCGCTGTTGCCCGGACGCAAAGATATAAGAAATTTGTGGCTATTATGCATAAAAATGGTTTGAATGACTGCGGATTTCAACTAGATGGCGCAGATTGCATGTCAAACAGTCGAAAACTTACTACGACCATGGTGCCCGGGATGGCTATATTGAAAAGTATGATTATGACTGTTCAAAGATATCATCCGATCAAACGGCAATAGACTTTTGGGTATTTTAAAATTCCAAGCTATACCTGATAAGCCAAAAACCACAGCTCAACTTAAGCGCGCGAAATTGCAGGGAAATAGAGCAATATGTTGGCCCAAAACCATGGAAAACACCTAAAAGGAAACATATTTGGTGCTTAAGGCCAAAGAATATTATATTCAGAAAGTAACTTGAATGTGTCTACCTAAACCGAACTATACTTAGAAAGTAACTTGAATGTGTCTCTTTGAACTGAACTGAATGCTTATCAAAATGAAAAGAAGAAATATGACTTCTTAATTGTTATTTTTTGAAAGAAATTGCCTTTTTGCAATGAAGTCTTGAACTTCACAAAAAAGATGACGTAAGCAAAGTAATACATCTGATAGTCCACAAATCGAAATCTCTTATCAAAACTACCTGCACACCTTCCCTAGCTGATCTTTATAAATGCTTCCCCAAAAAAATCGACTTATTTGCACTAAAAATTTGTGCACTCAAGGCTCAACCGTATTGCACTTGTTAGCTTGCATTGCTTGAACCTCAATTTATTTTTCAGGCATTTCTCGAGAACTATTCATGCTATGATTAAATGGATTATAGCCCTTAAGCTGCTGCCCATAGATGTAAAGATACGACCGGCGAGAGTTCGTGCAGTGGAAGTGGCCAAGAAAATGTAACAAATGTTTCACATCAATTTGGCCACTTGTGATGCGGCTTAGTAGCAATTCGGCCAGGATTGCAGTCGTAATGGCTAAAAGTCTGTGCAGTCCAAAAGGCAGGCAGGCAGGCAATGGCCGAACGCAGCAGTTATTTAGGTTTATCGTAGTATACAGTGTGTGTTGGGTATATATAGAGTATATAGAGTATAGAGGAAGGCTAAGCAAGTGCGCACATAAGTATGCAATAAAAAATAGCAAGAAAATATATATATATACTATATATACCACAGACTCAAGAGCAACGAACCAACAAAAGCCAGCACTTCAGCATATATGCATGTCTAGGGTGGCGGCCAGTAAGTGAAGCGTAAACCTAATTTGCTTAAAAATGACCAAGGGGCAATAAGTTGATGACGAGCGTACCACAGCCAGTCGAGTAATAGCAGTCAGCGCTTAATATTTACTCTACAAAGGCAGCCGATTTGTTTTGTGCCCCAAAATGATTTATTTTAAAGCGCCACAGGCGGCACACGCGAAAAATGTACAACACCAAGACGCAGCCATCAGTAAATTGACCAAAAGTTTTTAGGCCGCAAGCCTCACATCAAGCCACCATGTGAACCATCAGTTTATTTTATAGACAACTTGGGCCCAAGTACATGTAACTGCCACACGCGCGACTTATTCAAATTTAAATTACGGCCTAAATGTCGCTACATGCACATCATTGTCTTTGGCAGCACGAAAACTTGAACCGCGTGTGTGTGTGACGTCACACAAGCCGCAAAGTATGCAGCAGGCACAGCTGGTGCAGCCAGCACTTGATTTCCACACAGCATGAGCTAATTCATTTTACATGGAATCTTGTAAATGTTTTCCAAACCGCACGCGGTGGCTCCCAAAAAATTTATATATACCATGTACTACACAGTACATGCCCGACGGCGCATAAAATGGCAACGAGTTGCCTTTTCTATAAACACACACACACACACGCACATCGGGAAAAGTTCCCGGGTTTTATAGACACACACACACACGCACCACTGTGTGTGTGCTCTTTAATTAGATCATATATTGTCTGACGCGCGCCTGAACCTCTAAAAGTATTCCATACAACATTTTATGGCTAGCAAAAACTTTTACACTGTCTTGCGGCTGGGAGTTATGTCGCGTGCGAGGGTTGCTTCTATGGTAATGGCATGAGTTAAGTAAGGCTACTACTGTGAGCAGCTGTAGAAATTGTACAAAACTGTAAGCAAGTTAAGCTGCATAAAAATTTAATTTTTTGTAGTTGCGAGTGTCTTACTTAGCGATCATTACTTGCTAGACAACGCCAAGGGGCTAAATTAGTGTGACCAGCTGCAACAAAGATGCAATTCCGTTAGCAAGGCATTACCTTCAACTGCTTCAGTGGCTATCCGTAACTTTATAGTTTAAAATCCGAGACAAGGTTTTGCTTTGGCCATAAATAAAACAATTGCAGTTCAAATTGCAAAAGCAGCCGGCAGATTATTTGCGACTAATCTTATAAATTTCAGGCTATCATATTGGTTCACCAATTTAGTGTGGATTTTAAGAGTTTAACAATATGTGCGTAAAGCGTATTCCCAGTTTAGATTACAAAATATAAAACGTTAGCTTACAGTCTCTTTAATAAGTTTTTTTACATGAAATTAATTTAAATGAGTTTCCTATATAGTTTGATCTTATCTGTGTGTGGGTAAAATTTAAACTTTCTTATATAGTTTTGGAAAGTAAGCATAGTTCAGCATTTTTTGCAAAATGGCACAATATTTCGCAAACAACATTTTTGGAAAATGTTTTAATATAAAATTAGAAGCGCTATAAAAATTTTCTGCCTTATTTGGTAGTTAGAGCAGGTAAAGAGTTATCTTTGAAGGCATGCATAATTTTCATGGTAAAAATTGTTTTTCAAAATAGATGTATTTTTAGTTCCAAAATTCTTGCACACTTTCGCTTGGGGAATGTAGTGATTGAAGAAAGCATGCATCAAACTATATCGATATCGACTTGCTTCAAAAAAATAATTTGATTGCCTATGGTTTTCTACTGTTTCTGGGTAAAATTTCCGCTTCGTTCTTGACTCTTGTTTCAGTACTTTTAAAAAAATGCAAGTAAGCCCTTGTGTTTTACTTTCACAAAGCATATGCTGTGGCTTTTTGGCATCAACTTTTGTCAGCTTCCCTTTCACATGCGCAATATTTTCATAAATAAGCATTTCATTAGTTTAATTTTTGCTTTTTGCAAGTTAATACCATTCACCGGCAAAATATGTTCTGACCTATTTTGTATTTTATATTAGATCGAGTTTCGCTCATTACCACATATGGTTTTATTCGTTTTTTTTTAGTTTAGTTTGCGTAAACTAAGCAGCAAACTTTCAGGGTGTCTGAAATTACTTGATTAATTTTGTTGCAAAATATCAATTTCCTCATTACAACGATTTTGTGTATTGGGCGTGGATGAAACATTTGCCATCAGTGTGAGAATTTTGACATTAAAGTTATTTAAATTTGCTTTCATGAGATTATATTTTACAGGTTTTCGCATAAAAGCATTATTGAAGCCTTGTAAATCGTTATTTTGATGTACAACCAACTGAAATGCGTTTTGATCAATGTCATAATCTGGAGTTTTTAGGCAGTTTATTATTTAGAATACTCTTGCACAACATGTATGCCATCATCTACTAGCAGATGTCCTATGTTGATTCTGAACGAAAAAATGAAGTTGAAATGTATGCTGTGCGAGTTCATCGAAGCTTAGCATATTTCCTTAAGTAATTCTCAGAGCATCTCCCTAATCAGTGTGTTTGCAAATAATGTCTCTGGCTGGCATAGAAGATTTCTTTAGATCTTGCAAATTAAGAAAGCTAAATCAAAGACTTAAGTCACTATAAAAGCTTGTACCGAGTAAGGCAGAAATTTTTCATGGAAACCATTTTTATCTAAAATTTATAGTTTTACACGGCAAGCTTTCAAGAACTCAAAAGATTCCATGCGTGTTATACAGTTTTAGTTTAATATATTTTTTATTGATGACTGTACCTGCGGTTTTTATTAAATTTGTTCACTTTTTTCGTATATTATGTCTGTGTACTTTTTATGCCTAAAATTTTGTTAGGTTTGCTTTTAGAGAGAAATATCGTGATAGTATGTATATTTCTTAGAATTGAAGCTATTTCAAGAGTTCACATTTAATGATATATTTTTTGTGACTCATCTATTCTTAATAAAACATACAACATACAATAACGTCCATGCGCTCATTATATTTGAAGTTGCTTTTGTGAATTCCTCTCCGTTTTTCAAAACAATCATAAAAGAACTATGCGTATTATTGTTATCGTCTTAACTCAAAAAAAGATGAGTAATCTTTTATAATTATAATAAATAATTTAAGATTACAAAAAATCTAATTTTTTTAGTAAAAACCACAGCTTATCTTGTCGCTTGGCGTTGTCTAACGGGAAACTTACAAGATTTAAATACTTTTCTTCTTTGATTTACAATTTGATAAAAGTTAAAGTTTTGAAAAATATGTGCGCAGAACAGGCAGCTTTAGTTTATACCCGCATCCAACGAGTTCGCCTGTCTTTGATTAATAGAGATTTTCTAAGATATATAGCGTTTATTTGCTAGCTATGTCAGTGCTAGGCAAATGCACCAGTGCTGCAGGGTTCTAAATTAAGCGGCGTGTATGCTACCAGAGTTTCGTCAACCGATGTCTGAGGCGCATTGTTAAAGTGTTCCGCCCCGGAATTATATCCAATACGAGATTATGGGAGATTACCAAGCAGCGGGGCATCAAAAGTGACAAAATAGATTAGAAAATCCAAACGGATCGGACACAGCCTCAGAAATGTAGACGTGCTGCTCTCAAATGGAACCCCATTGGCAATTGGGGTTCAATTACTTGATGGTGGACAGTGCTCAACGAAACCTCCAAATCGTTTAACTAGTTAAGGTTTTTAGCAAACGATAGACAAAGTTGGAAACTACTTGTAAATAGACCAAGTTCTTAATAGTTTATTATAAGTGAGCATGCAAATAATTAAAGTAATAATACTATCAACAGCCAATGAAGCAGTCGCCTTCAGATTGTCTAAATCGATTAGTTTTAGCAAATTCCGAGTTATTGTGATGACCATTCTCTACAATCCACCCTCGCATTAATGTAACATTCTGTGCATTCGAGTCACAAAAAACTTCCAAGCACTTCACATGTCAGAGCACATTATGTCTAAGCGCAAAGCAGCCGTACCATGTGTATTTCACCGAGCAGCATCTAAATGTCAAAATCACAGACCCCAAGACATTTGCTACCTCCTTCTGCGTCACAATCCATTTTGTACCCATGATTTGGCTAGAACAACAACGACGTGTCTCACGCTACCCATTAGCCAGCAGTACCAATCAGGTAACTGACATACCACCAAAAAAACCAAAAAAAAAAAAAAAAAATGGGAAACTTTTTTTTGCAACTCTATTTTTGCTTTATGACTTGGCATTCCCTACTTTTTCGCAATGTCATTTACACGTTTGCCATTTGAGATTAGCTGGGAGAGCGCACATAACCGAGATTAGACAGAATTAATTCATGGTTGCCTCTGAGTTGAAAGGTTTATATTTTTTGGCAGACGCTTTCGTTTTGGATTATGAAATTGTTAGGCTACATTCCGGCTCTAGGCAGCTATGAGTTGGGCAGAATTATGGTTTAAAATTGCAAATTCGTATAGTTAGGCGAATGCTCGAATATTTTAGCAAATTCGCTGCCGTCTGCATTTATTTTAAATGAATGAAACAATAATGGCCTTGACTTTAGCAAACGTGCAACTGCTCAATAAGCACTTTCAATGAAATTTTACTTTCCCCCCCAAAAGCAAATCTCTCAGCAAACTTCTGCAGACAAAGCACATCTTGTCAGCAATTGGCAGCTTGTTGCTCGCTTAATATTTTGTCAAAATATTTAAGGATTTTGCAGTGCTTTACTTTCAGCGGTTTTAGGGATGTTTTCCGGTTTCCGTCGTGCAACAACAAATAATGAGCAAACATTAAAATTCGAAATATTTAACAACTTATCTGCATTACGCTACATTAAAGGAATTATAACTTTGTTGGCATTATTTAAGTTGAAATTGTTGATTTCACAATAGAATATTAATTATGCGCATATATTTGTTTATAACAACAGCTATTATTGCACTTAACTTTAGATTTCAAAATTAATTAGTACATTCACTGCCTCAACTTAATTGTTTTAATTAAAAATGCATAACCTAAGCTTTTGACGCTGTAAGCCATCATCTTCTAATTGTTCAACTGTCACGTTTGGGTTCTCCGTCTGGCTGCTAAATGCAGCCAACCAAGTGCTTGTGCATCTAAAGAAATTAAAGTTACTGATGGTACTCCACTGAAGGTATTACTTGAAAACTATCCCCGCAGTGCTTGATGCATGTATATAGCTCGGTTTACATCTTAATTTTTGTTGAATCGTTCGCAAAACTTACTTCCAATAGAAGTTGTTACACTGATCATGAATCGGATCCTGCTGCAATTTCATGCCAAGTAACGCCATGGGTCCAGCCAGACACCAAGTGTCGTTTGTGGGCTACAAAGTGCTATAAACTGCCCCCAATTTACCCAATCTTCATATTAGAGTTACTAAATACCGTCTGATCTCGCTTATGGGGCAGATAACAGCCAACCCGTGTGTTGGCCAGCTGCACAAAATAATTTTCAAAATGTCATTTAGTCATTTGCTCATTTGTTTATGCATTCAATGTGCGCCGTGGAACAAAGGATTTCCGTTAACACAATCAATGGCAACAACAATGGCGACAACACAAGTTACAAGATTGCCATTGCCAATGACACTGCCAAGTTGGTGGCGCTGGTAACTGGCAACTTGCTGTTGGCTTAAAGCTATGCAGTTACTTTTTGCCAGTTTTTTTCTTTTTTTTTTTATTGCGTCAACTAGAGCCAAAGACCTGCCACGTCGTGGCGAGGGACAGTTTTTATTTTCATGGATGTTTTTTTTTCCCGTTTTCTTTCGGGGATGGAGTGTACCGCATGACTGTGCACTGTTTGCTACAGTTTTTTAATGACGTTCAACTTCCGGCGCGCATGTTTGCCATGTTGGATCAGTGCCAGGGTCAGTTGCCGTTTGGTGTTTCAATTTTAATACACTAACCGCATACAGATAAGGGGCACTTTGGGATTTGTTTAGTGTTTGTTGCCTATGAGTAGAATACTACTGCAGTTAGAATGAGTTTTTGCTTTATAAAAAAGAGTACTTGCAATTGTTTTATTGTCTTTGACAGAATTGCTGCAATAATTTACGATTTTAACACTCTGTAAGGGCTCAATAGTTTGGTATAAAAAATTATTGAAATTATTAAATATTTATTTAAAAAAAAAACAGTTTTTCGAAAATTATATAGAACCAAATATTTTATGCCCATCGAACTGACTTAAAAAGCACATATGATATAATATAATAATATAATATATAAAAATATAATATAATATTTTTAACTAAATGATTTAATTTTGTGTTATTTTTTTAGCAGTATTGCATGTACTACAGTTGTTTTGGAAATTTACGACTTTAATTAATTGAAAAGAATCTACAAAAATGATGAAAAAAAATTATAAACAATTTATGCGAAATCGGTTTAAATCTTAATGTTTTGGAAACGTCTAAATTGCTTGAAAAAACACAGCTCTTACTATGTAATATTTTTTGTATATAAAATTGCTTGTATTATTATTTTCGATATCAACATTTTGTAGGTACTCAATAGACTTGAATATTAAATTTTGCAAATTAAAAAGTAAATCAGCAAAGATTTTGTAAATCAAATTATACGAAAACGATTTTAAACATTATAGTTTTTGCGCATTGAAATTACTGAAAAAAGCACAAAGTTTACTTCAAAATGATTTTTAAAATATTACTTTTATTCCAAATTTAAGTTAAACTAATAATAATTAATAGTTACTTTCAGTTGCAGTGTTCGAGAAAAGTAAGAACTTTCAAGAGACGCATTCTTCTATAAACACAAAGTGAATTTGTGTCGTTAAAGTTACAATATATGAACTATAATTTTTTTTTTATATTAAATATTTTTTTTAAATATATATTTATCGCACATGCCAAAAGCTGTTTGAGCGACTTTTAAAAATATTAAAAAAAAATTTAATATAAAAAAAAATTACAGTTCGCTTTGCACAGAAGAAGGTGACACAACACGACGAACTGCAAAACCGCCCGCATCATATGTGGAAAAACCGACGCGAAATTAGCACATCCTGTAACTTCCTAGAGAAGATTGTAAGCTTATGCTGGGCCATTGCTTGACCGCAGTCCTTGGCAAAAGACTGGACATCACTGACGACGATGCATGCAGTAAGTGCCAGGAATCAGGTGTCAAAGTAGCTGCGGAACACCTTCTATGCAACTGCCCTGCGCAATGTACCTCAAGAGCTAGATTTCTAGGGAGACCAACGCTTGACTCACTTGCAGAGGCAGCACGTAAGCTACCCCAGAGATTTCAAGCTTTCGTGAAACACACGCATATATTGGGCTACTAAGGTATTCATGACCCTGACTCACCGCCAATAAACTCCGTTTCCACTACGGACCACACTGATCTATGTGAGCTCCCCCGCTTTTTCTGGGAGCCTGCGAGCTTAAGCTAAACTAGTCATTATGTTTTCTTATTTAATATAAGAAAAAAATTATCATAGGTATACCAAATACTCTAATAGAGAATACAGAATAGTTTTAGATGAGATTGTTCCATTTATGTGAATGGTTTTATATAAAACTAAACTATATTTTTCCATCAAGCCTAACGGTCTTTTAGGAATGTATAAAATATAAACTAAAAATAAAAACCCATTATAGTTTTCCCCATATAATATGGGGAACAAAATAAATATTTCGCTTAAAAAGCAAAATTTATGAAATATATAAAACCAAACTATAAATTTCCACTATGCACAACGTACTTTCAGGAACTTATAAAATATATTGCCTATATAAAAAGTTTACTGGAAAAAAGTATACATGCGTTTACTTAATATTTCAAGCAGCAGCTGAATACTTGTATAAATGGTACAAGTATAGTCATTTAGCTATGCTAAGTAACTGTCTAAGTTTAGTCAAAGTAGGTGTAACTCTAAAAATTTTGCAGGCAACAAAGTATACAAGCCAGTGCCAAATAGTTCAACACTATGACGGTTTTGTTGTTAGTTCTCAGCAGTTTATTAATTAAAAATTACGTAAACGCAAAGAACTTAGTTTGCAGCAACACAAGCACTGCCATGAGTTCGCTAATTGAAGCTGCGAATATTTTGATCAAAAAGTTGCAGCGTACTGTTTGTGGCTTCGAGCACAATTTAATTTAGCTTTGCACTTTATCGGTCGAGCTTGGGTCATGCTCTGCATCCATGTGACTGCTCCAGTGTATTGCTGCGTCTGCTAACCAACTTTTAACTAATCCTGGTTTTGTGTTTTTTTTTGTTTTTGTTTTTTTTATGTTTTTCGTATTTAGGACATGATATGAAATCCATTAGGATGTCGTGCTGTGCGTTTGCCATTATGACATATCCTTTTGGCATCAACAGGATACGCGTTGCATGAGCTTAAAGTATTGTACTGCCATATCCTTAGCACACTAGTTAAAGCAATATCCTGTCCAGGCTTACTTTCACACCATCCCACAGGCCATTTTTCATATGTTTTTAATGCTGTTGCATAATCGCCAGACGTGCTTCAAAACTTAGTGCCACAATTCATGTCATGCAGCCTACAGCTCCTCCAAAAAAAAAATAAAAATAAAATCGTTAAGAAAAACAAGCCAAGGGGCAAATGTTCTTGCTTTTTTTTTGTATATTTTTATTTATTTATTTTTTTTTTTTGTTTTTTAGAACTGTTTTGAATTTGTAGCGCGCTCTTGGACAACACGGACACGGACACGGACGTGGACACGGGCACGGGCACAGCGTGAGCGGCAATTTTTGGAACAAGATTTTTATTTTTAACGCATTTGCTGTATTTTCCTTTTGCTCAGCATTCATGTTTCCTCTTCGACTTTGCGTGCGGCCATCTTTATTTTTTTGCCATACCCCCCTTCCGCCAGCACATTTGTGCCACTTTGCCTGCTACTCTCGATTTTATTTGCTTTGTTGATGCTTTTCCAACTTAAATGGAGCACACTTAAGGCGCCATTAATGATGTCAATGCTGACAATAGGGTCAACAAGTAAACATTAGCCGAAAAAAAAAAAAAATATATTCCAATTTGGGGTTTGAGTTACGAGCTATCTCTCTCTCAAGTACGTCCAAAATTTCAAGTGTTTTTCGAGTGTATTTTTTTTTTTCGATTCGCATAACTAAGCTAATTGAGCAGTTTTTCTGTTTCTGCATTCCTCGAATTGCTTAAATCGCAGCCATTTTAAGGCACAGCGTGCGTACCTCTATATCAGGAATATATATTAGGCATGTACCTACCAGACATACCCTTTGTACATTAATTATTTATGCGCTTTGATTGCCATAATTTGCCTTTGTTGCAAACCAATTAACTGCCAGCAAAAGAGAAATAACCACAACTCACTTAGCAGTTGACTTCGTTGTAACCCCATAATTTGTCAATCTCGTAGCGTTATCTCAAAATGGGGAAAACCATTTTCGTAATACACATACAGCACAGTTGACAAGCTGACAAAGTTCCCAGCTGTAACTAAACGGTGCTACTTTTAAAGATAAAGCCTAATTGGAAACTAATGGAATGTTACTATTGTGGGCATATTACGACTTTTGTATACACTGTAGTTTGCCAAATTCTATGGGGATTGTTAATTGCAATCTTTTTATTTGTAACGTTGTAGATTGGCCAATATAACTTAAATTAAGTTTTTGCTATTTTAGAGTTTCATGCGTTCATCGAAAAATGTTATATTACTTGATGCCTTCTTCTGCTAAAAATTTCATCTCCCTCTATGTGTTCCTCTGCTAAAAAGTGTATATAAGTCTATGCGTTTTTGTTCCCAAAATATTTTATCTCACTTTATACCTTCATCTTTTAAAAATTTCTACCAACTCGGAGTTGTACCGCTAAAAATTTTATGTCTCTCTTCTAAAAGTTTTATCTCACTTTATGCGTTTTTTGCCTAGAAATTTCATCTCACTCTATGTGTTCGTCTGCTAAAAAGCGTATACGACTCGATGCGTTTTTGTTCTAAATAGTTTATCTCACTCTAACTCGGAGTTCTTCCGCTAAAAATTTGATGTCTCTCTTTTAAAAAATTCATCTAACTTTATCGTTATTCGTCAAATATTTTATCTCACTCTATGACTTCATCTTCTAAAAATTTCTACCAACTAGGAGTTCTACCGCTAAAAATTTGATGTCTCTCATTTAAAAATGTTATCTCATTTGGTGCGTTCTTTGCCTAGAGATTTCATCTTAATCTATGTATTCATCGGCTTAAAATTGTATACATTTCTAAGCGTTTTTGCTTTAAAAATTGTATCTAACTTTATACGTTCTTCTGCTTAAAATTTCATCTAACTCTATGCGTTCTTCTGCTACAAAAGGGCATACAAGTCTTTACGTTTTGTTTTCCCAGATATTTTATCTAACTTTATGCCTTCTTTGTCTATAAATTTGATCTTACTTTATGCCTTTTTTGTTCTGCTTAAAATTTCATCTCACTCTATGTGTTTCTCTGTTAAAAATTGTTTACAACTCTATGAATTTTTGTTTTTCAAATTGTATCTCACTTTATGCCTTCTGCTTCTAAAATTTATTACTAACTCTGAGTTCTAACGCTAAAAATTTGATGTCTCTCTTTTAAAAATTTGTTCGAACCTTACCTTCTTTGTCTCAAAATGTAATCTCACTCTATGCGTTTTTTGTTCTGCTTAAAAGTTCATCTCACTCACATTTCAAAATTGTCAAATGCTTTTTTATTCTTAATATTTTATCTCACTTTTTGTCTTCTACTTCTTCTCACACTATGTGTTCGTCTAAATATTTTATCTCTCTTAAATTTCATCTCAATTTACTTCTTCTTTTTCATGAATTTTCATCTCACTTTCTGTGTAAGTCATTTAAAATTTTTATCTCACGCCATGTGCTCTTATTCTAGAAATTTCATTCTTCTTCTAATAACTTTGTTTCACTTTATGCCTTCTTCAAAAGACATTGTATATACAAGTTTTCTGAGCAAATGATCTTAAGATTAAGTTGATTTTGTCAAGAATATTGGCTTTGGAACATTATGTTATTTTGTTATGTTATTACGGGACTAAGAGAGACGAGAATTTTTCAACGTTTGCTATTAAGCAGATTTACCAGAGCCCAGATATATTAATTGCTTTCGATATTTTTCAGATAAAATGTTAAGTTAAAATTTACCTAATGCATTTTAAAGACGAAAGTATGTAAATGTCTTAGTCTCTAAGTTATCTAGACTAGTTTATTTAATGTTATTATCTTATATTAAGTCAGGACATTGCGTAAGTTAGAAAAAAATTTTATAGAGTAATAATTCTTAAAATTAGTTCCGAAAGCTACGTCTATAGCTGTTTTTTTATTTTGTTTATAATATTTTCTAAGAATTTTAAAAATATATTGTGCTTAGCTTAAGTCAGGCTACGACGCTGCCTAAATCTGTTGCACTTTGACATCTTTAAAGCTTTATTCTTTCCGCTTACGCTATTAGCAATTAAACACTTCACCCTTTTCAAACGAAAACCGCGCCCCATCCATTCTCGAGGTTTATTGCATTAATCATACGTTTTGTCTTGCAAAGTTGCACAAAAGTGCAGCGTGAATACCTAAGCTATTGCTCAAAAGATTTTACGCAAATCTTAAACAATTTAGTGCTATTTTTGTTGGACAGCGGCCTTCATTAATTTTAAACCACAAAATTTACAGCTACTGCTCAAGAAGTCAAAGATTTAATTAAAACAATTTGTTTGTTTGCCTTTTAAATTAATTATTTTAACTTTTGCTGTTGTTTTACTTAGCTTACGCTTACTCTCAGCTTGAGTTCATTTCACTTACGCGCTGTTTTTTTGGGCTTACTGCGGCTTTATTTTTTATTTTATTTGTACCATTTTTTTTTATCGATTAACACTTATCGATATCACAGTTGTTGCAAAATTGGTCCCAACAATCACTGTAAGAAGTAACACCAAGCTGTGCAAATAAAACGCTTTGATGGTTACTACTTACAGCGAATGGCAGGGCCAAAAATTTATTTGCATTGCCAGCATGGCGTATGCGTAATTTTTCATTTCACCAAAAACTCACTTTGGTAGAAACCCTTGTGCGCATTAAAATCAGTGCAAATTTTTGTTGTATTTCTGTTTTTTTTCCTTTTTTTTTGTATTCCAAAGCTTGGCAACACATTCTTCTAAATTCTTCTAAATACTAATTTCAATTTAAGCGGCGCGATTAGGCTAAAGGACGTGCCAAAAGCAAAGGGCAAAGCATTTAAATTCATTAAAGCGCAAAGCAAAAAAAGTCTACATCTGTCAGTTACATTTTGCCTTGGCTTGCTTCTACTTGTTGTTTTTTTTTGCTTTCGTCCTTATTTTCTTGTGGCCAAATTTGCGCTCTTAAGCGGCTGGCGGGGTAACGTTGTGACAAGGGGTTATGCTTGACAAGATGTGCGCGATAAAAGGACAAACGAGCAAACGACACTGCACGGGGGCTGTAATGTCACCAATGATAATATCATAGCAAGCCGTAGTACCTGCCAAATGGCCAACTCCTGTGTACTATTATGTTGGTCCTTTGGAGGACCCCGCATGGTTCAAAAGGTCTACATGCATTTGCATAAAAGTCAGCTCATTTTGGTGGGATCCTTCTTGGTCAGCGGCCATTGTTTGCGTTTAATTAATGCTGCGGAATAGGCCAACATGACCACACGTGAGCCTACGCGGTGCCAAAAGTCCAAGTCAAGTCAACTGCAGAACCGTGCCTGCGGCTAAAGAAATGTGGTCTACGTACGGGTCTCACGTTTCAGCAGCAACCGCAATAAAACCGAAAAGCGAGCGACAGAGAGAGAGAGAGAGAGACTACGGCCGTATGAAGACTTTAAGTTGTGCCGCACGCTGAGTTATGCTGGAACTTGACGGCGGCGCCCCATTCCAAAGAGAGTTGGCTGAGTTTCGGCTTGTCTTTTTTGTCAATCAATTTAATTGAAATTGATTTTCGAAATGGCTAGAGTTCGCGTAAATTAAAGTTTACTGAGTTTCTTTTAAAATAAAATTCTATTTGAGATTATACACGAAATACTTGCATTAGTTTTAGAATTATTTAATAAAACTACGCGAATTACAAGCATACAAGCATAACACGTTATCCTGATCATAATCTGGCGTTCTTAACGAGGAGTGCCCGCTTTGGCATAGCTTTAGCCTTGGAGAGTTGTATTTCAGTAACTTAAAATAAAATCTTAGTTTATCAGTTCATTCTCTTTATATTTCTTAAATTAAATAAAATAATTTATTCCTCTTGACTATGGTCATCGCTCCAAAGGCGGAGTATGGAGATATCTCGTAGCTTTTCGAAGAGAACAGAGACCTACAGTTTATAGTTTAAGTAAATGTAGAGTTTTCCAGGAAAATATATTGTCTATTTATAGCTATGATACTGCTGCAGTGTGAACTTGAATTAGCGATCTTTCGATTTAGAAGCAATAGCGCCACTACAAGGCTGCTCTCTCATACATCTGTGATTTTTTGCATGTCTTAAACAAACAATAAAAAAAGCCTGATCTAAGCTTAAGAACATTTTTCACAAATTTTAAAAGGTGGGTACTGCCTCATTTAAGCGCTTCCCATTTGGCGCTCTTTTCTCGGAAAAAGAGACCAACGTACGATTTCGACAATAAACTAAAGCTAACTTTTCTTCAAATCTAGTTATAAGTAATCCCACGACTTTGCCAAAAAGCGACTGACTGAAGAAAATATTTGGCAATTTTTTACTAATAAAGGGTGTTTTTTCGAGGTATAGAACTTCAAGTTGACATTACTGTTCAAGGTGGCGACCGATTTAACAGCTGTCAAGTTGATTTATTTTCAGTTTTGTTTTGCAATTTATCATGAATGAAGTTACAGTCAATGTTGATCGGTATGGAGCCATGTTTACTAACTTTTTCATTCCTGAATGTCCAGGAGCTGTGCTACTAACAAGACGGCGCAACATGTCACACAGCTCGTGTCACAATTTATTGAAACAAACGTTTGGTAACATTTTGGAACTGTGAATTGGCCTCCAAGATCTTATGATTTAAGAACGCTAGACTATTTCCTGTATGACTAAGAAAAGTCATTGGTCTATGCGGAAGAAAACATTCGCCGTGTTATTGGCCAGAAATGTTGGAAAAAGTCATTGAAAATTGTAGGTACTGATGGGTCTACATTCGAGCAAACCGTGGCGGTCACATGCCAGCCACAATATTATTTTTCGGATAACGAAAATCCATGTCAATCGAATAATCCATCTTTGTTTTATTGCAATTTAAAATTCTATACCTCTAAAATAAACACCCTTTATGATAATAATATAATATAGATTTCATTTAATATTTTTCATCTTAACAGAGTAATAGTACTTTTCTATCCTTTTCAAAAAAAAAAAAATTAAAATAATGCTAAATCATATTCGTAACATTAGAAAAATATTTATTTCTCAAATCTGCAGATAACTGCTAAGCAAGTACTTACTTTAATTCCTATCAAAAGGCACTGCTAAAAACACTCCAAAAATATTATCACTACCATAAATGCAACTAATATAATTTAGAAAATTTTAACATTACTTGTCTTAGCGATTTTTCTAAAATGATCTACAGTTTTCACATAACTCGCTGTTCTCTTCGTTTCATTATTAACAGAGGTATCCGTAGGCATCGTCTTTGGAGCGATGACACTATAGTCAAGCAGAATATATATATTTTATATTCAAATTTAAAATATTTTTTTAATTTTTCAACACAAAGCCATTTTTATTTAAATCCTTCCCCCAGTACATGTAGCTACCATATAAATTTCAAAGAGAATACTGAACGTCACCTTATAAAATTCTACCATTCGCAGCTCACGTTGAAAAATTGTCTTTGCCAAATTTATTATGGCAAAATTGCAGTGTACTTCCCAAAAACGTACTCCCTGCGTTCAAATAAAGAACTAAAGTCCTTGCTCCTTACATACAAGTGTAGCAAAGCCGAAAAAAAACTAGTTAACAAAATTGGTTGCCACGTTAAGTTGCGTTAATAGTTAGTTACGGCTTTGGCTGCTCCTGCTGGCATTAAAAGACCATTTGACATAAAAGCATTAACCGGCGCCAAGTTAAATTATAGTTGAACACAATCAAAGGAGCCACCACACGTAGATACCTACCACCAAGACCCGTAGATACTGTGGGTGTCTGCACACTTGCCCAAGCCATACATATTTAATCTGAGTCGCAGCTTATTTGCTTGTGGCACGGGCACAGTAGAGTTCCTTTTGTTTGGTAAATTTTTGTCCAAACCGCTCCCACCGGCCACAAATAGACCACAACAAAGAGCAAATCCGTTAAGCTGTCCAACTGTCCAAAGAGGCTTTTGTATTCTATAAAGTTCCAGAAATTTGTTGAAAATTGAGCAGAAAATTTTGTAGCTTAAGCGAAATATACAAAAAAAAAAGAGAAAAAGAATGCCACTTATTTGACAAAGAAATAAATAAAAATATAAATAATAACATGAAGTGTTTTATTAAAGAGAAAATGAATTTTCTTTTTATTAAAAAAATTGTGTTTGAGAGAGACTTGCTGTGGCAAAGCAGCAAAATCAAACAAAATATTTTAATTGCAATCTTGGATTTTCTTCATGCGTTGCAAGCCACTTGAAAAATAGGTACAGTTGCGGAAATTGGAAATATCTTTAAATTTTTTCGATTTTCACAAGCCTATCTTGAAGTTTATTTTTTACCAACAAAATTGTTCGCTATGGTCAGGAACAGTTGCTAATTACGTGGTTTCAGGTCCGGTCTTTAAGATGACTGCAACCTCA
This sequence comes from Chymomyza procnemis, assembly GCA_035046065.1. Lineage (NCBI taxonomy): Eukaryota > Metazoa > Arthropoda > Insecta > Diptera > Drosophilidae > Chymomyza > Chymomyza procnemis. The sequence continues at coordinate 22,651,102 of JAWNOJ010000021.1, forward strand.
CAACTAAGCTTCAGCAGCTTCTGACGAGTCACTATTGATGTGTATCGCCTGACATTATCCTGATGGAACACAATTCTTCTCCTTTTGGCCAAAGTAGGCCGCGTTTGGAAGATTGCTCTCTTCAGAAGATCCAATTGTTGACAATACAGTTTTGATTTAAGAGTTTTGCCGGTATTTGGAATCAATTTGCCTTATGTGAACTTTTCTGGGTGCAATTTGGGAATAATATTTGTAAATTGAGCAGAATTATTCGTAGCTTATTTTAGTTGGGCCTGGGTAGGGTACACGCCTATAAATCGAAAGGTGAGTGCTTCGATGCCACCAAGCAGAACAACCAATAACATTTGCCTAGCGCTGGCAAAGCTAGCAAATCTCCAGTAAAGACAACGCCTCTCAGATGCGGCTATAAACTGAAGATTCCTGTTCTCTTCGAATAGCTATTAATAGAGAAATCTCCATGCTGCGGCTTTGGATGACCATAGTCAAGTGGATTAAATTAAATTTTTAATTTTTCTTTTTTTTTTTTGATATATAAATCAAATATTTTTATCTTTAATATAAAAAATTCGTTCATATAACTTATCTGTATAGCAATTTTTTTTATAAGCGTATATTGTTTAACTTAATAAAAATTTCCTTTTTTTTATTTTATATTGCTAACCAAATTATATTTGGCCGCTTATTGTAAAAAAAATGTTTCTTACCAATAAAAAATTATAAAATTTTTAAATTTTTTCAGTTTATCTATCTTGCACTACGAATCAAATATTTTCAGTGCAGACTCATATTCCATTTCATATTATTGCCAGCAATTGGCATTGCAATTTAAAAACAAATTAATTAATAAAGAAAAAATGTTACTCTTCGTTCATGTTTATTTTATAAATTCATAAAATTTGTTAAAAAATAATAACTCAAAGAGTAATTTCTGCTGCTTTTTGCTATTTGGCATGAAAACTATTTTTTCCCCACTTTATTAAGCTTAATAAACCGCGTATGCTTTGTGCTTTTCGTACTTCTGCTTCATTAATTTGTTAAATAAATAAAATTAAATTAAATTAAATAAAGAGAAAGGAACATTTTTTATAAGTTTATAAAATTGTTGTTATGCACTCAAAGGCAAGATATAAAAATAAAACTAATTTGTTAAATTATATTGTGTAAAAGAATACATCTAAAAGGGTCGCTGCTAATTGTGTCTCCTAGTTGACTGCTTCATCTATAATAGATGATTACAAGTCAGAGTAATACGAAGCTTTGATGCTCTAACAACATGTAGCTAGGGTCAAAGTTAAGCAGCGAGGGTTGGTTTTGTATGTCAGAGTAAATGCATGTCATGTGGGTGAAGTGCAAAAGAATGTAAAGGAATTCTGAAAGGAATAATGTTCGCGTTTAAGTGAAAGAAACACTGCATATAAAAGCTAGATGGCGCCAGTAGTAACAGCGCATATGTCATTGTTGTTTATGGAAATGGAGTTTTAAATTTTTGCTGTAGATTTCGGATATTGTAAAAAGTCCTAAAAGAATATAAGTATTTCGGTACTTTATAGAACCTTTGACAGCTAGTTGGCGTCAGCAGTCATAATATATATTTCGCGAGGTTTTTCAAAATATGGATGCAGTCGGATAAAGTAACCTTAGAAAGCGCTTTGACTAAATCGTGTTCGTTACGTTCTGAATCGAAAGATATTCTAAAAAAGTCTTAAAAAATGTAATTCAGAGAATCTCGTAGTATGACGTATCGTCCTTTATAGGAAGCTTGACAGCTAGATGGCACCAGCAGTCATTTTAAATTTTAATCTTTCAAACTGCTTTCGTTTAAGCTCTTAAAGTCCTAACAGAGGGTTTTCTATTTAATATAAAAGTTATGCAGATGTTATATTGTTTGCAACCCATTTAATTAAGATTTCTGCTGTAGAATCATAAGTACCAACTTAGAGCTTATGGAAGAAAAGAAGGTAGCCGAATGGAGAAACTCAAGAGAGCAGCGCTTCAGGGACATGGTTTTGACTAAATCGAGATGAAAAATTCTAAATGGCAATACAATAAATAAACTTCTTTAAAAAATTAAACTATTGCAGAGCATAGCGTGCCGTTCTTTAAAGGACGCTTGACAGCTACATGGCGCCAGCAGTAATGATGCATATTTTAGAAAATGCTACTTTTTCATTTGAAGTAATTGGCACATCACTTCTCTTAAAATCTGTTACAAAAAGGCAGCAAGCTGGTTTTAAACTAGATGGCGCCAGCAGTAACTCTAAATATTTTGTCTTAGTAAAATCGAGAAGAAATAGAATGAATATTTTGATGTGAAATTTCATTTAGAACGTTAACAAGTTACAAGAAGAAAGTAGTTATCGATTGGAAAATAAAAACGCTGCTAAGTTAAGTTGTTATCCTTGTTAAGTTATTGAGCTATTTAATATAAATGATAAAGTAAAAATGTACTCCACGAAAATTAACATATAGTAAGTTTAAGAGCATCTTATTGTATTCCCTATGGCCAGATCTGGTATGCGTTTATTTGCCATCTTGGAAAATTTTTCAAAGTACATTTTCTCCATTTCGATTAAAACTCGGAATTGAAACCTTAAATATGCCGAAATATGTCTCAATTAAGTTACCACTGATGTAGCCATACTGTGCCTTCAGTTTACGAGATTTAGTTGTTGATATAAAGATGCTTATGCCAAAGTTGTTTTAAATTCTTTCATTTCCATACACTCTCCTCTTGCTATCCAATCTTCTATGATTTGACTTACAATTTCGCTACCAGCATAACCTGTGCTTGCAGTTTTCAAGATTTAGTTGTCTTAACGAATAAGCTGAAGTTGTTCTGCTTTCGCTCAATTTCAAACATTCTTTTATCAATGTCAAATCTTCAGGGTCTTGACTAGTACGATCTGTAAAAATGTCTTGCCTCATTGTTTTGTGCATATAAGATAATAATCGAAATATGATTTTCTTCAAAATAGCCGAAGTCTAGAGCTGTTGAAATTTGCATCATCTGTGGAATTCATCAGCTCTAGGCGCACTTTGAGAAGCTTTGCCATCAGCACAAACTGCACAAGAATCATGGAAAATCCTGCTTAGCAGTAAAAGAAATAATCATAATGCGATTTTTTTTTTTTTTCAAAATATCATAAATCCATGGCTGATGAGAATTGCATCATCTGTAGAATTCAACAGCTGTAGTCGTGCTTTGAAAAGCTTTGCCACAAGCGCAATCTGTGCAGATGTCATGGCAATTAGTTCTTAGCGTTTAACGAAATAATTTTAATAGGATTTTCTTTAAAATATCATAAATCCATATCTGATGAGATTTGTATCAACTGTAGAATTCGTCAGCTGTCGTGGCGCCCCCAAGAAGCTTAGCTAACAAAGTACAATGACTTTGTACTCGCTTTCAACAACTACTCAGCCCACTCACGTGCGCCAAACATGTATATACAAACATATATACATAAATACATATTATACAATATATATATGTATGTATGTTTGTATGTGTAAGCACAAGCTTGAGCACTCTGTCATCTTAAGGGAACACAATAAGGCAGCTTTAGTAGCGTACAAATTTGATGTTCCTGGCGACAACTGGCGTCAAAGCTGCCAACGCCTTGGCATTTCTTTTAGCTGCCTTTGGCTTGTGTGTACGTGATTGCAATTTCAATTTTAGAACAAGAAGATGATGAAGATGAAAATAAAGATGACGAAGAAGCTGTAGAAGAAGACCTCTAGCGTGCAGTATACAACTTGAAGTAGATGAAGATGAACAACAGCAGCAGCAGCAGCAGCAGCAGCTTCATAGTAGATGGATTGAGAATATGCTCATTTTTGTTAACACAATACGCATGGCATTGAGAGTTTGGGTGACGATTGAACCACGTGGCGTATGCGTAATCAGCAATTAAGGTTTATTGCCTTTAAAATGTTGGCGTTTTATGTTGGAGGCGCCATTGTTTTTCGGCATTTTCGAACGACGACAGCGCAGTTTGCTTTTATTTATTCATTTCACACAGTTACACACACACACACACACACACACACACATACCTATATAGGTATATATAATATAAGCGATTTGTTGGCTTATATATACATAAGCATATCTATATGTATATGGGATTAGGTTGGTTTCAATTTTATGCAGCAATTTTTGGCGCAACTTTATTTTTTTCAAAAATAAATGCATGTGTTGCGGTTTTTGGCAGAGAAGCATGCGATTTTGAGAATTATTTGTTAATCTAACTGCCGCCAGAGGGCGCTGCGTAAGCGCAAAATATACGAAAATCGTAATTTTGCAGCATTCCGTAGGGTTTTCTTTCGATTAAAGTAGCTGATGCAAAAATTTCATTTGCAGACTATAATTTCTTCACAAAATCGCTAAGAGTGCTTAGAGCCACAAAATTTGAGCCACCCTAATAGGTAAAATTGTAGGGCAAACGCCAAATGTTCGTGAGAAAATGGCAATTGCTTAAGGAAATGACAAAGACTTGAAAAAAAACAACATCAACTTGACTTGTCTCTGTCATTTTTATGCTTATTATTTTCGTTGCTTTTTGAAATCGAATTCAATTTTATGTAGATATCTAATGCATAGCAGACAATATGATATGATATGATCTATTAGACATAATAGGCTTTCTTTCTACCACTTGAGTTGCATGTACATTTTGAGTGTGGTTTTGTCTACATTTCATAATTAATTTCCAACTTTGGCTACTTGATGTTTCTGCATCGCACAAACTTTTACAACTCGCATAAAACTTGGCAACAAGTTTAGTGTGTGTGTGTGTGTGTGTGTGTGTATCTGTGTGTTTGTATAATTCATGTAAGCCACCGCCTTCACATTTGAGCCGACTTCATGTTTATCACACTTGGCGACATTAAGTTGCCAATGACAATGAAAACTTGGCGCTGCCAAGCAGATGAGCACAGACAGACAAGCCCAGTGGACAGACATACAAATTGACATATGGACAGACAGTCGGACAGATTGACAGACAGACAAATGATGACATGCGCATCCTGAGCAGCTTCTTGGCTCTGTTATGTGCGTCTTGCATTGGCATGAGTGCTTAAAGCGTTAAGTAGGTGAAGGCCGTCAAGACATATGGGCGTGCATTCACTCTTACAAGCCATATCCGCATCCTGCCGCATTATAATCACTTTGCACAATGCCAACATGCCAAGATATCCTTTTCTACTGTCAGTCATATCGAAACAAGCCAAAGCGTGTAAGGTGCGCAAGCATATGACTTGACGAGCAGTTTAAACTTCGTAGCTTATAGTGTGACCAGAGTTTATTCGGATGATATAAAACTCTGAAACAGGTAACAACTGCGATCGTTTAAATAAAGAAACAAATTTAGTTCCTTCGAATTCTTTTATAAAAGCTGCGCGAGAAGAACCTACATACAGTTTGTAGCAAAAACCTAATGGCGGCGTATTTGATTAAGATTCACTCAATTTGCTAGCTGTGACAGTGCTAGGTAAATGTACCACTGTATCACTGACTATCGGCTTTCGAGGCGTTACCACTACAAACAAACTTATTTTCTGTTAGTGTAAGCGTGCTCGCCTCTAAATCTAAAGGTCTCTCTTACGATTCCATCCTATCATAGCACTCGCATAGCTAGCAAATAAATAGACGCTATTAAATCTCTATTAATCAAGTACTCCGCCATTCGGATTCGACTATAAACTGTAGTTCCCTATTCTTTTCGAACAGCTATAAATAGATGTTGCGCCTCTGGAGTGATTCAAATTCAAGGGGCATAAATTTATTTATAATTTTCAAATACTGCAATATATTTCGGCTTAGGTTCTTCTTCGAATTTGGCCTGCTAGTATTTTGTAATTCAGTTTTTATCCTCTGGACGTAGACAAAACTATGTTCCCGTAGCGCTTTCTGGAGTTTCTATATCCGACTACCTCTATGATTTGAAAGAGCTCGCCTGTCGTTCGTAAATGAACAGAATCCATGCCACGGCATCCATTTCTTCCATAAGCATTAAGTCGGTATTGGTGATTCTATAATAGCCTTTTTAATTATCTTTTTCTAAAAGGTCTATCACATCTACTATCCCAAGTCAACTTGACTTGCCTCTTTGGGCAACCATACCCAATTCTGTATTGTGGAGCATCAGCTCTTTGGTGCTCTCTTAAGTATGTGATAGCTGCTGTTAGCCCATTTGAAGCTGATAACTGACAGTCACCAATCGATCCCGCTGAAGATAAATAATAATGCAAACTTTCCACGCATTATATGGCGTATACGTTATTTCTTATTGAAGTTAATTTTTTGCAACTACATTACGTATACGCAATTTATGTAAAAAGTTCTAACTCAAGTATATCTTGCCTGATTTTTTAAAGGATTTTCATGAGTTCATCTTTACGTTACATACCTGCAAGAAAAAGAAGAAAATTTATGAGTTTTATTGAAGAAAAAGTTTGGGATTATGAATTTAGTTCAATAATATTAAACGAGTATAGCCACGATCCCGATGCGTATTGAAGCCGGTGATATTAATTATTCTGATGTATTATGTATTGTTTTTTTTTATTTGACCGACTCTAAAATCTGACAGAATCAGTACCGGCTGCAGACTCATTTTTTTTTTATTAACTTATTGCAAATTAAATGTGTGATCCTTCAAGATCTTAAAGTCTTTACCAATAGGCTTGGGTTTATTTATGATCAAATAGACCAATTTCAAGCATATAAAAAATTTGTCAAGACCCCGTCTTTCGTAAAAGTTCGAGCCGAACTATTGTAAGAAATTCTTAAAATTGTTAAGAAAAAATTTTTGACGGCTAAATGCTGAATTTCCTTTTACTAACTATTATAAAAAATTCTTTGTATAAATATGAAAAAATTTTGATAGAAAAATGGCCAAATTTTCTTTTTCGAACATGATTCGTAGGAGAAATGTTTGAAGGCAAAAAGTGCCTACTTTTCTTTCTTGTAATTTTTAGCTTGTTATGGACTTTGATATTCCTGCTTATCTGGATGCTCGTTTTTTCCAAAATGTAAACTAAGATTAGTCCAGTAAGTCATTCCGAAGATAAGAACTGCAGCACGTACATCTTAGCAGCTTCTGTATGACGAAGGAATACAATTTAATCCAATATATTCAAATCGTCGACAAGTCTTACAAGAGAAATATTGTCTTCATGAAATTTATTTCAATTAATGAAGTCAACTTTAGGCTGTAGAGTTTTTCAATGGATGCCCAAAATCTTGCTTATGTAGTAGAACCACAACATTAAATCTTCCATTTAAACCCTTTGCAAAAGTATTCCTCCCTGAAACCAAATCTTTTGTACCATTTCAGTCGTATGTCAGCTTTATTAAAGCTTTATTACCGATCTAGTCGTATGTCTCTCTCTCTCTCTCAATCGATAAGCTTCTCTGTTAACGATCAAAGCTTTTTTACAGATTTAATCGTAGTCTCTCTCTTTCTCAATAGGTAAGCTTTCGAAATTCGGTGAAATTTTGCGATATTTTATAAATTGCGTTTAACTTAGATTTGAAGATTTCGCTTCAAATATTTCGAAAGATTTTCCTAACAAAATGACAAAAAGAAATTTACTGAACGAAGTGTTCCGTAAACTTGAAATTAGCAAACACGAATTTTGCTTTGATTCTTTCAAAACTGAATTTGATAAAGAAATTGATAAATTGCCATTAGATATTTCCAGCGATAGTAAAGAAGATGAACATGTTGAGTATGAGAAAAGTTGTATTAACTCATTTACCTTTTGGAAACCGCAGCATCTATTAAGAATGAAATTTTCAACGAAAATTTATACCGACCAGCATGACAACCATATATAAAATTAATACGATCGCAAAGGGTTAAATTAAGAACAATCTAACTATTCCTTAAAGTTAACTCAACGCAACTTGGAAGTCATAGCATCATTACATCAAAAAATTTCTATATCTCGTAAGCAGGAATACCCAAGTAGCTCCCAAAAACCAAGAACAAAAAAAAAAAGGAGAAAAAAAACTTTTTTGTTTGGGGATTTTTTTTTTTTTTTTGTCAGCTGTCGCGTCTTGCCGCATAATGTTTCCCACTTGCTTGTGCTGTGCTGTGCTGCTCGGTTCGTGTTGGCACTCTTGTCTCTTATCCTTGTTTTGCGGCTTGTTATGAAGTGTCAAATTATGCTAAAAGATGCACAATAAAGTGATTTGAGTATATTATATTCATATTTGGCATATGCGGCTAAGGATAGTTTCAAGTTTCTCGCAATTGTTGCAGGACGCACATTTATTCGAACGACATTTTAACGCCTGATTTTGTACGCCTGGTCGTATACTTAATGCGCCAACATTGAGAACACAAAGTCGATGTGTATGAAAACAAATTACTTTCGAGTGAATAGACTTGATGGCTGAGAAAACTTTTTTCGAGGGGTGCGAGAGGGGGTAATGTTTTAAACAGGCGGAGGGTGGAGTGTCTGCTTGGGTGCTGCAATGACAAACGCCCAACAAAGATGATACTTTTTGCTGCTGGTAGAAGAAATATACTTGCTTCATGTTTGATGCTGGGTGCGCATTATTTTGAAATTTTTCTAGAATTTTAAAAATTATACTGTGCGTGATAATTCAACTTTGGAAAACGAAAGCCCATTTATGCATTCATCAGTTACAAAGCATACTTAAGTCGGCTTAGAAACATGGAAACGTTCTGCTAGAGGTAAATTGATAAGCTCCCAAATTGCTTCCGCAGATCTGGCCCCCAGCAACTATTTCCTTTTATCAGATCTTAGAAGAATACTAGCTGGGAAAATATTTTTGTTGAATGAAGAGGTGAACGCCGTAACTGACGTATATTTTGAAGCAAATGAGCACTCGTACTCAAAAATGGTATCAAAAAGTTAGAGGTATTGAAATTCGTTTGTTACTTTTTTAAACCATTTTTTTATGTGAAGATAACTGAAAATGGAACAAATCTCATGCCAAATGAAGCAAGTTTACTTTTTCACTTTTAAATGGCCATAACTCTGAAACGAAGCATCCTATACCAGAGAGGAACTCAAATTGGTATCATTAATATCGCCAGCAACTTTACGAAGAATACTTATGGTAACCCCAGCAAGTTTACTTCTCCGAATTCAAAAGTTTCGAATACTTTTCTGACTTTTTATTAATGGTTATAACTGGAAAAAAGTTCATATAAGTTCAATTGCCAGCTAATTATGGAATATGTGCTCAACTTAAAATCGTCATACTTCCGAAAATTCGAAAATGTTTACTTTGGGTACAAATTTTATAACAATAGAGCTAAGTTAGCTTTATCAGCTTCATATTACCATAAATAAATAGAAGTAAATATTTTAGTGCGAAAAAGTGTGCAGATGCGTGTGTATTTCCCAATTTAAATGATTATTACCAGGAAACTAATATTCTGCTCTGCATAGATAATTTTTTTTAGAATATAGCTCAAGACTTTTGAAAATAAAATCGTATATTTTTTGGTATTTCTTTCTTATTGAATTAAAGATTGATTAATGAGTTTAGAAAATCGATTTTAAATAATTATTTGTTTAGTTTTTATTTTCTTTGAAGACACAACATTTTGAATCTTATCAAATTACGAATTTTACTAAGGACTAGATTAGAGTCGCGGTTTTTTGAGTTTAAGACAAGATCTAAAGCAAGCTTATGTTTCTGGTGAATAAATAGTGCAGTATATATACTTCCACTGGAACAGGCTCAAAAAATTGGGAACAGCTTAGTTATTTCGTGCATCCCATTCAATATCCCACTTTTATTAAGCTCAAGTTTCGCATTTTCAATTTAAAGCCTTCCTTCACATTCAACTTACTTTTCCAGCACTTTCAACCGTTGAGTATCCTGCAGTCAAATTTTGGCATCATTTTCTGTTTTTTTTTCTTGTTTTTTCGATGCTGTCAATGTAAACAGTTTTCTGCATATTTCTCAAATCAAATAGCAGCCAAGCGTTGCAGTGTAAACATAGCATCATTGCATGTATGTGAGTGAGAGTGTGAGAATGTGAGTGACTGTGTGTGCGGTGGTATGTGTGTGTGTGTGTGTGTGTGTGTGTGTCTGTGTGGTTCTTGAAAAAATTGCGTGCGTCATTGCTTCAATTACAGCAGCAACAACCAACAACAACAACCAACCAACCAACCAACCAACATTCCAACAATGAGCAAAACAGGATTTATGATTTCTTTTGCATAGATAGACCCAGTACTAGGAGCACTTAGGATTCGGCAACAACAATACAATACACAGAAGTTCCAACAATAACAGCAACAACAACGTTGAGAGCTACTTCCCGATGATATACGAAATTGTATACCTAACGTATGCGTGCCCAAGAGTATTCAAGAGTAAAATTGTAGACCAGACCAGACCAGACCGAAACCGAGACCAACATGCATAGAAACTCGGAAATTGGAAACTGATGTCAAAATTCTCATAAATACACACAGAGACATACAGTGGGTACAGCATATATTCGTACACTTAAAAACTTTGGCGTGAAGCTAACATAAAGCATATGAGTCAAGCCAAGCTGTTTTCTGTTAGAATAAAGTGTAGAAATGATATTATCCAATTTATCGTATCTCGTAAGGATCATGCTTTTAAGAGTCGTAGATACTAGCATCCTTTAATTTAAAGCAAATACCTTTTTTGTGACTCCTGTTAAATCTAAGAATACATTTCACGATAATTATTGCGCAGGTGTAATTTTTCAGATCTCGAAAGGTTCATACTTTTGGGCCTCGGAAATACTAGCAGCCTAAGAAAACACTTTGCTCTACAAAATTCTTTGCAAAAAACTAATTTAAAGCAAAGAAATTGTAAGATCGGCTGCTGTTAATGCTTAGAATAAATTTTGGGAGTAGTCAGATCTCGAAAGGATTCTGCTTTTGGACTCGTAGGTGCTAACAGCCTCAAAAACTGCCTTAGTCTACATAACACTTCATGGAAAACTAATTTAAAGGAAAGCCAGAATAGATAAATCCAATCTTTCATATATGACAAAGTCATATCTTACATAATTGGGACCAAATATAAAATTTTGTATCTTCTATTGCTTCAATATCCAAAATATTGTTGCTTACATGACAAAGATACAAGAATTTTCGAGTGGTAATTGTGATATTAATATACTATATTTGTTGTAAAACGACTCATTATGTATTATATGATAAGTTATTGTGATAAGTTGACAAGCAAACGAAATACAACAGATTCAGCGCAATTCTCGAATTTCTTTAACGATTTGCCATATGTAAGTCATGTGATATAGGTAGCCGATTTTGATCAAATTGGAGGTAGTGCTTAGTAAAAACTATTTTCTTTCGAATTCGGTTATAAACAACCGTACATCAAGAAGTTTTTGCTCTTTTGTGGTGTTGCAAATTTCCCCTACCGGAGCTACATTATATATCACCAGATATCAAAAAACTATTTTAAACTTGCATCTCGTTCCTGCGACTCCCATTAATAAGTTTTTTCTGAACAGTTGGCTGATCCAGTTCTAAACATCCCTCAGATCTTGTGGTTCATACAAACGAACGACTTTTTTAAAGGAAAAAAAACTACTCCTTCACTGTAAGCTAATATCGGAAGCAATAAAATTTACTCCCACCAAACAACAAACGATTAAGATTTAAACAATCTAGATAAAAACCACTTTTAGGATGAACTGGACCATCTTTCCCAAAGAGAGAGGGAACCTCAATACATGTAAGGTTAAATAACGAAAGGTAACGTAAGGTAAGATAAGGTAAGGTAAGGTAAGATAAGGTAACGTAAGGTAAGGTAAGGTAAGTAAGGTAAGGTAAGGTAAGGTAAGTTAAGATAGGGTAGGGTAGGGTAAGGTAAGGTAAGGTAAGGTAAGGCAATTTAAGTCGATATGGTAAGATAAGACAAGATAAGTTAACGTTGAGTAGCATAAGACAAGTCCCACTAAGATAATGAAGGTAGGGTAGGGCAAAAAGGAGCGTTAAGTAAGGTAAGGTACGATTAGCTAAGGTAAGGTTCTAAAAGTTGAGATAAATTAATTTGAGCTACTCATTTGAGGCTTAATTGAATTTAGTTCTTAGGAACCATACGACAATTCTAAGCGTACAATTTCTATTGAAAGCTTGAATTAACATTTGAAGTGTAAAGTTGACAAATCTTTATACTTATTAATCGAGTTCTTGATAAAATTTTCATAAGAGAGTTTTTGATGAAAAGTGTACCTCTTCTTGCTGGTAGCAAAGTTAGACTCTCGCTTTTTTTATCCGGACGTTGGACTGAAAGCATGTACATGTATTCATTAAAATTCGTTTTTGAAAGAGTCTTCCTAACTGGAACACTTTTGACCAAAAACTCTATTGATAATATATTTATTAAATATAATGGGTGGACTCAAAGTTAATTTTAGATTTATAATTGCTTCGGCAAAGTTTCATAGAGCGATTCATTTAAGCAGCTAAACTTGTTTCAAATATTTTAACTGCTCTACGAACTTTCGTTTGCATGTAAAAGGCATTTTTATTGCTGCTCTATGCTTTTTAAAATTATATTTTCCATTTATTGAATGCAAACAATTTTTTATTAAAAAAAATTAGATTAGTCAAAAGTATGTCAAAGAAATGTATAGTAAATTAATTTTATTTCAACTAAAAATAAAAATCCAAACGTAAAACCGAAGCGAAGTAAATAAAAAAAAACTTTGAACATATTTCAAATTCAATTAAATCTAAAAATTGCAATATTTGATTTGGTCAATAATATTTTATCTGTTACCAGGTGGCAGCTACTTGGTTGCTTCGCTTGCCAACCTCAAACCAACTCGATGAATAAAAAATAGTTAAGATTTTATTATTGAAAAGAGAAAATTGAATTTGAAGTTGCAATTAAAGAATTGAGAGAGTTTGAAAAGTATTGAATTTTCATTGATATACAAATTGAATCAAAAATGTTGTTCAGATTTCTTGCTTATTTGAAAATGGCTTTTGTTTTCTGAAATATTTGTTTGAAATATGTATCTAAAGCAGTTTTATTAAAAGATGATGATTTAGAGACAAATTCTTATAGATTCTTCAGGGTTTTAACAAATGATGTATGTAGAGATGAAATAAAACGAGTGACTAAATCTTTGAGACTTGAGTTGACTTACAGCGAACTTAGTACTTGAACATATTTTAGTTTCAAAAGCTGAATTATGATAGTTAACCTGACAGTAAAAGTAGTTACACAGAAGATCTAGTAGAAGCCTCAGACTTCTAAGTTATGGAAAGCCCACAAAGCAGAATCAAAAGATGAATATATTTTCTTAAATTGAGATTTTACGAAATCGTCTATTGTTTCATTTATAGTTTTGAAATTTTTAATGCAACAAGCCTACGATGTTTAAGTCCCCGAAATTAGTTCTATAAAAAATTCTATTTATAGTTTAATTGAAAAATATTTCGTTGGTTCAATATGTGACATTCTACCGGAACGCTACCAGCGCTCAACATGCTGCAGTGCCGCCATTTTGTTTTCGAGTTGCTTCAACCTAATTGATTATTTTTTCTCAAGGATTAATGTGCTTAAAATAATGATATACCCCCCAAAAAAAAGTATGTTTACCGACTTGGGGCTTGTTCTAAATATAGAGTCCTTGGAACTAGCTTTAATTGAAATACGCATTTACTGTGGTTCGTTTATTTGTTGATTGATTATGTCCTTAAATGGTGTGAAATACACACCTAGCTAGGATACACACACACACACAACTACGCATAAATACATAAACTAAAATACAAATATACATTTGGGCGTGGCAGCATACAATTCAACCTACACTTCAAATGTTGCAAGCACCAACTGGCTGGCTGGCTGGCTGGTTGGTGTGGCACGTGGACGGACCTTCAGGGGGGACTTTGAAGTGGCAAACTTTGACAATGCCTGTGAAAACAATTCATTGGGCCCACCCCTCTCCACGATGCCTCCTCAATAAAAACCGAGTCTCGCGCGCGCGAAATCGAATCAATAATTTAATGCAGGTTGTGCTAGCTATCCGCGAATCCCAACAAAAACCCCAATACCCAACCCGTTGCTGGGGGCCACCGGAGTCCCTACCCACCCCCTACGGGCTATGCAAGCCTTCCTTGTCACACGCTTACAGCAGCCTACGGAGGCAAGTTCTTTTGTCATTCACTCGCATTGCCACGTTAACAACTTTGGTCGAATCTCGCGGCCCATACATAATAATGTCAGCCCTATAGATATGGGATGCTCCATATGATTGTTGTTCTTGTCGGTTTGTTGTGGGGATTGTTTTGTTGTCGCTTTGTTGTTTGTTACTATGGTGCTAGGGGGGTTTTTTTTTTGTTTTTTATTTTTTTATTTTTTTTTGTTTAATGTTTGGCTTCCTTTAGCTCGATGCCACGCTCAAGATGTCGCAGTTGTATTTGAGCCTTTATTTTAATACACTTTTAAGGATATATTAACTGAACCAGCTGGGAATATCAATTGGCATGAAGGCATTGGAAAATTTTTGTTGTGGGAAACTAGGCATAGAAATTTACGGCATTTGTAGGAAGGAAAATAATACAAGAGTTTAGCGTTTAAAAGTAAATTTGATTAATAATATGAACTTAATAAAACAAAAGAATGTAATATTTTTTGTTTTCATTAAATAAATTAAAATGCTGAATAATATTCTTAACTCATCTTGATTAGCCAAATCGAGCATCTTTCAACAATTACGAACTATGAAAACCCAACTTGGTCAACGCTGATCTTTTGACATCTTTAACAAGAAATATTTCAAATTTTAAATTTCGTATTTTCATCTTTTAAACTGTAACTCCAGTTCCTAGCCAGCCTCAGATGTGAGACGTTGCATATCTAAAAAAAATCATCCACCCATCAGACTAGGGGTACGGTTTAGTTTCATATTATATGTTCTTCATTCTAATTCAATATTTCTTAATTTTAACATTTTAAGCTCAACTGCACTTAGTTGTATCCCTAAATTAATAATAACAAATTAATAATAATATATATACACTAAATAAACAAAAAATTATAAAAAATTAATAATAAAATATAATACATTTCTTGAAAAATTCATATTAACTAGTTGGTTTCAAACTTAAAAAATTGTCTTAAACAATAAATAAATAATAAATAGATAACAAATAAATAATAAATAAATAGCAAATAAATAACAAATATTTAATATATAAATAATAAATAAATAGCAAATACATAATAAATAAATGATACATAAATAATAAATAAATAACAAATAAATAATAATTAAATATACAAAAATTTTTTTTAATAATTCATATTAACCAGTTCGTTTCAAACTTAAAAAAATTGTCTAAAAAATAACTTTCACAACTAATTACACAAGTATTTCTTAAATAAAAATGTTTTAATTAAATTAAAAAATAAATATACAAGTTAAAAAAAATATTTTTATAAAAATTTAATATTTCATAAAAAATATTTGAAAATGCATGATTTTTTGTGAAGAACTATTTATTTTTTGAAATTAATTTATAACTTCATATTTTAAGAAGTTCGTTTTATATTTTAAAAAATTATTTTGTTTTATGAAAAAAAAAAATGAAAAATTGAAATTAAATTTAGTTTGTCACGAAATATATATATTTTTTTATTTACAAATTAATATAAAAACCAGTTCATTTCAAACTAAACAAATTATCTAAAAAAGAACTACATAAATAAATATTTATTATTTTTATTTAAAAAGGTAAAGTTAAGTTGAAAAATATTATATAAGTACTAAAAATTATTTTAGAAAAACAAGAAAAAAAGCTTGAATTAAATGTTGTTTTTTGTGAAAAAAATACATATTTTTTTAAGTTAATAACTTTAACTAATTTCCTTCATACTTTAAAAAATAATTTTTTTTATAGAAAACAAAAATAAAAATTAGAATATAATATTATTTTTTACAAAAAGTTAATTATTTTAATTTAAATCAATTCGAATCAAACTTAAAAATTTGGCACAAAAATAGTTTTAATTAATTTAATTTTTTTACAATGTGCTGTTAATACTCAAACAAGAAGTAAAACCAAAAAGAAAAATAAAAGTTTCAATTCAATAATTTTTCAGTCAATATTTAAACTGATGACAGCACGCCCACTAGATGGCGCCAGCACATTGCTGCTTATTTGTATTTGTCAAGTAAAATTATTAGTAATTAGTTTTTAAAAGTGAAACTTTTGCAAATGACAAGCTTATTAGCTTGAAATTGATTTAGCATTACAATTTTGTGCAAATAAACTCAGTTTATTGACATTTTCACAACTTTGACAAAAGTTTTGGCATTTAAGCTTTTGACGAATTGTTTGCATAAGAAACAAAATTGAAGCAATTATTGCTTTAAGTTTAAGTGCAGAGTCAAAGTAACTCTGCCAACAAATGTGCAAAATAATGTCTATTATTTTTTTGAACTCAAGAAAAGAGGTATACCAACTTCGCTGCTTCATGCGAAAACAATTCATTCACTTTTTTCCGACTTTTATGGTCACCTGCTGCCATACACTTTGCGTTTTGCGTCATGTAAATAAACGTCAAGTTGTTATTGCCATTCCCTTGCTACCAAAACCAAGTAAGAAAAGCTTTTCGACTCCTTGTTGACTCATTTCGTCTAACAACAATATTCGCAATTTCTGCACATATCCTTTTCACATTTCACCTTTTTTCGCCCACCACTCTCCAACGAGCATTTGAAACAAGTTGCTGTTCGGTTGCCATTGAGCTACATTTCAAAATGCCTGCCCATAAATATGACCTTAGGCTCTCTCAACTCTCTGGCGCCCCCACCTACACCTACTTCCTGCCATATTTGCCACAAGTTCCAAATTCCAAGTTTTCGCCCTCCCGCGCTACTATGCGAAATTTGTAGCACAATGTATCGCATATCGCTTTGAGGTTTTTGAATAGAAAGTGCAGGAAAGTTTTCAAACAATTTGTGTAGAATGTTTTTCGCATTTTGAGAGAACATTTTAAAGCCATCAAGCTGCTAGGTGGCAGGCGGGCGGTTGTGCATATGTAGATTGGTTTAAGATAATAGTTTTCAAAGTGGCCAACTTGTAGCTAATGTACTTGTAAGTATCTTGCACTTTTCGGCTAAATAGCCGAAACTTTAAATGGATATTATGTTATGGGCTAAGTTCAGACAAGTCGGAAAGTTAATGTTTGCTAATTGAACAGTTTTGACATAAAACGTTTGACGTATATTACATTTCAACTTGCAAAATTGCAGAACTTAAGTTTTACAAGAAGATCGAGTTAAATTCTAACGTGCTATGGCTTTTAGGTTATGTGGAACTCGTGGTAGTATTGACGATACGAAGAAACGTGTTTTTCTTTCCTAAATTCATTCCCTGCAGTTCCGAAAACATAAAAATAAAGTTATTGCATGATATTATAGAGAATTGTGGGCCCCGGTAGCGTGAGTGATAGCATAGATAGATGGACGTGAGGGTGGCCTCGAACACTCAGGCAAAATAGCCCATTGTGCCAATATCGGAAAGGGAAGCGTTTAGTAAGTGGTTGGGGAGAAGAAAAAAGAAAACAAGTGAAAGAGGGAGAGAAACCCGCCACACGAACCTTCTCGTCTCTCGGAGAAAGTTGAGAAGTGAATGCAGTGGTAATTTGGGTGCTTCATCGAACTGGAGGGTACGCAGTCTTGTTCATCAGAAATCTGGACAATAGCATAGGAAGTGCTCGGTGTTGTCAGCCTTCTCTAGACAGGATTGTTCAGTCAGTTCTTAATCCCATGTCAACCATATCTTAGCCACAAGCGTTGTGTCCGGTATTGAGTCCCACCAAAGCTTTCAGATCCGAAATCTAGAAAAAAGCAGCATTGGTTGAGCGTTCTTTCACGAAGTATTGAGTAACTCGGCAACCTGCTGTAAGCCTCCAGTGATCCTTACAACTCTTGATCGTTAGTTCCGCTATCCGCTAGAAAAACTGAACTTTTTAAGTACTTTCTTAACTTTCTTTCATAAGCTATTCACAACTATCGCTTAACTAGTTTCAGTAAAAATTATTTTGCTCATTTTGGTTTAGAAGATTTTGTGTTTCAGTCTTTGGAAGGACAGACTACTAATTTTAACAAAACGAATGAAATAAATAACTATTCGGTTATGCCAAGAAGGCGACTTCTGGAAATATCGGTTTTAGAAACTGGTGTAATTTCAAGTCGAACGCGCAGTTTGGGGTTATCTTTTTGCTGCCGATAAGAAAAAAACTACTTTTTCTAACTCGCGTATTTTAAATTAGTCAACGGATTTTAATTAAACTTGGTTCGTCTCGTACAAGCTTAGTACCATTCTCTGGAATGCTTTTCGTACATTGAAAATGGTCCTTCAATTACGAAGATAAGATGTGTTCAGTAATAAAGTGGTATCTTGTATATTTTTTACTTGAACTATTTTATGTACTGTTGAAAACTAAAAACATCTACAAAATGCTGGTGCCCTCTAGTGCCCAAAACTTGAACTTCTGCGTAACCCTTGTTTTAAAAATAAAAAAGGAATGTATATTTCAACATATAATTTGAAGAGAGTATTCCGCACAAGATTTGAACTTATGAGTTTTTAAAAAATAAAATATTTAATTTTCAGCATTTCTATATTGCGTGACTTCCATAGTTTAAGTTAAATGTAACTGAAGCTAAATTCCTAAGAAAGTCGACATTTATGTTTTAGATTTTTTAAAGATTTTAACCTTTGTTTGTGATGTTCATCTTATATTTATTTTTTGCTTTTAAAACAAATCTTTTTTGGAATTTTAAGTTCGAATCGGTGTACTGAAAAAATACGCAACCAAAGTCATATAATCTTCGGGGCAGCACGCAAGATTGCATCGAAAATGCTTATCTTTTTTGAGTGTCTACATAATTGATTTATCTTGTAAATTGTAATAAAATATTTTTATATAGAAATATGTAAGCTCTGTGCAAGAATATACGAATGTAGTTGATTGATAAGACATGAACGTCAGCGACTCCCGACTTTAATTAGTTAATGGTTAGATAAAATGATCATATTTCACGTGTAAACAAGATTTTTTTCTTGAAAAACGTATCGAACATCTGGCCGCTGGCTCAAAACTGTCTAGCAGCACTTTGCACAGCTGCAGTCTTCAGCTAGTCATGTTGGCTTACAAGTTAATGAGTTGGCTCAAACTCATAGTTATTGTCTTCTCTCTAAGTGTCATAATATGCGGCATATGTCTGAGCCTTAAGGCACCAGCAAATTCCGCTGGAAGACAACTCTTTAAGCGCACTGGTAAGTGAAGCTCGAGCAAATGATTCTACAAGAATCAGCAGAGTTCAAAAGAACTAACCAACATTTAGCGTCAATGCATGTAGCTGATGCCAAGCCTGCTGATGAGCAACTGCTGCTGCAGCAATACCTAAACTCCCATAGGAATAGCAGCAATTTGGAGCAGGGCAGCTGCGTGCCGTATCCACGTTACGAGGACATCAAGTTCTATAGCAAACATTATCAATTAGCGCACGAACGCAGTGTTACCTTTTATATGTTTGGCGCCTACTATGATCGTCGCGCGGGCTTGCAGCATGCGCCACATGTCGTAGTGCTGGTCATGAGCAGCGTGGTGGAGCCACCATTTCCGGCTACCTATTGCCAGATTTGGTTTGAAGGTGACAGCAAGCCGTATATAACACCCGTCATAGATTTCAATGTAGTTTGGTATAAAGCCTGGGGCAATGGACATGGCTATAACTATCCCACGCTGCTGCGCTGTGCACTGCACGAACAGCAGCAGCGGGAACGTGTACCCGCCTTGGTCTCGCTGGTCTTTCAGCCGGATTGTGTGCGCGCCAGCAATGCTTTGCGTGTTGTCTACAATGCGCCACAACGTCAGCGCCAGCGTCGCTTTGGCATTTGCGTTAAGGATCTGCATTACGAGGATAGGGATATGTCTGCACGTTTTATTGAATGGCTGGAGCTGCAGCGTCTGCTGGGCGCCGCATATGTCAGCGCCTATGATGGCAACTTGACGCGCAATACTAGACGCACATTGCAACACTATGCTGGATTTTTTGAGCTGAGACCGTTCAAGTTGTTGTTAACATCTGGACAGCAGCTGGATCTGCTGAATAAGCGTCTCAACGAGGTGCTTATGTACAATGATTGTATTTATCGTAATCTCTATCAGTTCGATTACATGGGTGTCTTCGATTTGGATGAGGTACTAATGCCGCTGGGTGAGCTACACAATTGGACGGCGCTGATACAGCGCCTGGAGTCCATGGATAACCTAACCAGCGACAGCGCTTGCAAGAGCTTTGCCAGCTTCTGTTTTCGCAATATCTATTTCCCACCGTATGCCGAAAGACCGCCTATATATCCGACTTTACCCAAACATTTTTACATGCTGCAACATGTGGAGCGTGTGGCACAGCACATGGATGAAAATTCAAATATAAAGTGTCTGCATTCTATGGCCCATGTAAGTTCCATGCATAATCATTTTCCATTGAGTTGGATATCTAGCTGTGCACCAGCCGGTATTCCCATACAATTGGGCCAAATGCAGCATTATCGCGAGCCGTCTGAACAGCAAGCACCGCTGACACCGGTGCTGGATGATAATATTTGGCGTTTTAAGGAAGCATTGGTGAAAAATGTGCATGGTGTCTACAAAGAGCTGGGTTGGTCACCAACAAATTAGTGTTTAGCGAATTATCTCTTAAGTAAGAGCTATTTAGTTATCAAAATTAAAGTCTAATTAGAGATCAACACTGTTTTGCAGTGACTAACTTTTGTTTTTCTTCGTCTGAGCTAAAAAATCTATGTGACTCAGCATATTGCTTTGGAATGTTAAAAAATGTCTTTAATTCGATAGAATTTTTGTGTTCGAGTTTTCCTATGATATGTCAACCGATTTTGAACAAACTCAGTACAGTACGCAAAAATATGAAAATCTTCGTTCACGTTAATTTTAAAATCAATTGAAAAATAACCAAACTATTTGTTGTCTTACGTGGCCTATAGAAGCTATATGATTGAGTCGATTTGATGACTGAATGACTGCATATTCTGAAAAACGAAATACTGCGAATTTAATTTCCAAAATATCAGTTCTTTAGAGTTTAATATATGGGCCGTGACCATGAGGGCTTAAAGCGGAGCAACCACTACAACCTAAATCTGCACTTTTTACAGTCCTACGAAATACTAGAGGAATTCAACATTCTCTTTTATCTTTCACTCACTTTCTATGGAGAGAAGAAATTAATGTTCTTTTCAAATATCTACTGCTCTCTCACCGACAAAAATCGAATTCGTGCTTCAAGCGAAAATTTTACCATTGACTATGCCGCCTGGTTGCACTCCCCACCTCTCTTGGCTACTGCCTTTTGCCTGCTTTTGTCGTTTTGTTGTTTATTGTTTTTTCCTGAAACTGCCTCTAGCGAGGGGCGCACAAGAAGTACAGTCGCCTGACATGTGCCATATCGATTATATTTTAATTGCTTTCGAAATATTTCATAGGCTTAAATGATAGGTAGACCGGTTAAGGCCTAAGGTGTTTCGTTTTTAACCACAAAAGGTGCAGTGTTTTTCTTGTCAGCACAAGCGAAGCAAGTGCACGGGGGTAGATTGGCTTAACTTATTTTTAGTTTAAAAGTTGAAAAGTTGGCTATTGTTTTGTGGCATTGTTATAATTAAGTAGTGCTCGCAGCTGTTTGGTGTGCCCTGACACCTATGCATATATTAAAATTTAGTTTATAGGGTGTGAATGTAAAACTTTTCTTCAAATAGTTTAAGTAGATATTTCACGTAAACTCTATCGTGTTAATTGGTTTACAAACTGCAACGAAATGGTAAAGTTTTAAAGCGAAGCTGCTACGAAAAACAAAAAAAAAATGAACGATTAATTGCAGATTGCGGCTCTGACAGTGTAGTCAATGCAAGGGCATTGGTATTGTTTACCAGCGCACGAAACGAAAGTTCGCGCGGGCGAACGACAAAAATAAAGAAATCAAAAGACTGCAACCTCACGTGATATGGTTTAAAAACTAAAATAGCGCTTTTGGCTAAATCCCCGACGTTGAAATGGCGAACGAACTAAAAAAATATCTGAACTTAGCATCCGCTGCATACTGAAAAATTATATCGTCAATCTTACAAGATCCAAAAGACACATGATCGAACAACGTAGCAGCAACAAGAGAGAGCGAAGCAGTTGCTTTGCTTAGCCGAAATTTGGCAATTTTCATACAATGTGCTTTCTGACAAGATAATTTATACAATCGAGCAGCTCATAAACTCTCAAAACGATGGGATTCACTTGAGCCATCGATTGGTCAGCAGGCGGCAGCTCTCGAAACAGATAATGGGCGCTCCCGAATCATTTTCATTGAGTCTGGCATCAAGGGCAAAGAAGTTTATTTCCTACCCCGAAAGTGGTCAATTTCTGAATATAGTCTTACGAGGATTGCCTTTTATATTTCGAGATTGGGTAAACCTACTGTTGCAATCTGGCACAGTTTTGAGATTATACGTACTCAGAGCGTTTGGACATATGTACGCTATTTTTGTTGTTTACAATATTTTTAAAGATTTATCTCGTACAAAAAATGGAACTAAATCGTGAACATTTTCATGCAATAATTTTCTAGAACTTACTACATGGATTACCACAACAACAATGCATGGATGAACTAAGTTCAATTTTTGGCGGTGAAGCTTCATCAAGGTTCAATATTCATAGCTGGTTTTGGTGAATTCAACCGAAGTCGTAGTTCACTCCAAGACGAATTTCGTGGAGGTCATACAAAATCAGATCGTCAAGTAACCTCTGGTGAGATTGAGACAACCTTAGGCATTAGTGGAACCAGCAGACAATCAATATTTCAAGTACATTTTTTGACTGTAAAAAAATTGTTCGTGAGGGATCTCAGATAAGCAATTGAGAGCTCAAAAAAAGAGACATGTTGATTGGTCGAAGGAAATGCTCAAAAAATACGATGGCAGTGCTACGAAACACGTCTATGACATCGTGAAAGGTAATGAATCATGGATTTTGCACTTATAAGCTCGAAAGTAAACAGCTGTCGACTGTATGGGAAGAGCCAAATCCAACAAAAGTTTTTCGCACACAAAGCCTATTTTTTCGGAAAAACTGGACATGTCGCAACCGTACCACTAGTAGAAGCAGAGATAATGCTGAATGGTACACAACAATTTCTTTGCCAGTTATTTTCCAATAATATCTCGTATCTTATTACAAAATTCGTATAATTGCTTGATTCGTTAATTCTTAAAACAATGGGAATGACTTGACGGAGTATGCAGACGAATCGCAAAAACAAAGTACTACAAAACCTAAAAACCGCCTGTTTTGTATTAAACTTTATTTTGCTTAACTTACTAGATTTTTTTTTCAAGTGTAGCCCTATAAATGAAGGTGTAGCTTTTATGTGCACATTGCATGTTTGCAGGCGTCAGCGGTTGCAGTAAATGACAGCTCAGCTATGCAATTAGAAACTTATACACACACCAGACCACACACACGCACAGGCAGCAAAGTGGGTGTGGCATTTCTTGGTATTAAGTTAGTATTTCTTGCGCCTGCAAGTATGCAACACTCAAGCGTTACGACAAAATTTTGCAGTTGACATGCATAGCCAAGAGATACCGAATACCGAGAGAGCGCAGTCTTTGGCTCATCGATTTCCCTTTAAGCCAGTGTAAAAATTCTTCTAGTAATTGAAATTGTGGCAACACCTCCCCCCCCCCCCCCCTCGACGCACTTGCATTGGCCCTCATGAACTCACTTACTTAGCGCACATTTGGTATGTGCTAAAATTTCCATGGCAAAAAGTTTGCCGTTTCATTAAGTCTTTGATGACTTACTTTTCTAGTGGAAAACTTATAAAATGGGAAAATGTTTTTCCATTTTATTTTCGCTCAGCAACTAGACACAAGCTTAGTAGTAGCTGCTGCAACAAAAATTTATAACGCCAGCCACTAAAACTTGTAACTTTCAAGCGCTGTGTGAGTGCGCGTGTCTATATAGAGAAGATGAACAAAAATATTTTCATCTTTCCACCAAGTGTTGACAGCAGCAACAACAACAACAACGACAACAACGAGTGCCTCAACTTATAGGTAGTTTGTTTTATGAAAAATAAAAAAAAAGAGGAAAAAAACGTAAGTCAAACAAACGCCAAGTCAAGAGCAACAATAGCAACACTGACACCAACAACGCTAAGCTCCCAGCGGCTTGTCTTTCCAGATTTCTGAGTTGTCTACAACGACTCTGCGACGCTTGCAAGCAACAACTCAGCGCGTTGGCATTCAAGGCAGCTTATTATTATGCATACACTGCCCGTGGTAGAGTATGTAGTTTGGCGGTGTATGCAACAGCACTTGATCAACTTCAAATATTTGCAGTTATGCGACAGAAGCACGCGCAAATTTATCAAAAAGAAATCTTCGTAAACTGTTGACGCACAAAGTACATTTCAACTGCTTGTTGAGCTGAACACAAGCAGTGCGCTTTGCTAGCAAAATAAGCAGTGCATTGTCAAGTCGTATATGGTTTGGAATTTTTTTGATATAATAATTCTTCAACTAGCAGCTGCAGTACCTACAAAACACAATCAGCATATTGGTGGTATGCTTTTGAAACAAATATTTCTCTGCTACCTAAGTACTTGCAGAAAATAACAATAAGATTTTCAAATCGGCTTAGTGGTACCGTGTCTGAATAGAAACTATAAAAAGCTGTTATTGTTACTCTGTTTGTTGATGAAAACATGAGCTTCAATTAGCCTCTTACCACACAATAAAAAAGCAAAATAATTGCTCAAAAAAAAAAATAAATAGAGTTTACTTTAGTGACACCGATTTTCGAGACCTTGCTTGGGAATATGAATCAGATATTCTCGGTGTCTCAAAATTAAATTATTGTTTCTTTAATAATAACTACTACGACTTGAACACAACTTGCTGAAAAAGCAGAATAAGCGCTAATCTCTTATCAACACTCAAAAACAACAATTTTTAGTCCCCCAGTTCTATGTCTCTCTTTTGATAGCTGTTGGTGTGTGGGACAGAAGATGCTGTCAGACGGCAGCCAGAGTGATACAGTTCTCTGATATATCCGGTAAATAGCAAACGAAATCAACTGAGTGTTAAACGGTTGTGCGCAGGGCTTCGAACTCGCCTCGTAACAGAAAACATTCGTAGCATACAATATAGAAAAACCTTGGATAAGATCAGGGTATTAACCAAAGCATCATACTTGCTAATAGGTGTAACTACGTTATCTATCTGATTGTCCGCAATTTTTCGAGTCTCATTTTAAGATTCAGCTATCCCAAAGGCAATATCTTAAATATATTTAAAATTTGCTGACTATCCACAGACAGATTGCAGAAAACATATATTTTAGAAAATATATTTTACTTTGGCTATATAGCTCTTCTAAAAAATACTTTTCTTTATTTTCATCCTAAAAAATTCCTGGAGACAATTATGAAAAAAAAATGAAAAACTGATCGCTAATGCCGTTTGCAAGTTCCAAATATCACCAGTTGCAAGGACATGGTTTGGACAAAACGCGTTATTGCAATGACACTAGTTAAGGATCCATTCAAAATTTTGTTTCTCTTTCAATCAGCTTTGGGCAATCCTAGAACTCGCGAGGGAAAAAAGCTTTTGTGCTTTCTCATATAAGTGAAAAGCTCATGTCAAGTCAGAAAGCAGTCTCGCAAATCTTTCTGTTGGTTCTGATATAGAGATTTCTTGCGAGAAGGTTTATGGAAGCAAATTGCGCTACCTGAAGTTTATTCCAAAGGTTTGAGTATGATTGGTAGTGTGACTTCTTCGGTTGAGGAGCCAATATAGGTCTTGTCATAAATATTTCAAATGAAGAAAGAGCAATTTTAAATATGTATTTCGAAAAAAACCTCTCGTACGAAATGCAAGAAAAATGCTGACTAATAATGTTCAGGAAATGTTATTGTTTTGTTTTTAATCTTTTGATGATGCTATTTTTATTTTTTTTTTTGGGAACTCGCTATAGAAGTTTTTTCGACTGTAACGGTTGGGATGATCTGGTACATCAATAAGAGACTTCAAAAATTGTAAATATTTCGTTGTATGCTAAGAATATGAAAAGAACATAGATTTTAAAATATGTATGCCAACCAATAATATGACTCAAATGTATTGACGAAATATTATTATTAATATCTGAGGAAACAGTTCCCGGAATTTACTCAGAAAATGATATCTATATTTTACGCTTAAAAGTACTTCCCATTGACTGCAAGGCGCTTATGCCGGCGCCTGATCAAATCTCGGAAACATTTTTCATATACGGTTTGCGATATGGTCATTAATTTCAATCATTCGATTTTACGATTTTAAACTCATCTCGGGTGCTCAAACCCGTTCCATGCAGCTGTTTCTTGTGTCTACGGAATTGGATAATATCTCAGAAAATCTCAGGTGGTTGTTAAATGGTGTTGATTTCGTGGATAATGATGGCATAGTGCGACGGCGCGTTATCGTACCGCAAGATCCGCGAGTTTTTTGAACACAAATCCGGTTTTTTTGACGAACCGCTTCACGCAAACAGCTCAGAATACCTGCATAATAAATACTTCTTGTTGACTTTGTGCGCTTGTAAAAGCAATTCATGATATCTTTAAAAACTGTGATCATCGTCTTTTTTTCGACTGAAAACCACGTTTAGATTTAGTTAAGCAAAATCGCAATTGATTTTTGTAAACTTAAATCAGTTCAAGCAAGCAGTAGGCGGAATCCCCTAAAATGAACAAGTTTCTATTGCAAAATAATACAAATGCATTTTTGCCTGATATATGAGCATACTTTTAGATTTTAAAGATATATTTTTTTATGATAAAAATATTCAATGGCACATATCCTAGATGGTGGGAATGGTAGCTACAAGTCTTAGGGTTGGAATTGCAACATAGGACATAAATCATGTCTATATGAAACACTCACATGTGTACGTGACAATTAAATTTATGAAAATATATTCACGTAGGCAACAAAAGCGATAATAGCTACAATAACAAGAACAATAGCAATGATATGGAAAACAATAACAATGTCACACACTTATACCCTTTAGCCATTGATATAAGGATATTAAAGAATTGTGCAAAGTAAAAAATGCCCAGAAGCAAGCAGAATATTTTTTAAAGTTTGTAAATCCTTTATGAATCGAATTAGCAGGCTTGTTCAAAGTATTTTAGAGAATCCTTAAAACTCAAGTGTTTAGCGTTGTGTATATAGTGAATATGCTCGAAAAGTTGTTGCTGCAGAGTTTATCTTCATGATGCGTCTTGATGAGCTTCAGTCAGCAGTGTGCTATCTACTTGATTCTGATACTTTTTGAACTTTTCGTTTCGCTCGTTGGTGCTTCTTGGCGGGAAAGATGTCAAGCTCACAAGATCGCACCTCTTTCTTCAGGAAGTAATCGTCATGCAAATGCGCTCGTACCCTTTTAGTCAAACAAGCGTCTTCCAATTCTGTTTGTTCTTTCTAGGCGACAAAGCTGTCAGCCTGGCCAGATCTCTTCTACTTCTTAGCTTTAAGGCGACGAAAGTCAGTGTCATATAAAATGGTCTCATACGTTTTAGACACCCAAGCGGCCTCCTGCGCTAGTCGTTCCTTCTCGATGGTAAAGATATCAGACTAACTAACCATCGCTTCTCCTTCTTTTGGAAGTAATCCTCGCTTAAATGCTCATCATACCATTTAGTCATCCAAGCGTCAGTCTGCGCTACTTATTTTTTCTCGGGGGCAGAAATGTCGGGCTCACCAAATCTCTTCTACTTCTTGGACTTCTGGCACTTTGTAGTCACCCAAGCGCCCTCCTGCGCTGCTCGCACTTTCTAAGCGGTAAATGTGTCATTCTCACCAGATCTCTTCTACTTCTTAGTCTTAAGGCGACGAAAGTCAGCGTCATACAAATGCTCTGGTACCTTGTAGTCAGCCAAGCATGCTTGTCCCAGATTCAAAATATCGCTTCACATTCTTTAGGAAGTATTTTTCACCTCGCTCCTCGTCCTACAACGCTACATGGTTTATTTCGGCGGCAGAGATCTCTTCTCCTTCTTGGATGTAAAGCTTACGGAAGTTTGCAGTGTTTAAATTTTCTGGCACTTTGTAGTCATCCGAACGTCCTTCTGCGAAGCTCGTTCCTTCTAAGTGGATGTCAGGCACATTAGATTTATTTTTCATTCTCTGTTCCCTTTTTGGTTACCCGAACGTGCAACCATGCAGAAGTTTCCAATAATGTAGCGCTCCGATATACGACGCAGCGAGCATAACTTATCGCTGAATGGACTTCCAAACCAGCAGTTGACCAGAGTTGAGTGTCTTCAACAAGATGATACGTTCATCGTGATGGCGATCAGCCGATTGTGCTGGCTGTGCTTGGTTTTATCTGAGAGCTTCTTAACGAGTGTATTTCATGGATTTTTCCCCACTGGGCTTGCTTAAGTTTGCTTGGGGCCACCGTACTTCTTGGGGCCTCCGATCTGCTTGATCTACTTAATGGTCACCTTCAGCTTCTTTACAACTTGCCTCTTCTTTGCAGTTCAAACGTTAAAACGCGTGAAACTTGTGCATCTGGCGTTTGAAATAATGCCAGATATCAGCCTTTGGTTATGAGTTGAGAAGGTGGTTCTTGCCCTTTTTGGCAGAATTTGTCGCTAACTATAATTGCAATTTTGGAGAACACGTATACCCTGCACTACATTTTAAGAAAAGTAAAGTTTGAAAATTCTCAGATCTGCTTGAAAATTAGCAACAGCTACAAAAGTATAAGAAATATTTCATAAAGTTGGCATACCCTACCTCTAACTTTATCAAATATTAACCGCAATTTTGTAGAGCAAGTATACCCTGCATGAAATTAATTAAGTTTGAAAATCCAGCGTATACAATTTTAGTCTTAATTTTGAAGCTTTCTTTTTTTCGCCATAAACTTGCTAAAATAATTTTCCACGCAAAGAGATGCTGCGCCTCATTTAGTGACAAGTTAAGTAATGTCAAAATTGTCTCGAGGAATTCAATGCGAAACAACAAAAGCAACAACAACGGCTACAGCAACGGTGACAATGACAACCCTACAAGGTCAAGTTAAGCAGCTTATATACTTTGACAAGTCCAAAGGTTCTTACCAAAATCAATACCCCCTCTCAAAAAAAAAAAAAAAAACAGAAAAAACTGGCAACTTTTTCGCTCTGCCGCCATGCCTCAGCTGGCAATAATTACAAAGTTCCATCTTCAACGCGCACAATTAGTAAAGATATTCTCATTATCAAATAATTTATCATTTTCTAGTTTATATCATTTTGGTTTTTGTATACGCATCTCTCTCTCTCTCTCTCTCTCTCTCTCTCTCTCTGTCTCTCCCGGACTACCCCGACTGACTACCCAGGGCTGGGTTTGTGTAATAAATTATTGGTCTCTGGCAGAAAATAAAATTACGTTTTATATAAATTGTAGCATATTTCGTGCCACCTTATTGCACCTTAACAATTTCATATTTTATGCTAGACACAACACCCGCAATATGCTTGCCCCCACCCCATCCGAAAGTGTATCTTTCATGGCAGTCAGTGTTGTCATCTGTTTCGTGTTCTACATTTTTTGGCTGTTATGTCATTATGTTTGTAATATTTTAGACATATTATGTCGTCAGTAACGTTTTGTTTCATTATTTTGAATGCGGCAAGTTGAAAAATGATTTTAATATTCGTCCGATGTGAGCGTGTGTTGTTTTTTTTTTAATAAATAGAGTTTTAATGGCGTAGTAATTAATAAATGGCCGTGGTTGTTAAGTCATCATCTGCACAATGAAATTGATGCCAAAAACGAAGTCTGCGTAGACGCGGCAAAGTAAGTCATTAAGAGTGGAAATTGTATAATTAAATTGCATTGGCATAGTTTGATGTCTTGGTATACGTTCAACCGAGGTGATTTTAATGGAACTATAGAAAAGAGATGTTCGCAGAGTTACAAGCGCATAAAATGCTATATAAGTTGCAGTTAGATGAGATGATGATGATTTATGTTGAGATGATTTAAAATGAGATAATAACAGAAGAGTTAATCTGACACAAGTTGAGGCGAGATGAGCTGATTGAGTTGAAATGAACTAGGTTAAAGTGATTTAAGTTATGACAACTGTATTAAATATAAAATAATTTGAGATAAGATATTTCGACATGAAATGTTATATGATGATGGCAAGATTCGTATAAAATGTACAAAAATGGCTTTAGAATGGTATGAAATCTTTAGAAAAGTAATGATTGTAGATAAGATGATTGCGTAAGAGTTGATGTTACCAGAGCTGACTTTGAAAGAAACTATGTCAGAACAGTTAATTTATAAAGAATATAATACTAGCGTAGATGATGTTACCAAAGATGACTTTGAATAAAACTATGTCATAACAGTTAATTTATAAAGAATATATTATAATATTACCGTAGATATTTCATATTTATTGCAGAAGACTTGATGTCGGCAGAGATGTTGCCGAAAGAGACGATTGTAGATGATAATTTATAATTAAAGAATATTAGCTTAAATATTTCCGAAGATATGATATTAAAAAAGATGATTTTGAAAGAAACTATGCCGGAAGAGATGATTCTGGAAAATAATTTATAAAAAAGCATAGATATTTCAAATATGAAATTATAATTAAAGCTACGATTCTTGATGAGATGATTTTCGAAGAGATGATAACGAAAGAGATGATTTATAAAGCTACTATGTTGGAAGAGATAATTGTAGATGATAATTTATAAATATAGAATAATAGCTTAGATATTACAAATGTGAAATCGTTACGAAAGCTCTCGGAAAAGATGATTTTGACAGAAACGATATGGGAAGAGATTGCTTTGGATGATTATTGACAAATAAATAATATAAGCTTAGATATTTCTAATATGACATCATTATGTAAGCTAAGATTGAAGATGAGATGATTGCGGAAGAGATAATGTCAGAAGATGTGATGTCACCGGAGATGATTTTGATTGATTAAAAATGCAACTATGTCGTAAGAGCTGATTTTAGTTGATAATTTATAAGTAAGAAATAAAACTTACATACTACAGATATGAAATCATAATGAAAGCTATGATTTGTAGATAGCACAATTTCGGAAGAGATAATTTCCGAAGATATGATGGCGGAAGGGAAGATTTTGAAAGAAACTAGAGCAGAGATGTTTCCTGATGTCCACATATAAATAAAGAATATTGTATAATATATATTCAATATTTCAGGATTCAATAAATTGCAATTGTATTAATTGACAAGTTTTTTAGATTCAATCAATTTATTGGGTGGGCTTTATCCGCTTTGCAGTATCATCTTGGATTGTATGTGCACTTCCCGATTTTTATCGT
Source organism: Chymomyza procnemis (assembly GCA_035046065.1). Lineage (NCBI taxonomy): Eukaryota > Metazoa > Arthropoda > Insecta > Diptera > Drosophilidae > Chymomyza > Chymomyza procnemis. The sequence goes on from JAWNOJ010000021.1 coordinate 22,682,577, forward strand.
TACTAACAAAAAGTTAGCCGTTGCTGCCCAAGTTTGGTGGGTACGGGGTCGGACAGCTTGTGTGTTAGCTTTGTAACTGAGAAGTTGAAGAGGTTTTCTTGGTCGACAACACATCTGAGCTTGGAACTCTTTACTAAGTAGTTGTACCATATCCTATATCACATGAAGGTGATGAACGCGACTTGCAACAACAAGTTTTTGGTGATTTTTTATAAATTTTTTTCTTCCTTGAAAGCATTTTAAATGCAAACATTTATAAGTTATAATTATAAAAGTTTGTTAATAAAGCTGGATTAGTGCTAGTATCTAGATGTTTGGTACAATAACAAAAGCAAACTTCCGCTTTAGAGATATAAAACGCCAAGATCTACGCTATCGAAGTTCGCATGAAATTTATTTTACCTAAAATTTCGTTTAGTAAAATAAGCGCATAATTTTTTTTTACATAAACATTAATTTTCACGTACAAAAATTAGCCGCTAACTTATCAGAAATTGTTTTTGTAATAAAACAACACTTTTCCAACAATTGCACAACAGTTGTCCGAAGTGCTAAAAATTTACCTAATTTTTTTCAATGTTTGTTTTTGCGAGCGTTGCCAGATTGTTGGCGCTCTCTGATGCAACCAGCTAGAATTTCGCAAACAATTCTTATAGTTCACAACTCATACAATCAACAGTTGTTATAAGTATTTTGTGGTTTTTGCTGTATTTTGTCGATTATTGTTTTGTTATTTGTGTTACAAAAAATAAAAAAAAATGGGATGCACATTTAAGCCTCTCATTTACAGACGCTAAAGTTCGAAAAGAATAAACGTGAAGAGTTAGTTGAAAAATTCCAACGCTAAAAGATTTAATGATCTGAGCAATAAGTAAAATACAATAAGTAAAATACGTTTAAAGGCTATAATAATGCCAGCAGCAAAAAGTTTTCTAGTTTATCTCGCTAATTCACTTAATCTCTCGCATATTCTTTTCGTTTATATATTTTGAACATGTTTATGTGAAAACGATTCTGGCCATAAACTTGCCGCGCGAATGTTGCGTTGCGTTGCGTTATGTGTTGCAAGAGCGAACAGCAGTTAACTTCCGGACGACGACTGCGACGTGCAAAATTATTATGACTTTTGTTTTGTTTTATTATTTAACCTATTTTTATGGCTTTAATGTGTAGAGCGTGTACTACCTAACAACGTTTATTTCCGCCCCATGGCGGACACTGGTACGACGCCCGCATTTGCGCAACTACTGAGCCTTAATCTATGGCTTGGAGATTAAATGGCGTTTATTGGATTTGGAGCAAAACTGTATGCGGCCAGCATATTGATGAGGTCTCTCTCTCTCGGCAAGATTTAAGGTTTTTCGTATTTTATTATTTGTTTTTTTTTTTTTTGTTTTCGTTTTATTTTTAGCTGCTGGAAAATGATTTGATTGTGTCAATTTATGAAAAAAAAAAAAAAATAAAAATAAATACTTGAATGAGATGACGAGTGTCCGCAAGGTTTTTGTGCAAAAGTTTGCAATGTCGGCGTATCTTTGCCAAAGTGCTTCAGTTTTCGAGTACTACACTCAACACAGACACTCTTATTAAGCAACTAGTTTTTTTTAGTATTTGTATAGAAATTCTAAGCTTAGTTAGACAAATATCACAAAAATAAGCTCTTCCCACTAGTTGATCTCAGCTACTAGTTGTCATCTCTTAAAAGGTTCTATTCCGCATGCTCTATGAAAGACTACAGCAGTATGTCAACACGGCGACATCTATACACGATAGATTTACATTCTACGCCAATTTCTAGAAAATATTTATTAAAAAAAAATCAACAGACATAATCATTTTAGCTTTATTCGATAACCCGATGGGGGGAACGCCTGTGTGGCATACAGTCTGATTTCGGTATTGCTGAAAAGTTGTTTGATTATTATGATTGAATTTCCATTAATTCGTCCCTATAAAGTCAACGGTTTATGGTTGCAACAATTTTTTTTTCGTTAGAATTGGGATACTGTTAGTTAAAAAAAATTGGCAAATATAATAATCTACAGATCAAATTTGAAGCCGATTTCGAAAAATATTGTTGGGTTTGCTTAGCTCTTATTCTCTCTTCTTCTTCTTCGAAACACAGTTTATACCGAAAATAGTTCTCCATTTAAAAAAAACCTTAACAAAATTGCATATAGTATCTGAGTTCGGTATTTCTGCGAAGTTGATTCGACTTTACAGAATTGCATTGAGCAGTACAATCAACAGCACTGTCAAAATAGAAAAAGATTCCGCGATACGCTACAATACAGATACAGCTTTCAGAAAAGGCGACTCTATATCGTGAAACACCCTCAATTGCGTAATGGCAGGCTAAAATATATTGTACTGGCACTATTTTCAACAAATGTTCAGCTGTTTGCATAAGCAGATGATAAGGATATCATAGGACGTCGTAAGCAAGATATAACCGCTGTGTTTTCCGTAAGCCAAGAGGAGTTAGAGAAAGTGCAAGGGCAAGCACGGCTGGGTCTAGGCTCTTCTGTTTTAGACGTTGGCTATACTTTAGAAGACGACAAGGAATTCATCTAACTTGGCAACGTCGTGAATGCCGACAACACTCAACAAGAATCATACTTGGGCATACGTATTACTATAGTCTTGGTAAGCAGATGTATAGCAGAGGTCTCTCTCGACTGACAAAGCTAATTCTCTGCGCATCCTGCCCGTGCGCTTAAATGCTGCAGCAGCATGGCTTCTATCGCGAACGAATGCTGAGAATAAGAGAAAAATTCTTTGCAAAATCTATAGTCGCTTTGGGATTAGGAATGACTATGGCATCCAAATGAACCCTAAGCTGTTTGAGCTGTACGACATGCAGCGTATTACGACTAAGCTGTTCGATGCGAAAGCAGAAAGATACGCCGAGAATCATATCAGGCTGCAGATTAAGTAAAGAATCGGAGAAAAATTCTTTGTCAAATCTTTGGTCCCGAATTGGCAGCGACTTTTGCAACCAAATGAATTCTGACCAGTATAAGCTCTACAACGACATACATGTCGGCCAGCACATTACGATACAACTACTGCATTGGCGCCGCTATGTCATTCGTCTGAAAGAAGCTGACGAAGGCAGACGCACGAAAGGTTCACACTATGACCAGAGTTCAGATGAAAAAAACCTAGTAGAGCAGCATCTTTCCTTGAAGTGACCAATTGTAGAAGGCGCGCATAAAGCAGAGTCGCCTCTGAAGAGTTGATGAGGTTGTCAGTAAACTCGAGAACGAATTGTATGGGCCTACTGAAGTAGAGTAGTCACCCCCGCCACATGGAGACTATCTACGTCACTGGAATTCTAAGGTAACAGCAATATGGCTAAAATACACTTGAGTGCATTCAGTTGTTGTTCGCTGTTGTTGTTGTTGTTGCTAGTTGTTATGAGTGTTGCTTTTGCCTCGAAGCGAATGAAAAACAAAATGCTATTACTGCCACATTGTTGTCACCTCTGTGGGTGTGAGTGTGTAAGTGTATCTATGTGTGGCTGTATGTCTATGTATGAGTGTGTATCTATGTGTGTGTTAGTGTTTGTATGTGTGTGTGTGTGTGCTGTGTATAAATGTGAGTGTGATGAAAGCAAAACATACGCTAGTGGGCGTAAACAACAATTGCAGTCGTGCATGAGAACAAACACGATGAGCGGCAACAGTTTGCTACGCCATTTTTGTTGACAATGTGAGTGTATGCGTGTGTGCGTGTGCGTGTATGTGTGTGCGTGCTGCCTTTTGGCTCTTAAGTGCAGCAAACAAATATGGCCGGTGGTGCATCTAAGCAGCACTTCCTCTTAAATATGACACGCATCAAATCACTTAACACAAGCGCACTTAATGTCCTTTATAATGTGCAGCGTGTCCTGTGTGCACTCCGACGACACACACCCACCCGCCCCTCCAAAAACATTATCACATTCATCATCTTTGAATCGCAAGTTTGTTGCAAGAATAAGTAAATGGAATAAAAAAGTAAATGGCATTCGAGATATTGCAACTACTAAGGCTGAACTGCTAATAGTTTTTGGAATATTTTTGTTGTTTTGCATTTTATAGGGTAAGTCAGCTGTTATTTGGTTTGTTTGTCTTTATCTTAATTGTGAAATAAACCAGCAGCAAAGTGAAAGGGACTTATTAATAAATAATGATTTTTATATATTAACAATTCTATAAATAAATGTATTTCCCTTGAGCATGTAGATATCTTTATTGCAGGGACCTACACCTTATAGCCAAATAGGCATCTTCACTTCTCTGCCACTAACGACGTTATTAATCGCCTGCAAACTATCCCAGCTGCATTTATAAGAATCTCAACAAAACTAAAAATCTTTAAAGTATCAAAACCGTTCTTTTACAAGAAAGCGAAACCTGACATACGATTAATAATATCTTAAGAAAACTCTAGAGTTTCGTTAACCGATACCTGACGCGCATTGTTGGAGTGTTCTGGCCCAGAACTATATTCAATGCGCGATTATGGGAGGCTACCAAGCAACGGCGCATCAAAAGTGACATATCGATCAAAAAATATAGATGGATTCTACACAGCCTCAGAAATATAGCACATGCAGCTCTCGTATTCAACTCCATTGGCAATCGTTGCAGAGGACGGCCGAAGACTACTTAGTGGCGGACTATACTCAAGGAAACGTCCAAATTGTTTAAGGAGTTAAGGTTTTTAGCTTGCAATAGGGAAAGTTGGAAACTATTTGTAAATAGGCCAAGTTCTTAGTCACTTTTTATAAGAGAGCATGCCAATAAGGTAGCTACTTAAGTTTTTAACTTATTTTAAATGATCTTCCTGAAGTAATCTTCTGCTCTTGCGTCTTTATGTGCGCAATTGATGATATAGTTTAGATAAACTACAACAAGTTAACTAACGACTTCAAAACATGCTGCTCTGTTCTTGTAGACTTCGGTTCATAAAATAAAATGATTTTAGAACATACCACGGTGTAGTATTTCAGGACTAAAATTGCGATTCTAGCTTTCGGCTGTTGATCTATTCTTGTAGACTTCGTCTTTGAAAATTGCCTTCTCTACATGATCTTTGAACCTCTAACGGTGTACTATTTCCAGATAAGCTCTTATGAGTGCTTATTGACTCTGGGACACAATTTAACATTATTTATCCAGATTAACTTGTAACTTTCTATCAAACGATTTCATAGATAAATTTATGCTTTGTACAATCAAAATATCCTACTCCTACTACATGCTCTACGATTGCTACCCCTAAGAATGATGTATTGCAGTATTGGGATCTGGAGCTACAAATCGATGAAAAGCGATGCCAAATTTCAAATATTTAAAACAAAGAATTACAATTTATGCATTTAAGGCATCATCTCTTGATCTTGAATTGCAAATTTCCTAAATCTGTTAAAGTAATTTACCAAAAAATATAAAAATAATATGAGAACAAGTATTTGCTACAAAAGTTTTTGTGGAATAATATTAGGATCCGCACCAGAACTTAAAAGTTTACTTAATTTTGGCAAATCAAAAAAGATCTTAAAGTTCGATGATATAAACCAAAAATTGAAGTGGTCTGGCCATTTCAAAGAATGAACCTTGTTTAGAATGGAAAACCAAAGATTTAAGAATAATATTTGGTTATTTCGAGAGTACATTTTAAAATCACTTTCTGCAAATTTACGATATTTGAGCTGAGCTATTCTTTTGGCAGATGAGCGATATGTTAAAAAGCAGTCATTCCTTAACATTCATATTTTGAATTATGAGCAATGAACAACAAGTGAACAAAGCAACATAAGGCCCACCCTATATTGGGCTGAAAAAGGTAGCAGAGCCATTTTAAACATGTAACAAATCCAAATCTAGCAAATTCCCAGAAATATCGATAAACAAAATCAGAGTCAATTCGGCATATGTTTTGGGAAATCGTACAATCCCCACCATGACAACCAGCGCTTCACAGCAAAGTCAACATTTTCGAAATATTCTTCAAGAATATCGCATCCTTGTTGCCTTTAATTAATTTTTCAATTGCCGCCAACAGGTCGTCCCTACAGCTTGTAAAACACTATATTTATGCATTATATATTAAGATGAATAAAAATAAAATTCATGGCAGACAGACAGACATATTAATGCATGTGCTGAATGTTTAATCAATTCGTGGAAAAACTCAGGGAAAAAGCGGAAAAGCGAACGAGTTGTAAGCGCAAGTTAAAACACGCAAAAGTTTCTTAATAAAATTCCGTTTAATAAACTGCCTAATGGTCTGTGAGGCGCACAGAAGGACATGCACACCCTCATACACACCCCGCCCCACACAAACACACTGTCAGTTCTATACAGACAAACTGATAAAAGAAATATAGGCTTGTTTATATATAAGTTATAAGATATATATATATATATATATATATATATATATATATATATTTATATATTAAGTTGGGTTGTTTTTATTTTGCTTTTTAATTAAACTTTATGCGCTTTACTTTCATATTTTCTCTTTCATATTTTTTGTGCTTTCATTTTTTTGTAGGGGATTTTTTGTTTTTTTGCTTTGCTCCTTTTTTATGCATAAGCTGACAGAAGTGAGAATCCTGAACTTAGGCGAAAAAAAGGCAAGCAATGAAATAATATGAAATAAAAAAATATATTTAAGGGACTTTTCTAGGAAGTTGTGCGACTTTGGAATACGCTGCAATATGAGTAACTAAATCAAACTATTTAAACCTTTCAACTATTGGTACAGAGGGTCTGAGGAGACACGACAGAAATATAGCACGTGCAGTTCTCGTATGGGGTTCCCATTGGCAATTGTCGCAGAGGGCGTCTGAAGACTACCTGGTGGCGGACAGTGCTCAACCAAGGGTTTAAATCGCTTAACGAGTTAAGGTTTTTAGCTACTAATAGCTGAAAACTTCTTCTTCATAGTTGAATATTAGAGAGCTTGCGAATAATATATAATATAATATTCGGATTCAGCTAGATACCGCAGATCTCTGTTCTCAACGAAAGGCTATATACAGAGTTATAGAGATATATAGAGCATGCAAATAATAATAATAATAGAGTGTATACAAGGGCATTTTAGGGAATGAGCACCATGCTTTTCCTAAACTTCTGTAGCGTTTAAGTTCTGTCATAGATCTTAGATAATATAATATATAATAATTGAACCACTGCATTCCTAATATATCATATATAGGAATGGAGTTAGAAATTTAAACTAAGAAGAGAAAAACGGAAAATCTAAGAAAATTATATATCATCGCATAAGTAGTTATATACCACTAAATTATACTCTATGCAAAGTAAGCCTATTAGATTATTCTTTAATTTTATGATTTAATTTTGTATCCCCTTAGCCTGCAAATAATTTTCAAAATCTTCATGAAACCATATAGAAAACAAGATATAGGCTCTGTTTTTTAGATTGATTGAAATGTCAGTTTAGAACTTTCTTTCTTTATGGATTTAAACAAAATCTGTCAGATGCAGATGGAATTTCCAGCGAAATCCAACTGACGTCTAATATGGATATTTATTGTACAAGAAATGTTTTCCACTAAACATTCCATAATGGCTTTCACAATACGTTAAGTTGAAATAAGTCTCGAAATACGGTTTTGTGTACTTGAAAAAGTTTTATACGGCAGAACGCCTTCTCTAAAAACGAAATTATTATTTACCTCTGGTCCTCCGTATGGCTGCAGTGTATTTCAAGCGGAGATATAGGCGGCTTAAATGGTATATACTTTGGGCACCAGTCTCAAGAAAGTAAGTATGTTTTTTGATAGATAGGTAGCTCTCAGGGCCTTGATTTAATCAAGCTTATGCATAGCAGTGAGGCAGCGTTGTCATATGCTCAGCACCACACGATAACCAACTGCTGAATACGGGGTAACTCTGAAATACCACAAAATGAAGCAGCGAAGGAATGTGCTAGAAAGGTTTCAGTGCTACCAGTGAATCTAGCAGTTACAGATATAGCAAATCCTTTGGAAGAGGTTATGACAATAACAGAAATAAGCGTATGACCAGAGGCAGAACGACAATGTCTCCTATTGGTCACATCTTAGCCATTGAATACATCTAAAAATTTCTTCGGTTTTACAAGGTAAAGACTAGTAGGCTGGCAGTTGTAACTAGGTACTGCGCCATTCGACTTTGAGCTTGAAGAATACATGTGTTCCACGAAAAAAAAATTACAATAATAAGGAGAAAGAAACAATACAAAATATGTTCTTTACTTCTTCGAACAGTCTGGGAAATCTACCCATAGCTGATATCACTCACACTAAGTTCTTTGATTCACATTCAGCTGAGCTTCGTTACGTAGGTCGATGCTTCAGAGGCGAGTACGCCACCACTTCGCTATGCTATGATTGTCAGAACCATACAGTTTGAAGTATACAAATAAGTTACAGCATTTTTAATACTCTATGGCAACTTACTAGATTTCAATCAAACATCTTCATATCTTCTTCGGTTTTTTTTTTTGTAAAAACTGTAATCTTCAATACAATTTTAAAATGACCCAGCCTACTTATATTTTTCATGTTTTTTTTTTTGCCAAATAAACAGCTCTCTCAGATTCTGTATACGCAACGAATAACATTTTGACTAAAAAAGAAACAATTTCTTAAAATCTGTCAAACGAAACCAAGCTGAACAGTTATATTCGCTTGCGGGCTTAGGTGCTACGAAGAACGAAATTATGACCATTTTCATCTCATCCATTAACTTGCTGAAACACTTAATTGTCTTCAATACACACCTAACAAAGAAAAAAAACCGAACTATTGTTATATTTTGCAGAACATATTCATTTCATATTCATTCATAAACTTCTTGCAGTCTCTTCGTTGACCTTTTGTAAGAAAAATTTAAGAAGATATTGCCGTTCAGATTCTATATCCACAAAAAAAGAACAAATTGTTGACTAAATTGCAAACCGTTCCCTAAAATCTTTATATCGAAACCAAGCGGCACACTTTTATTCGCTTGCGATTTTGGGTGTTGCGAAGAAGGAAACTATTAGAGAACTTTATTTTTTATCTTTATTTTTTTTCTTTAAAGAGCAAAGAAAATATACCCGTATTAGAGAGGAAAGTCCCTTCAAAATAGAGTTTTTGAGCTTGTAATTGAGTAGTTGAGCTTGCAGGAGCTAACAACGAAATTGCATAATTCTCCTACGAATTCAATTTTTTCGTGAGTGCTCTACCAACAGAGTGCTTACCAATATTCAAAAATATATATTTTTAATTTTACAAACACGAATTTATTGCGCGAGTGCTCTACCAACAGAGTGCTTGCTATCGCTCTAGATTTTCCTTTTAAAATTCTCAGTCACGAATTTCTCGACTGAACTCTGCCATTTTTTTTATTGTTGTCAGCTTGCTCTTAGCTGTTACATAGCCGGCGACTAACTTAATAAACCCTTTTTGGCTTTATGAGTAATGGCCATGAAAACCGAATTTAAAGTTTATGTCAGCGAAAAATGGCGGCCTTTACGCTCTGACGCTCTCTCTGTGGCTGTCTATGTGAGAGTCGCTTATCGTGTGTGTGTGTGTGTGTGTGTGTGTGTATGTGTGTATGTTCAACCCGAACGGCAAATATGTTTGAACAACTTTATTGCGTAAAATGCCAAACATTCTCTAACTTGTAGACATGGCATACCCCATGCATGTGTGTGTGCTTGTCGCTGTGTGTGTGGATGTGTGTGTCACTGTGTGTAGATTGCTCTTCGCGCAAATCTCATTTGAATTATAATGATGGTGCCGCTAGCGCCTCTCTCTCACGCTCACTCAAACATACATGCTCACACATACTCATACATGCATGCATTGCTCAAAAAAGTGTTGCCTACTTTTCTGGGCGCTGCTTAAGTCACTTTTAAGCACACATTCCCACACACATACACACACGTGCACACTCACACACACCCGCCCAGCATTTCCGGCATTTTGTTCTACACAGCGAGAGCAGCACGGCTGATGTCCCGGCGATTTAGGTTTAATAAAAAGGCTCCTACATACCTGAACATGCCTGCGGCGGCAGTGGAAATATTAACGTCGTTGAGCTCTTGCGCCTGGCGACCGCGCAGCCCAAAGATTGTGGCTTGAAGCTCCGCAGCTGTTGCATAAAATCGGAGCACTCCATTAGGGCCACGTCGGCGAAATGCAGGTCGCACAGGATTTGGTTCTGCAAGTAAGCAAGAAATAATATAAGTACACAAATTGCCAAAAGACGGAGCAAATGGTTTTTGTTTGAAGTGTGAGATGTGGAAATTGTAATACTCTACATTTGCTATGTTTCAAGGCAGACAGGCAGTTTGTTAAATTTGCAAAAAAAAAGTGTTTAATTTAAAGAATTCTCGTAAGATATGCATCTAAAGTATTGAATTAATATGAAAGTAAGAATCGAAGCTAATGGTAGATGTTCGAACATTAGAGAACAGAGAATCTGAGCAGACAGTTGGATACATTTGGTGCAACTAGGAGTGGGAAACACCTTCTTACTACTCTTCATTTATTTATTTTTTGAAAAATTGGAAATTTCTTTGAACTCACTTGATCTAACAATATAAGTTAGCTACTCAACAAAAATAGATTGCGAAGTTGTAGTTTGATACTCTAAACCATAGGTGGTCTACGAAATAATATTTTATTCCTTCCAAAAGCAGCAAAACGCTTCAATCTGGAGAATATCTACAAACTTGCGTCAGTTCGACTTGAGCAGAAAATATAGAGATTGTTTAGAGACTGATTTCTGCTTTTCTTTAATAATATCATAGTTACCGCTAGAAAAGTTTTTCATCAGTTTTTGATGTGGTTGTTGAGGCAGAAACTGTTTCAAGGCATACGTGTGCACGGATATACTTTACAGATTTACTCTGAGTATATCGTTTCTAGCATTCATAATAATTAAAAAGCCACAAAATCTACTCTAAATTTGATATTTTATTAAACTTTCAAAGAGGAAATTTCTTTTTAGATCCTCTTGAGTTTAGAGTAACGCTATCTCAAAGACAAGGAAATCGAAAAAAATTAAAAACAGGTATATCGAAAATTAAATTTCTTTAAAGATATTTTTGAGCTTAAGGTGACGCTAATTCAGTAACAAAAATAAAATAATTTTGTGTTCTTGCTCCCAGCTTTCAGCAACCATTTCTTGTTTCCCAATTAGAATTCGCAGCTTGTCAGAAGATATTTTGATCAAAAGAAAAAGTAATGGCGGAAACTAAAAAAATATTTTGGACATTTGATGTTGACAGGTTTTGTTTGAAGTTCCATAAAAATAAATGACAACAGCTATGTGCTAATACGCAGACACCTGTTTTGTGCAAATGATAAGGTTTTATATATAAAAGATGCAGCTACCGCAAGGATTTTTTACCTGTAATATCAGCTATGCAGCAAATCAAAGATTACATGACCGATCTGTAACACCGTATTCTTGCGTTTTTCTCAGTGCACCAGACTGATAACGACTTTGCCTTTGAAGTAATACCACAAATGTATTTTGCAAATATAGGTCTTTTTTCGAAACATTTTGAGGAACCCAATAAAAATCATTTTGCCTACTGAAACTGTTCAAAAGGTCAAAAATGGGCGAATTTTAATATTAAAATACGAAACTTTAAGCGGATGTACTTAAGGAGTCCCAAAGCTTAAGTAATTCTTATTTTATTGCTGTCATATAAACATATTCTTCATAATACCCCAAACGATTTTAGCCAAACCTAACTACATACCTGAGCAACTCTTCTGGCCTAAAGTGCATACAAGTTGAAGCGAAAAATGAAAATGTGTTTTGGAAAAAAAAACATTTTTTCTTAGCTCAGGAATTGCTATGCGAGAGTATCATATGATTTCATTTTCATTTTGCCGCACCAGATTTTTTGTTTTTTTTTTTTTTTATTTTATTTTATTTCACGTTGTACCCCACCGGAAAACTACCCTTGCCCGCACCATAATATATTAATTTTCTTTTCGCTGCCTTGTCAATAATAAAGTCGCTCCACTGTCTGCCTGTAATATGTTGCATGCAAGTGATTATATACATAGGGATACATATATACCTATAAGTATGTAAATATATATATACATAATGATGTATATATATATATATATATATATAAACGTATATATTGGTAAGTTTGTATGTATGCGAGCTGGTGTGTAAATGATTTATTTTTTTGGCATCTTCGACTGCCATGTATATTTGATAAGCCCAGCCCCGCCTGATTTTTGATTCATGACCAATTGAGGAGTGTTGCCTCCACCCCCTTGGTGTGTGTGTGTGTGTCGGTTTGTTAATAAATTTGCTTACCTTGAACCTTCTGGCACGTTTCTGGTTCGGACCAGTCAAATTTAAACCACATGAATTGCAACGTAGACATTCCTCATGATAATGATTGTTATCATAGAGTGGTGATGGTTCTGTAAGTAAGAAAAATCAAAAATTATGAGAATTTTTATAACAAGTAAAATAAATGGCATTCTATATATCTACAAATTTGGTTTAAATAAAAGCAGCTGTAGTGTACAGTGGTACGCAAGTTAAAAAGTAGTTATAAATATTTGAGAATTGAGAAAGTTTGAAAAAAAGGGTTTTTCGCATGCTCAAAAGGTAAGATGGTAGCGTACTCGCCTCTACAAACCTAGTGTCAGTGGCACACTGCAAATCGATGCTAATTTCCTTATTAAATCTCTGTTAATTAAAGACACCGCCGTTCAGAATTCATTTGTTAAATTTTTGGGTGCAAAGGGAGCTGATTCAAAAATGTTGTTAGAATCTTGAGATATTTGAGGTCTGCATATTACCTATTGAAAAGTTCTGCGTCTAACTAAGAAAAACATAATTTTTTCGAAAAATTGGCTTTTATTCTTCAGCTCGAGCTATAGAGATTATAGCGATGCTCGATCATTTCGATACACGCCTTGTAATAGTCAGCCAAATGTTCCTTAAAATATGCATCAGTTTCGTGCAATGACTTCTTTGTTGGAGTGGATGCGCTTACCAGTGAGCCATCTTTTTAGGTTTTCGAAGAAATAGTAATTGCTGGAGCCAAATTTGGCAAATATTTTTCGTAAAATTAGCTTTTATACTGCAACATAAATTCCTTTTAACGATCCTTGCTCATTTCGATATTATTCTTGTATCTTGTATCTTGTATCTTGTATCTTGTATCTTGTATCTTGTATCTTGTATCTTGTATCTTGTTACTTGTATCTTGTATCTAGTATAGCGTTTCTTGTATCTTGAATCTTTTATCTTATATTTTTTCTTGTTATTTTCTGCCTTGGAGATTGTGTACAGCGTCAAAAAAGCTTGAAGTGGTAAGCAATAATAATTATATCTTATGTGGATTATTCCAGATGATACGCACGGTAACAAAACAGAAAAGCTAAAAAGTTATATTTCTAACTGAGCCGCACACTTTTCCTGTCGTTTTTGTAGTGGTTGGAAGTGTCTTGAGTATCTGCAGATTATAGACTAAGACAACTCCCTAAAAACTTACCAAATCTACTAACAATGCGTACAAGCAAACAATAAATATGCAATATGACAACAAAATGCTATCAAAATCCTCGCAAATACAAGTCCATAATCAAATTGCCATCAGAAATATTCACCTAAACAGCACCACGATTTTAAACCAGCAGCCAGCACAACTGTACCCACTGTGCCAGCATACACAAATCACTATATAATTGGTAGCTTTTGCGTTTTATATTGATAGCTTCGGTTACATTACAATTGGGTAAAAATTAACATATCTAACTGGTTGAACCATAATTGGATATGCCACTAGAAATTAAATGAAAATTATACCCTCATGAATTAAGTGCCAGCTTTGGTTGAACTATTTCATAAACAAACAACGAATGAAATGATTATGAACAAAAATGATACGACAGACCGACCCGTAACCAGGCCATCAACTGATGCGGTAGCTAATTTAAATTATAAAATCTGTCCACACACACACACACCCACTCTAGCTCATTGGGGCACACAAACACAGGCAATTATGTGTTGTCTATATCGATGTGGCAGATTATAAAAGATAGTAAGCCATGTACTACATAATGCTAGGCGGGCTAGGGGCTTGGCAACGAAACACAGCAACAAAAAAAAAATAAATAAAAATCGCTCGTTAATTTACATAACGAAAGAGAAAGGCTGGCAGCCAGACTGTCAAGCGACTCAATTACAACCGGAAATGAGTTTCTAATACAGCGAATTGTCAAACACACACACACACACACAATCACAGTTACACGCAGATATCTGTCAGTGGCAGAAACAAAAATGGCGTTCGTAGTATTAGGTTGGCCAGTAAGTTTGTGCGGTTCGAAAGTATGTTGCTTGGCAATGAGAAAGAACGTAATGAACTGCAACGTGATGGAAACTAAGCAGATAATGGATAAGTACTATATGACAACAAAAAACTAGATTTAGAAAACCTGCGATGCATTTTTTAGCTAATTAGAAGAACGCTTCAGAGATCCATGGGAAAAAAGTTATAAGTGGATAATACATTTGATTTCGCTTGATGATATTTTTACCAAGTATGTCAAAAATAAAATATATAATTAAATTTAATCTCTTTGATGTAGAATTATACGTTTAAAGATATCGTTACCAAGTTTGATGGCAAGATTTTAAGTTTTCCAAAGCTATCCACTTGACGTTGCTATTATCTCTCCAAAGGCGTATCTGGAGATTTCTCTATTCAAAATCGTTTAAAGAGAAGAGGATCCTACAGTTTTTAGTCGAATCCCAAATTAAAGTTTTTTCGAGCTTCAATAAGATTACAAAGTATTGCTTAGGAAACCCCGAAGCCGTCATTGGCTAACTTTTAACCATTTGTTTTATATTTTAAAAGAAATATTTTTCTTGATGAAGATATTCGATTTCGCAAATCAAGGATGAGTTAATATAGTGAAACGGATGGATAAAATAGAGCCTTCTAAAGAAAAGAAATAGTAAAGGTTATAAAAGTTGGCGCATTAGACACGAAAGGGATCGTGCAAAGCATTATTGTATCTACAAAATGATGGTGCTAGAGGCCAAGGATTACAATATAGTCTGAATGGAAAGACAAAAGTAGCTTTGTACATTAGAGCCAATGAGCCCAAATAAGACATAAAACACCCTCGAAACTAGCTCTATTAGAAAATTGTTGAAAAATTTAGTTAGGCTAAAAGTTGAAATTAAGTAAAAGAAATGAAATAATATATCCATTGAGCATTTGAATGCAAGTCGCAGCACGATTATATTACGCCATATTGTGCGTCTCTGTAAGCAAGGGGAAAAACTTTGTGGCCAACCCAATAAAAGCGATTTTAGAATGAGGCGATTTGCCTGGAAATGCACAAAATTTTACTTGTTAAATTGATGAATGCCTGTTGTTGGGCTAGAAGGACACTCCTTTAACTCACTGTATGGCATGGCAATCAAATACTAGCACTGATAATGAGCATATTCAGTTAATGTGCTTGCGTGTGTCGGTGTGTGTGTGTGTGTTGCAGTGTATATGTATTGGTTTGTTGTAGATTGTTTGTTCACATTCAGCTCGACACCGGAAATCATAATTAAATGAGTCAGGCAAGCGGAAATGCTCATAGTACATTATAAGACAAATACAACCACACACGGCACTCAAGCACACACGCACACAGACACACAACACTCATGCACACACACGCAAACACACGACATACTCTCATACACGTGCCACACTCAACTGCTTGCCAGTTAACACATTACCAAACCCTGGCAAATCTCTAGCCTCTGAATAAGTGACAATGATTTTTACAAATGATACTCGATACTCTTGAATTCACAAGTACTTTGAGTACTCAGTCTTGACTTTATTTATTTATTTATTTATTGTTGTGTGCAACAATTTTTGAGCAACCATTGTTAACACATTCCCTGCCCTCATATCACGTATACGCGTACGCGTCTAAAGTGCCGCGCGTGTGTGTTGCCTTGGTTCTTATTTTATTTACTGTTGAATTTTGGGGTCTATAATTTTGGAGTTTATTATGTTTGAGCATCATAATAAAAATCATAAAACCATAACGCGTCGCTGCCGCTCTCTT
Organism: Chymomyza procnemis; assembly: GCA_035046065.1. Classification (NCBI taxonomy): domain Eukaryota; kingdom Metazoa; phylum Arthropoda; class Insecta; order Diptera; family Drosophilidae; genus Chymomyza; species Chymomyza procnemis. The sequence goes on from JAWNOJ010000021.1 coordinate 22,698,709, forward strand.
ACTCTCCCTTCCTTGCCCCTTTAGCAACTGTGCGTGTGTAATTTTTGGTATGTGCCACAGTGCGTATGCGTAATAATTTTATTACAACGCAAATGGGCAAAAAACAAAAACAAAGTCACATTGTGGTTAAATGTGTGCTCTTTGTTGTCGCTGCTGCCTACTGCCTCCCTACCGCTCGCTACCCCTTTTTATGTCGCTTTTGATTTCGCCTTCGTTTTTATTATTTAAATTATAGACTCATATGTGACTGTGTATATTAAGTAAACTTGGTCAATAATTAATACCCTTTGGGAGTAACTTTTAAAATTTATAACAAAAATTGTTATTAGCTTTGTTTGAGAGAATTCCAAATTTATGGCTTTCATATGCTCAAAGTGCTGCATGGCTTTTGTAATAAATTCATTTCATTTTTTTCACAAATACATTTGATATAAATAATTCTTTTTAAAGTGAATTCTATCCAATAATCGCATTATGCACTTATCACATAAGCTTCATATTATCAACAATTGTTGCCATTTTCTTCATTTATATGTTAAACTTTGTAATATGTTAATTTGCATTTTTATAACTTTTATATGCTGCTAACTTGTTCTAAAATTACATAAAGTTGCTATGCACAAAAGTGTAGAACGTGGCTAAGTATATACTTGTGCAAATATTGGAATACTTTAGCTAGAGTCAGAAGCTGAAGCCATATGTCCTAGCAAGGTTTCAGAGTACAGCTTAAGCCTACCAAGGCAACAAGGGCAGTTACTTACTAAGAATCAGTTTTGAGTGCTTGATTTTTTATATTCAAATAAAGTGTTCCGAAAAATAGTAACTTGAGATCAGGACAAGCTGACTAAATACCGAGTATACCCTGGATACCAGAAATATTATAATAAGCAGACCTATGTCCAACTAAATCGTTTGGGCGATCAACAACCAGACCGCCAGAATATTTCGAAGAAATTAAACCCTTGGCCTTGCTATATAATCGGCATTGAAATTTCTAAAATCCCAATTCCTATCCTGAAGTAATGATAAATGTAAACTATTTTATTTCAATTGTTTTTTAATTGCTGTTTTAAATGGTAAATAAATTGTATACAAGATACAAGAAGAAATTTATTCTTAAAAAATTATTATTTCCTAAAATACTTCTCAATATATTAGTTTCACATTTTTTAGGGAGATTTGCTTTAACTTCTTTTTTGCCCGATAAAATGATAATTATAAGTAAACGAAAATAAAATACAAATTGTATTCTATAAAATATGTATTGTCAAAAATATGACATTTACGAAAAATTTTGAAACTTGTTTTTTTAATTTCTTTTTAAAAGGCCTATACAATGATTTTTTGCGCTACATTTATCATTCCTTTAGGTACATAAACTCTTTGTTTAAAACTATTTTTGTAATAAAACTTAAAAAATGCAATTCTTTAAAAAAATAAACTAACTGCTTAACTATAAATTTTTTAGGTTATAATATGCTAATTATTGGTGTTTTTTTTTAGATTTAGAAATGCTGATTTTGAATATTACAATAACTTTTTTCAATACTTTTGTAGAAATTTAAAATAATTTTTTGTTTATGGCTTTATTTTTCTGTAATGGCTTAATATTATTTTTTATGCAAAATTTAATCAATCAAAATATTTCTTTTTTTTTAGTTTTTAAAAGAGAAAGGAAGAAATCTAATATTTGTATGAATTTGAAAGTTTTCCAAAAAATATGATATACTAAAATACATAGCTTAGTCGCCTTTACTTATTTTTTTTTCTACGACATAAATACTAACTGGAAATCTCTTAAATAAGTTTTTTTTAACAGATTTCAAAGAATTGTTTAATTTGCTTCTGATAAATCATCCCATATTCGACATACCAAGAAAGCATATGAAGTATATACTTTTATATATATATAAAGTATATATTGAATTAGCAAATTTTTCAAATTAAAGCTTCAATTCAAATTCTCTTCTACTTTATAAACTTAAGAAAATTGCAACTTATTTTCCCCAAATTTTCATTTTTGTATATTGATGTTATTTTTCGCAAAAAAAACAACAAAAAAATATAAAACACTTAACCAGCAATACGGCCTTCATCTAGTCCGTAAACTTGCCCTACAATAAATTCCTGCTCCCCCCCCAAAAAAAACAACAAACTTTATGCATATTTTTGCATTAATAAAAACTGGCGCTTCAGATATTTGCATTAAGCCAACTTTCAGGGGCAATAAAATTTACAAAACGTTTAGAACCAGACTCTCTCGCTGCTCCTCTCGCTCCACTTGCTGCTCCCTGCCTGCCTGCATAAAGCTTAAGTACAAATGGCAACTAATTTTGGGTGCAACAGTTTGCGGCATGATGAAATTTTTTGGCAACACAAATTGGTAAAAGGCAACAAGCAAGCAGTAGTGACTGCCACGCCCCTGCCCCACGCTACGGCCGCCCATAAAGCGCTGACTGCCTGCGCTAATTGAAGAACTCACGACGAAGTACTGCTGCCGACACAAAGCAATTGTTGCCCGCATTGGGCACTTGGCCAGAACAGACTCCACAGCAAACGTTTCTAAATAAATTCATGACTTTGATAAATTACCAACTAATGACCCGAACGAATGGCAAACTTCTGCTTTTTATTGTCCGCCGGACCATCCCATTCAACCGTCCGTTCGCTCCGCCGTCAGTCCAGTGAAGTTCACTCCAACTTTTAGCTGTTTCAATGCAAGTCGCTTAAATGATTTTTTTTTTTTTTCTTTTTGGGGGTGGCTGCAACTGGTTGAGGGTGTTGGAAGTGAAGCTGGTGTTGGGATTTTAAGAGCAGCATTGTTGCTGTACCAAACAATTGTTGCTTAATGAGTCGTGGCAAGGTTTTTTGGCCTGACAGTACTTGCAATGAATTGCATGAAGAGTTCTCCGCATCGAGCAAGTAACAAGTGCAATTTGTTTTGCAAAATAGTTTCAAATAGAAGCTGCCACTGGGCGCTACCGGGATGCGGCAAGCGGTGGATACTTGGCTTTCCAGTTAATTGAGCGTAAATGATTCGGCACTGAAAATGCCACACAGCAGACAAATATTATGCACGAAAGTAGGAAAATTTTTAAACAAAGTTTCGAAAGGCGTTTTGACAGCATTGGCAGTTGTGGAAAAGTTTTCAGCTGAAGTTGACTTGGTTTTCAAAGAAACAAAATAGTTGCAATGATTTTCGTTGGAATTTCGTAAGACACTTCAGCTGCCTGTAAAATGCAGCTGCTGAGGTATATTGCTAATATTCTGAATAAAAATCTAGCTTAAATATTGTTTTGTTCTATCTAAAACCTTTGTACACAACAAATAAAGCTTATTCAAAAGTTCGCTATTTGTAACCCTAACCAGCTTTATGCTGTAGCTGTTCATACGGACGCACCTATTAAAAATTTTCTCTTTTAATTTTCTCTTCAAAAATGTCTAGACATTTGTCTGCTGGGTTATCAGGCACTCGTATGCGTGCGCCTGTGGCAATGTGGCAATTATATAGTGCAAACTTTATAAGGGACTTTACCTGGCTGGTTATATATTTTTGTTCCATTTGCTTGATTAGTGCAATGGAACTCAGTCTCTCTCTCTCTCTCTCTCTCTCTCTCTCTCTCTCTCTCTTAATGGAATTACCAATTGGCTTGGAACAACAATATTGGCTCAAAGCAATTGCGCATATAAATAGGCAACAAATAATTATGAAATTGGCATATCTTTTGCCAATTGAATGCAGATTTGCAAAAGTTATGCGGGATTTTTATTTCGTTAGCCAATCTCTACTGAGTTTTATAGCTTTTGTGGGCAATATTTTAGGTAAAGCTTATAAATTAATTACATGTACAAACAATCAGCGTAGGACGAAGCAAGTATTCCAAATATGAAGGTGAGAGAGCTAAGCTACCAAACTAACAAATTTTTACAAATAAAATCGGCTGTTTTTTCACTTTTAGGTGAAATTGGTTTTCTTTCTCAAAATAAGAGAGCCAGTTCCACAAGAGACATTGAGAAATTCTATGCCCTGGTTCGCTGAGCTATATCAACGATATGCAACTTTAACTTTAAAATTAATCAGCCTAAGTTGAACCACTTTTTACAAGTACACACTTATCTTTACTATTATTTTTTAATTAAATTTTTATTATATATTTTTTAAAATATTATACTGATTTTCACGATAATTTATAAATGAAAAACAACTCAGATTACTAAAATAAAAAGTAAAAAATTTGCAGAAATGTAAAAATTGCAAAAATTTCTGATCTTTTTGTTCATTTAAAAAGTAAAAACAAACAAAAAAATTTTTGCATATATATATCAATCACTGCGTCGTTTTATAATGCTGAATATCAACAAAATAGGATGACTATGATAAAGTCTTATAGCGCAAAAAATTGGACAAAATGCGTTGCTATATCTATGCTTGAAAACTTAGTCCTAGCGAATCTGGTTTATAAAAGATTTCAAGTCCTCTAAGTGACTTTAAGTGACTTTTATAGGTCTACAACTTCTCCTATGAGAAGCAAACTCTCAGTGCCAGCCGCTACAGTCCCTCAAATCTACTGCGATATCAGTCATAGCCACAGCTCTTTTCATTATTTAAAACATTAACTTTGATGATCTTTGCTGACGTCACCACTTAGTTAATGAATATTGGCAAAGAATTACTTTAATCGTTACACTCTGATGGAATCGGAATTGTTACCATGACTTATAGATAGACGCACATATGAAAACCATTTCACAATGTCGTTTCGTTAAATTACAATAAAAATGCTCAACTTTTCAAGCAGACCCCACTCAGAGCTAACGCAAGCGGGTGATTAACTTTAAGAAGGTGCTAAATAATAACTATTATGGGAATATAACCCCCTGCCCGCCAGCCTGACTGCCTGCCTGCATATAGACCCTATTAACTTAGCCACCCCCAAAAGGGTAATATCACTTAAAAAATTGTGCCAGGCCATAATGGTCGTACAGTCCAAGCTGACCAAGTGAATAAGTTACACCCCGGTAAAGTGTTAATTTATCAGGTCATAGAGTTTGGGGATTTCGGTGCCACGGGGGCATATAATATGCAAATGCTCGTTAGGCAAGAGAGCAAGCGTGAGAGGGAGGCCCTCCCTCAACCTCCTACTGCATGCCCCATTACAAGTTTCAACGTCAGCGACGACAACATCATCGTCATGCTTGGCCATGCCCGGATGCCATTGTGTTGTGGCGCCATCCGGACATTTGGGTCAGTTCACAACGGACAATTTAGTGCTCAAGTTTTCAATGAAATTTCACTATTGACAGATGCATTGATAGTCCGTGCCGCGCCGCCGGCTCTGTGGCATGCGAAGGGGAAATGCACGTTGTAGCCGTCGTAGTCGTCGTCGTCATCGCCGTTGTCGTTGTAGCTGTTACTACTTGGCAGCTGCTCCAAACGACAGTGGCATTCAACTTGGTAATTTTCTTACATTTTTGCAGGCGGGTCTCGCTCTCGATAAGTGGTTGGCAAGTTTCTTTTTTTTTTCCATTTTTTTTTTCATTTGGTGCGGAGTACGAGGCGTATACGCAACACTTAAGAACCCAAAAATATGCAATATGCTTTACAGCGAGGCAGCATAAATTTCAAAGTCAGTGACTGTGCCGCCCACGTCTCCATGTCCGGCACGTATACAACATGTACACTCACTCTTTCCCACTCCGAGTCTCTCGGCGTGTGTATATAGTATATGCTGTGGCGACAATTTGCGGTTTTTAATGGCAATAACGTGCCGAAAAATGTGCTCCGTGGCATGAAGCAATGCCGCATGCCATACCAGGCTACTGTTGTATTTGTATACCCTGCATTGGAGGCGAGTATGTTTGGATTTGTGAAAATGTTGACTGATGGTACTGATGGTACAAAAAAGTTAGAAGCAGTTGTGTCTGTTTTTTTAGACCGTGGATGGTTTCTAAATGTTCAACATTAAGGGGCATCTTGGGTCCTTATCAAGCTCCTTACATGGAACATCCCTAAAGACAACCATGTCAGCGAGAACCCCACAACAGTTGATCCACCACTTTTTTAAATAAAGTAATGATATTAGGAAGTAGCTGTGTGTTACGCTTAAGGTCATGGATCATTCTCCAAGACCTCGGTATCATTGTGAATCCCACAGTACTACTTATTTGTCATTTAAGGCCAACGTTTCAGTTGGGAGCCCCACGGTATCATTCAGGTCAACCAACTCGTTAGCAAAAATAATATTATTATTTAAGTTAGTCTTTATTTTTATTTCAAAGCGTTAGGGCTTAAGGATAACTGCATTTTATAGTCCAACTCAGGGTTCGATTCTTTCGATCTATATGTCACCGAGAGCCAGATCCCCACGCTATCTTATTGAGTGATCTACTTTGATGTTATTCAATCTTCTAACTTCTAAAACGTGAAAATTCGAAAACTTATTGTTGTCGAAGTAGATCCAAAAACTTTTGTTGGGTTGTTAGTTTTTTGTTTCAAAATCCAACCCCATCGCCCATGAGTGCGCAAAGTTAGGGGTAATTGCATTTTATGCTCTAGCCCAGGAGTTGAACCCTATGACCAGTGTATCAACAAGAGCCAAATCCTTACATTTGTATTTTAAACGATACACTTTGAAAGCCAGAAAGGTATTTCGAGAATCTGAGTCTGAATCTATCAGAATTACCTTTTTTAAAACATTCACTGAAAGATTCCCAAAATTTTTCTTGATGGAGTCTCAAGTCTAAAGACTAGCTGCCTCTTAGTTTCAGCGTAGTAGTAGCAAAAAATCCAAAAGTTTTTGTTGAATTTTTAAGTTTTTTGTTTCATATTCAATCTGCATGGGCTGTGAGTGCGAAAAGTTAAGGGTTATTGCAGCGTTATGCTACTGCTGGGGGTTGGCTCCTATGATCAATATATCACCGAGAGCCAGAAGCTCACAGTATCAACTAAAATGATCTACTTCAATATATTTCAAGCCTTTGAGTACGAATTTTAGAAAGAAGCACACTCACTAATTTCGGAATAGTCAGCTAAAGTTCCCTAAAATTTTGTTTGATTAAAGTAAACCCCTGTGGCCTATAAATCCCAAGAGTAAGGACTAGCTGCGTCTTTTCTTTCCATGTCAGGGATTTCCACTTATATGAAAAAAAAAGTCAGTCACTTTGGAACAAAAATCACCATAAAAGCCTCAGAGTCCTAAGAATCACTGATAGCAAGAAAATCTACTAAAGAACCACAAAATTTTGTTTATTTTATAATTTCTAAAGATTCTGACATATATATGTATTTGTAGTAGATGTTTTTAATATCCCCACTGTATTTTAATTTTTAACACCATTATCTCTCTATATAACCTCGGTTACGTTTCGAAATACGTTAAAGTCTACATGGGTAGCCCACATGACTTTAAGAACTTTTAAAAAGAATGAATTTACATGATAGCCCGGTATATATAACTCAAAGAATTTTTAAAACGAAGAGCTAATAATTTAGTTAAGTCCCAAATACATGTTTTTCTTTAAAATCGTTCAAAAAATAGCTGAAAATCCGCCAAACTACAGTGTATTTACAATTCGTTAGCTTTAACTGACAAAGGCCACAGCTGTTAATATTTCTTTGGTTTTTTTTTGTTTTTATGGCAAAATGGCTTTCGAGCACGAGTTCTAAAGGACGAGGGGCGTCGTAGGGCGTTGGGTCTGCAGCTGGGCGTGGCAACTGAAGCGTGAGTTCGAATGAGTTGTGATTAGGTTAGTCACATTGTGCGCATATATCAGGTCTAGTTTTTAGTAAAATGTCTTTTTGATTGGCCACTTGTTGAGTTGGCCAACTTTTCAAACTGTTGGGTTATTGTGTTGAGTTGGCCACAAAATCAATTTGGTAATGTCTGAGCGGAAATTGCGCAAAAAAAAAAAACTAAAAGGAAAAACAAGAATTCCTATTTTAAGCGAATTAGGGGTTTTTGAGGAGAACAATACAATAAATTTAAATGCTACTGCAAAATGATCTTAAAATGGCAATGAAAACGATAATCTGGAAATTTTTGCATCAGACACTAAATGGTTACGGATATGTTGAATGGATAGTTTTATAACTGGAAGGTAATGTAGCAAAAAAGATATATATTGTAGCCTTCAAAGAATATTGTAAAGCATTAAGTTTCCTGTTATTAATATCACATGATTTATTTATATATTGGGCAGTGGAGAGATCTTTGAAATGGGCAGAAACCCAAATCAAAATATTGGGTTGCCCAAAAAGTGCGGATTTTTTGAAAGAGAGTAAATGCATTTTTAATAAAACTTAGAATAACTTTGATCAAATATATAATTGCCATTTTGTTCGATAACCTGTTGCCATTTTCCTGGCAAATTTAGTATTCCACGCTCATAGAACTTCTGGCCTTTATCTGCAAAAAACTGAACCAAGTGCGATTTTATAGCCTCATCATTGCCGAAAGTTTTACCATTTAAGGAGTTCTGCAAAGATGGAAATAAATGGTAGTCTGATGGTGCAAGGTCAGGGCTATATGGTGGATGCATCAAAAGTTCCCAGCCAAGCTCACTCAGTTTTTGGCGAGTCACCAAAGATGGTCCTAGTGGAAGATGACACCTTTACGATTGACCAATTCTGGTCGCTTCACCTTGATGGCTGTATTCAATTTGTCCAATTGTTGACAGTAAACATCAAAATTAATCGTTTGATTCCTCGGAAGCAGCTCAAAATATACCACACCCTTCCAAACCCACCAAACAGACAGCATAACCTTCTTTTGGTGGATATCAGCCTTTGAAGTGGTTTGAGCTGGTTCACCATGCTTGGACCATGATCGTTTTCGACTAACGTTGTTGTAAACAACCCATTTTTCACCTCCAGTTATGATTCGTTTTAAGAACGGATCGAATTCATTGCGTTTAAGGTGCATATCACAAGCGTTGATTCGGTTTGTTAAATGAATTTCTTACTATATACTATAACGTCTTTAGAGAGTATAGAAGAGATATTTGGTACGAAATTAAAACACATTATAAGGAAAATATAAGAGCATCAATGACAAAATATGGCTGGTTAGGAAGGACAAAGAGCCTATGAGGAGATGTCGCACAAACGCTCTAGAGTGAAAACTACAGGGCACGATATGACGCGGTGTACCCCAAACAACATGCAGAAGAAGTGTTCACGAAAAAACCAGCAAATCATTTAACGAGCTTCGAGCTATTGCTAGAGATAGGGACAGTTGGAAGTCCTACATTGAAACCTTACATTTAAGCATTTCTTTAAAGGACAGTTTGCATTTTGATCGAACGAAGGCTGCTGCTGGGAACTTAAAATTTTACATGTAGATAATGATTCCTGGTAATGTTTTGAGCTGGCATATTTACGTTGTTATTGACAGAATCAAATGTACCAAAATCAGAAGAGATATTGCAGGTAAATCTAAAGCCTTACCAGAAAGGCCTAACGAAACAAAGGATTTACAGATTGAAGCTAAAATTGGGTATGTTCGGAATCAACTGTTGCTGCGAGCTTTATCAAATGAGAGATTTCAAGTGGAACTAAATCGAACCGCAGTGAATCCACTTGATTTTGTTTAGATTTCCGCTAATACTTTAGGTTTACTTGCATTATCTCATTTGATTATAACTAAGAACTTGTGCACAAATTTTGAAAAAATACTGCATCTATTATGGGAAATAGCAGAGTTTTTGGGGTCTAAAGCAGTTAAGGCTTATGTGAAGATTGAAGAACCATAAAATTATTATTTCGAAGTATATATGAAAAACTCCTTGACTCGAAATAATATTACATAAAGAGTTATAGAGTTATCGATAAGGAGAAATTGGTATTGACTTTGGAGTGGTGAGTGACTTGAGTCGATGCATGCAGCAGCCCAGCTACACGTGCTTAGCTGCTTATCCAACTATTTATCTTTTATATTATTTATCTGCTTAGCTTTTATCTATAATGCAGCTAAAAAAACCAAATATGTGTAGAAAGTTTTTCTAAAGAGCAAAGTTTGTGTGTTTTCGATTTTTTTTTTTTGTATAAAGAGCAACAAAAGTGGGTCAAAAGCAGTCTAGGGGTGTATCAAAGTGCAACAAAAGTTAATTTAGTTTTAAATCGTTTCACACACGCACCCTCCCTTAACACCATCCCCCCTACGCACAACCCACGAAACCTACACCCATTTGATTATGCATATCAACAAAATCGAAAAAAAAAAGAAAACGCAGAAGTTTAGATAGAAATTCCTTTCTTTAGCTATCAGGGTTGTTGATTTTATATGCAAACTATACGTAGATATAAATATGTGCGGGGGGTAGCAGCACTCGTTTGCTGGGGATAAACTTGTATATGTACAAGGACATATGGGATACGGATAGAGTTAAGATGACATTTTCGCTTGACAGGTAAGTAACTAATGCAAATTTCACTACAAGTTGTGGGGAGGTAGCATTTTGGTAGTGTTGGGGGCAGCTTGTCAGATTTACTGGGCAAGACTTTTGCGAAAATTAATTTCAATGCCTTCAATCTTTGCCAATCACTCACTTTTTCACTCAATCAATGTCAGACTAAAGGGTCGAAAGGCAAGCAAAACTTTTACCATATAAACGTGTGACGTCCCCTGTCTATGCTCATTGTCAACGTTGTCAGCCTGCTGCCTGCTGCTCCCAGGCGCACAAACCCAGGGGTTGTTGTTGTCTAAGTTTTTTTGGTAACAATTTTTTTTTTTCCAACAAAATTGTTGCTTAATTATTTTCAGCCCTGGTACTGACAAATGCCGCGTCATCAAACATGTACACGTCATTGTCATTGTCGCTGGAGTTGGGGTTAGGAGCAACAGTGGCGCCGCCGCTTGCTGCCTCCAATTAGCAAAACAGCAACAGCAACAAGAACAACAACAACTTGTTGGGGAAACCTTGCTAGCGCTTTTTTGCGTTTTGCTCAATTTGGCTGCTTTTGGTCATTAAAGATTTCCCCGATGACAGCAAAAATTTGCGCTTAAGGTGTGTGCTCAGTAAGGGTAGCCAGCCTCGGCAAGAAGCCTGCCTCAGCCACAAACTCAGCCTCAGTCTCAGCCTCAGCCTCAGCCTGTGCGGCAATGGCATTGAATTGAGCTTGTTGAGATTTTGCGGTAAAGTAAATCAAAAAGTTGGACTTTTGTTAAAAACTTTGCATAAAGTTGGTGTTGTTAAATTTTGCTGCGTCATTTGTTAGACGTCAAAGGATTGCCAAGGATACAGCTCAATTGCGCGCCAAGCAGTGTTTTTTGTGTTCGTTAGGCCCGAAGTTTTATGGTATTTAAACAACCAGAAGTATGAGAAAAATCTTTGCACGCCGCCCTCGCACAAGTTTTTAATAAAGTTTTTATTTGTAATGTTCCATATTCTTTTTTTTTATTATTTCTGCCAGGAAGCAGCATAATAGTTTAGCTTTTTTTATGTTTCTATTTGCTGGCACTGCTTGAGTAATTCCAACGACAGTTTTTTAATTTCTCGCTGTGCAGTAATATTAAAACTGTCAGGTTTGCGGTTTGCTTGCAGTAATTTCGAGCTCAGTTGTTGGCAGAAAAAAAATTGTAATTTAATTTCTTGGCTAGATTTTGCGGAAAAATAAAAACGGCAGTAAAACTAAGCGGCGGCATTAAAAGTCGCCAACAAAGCAGTTAAACTACTGCTTGGTTTTTATACTGCTTGCCGGCTTGAACGTGGGCGGGAGTGTGACTTTAAGTCGCTTTGGCATAATTTTCTGAAAAATTGTTGTATTTTCGAAGTCTCAAGTTACTCATAGAAATAAAGGTATGAAAAACAAAGATATAAAAAAATATCTTGCAGTTCTAGCGCATTGGGTTCGGTTCGCTATGTTTCGCAATAAACTTGTGCCTCGATAAACGTAGTAGATACGTGCCTGAGCAAGCCGCAAAGTTTGAAGCGAAGCTGGCTATAAATCAGCTTTTATATACAATATATAGCTTTATACTTTTATTAATAATCTACCATCCATCTAAAATAACATCTTCTACTTGAAAATGGCTTCCTAGTTTGCCATTAAGTACAAGTCCCTCTTGGTTGCATTGGTTTTGAGAATATCTGTATTTCTTTAGGAAAATATTCTAAAAAACCTTTTGTTGCATATTTTTGCAGACTTCTTTATATTGTTCTAATAGCCTATTAAGATCTCGTTAAAATTTAAGACCACAATCTTTAATAATTTCTTCTTCTTGAAAATAGTTTCCTAGTTTGCTTCTTCGTACAAGTCCCACTTGTACAAAGTGGCCTCATTGTTTTCGAAGTCAGATTCAATCAAGTCTTCTGATTCATTAATATCTCTATGATTTATAACGACCTTCATCTAATTTTTATTCCAGTTCAATTATCTGAAACAAACCCCTTCTTCAAAGATATTTTATAACTGTCATCATAAATTATTTCGGGCAAAAAAGAATCCCAGCGCTGATATTTTTAATATCATTCTACAACCTTCTTATGTATTTGATACAAGTCTACATTGAAAATTTTATATTATATTTATTTTTTAGGCATATTCTAATTTAAAATATAAATTAATAAAATATATCTGATTGACTTTTTTTAAAAGTCGAAAGACGTATATTCGAGTTACACCGAGTTACAGTTGTATATATTGATTTTTCATGAAAAATTGCACACGTATTTCTAAATTCAAAAGCTACGAAAATAATCCTTAACTTTGCAATAGGTAAGCCATGTACCATCATACACTAGTGATATTTTCGATCTCAATAGTACTCTGTATATGGTTGCTTTTTTTTGTATGTTTTCTGTATAAATCGATTTTCGAAAATTGTGGCTTGAGGCCACTTCTACTCGAGCTGAAAGTGACTTCGCGGTTGAAATTGAAATGATTAACATTTATTGTTGCTTTAAGATAGGCATTGGATATATTTGGAATATAATACCAATTTTTAACAAAAAAATTATTCTCGGAAATTAAAGTTTTTGGAACTTTTTCAGCATGTGAAAAAATCGCATTAACAGTTTAGCTAAAATTTAAAAATTTTGTCTCATATTCTTTAGAAATATATTATAGTTGTATGACAAATTTGTTGGCTCTTCTTCAATATTTTGAAAATAATTGTTTTTATTGCAAAATCGCATTAACAGTTAGTGAAAATTTTAAATTATTGTCTTACGAAATAAAGAAAATTTACGAAGTCAAAACATGCTACTTTTCGTTAGAAAAAAGTGATAGTTGGAAACCAAATTTGTTTTTGAAAAAAATTGGTCATATATATTTTTTTTTTCAATTTCATAAGCAATTTATTGGGTTGAGCGAAGGAACCCCGGGCGATTTTTTAAAAGAAAGTAAAATACAAGTAAATATCTTTGGATGCTTGCATTACGAACGCATCACAGTGCGCGATTGATGGTTCTCAGTATCTTCAATAGTTAGGAACCAAAAGTCCAGATCGATTTTAAGACGGTCTTATAGAGTACGACAGCGTACACTAAGACGAAAAGGTAGACAGCTAGCTATTAGTTGGGGATGTGTTCTTTTTGCATCGATGTGTCTACGCCGTGGGAGTCCAGTAGCGCTTCTTCTTAAGCGCTTGACTGATATTTGTACAAAGCTTATGGAAACATAATGGACTGCAGTACGTTTAATCAATAAAGAAGTCTGTGTGGGGGTAGTAGCGCGCAGCTGGTAGCCGGTAGAGCCCCTTAATTTTTTTTTTTTTGCTAGAAATCTTCAAATCTGCCTGTAGGGCTACAAGTGCAGGAGCTTAGTGCAGCTGTCCGCCTAAATGTATGCTGCATGAAATTTGAGTTTGGTTCAATTAAGCAGACAAACTAAGCTAAGCCAGTAGGCAATCACACACGCACACCCACACACACGCACACTCACACACACACCGCATATAAATATGTCCAATGATGTGTGAGTGTGTCTAATGCGCATCGTACATGGCAGGACTTAATTAAATTCTTTGCGTATGGCGCGCACATACAGAAAACCTAGGCACTAGCCTAGGGACTTTCAGACTAGTCAAATAAAAGCAATAACTTCAAACTTTAACACACTCACACACACACACACACACATACGTGCACATAGATACGCACTTGGCGCGCATTAGTAGCCATTCCCCCGACTATTTCTTTACTCTGCCTAATGGGTCAGGTAATTTTGTATTGTCGTCGTCGTCGTCGTCGTCATTCTCTCTGGACTACAACATGTTTAATCCAAATTACGGCAATACACACACACCCGCACACACACAACACCTACTAACACACAGATACTCACACACACCCACACACACACACACAGCCAACTCTTGACCCCTTGCCACACTTTTGGCGCAGTTTATTTCTTTGTTTAAACTAAACTTTAGTTAGTGTAAGCAACCAAATTTATTCTCTGCCTCCAAACGAGTTCTATTCGCTTTTTTTTGTTTGAGAATACGAAGGGTTTATCTATTTTGTGAAATGTTTTGGCATTTATCTATTACACTTTCTATCTCTATCTTTTTTTTTTTCAATAATTTCGTTTTAAATAAAAAAAATGTGCAACAAATAATAATAAAAAAATCCAAGACTTAAAAACAATCTGCATTGGTAGAAAAAACGGCGAGGAAAAATATTTTAATACTTCTTATTTTTAAACTTAAAATAAAATAAATTCTTTTTTTTACGTTCGGTACGCAGCAGCTAAAAATGATTTGCAATAAAAAAAATCGCTAGAAAGCTCTAGATTTTGCAGGCAAAACTTGTTGCCCAATTTAAGCAAAAAGCTTTGTGCAAAACATATTCTTAATTATTTTAATGCAAATTTTTTTTTTAAACTTAAACTGGTAATTAAAAACAATTAAAGTGTGTTCATTTTTACAGTCAGTACGCAGCAGCTAAAACTGCTTTGCTTTAAAAACTAGTTGATTTTTTGGCAAAAGTTTTATACAAAATACATTTTTTTTAACCAAATTTCATTTTATTTTTGACTTGTAATTAAAACCTAAAGTATAGGTGGCGCTAGCACGAAAATGGCTATTTGAAATGCCGCCAAAATCAAAACTGATGTACAGTCAATATTGCTTGCGCTAAACTCTGTTTAAGACGATACGATACGCATTTATCTATTTTACAGTAAAATACTTAAATATTTTAAACGCGTCACACAGCTATGCTTGGGAAGTGTAGTTTGATTCAGCAGCAGCCTTTGACTCTGCTCACAGAGTAATTTTTAAAGCTTATTAATAATTACAGCCATACTAAAAAATATCTAAGAATTATATATAATAATTCATTATTTTTTTTTAATATTAGCAATTGTTAACTTTTATTGATTTTCAATAAATTGCAAATATTAAAATGTTAATACTAGAGGCACACTCATTGCTTTATGACAAAAATAAGCAGAATTTGAAGTCTCTGTTCAGATCTTAAAAAATATGTATACCGCTTGACTATTTTGTCATCACTTCAAAATCGGAAGCTAGAGATATTTCAATTAAAAGCAGTTCCATGGGAACAGAAGTAGAGACTTGCAGCTCATAACATCTTTAATTAATAGAGATTTGCTGAGGCAAGTAGTGTTTATTTGCTAGCTGTGACAGTGCTAGACCTTCAAACGAAAGTTTTTGAGGAAAATAAATTCCTTATTTTACTTATTTAAATTATTGGATTATACTAAAGACGATCCAGAATTGCTAAATTTTGCCGCATTTTTACTAAATTTTAATTTGAAAGCTTTAATTTTTTGCCTAGCAATTTGGTGTCACTCATTAGAACTACTTATTGCTACATGTAACATTATCTAGGTACGCTGTTGAAATAGACTGCTAGCAGACGGTGGAAGAAACATTTACTTTTTGTATACGATTGGCATTGGAATTATTATTTAAAATGCATTTTTTTAAAACTTAATATTTACAGTACGTATGTTATCACTGACTACAGAGGCTATCGGCTTTGTCACTTCCTTAGTCTACTATCGCATCAAGCACGCAACAGCAAGTACAGCAACATCAATTACTTGGAAACAGATCGTATTTTTGCTAGCGATGCCAGTGCTAACTAGCAAATCAAACTACCAAAATCTACATTTTAGATTTCTGTGGTTTTTTTAAAACTAAATCAATCTATTTTGAAACATTTTTCATTTGCAGAAATACATTGCCAATAATACCCGTTTAATTTTCACTTCCTATATTGATAATGTATTTGCTTACCTACTCTACAACCATTATCTACCCTTGACGTCATCTTTGGCTGTACCCAAAGTAGTAAAGCATCAACTTAAAATGCACTAACAACAGCATCCAACTTTGGATGACAACACATTGCGCGATTCTCAGAAGTTATGTCAACATATGTGAACACTCCATTTAAATTCTCAACATTTTCGTTCTTGATTGGTTTACAAGTTATGATTCTTGCCACATTTTTCCAACTTGCTGCGACATCGAGATGACGCCAAACATTCTTGCCTAACGACACCAGCTTATTTTTTAACAAAAAATTTCTTATCTTTCTGGGGCCTCTGAGACATAGTTATGTATATTTTCCCAGATAGAGGCATTCACAGTAAACATTTTAACTGAAAGTGCCAAAAAAAACTTGACTATGGCAACTACAAATCCTTAAAGTTGTTAATTTTTTATATGGAAAAGAGATAAGTGTATTAACTTTTAGCATAACTCAGTTCAAAGTAAAGTTCAACAAATATTATATGTTTACTTTTGGGAAACGAACTCAGGCATGTAAGCTCTTTTAGTCGTAATAACTCGAATTACCAAAAATAAGTTAAATTTATGTTTTGAATTCCGAAACAAAACGAAACTGCTGCGTTTGTATATTTTGGAAAATAAAAGCGAGTCACACTTCAGAGAAACCAAACAGTTAAGTTTTACAAGATTTTTCTGCAGAATAACGCATTTTAAGGATTTTCTTAAAATGCTTTGCCAAGTTCTAAAGATCTTAAAGTTATATTTTCCGTTAAACTACGCTGGGTTTCTATTCTTTTTAAACTTATATATATACATTTTTTACTTTTATCTGGGTGATGTCGAGTAGTTTAAAAATAAAGTTGAACAATTTTCAAAAAATATTTTTGGGAAACGAAACTAAGCATTTAAGCTTTCTTCGTTAAAATTATACTCATAATACTTCGTATTGTCATTACCAATAAGTTCAATTTATGTTTTTAGTTCTGAGAAAAGTTACAAAAATGCTTGCAGTGTGTTATATGTTTTCGTGAAAATTTAATACTTTTATTTTATTTAAAATTTTTCCTATCATATTTTGCTAACTTTTTAAGATTTTACGGAGTAAGATAGAACTTGGCTGGTTGGTTTTTTTTTTTTTGGGAAACAGCTCATTTTTCAGATGAACGCATTTTGTGGCTTTTCTTACAATTTTTTGCCAAGTTCTGAAGATTTAAAATTTTTACATAACATTTGCTTGAATCTATGTTCTTGGGTAATACAGCCAACTTCTACTCGTTTTAAGTTGATACGTATTTTTTTTTTACTTTATAGAACTGGATGATTTTGTGTAGTTTAAAAAGTTAAAAAGTGTTCAATGAATATTTAAGAAAACAACCTGTAGTTAAGGAATAAAATTGAACAATTATGCAATATATTTTTTTAAGAAACAAAAAAGTATGCACGCTTTCTTTTGTGAAAATAATAGTCAAAATAATTCAAAGATTAGTTTAATTTATGTGCGAAATTCTGAAACAGAGGTACGAAACTGCTTTGTTTTGATTGTGGAAAATAAAAACAAACTCGTCAGTCTTATAAGATATCATTCAGAAGAATTAATTTTAAGGATTTTCATGAGCTCTACTGCCAAATAACATAAAATCTTGCTTTGTTGTATTTTTTTAAGATTTTTAAGATGGACTTCAAAACAACTCAGGTGATACTTAAAATTTTTCTCGCATTTTATCCTGACATTACATCGCTTCTCTCTTTTTATATAAGTGGAAAATTTATACCTTTATAAAAAAATTTTGTCCCATAATTCATTATTTCTTTTTTCAAAACCATTCGAGCGTAAACGACCAACCAAAAACTCTTAAAATTTTAGAAACTTTTGCGCTTAATATACATAATAATATTTGGAATTAAAGTATATACATACATAATATTTTGTTAATGATTCCTGCACCTCAACTCTTGGAGACTTTTTTATGGCATTTTCCTTAGTTTTAAAATAAAAAGAAAACTGACATGAATAGCAATTAAATGTAGAAAATTATTGCAACTAATTTAATTCTTAAAAAAATACTTTTCTCCGATGCAGATGTGTACACACTGCTTTGAGTGTGCAGAGTATTTGAGAGTCGTTGCAGCTCGACGTTCACAAATGCCATTTTTTTTTCTTTGCTTTGTTTGTTGTTTGCTTAGCAAACGCATGTGTGTGTTAGTGTGTGTGTGTGCGTGGTTGTTTGCGATTTAGTATGGGTGTGGCCCTACGCCCGTGTGTGTGTGTGTGCATGTGTGTGTGCGGTATTTCATGTTTTAATGAATCTATAGTCTGCCATTTTGTTCTTTCTTAATTGAGCCAAAGCTAAACTCTATATCTTAACCTCTTACTTCTTGTTCTCGATTCTATTCTTACTCCTCCTACTTTTCCGTAAATTTTCTTGTTTTCGTGCTCAACATTGTCCTTAGTGTTTGTCGTCCGGCTGCAGTTAGATGTCCGATCAGGGGCATCATGGTCCCTGGGCAGGGACTACATTTGACTGCCTCAATTAGTGGCCATTCGTTTTTACTTTCAGCTCGCCCCATCGCTCGCTCTCTGTATCTCTCACGACATTCATCTCATGCTCCAGCCATACTCTTTCGAGCGCTTGCGTGCACAAGTTGTACATTAATTTGATTTTATGAAAATATTTGACAAAAAAAAAATGACACGAAACGAGAAAGTCCATAAAAAAAGCTAAATTTGGCTATGAAAACAAAGCGATCGTTAGTGGGACACTTGAATCCATTAATAATTAAGTTTAAATTTGGTCGATTGGGTTTTTGTTTATGTGCGGCAGCTCGAAGGTGGAAAGGGTTAATTTGACAAAATTGTATATTTTTTTTTGGGGTAAAACGGTTGGTTAGTTTAAAAAACTAGCCTGCTTGGGAACTTTTGTTTAGAACTACCGGCCTGTTGCTGGAATATAATATCCGTTATCAGAAAAAATTGTATGGCTCTAAAATTTACTTCCTTAACGACTGCTTGCTGGGAGAAATGAAAGTCTGTACAGATTAAATGATATGGTAGCAACTTCCTACCGTTCCCAAAGAAATACATGCATCTAAATCTTCCTGCAGCCATTAAGACAGAAAAATGTATCTGAAAGTATGAGCTCTATAGATCTAAGAATCTTCTAGCATCGTTGCTGCATACATTTTAGTTATTTTCAGGTGCACAAAAACCATAAATGGTCTTTCTAAGAAGACTCAATCCATTGAGCTCCAAAATTCAGCGAAAACAATGGTATGAAGTGGAAAGCTACATTCTGCTCTCTTTAAGGCTGTTTTTCAAAGAGTTTTTAGCAAAAACTTATTGGCATTTTAGACACTCTAGCAGGGTAAATGGGACTGTATACCATTTAAGTTCTAGGAATTACTTCTATAGTCGATAATACAGGAGCAATGCAATGCATTGGTATGCGCCTAAAGACAGTCAGTTGGTATTTCTCTTAGAAGCTCTCGAGGAATAGAGAATTTGCTAAATTGCCCAAATGAGCTCTAAAAGTCAGCCTTTGTGTATTATGGAAGCAATGAAATGAAATGGATGCTACTTTCTGCTGCCTTCTGTGCTTAAGGTTGTTTTACATAGTTTCCCTTTACAGGGTTTTCAGTAAAAGCTTAATTGCCTTAAATATAGAAGACATCTTATGGTGGAAATGGGAATATTGTCTAGTTGAAGTCCAGAAATTACTCTCGCGCTAATATAGAATACATATATATACAATTTAAGTTATAGAATTGAGCCCCATAGTAAGCGATTATAGCTATCAAAAAGTGAACTTCTAAAAATTTGATTGCATTTAGATACTTCCGAGACTTTAAGTTATCAATTTATACTCTTCATTTGCATAAAATCTATAGACAATATGCTAAATCATATGAAATTCCAGAAGCAACTCCAATGGTAAACGATAATAAATGAGTAATGACATGGAATGGAATGCCCTTGAAGTCAGCAATCTACTTTGCTATCAAACAGTTGACTTCTAAAAATGCGATTGCTCTTAGATGAACTGGAGGCTTTATATATTCAAGTTATGCTGTTCATATGCATCAAAACTATAAAGGATGCCCGAAAACTCTGGTATCAGCTCATTGATCTCTAGAAATCAGCACTTTTGTGTTATAGGAAAAATGAAATGAAGTAAGTGCTATTTTCGACTGTCTTCCATAATTTCTTTTCACAGAGATTTGAGAAAAAACTTGATTGCCTTAAAGGCACGCTTGCGTGGTAAATTGGAATACATAAAATTTAAATTCTAGAAATTACTTCTATAGTAAACGTTGATAAAGGAGGAATAAAATGGAATGGGATACAGTACTGTACTTAGCTTAGTAAAAGTTGACTTCTAAAATTATGTTTGCTCTCAGCTGCACTCAAGGCGTCACATATTCAAGTAATTCTGTACATAGAAACTGTAGAGGATGCCCAAAAACTCTAGTATCAGCTCATTGATCCCTAGAATTCAACCATTGTGAGTTATGAAAGCAATGAAATGAAACGAGTTTGCTACTGCCGTCTTTGTTAAGACCATAGATGCGGGTTTTTTTTAATAAAAACTTGTTTTCCTTAATGACACTCTTCTGAAGCAGATATATTTACTCTATAAAAAGCGATAATTTAGTAGGTACCAGATGGAATGAAATACCCTCAAAGACAGTACTCTATCCGCACACTTCTAGTTAGCGCGCTTAAGGAGAAAAATGTATCTAAAAATATGATTTCTCTTAGATGCTTTTAGGGATTCATATATATTCCAGCTATTGCGTTGGGTTGCATGATAGCCATAGAGACAATATTTTAGCGTCAGCCGAATGAGCGCCATCTTTATGTGTTATGATATCCAACATAATGACAACTCTCCCATTCTCTCCCTTACCACTCTACACACACAAAGTTAACAAAGTAAATAAACGTTTACCTCAATGCATGATTATTATTATTATTAAATCTTGCCTAAACGGACTGTCCAAAAGCTATTTGTTAATACTTCAAAACACAAATGAAGGCAACTGCCAAAACTTGATAAGTCTTGCGTTACGTATACGCCGTGTGTGCCTATAAAGCATTTCCACGCATCATTTCATATGGCCATGTATAAATTGAATGCAAACAGGAAATGGTGACGCACAAATCCAAACAAAATGGTGGAACAAATACGCAGGCAAACACTCGAAACACAGGATACGCACACTCCGTTATAATAATAACAATGGCGTCCGAAAAAGCGTAAAAAAAAGAAGGAAAATGGCGTTAGTACTACAGCTAAAATACGCGCTATCTCAATATTATTTTCTTATTATTATTATTTATTATTCTTATTATTTGTATTTGAGCGAAGAGCGTACGCTTTGTCTTGTCGTCGACCACACCGCCACCCCACCTTCCCAAAAAAAAAAAAAAAAACTGAGAGTAAAACTCACTTACAATCACTCACTCCCAGTCGCTGCGTCACCGCTCCCTTGTCTTAACATGCTGTTTACATTGCTGGCCATTTTTATATGACACTCAAGTTACACGCAGCTCATGCTACACCTCCCCCCCTCCCCCAGAATGTTACCACCCCCCGAAAAATGACAGCTGTTAATGGCATTATAAGTTATAGAAGCCGTTGCTTGCTATTGCCTCATCGCTCAGGTAACTCGCTGCCAATAGCTGCCAAACGCCCCCAGCTCCACAGCCACATCTCTGCACAATGAGGTATGCGCTTGATTGAACTAAGGCTAAGTGCTGTGGCTCACTTGCTCTCCCTGTCGCTCTCCGACGCTCGCCCTCTCTCTTGGCCACACATTGGACAGCGTCAACTTTAGATTGATTGCCAAAATGTCTCGGCAAGAGCCTATTTATTATAGACGCCATAACAATTTGTACAATATATTTTGTTTATTGGTTCTACTACTGCAACCTTGATTGTTATTATAATGTTGCTGATTTTTAAACTGCTGTTGCTTGATGATGCCTACTGCCTAGCCCCCACCCACCACAAAAGCTGTGACGTAGACCAGAACGCAGCTGTTTTTATGAGACGCCATTCCAAGTGATTACCTAAGGTTGGTATGGCTGAATTGGATGCGTTGCCTGTGTACAGGGCTGCAGCAATGGAAATTTACTCTTTTCTTTGAGGCACCACTATCTATTATTAACCATAGTACTTTTATTAAAAGGTAAAACCTACCTCAACACATTGAATCTACACTGCTTGTAATCCTAATAATTAATCTTTTATAAAAACTTTATCATTCGACTTCTAAACCGTTGAAACGTCTATCAAGTAGTGATTATATTTCGCAAGTCAAGTCTTTCAGAGCGAAAAGCTGCTTGGATTCCTATTTACTATGAATTTATTTTTATTTCCTATCTACAACACTGCCTCAATATTATCCACTTTATACAATTTAAAATCCTAGTATTGTATGATCCTTTGGAACGTCTATCGGGCATGGCGTTATCTTATAAACTAAGTATCCTAAATTTATTTTGCTGCTTCAAATGGCTACAACTCGCAAATTTAACGCTCCTGAGCTTAAATTCGCGTCATTGGCTAACTTGAGGTTTTTATCCCTTATGGTCTCGGAAATAAAGCTGATATTGCTATAATAAGCTAAACTCAGCACGACGCAGAACTGTGTGCAGTTGCTATCGGACTTTGAATTCTATATGCTTACTAGTCCACGAAATAGAGCTATTCATACAGATGATGCTGCTGCTGCCCTGGTATAAAAAGTCTCCACTGCTGCCTCTTCGGCGTGCCAACGGCACACGTCAATCTTCCTTTGCCTTCCAAGTGCAACCATATAAGGCTTTTAATTAATTACCTAAGCTAAGACAAGCTGGAAAATATATATTATTATTGGAAAAAAAAACAAGTTAAATAAACAACGCCAAAAAGGTAAATTACATATATGGCCAATCAGTCAAGTGCCAGTCAATCGTCAATCAATTAATCAATCAAGCGCGATGTGCACTCAACTGTGCAACATGTAACCATATTAAAAAGCGAGTGTGAATAAGCCAAGTGAAGCAGAATCTTTGACTTTTTCAGCATAGACCAGCGCCAGTGCATGGCGCTGACCAGAGTAGCCAATAGGTGGCTCTGCTGGGGGACACAAAGTGGGGCTAAACAATGTAAGTAGGAGCAGGAAGTGCAGGCCAAGTACCTAGCATGTACTTCAGACTTGAACACTTGAAGGAGCCATTGGCCAGCGTTCAATAAATCAATCAAGTATAATCAATCAATTAAACGAAGCAAAACAGCTTTGTTGTCCTTATTGTTGTCGTTGTTGCTGTTGGTGTTGTTGTTGGTGTTGTTGTTATTACTCCAAAAAGCTTTGGCATGGCTGGGCGCCATTATTAATGTATTCATAAACTCATCAATTGCTAATGAATCATGGCTGCCGTTTTCAAACCTCCTCTCACTCCGCTCACCGCCAAAAAAAAAAAAAAACAAAAACGAGCACACTCCACTCAACACCCATCCAGACATCAAGGTACCTCGATTACCCCCATTTGTAGTTTCATTTTCATTACGATTATTTTCTTTCTGCAGTTCCCGAAGCTGCCCCCTCTGTACTTGGCAGGACTTGTCTTGTCACGTGGTTGCGTGTCGTACATCCCAGACACACCTATCAATGGAAGCCAGCGTATGCTTGCCCAATGCTTACGCTAAGTTATACTGAAATATATGGAGCACAACATGGTAAGTCTGTCTCGCCCCCGCATAGCATGCAATATTTAAAGCGTCGTCGATGACGATGACGATGATGATGATGATGTGGCATCCACTTGGACAGGTGTTTGCAGGCAGGTGTGCAACGTGTTGTTATTTTCAAATAAATTTAAAAAAAAAATGTAAAAGAAAAGAAAAATGCACGCTTAAGTGTATAGAATTTTGTATTGGGTATGGAGAAACCAAAAGAATCCCTAATTGTTTAAGGAACTAACGAAATCGGTAAGGAATTGGCTTGAAATCTATCAGTAATCATTTGGCTTCTAGAGATAATAGTTTTTGGCGAGAAGGAAGTTAATTTTTACAGAAATAAATCTTGGAAATATTTTGGAGTATAAATAAAATTGTTATGCCTAAGGTAGGGGCTCTGGTTGCTGTGGTTGTTAATCTAAAATTTAGCTTATATCCTTATGTCTGCGATATCATGATTCGGCTCAAGTTTAAAGTGCTCTATGCTGCGCACTTTACTTTAGAAAAGAATCATTACAATATTTGGCAAATATCATTAAGCAATTACCTTGGGCATTCAATGATCTTTAATATAAAATAATACAATATATTGAAATTTATGAGAATCGCTACGATTGGTAAGTCAGAAGTCGCGAAGCCTACGGAAATAGAGCAGCCATAAAAATAAATAAAATGAGACTATTCTTTAGAAAATTCTTAAAAATGAAGAAAGATTCTATTATGAGAGAGCGCATTTTTTGAATGTATTCCTCGCAACATCTGAAAAATATCAAAAAATTAAGTTACGAACTTATGTGGTTTTATCTTGGAAACGTCAATTATTGCAAAAAAAGATTGGTGCTTCTCCGGCATTGGCTGTAACTTTTACGATGAAAAATTTCCTATTCAAAAAGCCCTCAAACGTTTACCTTCTGCGGCACAATAGCAGAAGACATCCTTGATTATCTATTTATATTACCTTTAAGTTTAGCGACTATTCCGAAAGAATCTGGGGCTGTTCGTTAATTTAGAGTATGCCGTTTTGGTTGTTTAGAATAATACTGTCCCATTGATGTATCATAAGTTCGACCTCTAGCATTAACTTTTTGTAGAACTAATTATGCGTTACACGATCCTTTTCGTGTCCTATGCGCAAATTATAATAACCTCTATGAATTCGTCTCCTTTGAACGGTCCATTTCTTTATCTATCCTATCTTATCTTGATTACCCAAATCGAGCTTCTTTGACCAATCATGAACTATAAAAACCTATCTTGGTCAACGCTGTTCTTTGGCTTCTATTTGGAATAAATGCTTAAATTTATATGCTACTTTCTGTTTTCATCTTTTACATTGTAAATCCAAGTTCCTGGCTGGCCCCAGATGTGAGACGGTGCACATCCATAAAAAATTCACCCATCAGGCTAGGAATAAGGATTAGTTTTATTATATTTTTTCCTCGTTATCATTTATTATTTCATAATTTTTAGAATGTTTAACTTGTCTAATCCTAGGTCAACTGGACTTAGTTGTACCCTTACATATTAATAATAATAATAATAATAAAGATTAAGCTGACGCTTTAGTATACAAAGCTTCGATTCTATCTTCTATTATTATAAAATAACGCATAGTAAGTGTATAAAGTGAACCAAACGAACTCATTGAGTAGCTCATATGCGGCAAAGTGAACAAAAATATTAAATAGTTGCGAAAACTCTACAACTACCCCACAACATACCACCCCGTACAGTTGAGCTGCGTTCTCAAAAGTTCGAACATCCATTTCTTAACCTTTCCGACTCCGACAATCATTAATTAATTTTTGGTCATAAAATGCAAATAAAATTATTGGGCCATAAACAAACATTTTGGTCGTTTTGCTGCGCATGAAAATTGCATTAAATAAAATATACACGCACAAAGGATAATATTCCATATAGATATATATCGTATATGTATGTGTGGGCCGAACTATTCATATGCCATCCCATCTATATACACACAGGAGCGGATTAAATATGTAAGGCGCCTTGGGAGTACTATTGTGGTATTAAATTAAATAAGATTTGCTTAATTATCCGCTTACATAATACGCATAGTATGTGCTGGTATGTCCTTTATTGTGCAAGAATTTTAATTATGAGCAAGCAAAGTGCATTCAATAATTACCTAAGGAAGCAGCATAAGTGAACGAAATTTAATAATTGGCTACATTGAGTTTTGGTAGGAAAATTTTAGCCAAGAGCATGGCAATAGCTGCAATCACTGTGGCCACCGGAGATGGCTACTCGCCTCGTACTAACCCACAGGTCAGTGGTTTGATTTCATCCAGCAGCACTAATGCATTTGGCCTAGCACTGACAGAGCTAGCAAAGCGTCGCTATTTGGCAAAGTTGATAGAGATTAATTTAAGGCTTCGGCGTTCGGACTGTAGGTTCCTATTCTCTTTGAACAGCTTTTAATAGAGATAACGCAGCCTTTGGAGCGATGACAGCATGATCAAAGGGAATAAGTTTATTTACTGCAACTGCCGACCTATTTCGATTATTGCATGTGAACATGATTTATAATGCTACTAATTCCATTTTATCCGATTTGGCTTGTTGCTTAAAACCAAATGTATTGTTGCAGGTGAAATCAAACCGAACCGCCAAAAAAAGCCAGTTTTTTTCACCTTTCTCCGGAAATCGCTTTCAATCTCACCAAAACAAACTTATCATGCGATTTAAAAGCAAATTTCTTATTGCATGTAAAATCAAATTGATTCGCTAAAATAAAATAACAAAAAATCGGAAATCGGTTAATCGAATTGAATCGAATTTTTCATGCGATTTAAAAGCAAATTTTTTTGTTGAATGTGAATTCAATTCGCATTGCCAAAAAAAGTAACAAAAACGTTTTATTCAGCCAATTTTCGGAAATGTCGGAATTTTTGTTGCTTTCAAAGCCAAAACTAATTTTATTTGCGATTTAAAACCAAATTTTTTGTTGCATGTAAAGTCAATACAAGCACATATTGTAATCTTAAACTATTTTTAAATTATCCTTAGATTTTATTTATGTCAAAAATATCATAAAACAGTGCTGAGTTGCTTCGAATATCTTTTCAACAGACTTGAGTTTTCGCCAACTGCACACTTCGCTCAACAATCCCTACTACGCTCACTTCACGATTATAAGTTTTTTTTTTACCAAATTTTTTTACTAAATTGCTATATACCAAATATGCTGTGTTTGGGTTCATTGAAAGTTTGTATCCCGTATTCCTAAATATCGGCAAAGTCAAGAAACTTTTTTATAAAATAGAAAGAAATTCCATTGCCATACAAAAATTTCCCCTAATATATTGTAGAACTCTCTTTACAAAGCAAAAGCTAAATAAGTGTAGATGGCGCCAGCAAAAACTAAGTGCAAAAGTGAACTCGACTTAGCTAATTTAGTGTCGATTTTTGGGTAACCAGATCACAGCTGTTCAGTATCATTACTTAACTCGGTTAAAAAAATATTTTTATGGGTCTACAAATTAAGTCTAAGTTGGGTTGTAGATTGGAATGGAGGTTTGGCGAACGAAGCGAGCGGCTGGCCAAGGCCCTAGTTTGAATACAAAAAATAATACTTGAAGTATTTGATATTAAATATTTTTTTGAAATAAAAAACTAAAGTATAAATTTAAATTAAAAAGCAAAGCGTTCAAAGTAATGAGACAAATGTAGCTGCTTCAAGCGCAAGTCGTTTCTAACTTTTTCCGAAAAAAATTTTTTGTCTAAAACAAGTTTTGTTTAAAAGCCAAAATATCCCTTCATTATATAAAAGAGATTATTGACGTCCGTCACGTTATATATGAGATATACTTGAAATATAAGTTAGGCTAAGTACGGTAGGCCCCCAGTGGGGGCGCCTCACATAGATTAGTATGATTCTTCGTGAAACTTGAAATATAATGTGTAGAAAAAAGTAGAATTCGCGAATGTGCAGGTATACGAAAAATTAAAGATCGTGAGAAAATGTCAATTGAGCAACAGGAAAAGCTAAAAAAAAAATGCTCGCGTGGAACATTTCGACAACTTTTCAAAAAGCGATAAATGAGAGAGTTAGAAGACACTTGAATGGAGTACAAATTGATCGAAAGAAAAAGCCTGCATTGGATGCGCACAAAAGTGTAAAATCCAAAAAGCAAAAGTTGATGTTAGGATCGGATATGCAGAAAGAGTGACAATATTGTAACGCTCTTACTTTCGAAAATGAAATGTCACGATCGCAACTTTCGTATTGTCATCAAGGAAAAATTGAACTACCACATAGAGGTATTAAAAAAAAGTTGGTGAGCAAAGCGAGCAGGAGCCCCTTAGTTATAAATATTTCTCTTCTAGCATGCACCCAACTCCTGTAAAAGCCTGTTAATTAATATAATTTTCGGATTCGGCAAAAATGCGCATATACAAAAACTAGAAAGTACATTGTTCTTTCATCTAGCCTTGGCCCAACCGACACTGGCCAAAATCCAGTCCTGGTGCCCACATACATGCTCTAATGAATAATTGCTTGTCCAGGGATAGTCTTCTTTTTAATTTATATATACTTTTTTTTCCTTAAATTGCTATAGGTGCCACAGTAGTAAAGTGAATACATAAGTAGCTTTATGTAATATACACTTATATGCACATGATTGGTCTGCATGAAGTGGCGCTCCGGGGCCCCACCCGTAAAACTGGCGGTGCTTTAAGGTTGGCAAACTACGAGTTCATTTAAAATAGTAGCTGTGTGCAAGGGTTGCTTAAAATTTTGAATTAATAAAGAAAGTATTTTGTTGTATAACTTTTAATGCTACATTACTTTGGTTTGGGGACCTATTGGCGAGGTGTGTTTCCATGGGCAACCCTTTTGCATATTTAGTACATTCTGAAGTAACTTTTGTTTGCTTTTGTTCAAAAAGTAAAGTTCGACTGAAAAATTTTTTGCTGTGCCGGAAACATTTTTTGCTGTTTAAAGTTTTAGAAAAAATGTCAAGCTGGGCATACCGCATTATTGTTTTTCAAATATGATATTCGTGCTGCTTTTTAGCTGATTTTATTTTAAGCATTTTATTTTTCATTTGTGAACTTCATTTATTTGGCCGTATTGTTCTATCTTCTATCTGATTTCGTTGAAAATTTGGCATTTGGAAAAAATAAATATGTGAAATTTCAGCGGCATATAAAGGAAATGAAGTAGGTTACTGGAAAAAAATATCGATTTTTGAGCGACAGGTAGGGTGAGTGCTGGATAATACCAAAACAAAAAAAAATAGAACCATCTTGTGAAACATATCGGTACAAGGTCTTAATAAACTTAGGAATAATTCAGAAAAACTACCAAATGCCGATTTTTGCCCGATTTGTCCTATGGAACAGCATTTAACAAATTTTAATTTATTCCCCTAAAGTATCGTCTATCGCACTAATGGCGGAACATGGAGATATCGCCAAGTATAAATATTCCAAGACAAGTGGGATCCACAGTTTAAAGTCGAAACTAAATGGCAATATCTTCAATTAATAAAGAATTACTTTGCCAAATAGCGTATTTTTGCTAGTTAGACTAGTGCTAGGAAAATACACTAGTGCTGCTGTGGCAAAGCGAGCCAACAACTTTCCGTTTTAGAGGCAAATGCGCTACCACTACGCTACCGACGGCCACTTATAGGAATAAATATTTGGTAAGTTTCGCAACATAAAAAAAATAATTGAAAAATAATATTACAAAATTGTATTTTTCCACTCCGAAAAAACACAATTGGCGAAATAAATAGTAAAGTTTGTTATGCTCAACACACGACTAAAAAAATTCCAATTTTGTTAAGTTTCAAAACAATCTTACTCTAAATTCACCTAAGAACTCAACTTTCTAGATCAACATTTTTTAGATTTACTGTTGAAATCACTAAGAGGCTTCGCCCCCTGCTCGCTTCGTTCGTCATTCTCCACCGCTGCAGCGATCTTAAAGCCTCTGGATATTTATCTTGCGGCGGCAGTACATTTTTTTCTTGATGACAATAGGAATATTTTGAACGCGACATTTCATTTTCGACAGTAAGAGCATTACAATATTGACATTAGCTTTCTTCATATCCCTTATAGAATATTCGATTCTACTTTTTTTCCTGCTTCAACTTTTACTTTTTGGATTTTACATTTTTGTACGCATGCTCTTTCGGTCAATTTGTTCTCACTTCTCTATTATTTTTTGGTTTTTTCAAAATTTGAGTTTTGTCTAAATTTTGCACGTGAGCATTTTCTTTTCTTTTTTTCTTTTTCTCAATTGACATTACCTCTCGGTTTTTAATTTTGCGTATGCTTAGATACTTCTTGAAGTTTTGAAAAATACAAAAATGAGTTACCTCTTAAAATTGACTTCAAATCGTTAGAGTTATAAACAAGGGACCAAATTTATAGTTAATTCTTTTGTAAAAAATACATCAATTTTGAAAAGATAGTCTGCAAAAATTTTCAACAAGCCTTAGACTGTTAAAAACATTAAAAAGTATGTTTATCAACTTAACAACACACTTGAAAAACAATTCTGTAGCATTTAAAGATCACAAGGCCCAAAAATTGAAGTCCAATAATATATGTAACACTTGGGTAAAAACTCCATAAGTTATTGACGGATTAACTAAAAAATGAAAGTAAAAATCTGTTGTCCTTTAAGCAGGGCCTTGAGGAATCGAATTTTAAAGTAATATAGTGCTTATGTTGGATGGCTCGTTTCCACAGCGTATGGGACGCCTGATAGCTGAACGTACCACATAACTTGGAAACCGATTAAGATAAATAAACGATTTTTATAAATATGATCTATTGTCTATTCATGATGACCAAACCAAACTGACAGCTGTTATTAAATCGATCGCCATCTTGAACAGTAATGCCAACTTTAAGTTCTATACCTCAAAAAAACACCCTTTATATAATATTATTTTTTTTTCAATGATTTGTAAAGAATTAATTCAGCTTTCTTAGGCAATTTGACGAATTAAGAGCTGGAGGATGATTAAAAATAGAAATCATCATTCGTCGAACGCAGTAGATATGAATTTTCAAGTACATAATGCTTCACAAAAAATTTAAAAAATCGAAATTTAAAAAGTTTTTGTCAAGAAAAGTATGTAAGTCTTTTCAGATATGAGATAAATGTATCGAAATTTTCTGGGAAGTGAAGTAAGAACGATTTAACAGATTGACAGAAGCTGAAAGACGTAGAGAACAACACGTCCACGAATTCTCTGTTGATCAGATGCTGAATGCCGAACTTTGAGTAGTACTATAAGTAACAGGGAGCATCTCCGTGGCGTAGTGGTGACGTACGCGCCGTCGGTACTTTGATTTCTTCATGCAGCCTAAGTAAATCTCGATTCGGCTAAAAAATGTTGTAGCCTGTTCTCTTCGTATAGAGATATCTTCAAGCTGCGCCTCTGGAGCGATGGCAGCATAGTCATAAGGCAACTCGTGTTCCATAGGCGCTAGACTGGAACCATCAAAGAAGCCGACGAGCAGGTCGAACAAATGCTACTTGGAGACGAGCGGTTCCGCTAAGACACAAATCAGAGTCCGATGGAAAGCCTTTCTAAAGGCCCAAAGTTTCCAAATGGAATAATGAAGGAAAACAAAAAGCCAACTCTTGCCTCAAACTGCTGACGTCATGTTGCAAGTGGCCTGTAAACCCGCTCTCCGCGTCCTTTAAAAATGAAACCTGCATTTTTTGCAATAAAGTGCAGCCAAGCCCAGCCCACATGCTTTTGCAAAAAAAATATTATAATTGGACAATAATAATGCACTTGATCTCTGGAAATACGGTGCACTGGTAGAACATATGCTGCTGCATGCAACATGTTAAAGAGCTGGCAGCGATCTGTGGCAAGTAGTGGGCTGCTGTGCGTGTTTGTGTGCCTAAGGCGCAGTTTGTGTGCATGTATGTGTGTGTTTGGTTTGGAATTTTCTGGGAAATGCTGGTAAACTTGTTGCACCCGGAGTCGTTTGAGGCAAGCGGCGGGTTGGGTGGCACAAAGTTGACTTACATTTCATTCATGGCAGAGCAGTGTGTGCCAGGGTTGGCCAGTGTGAGTGCGAGTGTGTGTGTGTGAGAGAGCGCGCAGCGTGGAGACAAAAGTTGAATGACAGACAAGACAAGCACACAAACACACACACACACACACGCATACA
Organism: Chymomyza procnemis; assembly: GCA_035046065.1. Classification (NCBI taxonomy): domain Eukaryota; kingdom Metazoa; phylum Arthropoda; class Insecta; order Diptera; family Drosophilidae; genus Chymomyza; species Chymomyza procnemis. The sequence goes on from JAWNOJ010000021.1 coordinate 22,730,813, forward strand.
AGTGCAAGTTCTGTTGCAATTTCATTCATTAAACTTTTGCGAAAATGGCGAAAATATTTTCGCGAACCTGACGCGGTGTCAAATGGAGCGCCTGCGAGCATGCTTTGAAAATGAATATAAATGGACGAAAGTGAGCACTAAATAACGAGACAGCACACAGATAGGCACACACACACACCGACACACACACTGACACACACACATGCCCGCACGCAAATGTAAACAGAGCAGCTGTGCTATGGGAGAGAGCGCGCGCGTCCTGCGCCGCTGTGTGTATGCAAGGAAAGACGAGCGAGCACCTCAACGACGCCTTGCCCAAATAACCCAAAAAAAGTATAAAAAAAATGGAGGCAAAAAAAGCCAAGTAAGCCCAAGTAGGCCCAAGTAGCGCAAGCTGGCCAAAACACACACACACACACATACAACGTGGCTCAAAGGACTCATATGTGTATGCGTGTGTTTGGGCCGTTTTCCAATAATACAACAAAAGCCATTGCATATTTTGAAAACTTTTCTTTTTTTGTGCCGTCTATTTTTTTTGGCCAAGTTAAGTATTGTTTGGTTTTAAAAAGGGGGAGCAGTGTTTTTTTTATTTTTTTTGTGTTTTTTTTTTTTGTTTTTTGGTACACACCGCTGCGGCTGGCGTTGCTGCTGCTGCTGCTTGGCTGACTGCTCGGCTGGCTGCTGCTGTTGTTGTTGGTGCGCAACGCCGCAACGCTGGCAACGTCGATAAACTCTGCCACGGCGCTGGCTTTCGTCGTCGACAGCACGCGCCTAAATCTATTTGCCACAAACCACCAACAACAACAACAACAACAACAAAAAGCACAACAAAATATACAAAAATTTCTCACACAACTCTCAAGTTGCACTTACGCGCACTTCAAAAAAAATTGTCAAAAAAATTGTAAATAAATTTTGTTATTTTTGTTTAATTTTTTATTTATATTTAAAAATTTTCTAAGTTATTTCGCGTATTTTATTCTTAAATTTTTTTTTTGTGTAAAACGTGCGACGCCGACTTTGAACGGTTACGTTACGTGCCACTTTCTGGCTTGAACTGTCTTGGCCACGGCTTTGCGTTGTATTGGGTTTGCGTCTTCAACAGCAACTGATGTACGCGCCACGGCTGGCATCCTTTTTGGATGCGCATACTCTGTGCCACACATCGATTAAGTGGCAGCGCGTACAGCTGTTGCCGGCTTATGTGGAGCACAGCCAGCAGGCAGCACAGCTGAGCGTTGAGCTTTACGTGAGGCGCCAGTTTTTGAAATCAAAATGGCGCAGAGCTTTAATGTTAAGCGAGCTTTCAATTATAGTGCGCTTGAAAGTTCGCTAAAAACTTTGTTTGTGGCGCTTTGTTGAGAGAACTTAATAGGTAGGATGTAATATAATGTGCTTTTTTAGCAAGTTCTACTTCAATTGAGCCAACTCGTCCAAAGTTTTAAGCTAAGCATCCTCATAGCCTTTGCGTTAATACTTGCCAAGAAAGTCTCTCACTTTGGTTTCTTCTAAAAGGCGAATCTTGTGCTAGCTTAGTTTTATTGTAGCAAGTATTTCTACATTGTAAGAATCGGGAAATTTTGTTAGTTTCAAAATAATTTGTCGGAACATAAAGTTTCAGGAGAAATAGATACCTTTTGATTCAAAGCTAAGCCGATTTGGACAAAAATAGTATGGTTTGATTTTCTAATTTTTCGGAAATCAACTGTTTATTTCGTTTAAAAAACACATGGAAGTAGTGCTCTTTAAAACAAACCTTATCAAAATAGCAAAATTCTACTAATTCTACACAACACCATAATTCAGATTGTGTGGATGCAATAGCCTTCAGCTATTGGCGATGCATTAGTACTGCAAGACTACGTCAAGGCCTATCCTAGAAACTCAGCTCGAAATAATGTGCCATCTCATAAGGTTTCTTACTTATTGAGCCACACAACTCTAAAGCGGTTTTACTGTGAGCATGAAGAGTCTTTGTGAGTCAAGTTTTTATACCAAGATAACGCTAAGTTATATGAAGTATCTGCAGTCAGAGCATGATGAGTCTTAGTGAGTAAAAAAGGACGAGTCTTCCTGAGTAAAGTTATATGGCAAATTCGCTGCCAGAGCACGAAATGTCTTACCCAGTGATTAAAAAAAGTTTTAAAGAATAATGTTTTTTTTATCCCAAGACAACGCTAAGTTCCTACAAACTTAATGAGTAAAATAGACTTATTTATGGATTTACCGTCGTTCGACAGTTAAGTTTGATGCAATTCATCTCTGCTTGGGAGGCTACGCCAGAGCTTTCCTGAACACAAAAATATTAGGGGCATTTGTAAAGCATAATGCAACTGGCTCCACTTGGTACTACCTGACACGTCAATAACCAGCGGTTATGAAACGCATATAACTACGGGAAGAGAACCATAGATTTATGCTGCCAGATCTAAATTCTATAAGATATATTCTAATCTATTCTAATCTGCAAAATTCGATCCAAAACGCTACTCGTGTCTTGTCGTTATCTTATGCAAAATATTATTTATTAGAAACCAAATAATGTAACCTATGAAATAAAATTCAATCTCTTCATACAAATTTTTTTCGGTTGTATGTCCTTCGAAGCAGATCTTTAAAGTTTTCCAACTAGATCAGTTATTAAATATTAAAAAACGAGTCTTTCAGCAGTGATGACAAATTTGTACTAAAATAATCTCGCTTTTGGACAGAGGAATCTGTTGGTAGTGGGAAAAGACATATAAAAGAAATAGAAGTTATCTGTCTTATGTATTGTTGACAAATGTTGGAAATGATCCAACGTCAAAAGTGATATAAGATAGTTACATTTCCGATAAAACATCGCTTTGATTAAGTTACGTTAAGGCAATTGCAATCTTTAATCTAAGTACAATATTACCCCCCGTCCGCCTCACTGATTCTCCTATCAAATGCCTTTTTAAGCTTATTCTACTATCACTCACCGGTCTGTGTGCTGGAGTCAAAGAATGTGCTAGTCGTTTCCACGGTCATGGTACCAATGGTGCCATCAATGATCTGCGCCGATGAGTCACGACGACCACGGTAACTGCAAAACAAAAAAGCAACCATTAGTGTATATTCGTACTCACTTCACGCACTTGTGTACTCACCGACACACATCATCGCTCTGTGAACTTTGACGTCGAAAATTACGGCAACGTATCATCTCCTCAGTGGTGGACTGACGACGAAAGCCACGTGCTATAAGTATTTCCTCAGTGGTGGATTGACGTCGTATGGCCGGCCGCTGATTTTGCTCAGCATTTGGTATCGGTGGTGGACGCGAGCAAGGGCTGGGATCACGCGATGAGCAGCAACTATTCGAGTCGGGTGAACGCGGTGAACGTGCAGCCGACGAGCTCTGACGTCGCAGCGTATGTCTACGTGGACTACCTTCGCGCTCGTGCGAGCGATCGGGTGAAAGATGCGTGCGTGAGTCACGACGTGCGCCACGCGAAGCGCTATCCGGTGAGAGCGAATCTCGACGTGAAGTGCGACGTTCGCCCTCCTCGGGCGGATCCGGACTTAGTGCAGGCTGTGAGCCGCGACGACTGCCACCGGGCAGACAGCTTTCATCAAATGCTGTAGCCTGGCGCTGCAGTCGCTGCAGACGTGGTGCACGCTCTGGACTAATGCCCGCCTTGGAGTCACGTCGATTGACACGTCCGCATTGTGTTGTTGAGTCACGGCGTCCCTTGGGCGCTGTAGGACTGGTGGCCGGTGGCGTTACCGAGCTGGTTATTATGGTAGGCGGTGGCAGCGCCTGACAAGCGGAATCCACCTGCTGATTGTGGTAAGTGGTGGTAGATATTAATGGCACAGAATCGGAACCGGAACCAGCGGAACTGGTAGAGGGACGCTGCTCCAGACGGAAGTTGGGAAACTCTGGAGCGGCGAGTGAATCACGCTTCTTGGTCACTTGGTATTTGGGTGGAGGTGGTGGCGTGGTAACACGTCCGGCTACGGTGCTATCGCGCCGACTGCTAGACAAATAACTCTCGCCAGAGCCACGGCGCGAGACCTGCAATAGTTGGGTGGCAACAAGCACAAGAGACAAAGACAAAGGTTCATGAGGTGGGGTTGTCGTTGCGGAAGGTACACCAAACATGCAGTTTGAGTTGGGTTTTGTTTAAGGTTAACTTACGCTTTTGGAGCACTCGATGACAACGGGCACAATGACGCTGGGTTGCTGTTCCTCAACTGTGGTGCTCTCGCGTCGATTCCAATGCTTGACAAATTCTGCGGTATTCGAATCGCGTCGTGAGCGCATGCTGCGTATGCCAGAATCCGCGCTGGATTCGCGTCGCTTGCGTGGTGCTATATAGGTGGTATTGCCACCGACAGCACCGCTGCCTGTGCTGGCATCGGTGGTGGATGTGCGCCAAGGCAGGCTGCGTGCCAAATCGGCTAGTGTCTCGCGACGATTGAGCTGCGCCTTGTTGCGTGCCACCTGTGTGGTCTGCTGCTTGGCACCGCCACTCCATTCGCGCAGTATGTCAGTGAGCTGGGCGAGCGAACTGCGTCGTCGTCGCTGCAAGCCCGGCGGTGGCGAAGTACTCGGTGGTGTGGTTATTTGTGCAGCAGAATCGCGGCGTCCACCAAGGCGCTGCCGTATGGTGGACTCCTCCAACTGGGGGTGGGCAAGCAATAGTGGTGAGCATAAAGCGTTAGTGAGTGGAACTGGCTATAAGACTTACCTGCTCGCGCACCAAGTCGTCCCAGCCATTGCCGCCTGACCAGACCAGGCCCACCTGATGCGACATAATGGGCAGGTTGCAGACAAAGCATATTGCTGTCATAGTCCTGCAAAGTACAGTCAAGTCAAAACAACAATAAATTGCTAGAAGATTTAAAGATTAAAAATAGTTGAAGTAGTTTTGAACATGCCAACAGTTACAAGTTGAGCTTTTAAGCTACTTGCGTGTGTAAAGCTTGTGTAGGCTTTTGTGGTTGCGTGTCAAACATGCAGGAAATTGTAAGCTTGAGCTTTTGAGCAAAGCTTTAAGGCGCATGCAAAACTTTGCTCAAAGCTTTTGAGTATTTACAGCGCATGCAGAGAGCTTTTGCATGCGTTTATGTGAGCTTGGGTAGGTGTCTGTGCTTAAAAGTTTCTTAGTTTAGACCAAAGGAAGCGCAATGTAGGATGAGTATAGCGGTAAGTAGAGCGGTGAGCGGTGAGCGTAGAGCGAACAGCTGAGACGAGCGATAGTAGTAGTAGTTAGAGCGATAGTAAGAGCATCACAGGATGAGTGTAACTAAGTAAGCAGTTAGTAAGTAGTACTTAAGTGGGTAGTAGGCGAGTAGTGTGTAAGTAGTAGACAAGTAGTGAGTAAGTAGTGAGTAAGTAGCGAGTAAGTAGCGAGTAAGTAGCAAGTGGAAAGCATTGAAAGTGATAGCAAGCCGCATGTCCTGTTTATGCATTTGTTGTATTATTATAATATGTTGTGTTTAGTATATATATTTTTTTTTTGACTAGAACTGCTTAGTTTTAGGTATTTGTTTTAGTTTATAAAGGAAACTTGACTTGGCTAACTTTTTGCGTATGACCACGCTGGTGCTTGGCTGATCCATGGACCTGTAATGCCGAAGTTTTGACATGGCGCATGGCGTTCTGGGTCTGCAGCTGCAGCTCTTAGGTAAATGTAAAAGATTTGTGGCACGTGCTGCTGCTGCGGCTGCGGCTGCTACTGCTGCGGCTGCTCCTGTTGATTCCTTTGGCGGCTATTACTGCTGCTGCTGCTGCTACGGCTGCTGCTTGTTGCACTGCTTGACTGTGTGGGTGCTGTACTGCTTGTTTTGTTTTTTTTCTTGATTTTTTTTTTGAATGCTTGCTTTGTGCTGTAGTTTATGTTTTTTTATTTATTTTTTTGGGGTTTATTTGTCGTATATTGTTTCTTGTTTCAACAAAAAATAAAATCTATTGAAACATATTTATGTAATATCCTGTGTTTGTTCATAATAAATTTTGTATATATATATATATATTTTTTTTTCTTTGATTTATTATTATATTTTGTTGGGGCGTGGGGAGTAGGGTATTTGCTACACACAGAGAGACACAGAGATACACTGAAATAAATTGAAGAAAAAATATTGTTGGTTTTAAAAAATAGGGGCATTTTTTTTTTCGTTTTTTTTTTCAGTTTAAAATGTAATCAAATTGGTTTCAAATCAAATTAAACATTAAATAAAGGAAAGAAAAAAATGTATATCCTTGCAACTATGGCAGTAAAAATATATATACATTTGGTTTACTATAAATATATAATATTTTGCTTAAAAAAAAATTGCTACAAAATTGCTTTGTTTTATATTGATTGGGTTGCTAAATGTATTTGGAAATAAATTGTTTACTCTAAAGGTCGATTTGTGGTTCTACATGGTAAGTTGCATGCAGTTTGGTTTTACTTTTATTGGTTTATTGTTTAAGTCTATAAAACTAAATAAATATAAGTTTTAAGTTTAGCTTGTTGGTTTTCTTTGTAATGAATATAATAATTTTTATATAAATAGTTTCAGTCAATTGCAATTGTAAATGCAACTGCTTGCACTGCTTACAAATGACTTCAGAAGTTATAATAACCTTTTGAAGGCTACTTTAATATAATCTGAAATTTAATTTCAAAAGCTTTTTTTATGATAATAATGCTATAGAGTATAATATTTGCGCTTTTGAACTTTGTATGCATGTTCGAAAACAAAATATTCCCAAAATCCCCAATGAACTCTTAAATTCTCCAGTGGGTAAGTTCTTTGCTTCTCCGATGAATTTTTAAGTTCTTAAATTTAGCGGTGAATTCTTAAATTGTCTAATGATTTCTTAAATTATCTGCTGAAGTCTTAAATTATCTAATGAATACTTATATTCTCTGATGAATTCTTAAGTTCTCCAAGGAATTTCTAAGCTCTCTGTTAAATTTTTAAATTCTCTGGTGAATTCTTAAGTTCTCTGTTGAATTCATAAAATCACCGATTAATTATTAAATTATCTGATGATATCTTAAATTCTCCGATGAATTATTAAATGCTTTGTTGACTTCTTAAACTCTGCGATGAATTCTTAAATTATCTATTGAATTCTTAAATTCTGCAATGAATTCTTAAATTTTATAATGAGTTATAAAATTCTCTGTTGAATTCTTATATTTCCGATGAATTCTTAAGTTAAAGTAAGTTCTTAATTGTAATATGAAAGTGATTTTTGCTGTTTTTGAAAATTCGATTAGAAAAATAAAAGCGTAAATATGTAACTACACTGACGCGATGTTGTCTGATTTAAGTAGGTTCTACCATAGACTGGACTGTATATCAAGCATTTTTTGGGGAATTTTTAAAATCATATAAGTTTTTTTATATGAAATTTTCAGTATTAATTCAAAACTATGTACCACACTTTTTTAAAAAACAACTTTGATAGAACATAAGCAGCGCTACTGAAGAGACACACGCACGAAAGGCCTAAAAAATGATGAAAAGTATCTCAATGCCTTATCAATCGTATAAACAAATTATATTACTTCTCAAAGTAGGAAAATATACACAAAATATGTATTATTTATGACAAAATTGAGAAGATACAAATGTCTTTAGATAATTTGGATGGAACGTAAGTAAGATGATGCATTACAGGAAGAAGACCTAAGACTTGAAAAGGTTTAAAATGAAAATAGTATTGACGTTGAATCTAAAATCGAAAACAATGAATCTAATGTATACACAGCTAAATTTTTTCAAGTGGGGCTTTTACTAGGAAGAAAATTAGGAAACCTTTTTTAAGAAGATAACGTTATTTTAGATTGTGGTCTTATATTTCAACGAGATCTTAACGATTAATATGAAGAAGACAAAGATATAATAAATCAAAATAAGCAACAAAAGTTATTAATAGAATATTTTTATAAAGAAAGAGCTGTTCAAACTCTGACTAAAACCAATTCTACAGTTATAGGAACAGAAACTAATAAGATGAGTTTTTAGAGTGAGGAGTCTAATTTTATTATATATATATTAATATCAAAGACTATTTGTTGAAACTGATAGCGATTAATTTTGCTTAAAAATTTTAATGAGTCGTAATAAGTACTAATAAGTACTTTTGAGTAATTTTGTTTTCGTCGATTATTACGTACGAGTGTGAAGATAATGAAGAATTTTAATTCGACTATTTTCATAACTTACAGCTAAGCGTTTCTGCGCCATTTAAGCCCAACAATTTCAAGTTTTCACTACTAATAAATATATTATCCGATTTAAGTAAAAATTTCTTGTAAATTACTTAAAGTTTCCCAAAGCGCTTAACAACAATTTGATATATTTTATATGCATGCATTTTATGCTTGTGTCCACATGCAACATTTTCAAAGAAAATATTTTATTGCAATAAAATGCAGCGGAATTTTAGCAAACATTTTTCAAATATTTACCCCAAATTTTTTAATACAAATTTTCCATGAAAATGTCTGCTCCATGTATATGCGCTGCCCTACATACTGCATGTTGCATGGCCACATGCCTGTGCACTTTGATAAAAGTTATTAAAATTTATTGCAATTTTCGAAAATAAAAAGTAGTAGCCATTTGGTAGGTATTGCCAACTAAACATATCGAAATATGATCGGCCCATGTGCATATTAAGTATACGCAAAGTGTACTTGAGCAGTTTTGTTTTAAAATAATATTTTGACATTGCATTCCCTGAAGTGCAGCAAAAAAAAAAAACTACAATGCACTTAAGTTGGCAACAGAACTACTTGAAAATAGTTTTCTTAAGTGTTTGGAAAAATGTGTAAACTTCGAGTGCAATCAACATGGGAGCAACAGAATAGTCAAGTTTGTCTGGCAGTAACTTAGCACATAATATATTCCTTGTGAACAGAAGACACTGTAAGAAATACTTGGTAGGATTTTGAGCAAAAAGGCAAAGAATGTGCACCGAAATCAGTATAGTCTGCACTTTGTATAGCTTAGAGTCTGCATGCGCGACTTATAAAATATCGAAATCTTATTTTGAATCAGGTTTTTTTGGGAATAACCTAAAAGTCTGTTTGCTGAGCTCAAATATAATAATTTATTCCCCTTGACTAAGCTGTCAAGGCTTCAAAGGCGTAGCTTGCTGTTATCTCTATTAATAGCTGTTCGAAGAAAACAGCGCACTACCATCGATAGTAATAATAGAGTTTTTTCTATAGGTAAACAGGATCCTCTTGCTAGCAGCGATTTAGAGGCGAATACGCTACCGAACAGAAGCAAAAAATCTATATATTTCCTACTAAAATGCTCTTCGGTGCATATTCTCAAGTCTCGTTGTTTTCCTCATAAGAATCGATACCACTTAGTACTGCACTTTTCTCAAGATTTCTTTATTTTACAATATTTGTATATTCATGTCAACTTTCCAACCAAAACTCTATTATTATTATGAACAAGCTTGCCATTATTTTGCTTTTAACTTTCAAATCTAGAAATATTTTCGAAATTTCGTCAGTCACAGCCAAGCGATCATACTAAGCACACACACGTAGAGCAAAGCAATAAAAAAAACATATATATATATATATTTTTGTAAAATAAAAAAATATTTAAATTTTGGGCATAAAACGTAGAAAAAAAAAATAAAATAGAAAATACGAAGAATCTTTGAAGACTCTGAAGAACCATGGCTGCATTCAACCACAGTCTGAATAATACCAAGCATGATCCTAGCGACAATTCGAAGCGTATTGGTGATATACTAGTGAAATATACAACACCATATAATATACGAGTGAACCCACAAGAAATATATGATCCCGAGGCCCAAATAGGTTTTTTCCAAATATACTTGGATAAGTTGACCACAGAGGATTGCAGTAAAACCATGAACTATCAGATGCTTGCAGTGTACACACAATCTTTGGAAAAAGAGTTGAACGTAAGTGCAGAAAAGATTGCAGCTGCTCAGACACAGGAACAGTTGCTGCAAACGCAACTCCAAAATATTTCCAGCGAACTGCAAGTAAAAAATTACATGATCAAAGAACTTCCAGCTTGGATGCAAATCAATGATGAGAGCTTGAAATCGATCTATGCGGAAAGATTGATGCAAATCGATGAGGGGCAGCAGATTTACGCAACGGCTTTGAGTAAATTTTTCGAAGAGCTCATTGTACTGGTGCCCTCTCTTTTTCCAGACCAAAAACTCATTCAAGAGCAGAGCTTCTTCGCTGTTCTAGATCATATATTGATTGTAGTTCGTACAATGCTGTCAGAGGAGAAAAAATTAGAGGAGACTACTCAAGATTGTAAAACTTGGGCTGTTGAGCTATGGCAGGATTTTGCTAGCGTTCTGCAATTTACAACAAATATCAATCAATCAATGTGTGACAAAATGAGAGCTAACGCCCCAAGTGGCTGGCAATATCAAAATGTTTTAGCAGGAAACTTTCAAAAAATTAAAGAGATCGATTCAAAAATGTCTGATCTAAAAATACAGCTGGGATTGCATGAACAATATACTCCGAGCAAGCAACTGCGAGACAGTGATTCTTCGTATGAGCGGCTGGAGCAGAGTAACGGAAATTCTGATAAGGACTGCTTACAAATGCAGCAAACTGCACCGTTGTCTGCTGATTACACAATGCATGAAGATAGTGATAAAGTTTTTAATGAAAAAACTGCTCGTACATGCGCTCCTTTGCATGAGCAGCCGGAAGAGCGTAAAGAACATTCTGCCCAGAACTCTTTGCCTGCGTTCGACTACAATCAAATAAAGTATGGCGATAAATCGCAACGATTTGGCGATATTTTAGTCAAATATACAAAACTGTATAATATATGCGCAAACCCACTGGATATATATGATCCTGAGGCGCAAATAAATATCGTCGATAAATTTTTGGATACGTTAATCCCGCAAGTTTCTAATAAAACCATGAACATTCAGAAGCTGACAGTGTACACGCAATCTCTGGAAGAAAAGCTGAATGTAAATACACAAGCGGTTGCAGCTGCACAGGCACAGGTACAATTGATGCAAACGCAACTCCAAAATATTTCCACGGAACTGAAAATTAAAACCTTCGTGCTTAAGAAACTTCCAACTTGGACGAAAAGAAATGATAATAGCTTGAAAACGATCTATGCAGAAAACTTGGTGCAAGTAGAGCAAGTGCAGCAGAATTACGCAATGGCTTTGGGTAAATTTTTCAAAGAACTTATTGCACTGGTGCCTAATCTCTTTCCAGACCAAAAACTCATACAAGATCAAAGCTTCTTCGATGCTCTTAATCATATTTTGCTTGTAGTTCGTATAATTCTGTCGGAGGGCAAAAAATTACAGGAAACCGCTCAAAATTTAAACACTTGTACTGCTCAGTTATGGCAGGATTATGCGAGCATTTTTCAATGTACATCACAAATCAATCAGTCAATATATGATATGGTAATAGCTATTAGCCCCAATGAATTCTCACAGTGGAGTGATGGCCAAAATAAACAAATTATAGCTATGTATTTGGAAAAAATGAAAGATATTGATTTGAGAATGTCTGATATGAAAATAAAACTAGGACTTCTCAATCAACATTGTGAGAGTATGCAACAATCTGCACAGTTGTCTGCAGATTACACAATGCATGTAGCTGATAGTGATATTTTTGTGGACAAAACCCAACAGGCAAATGAAGGAAATCCTGGTATATGCACTGCTTTGAATGAGCAGCCGGAAGAGCGTAATGGAAATACTTCCGAGACGCTTCGAGTTATGCAACATCCTGCACAGTTAGATGTGGCAACAGGCCATAATCTTTTCCAGTATCAATAATTAGCAGCGGAGTATCAAGTCACTCCAGCAACAGCAGCTGGATTTGAAGGTTGATCAAATGCGTTTGTAAAAATATAACCAGTTGCAGGCTGAACCGATAGCCGCCAGACCGTATAGTGTCAAAGAGTTATGTATATATATTTAAAAAGAAATTAAATTTAATTGTTGCATTGAAAAACTAAAAAACGAAAATTTCATCTATTGATTGCAAATGAAGCAGTAGTACTGTACCCTGAAGATCTTTGTTCATCAGGCTCTCTGATGTTGATTTTACTTATAGGCTGGGAAGATTTGTAGATTGTTTGAAAAATATGCTCAAGAGAAAATAGCTTGCAGCTGGCACTCTTCAAAGTTCTGCTTTCTAAAGAGGCGCAAAATGTGAGCCAACATTTTTTCTGCCAGTGTAGTCTTTAGTCTATTCTAACACGCATTTTGAGTATGCCACAAAAATTAGTGCTGTAAAAGTGAATGTGAATTGAAATTGAAAACTACGTACACAAGGACGTTGTGGCATTGGGTGGCATTGGGCGGCACAGGGCGGCGCTGGGCGGCATAAAACGATAGGAATTTGGCATGGAAACGTTTGAAGACTAACAAACTTATAAAGCCAATCAAAAGAAGTCTAAAACTTTATTTGACCGCAAGCTCAATAGCTGGCAATGTACACAAGTCTAAGCGTGTATGCGGCGGACTAGTACATAGTGCAACTAGTTCGTATGCAAGTGGTGGCGAACTGGTGTAAATGCGGCAAATGCGCTATAGCAGCTCCTGTGCTTAAGCGTTCTTCATGGGCAGCATGTGCGCCCATTGTTATTTTTCATAAAATGTTAACTACAGATTTAAGCAGTTTATGTAGTAAAAATGTCTATATGTCTGAATTTCAGGTTCTGTGCCAAGAACATTCAGTGGTTCTGCGCGTTGTGAAAACAACTAGCTTTTGAATTAACCAACAATGTTACTTCATCCTATTCGCCTTTAAAACCAAATGTCAGAGGTGTCTCGACAGTTTCAATGCATTATGCCTGACACTGGCTTTGTGCTGCTAATTAAAGAGCCTTTATGCGTGTATAAACTGTTGGTTCCTCTGCTCCTCGAGCGGATATAAATATAGTTATTTCCAAGATACGCCTTGTTCAATGCACCATGCCTCGTCAGCACAAAATACGGCATTTCTCTACTGTTGTTCCCTGTTCTCTTCGAACTAGAGGGATATTGCTAAGTTGCAGATAGAAGCGTTGACAGCATAGTAAAGAAGAAAAAGTTTATTATAATTCTTTTTTTTTATGTTTAATTAAGGTATTAAGCTTCGTTTTCAAGGTGTCGTCATTTTACGAAAAATAAATTATAATAGCAAGACGGAACTCGGAAGCGTTGACAGTATGGTATTGGTATATAAATTTATGATTTTTTAATATAAATTTGCTTGAAGTATTAAACTTTTTTCAAGATATCGCCATTTGACGAGAAATTATTTAAATTTTGATAGTTTTTACCAAAAAATTAGAGCAAGATAGAACTTGGGAGCACTGAGAGTATAGTAATAAGAAATATATTTTCAATTTAAATGAATGTTTGCTTTAAATATAAAACTTTTTTTCAACGTATCGTCGATTTAGAAAAAATCTTTTAATCTTAGACAGTTTTTCAAGTTTCAGGTATTCCCAAGGTCTGACTTTTTACGATAGTTTATTCAAGTTTAAGACAGTTTCTATTAAATAATTATAGCAAGATGGAACTTGTTAGCGTTGACATTATAGTAACTCAGGAATAAATTTTTGGTTTTTAATGAATTTTTGCTTTGAATACAAAATATTTTTCACGCTGTCGTCATTTTACCAAAGATGATTCAGTATTAGATAATTTCTAATAATTAATTATAGCAAGCCAGAACTTGGGGGAGCGTTGATAGTATAACAAAGGGACATACATTTGTTTTAATTAAATTTTTTTTTGTTTTAATCTAAATTTCAAGATCTTGTGCGTTTTTAATAAATAAAGATAGCTTGCTGCGCGTCAGCGGATTGCATGGCGATTCGCTGCATTTTTTTTTTCTGTAATCTAATATTCCTTCCGGAGTTTCTACTTTCATTCATTTCATTTTCTCTTTTTTTACCCAAATGCAACTGCAGTGGGAAGCCCCAGAGTTAGTTATGTTTTTCACTGGCGAACTAGTCTATTTGTCTGCATTGCGCCGCGCTACGACAGGAAGTTGTTGCAACGAGTTGTCGTGCTGTGCCTGCTGGCTGCTGCAGCACGTGAGCATGAGGGTTGCCACCATTTTGCACAAAAGTGTTGTAAAGTTGTTTGTCAAACACAAATACGCTGAGAGCGCTTCGCTGCCTGCGTTGTACAGTCAATAGTTGGGGAGAAATAGTTTTCAAAAGTAGTTTCAGGCTGTTTTGGCAGACAGACATTGTCGTCTCAATGCTTTAAAAGCAACTTTGGCTGCAGTTGCATGCCACATCTTGCCACACCTTGCCACACGCTGCTATGCAAATTGGTTTCCTTTTTTTTTTTTGCCAACATCTGTCCAGCCACTTGGCCAGTTGCTCCCTTAATCAATTGTAAGTGCATTGCATGTCAGCCAGACACATAATTTACGTTCCTTGCCACAGATCTCTCTGGTGGTGCCACAACAGGTTGCCACAAGTGCTGTGTATGCGAGTGTGTGTGGAAAATTTTCAGCGTCTCTTATACGCTCGCAACACCGCCCACTCTCCCTGCGGCTGCACTTTTGATTGACATTTGTCAATTGGCGTTGCCCTAACAAATTTTTAGTGCAATTTCCTACTACCTGCTACCAGTTCTTAGCTATCGCTATTCCCAGCTCCATTTTAGCAGAAAAAAAGTTTAGCAAAACGCAACGAAAGGACGAAGAAAAAAAAAATTTGTGCCAAGTGCCTGAAACTACAGCAAGACAATTTAGTTGCAGCCCCGTCCAGGTGGCTTGGGCAATAATGTGCAATTTTTATTGCGGCAACCCTGGCACTGTTAGACACCCCCAAGAGGCCTGACTTGGCCAAGAGCACACGGTTACACAACTGTTCCAAGAAATTTGCTACTTTTTAAGTGAGTTTTTCATAGCGTGTATATGAACTGTCTGAGCTGGGGTGAGCTTAGCTGCAGTGGCAGCAATAATATATACTCCTAACTAGTTGAGGAAAATGTATGGGTTGTTGGGGCATTTTATGTTCGAAGACCTTGTGCTGTCATATGCTTCAAATGCTTGCAAGCAACATATTTTCATCTAATACAACCAGCAGTTAAGGTGTAGTGGAGTACTGGAACATTAAAGTTGGAGAGGAGCTTGTTGTAAGAAAACCTGAAGGCATTAGAAAATCATTATGTTCCAGAT
Source organism: Chymomyza procnemis (assembly GCA_035046065.1). Lineage (NCBI taxonomy): Eukaryota > Metazoa > Arthropoda > Insecta > Diptera > Drosophilidae > Chymomyza > Chymomyza procnemis. Next base: position 22,745,992 of record JAWNOJ010000021.1, read on the forward strand.
AATCTCTCTTTACACAAAAAAAAAGGTTTTCCAAGAAACAGTATAATATCAGAACTGCAGCTGATGCAGCAAGCAGCCAGCTGAGCCCCTGGTCATTTACAAATTTAAAAAAAAATCTTTAAGAATCAGAACACGGTCGGCCTTTTTGTATGAACGAGGCTGGGCCTACGCCCATCAGCACTGGGTCTATTTCTACTAGAGTAACTGCGTTATGCAAATCCTCTTATACTCATCATTTTCCTCTTCTTAAGTATGGCTGATAACATCTAATGGCATAAGTCGTCGCTTTACTGGAACTATGTTAGTATTCCAATTACTACTGGAAATATTTTCAAAACAAATGAAATCCATTTCTTGATCAAAGTCAGTATACAAACAGTCAAAATAAAATTCAGTCATTGCTAATTTAAAGTTCACGAAATACTTCTTTCAGTAGATTTCTTTTTGGATTTTGTCAAAATATTATTTCGAGATATTTGAGGAAGCGAAATAGCCACACTTTTGATTTCAACGAATTTCGAAAGCTTAGCGATTGAGAGCAGATATACGACTAGATCGGCAATAACGCTTTGGTCTTTGACAAGAGACATACGACTGGAATTGTAAAAAAAGCTTTGGTGGCTGAGACAAGGCTTACGACTGGAAATTTAAAAAAAAATAGACCATCGGTCGCAAAGGGTTAATATATAACGTATTAATATTTATCTGGCAGCCACAATTTAGTTCATAAAAATATTTTGATTTTGGTTTGGAAGTTATAATTTTTGGTATAGTTTTTCTGCTTGCGTACCACTGTACGTTGCCCACATACTGCATCGTGAGTGTTCAAAAATTTACTGACAGCCGGCAGCTTTGAGTTTGTATATTGATAAGATTAAAGTTTAATAAACATCAAAGTAGTCTTCTATCAGTACTTTTCTTATATCTTATCTTATATCTTCTAAATCAATTAAGATAAATTCAATCTTTTATTATTTAAGAACTATTTTTTTTGTTTTTAATTTACTTGAATTTTTTCGTAATAAATAATTATACTCTGCAAAATAAATAAATGCAGAGTAAATATTTTTGTTTAAAGCGAATTAAATTAATATTATGCTTTCACTTTATTTCATTACTTCAAAAAAAATAAAAACACCCTATATTGCTTTGCATTTATTTAAATGCAGAGTCAACTGTACCGCTGTTCCAATTTCATTTCGTTTCAGCTGCCTGAACAAACAACAGCTGATTGCCAGCTGCAATTGTCGGAGGAAAATGTAATTTCCTGCAAATGGCTAAACAATTGATGGAAAATGTTCAACAAAATAAAGCAAACTGGACAAGTCTAGGGCAGGCTTGCAAGCTAAAACTTGAAGAATTTAATAATTATAAAGCAGAATATGTGGAACAGTAACGTAAATCGTGTAAACTTCGGAAACGCTAATGCAAAACCGAAAACCGCCTAAAACTAAAGTTACACTAAACCAACAGCTTTAAGGATCTGCTGTCGAGGACCACCATCTACTATTGCTATATAATAAAATATATAGGCATATATACACATTTTTTTGTGAATATTAAATGTGCTATCAAAGTGCCTTTAATTATTTATTTATTCAAATGGGCGCAAAAGCTGCCAACGGGCAAGGGCGGGTGCATGACAGATTTGCAACCTTTTTACGTAAATCGACGGGGTTTTTATTTATTTATTTCTTTCCTTTTTTATTTTTATTGGTAGTTACAACTTATATGCTCTTTAATATAATCATCGATGGCAATGGCAGTGGCAATGCTTGCTTTCAAAGGTTTCACTCCTTAACTTTACATACAGCAAACGAGCAAGTTATAATGCGCTATTTAAATATATATAAATTTCTATATATATATATATATAGACAAACCTATATATATGTATGTATTTTTGCAAAGTGTATACATAAAGCCCCCAAAGGGAAAACCAAAAGCAAAACAACAACAGCAACAGCAACAACTGAAATAGCAAAAACCAAGGGCAACCAAGCAACAAGCGGTTGGTGGTTGGGTTCGAGGGTGCGCACAGGATTAAAAGACAGAGTCAATGCCTAGCATTGGACAACAACAACTAAAAGTACCCAAAGCTCTTTTGGCCCCAAACTAAAAGAGCTCCACAGCACACAGACAACAATAACTTTTTTGGTAGAACCTTTAAACGTTGTTGCCCCATCCTGCCCATTCCACCACACCACCAAAAAGTCAGCAGAAGCCCCAGCAAAGCAGCAAACTGAGTGCCAAAGAATTGAAAGTGGCACGCGCAAATTACTTAATCCGACAAAGGATGTATTTTCATATGGCCCCAACAAAAAAAATGGGAACAAAAAAACCAAACGAAAGATTTGAAAGGAAAATTGGGCGTGGCATTTGGGTCTGGGGGGGTGGGTTGGTCTGACGGCTACCCCGGCGTTACGCACGTGCTATGCGCCTTTGATCTAATTTACCAACCATTTTCAGGTATTTCAACTTTGAATGCCGAGCGAAACACAACACGGGCACAGAAACAAAAAGCCGCCAGCAAAAAAGTTAAAAAAAAAATGTTATATCCTGAAACTTTTAAATTAGAGGATAGGATGCACGACAGTGGTATACACTGTAACCCGTAGAAAAAAAAAACGGAACAAAACTTTTTATCTGCTGAAACTTTTCTTTTGAATGCTTTGAGCTTTTGTCGAAGTTTTTTTTTTCAAAGGACACGGCAGCGCGCTAAAACTAAGATCTAGCAGAGCAATGCCTGCAACTAAGTCTGGAGAGCAGCAGAGGTAGTGTCATAAAGTTTCTCTAATAGATTCTGCGGGAATTCTGTTGAGCAAGAAGTAAAAATGCAAAACGCTTAGGGCAAGGGCTGTAGGATGATATTCATACCATGCGACGTAAGGCATCCCAAAGGAATTGCGAAAAAACTAAGATATAAGGCAACTGCTCAAAACAGATAGCTGCAAGGAATATCCAACAACCAAGCATATTACAATTTCAAAAAAATAACAAAAAATTCCAAAACGTTTTCGACTGTTTCTATCGGAATCAAAGTGTAGAAAATGCCTCCATATTATTATTATATTGTTTATTAATATTAGTATTCTTAATACTCTAACGTTTTATAACAACAAAAAGGTATATCTCAAAAGAATCTATTTGTTTGGCGATCTCAGAATTCTGGCAAACATGTTATGACTTTAATTTTAAGTTGAATTCCATTCAATGCAATGTTTTTTTCCCAAAAAATCTCAGCATCCGCTCTTGGCTCTGTTTGCTTTTGTTTTAGACAAAGGCACCAACCCCCTGCTTGTTACACGAACTAATGATTTTTTGGCTTCACAAAAGCAAGATCATCGCTTAAAAAATAGCAGCGAAAAGCCTTTAATTACTCCACAAATTGCTTATACTCTTCCAAGCTTAGGGTATTTTGAAAAAATTAGAAGAAAAAAAATACCAAATAATGTCAAATGAAAAATGCCTCAAGATGCGCCCAGCTGCTGCCAGCTGGCCGACTGACGCTGATTTAACGCCAAACGGCACACTGGCAGTTAATCAATGAACAGGGGCGCAATGCAGACTCAGATCTCAGTCCACATTTTCAGTACACCCCCAACCCCAAAGGCAGAGCACCCAGCGACCCACTGACAGACTGACTCAACGACTGCGCTAAAAATTACATCAAAAGGAAAATGTCACTCAAGTACTTAATTCTTCAATGGGGAGTTAACTAAGATGAAGAGAGTGTGAGACAGAGAGAGCAAAAAAAAAAAAAAAAACAACCTTAACCTAAAATAAACAAAAACTTACTTTAACACGAAAAAAAAGTTTGGTTTAGTCTGGCAGTTATTTTGGCTGCTTTAAAATTTATGCTGGCAATGCTGCAAGAAAAACAAAAGAATTTTGAGCAAGTTTTTGTGAAAAATGCACAAAAGTAGTTTATTTGAATTTGTGAAATTGCATTGTGTGGTTAGATTTACGTAAAAAGGAGAAAAGATTTGGAATTTTTAAGCTTTGAGAGATTTTTAGAGGATAAGAAACTTTCAAAAAAAAAACTTTGCACATAAATGCGAAAGGGAGCGACTTTAAGCAAAAAGTGCTTTCAACTGGGATCACGGTTTTCCAACTTTGAATGCCAAATGTCGTTAGTCACAACGAAATCTGAATACGGGTCACAAATGCGACTAATCGTCTTTAGCTGAGATCACATTTTTCCAAATTTGAATACCAATGCTTGTTATTGAGTTAAAAATGAGATGAATGCCTCCCATTGATGGGCTTAATATACTGCTTTTGGGCGAAACTAGATGAAGACAATCTTTTATATTTTTATGGGAAGGAAACAATTCAAATATTTTTATAAAATCGAATTGATTATATCTTTTAATATGGCGAAAAATCTGAAAGAAGTCGAAAGACTATGTAAAAATAACTCTTATTAGCATAAAAGTGCTGTCCTTAGATTACTATTTAATTGCTTTTAGTCTTATAAAGGCAACATAATTCCATTTAATATATGTTTATAAGTTCTTCCCCAAATTTTATTCTCAAATTTGCAATCTTACCAAAACATATTTCATGTTTTTTTTTTTTTTTTTTGGTTAAAGTTGATCAACTCAATTGTTATGATAGCAGTGGGGGGCAGCGTGGCGGCTTAGCGGCATGCTCAAGCCATAAATATTTTATAAGGCAAAACTTTGTCATACGCTTACATATCCTATTTTCATTTTTTTTTTTTAATTTTGCAAAAATGTTTGCTGGGTAAACGCAGCAAAAAAGGATAACAAAAAAAAAATTGTATACATTTGCATTTAAAGCACTGCAGCTGCAGCACAATGACCGCTCCGAGGAGCATTCAAAATGGTTGTAACTGCGTGGAGGACATTTTCTGTATTTTCTGCATTTTTTTCTTCTCTTTTTTTTATGACGCTGTCTTCGTTGTCTTGAATGCATAAACCGAATGAATAGCCACTGGACATGCGTTTGTATCTGTATCCTGTAAATGTATCTGTATCTTAAAGCCTGCGTGCGTGTGTGTGCGAGTGTGTGTCTCTGTGTCTATATGGCAGCGGTGTGCACTGGCTTGGTTTACACACGAGTCACCGCTTAGAGGCAACTACTGCTGACAGCAAAATAATTTCCGCTGACAAAGCGCTCTCCGGTCCGTCAACAAAGCAAAACGTCAACAGAATGTGATTAAAAAAAAAGAAATGGAGGAAAAAAAATGGCAAGTGCAAAATGCCACTGTGTGTGTGTGTGAGAGAGAGAGTGTGCGTGCGAGAGAGTGTGTATGTGTGTGTGTGATGCAAATGTGTAGCATACTTCTTGGCTAAAAGTTGACGCCATTTGCAAAGTACGTTGGCCACTAAGCAAACGCTTCAAAGGGTGATTTTTTCATGTGCGTTTTTTTACAAGTGAAAAATGCAAAAATGTTTAGCGCTGGCAATGCTGCACTTATATCTTTAATTTCTTTTACTGAACTGGCAATGCTGTTCTAATATTTTATATTTTTTATTTATTTTTGTAGTTTTGAAGATTAACGCTTAGTATATTTGTTTCTCGTGCATGTACGTTTAATAATTTTCAAATATTTTAACTTTATTCATTTATTTATTCACCAGCATATTTGCCAATTTATAAAATTATGGTATATTAAGCATAAAATGTATGAATAAAGCTGTTTTAGTTATATCGCTATTTTTACAAGATTTACAACTAATTTTATTGTTGTAATAATTCTAAAGCTAAAGAGCAATTAAAATATAAATCAATTTAATATATAATTAAAATAAAAAAGTTCAGCAAACAATAAGCTGTTTTTGAGCTGTTTTGTAAATATTTTGCTAAGAATTTCAAAATGATGTTGATGTCAGCTCTGGAAGCACACGAAATGCAAGCAATTCTACATGCTTTTGGTCGAGTGTACCGTTGAAAAATAAAACAAAGCGCTTAAAAATACCAAAAACTTTTTTGTCTCAAAATCAAATAAAAAAATCCGACAAATTCTTGAATAGTATACTATAAGCATATGCAGAAGTCTCTTACTGGAGCTGGCTGAAGCCTATGCATTTTGTATGGAAATGTATGAAATTTCAGAATTTTTTTTTTGCTCAGACTCAGATTTTTAAAAGTTTTTATATTCCATCACAATAAATCTTACAACTAATTTCAAAGCATGTGTTTTACCCCAAAAACTAATCAAAAACCATGCAGCTAATTGGTTGAAAACATAAGCAAATTTCTAAAAAAACTCAAAAATTTGACTGCTCAAAAAATCACCCTTTATGCAACATTTTTCACGCTCTAGCTTAAACTATGCAAATCGCGCTTAACGTGATGCCAAAACACGTTTTTTTTTTGTCACAACTTGCAAGCACTAGAAGACGCTGCCATTTTCCAAATCTCTCGCATGTGTGTCATCTTTCTTAATGTCAGTGTGTACACACTTGGATAGTAGAGTGTGTACACGTGGTGTGTACTCGTGGTGTGTCTGTGTGTGTATCCTGCAATGCCAGCTGGTGTCCTTATGCGTTGGCTGTCTATTTGTTGCCTTTTACGGTTATGTATGCACGCTATTGTTACAGGAAAATCTAATTTCCGCGATTTCCACCTTTTGCATATCTACTCTTCTTCTCTCTCAATTACTTTATCATCTCTTTTTCTTTTCTGTGCACGTATAGAGCTGCTTTGCATGCATAATTCAAGTAAATGCCATCGAAGCTAGTGCTAGATGAAAGCTATTAACACACACTTCAATGACAGAATTTTAGTACTTTTGTGTAAAACGAACAGCTCGTCCGACAATCATCTGCATAACTGCAGTCATTAGTTTTTATGTCTAAAATACAATTTATTTAATGTAGCCAACAATTGAAGAGTTAGTTGAGCTTTGACATTGAATTAAAGCTATTGTGTTTGAAACGAGAAGACTTGAGACTTAAAGTCAATATATTACGCTATTAATAATGTTAACAAAAGCATTTGTAGAACCAAAGTTTGTAGCAACTGCATAGATGATGATGAGCACAAAATTAACTTTAAAGTTCATCAACATTTAATATTATTAAATTAAGCTATTAATCTAACTATTATGGCAGCAGCAGTCTAGCTTGCAGCATGTTTAAAGTTGATGACTTGATGAAAATCACTTTTAGAGGAGTTAAAGTCAATGAACATTTTCTAACATTATGCAATTAATCTAACTAATTTAATGGCAGCAGCAGTCTAGCTTGCATTAGCTTCAAAGTTGATGACGAGTAGAATTGAACTTAAACGTGCAGCATTTTAAAGCAATAAGTTTTGTGATTAATTATGTAAATATTTGCATTATATTCGAAGATGTTGATGTGAACTAAATTTGGCGTAAAAAATTTAAATTCTATGCATTGAAAAAGCTAAAGCCAAAGCTACATCATCTTAATAGTTAATGAAAAAAAAAACATTTGCAGACTTCAAAAGTAGCAACAATTTTAGCGACTTAAGCTTTAATGTGACGACTGTAAATAATCTGCTTTCTATTAATCATTTATGAAAGCCGCAGCCCACGCTGCAACAACTATACACTTGATGTAGCAAAGATGTTTCAACTAAAACGTTCAAAAAGCGAACATCATTTTACAATGTCAATGTTGCTATTAATAGCAAAGCTTATGTTAACTGTCCAATTTTTATAAGCGAAGCAACAAGCTTGACATCATCCTTAAAGATGAAACTGAGATGATAAGTATTTTAACATCAACAGGCATCATCTGCTCTTTATGCATTAAAATCTACAAATCAAGTTATCTCTTAATTAAATATTTTTACTCTTTACAATTCTACAAATCTCTGAAGTCTGCAACTAACAATTTTTAATTTTCTGATTAGTATATTTACCCTACATAGCCTGCTATACGCCGTAAGCATTATCATCATCTTTTCTTTACTTATTGTTATCTACAGAATTTAAATCAAATTAAAATCTTCTTATTAGGCCGATTTATTGTTATGCTTAACAACATCTCACGTAATCTATACTCAATTGACCCGAAAAGACTTATTAATGCTTCGAATCAAGTGCGACTGATAAGCAATAACATGTAGTGTTCTACAATACGCATTTTCAAACAATTCAATGTCCCAGAATCGTTATGTTGTTGCAATTATCTTATGATGTTGCATGCTTCACATGCTCCATTGTTATCAGACATATACACACTTGCTCGGACGACAGATGCAATGTGCATACAAAACAAGTATCTTAACTTGTAGACAATGGGAAGGCCATTGTGAACGAGTGTCGTGTAAAACAAAATGGCTGCTGTAGTTATTATCTGAGATACAATATTAGGCATACACAAAATGTTATCTGTCAACTTTGCATCTTGGCAGAGTGATGAGATAATTGGGTAGGCGTTTGTTTTATTGAAGAGTGAAGCGAGCGAGTGAAGACCACATCGTTTGCTGGTTTATTTGCTAACAAGTCTAAAATGAAATTAATTATAGTTACTTTACGCACAGTTGCCTTCAGCACATTTTGTGGTTGCCGCCGGGTGGCATGCAACATTCTATTTTCATTCATTCAAAAATGTGGTATTTTTTTTTTTTTTTTTTTGTTGAGAAAATGTGTTGGACTTGCTGGAAGCTGCTTTTGATAAATGACACTCTCTCTGGCGCAGCAGAGTAGTAGCAGTCGAGCTGGTGTTAACTCTGAGCTGTATGTTTCTATGTGTATGTATGCGCATGTATCTGTGTGTGCTTGTAGGTGTATCTGTGTGTTTGTGTGCTTTGTGTTATGTATTATGCAACATACAATTTTGTATTACTTTTGGTCAACAGCTGACTGGCTGGAAAATCAGTTCGTAGGCTCCCAAAATTAATAAGCGCCAAAGTAAGCCCCAAGTATCTCCGGGGATCATCTATCCACAAAGGCAACCATAAACCAGAAAAAGTTAAATAAAATATGCCAGTTTTACACCTACTCAAAAAAAGCAACAACAAAAAAGAAGTATGCTTTCATTGGAATGAAGCACAACGACTTTGGGATACCTTTTAGTCAAAAATGTTATGAGTGATGCTGTTGAATTTTTGCGCAAATGATAGTCATTCCATTACTAGATACAAACATCTCTGCGCTTAATATTTTCTTTGGGTTTTTTTTTGATAGAATTAACAATCGATTGCTGCGTTGTTGGATTGATAAATAATGAAAACAGGCTGTATTGGTCAACATCGTCCCATACTATCACTGCTGCAGGCTTCTATTTTTGGGTTTCTTACGAAGCATATTTGCTTTTCAGTTCGAATGCGAAAAAAATTGTCTAAACTCTTTTCTCGAATAGGTAATCGTAGAATCGGAAAGATGCATGTTATGTGAGCTCATGGGAATGCGTAAGTAGGCATGCTCCTGTCTTTCGTCATTTGTTTCATGAAGATTTCATTATTAATTTCGACTAAAAGAGAAAACTACTTCTATAATAAACAATAATCTTAAATTGCTTGACACTTTTTACTCAGGAGTATTATGACTTATTATGATATAAGATATCCGCCAAGACGGCATACCTACACCTCAGAAAAGGCGTCAGTCAGCAAAGTTTGAAAGAAGATGTGCACGTAAGATCAAAAGTATGAACTTCTTCCTTTGAATTTCTTATCAACTATGCAAGAATGCACCCTTCCGGAGTTTTATCACAGCTACAAAATGGATTACTCCGGAATGATTTGAAGCTCTTTTTAGGCACAGAAATTAGTTACACTCAACAAGTTCGAAAGACCATTAAAGCAAGGTTTTTTTTAAGAACAGGTCACTTCGCTCGCCTTCAAAGCAAGCGTTCCGGTAGAAAAGCGTAGGGAATACCTTTAATTTTCTTTTTAACGTCTAAAAACCCGTTTTCACATTTTAAGCTCTTTTTAAGGAACGGAATTTGATTTTACTCAGCGATTTCGCTAGCAGGCTTTAGGTTAGTTGGTTGGTTCCCCTTGAAAGCAAGCTTTGCTATAGAGAAGCGCAGAAATGCATCCAATCTGTTGGTTTTCTGCCAAAAAAAAAAAAACACATTTTCTTGCTGTTACATAAATTTGTTGATACTCAAAGTACCCTTTAACTCCTAAAAGTTGAGATTATAAAATTACAATAAAAGGCGTAAGGCAACAATGTATATAGCTTCTCCTTAAAGTCACGTTTCAGTCTCTTTTCATATTACTCAAATTTCACGTCTGAAATTACGGGCCAAGTCATGCTGCGTTTTTTTTTCTTTTTCTTCTTTAGAATGTTTATTTTTTTTCTTCTTTTTATTTTTATCGTATATCAAAAACGTTTATAACCTAAAAACAAACATACGCATAAAATTGATAGAAGAGCGTACTGGTAACTGGGTTTTAGGCTCAACTTTTTGATGCCAGGACGTGCCTTTATGGGGATTCCTTTGTGTTTGCAAAAGTTTTGAATTTACACAAAGTCAATTTGGGATGTATGTGCATGCACGTTTTGGCAAAACTTGCAATTTGAGCATTTATATTCGGGGCAATTGCAAGGATTCTTTTGAAACAAAAGCAGAAAACAAAAAATTGCACATACGTCAAGCTGGGCAGTTTTAATTAAAATTTCATTTTTGGCAATGCCATAAGTCGTCCTTTGAAGGTATTTAGCAGATGGTTTTTGTATGTAGAAATCCGAAACTATAATAAATAAATGTTGAATAAACTTTGCCAGAATTGCAACATGTAATTACAAGACTTGTTTAGTTTTGCTGTTTTTTTACTACATTTAATTTAATCTAAAAAAAAGAGTAATCGATATACAATGCGGCTACTATGCTTTTAAAAGTAACGTAGTTTATATTTATAGGGTCAGCCTTCCGTTTACAAGTTGAACTAAATTTCAATATATTTCAAAGAGAAATAATTACTTTGCTTTTAAAGAAAATATATTTATAAAAAGTGTTTATGAATGCGTTGCTGCTGCTTAAAGAGTCTTAAACAAACAAGCAGGCAGCTGACGCACCCTCTAACAGTAGCTCAAAATATAATGACCTCTAGCAGGCATACTCTATTTTATCAGTGAGATTTTTCAAGTTATACTTTGACTTTGTATCAGTCAGCGTTTTCTGAACTTTCGTTTAAACTTAAAATTATGCAGCTGACACACCCTCTATGAGCGGCTCAAAATATTGCGACCTCTAGCAGCCATGCTGTGCATTTCTCGACTTGGATTGACACCGGGTATCAGCATTTTTCCGATGTACGTTTGAAAATGTGTAGGTTGCGCCAGCTATTAATTCAACACATTTCAAACAGAATGAAACTATTACTTTTTCGAACAAAATGAATGTACATAATGTATGGGTCAACAGGTATCTATCGCCTAAGTTATCTTAAACAAACAAGCACGCAGCTGGCAGACCCTCTATTATTGGAAAAGTAACCCCTATTAGCCACGTTACGTATTTTTCCATTTGTCAGTAAGACTTTCCAAACTATACTTTGATGCTGCATTTTGCTTCAACATTTATAGGGTACGTCAGTTGCTTATCCGACACATTTCAAAAAGAATTAATTGATTGCTCTTTCAAAGGAAATATAAAAGACTATAAATAATGCATCACTGGTTTTAACAAAGAAGCACGCAGCTGACCCAGCCTCAATTATAAGAGAAAATATAGCAGCCGTTCTGCGCATTTCTTCATATACCAATGAGGTTTTCCAATCATATGCTAGATTTTTGTTTAAATATGTATAGGGTGCGCCAGTTGTGCGTAGCTGCTTAATCCAAATACAAACTGACACCTTCACCTAACAACTGATACGCTTACTTTGGAAAACTTTCAGCAAATTAAATTATAATCATAGGATCTTTTAACTTCCAAGTAGATTAAGCACTGAATACTTCAAGATATTGCTGAATTTTATCAAATTTTGTTTGTCCGAAAATGCGTAGAAAATAAAAAACCTGAACTCGAAGTTGGCAGTTTTTACAAAGAATATTCTTTAGGGCTTTTGAATAAGTTTCGCCATTTTAAGCCCTAAGACAGCTCTATATACAGATTTTCAAAGCGTAAAGAGTGCAGCTAAAGACTATTGATGAGCTGCTTGCCAACATTGCTTGTGAGAAGATTTACTAGATGGAACAAAACGCTAGCCAGAAGAATGGCTTCGATCATTAATTAATGTAATTTTTTAAAAAAGTCCACACATTTTATATTATATATAAACTACTTTCTTTGCAATATATCGACTTTTTTATTTTTATTTTTTAGAAATGTAATATACTCCTAATATATACTTTGCTGCTACTGAGGAACTGTCGAAAATATTTCCGGATTTAAAATTTGAAAGCAAAGTAACGCCAACGTAGGCATGAATATAAAAATATTGTAAAACAAGATACTTGCTAAGAAACCCGCAGATCGGTGGTTAAATTTCAATTTGCAGCACTGGTGCATTTGCCTAGCACTAACAGAGCTAGCAAATATACGCTATTTGGCTTTCTGTGCACTTTGTGCAGCTTTTAAGTGAGATATCTTCGTGTTTTGCCCTTGGAGCGATGACAGCCTAGTCATCCTAATTTCCAAGTCTTACAAATCTCTTATCAAGTACGTGTTTAATTTGGCTTGCTGTTTGACGAAAAAATTGTAAGTTAACCCAAAACTTGCGCACAGACTAAGACGGCATTGTAGAGATTTGTGCTCACCTTAAGCCAAAAATGAACAAACGGCCCACACAAATTACCCGGAAACATAAAATAAACGACAACTTAATTTTTGTGCTCTTAAAAAGACATTTTCAAAATCTGCTGCAATATTTGAGCTCATCTCAAAAGCCGACAAATGTGCGCACTTACGCTTCAGCAGAGAGTAAGATTTTTCGAAAAAAAAAACCTCTACAATTTGTAAATGCTTGCTGGGGGAGTCTGGAGGCATCAACTCTGCTGCTTCGCTTATTTTTTAAGAACAGCTAAGGGTCATAAATTGTCGGCATAGTGTTTGTTCAACAAGCTAAAAAACTTATTTTTTTTTAAGAGCTCTTAAGCAGGCAGTTAGGATATTTGGGTGGTATCCTTATGGAACCTATGCACATACTTACGGCCTACGCTCAGTGGAGTGCGCCGCCCAAGTTGCGTGGTTCAAAGTCATTTTACCTGTTTATTGGTTCATAAAGTTTTCACATTTTGTGTTTGGATTTACCCGCGCCCCCACCCGCTGGAGAAATGCTCCAGAAGGCTCCAGGCCAAATGGCCTGGCCATTTCGTTTTTTTTTTTGTATTTTATGAGTTACGATGTATAAAAAACTGATTTGGTTTTTGTGTTTACCCCCGTGCCGTTGCCATTTTGTATTCCTGTTTTTGTACTGATTTGTTGCCATGAAACGGCTACTAAAATATGAACTCTTTGTGTGTTGGTAAGCGTGTGCTTATGCGCCGCCAGTGTTGGTAAACACTGGCCATGATTATTAAGTCGATGAGTTGTTAATGATGACAACCAAATATCAATGCTAAGAACATTTAGACGAAGCGCCTTCCGTCAATCTAAGGCAATAATAAAGGGTGTTTTTTTTGGGTGTATGATATTTTAATGGCCATAAAGCCGAAAAATAAGAAGTTAGTAGCGTAGTTGCTCTTAAACACAAAGTTCACTGGATCGAATCCAACTGGTAGCACTGTTGCATTTGTCCAGCACTGGCAGAGCTAGCAAATTAAGGCTATTTGCTTAAGTAAGCCTTTCTTAGTTAACGAAACCATCAGTAAGACACCATCGGTTTGGTCTATAAATTAAGTGCCTGTTCTCTGCGAACAATTATTAATAGTGATATCGTCATGTTTCGCCTTTGCAGCTATGACAGCATAAGCCAAAAGACTATTTAGCGAAGACAATGGTTTAGCAGGTCTGGTAGTTTTAAGTCTCTCATTTTTATGAAGTATAAAGATTTATACTTTATTTTTATGATTTTTATAATGTAAAATTTTCATTTTCCAAAACTCTCTACCCCAATAGCACTTATTGATATTGCTATTAGAAACATCGTATAACTGACATACTTCGCCCAAAGATTACTTGATATTAAAATTAATACTTTTGGCAGATATTTGCACTTTGTAGATCTATTGTGGCCTCCGTTTTTATCTTCGATTTTACCTCTATATCTACAAAGTTTATTAGTTTCTTTCAAACCCTTAAGTTGGGGTCCATATTTCAGCTTTTTAGGAAAATTCTAGACCCAGTAAAGTCTGCAACACTGTAGTTTCTTTGATTTTCTGGAAGACAGCTCTGCTCCGAGCGAAACTTGCGAAGCGCTGGTAAATCTCGTGTTGAATATTTCTTAAAATTCAATTAAGAACATTTTGAATATAATTCATTTGTAAACCCGTAATATTCTTATTATTGATGAGGTATATTCTTACTGCGAGCTGTAGGTCTACTGTGTGCCCTTCTTTTATATTTAAGAGTGTTCTCCTATTTTGTATAAATGAATAAAATATAAAATTTATTATCCCATCTTTAAATGCTATAGCTCAATATTCTGTTTTATATGACAATTTATGATACCTTTTCTTTTCTGCATCATGCAGAATCTGCAAGTTCTCTTAGGGAGTTATCCACTTTAGTTAGGATATAATTGAACCTACAGCATGATGTTAGAATTCCTGTAATAATTCTTAAACTGTTCTTCGTCTTCTCCCTACATTCTTTGTTGGTTTCAAGTTCCTATAAGCAGTTTAAAGTGTTTAAGTTCGGGTAAGCGGTCCAGGTACTTTTCTGTCTTGGGATTTTTCTCTACTTTTTTTTAGAGAAATGCTTCCAATGCTTAAAGCGCAAAAGAGTTCGTGGCCCACAAGGAAAAACACAGCTTGCTAGAAAGAAAGCTAGCTTGCTAGAAAGAAGACAATGAAGGAAGCTAGCTTGTTAGGAAGCAAGCTTGTCTGCATTTTGGAAAACTGTAACTCTAACGTGGTTTTGTTCTCAGAATAACCAAAACCCGCTTTTCAAGATATTCCAATTTTATTATTCAAATTATCTGATGGGAATTAGATTTTTTTTAACATGCATACTCTTTCTTTAAAGTTCGGAGCATCGATTTCTCATTCCTACATCTTCTGCTCTGGCTGCTTCATCCGTAAGGAGGTCATCCGCATATCATGCTTGAGTTGTTTTGTAGATTCCGCATATAATTTCACTTTATTTTGTATTACCGAGACGTATTTGAAAATTTCATCCGCCACGCTTCTTCAAGCGCTTTTTTTTCATCCACATAAATATGCAGCAATGTGCTGGCGACCTCTATTGGCGACCATAAACTACTAATATAAAGCTACCAGCAATAAATGTAAAATAAATCTTAAAAGAGTTATCTTGATAGAGTAAATTATATAATATAAGCGCCTGGGGAGTTACAAGGCGTAACACCCTCTTTATTTTCGCAAACTGAGATTTGCAGCTTTTGCTTTCAACACATTTTCAAGATTGAAATATTTGTTTGGCACAAGACTCTGTGCAGCTTAACCTTTGCACTTTGACCCTAACATTTCTGTTATTCTGTCTTAATGGCTCTGCGGGAAATTTATGAAAACAGTTGGGGTTCACGAAGCTCGCTCACCTTTCGTTATGTTTTTTATAGAACGCACATTAGTTATTGAAATCATGGCCGAACATAAATTTCAAGCATCAACCAACGTTTTACTTTTTTGCTTTTTCTTTAAAAACATAAATCTTCATACATAATTTTTATTTCAAAATATTGAAAGGCGCAGTAAGTGAAGTGAAGTTTTTAGCGGCGAAAAGAGTTTTTAAATTATTGAGTTATGTGGAATTTTGAGAGATGTAAGATATTTTAGTTATATTTGGAGAATAAACCAATTGGTAGTAAGCTGCAAAGTGGCAATTGTAATCGTGTACTTTGGACTAACAGTTACTCTTTGAACAACTTGTGATGGTAGGTCGATAGTTTCTAGCTGGTGCTTGGGGTGTTTATTTTATTTATTCATTTTACTTTTGAAAATAGTAAATATTTCAGTTGTTAAAAATAATATTAAATTTTATGTAACAGACCTAATATTAACGGCAAAGGAGAAATTTCTGGGTTATCTACCTACGATTGCTTATATTTTTAAATTTAACTTTTTCTAACTCTAATTTCCAACAGTTAGAAGATAACTTCCAATATTTACTATAATTATTTTTATTTACCTTCGTTTGGCTCTTTTTTTACATGGAATACATATTTCATCGTACGGGAATCAATACACATTTTTGCTGGTGACTTTTGGGGTATGCAGCTAAAAGCATTCCTTAGGAGCTATGAGATTGTGAGTTAGGGGAATCCATTAAACATTTTTGCTGGTGACTTTTGTGGAAAAAAGCTTTAATTGATGAAACTTATTTTCGCCCTAGGTCTTTTGGATTAGAATTTAATGCAATCTACAGTTTCAAAAAAAAATTTTAGATGAGGGACTTAAGATGTAGCCTTCTTCTTGGGACTTAACGCAAACTGCACTCCTAACTCCTAATGGTACAAACAAAGATTGTTTGCTTTTATGGAACGTTTTCAGCAGCAGCAAATGAATTTGGATAATAAAATTCGATAAATAGTAAAAGGTTAAAGTGCAAACCAAACTGAACATGTTCGACAGTCGTACGATTAACATACAGCTATTAAGAACAATGTTGCCAAAAAATATGTTACCAAAAAATTACCCTTTATTTGAGAAATAATTTGTTTTTATTTTTTTATAACATATAAATATGAACACTTGAGATATAGTTAATTTTAGGATAAAAAATATTTTGCTATGAGCACAGCAGTACGTCGCGGGATCATTAGGACTACGAAAATCGTATTTCAGCAAATCGCATAAAGCTTCGAAAGAAACTTAAAAAAATTGCGTTTTTCGAAATGTAAGGTTTGTTGAAATGTAAAATTATTCTTTTTCACCAGAATTTCGTTAAAATGAGCTTAATATTGAAAAGATAACAAATAAATTTATTTTCGCTATAGATCCATTGGTTTACGATTTATAGCCATTAAAAGTTTTGAAAAGAAATTTTCTTTGATAGTTTATATTTTTGCATCGAGTTAAGTTTTCATCTTTAACTCTGAAAAATTGAAGCAAAAGTGATTACAAAAAAAGTTTATTTTCTAAGTCTAAGTCTTGTTCGTTAAGGATTCATTGCCAATTCAAGTTTTGAAGTGATATTTTCTTAGATAGTTTATATTTTTTTGCATCGAATACAATTTTCATTTTGGATGAAGAATTATTTCAAATGATCTCTCGTTTAGGATTTATGACGATGTTATTTTTAACATTGCTTTAAAGAGTATATTCTATTTTGGTATGCAACGCAGTCAGTAAACATTTTTACCTGAGAACTTTGGTGAGTTTTTACAGAAATGTGAATGTTCGTATCGAATTCCTGGAAGTTTTTGCCTATGCGAACATACTAGGTAGAATAATTTGTTTGCATTTTTTGTATGTTTTTATTTAAAAACAAATTAAATTAGTAAAATGCGAGTTGTTTTACAATAACCTGAAAACAATATCTAAATACAGAAGGATTTGCATTTTGTTTAGAGAGGTGATAACGATGTTGTTTGGCAAGATGTAGGAAGTTTTTGGTAAACTTGTTTTAAATGCATAACGAAGAACTTCGTAACATTTAGCAGAATGTTTCATGTATAAAAATCTGACATTTATTGTAACTCAAATTACCGTCTAGTCGCAACTCATTTTTAAGCCTTACAGCAGAATTTCCATGAACCAAACCCATAACAATTTTATTATTTAAGCTTCAACTATTTTTACTGCCTAAAGTTAGTTAGCAAAAACCTCTATTTCATCTGTAATTTGTCGCACTGTTGAAACTTGAAACTTCGAATTCATATTTAATTTAACAATTTTGGCATTTTGGCATAAAGCATTTTTTTTATGAACCAAAGTAAAAATGGCTTAGCTGCCGGTAACCCTTTTAAATCTTCCCCTACCAAATGACACATTATTTTCTGTGATATACAACGTAAACGTTTTGCGGTCCTCACCTATAAAGGAAAGGGGTGAGGAAAAAATGCTAGTAATACTTAAAATATTTAAGTGGCGGCTTATTATAAAAGATGCCAAACTTTTGTGAAAGAAAGCCTGAGTAAGTGCTTGGCACAGTCTCTGTGTGTGTGCGTGCGTGCGTGGTTTTTCCAACCTTTTTTTTTCTACCAGGAGTTTTTGACATTTTTACCGAGCTTAACTCGAAGTTTAACCTTTTTTCATTTTGTAGCCAGACTGTTGAACTTTTTATATTTTTTAAAATGCGTCATGTCATTGGGCAAGTGATAAAAATGAGTAGAAAATGGTTATGGAGCGTAACCCAGCATAATGAGAGTTATACGCACAAATACACACACAAAAACAGACGCAAACATACACAGATACACCTACCCACACACGCACACCGACCAGTACAAGTTGTTCGCATTAACAACTCAGCAGAAAAGTAGGCAAAGAAATCAGAAACGAATACAATGTACGTGAGTGATACACTCAAGGCACGACATACACTCCGGACTGCTACAATAGGACAAGCATGAATTTTAAAGAAAAAGTTTGGGGCATAGCGGTTTTGAAAACCAATTTTGCGATTGATATGACTACTTAAGTTATAAATTGAAAAATTATGTTTTTAGTATAAGGCCTGCTTAAGCTTTTCATAGGAAAATCATATTTCTTAAAACAAATTCTTTAATTTTTAGAAAATTAGCTATAAATTATATAAAAATAAATGTAATTTCTATGATTTGCAAAGTATTTTGAAAATAACAAAAAGAATTTATATTCTAGTTGTAGAACAAGGCTTCGTTAAGCCCTTTCATAGAATAACAATCATATTTCTAAAAACAAATTCATTAATTTATAAAAAATATATGCTAAATTATAATAAATAATTATTTTAAAAATAATTTATTTGGTATGATTTGCAGAATATTGAAAAAATAAAGAAAAGCAGAAAACAAATTAATAGTTTTCTAAAACTTTCTTAAATCTTTCGTAGAAAAATCATATTTCTCAACTAAATTCTTTAGTTTATAGAAAATTTTTTAAAAATATAAAAGCCACAACTTTAATAATATTGTGAACTATAAAAAAACAAAATGTCAACACAAATCTTAAGAATATTTTCTCTATTTCTAAAGTCGTGGTATTCCCATAAGCAGCATAGCACATTTGCATAAATAACTTTTTCTTCACTGATTATTAGTTTCATAAATTTGTAAAATCCTTCTATACTTTATTTATTTTCAAGGACTTTTTGAAATGCTTAAGCAATGCATCTATTTCAAAAGCTTTTTAAAATCTTTCTAAAATTCATCTATTTTTAAAGCTTTATATATAATTTTTCTTCGAAGTGAAAGTATAGTTGCTCATTGTACCAAAAACCCGCGCCAATAAAGTAATTTTAATTTGTTTTATTTAAAAATAAACAAACTAAATAATGATTTTCCATAAATTAAGTTTTACAATTTAATGCATTGTCGCTTAATTTAAAAAATTTTACATATATTGCTAAGTTATAGTTTGTTAATAAGTTTGAAAAAAAAAACATTTGTGTTTGGTTATTTAAAATATAAATTGAGAAAAACTTTTTTTACCTAAGTCATTCCAAAAAATATTCATTATTTATTATAAATTATTTTTTAAACCTTTTTATTTTATTATAATTTAAAGTTTATTACTTATTGAATATTAATATAATGCAAAATAATTTCTTTAGAAAATTCTTTAAATAAAAAAGTAGTAAAATAAATAATTTTTCTTTTTGATTTGAAAAATAATTACTAAGTTTAAGCAAATTCCACTTTTGCTTGTTTCTGAGAGAGCCAACATTTGAAGCTTTTTTTAAAAAACAATTTCAAAGAGTTCCTCTCGAATGGTAAAAGAAAACTTTTAGGAAAATATGTATATTTATCATAAAACCTTATTTTCAAGTGACTTAAATTTAAAAAACATAATTTAAATGTTAAAAAATTCAGAAAATTCCTTTCTTTAATTTTTTGAAATAAATTGTATTAAAAAAAGTAAAATGGAAAACTTTTGTCAAGATGTGAAAAATAAATAAAAATATGAAAATGATTTAAAAAAAGAATATAAATATTTGCTGCTATTGAACTATTTCATTTGAAAACGACTGTACATTTGACAATTGTTAAATAAATAATATATTTTTTTATGAAAATATATTTTTTATATCAACTGCGTTGTATTTTCTCTTTCAAAAAATATATGCATTTTGGACTAAAAAAAGAATATATATTACAAAAAAAAAATTTAAGTTTTCAACTAATTAGAAATTGTTGAACTAACAAAATAAAATATTTAAAAATAATTTTCTTTCTTTCATCAAAATAATTGGTGTATCAATTATAATGTTTTATAAGAACTTATTCAGTAAAAATTTACGAATAAAACCAAACAAGATTTTTTAAAACTTTCTTCGTTATTGCCAAATATTCAAATTCAAATATATCAAAATTTCTTAATTTTATTTTAAACAAAATCATTTAACAAAATAAGCAGTAATCCCATTGAAAAAAATTCAAGAATAACGCTGGCAAACAAAATATTTCAAGTGCTGCAAATCTCTACAAATTGCTGGCCACTCAATAAATATTTAAAATAAATCTCTCTATTCAAGTGACCTCGAGTGTGTTTATACGCATTTTTGTTGCTTTTCGCCGTTTGCCGGCTGCTGTTGTTTACATTGCACATACGTCACGTTGGTCGGCCGAGTAACAACGCAACAAAAGCGTCATCGACAATGACAACAACGTTGACATGGCGCTGAGAAAACGATATCGAGTCGCACAACCAGGACCAAAAATATGTCCTCCGAACTGAACATATTCAGTGGAGCCTAAGGCACACACACGCGCACTCATATTTACATATTAGAATTGTGTTGCCTGCCCATCGACGACTGATGGCCTGAATGAGTGAGTCAGTCAGTCGACTTATGCAGAATGGATAGATGGACCACTATTTCCTTGAACGCTTTCATCAGCAACATCACCATTGTCGTTATCATCATCATCACCATTGTCATTATCATCTTGACATAGCCTGCAGCTGTACACCGTGATTTTTATATATTTCTTTTTGAGTACAAAATGAAAAAGCAGCTCAAATACAAACAAATGCATATCGAGCGCAGAGGAGAAAGGAGATATATGCGTAGTCAATGCTAACATACGGAATGCTCTTTCATATTTTGTTTCGTGATAAATCGTTTCCAAGCAATCACTATGAATCTACCGTATCTATATGTTTTTTCTCTAAAGAGATTTTCAACTAAAGATATACGAAACTTCAAATTAACAAGATCTAGTTGGCCAGCGCTTCCCCTACGCAAGTTTAATACAATTTTTCTGGTCAATATAAAACACGACATATGGCCTAAGCAAACGCATATAACCCACAAAGAAAGTGTATTAATGCAAACAGACATATATATACGCAGTCAAAGGCACAAAATGGCCGATTTCTTTGCTTTCTCTTTTACTTTGCTTTCTGCTTGTTACTGTATTTCTATCTCTCTCTGTCATTTGTTGCTTTGTTGCCAAGTTTCGTTTACTTTTGCTCTAAAATTAAATAAAATATAACAAACATCTTTGTAGCGCAATCTATTTGATATTTCCAAATTTAAATTTTGACAAAAAATTATATTAGGCTGCAGTTTAAATTTAGAATATATAATTGAAATACTCTGCAGGGGGCAAGAACTATGTATAGTGTATACGCGAGTGTCTGCTATTTTAAGCAGCAACGAAAATATGCAAAGACATAGCCTCCCATATGGTCTAGTGGCTAGGATATCTGGCTTTCACCCAGAAGGCCCGGGTTCGATTCCCGGTATGGGAAATTTTTT
Source organism: Chymomyza procnemis (assembly GCA_035046065.1). Taxonomy (NCBI): domain Eukaryota; kingdom Metazoa; phylum Arthropoda; class Insecta; order Diptera; family Drosophilidae; genus Chymomyza; species Chymomyza procnemis. The sequence goes on from JAWNOJ010000021.1 coordinate 22,767,858, forward strand.
TTTTTTAATTATTTTTTTTTTAATAAGAAAATGTGTATTTTTAATTTTTTTATATATATAAACTTTCATTAATTTTTGTTTTTTTTTTTGTATTGAAAAAATATTTTTTTATTAATGTTTATTTTTAAAATTGAAATAAATTTAAATTTATACCAAATTTTGTTTTTTTTTGGTATAAACTGGAGTTATGATAACATTTTGAGCTAAACTAAGACTAAACTAAACTAAGTAATCACTGATAAATATTTGTGTTGAACTCGAAATGATGTTGAAAATATAAAACTTGAATAAAATTTATAATTATTTATTTTTATGCAAATATGGTCAATCTCCGCAACTTTTGCCATATACTGGCCTATTATTTGTTTGCTATTTTGGTCTTTTTTTTGGAAATATATAAAATAACAAAGCGTTATACAACACTCTCACATAGCTCCAGATTTTCTGCTTTAGAAGACTACCCACAAAATTTCCGCTTAAAGTACAAAATCTCAAGAATTCTTGCAACAATTCCATGCCTTTGCGTGCATTTTTTTTTGTAATGCCAAACCGCTCTCCAAAATCTCTGCCACTTTTGGTAACCATGGCAAATAAGTTCTCTGCTTAAACTCTTAACATTTTCAGCAGTTTTTCTTGAAAAGTCTGCAAAAGTTTAATTTGATGCCGTTCGTTTTGAATGGGTTTGGCAAGCAGAGAGCATGGATGAAACTTGGAACTTGTAGCATGCAGCATGGGAATGGGCATGAGCTAAGGCGCAGGCAGGCAGAGACCTCTTAAACAGTTAGTCAAACAATTGGGTTTGTTTGTGCAACAAGCGTGGCATCCTTAGCATAAACAGTAGAAACAACAATGATGAGAGCAACAAAAGGCAAATGGGTATATCAACTGTTGATATACATACATTATGTACGATATAGGTACAGTCTTGCATGTATATAGCAAGTGTGCGGTATCACTTGATGTTTTCTCAGCCAACATGGCCAAAAGTGAAAAGTAATTTTCCATATGTTTTTATATGTTAAACAAAAATAACAAAAACAATTACGCAGCAACAGCAACAACAATGCATCACAAAACGGGCTAAGCTGAGTGGATATATAAGCGCTGTACATATATATATATATTTATATATATATAGAACAGCTCAAGCCTCCCTTTGGCTGTACGCAAAGCTACTGGGGGGAAAAAACACGTATACGCAACGGTGTAGCTCCCCATGTCACACTCTAAGCCAAAGCTGAACCCAAAGTAACAGCCCCCAGCTCTTTAGCTATCTGAGCTTCATTTACATAACAAGTAAATAATGATTATTGCGCCTTTTGTGTGTATGTATGTGTGTGTCTGGGTGTCCGGGTGTCCGGGTGTATCCGCCCGGGTATGTGTGTATATAATTTCATGTGTTACAAACCGCCCCAAATAAAATATCATAGAATATCTCAAGCCAGATCATCCATAGACCTCGCGGCATTTGAGCCAATAAAAACAACAACAGTTCTAAATCTGTTTTCGTTTGTTTTAGGCGCTGCTCTTGTTTCGTCCTGTTATTGTTGTTGTTCTGTGCTTCTGAACTACTATAATATATTGAACTTGAGCCGAAAAAGGTTGCTCTATAGATTTATATAGCATAAATAGATTGAAAGTGCTTTGGAAAACTTGCATTTAAAGCTTGAAAAGTGTTTGAAAATTATTTTCAAGGTACATATGCAAACACTAGCTGGCGCCATCTTGAGGCCACACTTGACAACGTTGTGAGAAAATTGAGACATTATATCTGACAAAATGTACAAAAGCAAGTTTTCTAATAGCTTGTATTTTTTTAACAACTATTTATAATTGAATAATTGAAACAATAAGTATCACACTGATCTATGTGAGGTACATCCCCTTGTCTGGGGGCCTGCCGGCTTAACCTAATCGAAGCACTAAGTTTGAAATCTATAAAGAATTTTTCAATACTACAAAATGGCATAGTTTTAGTTGTGGCGATAATCCTAATTCTTAAGAAATCAAACATATTTATCATATTCCAACTTGTTAATTATTGAAATGACAGCATTAGGCTGCAAAGGATAATGGCTCGCCCAACACTCTATAAAGTGCAAAAAAGGAACATAAGTGCAGTCTTTATATTTAACTGCTGCAAAAAAATTGTTCCATTTTTCAGATTTTTATTATAAATTTCAATTATTATATATTCAATTATTTATCAAATTATTTTAATATAGTTTTCTTAGCAGACTTTTCTAGGGCTATGGCTGTCAACTACCAAAAGCCTTGTCAGCAAAAAATGCGACATCTTAAAAATTTCGCACTTGGGAACTATGAAAGCAACAGCATTATTGTGGAAAATATAACATCACGCCAAACACTATGTAAGGAGAGATAAAAATCAAAACAGTTTTTAAAACTTAGTATTAAATAACAGATGAGAAAACGCGCCAAATTTTGCTAAAAATCTTAAGATTTCTAAAATTTCTTTCAATTATTCATCAAGCACTATGTCAAGGTTCAGAAACTACACTTATTGCATTAAAATGCTAGCAATTGAGTATTTACCGATCTATCGACTATTTCAATAAAAATTATTATAAGACATTTCATGGGCTATGGCTGTCAAATACCAAAAGCCATGTCTGCAACAAATGAAAAATTTTGAAATATTCACGCTTGAAAATTGTGAAGCCAACAGCATTATTTTGAAAAATGTAACATCACGCCAAATACTAAAATATTTCTTTATTTAAACGAAAGTTGAGAAATGGCAAAAAATTGCTTATCTTATTTTTAAGTTGTGAGAAGTAAAATTCAAAAAAGTAACGTCACGCCAAACAGAAAATATAATAAAAAGCAGAACAACAGAAATGATAACATTTTTTGTAACACAAGTCTTCAGATTTCTTTAATTTTTTTCACTTATTTGCTATGCAATCTTAAACTTTAGCTGTTCCAAGCATTAATCATTAACTGCAGAAAAAGTAACGTCACGCTAAAAACAAAAAGCAGACGACAAGACTTCAGACAAAATCCGAGAATTGAGATTTCTTAATTATATTATATATTATTTATGACTCAATTTTAGGTTTTAGCTGTCCCTAGCAAATATTATTAGCCGCAAATATTGTAACATCACGCTAAACAAAAAGTCTAGTCCAAAGCAGATCAATAGAAACCTTTTCTTTTTTTTTTAACCCAAGACTTTAGATGTCAATAATACTTTTCAATTATTCAGTGTGCACTGAAAGCTTTGGCTTTAGCTGTTCGTATTGAAAATGATCGTCTGCTAAAGAAATAACGTCACGCTAAACATAAAATCTATTAAAAAGCAGAACAACAACAATCTGGGCAACTTTTCTTTAACACTTTTCAATTTTTAATTGTTCACCTCCAAACTTTAGCAGTTTCACGTGAAAGTAATCATCTGCAAAATATGGTAACGTCACGCTAAGCACGAAGTCTAATAAAAGGCCAATGTATCCTGTCAGTTTTTATAAGCTTACAAATCTGATTTTTATAATACTTTTAATTATTCATTTTTAACTTTAAAGCTTTTGCTGTTTCAAGTAAAGGCTGTCATCTGCATAAAAAGTAACGTCACGCTATATTGAAAGTATATAAAAAAGCAGCAAATCAAGTATACTGCTAATTTTTGTAAGCCAAGATTTTATGGTTCACTTTTCAGCTTAAGCTGCTCCAAGCGAAAATGATTATCTGCACAAGGTAACGTCACGCTAAACACAAACTGCAATAAAACGTAGAACAACAATAACTTTGATAGTTGCTATCAAACCCGAGCCAGAAATTTGCCATTATTGTTTCTCATAACATCACGCCATACACCATTTTTTTACGTTAAGCTGCCATTTTTTGCTTTTTACATTAATGCAGTTTAATTGCCAAGTAAATAATAGAGCAACATTTCACTTGTCACATGGCTTTTTTTTGCAAAACAAAACGTCACGCCATATTTTCGTAATTAAAATCATAAAATATTCAACTGACATTCCATTTTATTATTGCCATCAGTTTTTTTTTTTTTTTTGACTCAAAGTTCTGCCACTCTCGAAACTGACGCCATCAGAAACTATTTCGTAATTAAAAATCTAACTAAATATTTAATAATTTTCAATGTCTGCGTTCTTGACATAACTCACGATTACCACAAAATTGTTGAACAACGTGTTTTGACCATAATTCACTGCAGGCAGCTGGGTCTGTGTTAGTCACTCAGTTACCTGGCCATCAAGCGTGACAGACAAGTTGGCTAGCTTGTGTAGTTCCAGATGTTCTTGTTGTAATTTCTTCCAGTTGTTGTAGAACCTGTTCTACTTTCTTGTTTGTTGTTGTTGTTGTTGCTGTTGTGGCTTACATGTACTTGTCTGGAGCTATAAACTCAAAGCGCAGCCACAAAATATCAAGCATACGCCCCTTTGATGTTACAGCTTTTTCCGTCAAACTTAATTTGCAAGTTACCTGATGAAATCTGCAAAAGCCAAGCCACTAGTTCAGTAACCATCAACTGGTTAAAGTCAACATGGTCATCAACTTTGTGTGCGAATATACTTATAAACTTGGATTTAGAGTATTGTAAAGTATCTGAAGTTTTTAGAAAGTTTTGTCGTAAAGCAGATCTATTGACCCGAATAACTTTAAGAATTTTCAATATATTTCAACATTTTTTTTAATTCTCAAGATCATCTTTTTACAATTTGTTTGATCTATTTTCCAAAAGTAACATTGAGTCAACTTGTGAATAATAGGAGGGATATCGATGCCGCTAAGGAGTCAATTTTGTTTGCTGACAGCACCAGAGATTGTGAAATGTGCCAAATCTGTCAAAAGACTTTTCTCCGCTGGCTTAGCACAACTGACCGATTATTTTCAATCTAAAGCGACCGACTTTTTTGGCGCGTTCTTGAGGTTTATAGTTATGGTTCAAAGTGTTCCGTATCATTCTTGACGAAACCATAAGAATGAAGCCAATCGGCTGAAAATTGTCAAAGTTTTTCGATTTTTCTATTGAACCGATTCAACTGGCGCACACTCTTCAATGTTTTTCTTAATTTGAGTTACTTATCAGATTTCAATGGCGGCATGAATGAAGACGTCACAAACCGACTTGCCAAAGCATGATCAGCATTTGGAGCAACAAACAAATGAGCAGATGAACAAAGCTCCGGATCGACAATGCGTGTGTAAAGTGCATACTACTATATGGTAGTGAGACATGGCTTACGAACAAACAGATGACACAGAGACTGCAACCAATGCTAGAGGATTTTATGGGAAACATTCTGGCCAAACAGAATATCCAGTACAGAGCTGTCTCGTGTCACAGGTGCGCCCCCTATACAGCTCCAAATAAGGAGGAAAAATGGACGTGGATAGGGCAAGCTCTCAGAAGAAACCCAAGCAGTATTGTCAGTATGGCACTGAACTGGAATCCCCAAGGCGGCAGACGATTCGGAAGACCCACGGCAACTTGGAAAAAATTCAACCTCCAAGAATTGATCCTGTCGAACACAACATGGGATAGAACGAAACAGAGGGCACAAAACAGAGTTCGTTGGAAGGCTCTAGTAGAAGCCCCAAGTTCCCAAGCGGAATAAGAAGAAAACAAAAAGAGAATCCAGATGGGACAAATCTGACCTAACGTTTGGGTTTGGTTAAAGACTTAGAAACTTGGTAACCAAAGTAGCACTTTTCTTTTACTTTTATAAATTGCGGGGTATCGCTATTACGTGGCGCAGCTTGGAGCAAGCTTTTTGTCACAACTATCCTGTTTCAAACTAAATACTAGTCGCTACAACAATTGTAGAGACTTGCGCAGTCATGCATGCCCGTTCTTCAATGAAAGCAATTTTTTATTACTCATTTCCTTTTGCTGTTTGTATGTTATTTTGCATTGTTTTTGCACAAAGACACAAACAAAACAGAGAGAAAAAAAAAGAAAAAATACAAAAAGGACGAATACTTAATTGGCAGGTAGCACATAAAGGAATGCAATAAACGCAAAAAAGGCGTACAAAGTGTTGGTTAGTCCTGGATACACACACAATGCCATACTTAATTTATGCCAAACTGTATTGAAGCCGTATAGTAATCCGCCAGCCAGGATATTTATTTGGTGAGAAAAAAAAATGAAACTAGCAACAGCAGCTCATAAATTATATAAGGAAATGAGCAGCTGTTGGCCAAATTATTGTGATTTAAGCATTGATTGCTGTCTATCAATAGCTACTGCTACTGCTGGCTAAAAGTAACTGAAAGTTGGACTTGGTAAGTCTTGGCAAGCTAGGAGAGCTGCCAACTTAAAGCGGAAACCGGATATGTCAAGTTACGTTAAAGTAACACGCCCCCTACCCGCTGTAGATCCGTTGCGGCAAGTGCAAAAAGTTAAAAAAAACAAAAAAGGATAGACTTGTTGCAAAAACTTTAACTTGGCCGAGACCAAAGTGCTCAAAGGACGGCACAAGGGGAGCACTGCCACTTGGCCATATGTAGCACACGTTGGTATGTTTTATGGCCAACGATAAATGTTATTAACTTGCATTCTGTTGGCGCAAAAACTTTTGTAATTGAACTCTGGCGACTTGAAATTAGCAACAACAGGTCCTGTGAGAATTATTTATATAATAAATAAAAATAAAATATAGTAAATAGGTGCACGTTTTGGGCCACGTCTATATATATATGTGGCCCACAAATAAAGCGAAACAGGCCAAGTTTATGCGTGCTATGGAGAGACATTTTATTTTATGAGCTGTGCACAGGTCCTTTGTAGGTCCTTTGCGTGGCACAAGCAGCTTAAGACACTTGCGATTTAAGTGCTTTATAATACGAGAAAAAGATTTATTTTTCTTTTTTGTTTTTTTTTGGGTAAAATTTAATGGATTCTTTAATGTGTGCAGAGGAGAGTAAGTAAATTCATGGAACTGAAAAGCAGCATAGATCATATGTGGCAAGTATAGACTGTACGGAACAACAAATTCTAGGGCCTATGACTTAAAATATTAGTAGGACTTCAAATAAGTTAGCCTAATTGCTTCATTAGTCTTAAAGTTCGTTACTTTGAGAAATATGAAAAGAACTTAAAGCATGCAAGCTAATTTTTGAAATTATTAGAATCATTAGAAATACTTTCGCGCATTCAAGGGTTTTACCATAATCAGTTATGTTGCCTTCAAATGCTTAAGCGAATAAAATTCGCATCAAGCGTCTTGAAAGAATTCTCTGCGTAGAAAACTATACGAAGAATCAAAGGAAAATCCATACTCTGTAGGCGATGTAAGGATTAATTTCTTATTAATTTTTAGCTGCAGAACTTTACTTTTTGCTACATCTTTTTCAAATCATACAAAAACTGGGGCATTTAATCCAATTTAACCGAATATTACGAGCAATCCTACCAATTCAAGAAATAATCATATTTATATATAAAAAAACATGCACCCATCAGGTTAGGTATACGAATTAGTTTTATATTAAATTTTTCTCATTAGTATTTAATATTATATTTCTTAATTTTAACATTTTCAAATTGTTTAATCTTAAGGTCAACTGTCCTAAGTTATACATTTAAATTAATAATAAATAAGTAAATATATATATTATTCTCAAAATCCGCTATTGTCCCCTTGAAAGTACTCCCCATTGATGGCAACGCATATATACCAACGCTCGATCCAATCCTGAAAACAGCCATGCTAAGCCAGATTTTTAAAAAAAAATAAATTTAACCGCCTCCGCGTTGACGGCAATGTCGATACGCTCCAAAGGCGAAGCTGAAAGGATCGCTAAAGTGCCGAAATCTACCTTTCTTTAATTCTTTAAGTGTAACCGCAGCTATGTCCGCTCTAAAAACTAAAGCCTAAAATATATCATAGTCTCCAAGTAGAAAAGATAAGCTTAGATATATCATCAGCTTTTGGTATTTTTTGCAATAAGGCTTAATTCATACCAAATATAGATGTAAGTCATAAAGTATGGTTAGAAATATAATATATGTTGCCAAATCGATTCGTAAATAGGCTTCCATTTTAGGAGCCTTACTTTATAATATCCACAATATTTCCATGAAAAGTTGGTGTACAACTCTAATCTTTGCAGCTGAGAGTAACTTGTAATGCTCTAGAAACAAGTATGGCATTTAAAAAAAATATGTCCTTGCTAAAGCTACAAAATCTCATATCAAATATTTTCAGAGATGGAAAACTAAATTAAATATTAATGAGGCAATTGCAATATTTTTCAACGTAAATATAAGCCTTGTTACCATCCAAACACAAATTCTCAAATAATCGAGTCCATTCGATGGGCGATATGTCATATAAAATAACTGTGCCATTATTTGAATAGCAAAAAACTATTTAATTTCCACATTAATTATAGATAATCATGTAAAAATAATGTTTGGCAGCTTGTATAAAGAATTCGAGAGCGCACAATGGATATCAACATAAATTCTATAACAGATTCCAAAATACTGCTTTATTGTTAGGTTATGATGAATGAACTTCTTATGATTTACTAAGACTGAGTTCATTAATTCATTACATCTTTTAGAGAAAGCGAAATAGATTAATTATATTTCAAACATAATTTTGGCAAGCTAAATGATATGGACTGGAAGTTTGCAGTGGTTGTGCTGCATTTCGTAGGAAGGTAGAACAAATAGGTTGAAAATGATTTTTGTAGTAGCTCGCTATCATTTTTCTGCATTTCTTATCTTTGGCATGTTTAATGCAAAAATCAGTCAGCCTGTCACTAAACTTTGTACTTATTGCTCTTAGTTTTAAATAGTTATTCTTTTTCTTTACGGTTTTTTTAACAGCGTTTTCTTACATTAAAACCTTTGTCAATATAATATAGCTTGTACATCTTTCCATCTCAGTAACTTAATTTTATACAATACAAAATTAAGCAGCAATAAGAAACTTTCAACATTACATAATTTAAGCAAATAAGTGCACCCATACACATACACACACACACACAAAGAGAGCAACTGCATTTGGCGTTACCTTTGTAAATTCTATCATCTGCCTAAGCCTGTCATTGCCACTACAATAATTTGCAATTTGTGCAACAAATGAGTTTGTTTTATTTTTTTGTTTATTTGAGCTTAATTAGTGCATTAGTTCATAAACCAAGTTAGTTTGTCTATTAACTTGGTTTATTAACTTGTAGCCAGCAACGCGCTCAGTTGCAGCAAAAGCTGGCCGTGTATGGATATTTGTATTTGTGGCCAACAACACACACGTGCTTCATTTTCCATTTAAACTCAACGAAGCGTGAATGCACATTTAAGTGTTTTTAGATTTTGTTATCCTTGTTGTTGCTCTGTTTGTTGTTGTTGTTGTTGTTGTTGTTGTTATCCTGGTTGCTGTCTACAAATGAAAATAGGCCGCCAAAAATATTTGAACATTTTGAAGTACTTAGCCAAGGCTAAAAGCTCGCTTTGCCAACATAGATCGATGGCATTGTTGTTTTGAAGTTTGGGGGGGCTAGGGAGTCTTTGAGTTTGCCTGGCCATTCAAGCAATAAACAGCATGTCAAACACACACACACACACACACACACTGTGGGAGAGGCACACAGATACACACAGCTACATATAAGTGTATAAGTGGCTCTCGAGCAGCCTTATTACATTTCGACGATGGGTTTATTAGCAAGTTGTGGCAACTGTACCCAGCATCAAGCTGCTCAAAATCCTCCAAAGATTTTCATTTGACTAAACAGGCAATAGCAATGGCAATGGCAATGGCTCTCCCCTCTTGTATTATTCTTGTTGTTGATAAAAAACATGCAGAAAAAAACATGAAATACAAAATTGTTGCCTAAGATATATTTAATATGCAAAAAGCAGTCGTGTATACAAATAATGTACACACACTCAACACGCACACACACTCAACAGCACACACTCAACAGCACGCACTCAACAGCACACACTCGAACACACACTCTCACTCCGCCTTAGCATCAGCATGAGATGGACACAAAGATAAGCAAGACAGACAGACAGCAGATACTTTCACATAGATACAACTTACACGGAAATGAATCAGATACATTTTTCTTTGTATTGTCAATACATGTTCACACGTCGTATGCGTAATTTTTCTGCTTGTGCGCTATTTATAGCCTTGAACAGCCTCAGTCATGGTAGCACAATAGAATTAAATATTTTTTTGTATGCCATTTATTTATGAAGAGTTACAGCAAGTTAACAATAATAATAATAATCAAAGTAGTAGTAGGGAGTGGCGACGATAATTGTAGCAGCCGAAAAGTCTTTAAGCAGATAAACTGTTCCACTCAGACACTTTCAAAAAGTAAATAATTTTTTGCAACAAAATCGTAACTCATACAACTAAACTCTTCAGTGTTTCAAGTAAAATTTAATTTTTTTTAAACTTTTTTTTTAATATTTTAAACTTCTTACGACAATTTTACATTAAAAGCAAAATAAAATTGTTTACAATTGTAGATGTCAGTATTGTGGCGAGACAAGAGTTGGTTTTTGGCATCATCACAAACCGCACTCGAACTTCGTGAAAATTTTGCCAAAAGCTAAACTCACATCGTTCCGCAAGCGCCTTCTGCTACTTTGTGGTCATCGTTTAAGGTCGATTGAGAAGATACAAAATAACTTATCTGACTGTTTCGAAAACTGAAAAAAGCGCTGGCTATTTCACGGGACGGAGACTATTTTGAAAGTAGACGAAATAGACTTCCATTAATAAATAAATATTTTTTGAAATAAAGACAAGTTCACGGTTCTTTTTTTGGTTCAACTATACATTTTTAATAAATTTATATATATATATTTTCATTTATTTATGAAAAAGCTAAGCCAAGATGATAATAATTATAATCAAAGTAGTACAGAATGAAAGAGAGAATCCTAGTAGCAGAGAAGTCTCTGTAACCTTGAGTTATAGAACTGAGAATTCAGAAAAAAGAAACTGCAATAAAATCGAAATTTATCAAGAAATTTTGTAGATTGATGCTTAAAACCCCAAAGCGTCAAAAACTACTAAGTGAGACATTTGTACCTAATTGTTAATGCAATTTTGCCAGAAACAAAACAAAACCAATAATTTTCAAAGTATAAAACAAGTATTTTGATTTTGGGGAATTTCATTTAAATTTTGAGATATTTTTAAGTTTTAACTTTAGCACTTTAGTGCGATTTTGGAATAAAAACAATACTTTCAATCAAAACTAACCAATCGGCATACAACTGATATTCGAAAATATTAACAATAACAAAAAACAACTTCAAATATTCTTAGCCTTGCTGATTTTTACTGCTTTCGCCGGATCTTTGATAGGGTATAAGCTGAAAAACCTTAAAACTTTGAAATGTTTTGTATAAACCCAAAAAAAAGCTTCTTAGAAAGCACTCGATTATCATCGCAAAAAAGCAGAAGACAACTCTGCTGCTTTCTTTTTGCAGTGTTGCCGAGGCGCTTATTGTGAATGCGTCAGTGTTGACCAAGTGAATGTGCAATCATTGCGAAACTGTCAAAAGTTGCAGGCAAAGTTTTATGCAAAATTTATGCAAAGTCAAACTTATTAGCAAGCAAAGTGATTAATTCTGGCTAGCAAATTATTTTGCTCTCATTTAAAATGTGTAATCATAATACGATTTCTTTTCTTTTTTCTGCGTAAATTTTTATGCAAATGGTAAATAGCAAGCGCAAGTCTATTAAATTTGCATATTTATCAATTTGTTTTCTATATCTGTCTTTGCTGTTATTTTTATTATGATGCTTGGCTTTTTTTCTTTGCATTGCTTTTTTTGCTAGCAAATTTTAATTATATATTGCTTGCTGCGCGTTGTCCCTTTTTGGCTTGATGTTGTATTATCCATATACACAGAACGACGCCTTGAGTTATTTAAACAATATTTGCGTTCAAACAAGGACGACGACGACGATGATGACGGAGAAAGCACGGCGTGGGCAGGGACGGGGGTTGTCCCAACGCAGCGCAGCAGTAAATCCTGTGGCAACATTTCGCCAAGCTAATTAATTAAAATGCAATCCAATTTTGGAAGCAAAAGCAAAGCAAAGACATCAAAGTAACTTTGCCTTAGTGCTAGGATATGCATGAAATGCCATCAAATATTAAATAGGCTCGAGATGATGTTGAGCAGATGATGAGTAAATGAAGTTGGCACAAAACTAATCTGCAAACAAATACACAGATGTGCAAACAACAGCTACACCGGAACAGCAATACATAGATATGTATCCTAAAGTCCTGTATTTCGGCCTATAAAATATGGGGACATAATGACTGGACCAGACGTAGCCGTAGAGCATGGGTAAGCTGTCTGTAGTAAGGGGGGGGAATCGCTCTTACGGCACAGGCAATTATCATTATGATAATTAAAATGTATGGCGAATTATAATGAGCACTCGGACACCGGCCCACTCGGACTCTGGCCCAAAGCGTGTTACCAACTTGATGAGCTGTCTGTTGTCTCTCGTGTCTCTCGCTCATGAAAAATGACCGAAAGACAACAACAACAAAACCAACAAAACTGCTTTGGCAATTATTTTCCAACATTTTCTCATATTTATATTCTATGTTTATTAATTTACTGATGATGTTGCAAAAAAAAAAGAAAAAAAATATATTATAATGATAATAAAAATAATAATATATAGTCGACAGCTACACAAACAGAGTCACATATGAAATTGCCAATTCATGCTGTTCGCTTTTGCACTCTGTCTCTGTTGCTGATTCAATCGAAAAGCGTCTTTGAATATTCGATAAGAGTTGATGTGAATGACGCAAATGAAGAGTTGCGTATGTGCACAGCGAACGCTTTCCAAGCGTTCTTTTTGTATGAAAATTGGTATCCTTCAGTTTTGCTGCAACTGTGAAGCATGTGGGAGAACCCCCAAAAGTAAAAACAAGCATTCTTTGCGCTGCTGAGATTTAAAAAGGACCTTTGTTAAGTTTATTTTGTAGAATTCAAATATGTGCTAGTTCTAATAATCGAAATATTTGAAAAAAAATCGCTTTTCCAACTGCTGGTTGTTTGTAATTTCTCAAAAACGTATTATTTTTGGGATAAGACATTGAATTCTACTACTATTTTACAGCCGAATGCGTACCTATCAGTTATGATTCATTCCAGCAAAAATGGTATCTCCCCAACAGTTTTGACTCATTACATCTTACCCAGCATTAGAAAATTTCTTTTTGGAAAAATTGCTTTTCGAAAAAGAAGAATTTTCGTGATGGGGCTAAAAATCAAAATGCTTGCTGCTGCTTACTTTACAAAAACGCATTATTTAGGTGATTTGAAATCGTATATTAGAAATCAATAAAGTTGAAAAAGTATAAAGCCTAAAATCAAATATTTTCGAGAGCTACAAAATAAGTTGAAAAAGCATATAGCTTGTTGCAACTTTACAAAAACGCATTAGAAATATTGCTTCAAAATTCATAAACCAACTCCCGTTTGTCTGATTCCCCAACATCGACTATATTAATCAAATTTGAAATAGTTTTGGTTAAAACTAAAAATCTTTAGCGTAACGAATTTGATAAAATTTTAGTAGACAATTAAAAATAACGAATTTTGTAGGACTTATCTATTTTTTCTCTATGAGTTTATGCTATACTCAACCGATTTCCATCAAATTTGGCGCAGCAACTTCTATAACTACAATACTTTGAAATCGATTTGGTAGAAACTATACACTAAGGTCTGAGGTCGAAATATTTTTGATCAATTTTTACTTTGGTAGGGAGCTATAATAAATAGAGCGTATGGAAACCGAATATGGTCATAACTAACTGATTTATGATGCATCAAACTATTTGATTTTTTGAAAGTATTGGGTTGCATGCCCTCAATTAACAATAAATTATTTTCGAAAAGTTGGTTACTCTTACTTCAACCATCTCTGAGATCTCGGCGTTCATATGGACGGATATGAATATGTCAACTGCTCCAGACGCTCAGCCCAGATCAAACTTAAGGTAACTGAAACGCTGCTCTCCCAACTTTTCTTTCGAGTGATATATGCATTTTCGATTTATACAAACGTAATATAGCCTTGGTACCATATGTGGCAGTATATAAAAAATCGGTTGAAATCATTATTCCCTTAAAAAGACTAAGGCAAATGTTAGAAAAACTTCAAAAATTATATTATTTCTATAGGAAAACCAAATTTTTAAAAAATTTGAGCCAGAGATCTTGAGAAGTAAGATAATATAAAAACAATTATCTACTTAACAATTCTCAATTGCAAGTTTTTTTCTGCTTAAACGAAGCCAAAAAATAATTTCACATTTATTCATTTCAATAATCATACAACTTTGGTCACGTAAAAGGCAAGAAGTAGTTTGCAGTAAGAACACCCAACCTTCCCATTTTTTTTTTGAAACCTAAATAATAAATTCAAAGATGTTTTATGTACGCTATTCAGTTTAAGTTGAAGGGGGTTGGGAAAACTGTTTAAAAGTTGTTGCAACTTATTTAATCAACTAATGGAAAATAATGAGCAAGATAAGCCGACTCGAGATGATAACTGAATTTCATAAGAAACTATTTCAAGTGGTAAAAGCAGCAAAACAGCAAGTACCAAGAAGTTCAAGCAGCACTTGAAAAAATTCTCCATAATTAGCTTAAATGCAATAAAAGAGAGTAGTTTCTGTTGCACTTGGTAAAAATTAATCTCTTTGTAAGTAGAAGAAACTAACGTTTACAATGGAAAGAGCACTTTGCTGAAAATGCGTGATTTAAAGGTAACTTTGCTTTTCGAGGGCGAGTTGAAAAAATAAGCGGATCAAAGGAATTGTTATTGCAATTTCTTTTTCAAATTTATTTAACAAAATAATCAGGCTTTGTTCGGTAGCAGCTCTCGAGGAAGATTTATTTTGAACTGAACACGATTGTTTTTGTCGAATTTGCCGTTAATTATCGTTTATCTTTTTATAATAATTACAATTTTAATGAATTTCAAACAAATTGAAGCTGCAAAAAGCCAGCGAGCACATGACAGGGTGGGTCATCTATTGTTCCGAGTACACATATGCAAAGCAGGTTATGCTCTGCAGCAGCTTTCAAAAGAGATTATGATTCGAAATGAATTCGATTGTTTTTGTCGAGTTTATTACATCGTCCGGACTTTGATGAAAAATTTAAATTCTTTCAAAAGAAATGAAACTGTAGAAAGAGAAGCAGGTTTCAAGGCAGATCGTAACTCATCCAAAATGAATTCGATTCTTTATGCCAAAAGCACATCGTCGCCCTAGCAGTGATATTAATTATTTATCTTTTTTTAAAATGAAAACAATTACAACGAACTTAAAAAGATTTCCAACTACAAAATAGCAAAAGTGCGCAAACTTCATATATAGGTAGGGTGGGTCATCTGTTGCCTCGGGTATATATGTAGCTCTCAAGAGAGATCATAATTTAAAATGAATTCAATTGTTTTTGTCGAATTATGTAACTGTTGTGTACTTTCTCTCAAAAAGAATAAAGAATGATTTATTTCGTAGCAGCTCATGCGCGTGCTTCATATACAGGGTGGGCCATTGTAAGCGAATCGAAGTGAATTAAAATCGAAGTGGGTCGAATTCACTTCGGCGCTATAACAGTCATGATGGGTATTTATCTCTCTAGCAAATTATTATAACTGAAGCGAAATTAAAAATATTTCAAGCTGCAGCATGCGCTGCCTTTACATACAGGGTGGACCATCTGCTGTATTGGGTAAATATATACAAGGCAGGTTTCCTTCTACAGCAGTTCTAGTGTGGGATTGTGATCAAAAATGAACTTGATTATTTTGGACGCAATCATTTCGCCTCCTTAACTGTAATAATATATTCGCAAAATAATTATAATTGCAATGAATTTCAGATTGAAAAAAGGAGGAATACTCTGTTTCTAATATAGGGTGTGCCAGCTGTTTTTGCTATACGAATTCTTGCAGCAGTTTCGAAGAGAAATTATGAAATAAATTCGTTTGTTGTCAGAAAAGTAAAAGTAGTTCCTATTATCATTGTTATATTCTCAAAATACTTGAGCAGTCAGAGTCCTTCTTTATTCAATGCTTCTCTAATCTTTATGTACCTCTAGATCTAGGTATCCAATTGGTGGGAGATAACTAAAATGTTTATTTTTGTAATCCACAGATATTGGTAGGCACTTTTCTTGACAAAGCAAAACTGCACATATACTTACTAATAATAATTAATAGTTAAGACGTAACTCCATAATTTGTATACATAGCTCCCAACTATGGAACATAGCTTATAAGAAATTTCATTGTCCAGATATTACTAACTACTTATAAAAGATATACAAGATATTTTCCCAAAAAAATAATACCGCCAGCAACGTTTTCAGAGAGCTCATTATAGCCATTAAGTAAATGTTAGGGCATGCAGCTCACTATTGAGTGCAAAATGCATATACTCTATGTCAAACCCACAATTTTTTACCTAATAATCACAACTTTATGCACTTTAAGTCATAAAGTAGTTAAACTGAGGGCATTACTTGCAACACTCAGTGTTTAATTGTGTTTTTATGTCTGTCTGCCTGTGGGTGGGTCTCTGTGTCTCTGGGTCTCTGGGTCTGTCGGTCTATGCGTCTATACAGCACAGACAGACAGATCCTTCAGCTTTAGCTTCGGCTTCAGCTTCTGCTATGAATATGCACCCTCAAAATACACACAAATTAAAAAGTTGTAAAAACTGGTCATAAAAGTTTTAATACTGTTGTGCCGCCATACCCGAGGTTTCCATGGCTTTTAGAGACACATTTCGTGGTGTTTATTTCCACAGATGCATAAATGGAAAGTTGTCCAATTTGAGCGCACTGTAATTGTCCCAGGTTTCAGTGCCGAGCCTTAAGCACAACTTTGCCAGCACTTGAGCCCGTCACCGCCGCTGTATCCGCTCTACCCGAATACGTATAGTACAATGCATTCTGTTCACATCGCCTGACAATTGTTGGTAGTCAGTTGAAAAAAATGAAGCAAAACTGTACGGAATATAAGCATATTTTTATACCCTATAAACCAAAGAATATGGAGTATTTTAGTGCTAGCGAGTCACAGCAAGTTGAAGCTATTGGCGATTGATATGACTAAACTATCGTTTTGGCATAATAAAGATTTCATGGAGATTGAAATACTGTAATAACAATTTTGAGATTTATTACCAGATTTGCACAGCTGCTTTTCTGAAACTAACAAGCAGTGCAAGCAGTGTAGTAGCAGCAAATGCTTAAGTGTTAAAAGTGAATTTGGTAATTCAGCCCAACTAGCAGAGTAATAAGCAAATAGCCTCGCGTTTTATTTATTTCATCTTGGAACAACTTCAAATAAATAAGCAGTACAAGCAGTGTTATAAACTTAAATAATTGTGACAAAACTTTATTTATTAATTCTTAGGATATAATATAGAAGATTTATTATATTGATCAAATTACTAGTTTCGGAAAGAAACGAGCAAATAATGCTGTCAAGGAAATTTTCAACTAAATAAGCTTCTAAAATAAACAAAGCAGTGCAAGCAGTGTAATAGAAGAAAAGGTCTAGCTGTTCAAAATGAGTTTAGCTAGTAATTCCAAAAAAATTTTTTTTGAGCAATAAGCAATGCAAGCAGTGTAATGCGAAAATGAAAGTTACTCCCAAGAAATTACAATGAGTTAAGAGACTGCTTTCGTAACACAAAAGAAAAAGCAGCTCATTTGGTTTGCCGTTCTTCATTTTTCAAATGAAACAAGCAGTGCAAGTTGTATTGCACGAAAATGTCTTGCTGAAATAAAAAGTTATTTACTTCTAAAAAATGATAACAAGTTAGTACCTGAAGAGAAAGAAGAGCTCTTTCGGTTTGTCACGCTTAATTTTTCGAAAGAAACAAGCAGTGCCAGCAGTCTATAGCCTTGCTGGATATAAAGTTATTCCTTATAAAGGATATGCAGTTTAGAGCTTGTTTTCGTACATAAAAACGGATGCTCTACAGTTTTCGACAAAAGTGTTCGATGTTCCCCGCTTGCTAAAAGTACCAATTGAAAATGTAGCTCGCTGCTAGGAATTATTTTTTCTTGCTTTTTCAGGATGTGCCACAGTCGTTGAGGACTTGCGTGTTGTGTTGTTGCCTGTTTCACGCAGCTGAGTTAAGGCTGTGCGTATTCCTCGACTGCCAGATGTAGAGTCAGGGAGACACAAAAGAGACACATACACAGACACACAGCCAGAATGAAAGCGAAACTGGCAGAGCTCTCAAAGAGCGAAAGCCGGGAGATAGAGAGTTCCGAGTCCTGCAAAGGGGCCAACAGCAGACACTTGGACATCGATGGCACTTGAGCTAACGTCGGTTGCTCGCTTGGTCATCAACAAAAATTTTCTTTCTTTCCTTTTATTTTTTTTTGCGCATTCCATACAAAGTTTTTCCGCAAGAAAGAAAAAACAAGCCCCCCAAAAGCGTAGGAAAAAAAAAATAACAAGAATACAGATAAAAAAAAGGTGCGCATATATACGAAAATTTCCGTTGAAAGTTTTTGCTTGAATTATTTAAAGTGAAAATCGTTTTGCATACTTTAACTTTGCAGTTCCAGTTTTTCTTTTTTTTATTATTCAATTTTCTTTCTCTTGGATAAACAGTTTTCAGTAGTTTTAATGCAGCTGAAAGGACAAGCAATGCCACATTAACTGATTAATCAGCATGAAGCTTTGTTTAAATGCTTAAATGATTGAATGCTTGATTGTTTGAAAGCTTGATTGTTTGAATGAACAAAGTTGGTTGGGTTACCAAGTCATCTGGCTTGCATAACAAAAGTGGGTCACCCGGTTTTTTTTTGAAAAACGCAGCAAGCGAAATGCGGATTGGGAAAAAAATATAAGCTACTTTTCTTTCTTCTAGCTTCCCTGGGCCTTTTGCTTTCTTTCGAAATATTTAGTTTCTTTCGAAATTGAAAAAATAATTACTACTACTTTTCGATTTCCTACGAAAAAAATATCTGCTTAGTAAGTTCGCTAATTAGTAACACAATTTGATGCAAAAACAGAAATTATAGTGAATCACATATTATTAGAGAGTTCCAGTCATAGCGCATTTCTCGCCAAATGAAAGAATTCCGATTTTGCTATAAAATTTATCTAAAATTATCTTGGTTGAATAACTATCAGAATTTCATGGCATTGACAATAAGTACTTCGAAGTTTTAACAAAATATGTATTCTGGCTTAAACATTATCTTCCGGAATTGGCAGCATTACTTGCGCAATATGCGTTCCAAACGCAAGTAGAATTGGCTTACACATTGCAAGTGACCCAGCAAGACGTGTGAAAATGACGAGGAATTGATTCATGTGCAAGAGCACTGAGTTCTGTATGACATGAAACTGAGAGATGTCTTTCTCCAAAGGCGAAATGCTAAGGAATTCGCTCAACACATCATAATTGGCGACAAAAAATAGGTACATTACGTTAATTCGAAGCGCACAAAGTCTTAGGGGAATTCCGGAAATCATTTACTTCCTTGCAACTACCCCATATATCTGGTCACCCTGTACAGTTCGCAAGTCTTTCCCGCTCTCTCTCTCTCGCCAGCCGCACATTTATTTGCCGCTTTTCCCTGCTTATTGTCATTTTCATGCTCATCGTCTATGTCATTATTGTCACTTTTGTGTTTGTTCTTATTGTTATTGTTGTTTTTGGTGTTGCTGCTGCTTTTGTTGTTGTTTATTTAATTTTAAACGCATTAAAGCAATTAATTTCTTACGCCTCAGAAAACTCGCTTGTTCTCTCATTTGGCCGTTGGCATGCTTTCGCCTTTTCTCTTTCGATTTTTTTTCAAGTATCTCTTTTCTTTTTTTTGCATACTTTTCAGTTAAAAGGCGATTGCAATGAAAAATCGCATTTGAAAGCGTTTATTGCTTATATGCAAAGCACAAAATAAACTAAGCGAACTAAAGAGTGAGTTGTTTGAGTTGAATTTAATTTAAGGATTTTTAACTAAAACTAATCGATTCGGTTAAAAAATGCATAAAATCATCATATTGCTTTTTGTATAGGGTGGGCCATCTGTAGAAAATAGCGTTTACTTGTTATAAGGTTTTTGATATGATTTTCAACTAGTAAATGATCAAAATCAAGTCAGTCATAAAAAGGTTCAAAAATATATTAATTTGCATAGGGTGGGTCATCTGTTAACATTTTACAACTTACTTGTTATAATTTTTGGCTAGTAAATGACCGTTTTGCTGAAAGTGAAAAGGTCAAACAAAAAATGTTTCGAAAATATATGATTTTGTATAGGGTGGGTCAACTGTAGATGTTATGGTTATAAAGTATTTGCCGTACAGCAAAGCATATAATTAAGTAAAAAATACGTAATTATCAGGTTTTTTAGAGGGTGGGACATCTGATCAAATGTATGTTTTATCTGTTTTTGTAAGTTATTTGTTGTGCTTGTCGGCCAGTAAATGACCAATACACATCTGAAAATCTACCCAAAATGCCGTCTAGATAATAAATATTATTTTGTGAAGTGTGGGTCCTCTGTTGAAATTAATGTTTAGTTTGGCATTATAGGGTATTTCTTGTGTAGCACTGACGTACTTTTAAAAAGTACGTAAAAATTTAAATTTTCCATTTTCCTGTTAATAATAGAGATATCCCTAAGCTACGCCTTTCGGTCAATAATAGCATGGTCAAGGGGAATAAATGTAATAAGCTTTAAAAGTTATTTCTCAATGTTGTAATTGTTGATCAGTAAATCGCCAAAATAATGTTAACTCTATTAAGAAACGTAAAAAATTTAATTATTTTGTTTTTTAGAGTGGGGAAAATATTGCTTTCCATGTAGGCAGGTCTACAAATAACAAGGATGTGCAAATTTTTACAAAACTTAAGTTAATTTTTTTATAAAATCTTAGCACAGTGTCAGTTCAAAGAGGACCATTTTCCCCTTATAAACAAATTTTTTATGCTATCCAGTTCAAAGAGGACCATTTTCCCCTTATAAACAAATTTTTTATGCTATCCACACTCTATATTATTAATGTAAAAATCATATAAACACTACAGCTGCCTCAATTGGCCCGTAAAAAAATAAGTAATACAAATTTTTTTTTGTCGAAAGCTTCGAGGCTGTTTTTTTTCCACCTAAACCAACAAACAACGCTAATATTTGTCTAAGAGTTTCCGTACTTTTTGCGATTTCAATGGAGTATAACGTTGCTTACTTAACAAGCAACTCAACAGATGACCCACCCTATATAAGTTAAATAATGAGTAGCTATAAAAATGCTTGCAAATACTATGGAAGCATTCTTTGCACGAGTCGTAAGTGCTTCGAGCTGGCGATGGCCACATTGAAAGAAATTATATTTTAAAGCATTTCGAACTCAATGAAATCCCATATTCCAGGAAATTATGATGATTATGCAGACTTCGAACTTGAATGCCTCTTAGCTGCATAAAAACAACTAGGCTTCATAATTATTAAGTTGTTTTAAAAAGGACTTAACCTTGAAAATAGTTCTTCTTACTCTTAATTCAGTTAAGCTTTATGTAAAGCGCTTGGAAGGAAACCTTCAATTTTCCACTTTGACAGAGCCAACCAACTGTGCGTGTTTTCTTGGTAAACAAACAATATCTGAATATAAGCGACTTAGCGATTAAAACCACTCGAGGCAGCATTGACTGAATAGTTTTAAGCGCCTTGAAGGCTTTCAGAGTCCTTTGACTAATTAGTTGCATTTATTTTCGTGGAAAAGCATAATATCGGCATTACAGACATAATTCGACTTTTGTGTGTGTGTGTGTTTGCGGGGGAAAATTGGAAAATTGTAAAATCGCAAAAACGGCTTTTAAACTGCTGCGCATTAATATGGCATTGTCCTGGAATGAGCCATTAAAGTAACAAACAGCAAGTGAATTAACGTTCAAACACAGCTGAGCTGCAAACGCAATAAGGACATGCAGATATGTGTGTGTGGGTGTGTGTGTGTTTGTGTGTGTGTAGAAGCGAAAAAAAGCAACAACAACAACAACAAGCAACCAGCAACCAGCCTTACAACAATAATAATAATAAGAGAGCGTGAAAGAGCCGGAAACTGCCAACGACCGAATCAGTCGAAACGGAAGGAAATGCTTAAACGATATGAAAATCCTGCCGGCAAAAGCACAGTTTTAATAACTTGAAGCTGTTGTTGCTGTTGTTGTTGTTGTAGGCGTGTGTGTGTGTGTTGTTTTGCCTTTTTTTCTTGTTATTGTTGTTTTATTATTGCAGCTGTAGCTGCACAGCCACCACAGAGTCCTTTGGGTTAATGCATAGCTGCCCAGTTAACTATGCTACACTTTTTTTCACTCCCATATTTTTTCACTTTTTTTTTTTTTTGTTGGTCAGAAGTTTTTAATAACAGCAAAAACGACGAAGCTGCCAACTTGACCTGAGCCCAGGTTGGTTGCTGCAACACCAGCCAACCGCGTTGGTACTTTTCAAGCATCAAATTTTATGGCCAACACGCTTACACAATATGTATACATAGAAGTACATAAGAGGGCGGTTTTAAGAGTTGTATCAACTATAGCAACTGTCATCAACAGTTACCAGTTATAACCAGCTAGCGGTCACGAGGGTTACGACAATACTTCAGTTAGCGAATTGTGACTCTACTTTTAGAAGTTATTGAAATACAGACGTACAAATCTCTGCTTAAAGTAGCTAGAGCGCGTCTTATGGCATCAACTGTGACGTCACAATTAATCTATAAGCAGCTAGCGGTCAAGCTGCTTACGACAACACCTTATTTATCAAATTGTCACGTCTCTTTAAGAAATTATAAGTCAACAGACGCACAGTGGTACCAAGTGCCGATAAGCTGGCCAAAAATCGTATCACAACTAGAAGTGCTCGTAAATCACTTACATAAAGTTTTTTAGATCAACAGATCCAAAGCTGGTATCAAATTTTATGAAAAAAAAGGTTGACTTGGCGAAAAAGGCAGTTAATTTGATAAAAAAATTCAATTTCATCTAGGAAATTTATATACTTGGGTTTCAGATAGACGTACAAATCTCATCAAGAACTTACTAGAGCATCGTAAGTCATATACTCTGACATCAGAAGTAACCTATCAACCTAGTTATCAAACCATGTAGCCTCTTTAAGAAGTTAAGGACACACTCTAATCTTCATATGCTTAACAGGCGTCTCTTATCATTTAAAGTTAAAAGTGCGTCACCTGTCATAACCAAACCATTAGAGTAATATTAAATGAAACGGAAAATATTAGCAATGAAAAGGGAATAAAAGATAAACTTAACTTGTACGTTAAGCCGCTGAAATGCAACTGTGGAAGGCCAAAGCTATGCCTAAGCCTACAAGCAGCGCTTAGATCACGAAGCGTCAAGTTCAGAATCCACCATCAATTTGTTCTGCACTATTTTACTTCTATCATAATCCGCGTAGTATATTCTATGGCAAAAAATAGAGTTCAGTGCAAAATTTGTGAATTCTGGTAATATTGATAATGCCAACCATGCATCCTGACAACCAACAAGGCGAGCAAAATATTGAGGTCGTACGAGACAGTTTTGAGGAATAGCCGAGAACATGGAGATTGAGCATCGCACGAACTATTTTTGCGTCTGCATAATTCGTAGCAATTAGAAGCTGTTTCCATAGAAAATCCAAATGCCACATAAACTAAGCCCAGCTGACTATTCACGTCTTGTCAATTATGAAAAAGGACCAGAGAAGTGACTAAGAACGAACTCTAATAATAATAATAATCCAAATTGTCGCTAAAAGTCGTAAATTAATTGAATAACTGCCTCTATATGATCAAAAAACGACTATTTGGTGTGGTGTTTATTTGGATTGCTGCCTATTTTTATCGAAGACAATGATATTGGAACCTCGATCCCTATTTTTTGGAAGACCATGATGATGGAGCAACAACGATCGTCATTGAGCAATGGTAACAGATTTTGTTAAGCGAATTATTCGTGAAAATGGTTTGAATGCTAATTCCAACAAGATAACGCTTCGAACAAAGGATTTATTGCGAAAATTGTTGATTTGACTGGGCACCAAGATAACCCGATCTAACGCCTACAAACTTTTGTAGCAACATTGAAATCCAAGTTACATCTGAGCAGCCAAAGATCAGCGATGAAGACAATATACGACGGTATATTGCAGCCATATAGAGCGTTACCTTGGCCATAACAATGGAAAATGCCGAAAGATGTGCACATTTTGTGCTCAAAGTCGAAGCTGTCAATTTTTGCACGATTCTCTTCAAAAAGTAGCCTAGACATATCTTCTTAAAACGAAATAATTGCTTTTTCAAATGAAAACAATTAAAATGTAATCTTAGGCCTACCCTAAACTTTTAAAACCGCCCTCGTGTGTATACTTACTTTAATGTGGCTCAGAACGGTGGCAATTAATAAACGGAACAGTCAGGCCGGCAACTTTTATGTGTCGTTCATCGTTACGATTTTACTTTTTATAGTTCCCCCATATAAAAGTTGCTACACTGAAAGAAATCGCCGAGGGGGGTAGGTACACTTGGCTTGGTATATCGTTCACTAGCCTCTTAACTTTTGAAAGCAAAATTTATGAAGATTACAAAGCGCTTTGAAAGCAGCTTGTTTAATGCCACGCCCATTAACAATATTGGGCGCAGTATTGTCACACTTCTGCTGCGTTTTGGGCCGAAAAGCCTTGAGGCCCAGTTGAAATCGCATTTTAATGTTTATGTTTACGGTCCGGGAGCAGTTTATAGAACAGGCTTATTTACTCAAATGGCGTGTGTGTGTGTGGGTGGCTGGGTGATGTTGTGTGTAGCTGAGAGACTTGTATGCCCAAAGGGTAATGTTATGGCTTAATTAAATGCCCAAAACATTGTCTATGAGTAACTCATGACCGCAAGTCCAAGTAGTTTATGCCAGAATGATCCATTTAAATTAGATATTTGGTCGTGGTTTTCGGTCAAATGTTTGGCACTTGTTGGCAACACTGCGGTATTTGTGTTTCAAGCCGCGCGTCTATGCGAAATGGCCTAACGAGTTGGGTAATAATTAATTAAAAAGATTTGGCAAAGAAATAGAAAAAGTTAACATGCGTTTAAAGTTTGAGATGATTCTCAGCAAGATGTTGGCGCTGGGAAGAAGAGATGGCAAACTGACCGCCTACGACAATACCTTTATTAGCAAATAATGAAGAAAATAGCTAATAACAAGATGATGGAGAGATGATGGCGTTAAAATATTTCTTCAAGCGCCAGATGAAGCAAATACTTGCTATGAAAAAAAGGATAGAAATCATTGTAGAGTTCGTCTTGATTATATTTTGTAAAGAAAGTAAAGTATTGCATCATCTCAATAATGTAGAAAATGGCAAATAACAGGATGACGACGTGGGAATGAGAGATGATGGCGTCAAAATATTTCTTCAAGCGCCACATAATTCAAATACTTTATGTGAAAAGGGAAAGAAAATTATATTATCTCAGTTGTAAGGCTGCAAAAGAGTTCATCTCTATAATATTTTGTACATTTAATGCAATAACAAAATTAGTTTTAAAAAAAAGAAATATATTGCATCATCTCAAACGTATGAAGCATATATTATTTATAAAAGTATTTTTAAGCGCCATAAATATTCATCTAGTAGGTTGTTACCTCACGCTAGTAGTGAATTATATAGAAAATATATTTTTACAATTTCTTCTTAGAAACTGTTTAGCTTTTGTTTTCTTTGGCTCTTCCTCACTTTTGTTCTACACTTTGTTTAGCCAGAAATTTATTTAACAACAAGAATCTCTACACAATTTCTTACCCCTAATATGTAAATTTATTTTCTAACTTAAAATTTTCACATAATATAACACAGCTACAGACCAAAGCTGCTTTTTGCTCAAACATTACCCACTTCAAAGCTGCATATAAAAAGATGATGAAGTAAAAGCTGTCATCTAGCCACATTTGATCAGATTATGCACTACTTTTAAAATTGCACTAAACGAAGTAAAAATAACTATTACATATGAAATACAGACATTTAAGCTGATAATCTTTCGCCATCTATTATTTTTCTTAACTGCAAGCAGATGATAAGACAAATATGTCATCTCTGCTTAAGCTACACTTGGTAAACTATTGCCGAATATTAAGCTGCACTTGAAAAGATGATGAAAAATAATATGTCAACAGACAAGATAAAATCGGATTATGCGCTATATTTCAAATTTATATAAACAAGACAAAAACTTTTGTTAAATATATCATATAGACATATAAGTACAGATATAACTACAAATCTGTCGCCACTGTTGTTTTTAGCAGTTGGTAAAATAAATAGTACGTCATCTATTCTAACAACTTTTACATATACAGCTGTTAGTCTTTAAATATTGCAAAATATGTCAAAATGCAACAACTGTTGCTGCAAATCCAAAGCTAAATACATATTTGTTGAAGTTGCTTCAAACATTGCAGTACTTAACCTTTCATCATCTCAATGTTACAATTTACTATTCAGTGTGAATTTGTCATATGAATAAATAATGCCAGAAATACGAAATGATTATGCATCATTTCGTAGTAAGCAAATGATTAAGCAAATTTCATCAACTGTCTTTGCATTAAGTAATTTTAATGTGCAAGCAATGCGAGATAAGACAACAGGTGTCATCTGCAAATGTCTGTTGATTTTTGCATTACTGCTTATTATTCTCGTCAAGAAACATGTTTACATCTTTCAATGGAAAGCTTAAGATTCTTTTTCTGTTGATATTGCAGGATTCTTATTCAGCAAAACTTGTCTTCTTCAGCTAATAAGCAAATTTTGCAGAAACAAAGTCTTTTTAGTATTAGTTTTATAAGATTTTCTTCTTAAACAAAAAAGATGTCATAATCAACTTTAAGTAAAAGTTATTCAAACTTTATGTCTTCGCTTTTGAGATAAAATCTTTACATATTAAATCTTCATGAGAATTATGCCATAGTTTATCAACTTTTTATGGCTAGTATGACTTTTTTTCAAACTTGATTAGCATAGAAACTAAGCTCGATACCTTTTTTTAGACAGTTATTTAGTTGTCTCACCGCATAGAGCTTCTTTCAAAAGATTTTGCAGCTAATCATCTTTTTTGGCGAGCATTTTAGGTATACAACAATGCAAAATCATTATCTGTCCTACACAAAATTGTTTTAAAATTATTTTTCAATCAAAGATGACAGAGTTAATTATTCACTTTTAAAATAAGGATCAGCTACTCAATGATTAAGCGCAGTTTAAGACAATTCCCACATAAGAAAAATGTATCCATTTTATTAAACAAAATCTTTTGGCAAAAGATGACGTGCTCAATAATAGTTTCTTAAAGAAAAAGTACTTTGCTAGACAGTTACAACTGCATATATGCATCATCTCAGAAAAATAAAATAAAAATCAATCAGTTGAATAAAGTTTTCTGAGCCCATCACACTTTTGTGTAGTCTTCGTTGTTGGTTATGTGCTTAGGCGTCTTAGACAAAACTCTTTTAGAGTTGAATATTATTAAAAAGTTTTGTATTTCGCAATCATCTACAAGCATTCTTTCAAGACAACTGCAAAATAACGCAATATTTCTTTATAAGAAACACAAACTGATTAAACCAATTTCAACATCTTAGTTGATTAAAATAAGATTTCAATCGCTGCTTTAATCAGATAACCAAGTTAATTGCCAATATAGTCAAGTTCAACTAAGTCAAATAAATAACCAATTAAAATAAAACCCATGCTTCGTAAAATCAACATCTGCAACCATCATCTCAAAAGAGTTACATTTAAAAGCGTCTAAAATCTAATAAATTTAATTTCTTTGATTGCGATTCTTGTGCTGTCAACTGTCAACTGCCCGGGGCCTATTTATTTTATGACAAAACGTTCCAAATTCGCTTTATTAAAATACTGTAGATTTCAATGATTATTTTGTGCAGAAAATACAACAAAATACAAAAAAAATAAAAAGGAAAAGTAAATGCTCATTTAATTGCAACATGTTGAATGTCAGGGCACTCAACCTCGAAGTAACATTATATTGTATATAATTTAAGGGGCGTTGTTTTATGATTACAAATACCAACCGGACTTGTAAAAATGTCAGACATTTCATTATTTTATAGACAAATTTTTTATTTGCTACTTACATTGTTGGAGGGTCAAAGCAATTACGTGTTTGAGCCTAGGCATGGGGTGCAGATGTTTGGCAGTAAGAGAAACCTGGTTGGTCGGGTATAATAGACTAGGCAAAACGTTGGCGACGTAGGTGGGTCGAAGCTGATAGTCTCAAAAAAAAAAACATATATACGACTTAAATTTCCTAATAACCGAGTGTACGATATTATGGATACTGCTGTGTATTCTTGAGTTTCGATTTAAACGATTCGTAGCACAGGCTCTGAAAACAGTCGAAATTTTTACTTATTATTTTTATCGCAATTCTGTGACTAGTTTTAAAGTTTCTTCGGTGAATAAAGTACAATCTTGTGATTTCTATCAATAACATATGTAATTATTTATAATAGAGTTGAAGTATATTGTGAAAGAATATAGACTTTCGATTTTTATAAAATAATCGACTAATAAATATGACAGATATCGCTGTATATACACCTAACATACTTCATTCCCGATTCTAATGCTTCAGCGGAAATTACAGTAATTATTTGAAGCGTTTTTTTATTTCTTTTTTATCTAAATTCTGAGAGTTGAATCTTGATGTGTCTTCTAGAAATATATAAAACTCTTTCGATTCTTAATAATATCACATGTGATTGCGTTAGTTTTGAAGTCATCTCTGACAGAATAAATACTTGCGATTTCTAACGAATTTCGTGAAAAAAATAATTATTAATATTAGAGATTCGTCAGTTCCGATTTTAATGGAGTTGCATTTTTATGTTTTAAATTTTGATCTCAAATTTAAGTTTTATCCTAACATTTCTTCTACTATTATAATAAGGAAGACTTTTGCGTTTTTTTTTAACAATATCAACATTTAAAAAGAGAAAACAATTTCTATCTGTGACATTTCATAAAAACCGATTAAAAGATACCATTGCATATACGATGATTGCTCTTCAGTTCAAGTTTCAATGTTTCGGGGGCAAACCATTTGCAGTTTTTGTTTTTAATTTTTATCACATGGCTTAGATTTGTCTTAAAGTATATTATAGAAGGAAGAAAACTCTAACAATTATTACCAATATCATATATAATCGCCATATATTCTGCTCTGAAGGTATATAGAGTGGATTTATAGCAATTTTCGTAATAATCGATTAATTAATATTACAGATTCCATGGTATCGAACTATTCTTCATTTCAGATTTCAATGCCTCGGAGGCAGTAGCTCAGCAAGCAGTAAAAATGTATCGTTTTAGTTTAAATTTCAATTACTTAAATTTGCAGGCAATTCCGTGAGAATTTGCTGATATCTTCTGTTACTCACTTAGCTCTACTCCCAGCTCCACTTCAGCTTGCACTCGGATTTTTTATAGAGTAACTTTAATTCTACTTGCTGCTACTTACAATTTCGCCATTTTGATTTTTCTAAATTTCATTTCCTTTGGTTTTTGGGCGGAAGAGAGGGTGTGCGGTAAACACTCTAAAGTAAGAACCAACAGCTGACTTCCGTCAAATCAATTTATTTCCATAACTGTACATTTAATGAGCGCGTTTACCGTTACAGCTGCGCGATTATTTCATTTATACGGCTCCCCGACTCCCCGACTGCTCAATACTTCCTCACGCCCCCAACACTCGCTCAGGCACAACTTTCTGGGGCAACAGGTACACACCCGCACCCGCATCCGCACACCCGCACACAGACAGCCATTTTGATGTTTTTGTTAAAGTTTCTTTTTTGTTCTTTTGTTTTTGTTTTGCTTTTACTTTTTGCCTTTACTTTTTTTTTTTTTTTTTTTTTGGTTTTGCTTTTTCATGCCATTAGCATTAATGTCCGCCATTGGGACTACGCTGTTTTGGCCGGAGAGCGTGCCGAGTGGGTGTGGCACTGCCAGGAATGGAATAATTTTCCAGCTTATTAACTCGGTTCATTTTTTTTTTGCTGTTTTTTTGTTTTGAGTTTTCCTGTTTGCGGCCTGCCACTTGTTGCAACAAAGCTTAGCGAGAAGCAACAAAAAAAAATCGAAAAAAAACCATGAGTGTTCTCTCTCTGCCACAAAAATTTGCCAATTTTTAGTCTCGGGTCTCTAGGGGGGCGGGCACTTCTTTCTTCTTTTTTTTTAAAGTTTGACGACAGAGCATTATGTACAAAGGCATTTACTTAAACATTCATTACGAGCGCTCCGGCAGCCTATTTCTAGACAGGAAACAGCTGCCACACCCCCGTACACGCCACCGCCCACCACTCACACTGCTGCGTCGACCACAAACAAGTGCCCGAGTTTCCATGTGGCACAGTTGCTCGTTCGTCTATTGTTGTGGCGGCTTTTATGGTTGCAAAGTTGCTACTTAACGAGGGGCGGCTGCAAAGTTCTGAAGTGCATTTGGGTTGTTCAAGCAGCATGCAAGCGTAAATGGGATTGGGCGATTTCTATATGTGGCAATCGTTTTTTCAAGAAAGTTATGTTTGTTGATCTTCTATGCGGA
Source organism: Chymomyza procnemis (assembly GCA_035046065.1). Classification (NCBI taxonomy): domain Eukaryota; kingdom Metazoa; phylum Arthropoda; class Insecta; order Diptera; family Drosophilidae; genus Chymomyza; species Chymomyza procnemis. The sequence continues at coordinate 22,798,541 of JAWNOJ010000021.1, forward strand.
AAACAATTAACATGAAAATTATTTTTTCAAAATTAGCAGCATGATAATATTTTTGAGAAATCAGTAAACGCAAGAAAACTAATTTAATTTGCACATTTCTTAACAAAGCTTCATAGCAGTTATGTTTCAATATTTATGCAGTCCAAAAAGGATTTTTTTGCCGATTGACATATTTGACAATTTCGAAAAAAAAATGTATTTTGATATATGTACCTAAGGATGCTTTAATTTTTATGAAATTGAAAAAGGTGTTCGGACTAACACACGCAATAAAGTTTGCTTGTTTTTGTCGATTTCAATATTGGACAATTTCGAATAAAAGCGTATTTTGAAAATGCGTGTGACTCTTATATCTGCTGAGAATTATACGTAGAGATTTATGAAATACTGTACAAGTTTATTTGGGTTGATTTAGAACAAAGGAAATATATTGAATTTTGAAACTTGCATTCCCGCGAATAACTACAGTTGTGTTCTGACAAATTGCTTACTCTAGCTTTTGCCTATGTCTGTGATCTAGGCGTTCATACAGACAGTTCAGTTAGTGTAACAAAAATTTTTTACCAAGTAACAAATACTTCTCAAGCCACCCTCGCGCTTAGAAAACATTTCAACGCCTGTTGCAAGCTTAGAGTTATTTAACAAGTTCTGTGTATATTAGAGTCAAATAAAGTTACGAGCACAGTCCGTCGAAATATTGACACTAGTTGGCGTTGCGTAAAACTTATATCCTTGAACAGCGCAAACATGTCAGTATGGGAGCAATCCCTGCCACCATGCTACATGCCGCCGCCGTCGCAGCCCACCGCCAACATATTTACCCTGCTGTGGCTTTGTCTTAAAGAGGCCGCAAAACAGCCACGTTGCTGGATACGTATTTGGTCGAACAGAAACAGAAAAGTAGTTATTCGGCATGTCAACTACAAGTTGGCAACCAGTTTGAAATCCGTTAACGAAGCAGTTAACAGTTGGTGTGTCCAACAACAAGCACAGCACCAACAACAACAGGAACAATAAGGAGCAACAACAGCTCGACATACTAAAGATAATCGCTGGGGCGCGCAAGCAATGTGGACTTGTGCACTCCCGCTGGTTTTCATGTCAACGTCAAAATGGTGGCAACATGTCTGACAGCCAAAGCAGCATGTGGCATCAAAATGGTGAACGATGGCAACGTTGAAGTCAACTGCTGAAGCAGTCACTATATATGTGTGTGTGTGTGTGTGTGTGTGTGTATGGGAGGAGGCCTTGGCCAAATCAAATGCGAATACGAAAATTGTATTAACACAAGCGGAAAATTGCTTAGTTTGGAATGGTCGCTGGCGAATGCACTGAGAAAATTACCAGCCAGACAAAGTGTAAGCAATCAGTCGGCTGAAAAAAAATCGATTTTTGCTGAAAAAGCGTGTGCAGTATGCCCGCAGTTGCCTTTGTGCGTCTAGTGTGACCGTATTCAATTTGAAGTAATAACCGTTAGCCCATAAAGTTAACTTCGCAGCTGACAATGAGCAAATCTGCCATTTCTCTCAGTGCATCAACCTTACATGTGTCCCTTTTGGTGCGTGTGTGCGTGTGGGTCGCTGTCTGCGTCTGCTTAAATGCCTTGTTTTCGATCTCCTGAGACTTGACAAATCTGCGTTATAGTTGAAGTTAGTTTCAACTCTTAGGCTTTTGATCTGTGCGAGTGCGAGCAGCTTTCTGATAATCCCCCACAGTTGACAAGCTTGCAAAAAGCAATCCTTGGCTAAGTAACTACAGCCGGCAGCATGAGCCCGACATGCCACCTGTATACAATAAATTAGTTGGATTTGTCAACTGTTCCAGGGTGTTGTGTCTAGGCCTGTTGTTGTCGTCGTCGTCAACGTTGTCAAAGTAATGAGTAAAAATGTAAACAAAATCCGCACTTAATGCGGCTTAAGTGTTGCCACATAACTTTCAGCTCTATACAATTAGCGCAGCAGCAGCCGCAGCAGCGCTGTCACTGTGAGCAGATGCAGAGCGAAATAAATAATAAAAAAAAGAGAGAGAGAAAGAGAGGGACCGTTGGAGCCAATGTAATTAGTATCGCATAACCCAAGCTAAGTAGAGCCAACACAACAATGATGCACACAATGGGTCAGTGGAGGCGCGCGTGAATAGAAAACAGGAAAGCAAGTTTAGAATTCTGCTGCTTGTGAGAAAAACACTGTAAGAAATACTATAGAGGATTGAGTCAGAATGCACGCTGATTTGGAAAAAAGTTTTAAAAGGCAAAGAGAACAGGGATCAATAGTTTAAAGCCGAGTCCGAAGGGCGGTGTCTTTAATCAGAAAGATTAATCAATTTGCTAGCTATGTCAGTGCTGGGCAAATGCATCAGTGCTGCTACAAGCACGTATGCTATTACTTCGCTACCAGGGTACACACTCAATCTAAAGACGAGCATCTAACGAAAATTTGACTTTTTTACTAGTAACTAAAAAGTCGGTTTATTATACAAACAGTAACCATACACTTTTCTTTAAATACAATGCTTTGCTACGCGAAAAAACTATCCATAAGTGTCGTGCCTTCTCTTACAAAATGCTGTAGCACTTGAGCTGTTTATTTCGAAAGACTCAAAATCTTGTTTTACAATATTTATATTATCAAAGTAACATGCCACCCAAAACTCTTGACTTATTTTTCATAAGTTTGCCTTCAGTTTGCTTTCAAGTCACAATTCAAGAAACAGTGCACCAAGCACATCGGAGCTCAATCAAAATATATTTGTTTCAAAAAATAATAATTATATATATCTGGCTAAAATAAAAATAATATAAAGAAATCAACGAAAATGGACGCAGCGTTCAACGATCTGCCAAATGGCAATAACTCCAATGCCTTACGCAATGAAAGCGACAAAACGGAAAGAATTGGAGATATCCTAGTCAAATATGCACAAATACATAAAATGGACCTCGATCCAACGGAAATATATGATCCTGAGATGCAAGTTGACTTGCTCGAACGTTGTTTCCATGCACTGACCGTGAAAGATGCTAATAAAAACAAAAAAATGCAAGGTTGGAAAAACAAGGCAAAGGCAAGTCTACGTATAGTTATGTCTGGTCAGAGACAGGCACAGTTGATGGAAGCCCAAGTCAAGGAAGTGACCGATAAAATGGCAGTGAAGAATTTGATACTGCAAAATCTTCCCAATTTGTTCAAAATCCATGAAAATAGACTGAAATCGAAATATGAAGAGAAGTTGTTGCGAATGGAAGAGAGTAAGCAGATTTTTTGGATGCTTATGAATGAATTCTACAAAGAGCTTAAGATCATGGTGCCCACTCTTCCAGAGGGCGTACTTCCCTATGAGCAGTGCCTGCCTTGTTTACTGCAAAATGTCTTGAATTTGATAAGTACCCTTATGAGCGAAAACAAAAGTCTAAAGGTATCTACACAAAATATGCAGCAGAATCATACTAGCGCATTGCAAATCATATCAGAAGTCAATCAGTCCATACAGAACATGACTAGAGCTACAGACATGCAGGAGCACTCACAATTAAGTGACGGACACTTCCAGCAGAATATAGCTATGAATTTAGAAAAAATAAAAGATTTGTTGGAAAACTCGTGTATGGAAGTACAACTGGAAATGACGAGCCCGAATGCTGAGACTGTTGGTTGTGCTGGAAATGCGAATGATACAGGTATATCATCTGCTTTAAATGAGCAACTGGTAGAGCATGAAGATTGCTCATCTGGCGATGAGCAGCAAACTCTGCAGCTGAATGTATCAACTGACCAAAATGATTCCCAGCATCAAATGCTACCAGAGGAATATCCAGAGTCACGACAGCGACAAGAATCGGCCATAAAGCCAAGAGAAGCAGTTAAAAGAAAACTTACGATTGAGATGCAAGAGATGCCAGAGCTTCCGCAGTTGCACGTGGCAATTGACCAAAATAATATCCAGTATCAATTAGTAGCAATGGAATACCAAATGTCACGACGCCAACAGGAATTTGCTACACAGATCTTGGCATCAGTTAATGGAATACTTTCGAAACATATGCAAGAGATGCCGCACCTTCCACAGTTGCATGTGTCAAGTGACCAAAATAATTCCCAGTATCCAATCCAGCAGCAGCAGGATTCGGCTGTAAAACCAAAAAAATCACTTAAAAGAAAACTTCCGCAGGAGATGCAAGAGATGCCAGTGCCTTTGCGTTTGGACATGGCAATTGACCAAAGTAATTTCCAATATCAATCACTAGCAGTGGATTATCAGAAGTCACTTCAGCAGCAGCAATTGACTATGAAGGCCATGGAGCCAATTGAAAACACCCATCAGATGGAACCAAATTCGCGCGATCCAATTCGTCGCCGACAATATTATAAAACCGCCAAAATTCAATGTGAACTAGCCATGACGCTACGGTTTGAACCAATGCCAGTGAAGGACTATAAGCAGCTGGCGAGATTGATTAAGAGCACCAACTTTTTGATGAAGCTGCTTAACCAGAATGCTCATGCCTCTCACCGCGTCCGCTAGTATTTGAGCACAAAATGCTCGATGTTGATATATCGCAAAAGCAAGTAATGTTAATTATATTTTTAAAGATATTAAATCAAGTTGTTGAATTAAAAAAAAAAAAATTAATTCGTGATTCTGTTTTAGCTTCTAGATTTGTAAGTTTTGTAGAGTTTGTTGTGTTCTAAAAATATAGCGCGGAAACATTTTTATCAGAGCTACCGCTTTGAAGCTATTCTTGAAAATTCTGCTTTCCACAGAGGCACAAAATGTGCTCCAACATTTTTTCTGCCAGTGTCTACGTAGTCTGTAGTCTATTCAAACACGCATTTTGAGTGTGCCACAAAAATTAGTGCTGCAAAAATGTATCTAAACTGAAATTGAAAACTAAGGACGCAAGAACGTACTGGCCTTGGGCGGCGGCATGGCAGAAACTGCTAGAAATCTGGCATGAAAAAGTTTGAAGACCAACAAACTAATAAATCCAATTAAATTCAAGCCTATTTGATTTATATAATTATCACGTCCTTGTTTATTAAGCTCACATGAGTAGGTAAGTAGCTAAACTATTAACTTGGGTTTCAAAATCCGCTTATCTTTTGGCATTTCATTTAAATGGATTTTCATTTTAAAAATACATACTCTCACTTCTAGTGAGTCTTGGTAGCGTAATAGTAGCGTTCTAGCCTCTAAAGTCGCAAGTAATGAATGGAATCCACCACCACCATCCTCTTACGTAAATCATTGTTAATTAAAGATACCGTCTTTGGGAATCGGGCAACTGCAGAGCTCAGTTCTCTTCGTACAGCTTTTAATAGAGAAATCTATATTCTTCGCATTTGAAGCGATGAAAGCATAGTCAAGGGGCATAAATTTGTTTATTTAGACTGAAAAATTTAAGGATCGTGCTTTTGGATAGCACATTAGTAATGTGAGGATATTAAACGTACTTTGTAATATTCTTACTTTGCGTGAATAGAACACTTTTTCGGTAAGTCACGAAATTGTGTGAGAGAACAACTATAAAATATTCGGTTTTGCGATTCTTTTCGATGCGACAGTCGACAAAGGAAGACGGTGGAGACGACCTAAGCTCAAATGAAAAGCCCAAGTGAAGTAGTAGCTATCATCATGTGATGTGACCAACTGAAGATGGTCCGCGCAAAGCCGTGGAGCCTAGCGAGAGTTGTAAGCCGATAACGGGTTGTCATGGCCAAGTGAAGCAATCTGTAGTTTGAGACCAAGAAAACAATTAAAAAAAAATCATCTCATAACGAACTAAGTAGCTAAGATTTGATCTACGCCGCGTTAAATAAACACAAGAACGTAATCGAAAAACCAAAAATTTCAAAGCACATTTTGGGATAATAATCAGTTATAGACTTAACTGCTTCTGGTTATTGCATCAGCACAACTTTATCGGAACCAAGCGCCTGATGCACTGGACTGTTGTCCTAATTTAACTAGACAGTTGTTGTGGAAATTTGTCCTGCGATACCTGGACAGTTGCGCTTTATTCTTGACATACGTTCTTGAATTACTGTATAGTTGTTCTGGTTAGTTGTCCTGATATAACTGGACAGTTGCCTTGGGATACCTAGCCAGCTGTCCTGATATAACTAGACAGTTGTCCTGATACAACTAGACAGTTATCCTGAGATACCTTAATAGTCGTGCTCGTGGTAAAACAGTTATGCTGACATGACTTGACAGTTGTCCTGATATACCTGGACACTCGTGCTTGTTTATCATGACAGTTGTCCTTATATAACTGGATAGCTCTAGTTGTCCTGGTACTACTGAATAGTTGTTCTTCGATTTATATTGTCAAGACTATAAAGTCTTTGAATAAAAGATTGATTTCTTTGAAACAACTTCAAAGCGATCTCTTTTTCCTTTTAAAAAATACAACTAAAAACCTGATGTATATTTAGAAGAGTGAATTAGTTGACTTTAGTTTTTAGTTCCAATGGAGCTCTAGATCTTGTGATATGTGTAGATAAGCATTCTAGCACTTTATGTTCATTATTTTCATAGAGCTGTAGAGCACGACAAAAATTCATATTTCTTTAGTTTTCAAATCAAGTCATTGAAATTCTGTAAATGCTCAAATGCCTTAAGCAAAACATTCAAAAATTAGAAGCTCTCTAGTAATCCCTCAAGCTTAATCTTCTTCTGCCAAATACTACAGTAATATCCCATAGAATTCTGCGCCCAATTCTCTAGAATCTACGCAGCTATACCAAATTATCCACTGTCCATTACAGTGTATTACAAGAGGGGAGGAAGCGACAAAAAAAAAAAAATAATAAAAACTTTGACAAACAGGATACGGCTTACAGGAAACAAAGCCATAGCCCCCAGACGCTATTGCCGTTCTCTCATTCGTGTGACTGAATGAAACTCATCCACACAAGCAAAGTTTGAATGCTGCTTGGAGCGACGAATGCGAGGCAGCTCTTGCTGCTTGCCGCACATTTAAATGGCATTTAAGCTGTTGCTGCCTCTAAAAACTCGGCACTCCGGTGCACGGCGTGCTGGCGGGCCTGGAGCACTTTAAGGCCTATAATATCAGCTAGCTCGTTGTGGGTCTCATTTGGCTGCTGCTACGGCTCGACGGTAATTAATTACAAATATTTTCAAGTCCCGCTGCTGCATGGCTTTTGAAAGGAGTAACTGCCTGCTGCTGCCTGTCTGCCTGCCAATCGATATGATACGCTATGGATACGTTGCTTGAGCAGCGCCCAAAAATCACAACGCTTTATATACTAACGTACATTATGTAGTCCAGGTACTTAAGCCGGTTTGTATATATTTAGAATTCTAATTACCGCCGCCGCGCCATGCGCTTTATCATTTTTATACTTAATTTTTTTTTACGGAATCTTTCTCGGTTTCGCATTGTTGTTGGTGTTGGTTACGGTTCTTTCCGTTGATGGGCTTTAAAAGTTTTGCAGGTGGCTTAATTATATTACAACTTGGCTCCACTCTATCTACCTGCTCAAAGTTTTTGGCAATGGATTTCAAGCCGCTCCAATGAGCCGCCGCCTGCCAACGCTTAACTGCTTTGGCAGCCACTATATGAGGGTTGGTTGCATTCCCTGCCCCACCACCGACGAAAAAAAAAGTCAACCTCGCAAAAACAACAATTTCTGTTAAAAAAAAAAAATAACAAATTTCAACAAATTGAAATTTGATAGAAATAGCTTGTTGGGTTGTTTGATTGCGTGCCCAATGTGCCACAGCGCAGCTTTAGCTTCGATACTACTGCCTGCTGCCTGCTGGCTGCCAACGTGTGGCACGACTCCGCACTTTGGATGCGTACCGGTTCCAACAAAGCTCAAGCGTAAACAAAAAATTTTAAATTATATACAAAAATTGGCGTGGCAGGTAAGCGTAAAGCGCAAAAGATTGTTGCCGTGGGGCAGGCAGGTTGCTGCTTTTCACAGGGCGGCGGCACTGCTGACAGGTGTGGAAAACCTCGAAGCTTGACGCAATATACGCTATGTACTCGGTACTCAGTACTCAGTCTGGCTTGTAATTTGTATGGCCGTGTGTGCGAGTGTGTGTATCTGTGTGTCCGTGTGTATCTGTGTGTCCGTGTGCATATATGTATTTGCGTTTGCAGCTGTGAAAATTTATGCCTGAGAAATTAAAGCAAGCAATTCAATTAGTTACCTTTCATGTGCATGTCGAGAGGCAGCAGGGATTTAAATTTTTAAATACACACACAGACACACACGCACACACACACACACACACACACACACACACACACACACACACACACACACACGCACAGTGAGTGTTCCTTGAAGCTACAGTATCCTTGTGTGACGTTGGCCTTTTTGGTCACAGCAGCGCGCGCTCGTTAAAGCGTGCACTGCACAGCAGGGTTGCAAAACTGTGCAAATTATCTAAGGAGGGGTCATAGCACGGCTGTAACCTTTACTTAGTCGGATTTAGGCGGCCACTGTAACACCCAGTTCGGGTGTCCAACTATAGCTGCACCTCTGACATGGCTTAAGAACTTTTGCCAAAATCAATATAAGCAGCTGGCCTGATGTTCGGGGATTTCGACAGAGCAATGCTAGAAATTAGTAGCTAAATTCAAAAAGCCATCATAAACTACTTTGAGAACTTTCATGCTTTGAACCATAATTTTTAATTTGCTTGAATTTCATTTTATTTTAATTTGGCTAAAATAAGAATTCCCTAAATTTGCACAACCCAAAAATATTAAAAAAAAAATGTTTTTAGTTCGCAAACTTTTTTAAATATTTATATGGTACTCATAAAGGGTGATTTTTTATCAGCCAGCGTTTTGATAATACTGTTCTTAACAGTTTTAAGTGTCTTGTATTACAGTCAGCCAGCTTCACTTTCGTCAGTATCGTAACCATGTAGCGACTTACAAGGCAAAAGCGCTAAAAAATTGTCATATTCATGAGAAGCACTGAAATTCTACCGATAGAAGGTGATTTTTTAGCAGCAAACTTTTTGGCAATGTAGTTTTTAACAATTTCTCCTATTTGCAGAAACAACATCTTTGGCCTATAACAGAACTCTGCAGTTGTATAACTTTGCTTAGGCCGTTTTTAAGTCTCTCTTTGACTAAGTGTTTAGCGATATTAACTGATTGAAGTTAATATATAATAATCGCAGACCTGCGTCCACTTTATGGCAACAGAATACTTGTGCATATCTATTTGCATTAGAATTCATTGTTCATTGAAAATATCAATTTTTCGCCGACTTCGCGTCATTTGTGGGAAGTGTTGCTTTTATTGTAAAATTCAAAGAAAAGTGCGGCGAAGCTCATCGATTGCTCTTGAATGCGTAAGTTGAGGCTGCTCTTTGTGAAAGAACGAGTTTCGAGTGGTTTCAACGCTTCTAGAATGCTGATTTGAAGGCATTACATGACCAAAAAGCGTTCCTAAAGCTAGAGGAATTCGCCGACTCTTTGTAGTAACTCATCGAGCCTTTTCAAAGCACCTCAATAGTTTGGAATTCATTAAGAAGCAAGAACACTGAGTGTCCAATGACAAGGTCTACATTTTTGTGGAACCAGCTCGATGCAATAAGCTGCTGCAGCGAAGGGAAACTATTGCAAGTTATCGATATTGAATTTAGAAAATGGCCACACTCGAAGATAAGATATGAAAGTTAATCCTTATCATGACAATGGGGTCGAGCCCATATCGTAAAAGTTGTTGCATCTGACTACCGCCCGTTTCGATTGTTGGTATTCGATCTAACTGACGACCTCTTTCGTTCAAATGAAACCTCAAAAGCTGCCAAAAGAATGGACAAAAGTTATAGATAGATAATGTGGTTTTGACAAAAAATTTGCCTGATGCTATAAGTAAAAGTAAAAGCTAAGTTCTAACATGTTTGAGAATGGGTTCGTGCGATTAAATGCCTCTTGACTGCTATGTGGAATTTTGCTCGCACTAAGCATATATCGAAGAATTTATTACTGAAAACCCGGCGGATATGCTGGTGAAAGTACGCCGAAATGCAACCCAGCATACTTGATGGGTAACGGCAGTCAATATTTATCTAAAATTATGTTTAAACTTTAGATGATACTATAGACTCAAGTTTAGGTTTCATGCACAATTCTGCATTTAGTCTGATGGAAGTCAGAAAATCGAAACTCCCACAAAAAAAAAAACCACCCTCTATGCTCACATGTTACATCTTCTTGTCAACCCTGATTTGTGTGCATTCATATAAATTCATCTAAACGCCCATATAAAAGCCACCCTCAGTCATAATTTGTACAACTTGTAACTTTGAAATATTTTAAAAAGCTATAAAAGCGCATTAAAAGAACATTTTTCTAAGTAAGTCACTTGCTGTCACAAAACTTGTTCTCCTCGAAGCACACCGCACTGTTTACCCCCTCCCAAAACAAAAGACTATCAAAACTATGTAGTTTTTTGTGCAAAAAAAAAGAGAAAAGTGAAAGCAAACTTTTCTTTCCACTTTTCTCTTTGTCAAATTGTGCAAATAAGAAAAAATCTTCAACTTCTGCATATGGCCTACTTACAGATGTTACACGGGGAAGTGAGGGTGTGTGTGTGTGTGTGTGTAGGCTTTGTCTCTTACAACTTTTTGCGGCTTTTAGGCCAAAAGGAAGGACATCATAAAAAAAAAAAAACTACAAGTTATGTCAATTTGTTTATGCAGCAAGCGCTCTTAACTGAATTAGAGCATTAAAATGATAAGTTCCCAAAACAAAATGGCGGCGCAGCTGCAACAACTCCGACAATAGGCCGCATTTCACTTTAACTTAGAATACACTATAAAAATTGATAGCGGAAATTTCATACAAAATTTAATAATGACAGTTTAAAGCTTCGTATTGCCTTCAACAAATCAATTAAAATTTACAATACCAAAAAAAAAAAAAACAAAAAAATGACAAAATAGGCATATATATCATGTCATGGGTAATATTTTAAAGCTAATTAATATTGATGTTTATGCAAATAAATAATTAATTTACAATTTTGAGTAATGTTAACAAACAAATATAATTTTATATGTACACATGGTACGTATACGTAATATTTATAGGGATAGATGCTTCCGAGCGGAAACTCTCGTCATAATTCACGAAATTGAAATTATACGGCTTTGTTGCTTTGTTTACGTCTGAATTTTATTTCTTTTCTGTTAATGCTGCATGTAATAATACTCTATAAATAAAGCGAGGCGACAGTAGCTGTCGGATTTAAGCAAAGTTTGTTATTTCCGGAAAAAATTTAGCTAGGTATTTCTTTTTTAGGTACTTCTACTGCCAGAACGTGCTACATTTTATTCGCTTAAAAACTGCTTGTTGCACTGCTTGCCAGCAGCTTACACTCAAGTTATTTGATCTCACTGTATATTCGTTTCATTCATTGTTGCTACTTTTCCAACCAGCATATAATACATTTCACTCGCTTGATGCACTGCTTAACAGCAGCTTAGTTTATATGATTTTTCTGCGTACTTGTCCTGCCAGAATCACTGCTTTTTAGCAATTTGCACTCAAGAAAATGCACTTTTTGCGTACTTCTTCAATCAGAATTTATAATATGATTCTTTGAAAAAAAGCTTGTTGTACTGCTTGCCAGCAGCTTGCTTTGATTGACTTATCTGCGCACTTTTCCAGCCGAAACCTACTACATTTGACTCTCTAATAACTGCTAGTTTCACTGCTTGCCAGCATTCTTCAATCAGTATATTTGCCTCTTCTGCATACTACTCCAACCAGAACTCAGTATATTTCAATCTCTAAGAAACAGCTTGCTGTACTGTTTGCCAGCGGAATGCACTCAAAATATTTGCCTTTTCTGCTCAGTTTTCCAGCCGAATCCCACCACACTACACTCTCTAAAAACTGCTAGTTCCACTGCTTGCCAGCCTTCTTCTGACCTGTTCTGCGTAATACTACTGCTTGTTGCACTGCTCATCAGTGTGCTTCACTCAAAATGTTTGCTTTTTCTGCATACTTCTCCAGCCAGAAACCATTTCATTTGTTGTACTGCCACTCAAAATATTCACCTTTTTTACGTATTTCTCCAACCAAAACCGTCTACATTTCATTTCCTCAAAAACTGCTTGTTGCACTGCTTGCCAGCAGCTTACACTTAAGTTACTCGCGTAGTGTATGCTTAAGTCGTCTATTACTTTAACTGCAACATATTCCTTTCCTTTCTTTTTTTTTTTTGTTTTTGCCGCATCATTTAGTGGATTCGGATATGCTGTGGGGCATATTGTTGTTTGTGGTCCGGAAGCTGGCATTTGGGGGGGATATGCAAGCTCCGGGTTTTTGTCGCTGTTGGTGGTGTCAGCATCAGGCACATCAACTGTTGTTGACAATGATGGAAGAAGATTGATGCCTTATGCCTAAAAGTATGCCAGAACTTAAGTTGATTGTGTGTCCCACACACACACGCGCATTGGCACACTCACACACAAACACACGCGCTTACACCTAGAGAGACTTGCGCTTGGCATGCATTAAATTTTCAATGTGTGTCATTAGACTAGTGCAAATCGTTGCATACTTTTTTGGGCTATGTTGCTACTATGACAGATCACAACACCAGTCAAATGCCATAGGCAACAGTTGGTCCTTGCCACCTGCCACCTGCCACATGCCAGGCCACAAGCATTGCTACCAAGCTGCTGTATCTCTGCTTCATTTTCACTTTGAGTCAAGCAAAGTTTTAAGTCATCAGCAAAAAAACAGAAAGAAAAACAAGCATAAAAATAGGTGTGCGAAACTTAAAGAGAATGTGGCGACTATTGAATACTCTAAGGCTTAATGTAATTTGTTTGGCATATTAGGAAACAGCTGTTGCGACTAACTTTGCTAAGCTGTAGCAGCACTATAAATTTATGAGGATTATTTGAAACACAAAAATCTATAAGACGCAGCTCTATTTTACATGGGTTTATCTGTGTGAACACCCATAGCTCGCAAACCTCAAGAGCTTGAAGCGCCAAACGCTACCAAAACTAAAACCAAGTTATGACAAATGTCTTTAGAATATTGTTGTTGTCATTAACCGAAAATATATTGAAAAAGAAATGTACTTCTTGAAAAAGAACTTTAACTTCTTTTCTTGAAAAGGAAACTTTTTTAAGAATTTTGTCTTCACTTGAAAAAGAAACTTATTTCTTAAAAAAATTATTTTCTTTTCTTGAAAAAGAAACATTTTTCTAATTAATTTAATTTCATATATAGAAAAACCATTTATTTTATACCTTATCAATTCTTAAAAATTACATCACAACAAAATAAGACGTACGGTCATGCTACACGCAATCCCAATATGCCCCTACGCCTCATTTGCAGTGTATAAAAAGTTTGGATAAACTTGCACCTAACAAAACAGAGAAAACAGAGAAGGAAAAAAAAAATAAATAAAATATGAAAACCAATTTGGCTGATGAAGCCGTATTTGTGATGAGTGGACGAAACTTTTTCAACGATTTTGTTTTTGTTGTGGCTTTTCCCCAATTATTGCTTTAATATCAAAATACTAATCAAAGATTTATATCTGCATAAAATATATATAAACCTAAACTAATTACATTTTACAAAATGTGATTTTGATTAAATGTGGGCGGAATTATAAAGTGAAATCTTCTCAAAAAATATTATAATTCATTAATAAAAATTAATTTCGTGTTAGCTTTAATTTATTTAGAAAAAGTAGTAGTTATTCGCAAGATTATGGTAGAGGCTTCGACAATAATATAAGATATTGTTTGTTCTGTTTAACTTAGTTTGGTAAAATTTTAATTTTTTAGATTTGCGAATTCCCTAAAATATTTGTTGCATTTAAAGAACTTTAAGTCTGTGTGCCACACAACCTTCAACTGTTTACAATTTTGCATAATCGAAATGACAATACTAAATGCATTTGGATTTTTCAGGCTTCTGAAACTTTTAAAATGATTGCAAAGCTTGTGTTTTTTTTTTTTTTTTGTTTTGCCTGCTGTAGAGTGCGAATGCAACATGGAATCCTTTGGGCAATTTATCGATTGTCACTGTTGCTGCAAAGTACTCGATTAGCTGGCAGCTGCTCATGCCTGCCAGAGCGTTAAAGCCTCAAGCGAAAAAACGCAAAAATATCTATGCCACAAAAAAACAAAAAACACTTTCAATCACTAGGTTTTTTTTAATGTAAGGGGTTTTAACCCCTGCACGCTTCGCGTACGAACTCCTAACACAAAAAGCGAAAAATATCAGGACGCAAAAACTACAGCATGCAGCGGCTAAGCTTAAATTAGGGGGCACCCCAACCTGCATGCTTTCCGCATAAATTCTTAACAGACAAAAAAAAACAGGTTCTATGCCACAAAATACTGCATTATTTTAGCGTTTCCTTTGGAGCTTCACCCCCTACACGCTTGGCTAACAAAATCTAGCGCCAATCAACAGTTTGGCAACCCACCTTTTTGGTGAATTTTATAGCAGATATAAACATTTAAACTTCTTATGCTTTGGCTGATAAATGCTTAACATTTATAAGGAAAATTTGATCTATCCTCACCAGTCTTAGTTATCTTAGAATCCTAGAATTAAGAATTTTATTGACTTTTATGAACCTATATGGTCTTGTTCCGACTTTGAAGCGATTACCATAGTCAAGCGGAATAAATTTATTTTTAATTAGGGGGCTCCCCAAACTGCATGCTTCCCGCACAAACTCGTCACAGAAAAAAAAATTGGATCCAAAATCTAGCGCCAATCTGCTATCAAACCTTTGGCGAATTTTATAGTTTAGGCAGATATGAAAAATTTATTTAAAATTTATTTTTTATGCCCGAAGTCATATTTTGGGAATCATACGGGCACAACCCACTGCTAGCTTTGCTTACCAAGGGTTGTCACAGTCTGTCTCTCTCTTGGGAAAGTTATGGGCAGAAAAATATATTTTTATCGCAAAGAGATATGCATTTTATGTATATATTTCTGTTTTTAACTGAGACAAGTTTTGAGCTTATGAACACAATTTTGCGAACTTAAAAAAAAAGCATTTAAATATTTTTACTGAAGCTTTCATCTGTAATAAAAGGTATTTTTTATAAAATTTATCTCTTAGTTTCATGAAATATATACATTTTAGAATGAAATTTTGGCAAGGAAAAATATATATAGGCAAAACAATTTGGTTCAAACTGTACTGGAAAATTCGTAATAATCTTTAAGTACACAAAAGGCATTGTTATCGCTTTGAAAAAAAGTATAATAAAAATGAAAAATTATTTATAAATAAAAAAATTTCGTCAGAAAAAAAATCGCACTAATTTAAAATATGCTTCGCTAATAGCTTGGAACGTTAAATCTAGAGATGACTTCGACCATATGATGAGATAAGTTGTATTACGATTTTTAGTTCGATTCCAACCAGCAGCAGTGGTACACTTGCCTAGCAGTGTGGTATGGCTAGCAAATAGATGCAATTTACCTAGGAAAATCACCTTTTGAAGCCATGACCACAGGTAAGGAGAATAATTTTTTTTTATAAAAGAAATCATAGTTTAGGCATGCTTGGGGCACAACCCATTGCTGGCTTCACTTTTTAGCGCAACAACCCAACTACATCTCTACTTGGATAAATGATGCGCGGAAAAATACATTTTTTTTAAGAACAAAAAGAGATGGAAGTTTTGTTGTATTTTTTGTTTTTTAAACTTAGATAAGCTCATGAGCTCATTTCTTGTTCAAAGTTTTAGCGAATAGAAGCAATTTCACTTATTTTTTACGAAATTAAAACAAAGTTGCATTCGTTATTCCGTAGACTGCTCCAAGCTGTTAGCAATTGGCAGCATCTCTCGTTCCCAAAAACGTAAACGTTTAAGAGCAAAGACAATTAAAGCAGCATGGCGTACAGTGAGGCGCCACAAAATGTTGCACAATTAACAAATCGAATAATGAGTGGAATTCACTGAAATTGTATACGAATAACTAATGCGTTGCGTGTGAACTGTGCATTTGCAGTCGAGTTACAATGCAAACACACACACGTAAGCACACACACAAAAAGGACATAAAATGTGTGCCTCTGTGTGTGTGTGCCCCAACATGCGGCGCTCAATGTGCCTAACAAGGAAATGCAATTATGGTGCAAAAATAAAAACAATCAACGCACACAGCAAGCAGCAGCAAGCAGAGGAGCTGAGCAGCAGCAGCAGCAGCAGCATCGGGGCGATGTGGCACGTCGATTGGCGTTGGCTACGGAGTTTGCCAATGACTTGGTTTGGGGCTGGTCTGTTAGCTACTGCTTTGGGGTCTGCTCGGTGCGGCGAGTGGGTTTTTTTTTTTTTTTTTTTGAGTATGGATACTGGGTGACAGGGTGCTGTGTACAGAGCGAAAATATTAATCACTTCAATGCCGGAATCAATTATTAAAAGGCAGCACGCTAGC
Organism: Chymomyza procnemis; assembly: GCA_035046065.1. Taxonomy (NCBI): domain Eukaryota; kingdom Metazoa; phylum Arthropoda; class Insecta; order Diptera; family Drosophilidae; genus Chymomyza; species Chymomyza procnemis. The sequence continues at coordinate 22,814,979 of JAWNOJ010000021.1, forward strand.
TTCTCTCCGCCCCATCGCAAATGAGGTGCGGTGGTAGTCCTCAGGGGAGCACCACTCAATTGGTGTGGGTGAGTTACGTGCGTGTGTGGCAGTGTGTGTGTGTGTCCTTAACGGCGGCCACAAAAGTGCGCTGTTAAGTTGAGGAGGTAAACGGCAAAAGGCAAACAATTATCAGACAGGCAAGCTCCGCAACAACACGCACACACATATAAAATAGTATTTATGTGCGTGTGTGTGCGTGTGTATCTGTGTGCGTGTGTGTATCTGTGTTGGTACAGGTGCACAAAAGTTATTAATGGTTTTTGGCGGCTTACGCAATTTTTGCTGTTATTAAAGTTGCCTCACGTTGCAACTGTTGCAAGGACATTGCTTTCCATGTATTTACATGTGTAAGTGCGTGGGTGTATGCGTGGCTGTGCGTGTGAGTGTGCGTTGGTGTGCGTTGGTGTGCGTGCGTGCGTGCTTGGGTGTGGCTATATGCATTTCACCGCAATGCAGTGGCAATGAATTGCACACGTTTCTTTGCAACTTGCAGCCGTGTGGAAAAAATAAAAAATTAAAAAAAAACGCAGCTTTCAAGGAAACCTGCTCAGAGTCTGGAAGAAAAAAAAAGCATATCCTTTGAGCCGCATTAAGCACCAAACCCACAAATATCATATTTTTCTTACAAAAACACAAAACTTTAAGTCAAGCATTGCGTACTTCTCGGCAACTGCTTCATCTGCCATAAAACGAAGTCAATGTTTTGTGAAATTGTGTACATCATCATAATAAATACGCGTAATTGTTCTAAGCACTTAGAGCTTTTAATATTTATGGAAATTCTAATGAAATAAACCGATTTATATGCGCTTGTATTCGAGCACTATGTGAAGCGTTAAAAAGTTTATGCGACAAAACATTTGTAAACAGCTAAAAAAGTGAATCCTAAAGCATTTTTATCATGTAAAATCCAGCTAGATAGTTACGTTTATTATTGCTGAGAAAATTATAACTTAAATGGAGTTGAATTTGCTGTGTTATGTTTGCTGTAAGCTGAGTTACTATAGTTGAGTTGTAAGTACGGGGCGGTTTTCGAAGCAGTAATTTTAGAGAAATGCTGTATATTATATTGCTGACAATTTTATTGTAATCGAATATTTCTTAGAGTTCCTATGGGAACCTTTAAAAAATATCTATTGAATAGTGCTTAGTACAAATATACTTAGTACATGGCATCTAATAAAAGCATCGCCTCTGCGCTCAATATGCCTTATAAATGCCATAACATATTCTTAAAGCATTTTGGAAAAGAATCTCTAGACAAAACAAAAGCACTTTCTTGACCACCTATGGCGCGGGGGTAAATAATATCGCATAAGCCTGGGTGCAAGATTATCTAATTCTAGGAACTTATTAAAAAAAAAAAACATTTTTTTTGATCGCTCGATACTCTATCGGACTTGAAAAAAAAATGAATAATTCAGAGTGCAAGAACACATAATACAAGAAATTTAGTCAAAGAATCAAAAAAAAAAAAAAAAAAAAAAATAGAAGGTGGTTCTGTACATAATGCAGCCGGACGGATGTGCTCTATGACGAACTGCTAAAACTATATTAGGCGAAAGAGTATTATTCTTAGCCTGATGAATCCGTGTCGTCATGGTATACATCAACGTCAAAGCAAAACTTTGCCGGTACAAAAGTGTATTCTGTGTGCTCTATTGAAGTCATAATAAGTTGATATTATGGCATGACAAAGCTCGGTGGCATGTAGAGTCAAAAATGACCAGAAAACATAGAAATTTGAGGTCTTACGTCGTCTGCTATATTCTACAGACAGACTTATTTCAAGGATTGTATAATGATTATTGTAAGTCACTGGTACAGCTCTTCGAGGACATCGATAAATGGCTTAATGAGGGCAAAGTGAACTAAATTGTCTTAGAAATGGTATGGGAATGTTAATGTAAACGTCCGTAGCGTACTCGCTTCTTAAACCGAATTTCGCAGCACTGGTGCACTTGGCTGGTACTGTCTTGCCCAAAAAATAGATACATTTGGTCTTAGAAAATCTCTAATAAAGAGGTTCCCGTTCGGATTTGGCTATAAACTGTAGGTCTCTGCGCTTTGAATACAAATACTAATGGAGTTAATACCACCTTGAGGGTAGCAATAACAGCATTGGCCTGTAAAATAAATTTATTTTTTATTCGAATGTTACTGAATACTAGCAGATATATTTGCAGAGATTTTAATATGTACTGAACTTTTTTGAAAAAATAAAATTTTGTGTTGAAGTACAACAAACGAACCGAACTTGCATTTCTCTCAAGATATGCCAATATGTGTTTCCTAATAAATGTTAGAAAAACTTTAAAGTTCCCTATTCTATTACCAGAACATCAAGATTACCGTCTTTAAAAATAATCAGCTCTAACCAGGCATTACTTTTCGTAGAGTAGTAGACCAACCCTCGAAAAACATATTTTAATTTGAAAAACAAATCAAAAAAGAGCGTAACGAATTCATCTTTGGAATATCATTATCAAGTGCCTCGTATAAACGCAGAGAAGCGTGTAAACAACAATAAAAACAACAGCAACAAAAAAAAAATACAACGAAATAAAAATGCCAACTTGAATATAAATAAATAAAAATCAACTACAATAACAGGAAAAGTCAAATGGTTGTAACGGCAAAACAAACGCAATGTGTGTCAGTGTGTCTCAGTGTGTGTGTCTGCGTACATCTTGTTGTTGTTTTTCTCAACGACCCTTGTTACGGTTAACGTAATATTCACTTTGAACATAATAATTTTACATATCTTGTACGTTTGTGCCGCTCCCTTTTTACTACCAACCCCCCCGCCCTCACGCACACCCTTACCACCTCATACACTCCCTCCCTCTTGCTCAGTCACTCTTGCTTTCAACGGAATCCTAGGTAAGAGCAGGAAAATTTTTACTTGAAAATTGTTGGGCCAAACAACATGCAACATGTTTGTGCCACAAGCAGCACGCTTAAATTTCATTACACAGCAGTGAGCTGTTAACCCTATATAAGACATGTGGCGGGGCTGAGGGGGGGAGGGAGGGTAGTAGTAGGTAGCTTCACGGTTCAGCTTTCAGGGTTTTAACTTTTGATGGCAGACCCAGTGCTAGGCGAGGAGAAAGCGTTAGATAGTTGTTGCATGCATCGTGTTGGGTGAGCAGGGGTCGTCGTCTGTGTCTGTCTGTCTGCCTGTCTGTCTGTCTAGCTGCCGCAGCCAGCTGTTGCTGCTGCCACCACAGTCGTACACTGGGTCAAAGTCAAAGCGCCTTTTGTTAACCCAATGCGCGCTCAGTTGGCCATTTTGTGCACGGTTATAGCCATTGTTTTTTAGCCATGCCGACATTATGCGCCCCTCAAATGGCTCTGCTTTGTCTATGTGCAGCAGGAAACAGAGCAGCGGTGGCAGGTAGCCTCAGCTCCCTAGTAGCATTTGTTTTGATTGCTGGCAACAGTTTAACTTTTTGTCTGTGGCTAGCAACTTGTTGGTGGTTGTTGTACATTTGGTACGAATGCGACCAAACTGGGCTAGCAGCACGTCAGTACGTGATTCACCACACACACTCCCACACACAAGACATTAAATGTTGTCATTGAAACATGTGCGAACAGGAAAATTAAAATCAAAATGCTAAAACAAATAAAATATTTAACATATTTCAAGTCAAGCGTAACAAATTATTTTAATTAAAGCTTCAAAGGGTAGCGTGTCAGTAACTTGTACTATCGACTTGTGCATACACTGCCAACAGTTTTACGATGAATAATTTGCTCTTTTTTTCAAAAGTCTCTGTTAATTTGAGTGGGGCATCAAGCCCGCGAACTTCAGATTTAGAGGCGCTACCGAGGGCCACAAAGTATAAAAAGTGTAAAATTAATACAAAATGCGGAAACAATTTTCTTCAATTATGGCTTGAAGATGCACCAAAAACCAAAACGAAACTGTCCGATTGTGATTTGCTGGTAGCTTGCCCAACAACTGAACTGCTGTCAGCACCTCGAGACTGCTGCAGCTTCTTTCAGTTTGTATCTTGCTCTACATAGCAACATATAGAGTATATTCCATCTGAATCGCGTCCGTTCAATGCAAGAATCATTGTGTACATATTATAAAGTTCGGATTAAACTTTTTCCGCCACTCTATGTTCATGTGAGGTTTCTGCGACGGTGTCGATTTCTGTTGTCCAAGGCTTCTAGGCCAAACAAGTTGGGAGTTTAGCTTGACAGCTGCCTAAACCATTACATGTGTGGCGTTTGCTACCTATTGGTGGCCAATCGTTTGCTCAAATTATCGCATAAGCGGTCCTTCAGGTAAACCCTATCGTTTTGAGAGTTTACGAAGTGCTAAATTGTAAATATGTTCTTTCGTCAGAGTAAGTTGCTCATTCGCTCTTGATGCCAGGCTCGTTGCAATAGATTGGAGAGCAGCATTTATTTGTGACGGGAGCTGCCTTCTGTTGGCCAATCTAGGACTCAAATGCTCGTTTGAATGGTTCGTCAGGTAAACGCGAAGTTCTTCTGCTCAATCTGACTTGTTGCTGCTTTGATATGGCATCACGCATCTTTTGAAACTTCTTATTCTTGAACTTCAGATAATTTTTCTAAATGAGGCGTATGCTACGTTCAGATATTTTCAGCTCTTTCACCATTTCATTGCCACCTCTTCGGGTACTTTGCCCAAGTCTATGCTTCACTTTTTGAACCATGGATATGCAGTCCAACTCCATGAGTTTTGGCAATGCCGCCACTATTATTCTAAGAAGTGATAATAAGATAAAGACAAAAATTTTTCCACTTTAAGCTGTTTGAGCTGACGAACAATCGTTGCTTGTGAACTTTCAGGTATTTTTATATTTCAGCCATATCGCTGAGTATACCATATAGCTCGAAATTCGTAGATTGACCCTAAAGCTTTTACTCAAATTGATATCTTTGTTTATTAAAGTTGAAGGCAGGAAAAAAATAAGGCAAATTATCGAGTATTTCACCACCAATTTGCGGCACACAGAATTCCATTGACAATATATCATCACACAGAAACACTTTATTTATGCATTTTTTTCAATAAACTTTTGGAAAACTCCAAGAAACTTCTTTAAAAACACCAATCGAATAAGCAGTTACATACCAAAACAATACAAGAAAAAACACAATTTGCGTTCAGCCCTCTATTTTTTTCATACAATTTTCTGATACTTTCAGAGTCCCAAAGTGACAACTTTGAATGTCAAAAAGCGATAAATCTGGGCATCCTAATCGTGTAATAAACTGGTCACCCTAGCTGAACCAAGCGAAAAAGTGATTTTAGCAAAAAAAAAAAACAGAAATCGCGAACAAAATAAAATAATAAAATAATATAGTAATATAAATAATATTTCAATATTTCATTCAATTTAGTGACAGTAAAGCCAAGGGTTATACTTTTATATATTAAACAAATAAATAAATAAATATTTTCAAGCAAGCGTGTTAGATCACAAGCATGCCATGACTTTTCTATTGTATCCGACCTTTGCAAGTTTCTTCGAGTTTTCGTCAGTCGTTCAGTAAGCTTTAAACTGTGTACAACTCGCTTGGACTTGTAAAAAGTTAAGAAAAAAAAATCTGTGCTTCGACTAAAAAAAAAAAACTGCTTCAATTAAAAATCATTACAAAAAAAAAAAAAAATCTGTGCTTCGACTAAAAAAAAAAAACTGCTTCAATAAAAAATCATTACAAAAAAAAAAAAAAAATCTGTGCTTCGACTAAAAAAAAAAACTGCGTCAATAAAAAGTCATTACAAAAACAAAAATCTGCTTCGACTAAAAAAAAAAAAAACTGCTTCAATAAAAAATCATTACAAAAAAAAAAAAAAAAATCTGTGCTTCGACTAAAAAAAAACTGCTTCAATAAAAAATCATATTCTAAAAAAAATAAGAGAAAAAAAAAAAATTGAAAATGTCGGAGACAGACGAGAATACAGAGAGTGTAGCATATGACGAAATTGATGAAAATCTAATACAGATTCTTGAGCAATACGCGGCTATACATAACATCGATCTGCGCGAATTGTATCCTGATAACCAAAACAATTTAACATTAATCCGAAAGTTTCTGGAGGCTATGACTCAACGATTTATAAATCGCATGCCAGAGCTCGATGGAAAATGTTCGACCAATAAAAATACGGAAGACAAGCGCAAAGCTTCGAAATGCAATGTGGATGAATACATGGAGCATGAAAAGAAACTAGAGCATCTTGAGAAGAGCTATTCCGAAATTATAGCTAGCCTGGAAAATAACATAGAAACTTATCGGAATGAATCACGCTCGTGGAAGGCATATATTGAAGATAAACAACAGGATACAGAAATCGCAAAAAAAGAAATGAAAAAAAAATTTGATAAGTTGACAAAACAATTGAACCAAAATCGTAAGTTTGTGCGTTTAATCGCGCACAACTTATCGATAGATATTAGCGACATAGAGGTGCGCTTTAACGGTGATGAATCTAAATGTATTAGTCTGGCCATGGAGCGGGTATATCTTAAGTGCCATGATCTTATTAAAATGAACGAGGAGACAGAAGAGCAACTTAAAAGAGACCACGAGCAGCATACAAAGCAGGTGCAGGCGATAGAAAACCAAATGAGATGTGATAGAATTGAGCAAACGAGGCGCTTGAATCGACAGGAGGCCGACATGCAAAATGTACAAAAGGAGCTTTTTGAGGCAAAACTAGAGAATTATCAGCTAAAAAAGCAGATGGATGATATCAACGATGATAACATAGGATTTCGAGAACGCTGCGAGAGACTGAATACGCAAAACCAAACGCTAGAAAGCGAAATTACGCTTTTATGTCAGCAGAAAGAGTCTATTGAGCAAAGCAAATTCGAGGAGCTAACAAATGTTACTATGCTGCTGACTGCCGAAATTGATGAGCTCAAATCGCACGTAAAAGAGCTACAGACGGAGAACGTTACGCTGGAAAAGAATATTAAAGAAATGCAGCAGGATTGCAATATCAAAGAAGAGCGTGTTAACTTAACAAATACTATAAATGATGGGCTCGAAGAGCGTTTAATGACTGCAGATTTCATTTTAAATCAACGTATCAAAGACTTAACAGAAATGACGGAAACGATTGCCAAGCAGGAAGTTAAGTTGGAGCGCTACATACAGCTTCTCAAAACAAAAGATGCCGAAATGAGCGTCGAGGCGTACAAAAATAAATGCGAGATATTACAGCTAAATAATAAACTGGATGCGCAGACGACAGAAATAAAAGAGAAGAACGCATTATTACTACAACTAACACAGCGTGGATGCTGTGCAAAGTATACCATACTCATACTGCTGACTTGTTGTTTTCTAGTCTTTCTAGTGTTCGCCTATCTGTTGTTACGTCCCCAACAGCTAGACTACCCACAGCGATACTAAGTACAAAAGAAAAAAACGGCAGCAAATGCTTTCGATGCTTCAAAAAGCATAATATTGGCGTCGGAAGTATACAGCCCACATGCCTGCCCAAAAAAAAAAAAGTGGGATAGTACTTTTTACATAAACAGATATCAACATACCGAAACACACAAACACTTAATAGTTAATAATGCTTCAAGAATATCGCACGAAGTTACTTCATCACGGATCTTGCTGGTCATATAAAATACATACAAGGCTGTACTTTGCCGCTCGCCATCCAGAAACTGTACATAAAGATTACACATATTAATATTTCCACTTGGCCGCTTGCCGTCCATAAATCCAAGGATCAGCCACCTATGATGATTACACATATTACAAGGCAAAACCATATTCTTCCGCAGGATGAAGTCCATGAAACATCCTGGGAAATTAATCCATGTACACAACTGCTTCCAGAAAATAACTGTTATAATCGTCGATTATTCAGCTGCCAAAAACACAGAAGACCACGCTCTACACATATTACAACTCGATACCATATTGATCCGCAGGATGTAGTCCATGAAACATCCTGGGAAATTAATCCATGTACACAACTGCTTCCAGAAAATAACTGTTATAATCGTCGATTATTCAGCTGCCAAAAACACAGAAGACCACGCTCTACACATATTACAACTCGATACCATATTGATCCGCAGGATGTAGTCCATGAAACATCCTGGGAAATTAATCCACGTACACAACAGCTTCCAGAAAATAACTGTTATAATCAGCGATTATTCAGCTGCCAAAAACACAATGGAGACCACGCTCTGATTACACATATTACAAGGCAATGCCATGTTGTTCCGCAGGATGGAGTCCATGAAACATCCTGGGAAACTAATCCACGTACACAACAGCTTCCAGAAAATAACTCTTATAATCGTCGATTATTCAGCTGCCAAAAACACAAAGAAGACCACGCTCTGATTATACATTTTACAAGGCAATACCATGTTGTTCCACAGGATAAAGTCCATGAAACATCCTGGGAAATTAATCCACTTACACAACTGCTTCCAGAAAATAACTCTAATAATCGACGATTATTCAGCTGCCAAAAACACAAAGAAGACCACGCTCTGATTACATATATTACAAGGCAATACCATATTTGCTGGAATCACATTTACAACGAAAGCAGCTCTATTGGTTTTTCGTGTACTTCTGTTTCCAAACAAACCGGAAGAGCCGACACAGCCACAACAATGGGATTGATTGAACTTCTATTGTACTAATCATATATGTAAGTTTTACTCCGTTTAAGAACTTCCATTTCTAATAATACCTTAAATTTTGTTTATCTATTCAGCAACACAAAGTTTTAAAATTATTTTGTATACAAGTATTTGGAAAAAGGACACTGTTTACCGGCGGCCAGCATCACACATAAACAGAAAAATTTTGGGAAACGTTGAATATTTACTTCTATTTGTTTTGGTTAAGGCGTTTTGGTAAGTAAAACTCCTCCGGCTAAGCACTTCCGGTTTTTTAATAAAATCCAACATTTTTAATGTATTGCAGGAATGACTCCTGGGCGAGTGCGTTGGTGCCTTTTATGCGATTATCCGCCAACCAGAAGTGCACTGCTACGATAATCTAAGGAAATAATACCATGCTAGGCCCGCTGATTCTCACAACCAAAGCAAATCATTCACGACTATACAATTATATCAGATTCAACGATTTTCATGTAAATAGTATATAATTTTTCTGTTTATAATATTAAAATTTGTTAATTATATTTTGGTAAATAAAACACACGAAATAAAAAAAGGAACAATTTTTAAATTACAAATTTGTCTCCAATAAACAACAAATCTTCGGGGACCAGCAACTCCTTTTACTGCCGCAGCTGCTTCATATAATTTGAAGCAAATTTGCAAATAATTGAAATAATTGCCTTTGCTGTGATTTGTTGTCCTTATGGGAAAAGCAGAGCTCACTCAACAACAAATAAATATTTTTGTGACCTTTTTTTCTACAAAAAAATGGGAAAATGTGAGATGAAATGATGCGCCTATATTTGAAATCTTAAATCCGATTTAGTAAGCTCATATTAAAGGACTTTTATGTTGTCATAAAGCTGCAGGTTGCCCAAATAATGTAAGGGCCTGTAAAATTGAGGGTAGTTGAGCATTATTATTATTTGCTTTGCGCTTTTGGAGGCACAACTCTTAAGCCAATTTTCATTCGGCATTATTTATGTAAATTTTTTTTGCTGCTTTTATCAAATTCGTAGAATTTGAAATTGCCTAAGCCAGGACATTTAAAAACGGGAGCTACTTCAATTTTGCAAAACGAATTTATTTACATTTTGACAGCTCGCATCAGTGACTTATAGAGATTATTTCGCGGAAATAAAATGGAATGGCTTCATATATATTTACTACTTTTTTTGCGTTTTTGTTGGGAATGAGGTAAATATGTTTTTTTATAGATCTAAGCAATCATAGGAAGTATATATCGGTTATGAAGTGATTCGGACTTTTGATATATCTAGGGCGAAAATTGTTAATGATAACATATGCTTTTAGTTATTTCTAAGTATCTTATACCTTATGCGAATATCGGTACTTAAAACCATAAAATCTAAAAGAAGTGTATATGATTTTAGATAATTTTAGGAAATAATATGAAGATAATGGAAATATCGGTGCTGATAACTACCAAAACTCAAGATAAGATTTCGGTTATATTTAACAAATAAACAAATCTTACGAAGGTAATTCAGATATCAGTTATGGGAACTAAAATACTGTAAAAATTCGGTTAAAAGTTCACTCGAAAGTGGCTTCTATATGTAGTATATGACTGCGAACTTTATCTATTTTGCAATAGAGTGCCGCTGTATTTGCAAATGTTTCCCAAAAAATCAAACATGCACAACATTTTTAAAAATCTTTCACATAATATATTAGTGTCAAAAAGAATTAAGAATAATTTTACTCTTATAACGGCGTTAACTAGAGTTCTTTACAGTTTGTTGATGCGACGAAAGTCACACATTTCAAAAATTCTACTATTTCTTAAGACATTTCTTATTATTTTTAGGATGTCTAGAAGTTCACCTTTAAAATGAATTTTTCAGAATAAATAAATTAACACTAATTAGTTGAACTTTGTTTCCATTTAGCTTCAAACTGCGCTTTAACTATATAAAACTCTTTGTCTAACCCAACGTACACCCAAATTTCCAGATTTTGCATTCAAAATGTTTACATTAAATTAACGACTTCAAATTTTAAAACGCAATAATTAAACTTAGTGGAATAATAAGCTTGAAAAATACATATTACGCTCAAGAAAATTTGGTCACACTAAAACTGAGCAAATGATGGTCATACTTAAATTATTGTTTGACGAAATCTACGTTTTTTTTTTTAATTTGTAATTTTCAGTAAACAATTAAATATAATAAAGTGAATTTATTAAAATAAAGATATTAAATCGCCCTATATGGTCCTACTTATATTGTTTTCAAAATAAAAGGCATGTATTTCACATTCTGAATTCGACCACAATTCCCATAAATTTTGTGCATGAAACCACATTTTTGATAAAAAAAAATGGTCACACTTATAATGTGAGATTTTAATATTTTGTTGATTTTGGTTTTAATCAGTTCTATAAGTTATGCTTTGTCAATAAGTATTTTGCATATAACAGATTATGATGTGGTCACAATATCACAATATAATTGTTCTGTGCTTAAGACAATTTAAAGTAGAATATACGGTCTTACTAAAACTTATTGTATGCTTGTTATTTTAAGCATGGTCGAAATAAAATTGTCGAACTTTTTCGCATTGTAACTACTAATATTCTAGACTGAAGCCCACCAATAGTTTTGCACTATTTAGCATTCAAAATCTTGTGAATTATATTATTATTATAATCACTTCATGAGTTTAGCTAACCTTGCCTAAGTATTTTGCATATTAAAGACTATATTGCGGGCACACTATAATCGGTAAATTTTGCTGAAGTTACTTAAAGTGCATATACCTAATATTTCGATAACTTTTAAAATAAAAATGTTCAATATAGAATTGCTTGCTTAGCTTTACTTTAAAAAGTATTTTCTTTGTTCAAAAGACTATAACTCTATACGAAAGCTGGTCACACTAAAATTGCTGCAAAACTGCGCAGTTTGGCACAATTTTCAAGCAAAATAGGCAGACTTTTTGCAGAGTATTTTTTCTTTTTAAATATTTGACATAACTTACTTAATACGAAGCAAAGCGAGACATCTTGAAAGAACTTCTGCGCTGTAGAATGTGCTTCAAATCAAAATTAGTTTATTTAGCTTGTTGTGCTATGTTTATGATTTGCTGATTTTTCTTTCATGATTTATTTGTAGAATATATATATATATATATACGCATACATAAATATTTTACATAGTATTCATTAAGTTTTGCGTGTTTGTTTTTCCAATGCTGTTGGCGCTGACGTCAGCGTCGAAGTTGACGTTGACGTTAGCGTCGTTGTCAACGTTGACGTCAGGCTTTTGGCAGAGGCTTTAGCTTGCTTTTGGTAAAATTAATGCCCAAAATGAAATTTCAATTATGACACAAGCTAACACAGTTTGTAGCTGTGTGTGAGTGTGTGCCTGTGTGTGTGTGTGTGTGCGTGAGTATCTGTGTGTTTGTTTGGGGAACTTACGCCCTGGGGCCCCCAGACACAGGGACTGCGCCCGTCTTTGTAAGCATTATTAGAAAATGATTAAGTGCGGTTTAACAAAATTGGTTTACTTAGCATTTTATTTAAATTTTCCAAAAAATTTTTCTCTTTTTTGCCTGCCTGCTTTAGAACTCACTTATAGCTTGTATCTTGCACACGCACACATACATAATTATGTTTATAGATTTTGTACAAGAATTCATTAGCAGCCAAAATTTTGTTCTTTTTTTGAAGCATTATTTCTTTTTTCCTTTTAGTTTTTTTTTTTCGTTTGAGCCACTTTTGACAGCTGAGTGTTTCGGCTGCATTCTTTGAGCAGACAATGGAAAATGTACTTGGTAGCGGCAAATAAGAGTAAAGCCTCTTGGGCATTTTAATGAAAAATATTGCTTACATTTGTTGGCTTCACTTTGGGCTTTCGACAGCTTTTGTATATCCTGGACGTCAATGTCAGTGCCAAAGCTCAAGCTGAGGAGGCTCTGGCGCTGTCAATCAAAGGCAACGAGCGCAGCAGCGGGAGCAGCAGCATAAAAGTAACTTCAAGTGCCCAACGGAGCATAAAAGCAGCAGCAATAGGGATCAGCGCCAGCCAACCCAGGTCCAAAGTTCGAGTGCAGGATAGCAGAGTTCGGGGTGCTCAGGTTACCAGAGTTCGGCCAAATCGATTGCGCATGATTAGCTGCACATAATGCGGCCATTTATTATGCCGCAGGTCAAAAACAACAAACCACAAAATGGCTAATTGAATCATAGGTATTAATAACAGCCAACCAGCAGAAAAGGACGTACGTCCGGCACTGTACCATGGCCCGTCATTGAAGCGAAATCATGTTTCGCCAGCAGCAACAGCTGGTAATTTATGCGCATTTCATTTTAATAGTAGATTTCTGATTTGCACAATGCAACAACAAGGCAGTTGAAGTTAACGCGGAGCAAATGCGATGTGGCTATACACTATCTGCTGGGTGTAAGAACAACAGTTAATGGCAAGAGGGTGATTTTTTTGTGCGTTTTTAGCTTCAGATTTCAAAGGAATGCTAACAAATTGTATTTGACTGCTTGCAAGCAGTTCAGACTTCATTTTTTGTCAAAAAGCTGAGCCTTTTTTAAAAGTTATGGGTTTTTAAAGTGTAAATTGTACCAGAAGACTAAATTTGTTGTCGAAAAGTTGATTCTTTTTTAAAAGTTTTATAGATTGTAATGGAAGAATTGTAGCAATATGAGTTCAACTGCTTGCAAGCAGTTTAGCTTGAAGACTTCATTTTGTAGCGATAAGTTGTTCCTTTCGTGAAGTTTTGTATAATATTTCAAAGGAATGCTTGAAGACTTAACTCTAAGGCAAAAAGTTGATCCTTCTTTAGAATTTTTCGATTTCAAAGAAACTAAAACACCAGATTTTATGGAATTGCCACAAGCAGTTTAGCCTTTTGAACTCATTTATTTAAGAAAAATTGCCACTTTTAAAAGTTAATTTGGCTTTGTGCGAAAAGTTAACTAAAGAAAGCTAAGAAAATGTAGGCAAAAGGCATAATAAGTTACCATACAATCCCTTTTTTTTCTTACGTGCAAGAATGAGGTCTTGAACCTTAGTATTGAAACAAATAAGTCTCAGATTTTCCGTAACGTTAGGGGACTAGAGCAAAAGTAGATAATACCAAAATCTATATTTATTTCTGTGCAAACCAACGACATAGTGGTATATTTCGTAAACAAAATCTAAACAAAATTTCGGCAACTCTTGAGAAGCAAACACTTCCAAGTCGAAATAAGAGCAATATTTCTATTATAAGCCATGGCTTGCAGCACATAAAGTACAACCTTCGTCGTTTCGACGTATATTTGAGTAATTATATTGCAGTATTTCTGTCAATCGATAACTTTACACTTTTCTATGTAGTTCACTGGACATCCTTTTAGATATCTCTACGCTCAGTTCTACATTCATAATTTTGTATCCTTAAATTGCAACATTTGCGATTACTATGCCAAGCAAGACATCATAAATCTAACATACCCAACTCTGTACAGTGTATAGGAACAACAAACTTGTCTGCTGCTCTAAGGCTGCGTCCTTTCGTCCTTGCGTTGATGCGACCAACCCAGAGGACTGGCTGAGCAGCAGCCTGAAAGTATGCTATAATGAATAACACTTAAAACGTCGAAGACACTTGTTGAGACGACGGGCACGACGGCAAGTACCAAATTGTAGCTGCGTGTCAAGCTGTGTCTGTGTGTATCTGTGTGTGTTTGGCTGTGCCTCTGTCTGTGTGTGTGTGTGTTTGTATCTGTGTGCACGTTGGTTTAGCGCTTAGCGATTGGCAAAATGTCAGCAATTAATTTCGTTATACGCATAAAATTGAATTAGTGTGAAATCTTTGCCTATGTCACGAACGTGCACGGCAACAAATTTACACGGCGTATACGCAATACTAATACGCCATATTGCGTATACGCCGTGCTACAGCCTGCTACGGCCTGTCTGCTTCCCGGAAACGGCAACCAAATTGCGCTTTAATACCCGTACGCACGCCCACAAGCATGTTTCAACCGGTTGGGTTGGCTTCCATGTCTGCCAGATAATATTTTGTTGCTGTTGCTTGCGTTTCTCTTTCGGTGCAAAATAATTGCGTCAAAAATCAAAGCACACTTTTGTGCGTCATCATGCATGCAACACACCCACACACACACCCACACACACACACACACACACACCACGTTTAGCTGCCAAATTTAACAATTTCTCTCAAGCAAACAGCAAGCTACAGTCAAAACTCGAACTCGAAACTCTCTGACTAGACGAGATTTTTTTGACAGCTGATAGCTATGCATAGGTAAGTTGGCAACCCTGTCATGTCATTACGGCAAACACGCAGCCCCTATGCAGATGATAGGAATTTCATTCAATTTTCTAAAGAATTCCATTGCACTGTATGTTAAGTTACGTTACACTCTTCAACAAAAGGTTCTTTCAGTTTCAAATTAGTAGCAATTCTGACAGCCCCTTTGATTATGCCAAATACAACAAAGCTGTCATTTTTCGACATTTATTTGTTGCAATTCCAAGCGAAAGACTTTCAATTTTCACCAAAGTGTGAATTAGGGTTTAAATGCAACAATTGTAAGTGGCAATCGAATTGAGGGAAAAGCTAATGCTTAAGCGGGACAAAACATTTATCAAATAGGCCCAAAAATAGATTTGCCTAATGTCTACTGTTTGAGCACAACGAGAATGGGATTATCCAGTTACTCGGAATTGCCATAAAACGCGATTATCAAGCCTGGCTGATATACATTTGCCGATTATCGATATAATGTTAGCAGGCAATAAAATAATCTATTATGATGTTTATGTGTGTGACTTATGTTACAACAAAGTCAGACATAATTTAGTTTAAAGTTAATCTCTAAGTTGTACATTCTTTGTCAGCTTTTTCGCTCTGTGCCTCAAATACCAAAATTTTTCAAGGAACTCAAAACACAGCGTCCAGTTGGTCAACGCTTAAAAATAATAGTTTGTCTCTGAGTATAGCTTGAAGCCTAGACATCTGAAAACAAGATTTTTGCACAAAGCACGAGTGTTCTTTTCAACAACGAGAGTTCGTGAAATAGTTTGTATTTGAGTACAGCTTGAAGCCTAGACATCTGAAAACAAGATTTTTGCACAAAGTACGAGTGTTCTTTTCAACAACGAGAATTCGTGATATGTCAAATGCGTTCGATTATAAGCAAAAAAACAACAAACAACCCGCCCAGAGCGAAGATTTTTGTGAAGATAATATTGATTTCATATTGATTGATAGAAATTTAGTGAGGCTTGGAATGGCCACCATTATGAAAAAACGTACTGCGTGTGGCTTCAACGTTTCAAGAATGCTGATCGAAGAACGCCGGTGGAAGTAAAAAGGTTTACGTAGGCGCAGAATTGGAAGCATGACCAAGCTGCGCTTAAAATACAAGCCAGCTGAGCAAACGCATGCAAGTTACGTGTAAAAACGCCTCACAGCCATGGGAATGATTCAGAAACAAGTACACTGGGTTCCCTATAACTTGTAAACTTAAGATTGCGAACGACGTTTGTTTGCTTAGGAACAGCTACGCCACAGACAAAATCTTAAGGGATTTCTTTATCGCCCCGTAACTGACAAAGAAAAATGGATCCATTGCGATAGTTCGAAGCATAGAAAGTCTTGAGGATCGAATGAATCAGATCACCTAAAAGACGAAGTGAAGTCACTATAATTAATCGCCAAATTCTCTATTAATACTTGTTGCTAGTTTGCAACAAAGGGAAAACCTAACACGTCGCAAAGACGTATCGTCAAAGTTTGTGACGATTATTACAATAGATGGCACATTGTTTGAGCATATTATAATAAATCCAAAAATTAAATCTAAAAATGAAATACTACACTCATAAAAGTTTTAAAGTTGCTTTAAAAATAAGTGCTCTTTGTGCAAATTTTGCTCTTGAGATGGGCAGTGTTTTTGATAAAGCATAGGAACACTCATTATTATAATAATAAACACGTCAGTCTCATATAAGCAAGTTAACTTTCAAGTAATAGTACGACGCCTTGTGCTATCTCATCTTCTTCTATCTTTAGTTTCTTATTTTGTGCTTTTTTTAACTAAATACTTCATATAAAGTACAAATACAATAAGACATATAGCAGCATTCTTCAAATCTTAAGCTCTTATAGCTACAAAACTCCCGCTGTTGCTTATACCGAATACCCACTGTAAACACACTTACAATATCTACTACATCATTTAGCGCACATAGATGATTTTCTACTTGTTAAGATTGCTTACATTTCTACCCATTTTCGGAATGAAAGATATCAGAAAAACAAGTAGAAGAAGAAACACAACAACCAGAAAAACCAAAACCAAACGTATATGTTGCTGACATTTGGTGTATGCCTGCGTTTAGTTCTCGAACGATAAGACAGATCCAAGTCCTTTAGCTTAACTGAAGTTAACTCGGCACAAAGGCTGTTTTCGCTTACAGCCACACCATGCTGCTCACATCCTCGCTGGCTCTTTCGCTTTGTATCTCTGCGTAACAATAATAAATAACCTTAACGCAGTTTGCGTTAAAATTGAAATGAAATTTTAACTTGCTTAAAGTAGTTTTTAGCCAAGTTTTTGCTCGGAATTTGCCGCCCCCAGGCACACAATGCAGCAAAGCGCAAACTTCAATTATTCAAAACAAAAGCTAAAACATGGCACAAAGCGGCGGCGGTGGTGGTGGCGGCGGTGGCGGCGGCGGTGGCTGTGGCGACTGCGACGACGGAGGCGGCAAGAACTAACAAGGAGAAGACGCAGCAGAGGCACAATAACTGCGAGCAGGAGCATCCGTGGCCTTTAAAAAATGTGTTTTCATTTTTATTTTTTATTGTTATTCATTATACCCTAACTTTTTGACTAAACGGATATGGGAGATTAGCACAAAAAGTAACAGAAGTGCTGAATTCTTATGAAACTTTTGCAATTTTTATCAAATATTACTAGAAATTAAAAAATAACAAAAGCTGAAGACCTCACTTGTTTCTCGTAAGGTGCCGCTACATTTTGTGCGCTCTACAGTTGATTATTGCAAGAGAAGTGAGGTCATTCTCCACTTGTCGTCCCATTTGGAAACGATTAAGATTAACCTTCAGTTTTATCAGAAGTATTTCAAATTATTTAGTTCGCAGTCAAGATAAGCTAAGAGCCTCAGTGGCATAATTATACAATCATTCACAAAAATAGAAAGAACCTTCTTCAACAAAATTATTTGGTCCACAGCTAAGATATGCTCAGAACCTCAGTGGAGTTTTTATGCAATTATTGACAAAAATAGAAAGAAGATCTCTTTACGTCCGTTTCCAATTGGTCTTTATATTCGAGCTGTGGCCGACCTCTTCATCTTTTCCGAAGCTTCAACTTCCGCTACGCTGGACAACATCTAACTTCAACGTAGAACTCATACAGCTCATGATATACTGGAAACCAAATGTTCATCGGTCCAGCGTCATACGGCCGCAACATAAGCCGAAACATCAACAACTATCGATGCTTCCCATACAACAATCTGTTCCACTTGGGAACATTTATTGTTTTAAAATAATATTTATAGTCAAAGCACAAGTTGGCTATTTTTTTGCTATCAAGTCTCACGTCTAGGAATATTCATTAATATTTAGTCAGTAGCCAAGTAACTATATATTTGTAGAAAAAAAAAAATAATTATATCTCTGGCTGAAATAAAAATAATATAAAGAACTAAAGAACCATGGCGAACAACGATCTGCGAAATGTACAACGTATTGGTGATATTATAACCAAATATTCACAAATACTTCAAATATACGTTAATCCAGAAGAAATATATGATCCTGAGGTGCAAGTTGACTTGCTCCAACGCTGTTTCCAAGCATTGACCGCGAAAGATGTTTATAAAACCAAGAAATTGCAGTGTTTGAACGAAAAGCTAAAGACAAGTGAACAGATGACTGTGGCTGCTCAGGGACGGGAGCAGTTGCTGCAAGAGCAAATCAAGCAAATGACCGATAAACTGGCAGTGAAGACTTTTATATTGAGAAAGCTTCCCATTTTATTGAAAGTCCATGAAAATAGACTGAAATCGAAATATGAAGAGAAGTTGTTGAAACTGGAAGAGAGTAAGAACGGTATTTGGTTGCTTATAAATGATTTCTACAAAGAGCTTAAGCTCATGGTGCCCGCTCTTCCAGAGGGATTAGTTCCTCATGAGCAGTGCCTGTTTTGTGTCCTGGTCAATGTATTGACTGTAGTTCGTACCGTTTTGTGCGAAAAAAAAAATCTAAAAGCAGCTACACAAAATATGCATGTTTGGTCTGCTGAGCTGTGGCAGGATCATACGAATGCATTTCAAATCATATCAGAAGTCAATCAGTCCATACATAACATGACTAGAGCTACAGACATGCAGGAGCACTCACAATTGAGCAGCGAACAACTCCAAATAGGTATAGCTATGAACTTGAAAAAAATTAAAGGTATATTGGAAAAATCGTGTTCAGAGATACCTCTACGCATGAGCATGCATCAACAGAATTGGAAAAATACAGTTGCATGCTTTCCTTTAAACGACCGACTGGCAGAGCATGAAGAAATTTCTGGCGATGCTCCTCTAGTTATGCAACTGCCTCCGCAGTTGCATACATCAAGCGACCAAAATGATTCCCAGCCTCAACTACTACCAGAGGATTATCAGGAGCCACAAGAGCAGCAGGAGTCGGCCATAAAGCCAAAGCAACCAGTTAAAAGAAAAGTTCCGTTGGAGATGCAAGAGATGCCGAAACCTTTGCTTTTGGACATGGCAATTGATCAAAGTAATTTTCAATATCAATTACTAGCAATGGAACTTCAAAAGTCACAGCCGCAACAGGAATTGTCTACAAAGCCCGTGGAACAACTAGTGAATGGCAAACTTACGAAGGATATGCAACTGATGCAACAACAGGTGCTACAGCCTTCGCAGTTGCATTTGGCAAGTGATCAAAATAGTTCTCAGTATCAACTACTACCAACGCAATGTCAAAAGTCAAAAAAATCACTTAAAAGAAAACTTCCGCTGGAGCTGCAAGAGATACCAGTGCCTTTGCTTTTGGACATGGCAATTGATCAAAGTAACTTCCAATATCAATTACTAGCAATGGAACTTCAAAAGTCACGGAGCCAACAGGAATTGGCTACACAGGCCGTGGAATCAGTTAATGGAATACTTCCGAAAGATATGCAAGAAATGCCGCAACTTGCGCAGTTGGATAATAATTCCCAGTTTCAACTACTAGCAGCGGAATATCAGAAGTCAGGCCAGCAGCAGGAATTGGCTATAAAGCCAATGCAACCAATTGAAATAAACCATCAGAAGAAGCCAATTGCTGAGAAACGCACCAACCGCCGCCCCCTATTCTATGAAACAGCCAAAAATCAACGTGAATTAGCCAAGAAGTTGCAGTTTGAATCAATGCCTGTGAAGAAATATAAGCAGCTGGCGTATCAGCTTAAGCGCACAACCTATATGATGAAGCTGCTTAACCGGAAGGCGCATGCCTCTCGCAGAATCTTCTAGAGTTTTGCGACGCTGCTTAGTTATTTCAATTATTGTTATTATAATTGAAACTAAATTAAATTTAATTGTTAAAAAAAATTGTTCCAATTATGCTTGCATTGTAGTAGTATCTTCCCTATATGTTAGCAATTCTGCACTCTTACCCTGAAGATATTTGTTCATAGTTTTTCTGACTCTGATTTAGCTTGTATAGATTGTTGGTGTATTGTTGTGGTTATGCTTTGATAAATATGCCCAAAATGAGACTTTCTTTCGCAGGTAGGTCTTGCGGAAAATCTAGAAATAGTTTTTTTCAGGTATGTGGTTCTTGTAGTGATCCCAAATATGCTTCTATTGGAGAAGTAACTTCCTAAAATATTGTAGATACAATTGAGCTTGGCCTGCATTTGAAGAGTGTCAAAGCTGCTAATTGCTGTCGAACGATCTATAACTCAAATGCTTGTAAGCTAGGAAACAACCTCTGCGTGGCGCCACCTGGAGGCATCAACTAAATAGTAAGCTTTGGTCTGCGGGAAACTATACACTTGAGCGCAGAGCTGAGAAGTCATGTGACAAAAGAAATAATCCATTTCTTCTTTCAGCAGTAAGTGCTTAGCATCATATTTGGAAATACCAAAATTTCTTTGCAAAATGAGAACATCAGATGTGCTTGTTGGCCAAGCAAAAGGTGCACAAAATACAAATCCCAAAGCATTATTCCTTATACAGCGTGGGTCTTTGGAAGGTAATATGGTTCAACTATTGTTTCTATTTCATTTTAAGAAACTTCCCCAGTTAAGCTGTGCAGGTGCAGCAAAGCAAAAAAAAGTACAAATGTATATTTGAATTTTTTGCTGGCGCCATCTACTCTTGTTTTGCGTACAAACGTAACTTCATCTATTTGATTTCATACAGCACTCTCATAGACAGTAAATTTTTTAAATAATTATAAAATAAAGTGCCGCATTTTTTTCGCTACAAAATTAAAGCCATTAGCAGTGTATAAGCAAGTCGCATTGCTTAACATATTTTCAATTTTTAATTTTGCCAAGGCAATTATTTTATTTTATATTTAAATATTAGCGAGTTCGCTTGGCCAAGTTTGCAGCAAAAGAAAAAACATAAAATTTATACATTTTCTGCTGAGTGGATATGGATTAGTTTGCTTTCGAGTCGTTCTTATAGGGTATACGTAGCCGCGTATGTCAACTGCAGGCAGTTTGGCTGCTTAGCGTAGGCAGGCAGGCGGGCAGGCGCCTTGCCATATACCACAGAATCTGTAGCTGCTTTCCGTTGGTATATATTTTTTGCAGGGTTGCTTGTCAGCTTTGCTTGCAAATTGAAATGCTCACAGACGCACGCACTTACACACACTCGTACGCACACACTCTCACACTCCGACTCACAGATACTCACACCAAAAACGCTATTGATATGCATGTGGCTTAAGTGCCTGGTATTGTTTTTACATTAAAATATCATTAATTTTTATGCGTGTGTGCAAGTTGCGGGGGTATTCACGCTGCTTTCTTCTGCTGCTAAATCGCACACACACTCGCACACAACCACCCCAGCAGCAATACTTAAAACGGTATCTGCCTTATATATAGAAATTATTTATGCAAACAACTTTGTCGAAAATAATAATATAAGCAAAAGTTGTCTATACATCAAGCCATTAACACGGCGCATAATAAGGCAGCCAAGGACTCGGTGCTGTTTATGTTGCGTGCCTTGCCAAGATATGCATAAACGTAACACTAATTTGGTATTATGGAACTTTTGTGGGGCGCAGGGGTGGATGCCAAAAATTGATGAATTTTTGAAATTAAATAAAAATAAAAAACTTGCCAGCCAAAAATGGGTTTTCCAAACGCCAAGAATTGCTGATGGCCGAAAGAACATTTTGACGACAGCGTTTAAATAGTTGGAGTTGCTTTTAGGCAACTTTCATCGCTACATAAAATTTTCCAAAACCACAAAAGTATCATATTTAGCAAATAAGATATCAATGTGCTAAATTGTAAAAGAAAACCAGCAAAGACGAGTTAATACAGTTTAGTCCGTTTCAAAAAACATTCCTTCGCACATTGGGCGCTGAGCTTGCTGCAAGCCGAAGTCAACACTGCTGAAAGTTCTATAGATGAACTTCACTCGAGGTGCCTTCGTCTACTTTGCTTAAGGCAGTCTACGCAGTGACAGACCAGCAGTAGCCTGTTGAAGGAATTTCGAACCCCCAAAAACCTGAAGTGAAGCAGATAACTGCTTGCAGGTTCTTACTAACGAAGCCCTTAAATCATATAACAATTGAAGCTTCTCTGTACTATCCTATTGAAGGCACCTCGAACCTACAAAACCTAAAGTGAAGCAGGCAACTCTCTGCATACCAAAAATTTTTAAGACAAATGCACTAGTTTGGACTTGAAACTTCTACTCGGTTTATCTAGGTTTTATAGACTTTGGAAGATGTTTTTTAATATTTCAAAATGAGGAAGCTACAATGACAGCTTAAGTACGAAACTTCAAAATTTTTTTACTTTTTTTTTAAATTCTGCTTAGAAATACTACGAATCATTTCATCTCTTGCAGTGTTTTAAAACGTTGGGGAGTTTCTATGTCTTGCATTTTCTATGGGGCATTTGCTTATAGGCACGCACGCAGCCAGACTCCATGCTTCATACAATGATTTCTGTAGGAGCTGTCGAGACGAGGAAGAGGAGGAAACGGTCGCCCACCTCCTCTGTACATGCCCAGCCCTTTGTAAGGCTAGGAAACAAATCCTCGGCGCTTACTTTTTCGCGGATCTATCAGATCTTGCTAGTAAAAGGCCCAGGGACATAGTGCGGTTCGTACGAGTCACTGGATAGGCTCATGATGCGATTGCAGACTAGGAGTGATTGGGAGAGAAGACTTGCGGCATCACAATGGGCCGTGCTCGGCCTAAGTGTGCCAAGGGATACTACCTTTGGCAACCGCTCTAACCTAACCTAACCTTCTATGTCTGACAATAGTATTTCTTCGAAAATTTCATAATAATGAATGAAAGATACCCTCAGGCAAAAATTTCAACAAATTCGAATCGATTGAAATAAATTAATCGTTTAGTTGTAAGAAATTGGCAAGTTGTTAGATGATTATCTTCACTAAGGATCATACCGATCTATGTAAGTATAGAGTATATAACTTGAGAGAAAAATGCGCAAACGAAGATAAAATGGTTTCTTAAATTTCTGAAAGCATTCTACTTCAAACATTCAAGCAAAGCACGTTGCAGGTTGGAAAAACAATAAAATATCTCCACTCATTTAGCTTATTAGATGAAGTAACAAGACACTGGTTGCAGCTGTTGGTAGTGTTAGCGTACTTACCCCTAAAAGCCTCGATTCGATTTCACACAGCAGCACTGTTGCATTTGCCTAGCACTGGCAAAGCTAGCAAATTAACGCTAGAGTTGTAGTTTAAGTACAACTCTATTAATTGAAATCACCGCCGTTCGAATTTCGCTATAAATTGTTAGTCACAGTTCACTTCGAATAGCTTTTAATGGGGATAACTTTATACTAAGCCAGTAGAGCATAGTAGTAGGGGTATGCCTTTTGTTTATGAAGCACCATCATCGTTAGCACAAATTACAAAATTGCACTACTAATTGGTTGATATTCTTATACCACAAAGACCACCGAAACATAGAAGGGAACCAAGAACCAACTTAAAATTTAAATAGCCTTAAATATCCACATACTTGCAACAACCAACACAACTTTCGAACCATTAGTTCAAAAGTTGTGTTTTCCAAGCGAAAAACTCGCTCAAATCCCATACGACAGCGTATAGCCTGCGCTGTGCACCCGGTAAGCCGCTCTGGTCCTTTTTATTTAAATTCATTTTACCATTGCGCTTATCTGGTCACACTGCATTTAATGGCCAAGTGATCATTTGGCATTTGCGACTCTTTACGACATTTATTCCCGCTCTGGCACTTACGCAACAGATCCGACTTGGTGGTGGTGATGGTGGGGGGGGAAGGGTTTGGTACTTTTTTAAGCTTTAAAGCCGAAAAGTTACCACACACACACACACTCACACAGCGGGCAGAGCGTGCAAAAGACGCATGGAAATTTTGTGCCAGGGTTGCCTTGGCAAAATGCTCGTCCACTTTGCTTGTCGGAAAATAAGAAATGGTAAAAATATCGCGTAATAAAAATCAAAAAGAATATTCGCTAATATTTTCGATTTGTTTTGTATTTTTTGTTGTTGTCGTTGTTGTTGCCGTTGTTGTTTGTGCCATCTCACTTGCTCGCAACGTAGCTGGCTCTCTGTCTGCCAGCATGACGCACAAATACAGAGACATGCAAGCAGCTTAAGTTGCCAATAACGACACACAGATACACTCACACACACACACAATTGGCTCAGTGCCCGTGCAATGGCTGAGTGCCTGGCTACACTGTAACACAGCCACTTGCAGCAGTTCCACTCCTACGCCTCCCCCCGCTACGGCAATCTGTACGAAACGACAACCCTGCCTGCACGCCTACAGTCACCAGTTGCTTGCCCGCCTGCCTGACTTATACGCTTGGTTGCCATGCACACACACACGCACACACACACAGTTACATGGAACATATGGCGCTACCTGTCAATGTTGGCATTAAAATTTGCTTTTGATATGACAACCCACAGGTGACTGGTGTGTGTGTGTGTGTGTGTGTTGGGTGTATGTGTGTAACTGTGTGTGTGTGTAAGTGTATGTGGCTGAATACGTTTGTACCAATATGTGGGTCGCCTTTTTTATGGCCTTACAACGGGCCAACAAAACAAAGTGAAACACAACAACAGCATCAAGCCAAATGGATGTTGGCAGGGGATGCTGCTACAAAGGCGAGGGTAGTCTAAGTGGTTGTTGAGCAAGCCTTCTAAGTCTGAGACTCAAAGAATCTGTTGCCGTGAAGCTCTGAAATCTGTGGCAGCAGCGTAACACTTTAAAGAAGCCTCAAATGGCTTAGACAAAACAGCTTACAAAGTAAACCCTTCCATGAGAAATGGACGCCGCCGGAATATAAGTCAAGGCTTGGGAACAAATCTGATCTCCTAAATGGCTTAGACAATTCAGCTAACTTGGTAAAGCCTCCAAAGTTATACCAAGTACTATCGCCGCTTAGGTAAAATAAGTTTCTGTCTTTATTGAGCTCTAAATTCTTTTGGTCCATCAAATTACTGAAGAACAGTCTAAGATGTCTCAAGCAATCCAACTTACTTAAGTTGGTTCTTCTCAGTTATTCCAAAGGCAATGGACGTAGTTAGTAATATTAATCAGCGAATGGTAAAAATATATAGTTGACCGTCTTAATCAATCTCTTAAATCTTTTGATTAATAAGCGTAAAAGCAATTGTCTTAAGAGAAGTCCCAAATACAATGAGCTCACCCACAAATATGGATAGCCATTTGAAAATTCTTTAAACATCTGTCTTCAGGCCTTTTTTAGCAGCAAAAATTACTTAGAAGCATTCTTATGTTCTGAAAACAATCTAATCTGAATAACTTCAAGATATGGATCAGTGCTCCAGAGAGATTATGTAAGGATCAGTATTGTTCAAAGTCCCACCTCACCCATAATCCTTATAAAAAGCAGCAGTTTACTAACAGCCTTGTCTTTTGGGAAATCAATGTGAGTCTGTCTGACAATGGAGAGTTCTTTGTAGAATTTAAAGTGAGTTTCCGGAATACATTGAGAAGATACCGCCTAGATAAAGAAATGCTTAATATTAGCGGGTTAGAAGAAGATAAGGAATATTATAAAAAAAGAAGACGCATGTTCTACTAAAAAAAAGTCTTGAAAAGTGGCGTACTCCACGGAGCTATAAAATTTTTGGTTTCTTTGTGGACCAACTTGTCAGATGGTTATTTCCATTTCTGTACAAAGCGTTGCGCCACTCGCATTGCTGAACCCACAACTCTTTAGCCAACTCACGTTTGAAATGTAACATTTTTCGTTTTTAGCTTTGCGCGTTTTTTGTGTTTTCCGTAATTGTTGTTTTTGTTGTTGTTTTCTTGTTTTTTTGTTTTTTTTTTGTTCTTGGGGTTGGGGATTTGGGGAACATCAGAAACAACAACAACAAAGCCGCCATCAACCGTTGCGGCTGTTTTCACATTGACGCGATTTTCAACATGAATTGAAGCGAATTGAATCAGAGCAACAGCGGCATCGACGACCAGAGGGTTGGCTAAGTGGGTTTGATGGCTACGGTGACTGCGACTGCGACGGTGGCGGCGGCGGTGGCGCTGGCAGTGGCGGTAACGTTTTTGGGGGTAGAAGACTATGACAGCCGCCCAGGCAACCGAACTTAACGTTGATAAATTTCATGCATATGTCAGGGCGTTCGCTGAAGCATGTCAGAAGGAACAAGAGCAGCAAGGACAACAAGGACAACAACAAATATGGCAACATTATCAGCTTGGTAATCATCATGATGATTATGCGGAGCGATAAATGCAAACGTTACAAGAGTTGCCCTTAAAGTGTCGCGATTTGTGTGGCATTTAATTTGTGAAGACAGACAACGAGTTGTAGAAGAAACGACATTCCCCAAAAGCGTGTCTAGTAACTGATTGCGATATCCAAAAAGGGTGAAAGGACTCATGAGGAAAGAGCTGTGACACGCTCTAAAAATAGCTACAAGTTGAAGGTTTGTTGGATCTGCTCAAATGAA
The DNA here is from genome assembly GCA_035046065.1 of Chymomyza procnemis. Lineage (NCBI taxonomy): Eukaryota > Metazoa > Arthropoda > Insecta > Diptera > Drosophilidae > Chymomyza > Chymomyza procnemis. Next base: position 22,841,938 of record JAWNOJ010000021.1, read on the forward strand.
TAGGAAGAAATGATAAAGACATGCCAAAGCTTCTACTTAAGTTATTAGGATATCGAAGAGAATGTTCAGTTTTCCGAATTCTCCAACAATCCATTTCATCTTAGCTTCATAATCTATCTTTCATTTCGTTGTAATATCTTGGTATTTCACAAGGGCAAAGTTCTTCTCACTTACAAACACTCACTCACTGGATATTTTAGACCACAACGGGATGTCGTATCAAATATAATGAGATACGCCAGAGCTGGGACTGGTAGACTATGGCGAGCTGTGCTTAGTTGTCGAACACCGTGGCCACGAATATATCGAAAGTATAAATTTAGTTGGTAGAAGTTGCAATGGGGTACTTCTTCATTGGCCTCAATTCTGAGACGATGCACGACTCCTGTGGAGATCTTAGGGAGATAGAGAGTGTGCAACAACTGTTGTCTTATGACTTCCCAGCTCTGATTAGAAATCGTATACAGCTTTTGGACGAAATGGTCTTTACCAAGCTTGGTGATCTTGCAAATAAAGACCTAACATGGTTTATCGCTTCTTTAAACTATTATTCAAGGCAGCTGTAGATACGCTCACCTTCCACATCTGCCAACCCAATGTACCAATCTGTGCGTATTCTTCTACCAAACTACTATCTTCTTATTTTAGAGACAGTCCTCTCTCATACTACTACCTTCTTTTCCTTAAATTCTTATCATGTTGCAACTAAAAGCACTCTGATGTCTCATCTTAATGACGAATTTAGCTAGCATTCTAATCTAATAATTCAGCGTAGTAAATTCACGAATTCGCATAAATTTTGAAGACTTCGCCCATACTACTATCTACTTTAACTCTTTATTTTCTTCTGATTTTTAAATCCTATACCAATTGAGCAGTCATACATCCCTAACTTTTGAGTTGAGAGTAGCTTAATCCACGAAATCTTATCAAAATTGAATACTTCTGCCATACCAATATATTTTTTAAACTTTTTATTTTCTTCTTTAAATACCCAAGCACGATGTAGCTAAAAGTCTTCTGACATCTAATCTCAATTTCAATTGAGCAGCACTCTTACGTTACTTAAGCTATTTTAAAGTAGCTCAATCGACGAATTTAGATACATTTTGAAGAATTCGCTAATCTCAATTTCAATTGAGCAGCACTCTTACGTTACTTAAGCTATTTTAAAATAGCTCAATCGACGAATTTAGATGCATTTTGAAGAATTCGCCTCTACTTCAACTCTTTATTTTCCTCTGGTTTCTAGTTCCTATACCAATTGAGCAGTCATTATTTCCTAACTTTAGAGTGGAGACTAGCTTAATCCACAAATTCGCATAAATTTTGAAGACCTCTTTCTATCTACTCTTTCTACTTTCTTTCTTTCCACTATCTTTTTCAAATCATTAATTTCTGTTCTCCTTTAAATACCCATCAATATGAACCCAAAAGTTCGCTGTTCTCAATGACAAATTCATTTCAAACTAATTTAAAATATCTCTGAGTAACCCAATCCACGTATTCCCATACATTTTTAAGAACACTCCCATAGAAACACCCATCCCATCTTCTTCAAATATCCATTTTTTATTTTATCCTTAAATACGCATCACTATGCATCTTAAAGTCCTCTGATCTCTAGCCTTTAAAAAAATTAAACAGCCGTCTTCCCTTACTTAAGATATTTCAGAGTAGCTTAATTCACAAATTCGCAAAAAAATTGAAGAACTCCTATACTATTTCTTCTACTACATATCTTCTTCCACTCTTTATTTTCTCTTCCTCGGTAAGTACCCATCATGATGCATCTTAAATCCTCTGATCTCCGATCTCAATAACTAATAATAATAATAACCTAAGTTCATCTTTGATATCCAACAATTTGTAAAAATTTTGCAGACCTATAGAACATGCGCTTCTAGGAATAAATCCTTTCAGTTAAGAGCTGTTGACCCATAATCTAGGCAGTTCTTAAGAGAAGATGTATTTCAAGCTTAATAGTTCCTAGCAATACCTACAAATGTGGGGGAGCAAGTTTCGGACTTCTTTTGAATTATCTCTCTTAATCATTAAGTTTGTGTTATTCTATTAGATTTCAAATTGGCAAGATTCTCAACGAACTTAAGCTTCTTTGTACTAAGCAACTACGACGGATGTGGGGCAGAGCTGGACAACACATACCCAAAGGGTTTGCTTATGCACAAACGTTCTCTCTGTTTGTTGAGCTCTAGTATTGGAAAAAGGATGCTCTAACCATCATTAAGTCGCTTAGCTAGCAGATTGAACATAAATCCAGCTGTCGAGCCGTGTATTCATGATATTGCCCAGTGCTTGGGGCTGAACTTCCGTGGAAATTAGCGAATGTGTTTATTCTTGTACCAATTCAATTCAACTCGGTCTAACAACGAAATGAAATATACCAATGCAGCGCCCCGAATTTACTAATGTTACCAATCGCTTGTCCATATTTAGGCAAATGGAAAATCCTCTTTTAAATCGTCTGCTTAATTTTCCGAAACAACTCAAATAGTGAACAATATCGCAAAAATATTACCTCATTTGCTTTACCAACAATAAAAACCAATATTGTGTTGCCCCAGATAGCACAGATTTCGCTGGAAAAAGCTCAAATTAGCGGAAATTTCAAATTTTGAATTATGCCAAGCAACCGGAATGCGTCGAAACAAAACGCAATGCATTCATTTTGTAGTAAATACCCAGCCATACCGACCTTTGACCGATTTTGTGTGTGCTTCCAGCAGAAAATACCAAAATTTCACTACAAATTCTAAAGCACTTAATGAAAGCTAACCCTTTTGCAATTTGATCCGCTCCTGACACCTACAGTGTTGGTGTTTATTTGTTGCTATTGTTTGTCCCTAACACTTTGTTGATGGTGGGGCTGTTGCTGCTGCTGCTAAGCTTACAAGAATGCAGTGTTTTTTGCACTAATTCACCCATTTTTTCCCCCAAAAGCTGCCACACACACTCACACACACTCACCCACACACACACAAACTCACCCACACACACTCAATCACATTATGCAACATGGTAATTGGATATCAATTTGTCTAACATGCTTCATACAACCACAAAATTCCATTGTATTGTATGCAATAGCTAGCAGCACACAGACGCACGCACCCACCCACAGCCTGCCACACAACAACTTGCAACACCCACACATTCGCAAAATTGTTGCAACACTTTTTTTTTTTTTGCTTGTTTTGCATATAGTTCGATTGCAAAGTTGGTTTGACAGGAAAATTTTTCAACATTTGCGACATTAAAGCTGGCAAACAGCCACACAATGCACATTCCGTTGTAATTTTCAAAATTGGATTTTGCAAAGTTTTGTAAACTTTTGCAATAATTAACAATTTAAACATTTTCACAATAATAACTAAAATTTTACTCTTGGGCGTGTTGTGAAAGTTTGTCGTGGATGGTGAGGTGATGTCTGACATTTAGCTAGAAATATATTAGGTACGACATACGACAGATATGCTTTTGTATTTTAATGAAAGCAACTTCAACTAGGTAATAGCGTAGGATGGCAGAGTTGATAGGGCAGAAAGAGAACTAGAATCTTTCAAAGCCTTTCTACAGTATAAGACACCCAAATCGTTTGGCATAAAAGTTGCTTGAGTTTAAAGAATTAAAAAATCTACGAACTTTGGAAAGCATGCTACATAAGGAGACTCAGAAATCATAAAGAAGCGAGAAAGTAGAAAGAGAGGGAGAGAGAGAAACCTTCAAAGCCCCAAATCGTAGAGAATAAAAGTTCATTGCGTTAAAAGATGTCTGATAATTCGCAGAATTCAAAGAAGATAAGAAAATACTAAGATCTACAATCTTCAAAGGGCTTTCTACAGCATAAGGCTCAACATCATCAAGAAGTTAGCAGGCGTCGATCATCAGTGATGTGAACTACAGGAGGAACTACAAAGAGACATTTAAGAATCGAGAGAAAATACTTTAACTAAGAATCTGCAGGAGTCTTTTCATAGGACTGCTACAGCACATAAATTATCTGAGATACAATAAGCCGAGGCCAGAGCAAGCAGCGCAATCTTTCACTCTCGAATGCCTTCTCGAGTAGAAGTCTCCTAAACAAAGACCAAAAATGTTAAAGAGATGCTGAGATTCTTTGAAAGACTTCCAACAACAGAAGATTCAAAAATCATTAAGAAGTTAGCGAGCTGATTGTTCAGAGATGTGATGTGACTCCTTATGGCACTACAAATAAAAACTTCGAGTCTACAGTAAGCACCTTAAACTAGAATCTTCAAGAGTCTCTCATTGAGACTCCCTCAGCAGCTAAATAAAACATTAGATGAACGATGCGAGATATAATCATATTTTGTTTGCAAAAAGGAAAGAAGTTTGAAAAAAAGTCTCCATGACCTTTACGAAAATAGACATCATAAAAAAGTTTAAAGATCTTAAAAATATGCCAAGATTCTTTGGAAAGCTTTAAATTAAAGAACTTAAAAAAATTGAGAAGATGCTGCGTTGATCTATTTGATTGACATATCACTACAAGGAAAAACTTACAGGCTTAAATGAAAATACCAAATCCTGGAATTTTCAGAAGTTTTCTACAACTTAAGACTCATATAGCAAATAAAAAATAAGATAAAAGTTCAAAGATGTAATCATACCTAGTATGTTTATAACAGAAAATGAGCTGAGACAAAAGCGAACAGCTGAATCTTGCACTTTCGAAGATGCTTGCGGAAATAAGCCTCTAAGGAAGAATTACAACTGTGAAAGAGACGTTAAGAGGCTCTGGAGAGTTTTTTACGCTGAAAGATTCGTAAAGCATAAAGAAGATAACGAGTTATTATATCAGTTATGCAAACTTCATGGGCAATACAAAGAAAAAAAAATATATAAAAACGTGAGATTTTAAGAAGGGTTTCTACAATTATAACCTCCGGCAGCAGATAAAAAGTAGGATGAGATGTAATCATATCTTGTATGGAAGACGATAGAAAACAAGCTGAGACAAAAGTGTATAGCCAAATCTTGCACTCTCGAAGTCCTTTGCGAGAAGAAGCCTCTTAACAAAAATAACAGACTTTCAAGTTATGATACTGCTTGAACACAACACATGACACAAAACAAAATTTCACTTAAAAATAAGAAAATAATTATATTTTGAGGCCTTGTTTGTCTTTCCTTAAAGCCAGAAAAGTACTAATAGATTCTATAGGCGATTTGACAGTTGAGAAGACAACAAGTCTTGCATAAGAAGAATTTTAAGCAATATAAAGATATGCCATCCGTCGAAATTGGATCATGGGTATATCCCTATTAATAGTTGTCTGAACAAAATCTATGGAACTATGCATAGTTCTAAATGAAAGTTTATATTTAGATTTAGAACAGAAAAAAAGACCTGATACAATACTGTCGATTTCTCAAGTTATGTCATTTTTTACTGTTCCCAAAGCTGGAAAGACTTAACTTGTCTCATACACACAGTATATAAGAGATAAAACTCTTTCGCATTGCCTTACTAAGTAATTACTTAACTTGTAGAATTACTATCACTGAAGTCATTTTAATTTGACAATTTTCATCTTTACAACCTTTTCAACTCAACCCATGGCACAACTCATAGTTCCAAAACCAACAAGGTAATTTCGTCAAGTTACAAACATTTCTTTGAAACCATCTCATTTTTATGTAATACTTCTTCTCCTCTCCACACTTTGTTGCACTTTTAATAAAAACTTTTTGCATGAATATCAATTGTGGCGCATGTATTCCATTGTATTTCATGACTATATAACGTCGGTTTCTCTCACAAAAAAAAAAAAAAAAATCATATATAAAAGTAAATAAATAAAAACCCATCTTTGAACTCAAACAGCCAAAATTTTAAGCGCTTCTTCAATTTAAAATTGTATTCGGTTAGCTCCGGTTACTCGTTCGCGCTTTTGCTGCAATATTTCCACTGTCATGCGAAGCGAATATTCACAGAATAAAAACTGGAACATTTTTCGAGGGCAACTATGCGACTATGGGATGCACTACACGCTGTTGGCGGAAGTCTACAGTGAAAAGTTCAAATTAGTCGGTTGTAAGTTCTCCTAAGTAATATTTTCAAATTATGCAATCAAATTAAATTGTAATTGCTTTGTATGTCGGGAAATAATTGAGGATGTAGAACTTTGTAAGCCAAATGTTAGGTCTAACAAAGAAAATGTGGAAATCCTTAATCACTTTTACGTATAAAATAGGAACGCCAAATAAAGTTTAGGTAACGTTAAAAAAATGGGACAATTTTGACAAAGATTGCAGCCAAAACTTGGAAAAACATATTTCCAAAATAGTCAAGGATTCATTTAGTTGTAAGTTATTGCATTCATACTGATTTTTTTGGCGTGACACTACATAAATTGGTATTCAAATTACCTTAAGCGTGTTACCTTATGAAAAGGGCTCAAAATTCTTTTTTTGTATTTTTTTTTCAAAAAAATTCTAAAATAGTATCTGATTTACTGAGATCAGTAGTCTGTGTCATGGTTTTAGTGTTCTCTAAACATCAAAATCTTTTTTCTTAAGTGTTTTGCAAGCTCATCTGAATTATAATGAAAAACGATTTCACTCGTTTATTGTACGAAAAATTCGCATGATTTTCGTAACATAAATAGAGTGATTATAAAGTATGTGTTAAATTTCAGTTGCAAGAACTCAGAATCTATATGAAAGTTGAGGCACAATGGACTATTTAGCATTTGCTACATTTTAATTCCCGGAAAAACACACGAAATCTTTTTGAAAGTTGGGGCACAAGGTAGACCTAAAAAATCCCTCATGACTTCAGTTTTTCGGAATAAAAAAAAAATTTGCCATATTCTAAATTTCAATTTCGAAAAAAGAACTTAAAAAGTTGAGCGTTTCGAGTTTTTTCAAAAAATTGTATGCCAATTTCGAGTTGTCTTGGAATCTATATAAAAAGTTTTTGCCGTAAACAAAATCTAGAATATGTTCGAACCACCATAAAAATAAATAAAACCTTTTTACTTGGTTTTTACAATGACACTACAATATCACTAAATGCATTTCGGCTTAGAGATAATAACGCTTCAGTGATTCTTTTTTTTTCTTGAGTACGATATCGAAACGGTTTCGATTGCGTATTCTTTTTTAAAAGCGGCTGTCTCTACAGCAGCGCAACTTAGATATTTGTACTAAAAATTTGTAAAAATTATATCCTCAATGAAAATAATTAGAAACTAAGGAACTTCAAATCACCTATGCTGCGATTATTTTGTAGAAATGTATTCTGATGAGTAATCTAGATCAAGAATTAAAAAAAAAGTATTGTGAAAGCTTATTCCAAAAATAATTCCAAATCTCTATAAAAATCTACTTCTTTTCTGACAAATTGATTTAATTCCTTAATTCCCTTTTATAGTCTCAAATTAAATAATGTCTTGTTATTTGTATCTGTCGTTTTGTATTGCTCTAGATCAAAGAATTCAGAAACTATTGTGGAAACATTAAAAAAAATAAATGGGAATCTATTTTTCTAACGAATTGTTTTCGAAAATTGGCTAAAATTATCATAAAGAACCAGATGTTAGTATAAATACGTTGCATAGAATAGAATTTCAAAACAATGCCGTAGAATCGCTAAAATATGAAAAATATGAAATAATGTCTTGTTTTTTATTTTTAACAGTCGCTTTGTAGAATTTAAGATAAAAAAATAAAAAAAAATAAAATATCATGGAAATATATTTTAAAAAAATATTCTCTGTGAATCCCCATAAGAATCTTTCTTATTCATTTTTTTGCGCTTTTCATGAAGAAACAGATGTACATATAAATCCGAGGCATAAAATGAAATTGCCTAAAATTGCAGAATCCTATTAATGGTTTCTGGTGAAATAAAGTCTTATTATTTTTTTCTGCGACTCTGCAGTATATTAGATCCAGAAATGAAATAGTATTATGAAAACATAGCAAAAAAAAAATACCTGTCAATCCTCATAAGAATCCTTTTAATTTGTTAGAAAAGATTTTAAAAATTTAGCTAGTTTTCATTTCTTAGACGGATTCGTACATCCCCAAACGAAACTTGTAGAATCCCACTTTTATTTCAAACTAATTAATTTAAGAAATTTACTGCCAACGTTTGTATCTTTTGTGCGCTACTGTTTAAAAATCAGAGATGCATATCATGTCGTTACATTTAAAAAAATTTTTTCATCAAACAAATCGTGTTACAAAGCGCATTTCGCGGAATTCACTTTAATTAAGTTTGTATCTCATAATCTGTTACACAAAGATATTGCACGCTTGCATTTCAACGAAAATAAATGAAATAAAATGTTGCGAATTATTTTCACTGAAAACTTTTGTTCGTGAATGCCAAGTGTCTGCATTTTGAATTAAGTTGGCAGTTCTTATGCAATTCTCATTTCCATTGAAGTGAGACTGCGTCTTTTGCTTAAATTGACACAAAGTCCCCCCCCTGCCAAAACGTTGGTAATAATTTTGCTGCAAATCTATTGGTGGTCATTGCTCGAAACTGGGCACACCCCTAACCCCGGTGCAGGGTATTATTGTAAATGTATAGAAAAACTGCAAAAATGAAAATATGCATTCAATCGAAATATTTGCCAGGGTCAGTTTGTGAGTTTGTGCCCGGGCCGTAGCAGCAATAACAATGGACCCGACAAAGGCCACCAGGCCACTTGCGGCATGCAAAATTGTTGCGTAATGATGAAACATTCCAATATGAGATTGGCATTTTGTAGCAAAAATATGCAGCAGAATTTCAGCTGCGACCTCTGCCACCTGTGTCAGCTTGTGCCACCTTGCGCCAGCTTGTGCCACCTTTTGCCATCTTGCCGCAACTTTAATCTGAGCCAAACAGCAGCTGGCATGCAGCATTGTGTCGCTTCCAGCGAGTGCCATGCATTTTATTATTATAAAAAAAAAGAGAAAATATATATACAAACTATACATATTTGTGCCTCTTCCTAGCACCTGGCTGATTATCGTGGACTGTGCCAATCTTCGTTAGCTGCGGATTGGATGCCAGTCATTGTCTGCACATATTTTCATAGCATACTTTTGAGCGCTGCCAACTGAATAACTTATTATTAAGCGTTGGTCAATTCGCACTCACACACTCACACAGCTACACACATCCACACGCTCACTGATATTCTCATCCACACCCACACCCGTACCTCCCACACAGCCACCGTTTGCTTTGCACCATTTTAACTATCACAATGCATTCCTCGCATAGACCAAGCCCCAAATCCTCACAGATTGGCATTTTCCCCCATTTGCTGACCCATAGCTTTGATTTTCATATCATATTTCTCTCCTCGCATTGGCATCTACTCATCTATGCTTTGATTGAAATCTACATTCTTCGCATTGATAGCAGCCATACTAGATAGCCAGCTTTAGCTTTGGCTCTGGCTTTGGCTATGTGGATGTGGATGTAGATGTGGATGTTGCCAGCCGCTGCTCCAAAAACCTCGAAAAATAATCTTATTACAATGCACTGAGATGCTCTGCTTGTTTTGTTTTCATTTGGATTGCAGTCAAGAGTGCATTACAGCGCTGCTCTTTCAGTAGAAAGAATTTTAAAGGGTGTTCGGCTGGGCACAATTCAAATGAAAAAAAAAATATTTGGTAGGGTACTTGGCAGGACTATCGACGAGAAGAGCTTAGTTCTTAAAAATTGTTAGATTCTGATCTAGCAGAAAACTTGTGTACAAATAAATATGTTTTCTAGAAATAATTGTCAAAATTCTGAGTTAGAATTTTGTTACATGTCAGATATTATGTTACAGCAGAAAAAATGTGAGGAATCTCACAGAATTTATGTAAAGCAATTTCGGCGCTTTAGTTCTTGGAAGACTCACAGGGACTATATAGTATATGGTAAGTATTAACGCTGAAAACAGTTTAGTACTTAGAAGATGGCATGATTGGGATCTAGAAAACTATTCGTGTCTAAGCCAAAAACAAGCAAAAAATGTATATAGAAAATTGATAAATATGGAAAAGTGAAACAAAATCAATTTACTTGAAATGGTGGTTTGTCAGTACTTCAAGTGAAGAAAGCCAACGGGATTGTAACTGCTGCTCTTTTAGTAGGGTGACCAGATAGCAAAGTTACAAATATTTGGTCGGGAATTTGGCAGTATTTATTTATTATGGATTCTCTGCCCTTTAGTTCTACGATAACTCATTGAAACTAGCATACTAAATATATATAATAGGGATTACCGACGAGAACAGTTCAGTTCTTAAAAGATCTAGAAAACTATTCACGCTGATATTTTATGCAATTTTAGCAATTCTAATATTTTATGCATGAGTATAAGTTGGTCAGTACTTTGAGCTAGTATTACCATCCGAAACATATCGAACCTTGGAATTTGTTAGTTTTTGGTATGGTGCATTATATTAGCTTTCAGCAGAAATATTTTGTAAAGTGACCAGAGGGCAAACAAAGCTTAGAAATAAGAGTAAGTTTGTCAGTACTTTACATTAGAATACTCAAACAGAAAAGTTTAGATCTAGAAGTTTTTAAATTGTTGTAAAAACATCTGCCTAAGCCTAACCATCAAACCTTTTTTATTTTTATAATTGCTTGAGTAAAGATCCACACTGAAGACTAAGATACTTTCGGGAATGTTTTGTACCATTATTAAGTAAAGATCCACTCTGAAGACTAAAATACTTTCAGGAATGTTTCGTACCCTAATTCCAAATATATATGTGTCTTTTATACAGTTGGCTTTAACTTCCCAGAAATCGATTCAGCTTTCGTTTCTATGTAGCTAAAACAATATACTATTCGCATGAACTAATCCATCCCGACTCGAATCGAAAAACCTCCTTCTATATCAGAAAATGTCAGGAACGATTTTTCTCAAAGTCTACCCTGGTAGCATTTCCAAGGCTGCGACAAGGAAGCTTAGCAGCACCAGGCCTAATGACCTTCAAAAAGCGGATACATAGGATCTATAAAGATCCGAATCTAAGTACAGCCGCCCAGCTGAATATAGAAAAGTGTTGAGAAAATTTCAGGACCGTGTACTGAGAGAAGCTATAAATTATATGCATTTTCATAGAAATTTTTAAATATTTCATGGGTAAAATTCGGTGCTGGTCCTATATAAGCTAAAAAGCAAAATTATAAGAGATGGGTGGGCAGTAAATAAATTTTCAGCTAAAGATATCATTACTTTCAGATGAGCAAATTTTAAATTATAAGAAAAAATCAACAGTGGTGAATTTTTAATAATTCGAAATAAAGTTTTTTTTGTATAAATTCGTACTAACTGCATTTTTACTATAATAAGAATGCCATCGATGTCCTTGCTCGAAAGCATATATGCGCTGGGAAAACCGATTTTTGGTATTAATAAGTTCATAGCCTTAAAATTTGCCAAAATTGGATATCAAGTTTTGATATAGACGTGATTTGTTTATTTGCTTAAAATCGTGCCGCTCCATAATTAAAAATCCAGATTTGGTATTCAAGTATTTTGCTTCAAAGTTTTATATGTCCTGCAATCAAACGCAGAAAAAATTTGATAAAATTGGCGCCAAAGCATGCAAGCTTCTTATAGATTTTGATTTTTACACATCTCACTTATGAGCGGTATTGTTTGATCTCAACTGTTTTTGCTGAAATCGACATTTATAACAATACCCCAACGATTTAGATGATTTTGATGCACCATCTAAGTTGCAAAAGCTTTTCCGTTTCTTTCAAAATATGTTGTAGCCATTTTTGTCAAATATTTCGAAAAAGTACTAAGTTATTTGATAAGTATTTGTAAACATTCGTCTCAGCTTTTCTGTTTCTTCCATATACATGTTCTGACCATCCTTTTTCAATATACCGAAAAAGTACTGAACTGTTCGATAAGTATTTGTGAATCCGCCTACTCCTGTTTTAATCTAATAACAAAAAAATTTTGTTCATTCTTACCTAATGCAGCTTTCGCCCTTTTATATTCGAAATTTGTGTAGCTTTCCCGCACTATTCTTCAAATTTGTTCGTCGAATTATCACAACTTCAAGCTATGCTGCCTACAACATTTCATCTTCCCACAGGTTTACTGAATACCTTCACTGCCTAAGAAAATCCATTTCCCAAAAATTTTTACCATCTCAGGTCCGCCCACATTATCCATCCATTCTAGTTTTAGTTTCTTTTCACTTTCGCAAACATCTGGTCACCCTGTTTACACACACTCACACACATATATTTGAGCTTGAGTAAGCATCTGTTTATTCGTGTGTTGATTCATGTTTTGATGAGATTTCAATTTCGATTTTGATTTGGATTTCTTTGGAATACCCACGTTTTTCAACCACAGTAGAGTCGCTCTCATTAGGCGCTGTAGACATGATGATGGAATCTCATTTCGTATTGATTCCACATTCGCTTGCACAATTCCAAATTAATGTCAGTTCGCTCAGCACAACGATGGGAACACGCCACCCACCCAAATGTCCCTGATGCAGCACCTTTTGCACTTTACCGCTGTTTGTGGTTTGCAAAGGACTTGCACAGGCGCGCACACACCCACACACACACATACATGGTGCTTGAAAGGTTTTTCGTTTGGCATTTGATAAATTTTTATAAAGTTTGTTTTGGGTGTCTTTTTTTGTATTATTTTTATTTTTCTTCTTCTCTTGTTAGCCCTTTTTTCATTTTTAAGCGCTTGTTGAGGGGTTTTTGTTTATGATCTAAACGAGTATATGCACTGAGCTAGTTGTAGTGACTGAAAGTCCTTTGGCATATTTTTCAAGAATGTTTCTCTTATGCCTCACATATCCAAAACTTAGTTATTTACGCTCAACTCGCTTTGCGAATCGAAACAAAATAAAAACTCACCAAATTTTGCAACTTAAATTGAACATCCGAAAAAAAAGCAATTCACTTACAAGTTTCTGAAATCGTTCTTTCGGAATTAATTGAAAGTGAGTTTGGCTCAAACTGCAAATACTGAAAATACCAAACTGCAAATGCGCGTCTGGTCACACTACAGCCAATGCATTGGGAATTTGACGAATTTTCGCAACCTTCGAATTCCGTAACTTGATTATTCATTTTTTGCACTCTCTACGAAAGTTAATATTATTATTCGCAATATTTCGAGCCGTGGCACGAAATGCTGTGCACGCCGCAAGCTATAATGGTAGGTACCCCAGTTGTAAATCCATTGAAGTGTGTCTAATGTGATTGTAGCCAGTGGTAGCTGCGCTAAGTTTTTTAACTTGATTTCGCGTTGGACGTGGTAACAAGTTCAGATTTATTTTTGCAGAGAAAGATTTCAATTTTTAAATCGTGGGGTTTTGTTGAAGCATATTTAGACTAAATACAGAAATCTTTAACATGACTATGATCATGGCTTCAATGGTGGAGTATGAAGATATCTGTATTTGTAGCTTTTTGAAGGAACACGACCCAAATAGTTTTTAGACGAAAACGAATACCAATAAATACAGATTTAGTTAGGCATCTATCTACTTTCGAGCTATGCCTTCGCCCGTGGATGGAATCAAACCAGCGATCTTTCGGTATAGAGGCGAGTACCCTAACGAGGCTCAAACACATCTTGTACTTAAACAAAATGCAACATTATTTATCTCTTAAGTATGCCCTTCCTAGGTAATTAAAGCCAAACTAAGAAAACATTCTTTTAAAGCTCAAAAAAATGGGCACCAATGTCGTCAACAAGTCATTTAGCCTGAAAGCAAACATTTTTGGTACTAGAAATTGTATAACGTTTTGCGTTTCCAGAAATTTTACAGATAGATGGCTTCAGCAAGTTAGTGCCAACGGCCACAATGCATATTCTGTGCACATATGAATGGGCAGCACTGGCAAGCAACAGTGCCGCTTACTTGAGTGGAAAATGCTGCGCATTTGGTAAACAATAAGAGCTAAACAATGGTAGTAGTAGAGAAGTGAACTAGTCGGTGACAATAGTTACAAACACATGTTCTTGTATTTAAAAAATGGGTAGTACTTTTGTTTAGTAAGGAAGTTAGCTAGAGCGCACAATGTTTGTGCAGTGCTGACCAATTCTAGGATTTAAAAAGCTAGATGTCAACTGAAATTTACGCTTAGATGTACTTGACAGTAAGAACGTATATTGAGGCCTGAAAAAATGGGCAGCACTATAAGCAGACACATTTTTTTTGGCTGCACTTTTGCAGAAGAGGCAATGCTACAAGTAATTGGCAGTAGAAACGTCTATTGTGGCCCAAAAAATGGCGCAGCACATATATTACATTATTCCAAAAATTGGCATCACTTTTGATGAAGAACTTATGCCACTTATACAATTAAGAATAAAATTCTTTGCACTAGGCATTATGCAGCGCTGCAGTGCTTTTAAGCAACTCACAGCTAGACCAAAGCAGCCCTTGACAATTGGCAGCACTGAGAGTGCATACTTCATGACAGAATACTAGGGCAGCAGTGTTGATCGAAGTGAGTTATTACAAAATTTAGTTTTCATGCAGCGCTGTTTTTATGCAAATCACAACTGGACAACAGCAGCCATTCAGCATTGGGTAGCACTTACAATGCAAACTTTTCATCTGTATGTATGGGCAGCACTGTTGATCAACACGAACGCTTGACTCTACATTGTTCGCATTACAAATGGTGCAGTTCTGCCTTTTTTTATGTAAGCAGTCATTGAAAATTGGCAGCACTTGGAATAAATTCTTATCGCAAAAAATATGGGCAGTACTGTTTGATCAACATGGACGCTAACCAGAGCGTTGAACTTTTTACACTAAAAATGGTGCAGTTGTGTCCTTTTTAAGGTAAGAGTAACAGCAGCACTTTTCACTCCACTCCTGGGCTTCTACCAGGTGGCTAGTTTTTGTCTGTTTTTCTCTGCTGCGTACTGGCCACAGAACAAAAAAAAAACTTAGCTCTGTTTTGTTTATTGTGAGTGTATCTGATAGTCGGTATATCATGATTGCAGGCGACATACATTTTATTTTTATCTCGTTGTGTTTCATATTTACACAGGAAAAATACTGCATACACGCACACACATAAGCATGCTTACACACACCCACGCACACACACACACACACACACACACACACACACACACACACAGTGAGAGGCACACACACACTCACACATTAACACATACACACCCAAGCAAGTGATATACATATACACAAAAAAAAAGTGAAACATGTAGAATGTAAAATGAAAAGTTGTTCAGTTTTATATCCTTTGACATGATTCGTTTGGCTCTTTTGCTCCTTTTCGTTGTAATGCTCTCAATTTTTGTGTTGTTGTTGTTATTGTTTGTTTGTTTTTTTTTTTTTTTGTAATTATTTCAAGTGTCAGGAACAGCTATGGTTTTTATACCAACACATACACTCACACACACCCACACACTCACACACATCCTGCTACAGCTTATAAAAACAATTTTGTAAAGTTCAGCACTGGCTTCAGTGTTGCATATGTGTGGCCGCACTGCTCCTGCTCGCGCCTGTATGTGTGCGTTATTTATTTTTGCCGCATTTTACAACCCTAACCCGCTCTCAGACACTTCCCCGACCCCAGTGCCCTGCACGGCATACAGCTTCAACTCATTTTGTGCCTGGAATTAAGCTTGCGGTCCTAACCAAATTTTATCCAAGCCGCTGTCAGCTCCAAAACCCCAACTTGACCATTGCTTATTAATTTTCGCTGTAGAGCAGTAAATCTTTCACAAAATTCGGCCCACATCTTGTGCAGCTTAGGGCTTAAGTCTGACATTTGCTTATCTCAACGCTGCAGTGGCGAAACTTAATTATTAAATAAGCTGCGTCTACCCCTTAAGCCCTGCCCCCCGCACACAGGCACACACACATGACTCATACGCAGTGTTGTGCGCACTGACAGCTCCTTTCAATGGTCATCAAGTGTCCAGTCCTGGTTCTTTTTTTTTATTCCTTTTTGTGAGTAGACGAGTTAATAACTGTAACTAGCATCAAAGCCATAGACAGCGAGTCAATTGCTGCTGTTGCTACTGCTCCTGCTGCTGTTGGCCTTGTTTGACAGCTGGGGCTTGCAGCTTCACAGTCATTCTAGTCGGCCCTGTCCAAAGGACCTTCAGAAATCTTGACATGCATTCAACTCGGCAATTCTATGCGCTCACTTACACATTGCCATAGCCATACACCTTGGCACAATTGCAGCAAGTGTGGAAACGTTTTATGCCACAATTTTGCGAGGTTGGCTTGAAGAGTAGTAAATATTAAAAAACAACGAGAAAAAGGCAGAAGTGGCTTGCTAGGGAATCTGTACCTAAGGAATACTGATGAGGCACTACTTGTATCATTGGTTTGAATTCAAGGCTTACGGGCAAGGAATTTTTGGCTTAGACGCGATGTTTGCGTTCACTTCAGAAGCCCAACACTCTATTCGATTTGTTTTCTTTAACCAATTTCTCTTAAGTGCAGCAGAATTCAAGCTCAGGATTCTAAAATATTCTCAAAATACGTCACTTCATGGGAATTATTGTCGTAAATTTAGATTTCCACTAGGTTGATGCCCATTTGACCTAACTTCAGATCCAAGAATCGCAAAAAAAAAAACATTGTAGAGCGTTTACCCTTTCCCGTTCCTAAGTGTTATATGTCCAAGAGCATTGCTTGTAGTTGCTTTCAAGCTTTCCCATAGATCTCATCCATTGAAGGCATAGACAAATTCAAGAACTAGTTCGAAAAATAATTTCCTCCTAAAGCCTACTTTTTTTTCTTCGAACTTTGCTTCCCTCAACTAATCGCTCCACCCCCGTGCCATTTGAGCACCGTAAATTACTGTACTTGCTTACATAGTCACCCATAAGTATGTATGCCACCAGACAGCCCAGAGCACCATGTGTGTGTGGCATACCATGGCCTACTCTATTGACGTAGGCCAACCAGCACGCCGCCTTCGCGTTGCACAAAAACAGCTCCTGTAACCAATGCCACCACAGGAACCGCCACCACATTGCCTTTACCTTTGACGATGCCAGTGCCTATGCCTGCGCCTGTGACACTGCCACACCATGCCAAACCTTCACGTGTCAATTGACATTGCGGCTTGGCGGCATGCCTCCTGAGGCAGGTAAACCAACTAAGGCAACGGCTATGTGCTAAATTTAGCATAGTTTGTATTTATTTTTAAGCATTTTGTTAATTATATTAGAGTTGCCACACGCTCTGTACATACACAAACAGTCAGTCAGTCCGTCAGTCAGTCAGTCAGCCACCAGGCGCACAAGGTACGTTGACAACCCTGACAAGTTGATACAATTTTGTTAGTTTTGCAAATTTTATGTAAAGTTTTGCGACGGCATCAGTCAGGAAATTATATTTGGTAAACTTTCTGAAGACAGCTTAAAATTGACTGGTGTCACTGGTTTCAGACAAGTTGGCATTAAATCTCAATTGGAGGATATTCAGCACAATTGACAGTTGAACTGTAATTGCAGGCTATTTATGGATCCAAATCCATGGCTGCACAATTGCGTTCTTGTGCAAAGCTTGGCGGTATGCTCTTGGAACTGGTTCGAGAAAAATTTGTTGGTAAATTTCACAAAATGTGTGAAGAAGAGAGTCTTCATTAGGCGGTGCAGCGCTTGTTGCTAGGTTAGATGAGCGGGTTCAAAGGCGCACTGGTTTATATAGATTTTTGCTTTTTTTTTGAGTCTCTAAGCTCATAGCCAATAGATTAACGGATCTGAGCAAATGAACTACAACTAGTTCAGCTAGCTCTAGTTCACTGAAGCGGGAAATCCGAAATTCCCAAATAACAGTAGAATTCAAAATTTTAATATACGAACTGGAGCTATCTATCTGCTCTTATTTGCGCTTTTTTATAAAACAATAAGCACGCCCAAGTTCTATATCACTGGGCATCATCTGAGACTCTTAGATCTTGGCTATTAGATAGCCAATTAGAAAAGCTACATCCATTTCTTCTGAGCTACTTCACCACTACTTTAAAAGCCATGCTGAAAACTCAGCTGAAGGTCAACTTTTATCTAAATCGCAAGATGACTCGGTTGAGTGTAAACGACAAGGTAAGTTCTGCTGAGCTCTGTACTTCAACAACTTAGTACAACAACCAACAGATAAACCGATCCAAAGACTCGGCTTACACAACAACACAAATTGATAAAGCTGACTAAAAGTTTAAACAACAACTCTTCAAAGTGGCTGCTAAAGTTGGCAAAGGCATTAAACAAACTAAACTAAAATAAATCGCCACTAAGTAGACTATAGAATATGCTCCTCTCTTTTTTTTGTAATGCATTTTAATCGAACTAAGTAAGCTCTTTGAAGTAGTTAAGAGCTACGGAAAAGCATGTCAGACAGAGCATAAACATTTTAGTAAAAATTCTGCACCGCGTGTCTAACAATTTTACTAAAATATTTGCATATGTTCGCATAGTTTTAATTCTACGAAGTTAGTTTATTTTTTTTATTTTCTAAGCTATTTGCCTCGATGAAAGGTATATAAATATGTACAGTGGGGGCAAA
The DNA here is from genome assembly GCA_035046065.1 of Chymomyza procnemis. NCBI lineage: Eukaryota > Metazoa > Arthropoda > Insecta > Diptera > Drosophilidae > Chymomyza > Chymomyza procnemis. The sequence goes on from JAWNOJ010000021.1 coordinate 22,860,496, forward strand.
AATTATTCGCACAGTGCTAAATTGCAGTTGTATTCGCTAAAAATTTGGCAAGCGAGCATTCTACTTGCAGGAAAACTTATGAAAAAGTCTAAACTGCATTATCATTACTATATCTGTATGAGATTTGGTTTAGATTTTGATTTCGAAAGAAAAACACGCGATTTCGTTGAGAATCGTAAATTCCGCGAATGCGTTTCCTTTTGTCGAAATCTCAAGCGTTACCGCCATTGACTACTCATACAGCAAAATATTATTGAAAAGCAAGTACGTTTCAGTTTGAATTCTAAGATTTCTGTCTGTCTGTAGAAGGTTTGTTTAAGAATTCGATAACGATTTCGTTGATAAACGATTGTTGCAATACCGAGTATTGTTGTCGAAATTCCAAGCGTTTACTTTCGTTGACGACTCATATATCAAAATAATGCTTAGTAGCAATTCTGTTTCATCTGAAATTCTAAGATTTCTAAAGTAGCGTTTTGGATCAGCCAAATATTATGTAACTTTACAGAATTATTTCTTTTTTCGAGAAACTGAAAACTACTAATTTTTCAGAAATTTTGCTTATGCATGAACATAAGTATATCTCTATTAGCTTTAGTTTAGATTTCGATTTCGACAAAAACACGCGATTCCTTGATAAACGTTAATTGCAATTTCGTGAGTTTAGGTCCACTCCCCAGCGTTTACTTCCGTTGGCTGCTTATGCAGCAATATATTACTTAAAAGCTAGTACGTTTCGAATAGAACTCTACGATTTAATATAGTGCGCTTTGTTCAAACCAAATGGCTAAACCAAATATGACCGAACTTTTAGGAAATATTTCTCTTTGTGATATTGAAAACAAATTTTTCTAATATTTTGCCTTTATAAAACACGCAAAAGCGCATTGTTCAACCAAATGTTGTCTGAACCAAATGTTACCAAATTTTAGGGAAATATTTCTCTTTTCGTGGAACTGAAAACTAGTACATTTTCAGAAATTTGGCTTCTATAAAAAAGACGCAGCAATTTATAAGTAAGAATTTATTTTGCAAACGCATAAAATTTTCAGCAAAATAAATTTTCCATATAAACGATAAAGAAATGTTTTGTTGTAAGCGCATAGGTAGATGGCGCCAGCAAAAAAAATAGTTTTGCCTAATGAAACCGCGAGAAATCTTTCAGTTTTGATTTGAGCCTTCTTGGGGCACAAACGACACTTCTACCAAGCGAGTGTGTGTGTGTGTGTGTGTGTGTGTGTGTGTGTGTGTGCGAACTGTGTGCGTTTATTTTTCACGAGAACTGTCTGTCGGCCATTGTATATAGAAAGGGGGGCCTGCTGATGTTTATTTTCAGCATCAAATCGATAACATTTTAACGCTTGAGTGCATTATTGAGCATTTTATGTTCCTGCATGAACATGCATGTATTTGTCAGTCTATGTGGCAGATACAATATTTCTATATCTATATATACACACACATATATATATACATATGCGGTAGATGTTTGCCCCGTTTATTTATTTATTTATTATGCCACAGTAGCAGCCATTTTCACATATGACACATTTTGTGGCTGCTCATTTCTATGTGGCAGCAACAGCGGCAACAGCAGCTGCCAATTTGAAGCACACTTTCAAAAGAGGCAGGCAGGCGGGCGAGGAGGCAGGCGGCTGTAATTGACGCAAAGTCTTGCAGCACAAAATGTTGAACGTTTGCTTAGCGCACAGAGTGTGGCCTACTTTTGGGGGCTGACAATAACTTGTTGCAGCTGCACGCAATTCTTTTCTGTTTGTTTGTTTGGGTGGAATATTATGACCAAGTGCGAGGGAAAGAGTATCAAAACAATTACTTTTATGCTTTTTGCCTCGTTGCGCTGAAGCAAACGACAAAAAGCTGCTACTGTTTAAATACCAAACGCTGGTTACACTTTTATTTTTTTGTTTTTTTTTTTTTGGCAAAATCGTATTGAGTTGAAAACCATAGAAAATTGTTTATAGGAAACTTAGGAAATTTGTAGAAAAGTTGCAACTAGCGAGCGTGCTCCATGGGGTGCCACAGCAAATGTGTGACCACAAGAGTTGCTTAAACAGCTGTTGATTGGTTAGTCAGTAAGAAAGTGTGCCACACAGTGGCAGCAGTCAGTTTGTGGCTGACTAAGCGCTTAAGTGCTTTTTGTGCAACATTGTTAAGTCTTTGGGAATTTCTAGTGAAGAGCTAAATATTTAAGCTGCACTAATTGCTCTAAGACGAATTTGAGTCAATCTGCATTTAATGCGAGTTCGCTGATTAATTTGGGATTTCGTTTAGCAACTTATGGGGTAAAATTTTACTATTATATTGTACAGTTTCACTTGCAACATTTTTCAATGGAGTGTCTCTAGATGTAGAGCTGAAAAATCCAAGTGTACGAAAGTTTTGTATTATTATTATATTAGGCAAATTGTAAAGGAGCCTAGGCAGGCAAATGGTGGAAGCGACAAAGAGCGAATTGCTAATTTTATGGGCATCTCGTATACTTCCAAAGACCACATGCGAAATTCCATTGACATATGACCAGTTCTTAGAGTCTTTAGGTCACTAACAGATAGCTAATATAGCAGAAACGAAAATTTTGATACAACCACAACGAAAGGTATCATAAATTTGCAACTTTTATGCGAAAAATCCATGTTCCCACTCTATTTCATTGGAGAAACTGAAATAACATTAGTTGTGCAACTTTGCCTCCGCCGTCTTCCAATAGCTGTCCCCAAGGCTGTCTTAAACGATATTGATCGATTGGAAACGATAGACAAAAATCACATTAAGATCATAAAATTCCTGTAGATTAAAAAAGTCAACTTTTGAGCCGAATTCGCGGTAGTTACAATTCAAAAAGTGCGGCTGCAGTTCAACGATTACTCTTGACTGCCCATAAAGAAGTTGCTCTTAGGGAAAGAACGTATCCCCAGTGGTTTTCAAGAACGCTGATTTTGATGTCGAGGACCAGCTGGGAAAGTGAAAGATTTTCGAAGCTGCAGAATTGAAAGCCTTACTTGACCAAGGTGCAGTCCAAACGCAATTTTAGCACATTTGTTGCAAGTGACTCAGCAAACCGTCTCAAAAGACTTTAAAGTCATGGGAATGGTTCAGCAGCAAGAAAACTGCTTCTACATGACTTGAAATCGAAAAATGTCAAACTATCTTTACTTATTCTACAAAGGCAAAATTATAAGGGAATTTCTTCTGCAGTGTTTGTATTACGTACGAAGAGCCTACTCTTTGTGAAAGAACATTTTGCGATTGGTTTCAACGCATGAAGAATGCTGATTTTGACATTTAAGCTTCGCAAGCTGGTGGAATGGAACAGAATTTCGAAGCTGCAGAATTGTAAGAGTCACTTGAACAAGACGCTCTGCAAATGAATGAGCAATTGGAAGATTCTTTAAGGCCATGGAAATTATTCAGAATCAAGGCATTTGGGTTCCATATGAGCAGAAACCGAGATGTCGAACAGCGTTTGTTTGCTTGTGAACAACTTTTCCCAAGCCAAAATCGTTAGGCCTTTCTTCATTGCATTGTAACGGGCGACGGATCATGATTGCATTGCGATAATCCAAAGCACAGCAAATCTTGGGGAAAGACAAAAATAAGTCCATTTCGATAATCCAAAGCGCAAAAAGTAATAGGGAAAGCACAGATATGCCTCCACATACACAGCGAATCGCCATATTGAATAGCAATTGGTAGGACCAGCAATGTTTGATATTATTATTTTATATTATCTTTTATTATATTATGAGCTGTTAAAGAGCACTGAAGCTATCACAGGGCATCAAGACTGCGCAGTCATCCCTCAAAACGCAAAACATGGAAATATCTCTATTAATAACTGCTCGAAGAGCACAGCGACCTACATTTTATAGCCAAATCCGAAATGCGGTACATTTAATTAACAGAGATTTTCCTAAGTAAATAGCGCCGATTTGCTAACTATGCTAGTGCTAGGCAAATGCAGCAGTGCTGCAGTAAATACGCTACCACTACGCTACCTCGGCCCGCGTTGTGTACCCAACAACTCAATTTGTATCTGCGCTAAGGTAAGCCATGGACGTAGCTGTCTTGGATCTGCCGCAGATTTGCTTACTGCTTAGTATAAAAATAATATGGCAACACTTAAGCTGATTATGGTAACTTTTAAAGCGCTTAAACACTTGCAAATATGCATATACAAGCATATGCAAATACCCAGATCCACACGCAGACCCACACCCAGAGCCATACGCAGACCCACACCCAGAGCCACACGCAGACTCACACGCACACACTGAGATACATATTTATGGCGCAGTTAAACACTCCACACCCTGCTTTTCTCTCCCCAATACTCTATCTGCTCACTGTCTTTCAACAATAGCTGTTGTCATTTTAGATAGTACGTAAAACTTGGGTAAACTGTGTAAATATGCCATCCTGAGATTTTGCTTTCTTTTTTGTTGCAACCGTAGGCAGCAGCTGCTCCTTTTGTTGTGGCGCCCCTTTTGATTGATGAGTGCTACATACGGCCACAAGAACTGCATACGAGTAAGTGCGTCGTCACATTGCTCTAAACTGCATATTAGTTGTAAGTACTCCCTTAGACAGGGGAGCAGAGGCTGCCAGGCGACCAGCAGGGTAGTTTGCCAAGGAGTGGCAAATCCGATTAGAGGTTTTTAAGCACACTATTAGGTATATCACATGTGAGGGATGCTGTTGACAACTTATTTACCAGCATTAAAGTGTAGCAAAGGACCAGCTTGAGAGGGTGGGGTTTTTTTTGGGGGAGGGGGGCGCAAAAGCACAACTCTGGTAGTCACTGTAACTGTAAAGTTAAGAGTCTTAAGTGGAAAACATTGGTGCAACTTTGCAACAATGGGAAATCACATCTTTTGAGTATGGCAAATGTTGCTCATAAAAGCTGCGGGAATAACTAAAGCGTAAGGCTTGCCGGCAAATTAGAATTAAGTTACAAAAATACGGCTAAGAAGGGTATGATTCAAAGGATTTCGATATCTTTGTAGGCAGTTGTGCTTTTTAACAAATCAGCAACAATTCATCAGGGATTCAGCACAAAATAATGTGCTTGAAGCTTCAACAGTTTTATCTAAAATCAGTCATCTGTTGTAAGAGACTTTGGTACACGGTAACGAGCAATCTTTCAATGTCATATTTTTAATCATATTCGAACTTGTTTGCACTTCAGCAACATCTAAACACCTACTACAGGCAGAGGGGCACGTTACGGAAGAAATTCAGCACGAATCATGCTTGCCTCTGTGAATAAATAAAATAATAAATTATAATACAGTCCTTCTGGTTATCATTTGTATGTGTTCCCAACTGAAGCCAGCAGGTTAAGGCGGCGAAGCAAACAGCAGGCTGATCACCTTGTTTTTTATCATTTTTTTGGGTGACGAGAAAATGAACCGACTACAAATGCTTGAATGGTTTCATATAACAAATAATCAGCAGTTCTCCGAAAACCAAGAAAAACTTGTACAAAAATCATAAGATCATTTTTGTGTTGGAACTTTTTTGATATATTTCAAAAATCTTTTTTATTTAAATATTTCGAAAATGTATTTTTTAGGAATATTTCGAAAACCTATTTTTTAGAAATATTTCTAAAACGCATTTTTCAAAATTAAAAGAACTAAGTTTACTAGAGTGAAAATATTGCTGCTTTTACAAATTGTTAATAATTGGCTTGAGATACTTTATATTTAACAATGATATGACTTGCGAAACACAATATTTGTTTAATTTTAATTCTAATATTTAAATCTTACAAGTATATGATTTTTCTTCAATGTTTTTAATATAATTTGGTTTGAAGATACTTTCAAGCTTAAGTAAAAAAATTTCAAAATATTTTATATATATTGCATTTTTTTATGCGTTTTCGGATCAGTCATTTATCGAAGTCGAAAACAAGCGGAATTGAGAGAAATAATAGCGATGTTTCGAGTAACCAGTGAGACGTGGTCGGTTCTAGAACTGAAGTTGGCCTGCGCTACGCCATTGCAGTGTAGTTAAGGCAAATAAATCTATTACGTTGAATGAAGAGATTATTTTATATATTTTTCTTGTCTATAGATACTTTATTTTCGTATGATTTGCGGTCTTCAATTGTGCAAACATTTGAGATTCATCATCATGCAGCTGTACAAGCCGGTGCGGGTTTTTGGATTTCTCAACAATTCTTCTCCATTTGTCTCGGTTGTAAGCCAGTTACTTACTTCCATCTTCAGTATGTTAATGTCATTATTGCCAATTAGGCGTTTTCTTGGTAGAACTCTGTTTCTTGTGGAGAGTGGTGTGTATTGCAATACAAGCATTTGTGCTCTTGAGCTTATTTTCCATATTTTGCTTAATTTCGAATTCTTGATAATATTTGGGATTATATTCCAAATTTTCCAAGCCTTTAAATTCTTTATTTTTCTATGATTTGAGGGCTGTAATCATCAAAATATTTGGGATTATTTTCCAAATTTTCCTAGCCTTTAGATTCTTTATTTTTCTATGATTTAAGGCCTATAATCATCAACATATTTGGAACTTTTTTTTCTTGTTTGCAGATTGTTTATTTTCATGCGAGTTGAGTGCTATAATTGTCCATATATTTGAAATTATTTGAAATATTCTGTGGAGCTTTAGATGCTTTATTTTTCATACATTTTGAGGGCTATATTCGCTCAAAGACTTAACCAAAATGCATAGTTTCAAGCAAAATTTTGAATAATTGAAACAAAAGCGTTGTTTGAGTGTTAACTTTCTAAATTTAACGAGTTCGTTAAAATTGTGTTAAAGCAGATTAACATTAAAATCGATAATTGGCGCTCACTACAACATAAAGAGTTAATATATGTATATCGAAGAAAGAGGCTAATACGTTTGATATACGGTTACGTTTTACAGGAAAGTCTTGGCGCCAACGGCCGATTGCAATGCAAATGATTTTTAAAGACAAAAGTACTTTACTTTTTCTTATTTCATTATATTTCAGTCATTTTCCCAAAACTTTAGCTTAAAAACAATAACTTAATTAATAATCTCTCTCTCTCTCTCTCTCTGTCTAATGGGTAAAAACCACATGCAATTAACTTTTTGAGGTGCGCAACTACTTGACATTCAACCAATGTTGCCACATTTTGCATAAGTAATCGGTTTTCAATGTTAATAGCTGATATATGATATAATTTATTGTATGGTGCGATGGTCTGTGTGTGGAACTATCTGGAGATTGCCCATGATGGTGTCTGCAACATTGTACATGGTACAAAGTATAGTTTGTAGCGCCACGTTGTGTTTCACCAAAGCTGTTAGGTAAATAACAAGTAAAGCCACAACACACACACACGCACACACAAGCAAATATGGCTGCAAATGCATATAGCACACATACGCACACCCACACACCTCATGTACAAAACAATCATCCCACATACACCCATAGATACACCCACACCCACACCCACACACACATGATGCTCAGTCAAAGTGTGCTTCCAGGAAGCTATGATAAAATATTGTGCATGACAATGATGGGGCAGCTGAACGATAACAACAGCAACCAGCAAGAATAACGATAACTCTGACGATGATGATGATGCTGATGAGGAAGAACTATGAACAATGTTGCTCTATAACATAATGACGACGATGGCAATGATGATGGTGACGACGACGACGACGAAGTTGACTATGGAACAAACTGGCAGCTGTTTACTTAGTTTGTGCATACAAATACGAGTGATATGTATGCCTGTTTGTAGATGAGTGTATTCAGCACAAAGTGAAAACGTAAATGGAGTAAATCGGAAACGTAAATGTACGAATTTCAGATACTCTGTACTAACGAACAAGTAATGAAGTGCTTCAGCTTAGTATCTACAGTTGCGACAAAAGGAGGGCGAACTCCAAAATCGACAGCTTAAAATAAGTAATCTAGATATGCCTGATACCGAGCTGATATTTTTAGAATCAAGAATATCATCATCATCAGTAAAGAATTCTAAACAGTTAATGCCGAAATTAAGGATATAGAAGAATCATATGGCATCTTGGCAAATCGATTTGTTGCATAAAGAATCATATGGATTGAGTATTTTGACTTAAAACACACCCAGATCGCTTAATTACAGAAAAAATCGAATGAAATCGGTATAATGGCTTGAAGGATAACCATACTATGTTAAATGCATAACTCCGTTGCTTGATGATATTAACTGATAAGCTTTTTTAAGTAACTTACTTCAAATAGCGACAAATAAAAATATCGCAATTGTTTGTAGAACTTGCAGATTGAGGGACAAAATGGTTCCAGGGATACCAGTCATCCAACACTTTTTAGACATAATGCAGCTAATTCATTAAAAAAACCGTCTCAAGTGGCACTTAAACATTTTCAAAGAGAATCCCTTCAAAACCCTATTAAAAAGGCCGAATTCAGCGAAGCTGCAGTAAGCTCCCAAGCAAAAACATTTGCATCTGTCAGATGGTTTTCAACGTTGACATGATGCAGCACAGGAGTGCCTGATAAAGTACGTTGAGATTGCATACCCAAAACTCAAGAGCAGCGAAAGTAAAACAGAAAAAGGATAAACAAATATTTGCGATAAGAAACGATAACTTTAAAAATGGCATACAATTTGATTTTTTTTTTTAAATAACTCTGAAAATCCTGACTTCAAAGACCACTACAGTTCTTATGGATATCTTAATTAGAATTCTGAATTTTGCAACTTTTTAAAAATAGCAGTTCTTTAAATTATTACACAACATCAACTATTGAAAATCATGATTGGCTATATCTGATAGATTACTCCTAAAAAAGACCAAAGATTTCCAAAAAATTATTCCCCCTGATCGCTCCAAAGGCCATGGGGTGATATTCCTAGGTAAATAGCGTCTGCTTGGCAAAAGCACCAGTGCTACTGAGTGGAATCGAACTATCAAACAACTGATAGATCTGTAGAATTATTTTTCATTTACTTTATTTTTGAAATATATGAAATCTTTCAATAATTTAAAGATTATTTCGTGTGAAGGAAAAAATTATGACAACTGCAGATATTTAAAAATTCTGCATTTTTAGGCTACTTCTGACGGATTACCCATAAGCCACAGGTTTCAAACAATACACAGGTTTGCGACATTTATAGATTGGTGTGATCGTGAGTTTTTCAATTTTGAAATACTTTTAAAAGATTTAATAATTTAAAGGTGATGTATTAAGGTGAAGGTTTTTACCATTTTGTAGATTTTTTGTAGTTTCACATAGGACAACAACGCGTAATACTATACTTGGTTATTATAGGTTTTAAAATCTTCTAGTACGCAAAGTGAATCGTAGTAGTATCAGTTATCTTCGTATTGGAAGTCCTATTTGGAAATGATTTATAGAGATTTCAAAATTCAAATTAAAACTATATGCTTGTGCCATTCGGTTAACGCTCCAAAGTGTGCAGCATGGGCATAACTGCTAAGTTGATCGAAAAGATCAGGCACCTGGAGTTTATACCAGAGATTCAGCAAAGATAATAGTCATATATTATATATACAGGGTGTACCATTTCTTATATCGGTATTTCATTACTGAACAACCTAAACATTTGTCAACCGTTTGACTTGACTTCAAATGTTTTGAAAACTTCGATTCAGTACAATTTCAACCATGTACCGCTGAATAACTAAAAAACGCGCCAAGTTACTTTATAGATTGAAAACAGTCGTTCAGTTATCTCAACTCAACGTGAATATCGTCGAAAATATCATATGGTATGCCGACATTGAATGTCCACTTAGATCTCCGGATATGAATCGCGCGGACTTCCTTTTGTGGGATTATTTAAAAGTCAAGGAATATGTTCGTGCCGAAATCATTGCTATACCAACCGAGATGCTCGAAAAGAGTAATGGAAAACGACTCAAAAAGGGCAAATAAAAGCTGCCACTTGATTGATTTTGTGTTTAAAAACTATATAATAATATTATGTAATAAAATATAATATAATTTAATATATGAAAATATATATAATAATGACAATTATTATTATTAATTATTATAAATATTTATACTATGCTCAAGCTCGCACCAAAGAAGTTCAGCATTCTAGCTTTTGCAGCTTTGCGACGTTGCAAAGCTTATAAATTCCAACTTCTGAAATACTCCAGATCTGTTTATCGACTTTTCTTGTATTCTTGTAACTTCTTCTTATATTTGAATTCTACTTCCCCTCTAAATCACAAACAACTACACAATTCGAAAATTACCCAACTTTTACATCCCAAAAATTACAGTGTATACAAATTAGCAGTACGCTTATGTGGTCTTTTGGTCAGGGTTGTCAGCAGTAGTCGTAGTAGTAGTCGATGGCACATTGGCACTGGAAGGGCAGTTGGTTCGCTGCCGTTAACAATATTTGCTTCAATTTTGTGTATTAAGTCTTAAAGCGTAATTGAGTGAAAAATTTCATTGAAGCATAAGTGTTGCTTAATGCGCGTGCCAGAGCGGGAAGCCGTGTGCGTGGGCCACAGGCAGCTGCTGAGCGAGTGAGTGGGACGCAAATAACAAAAATAAATTCGAAAAAAAAGGACTGCTTTAAGCAAGTCCTGTCAGTAGCTACAATAAACGAAACGACACTAACATGTGCCGGAAATGTGGCAGCCATTGATCAGTTTACAATGCTGCCTGTGTGTGTGTGTGTGTGTGTGCGTCAGTGTGTGTGCACGCCATTTTGTAACAATTTCTTGCCACTTATCGATAGAATTTAACGAGCTGCACGACTGCGACGCGTCGCCGCTGCCGCCAGTGTTGCGGGTGTTCATGAGTATGTGTGTGTGTGTGTGTGTGTGTGTGTAATTGTATTGATTACAACGGATACGTTACCCAACACTGGCTTCCGCTTAACATTTAAACGCTTCAAGTAGCCTGGCATTGATCTCTAGCTTGCAATTTTATACTATGGGCGGGTTTCGTTTCATTTTTTTTCTCACTTTAAGCGTCAAAAAAAAATCAATCGAATGCAAATGTGAGTTTAACACACACACACACACGCGCGCGCACTTACACAAATACATACGCCTGAGGCGTGCAACAGTTAGCAACTAGCGAGGGTTGCCTAAAGTGTATGTAATATAGTTTGGAAAACATTTAATTGATTTTATCAGTAGTGCACGACCTAAAACGTAAAATTAAAACTCAACTGCTGAGTTTTTAATTGGTATTTTTGAAAATTTAGTTTTGGCAAAGTTTAAGTATGATATGAGCGATTTATTAGGCTATTGCAAAAAATCGATAACAATAGCAATCGAAATTAGCTACTAGATTGTGCATAGCATGACATAACATGATTTTATCCAAAACAAAATACGATTTCCTTGTTCATTGTGGTTTCTATTGCGCCTGAGCTATCAAAGCAGACTTTTCTATTTCTACTATATTACAATGACGCATGATTCTAAGCATTTAATCTAAGAATTTAAGAAAATTTCGCGAAAAACACATAGCGGAAATTGTTAAATAAATAAATTTTTTGCTTCATTCTAAAGTTAATACATTTCTAATTTATTTTTGCAAAATTTCTAAAGACAAAAAAATTTCACAGAAAAATTGAGCCAAAATTGTTGAATGAACTTTAATCTTGGATCTTAAGTTAAATGCTCTTTCTTAAACATTGTTTTTTTTTTTGGAATTTTTAAATTATGAAAATTCTGTTAAAAAAGTAGTCTTCTCGAAATTTCTTAGAACTTAAACAAATTTCAAAGAAAAATGTGGCCAATATTGTTGCATAAACTTTGAACGTCGAGCTAAAGTTGTTTTTGTTTTTTCATATTTCTCTTTGTAAATTTTGAAATAAAAAAAATGAATTCTTGAAAAAACTGATCATGTTGCAAATTTCTTAGGATTTCACAGAAAAAATTTAACAAACGCAAACTTAGTGCTACGATCCTTTAAGTTAATACTCTTTTTTAATATTTAATTATTTTGTTCTGCTCGTTTTCGAAATATGGAAACGTTCTAAAAAAATTTTAAGAAAATGTGGCCACTATTATTAAAAAAAACATTGCGCTTCGAACTAAAGTAAATACTTTATTTGCGTCACTCTGGAAACTTGGTATGAGCAGCAAGTGCAATTTAATGCAGCTTTTGTGCATCGAATATTTCAAGCTGTTCAGCTATATTGTCTTAAATTATATTAAAAATATATAATCTAAAGATTCGAGTAATTTTGTGCTATTTAGAATCCTGACTCTTGTAGTACAGCCCAATTTTATTACAAGTTTTTGGTATGCCGCAAGTTATTGAAGATAAATTCAAAAAACTTAGACTGAAGCGATTATTGTAAGATTCAAATAAAAATGCAAGATGGTAATTGCAAATTTTACGTTTCTACAGAAACTCTATAGATTTCGAAATTTTCAAGAATCAGTCACTGAAAAAAACATTATCGCACAATGCGCACTCCTCCCGTAGTTGGAGCAAACACACCTCGCTTGAATAGAACATGACCTGCATATTTGCAGCTAAATCACGTACACACTAAATGTGCTACTAATGAGCGTAAGAGCATGACCCCAATGCCCCAGTAACGCCCACTAAGGACCTGGGACCTGGAGCGCCAACAAAAGACTAAGCCCGTACAGAATCCCTGACCTCAGCATATGCATGCATTCGGCAAGCATCATCGACTAATGTCTCTGATTTTACAAATGAATGCTGAGCTCCCACTGCTAGCTAGCAGCTCCCCCGCTGCTGCTGCTGCTGTTGCTGCTGCTACCAGGCTCCCCAACTTGATGCCCATGTTCTACATTCTGGTACGTGCGTTTGGGCCATTTTTTGGTCTCTATGTATATTTCACATTGGATTGCCAAGTCGTGAAAAATTTACAAGCTATGCACATATATATGGATTATACATACATACATACATATATCGAGTACACTTCTTATAGGTAACATTATAGTTGTATGCGTTATATATGTACTTACCTGAGTTGAAGTGGAGGTGTTCAATTAATACGAACAACATGGGGTTTCGGGTGTTTGGCGTGTTGGGTGCTGGGTGTTGGGTGTTGGATGATGGGTAGCAGAGTGCTGGCTGGTATTCATTGCGCAAGGCGTTAATTAGTCAAGTGCTAATAAACTCGATTAGCAGTTACAACAACAAGCACAACTAACAAACAACAACAACAACAATAGCAATTATGACAATAGGATCCTTAGAGGAGGTAAAATACTTTATAGAGTGCTGAAGCCCAAAACACAAAGTGCCCCAGCACAGTTTAGCAATCGTTTGCAAGTAAAATTTGCTGAAACTCGACAAAATTATGTAGAGATTTTGATTCATCAATTGGTGGTGGTACAAGAGAATGAATGCCTTTGACATGGTCTAGTTCAACGAAATAATCAATTGCAGTTTCTAGGAATTGATATCGGTTGTAGTGGTTAGTAGTAGTAGTCGTAGTAGAGCAGTTTCAAAATGTACGTAAGTAGTTGGATTTCTTTTTTATTAAATGGCATAGAATGGCATGATAGAAGGCACAGTTAGTAAGTTGTTTGTGGCCAGATAGACGAGAGCTTGAGTTAAGCTTTTGTTGGTAAAATTGTTTCCATAAAAGCTATAGAAAGTCGTATTGCAATTTGAGGGCAAAAGTTAAGCCTGAAAGGGAATTGTCGTCCAATAATAAATGTCTAAAAATATATAATTTTGTTGTAAAAGATATTTGTTGTTGCTGGTAGTTTTCTGTGTTCAACTTGATGACTGTACCAGTTCATGAAGCTGCTCTTTTTTACATTAATGCCTGTGCATTGTTGTAGCTGCTCTTTATTGGTTGTTATTTGCAAAACAATATAAAAAAACATGTTTCAATAAGTTTTACTACAAATATTGGAGACGCCATTTTGTTTTTTCTGAAACTAGTTCCATTTAGTACGGCAGCTATGTGAAATAGTGAACCAAATTAAATGAATTTTGAGTCAAAAGTTAAGTCTAAGACAAGCACAACTTTAATAAGCATTTAAGGTTCTATAGATCAATCAGCAGAGAATGTCCTAACTCTGGCTTAGAAGACTTCATACAAGACACTATTGGCTGATAGTATCCCATGCGTGACTGCCCCTCTCTCAATAGATAGCAAACCTACTATTTGGGAATATTATTCTTTAATGTACAGAGTCGCCTGGTTGTGGTGCCTATAACAGATCCCGAGGAAACGTGAAGAAGGAAAAAAAAGTGCAAAATAGCTTTTATTTTTTTTATATTTATCCTAACTCTATTTTTAGAAAAAATATTCTTAAATGCTCTGAGTAGTCTAGTGTTGGTGCCCATAACAGATCTGGCCTTCAAATACTCAAGATGGCTTTACTTATAGTAGTAACCATCAGTTTCCAGTTCCACCTCTCCTATCCTCATAAAAATGAAACCCACTATTTGCTAAAAATATACTTTGATGTCCTGAGTAGTCTGGTGCGGGTGCCCATAACATACCCCGAGCAAACAAGATGAAGGAAAAATTAGTACAACATATATTGTATGAGAGCACCTACCTACTTCGAAACCGCACCCACTTTCTATAAATAATATTCCTTGATGCCCTAAGTAGTCTGGTACTGCTACATATAACAGACCTGGTCTCTCCTTTATATAAACATAGAAATCACCACCAGCTTACTCTTTTAATTTATAACTAATTAATAGGTAAGACACCATTAGGGTGCATCTGAAAAGGGTTCTATTTTATATAGCTGTCATACGCAATACTGAATCAAATTAAATAAAGTTTTAGATAAACATCAGCTTCGAAAGTGATTCTACAGATCAATCAATAGAATTCTCCCGCAATACTAACACAGCACACATGGCTGAGAATAATTTTTTTCACTTATCAGTCATTTTTCAACTTAAGTTAAAAATTTTTATTCCAAGAATGCCTTTCAAAGATTCAAGTCAAAAAAACTCATTAATTAGGAGCGGCTTTTGTCTTACTCTCTCTCATTGCAAGCAAATATGTACAGTTTCTTAGCGAAAGGGGGGAAAATATTATTTTAAGTACTGTGAGTTTTCTTTCCATTTGCTAATGGCAGCTTGGAGCTGCAAACCTAGCTGAGTTTAAGCGAAGGAGGAAAGAAGAACTTAACAAATTGCAGTCAAAGAAGTAACTTAGCGCAGTTGGGTTGAAAAGATGGCAAACTTGGGCCGAGAGCGCCTGAACACGGATCACTTTTCAGAGTCATACTGCTGGTACATATTTCTAGACGCGTAGCCAGTGCATCGCGTTTAATTAAATTTTTCCCTTTGACCAAGCTGTATGGGGGATAAAGCTATTGATAGCAGTAACAGTTTAAAATTGTACTTGATTAAACTTAACTAAATCGTGATGGTAAAGCAGATCTGATGAAAATCGTCAATTTTAATTGTCTTTTCTATTGACCCAATTCAGATGTTGCTATCCGCAGCAAACAGGAGTCGCAATCCGAACTGCGATGTCTTTGATTAACAGAGATTTACTTAGGCAAATAGCGCCCATTTGCTAGCTATGCTAGTGCTAGGTAAATGCACCAGTGCTGCTCCGGAATAACCGAGCTTTGGTATTAAAGACGAGTCTTACTCACGAATTCGGTCTGCGTGTTTTGAAAACCGAATATTTGCTAGCGCCACCAAGGCTTACCTTATTACAGGAAATCAAGTGGCCGTCGCGACATTGTTGTAGTAATACTTTCAGTTATTCTAGCACAGATAGTTTTGGCTACAGTTTAGAAGTATTTTTCCTCTAAAAGCACAAGACAGGGTATAAAAACCGTAGGTTACGCCAATTGCTTTAACCAGTTCATACTCTCGCGCTGCACATCTGCCGACTTGCCAATTTTGTTTCGCTGTGGCTTGTGCGTACTGTACCAGAAAAAAAAAAAAAATAATTGAGCTAGAAAGTCAAGTTACACGTAACTCCCGTAGATAAAGTGCTCAACTACTGACGTTCTCTCTCCCACACTCTCTCTGGCTCTGTCGGTTTGGTCTGGTCTCGCACCGGCTCACAATTGTGGCTAAAAGTAAACCTGTTGCGGTTGGATGGCAAACAACGATAGTTGTTGCACTTAACAAAATTGAATGGTTCCATATGGAATCAGTCGGCACTGACCATGCACTGGTTGGAGAGAGAGCGAAAGCGAGTATGAGAGTCATGAGCGTGCGGGTTTGATCCCAGGGGTTTGTTGCATGAAGGTGACGACTCTGCCCGTGTGGGCGCCATTTGGCCAATGAGTGGCGGTTGTAAATATTTTGTAACAAATATTACAATAATATTGTTGCTGCTGGCTCTGCGATGTTGTTGTTCTTATTGTTGTTGTTGTTGCTATTAAAAGCTTTATTGAGTTTCTATAACAGTTAATTAAATCAATTTGCATGTGTCACCATACGTATGTGTGTGGGTGCAAGTGTGGGTGATGGTGCAGGTGCGTGTGTGTGTGTGTGAGTGTGCGGATGAGTGTGCATTATGTTATAGAGATATCCCTGCAGGAAATTTATAAACTAAAATCGAAGCAACTACTAAGTGCGGTTTGATAGATTGACACTTGCTGAAGCGTTAACCAAATAGAGCCTGCAGATATGCTTTGATTATGACAAAAGTTGTCCGCAGGTGTTCCCAAATTAACTAACTAAAACTTGGGTTAAGTTTTTGGTAGACTATGAGAACGGAAAGGCAACCAAAAAAAAAAAAGAAACAATAAAAACTGCATAATTTCGTCAGATTTGCGGTACACCAAAAAGTTCCTATGCATATAAAGGGTGTTATTTTAAGACCGTTTTAATTTTATATATGATTGTCATGCTGATCGGAATTAATTTTTACTGCAAAAAACAGACAATTCTTCTCAAATATTTTTAAAATTATATAAAAATTTTATTTTATATTTCTTCATCATTCGCAGCAGTCTCCAACGTGACGCACTGGTTTTCGAGAACATGTGTCGCAAAATTGTTGTGGCGTCTTTCGCCTAATATTTTTAATATAATAATATACCAAATTATTAAATATTTTAAGAAGCGAAATAGCCATATCAAAGTTAACCACTACTTCGAAAATATCAATTGATTACAACGAATTTCGACGGCTTATTTATTGAGAGCAGCCATACGACTAGATCGGTAATAAAGCTTTGGTCTCAGAGAGCCGACATACAGTCGCAAAAGGTTAATATGCTTTGGATTGCCTAAAAGTATACCTCCAAAAGCAGCATTTTATGCTTCATGAAAAAATCTGCGTACTTAAAGAGGAGTCCTATTTAGAAATAAATGTCAATCTTATATAATATGTTAGTCCTATATAAAATGTCAATCCTATGCAGAGTGTCAATCTTATGTAAAGTGTGAATTCTGTTCAGAATTGTCAATCCTATGTAAAAAGTCAATTCAATATAGAATGTGAATTCTATTTAGAAATGTCAATCCTATGTAGAATGTCAATCCTAGAATGTCAATCCTAGAATGTCTATCCTAGAATGTCAATCCTATGCAGAGCGTCAATCTTTTTTAAAATGTGAATCCTATTCTGAAATGTCCATCCTATGTAGTATGACAATCCTATGTAGAATATTAATCCTATGCTAAGTACTATTCTTACAAGGGTTATTCTTGTTTTAAGTATAATTTTCCCAAATTAAAATATTTCTTCACTCCTTTTTTCATTTCACTATTTATTTCTCGTTAATAATTAATATTTATTCTTATTTAACGAATCTACTTGGAAAATTTTCAAATTCCAGCGAAGAAACTTTTTAATTTAGATTTCCTTTTTGGTCTCAGTGTTAAAGTCAGCTTTCAGTTCAGTAAATTTACGAAAAAGTACGCTATTCGCATATGGTTCATCCGAAACTTAGCGAAAATTGTTACCTTTGAGTGAGATATCTGATTTTTATCCTCTTAAAAAATTAAAAGAAAACTTGACAGATATTTGTTTTCAACAAAATTGAGTTTCCCCGAATTTCCTCTATTGCAAACTTCGGATGTGAATTAATTAACAGAAAAATTGTCAAAATTTCCGTTTTTATAGCGAAAATTTGAGAATAATTATTATTTTCCATTTTATAACCTCTTAAAATTCACTGAGAGCTGCTTGAAATATTTTATTCAACCTTTTATGTTGACTTTTTGCTGCACCTAACTGCAAGTTTATTTTAGCTGGAACTCCGACGAACCTATGCTGGTAAGTACGAAAGTCTAGCTGAGTTATTAAATTATTTCCGTGCCTTATTTTACTATGAATTACTAATTTATTTTGTTACTTTAAGTTATATAACGGAAAAGACGATTTATATAGGGTATTTTTTTGTGTTGACTTTTTTAAGCTGCTTCGGGTTTTTTTTTTGGTTCCACTTTACCGTATAAGGCTTAATTCGAAGACATTCGAAATATTTTGGTGTCCTTGCATGGTTTTAGTTAGAATCGATTTTTTTTTGGTAAAATTTGCAGTTTTCAGGTTTAAAAGTATTATCAAAAAATTCTATACAAATTTTAAGAACTACATTTCGAAACAGCCCAAAAGTTAAGCACACAAAATAACATATATTTTACCTCCCTTTGCTTTGATTCCAAAGAAATTTTATAAAATGAAAATTTTACTAGTCAAAAGGCAAAAACACCCGTTTGTAAAAATACTTGAAAATATAAAATTTCAATAAAAAAAATGAAAGATAAGCAGTATTTATTAAAAAAAAAAACGAAAATTCAATTTGAGCAAGACCAGAGTTTTAGCCCAAAAAAAAAAATATGAAATCCGCATAAATTTTATATTTCAAAACGAAAAACTAACAAAAAGTTCTATAAGAAACCGAAAGCGCTAAATCTTACAATAAGCCATAATAAAATTCAAAAAATAATACTCTGCTTAAAATAAGGCAACATAAAATCTAAACGCACATAATTGCTTTGAACAACCTTCAGTTTTACCAGTTGCTATACTTATGCATTTAGCTTAAATATATTATAAAAAAAGACTCAATAAATATTTGTAGGCAATTCTTATATTATGTTTAATATTCCTAGAGCAGTACACAATAATTACTTGTTTTTCTAATGAAAAATCCGTTTTAAAAAATCAAGTCGCCTACAAAATAACCTTTTTTAAAAATCCTTGAAAATGTAACATTTCAATACAGAAAACTAACAAAAAGTTTCATACAAATTTCAGGTGCCAAATTTCAGAATAGCTTAAAAGTTTAGCACTCAAAAAATATCTGCTCTTTAAACATCTTAAAAGTTTACCATGAAAAAAAACACGCTTTGCTACAAAGAAGACAGCAAATACAATCTTCTCATGAGCACACAATTTCCATAAAAAATCTGCAGGATGCTATACTATATTTGCATTAAAATGATAGACAAAAAGTGAAGCACACAAAATAACACCCTTTGCTACAAAAAAGTCACCAAAAAATGTCTTTCCTCCTATACATAACCTGCAGGGCTGCCATTTGCTGTACATGTGAATTTAGCTTAGCTTTTTTGCATTTGCAGGAAAAAATAGCACTTTTTGTCAAATGCTTGCAAATATAAAATTTTACAATACAAATTTATATTTCTATACAAATTTTTAGAGCTAAATTTCACAATAGCTTAAATGCTTAGCACCCAAAAATAACCTCCTATGCTCCGTATAAAAAGAGTGATTTTCGTAGTGCTTGAGATTATAAAATTTCAATAAAGAAAACTAACAAATAATTCTATACAAATTACAAGAGCTAACTTTCATATTGGCTTAAAAGTTAAGCTTCAAAAATATCACCCTTTGCTACTAATAAAATAATAAGTAGAATATATATATATGCATTAAAATAGTAAAAAAAAAAAATAGTTCAGATCCCAAAATAACACCCTTTACTACAAATAAGGCAACAAATAGAATCCTCTTAAAAGCATTGCAAAAAAATATCCCCCAAAATAACACCCTATGCTCAAAATAAGCTAACATCCTAGTACACACCAATACTTTAAGTGAAAAGCACAAAACATAAAGCACACAAAGTAACGCCCTTTACTATTTACAAGTAAGGCAACAAATAGCATTCTTTTAAATGCACGGGATTCCCATGAAAAAACTGCAGGGGTTGCTATTTGTTCAGCACACAAAATAACACCCTTTACTACGACAATTAATTTAACAAAATCCAAAAAAACAAAACAAAATCCCTTTTTAAATGCGTAGACAATTCCTATGAATTACCTGCAGGGTTGCCATTTTCTCTACACACGCATATACTATGTGTCTATATCCAGTGTTGTATGTGTGTGTGGATGCGTTGTGCAATTTGTAAGCTTTTGCCATTATCTGGCAACAATTATGGTTGGCAAACATTATTATTATTCCCAGCGAGTGAATAGTTGATGTTTCATCAGCGCACACATAGCCAGCCCGCTACACTTGACGTCCCGGCAGCTGCTCGACCAATCAACCAAACACTAAATTATTATTTGTGCATTTGGCATTGGCATTGGCATTGTTTGAACAAACGTTGATCAACACTGGTAACTGGTACAGTTACAGCTTACGTCGAGGGGCGGCCATTTTGTTAAGTGCATAACGGTTTCAAGTACTACAATGGGGGTGGGGGTGAATGTAGCTAGCTACAGTTTTGGGATTTTAAATATATTTACAGCTAGTTGAATGTTTATTGTGAATTATAGAAACTTTAATTTCTAAATAAAAAATCAGTAAACTTTTTACTACTTAAAAAATAAGAAATTAAGATAATTTTTGATTTATAATTAAATGTTTAGTTAAAGCTTTTTAGCGAGTTACTTACATGTTTCTGGTTTTTTTCTTGTAGAACTTTTGCTGCGTTGTTGTTGTGGTGTGTTTGTTTGCTTGGCTGGTTGGTTGGTTGGTTGGTTGTTGGATACGCACGTTATGCTGGGGCTCGTGTCTGGTTTGTCCTTGGCTTATGGCTGCCTTCTAACTAAGATTTATTTACTTTAAGGCTGCTCTATGGGTTGTCCTTGTTGTGGGTTTCTTACTTTTTTTGTCTACAAAACAGTTGCACTTTTTGAGTAAGTGTGTGTGTGTGTGTTTGGTGTTTGGTTTGCTTATTTTTGTTTTTCTAACTTGCTGTTTGGTATTTTTCTGGTATATATTTGACTTAAGTTTTTTAAATATATTTTTTTTTTGTAACAAGAACAACAACAATAATAAAGCTGAACAAATGTAACAAGTAGCGCTCTATTGTAACTGTAGCTGTCTATATATCGGTTATATATATCTAAAATATATAGTTTTTTACTCTTTTTTTTTTGTTTGTGTTTTGGGTATTTTTCTGGTATTATGCTTGTACTTTGGCTTACAACAAACACTAGTGTGCTGCAGGTATTGAGCTGACTCGTTGGGCTTAAGTGTTCAGTGTTGGCTAACGTCTTTAGTTGGCTCACATGTTTTCTTTTTTTTATTATTTATTTCTCAGTGTTTCTTTGTACTTCTGTTTCTGGCATAGGAAAAAAAAAATGTTTTTAACTCTTACACACACTTTGTTTTTTTTTTTTGTAATATTTTTTAGTTAACACTTTTTGTTTTCATTGAAAAAAACACCAGCAAAAAAAGTTAAAAAAAAAAAGAAACGAGCAACAGAAATTATGCTACACAGCAAAACTTGTTGCACGTTCAACATGTGGCACAATGCTGTCTGTCTGCCTGGTTGGTTGGTTTGTGATCCCAGCGCGCTTCTAGCGTTGTCTAGCCCACCAACACACACTCTGACTCCCTTATCACTGCCTGTCTGTCTGAGCCGGCGAGGCACACAACCTTTCGGCTTGAGTGTTGTACAGCATCTGTTGCTCTGCGTTGGTTTTCTTCGCTTAAGTAGCGGCCAAGCGTGGTTCGGCAGCCTTGTGGCTAGCACTCGGCTTTGTTGTGTGTTGTTCGTGCTCGCTGTGCTTGCTCGTCCTGCACTCCTGTCCTTTCGGCTGTGCCTGTTGCGTGCGTGTGTGCGGGGGTGTGTCTGCCTGTGTGAGTGTGTGTGTGTGGGTGGCTGTGTGCGTGTGGCTGTGTGTGCCCCTCGTGCTTTTCTCTTTTTTGGATGAACAAAGTAACACAGCCACGTTCCAGAGTTGACTAATCGCCAATGTTGGTTTGCGCGCGCTTTTATAGCAGCTGCCTGTTGAAGGACAACGACGATGGCGACGACGACGGCGACGACGACGACGTCGCAGCCGAGTACGACGCAGTAGCAACAGGCGTATGCGTCGCGCACAGGTAAGCACACGCAACAGCATAAGCAGCAGCAGCAGCAGCAGCAAGCAAAGCGTATTCGGTATATTCGATATATTCGTTCGTGACTTAAGCCGCAGGAGAAATGTGCTGAATCGCTGACTTGTGTAGGGGAAATCAACAGCGATTTTAAAGGCCCAAAGACAAGGCCTCATGCTAATCCAGCTTGAAGTCTAACTTCCTACGCTACTCCGGCTTAGCTTAACTGCATTTATTATATTCGATAGATTTCAAGTCGCTGTTTTGCTGCATATAATTATATTAAATTTTTCCCATTATATATTTTCAACTAATTTAATTGATAATTATCGATTGTTTTTGTGCAAAAACGAGTAATTTCGTTTGGCCTTCATGGCAAATCATTATTTAACAAACTCTACACCAATGGCCTTAGGGCTGTCACATATTGAGTTGCAATTTGTTGCAAATAAATTGCATGCATTGCAATTATTGCAAAATATTTCAAAATAAAACAAAATTGTTTGCACATTTTGCAGTTCTACCTATATGACACAATGTTTATGACAGTTATATGAGAGTTTTCATTGAGAAAAAAATAAATCTGTTTCATTTTAGTTCTCTATTTTATTCTTTGACAAAAACTTAAATAGTAAAAATTTAATGTACAATTTCAGCTTACTTCCAGTTATTTGTTTAAATCGTTTCACTCTAATTTCAAAAATAAGAAAGCTAGAAGCAGTTTAAGATTTTGTGGTAAAAATATTCACCTTGTTTTTTATTGTGTTAAAAAAAATAGCACCATTTATGTTTTATTAATGTTTTCATTATTTGATGAGAAATCTTTTTTTTTTCGCAAAATAAATATGGTATTTTATTTAAGAAATTCAGACGCTAAAGAAGTGCATCTCCCTAAGGCTTAAACTTAAAAATATAAAGTAGTTCAGTCACATTTAAGTTATTAGTTTAAAAATTAGTATTTTGTATACTAGGGGGTTTCGCCACCTGCTGGTTTCGCTCGCCGAAACCCATGCTTTCACAAGTGCTTCAACTACAATCCTCCTCGTATGCAAACACGAAGCCTTGAAATCTACATTTCGGCCATCGAAAGAGGCAAAAGCAAACATATTATTTTCAAGTCGCATATTTTCCCCCAAAGTGTTTTCTTATTTCTTAATTCTCGACCATTTTTTTTAATACTTCGGATATTTATCTACAATTCTGCCTAGATGACAACAGCAAATATTTTCATCGCCATATTTCATTTTCGAAAGTCAGAGCGTTACAATATTGGCACTCTTTCTTTATACCCGCTATATCCGAATATTTTACTATTTTTCCTTTCTTCATACAATCCTAATATCAACTTCTGCTTCTTGAATTTTTCATTTACATCATCCAACGCACGCCTTCTCTTTTTGTCAATATAATCTGCCTTCAAGAGTCTTCTAACTCTATCATATAAAAAATAAATAAACATTTTTTACGAATCGCTAAGACCAAGCTAAAGTTTTGAAGTCAAACAAAGGTAATTTATTTTCGAAAATTTATGTAAATATCCTAAATGACATCTTAAACGTAAGAACTTACAGTGAAAGTACGCATTATCTTTAAAAATTTGTTTCGAATTTGAACGTCAATAATACCATCTAACTAGAATCAAAGCAAAACTGCTAAATATTGGTTCTATTTTTAAGCAAGCAAAAGGCCTACCTTAGTATTTTAATCAGGTAAATTGATTAACTTAAAATATGGATTCTATTTTGGATATATATATGGATTACTTTCTCAAGTATTTTCAACTTTTTTAACATTTCAAAGAAAATTTATTTTGAAAACTTTAAATAGATATATGTCTCAAACGAAGGAGCTTATAGCGGAAAAAAAACATAATTACTGATCCTTTTTCACCACTATGGCTCGAAGAGTTCCTTGGGCCGTTAATTCTCAAGGGCAACATATACATTTTCATCAATTCACAATCGCTGTTCGAAAAAGATATAGCAAGTACAACAAAATAAGTGAAAGAAACAGCTAATCTTTAGTGATATACATGTCCCAGAATCAGATAAAAAGTAACTCATTTCTAGAATCGATATTTCTCCATAACACTGCGATCAATGCTAAGTTGAAAATAAATTTTAACAGCATAATTTGACTTTTTATGTTAAAAAATTATATATAATACTAATTATTTTCTTAAAAACAAGATTTTTTTGAATATTATTAATTTATAATCTATTGTTATACTATGATCTGTTGATCTAGTAATCTATTATGATTTATTGATCTAGTAATCTATTATGATCTTTTGATCAATTTCGATCTATTTATCAATTATGATCTATTGATCCCTTATAATCTATTGATTTTTTATGATCCATATTCCAAAATCGCCTTTTCTGTTACTGGGTATGTACCTCACAAAGAGCTGAGGCACAGCGACCAAAGCGTAGACAATACATAATGTTCTTAAATACAAGATTTTATTAAATTGTCTTAGGATTATGATATATTATGATCTATCTTCTAGAATCGATTTTCCATAATTGACTAACTCCCAGAGAGCTTAGACAGTCAATAAATTTTGGAACATTTTTTGGATTTCTCTACAAATAAAAGATTATCTTAAATACCGGGTTTTTTTCCAAACATCTAGAGGACCACTGGACTCTTTGGCAGTTTTGGGGCGGGAAATCATTCAAATCAGCTTTGAGTTTAAAAGCAATATTATCAATTTCATTCATAAATAAATAAAAATAACTAACATTTTTAAAATTTATTTTCACATCTTCCCTAATAAATGTCAGAGCTTAAAATTTCGGGAACCATTTACAGCTTAAAACTTAAAATTAAAAAATAAAATCAATAAAAAAAGTTCCCATCAAATTATAGAGCTTACCGCAACACTGACAGGTAACTTTTTTTTTATTTTTTAACTTAAAGTTTTAACTTTATTTTTAATGAGCTTTTCGCATAAACTAACAAACAGACGTCTTGACTTATTTTTATAACAAAACTACCGACAATTGCAAAAGCCAATTATTTTCATTCGCTGGACTGCATTTGCTGCCGCGCGGAGCGAAGAGATAAAAAAAAATTGTTCTTGTTTTTTTTCAGCACGAGGGTTATTCTATAAATTGTAGAAAGAACAAAACTTGATATGGCCCATTGTCAAGGATAAACTGTTTGTGTTTCCCACCCCCTGTGCACAAAAGAATTGGCTTATGACGCTTTGTTTGCAAATACAGAAAAATAAAGCGAAATAGAGAACAATCAAAACGAATAAATAATCATAAAGGTCCTTGAACACTTATATATCTGCTAAAAACAAAAGATGGATGGCATCATGTGGAGACTTTGAATGTCATTCAACGAGAGTGCTGCCAGTTTCAAGGCAGCACTTGGCATAAGCTTAAACTACAATGTATGCGAAAATTTAATTTAAAAACTAAATAATATTTCACTTTTGATACAAAATTTCAAGTTGCAAGTTAATAAAGCAAACACAAGAGTTTGAAGTAAATAAAATGATTGATTAAATCTCAACTCCGCATAGAAACAAAGCGAAATTTTAAGTTTTATTTTAAGTTTACAAATTTGCTTTAATTTTTGGTGGAAATTGCGAATTCGACAAACAAACAATCTAATAATAAATATATTCCATTCAATAGTGAAAAGTTCTTAGATAAATTTGATTATCTTAGATAAATAAAATGCAGACTAGGCTGAAAATTTTTTCATTTTATTTAAACAGCTTTAGATTAGATTAATTTTCATCTGCCTTATAGATTTTTATTTGCTTAGATCAACAAACAAGCATCTGCAGTCAATTTTAAGCTTATTTATCTTTGATATTTATCTCTTAAGGTTTTAGTTATCTACGACTGACTTCAGCCTAATTCATTCTGCGGCCTATGAAAATAACTGAAAAAATAAATTTTTATCTAAAAAGCGCATAGTTTTCTTGATAAGGGAATATTTTATTTAAAAAAATAAAGCTTTTTTGGTGAAGCTTTATTATGTTGAAACTAAGGGTCGGCAGATGAACAAGTGCCAATGGCGAAATCATAGAACAGCCGACATTTGGTTACGTATATTTTACACTCTAGAATTCAGATTTTTAATACGATCAAATTCCTCAAATTCCGATACGATTTCCTTAAAAACAAACAAATTTGAAAGAGTTTTTTGGCAAAGACTTTTATTATTATAAAATATAACAAATTAATTCTTTGGTAGGATTAATGTATTTCTAATCAAGCGAAATTACGCAAATAGTATTTCAGGAAAGGCTTTCGATTTCTACCATGAGAAATATAACTTTTCGATACTGTAAAAGCTGGAAAAAATTCGTTCTTATTTGGAAAAATAATGTTATTATAAATAATAAATATAAATAACGGTAATATTACAATAAAATTAAATCTTTTCAGTTTTCTTTGATAAATAATGCGGAGATTAGCGAGTAAAGGAAGCAGGCTGCTGAACCCCTTGATTACATAAACAAAGATGAAATATTTGAGTACCTCATTCGAAAAAATCCGTTTGTTTGTTGATAAATATATAAATAATATAAATTGTGTCTCTTGCTATAAATAGTAGAGGGAGTAGCGAGTGAAGTTAGCAGGATGCTAACGCCTCCAGATTGCACAAACAAATAAAGGGTGTTTTTTTTTTAAATATAAAACTTTAAGTTGGCATAACTATTCAAGATGGCAACCGATTCAACAGCTGCCAAGTGATTTGTTCTCAATTTGGTTTGGCAAGTCATCATGAATAGACTGACGCCTGAACAACGCTTGCAAATAGTTTCCAAAACGATATTGCCGCTGTTTCCGATTTTTAATTTTTCGAATTTTGTTTAGCGATGAATGGCTATGTCAACAAACAAAATTGTCGCATTTGGAGTGAAGCTAAAATCCTCAAGTGTATGTCGAAACATCGTGACAGCCAGAAAAACGGACTCTTTATTGCGCTTTATGGGCTGATGGAATTATTGGTCCGCATTTCTTTAAAAATGATGCTGGCCAGAACGTTACAGTCAAAGGTGATCGGTTTAGGGACATGATTACAAACTTGTTCATACCTGAATTGAACAACCATGCTGTTCAGGAGCTGTGGTACCAACAAGACGGCGCAACATGTCACACATTACGTGCCACAAACGATTTATTGACGATTCCCACGGCAGTCGGCCCTTCATACGTGCCCAAGGACTGCCAAACCCCCTCTGTTTCGCAAGCCCAAACTATACCTGGTGCACCGAAACAGCTACAACAACAACAACAACGATTTATTGAAAGACACTTTTGGTGACCGCATAATTTCACGTTTTGGTCCTGTGATTCGGCCTCCAAGATCTTATGATTTAACAACGCTAGACTACTTTCTGTGGGACTATGTAAAGTGTTTGGACTATGCGGATAAGCCACAAACGTTTAAACATTTGGAAGACAATATTCGCCGTGTTATTGCCGATATACGGCAACAAATATTGGAGAAAGTCATCGAAAATTGTACGTCCGCATTGGAGAAAGCTTTGGCGGTCATATATCAGAAATCATTTTCCAAATATAATGCCACAAGATTATCCTTCGGATAAATAAAATTCATATCAATCAAATAATTCATCGTTGTTTTATAATATTTTAGAGATCTATACCTCTAAAAAAAAACACCCTTTATTTGCTCTATAATAAAGCAAAGCAGAAAGTGCCAGATATAGAAATAGTGTACATCATCTTATTTCAAAAAGTCTTTTCACTCAATTTTCTAGGGAAGCTGACGGTATAAATGACTAACTTAGGTTTGTTGCAATTATCTTCAAGGATGAAAAACATAATTATTTTCAAAGATGAAAAACATAAATTTCTTAAATTATCTGAAAAAACTCTATTGAAGCTTATATTGAACTTGTGTTCAATGATATCATAAAGCCTCTCCACTCGGGAATCTTTCACTTTTAGACTAATGAAACAAGAAAAGTGGCCTAAGACGTCTCTACCTCTGCCTAACATACATTTTCAGCCAACACAAACCAAATCTAACCTTCATACAATGAGAAACAAAGATTAATCTAATAAATTTGTACAAATACTTCAAATTAATAAACAAACAAACCGACAGCAGCAAATTTCGCAACGCAACTGCAATATAATTTTGAATATTAAAACATTTCCAAGTATGCGCCACCATGGCGTATGCGTGATCCCCGCAAACTAGCAGCTCTTGAAAGTATGCAACACTTGAATGCCAAACTGAAAACCACAAGTGGCAAACATTGTTAGCTGCCAAAATAGGCCCGAAACCAAGGTAAGGTAAAAACTACATCCACATATATATATATACAGAGACACATGCGCGCTCCCACACATGTGGCAGCCTAGCGCCTGCCATAGATGTTGCATACCCTGTTGCTCACTTACAGGACTTAACGCCTACAAAGACAAACAGCAGCAGCAGCATCAGCAGCAGCGATAGCATCAGCAGCAGCAGCTGCGGCAGCTCTTACCTGTTGGACTTACGGCGCTTGTGCCTACGATTTCCTGTGCAAAGGGGCGTATGCGCAACATGCACTTGCAACAGGTTGACCTTGAGCGGAAACGGCATCAGCGCCGCTGCATTGACACTGGGAAACACAATCGCTGCCAAGGACACATAACCAGCTGTGGCTTACTCGCTCGCACTCGCAGCCGAACAGCTACAACGACAGCATGCCGCCTGCTCTGCTGTGCGTGTTCAGCGCTTGGCTTGTGGCAGTGGCAGCAGCTGGGGTAGACACTGCGACGCCAACGCCTGCAGGGGCAACGGCTTGTCTGGACGATGATTGGTTGAGCCTGTCGTGCGTATTCAGCGCTTCACAAGTTTGATTTGTAATTTGGCAGTAAAAATTATGGTGCAAGCCTGTTACAAGTTTCACGAAAAAAAAACAAAAAGAAAGAGAAGTTTTAAGAAGGGGGATTTGGATATTCGCTATAGGAAGTTTTATTCTAAAAAATGCATTCTAACTTCCTAAGAGGTCCTTAGAGTGCTGCGGGTTTTACAAAAAAGGTTTTTAAGGGGATTTCAATGTTAGTTTATGAATTTTATGAATGTTTGCCTAAGAAAACTTTACTCTAGTTAACTCATTCGATAATACTAACTATCCTCAAGCTCCTAAGCATGCTGCGAGTTTGCCAAACAAAAAACTATTTCATTTCAATTTTAAGAAGTTTTTGGCGATTTTGGGTATTGAAGTCTGGCATAGGAAATTTCCAAGCCTATGAAAGTTGCTTAGCATATCTCAAGTTTTCCAAAGAAAACTATGATTTTATTTTATTTTTTAAAGTTTGAGGCGATTTAAAATCCAAAATATGTGAACTGGAAATTTTATTCTAGAACACTTACATACTCAAAGCTTTGTAGTATCATGTTCAAAGTTGCCCGAAAAAATCAATTATATCATTTTATTTTCAAAAAGTTTGAGAAAACTTAAAATACAAGTTTTTCAAAAGTTTTTAAAAAAAAAACCATCATATCATTTTATTTGGAAAGAGTTTGAAGAAATTTGAAATTGAAGTTTTTAAAGTTGAAAGTTTGGCATAGGATGTTTTATATACGTTATTCACTGGGCTAGAGCTCTAAAGTTTTTAAAGCATTGCAGCAGCTTCTTCCGGGATTTTTGGCAAAAAAATAAGTTAAAAAAGTTTAAGCTGATCAAAGACTCAAAGTTTCCCAATTGTAATTTGGAATGTTGAAGATTTGCCGAAATATGATTTCGATTTATTTTTAAAAAAGTATCCGAGCCATCCGAATTGAAATTTTGGCATAGGGAGATTTTGCTAATGAGCTTTGCCCACTGCACCTACGTCTTCAAAGCTTTGAAGTACCATGTTCCAAGTTTCCCGCAAAAATCGATTTGTTTCTGCATTACTTTATAAAAGGCTTAAGTCGATTTGACTTCAAAGTAACAAACTTTTTAAAGGATTTCGGCGAATTGACATGCGCAGTTTTCGAGTTAAATAGGAAACTTTATTTTGAGAAACGCAGCCTGCTGCACTAAACTCCTCATAGCTGTAATTCACTCGGAGCGGCAGAGTATCATGTTCCGAGTTGCCGACAAAAATTAGCGATTTGAATACCGAAATTTCATCAAAGCTTTTCGGAAATTTTTTTTTGAAAAAGTTATAAACGATTTGTAGTTCGAAGTTGCCGAATTTAAAGCTAGAGAGGAAAGTTTAATCCAAACAACATAGCTGAAGTCCTTAAAGCTGAAAAGCAACAAGTTCAGAGTTCTCGAAAAAAAAGGTTTTTAGGCAATTTGAAGTCCAAAGTTTCCGAATTGGAAGTTTGGCAAAGAAAGCTTTATTTTAATAAAACAAATTATCTACTGCGCCAATTATTTGAGTAACTTGTTGGAGATTTCGCGGAAAAAACCCAAAATAATATAATTTTCTAGATTAACTTGAGTACATTTATTCCCATATTCCATCATTGCTCCAAAGTCATCGTATTACTTGTTTTTCGATAAATTGGTCCACCAAGCTTTGGTTCCTACCTTTCCAAAAAAAAATACAAATCATTCTCGAAAATTAAGAATGTTTTATTTCTTGAATCAAAGTTTGTTTTTCAGAACGCACCCATTGCGCTGCGCAAGGCCACAAATAGAAAAAATTTGTATCTTCCGCAAGTAAAAGTAAAATTTTGGTGACTACTAAAGGATATTTTACTTTTTTGCCTGTACTTTTTTGGAACATCATCACATAGCACTCGACTCAATTAATTAATTATACATTTTAAAGCAGCTTAAGCGCGGCGCGCATTAAACGCTCAATCCTGGCCGAGTCCTGCCATAGTCCGTGCCCGCTTTTAAGCTTTTGGGATTTTGTAGGCAGTTCAAGCTGGCAATTAAATATTTCCCAGTGCCTATAATTATGTATATATAATATATATCTATATATATTATGTACCAAAAGACTTGCTACCACATGCCCCGCCACCGTCAACCTCCGTTGCTACTGCTTAACCAAGCTGCGGCTTAGCATTTAAATTGCCTTGGCATATTGGTAAGGGAGGGAGGTGTGCTGCAGAAGGAGGATGGCTTGACTTTGCAGTTGGCCGTATGCCGCTTCGTGGTCGCCAACAGCCGGAAATACTTATGTAGTCAAAGTTGTTGCCACAATTTGTGGCAGCATCAAGCAATCAATAAATTTCCTCTCCTTTTTTCTTTTCATAACTTTAGACAAATGGCCGCAAACAGCTGTGCTCCACAACAAATTCGCAACTTCAAAGACATTTCTGAAGTCAAAAATCCACGAAATGCGAAATGCGAAATTCGAAATAAAAGAGTTGGATTGGTTGGAGTGACAGTGACAGTTTTAAGTCCGCTTGTATATTTTATAATAAATATTATATTATATTTGCGAAAACAAATTGAATCAGTGTTCTGGCGAAAGCCATACAAAAGGATTCGTGGAAATAGCAGTTTAAGGTGTATTGGACAAGATTAGGTCGTCAATATGAGAAAGGAAGCTTCTCGCTGAAGTTGCGAACTTTTGATACAAAGTTGGCCAGGGCTACAGTCGCAAAGTAATAGGCGCAAAATGATCGAAGCGGCTTAAAATTACAGATTTAACTTAATTCTCTTATTATTTAATCGTTTTTGAAAGCCCAAAGGTACATTGGCAACAAAGCGTTCCATAGGTCTTGTTCGATGATTATTATTATCATCTACAAAATAGTTATATTCTTCTACCTTGACTCTTCTATTATCTCAAAATGCAGCAGTATGCGAATATCCCCTTTAATACCTTTTTGTAGAGTAGATCAGCTACAAAGTGTTGCATAGAGCTCGTTCGCTGATTATTACTATCTACCACAAAATAAATACATTCTTTCACCTCGACTATTCTGTTATCTCCCAAAGCTGCAGCATGCGAATATCTAGCTTTTCGAAGAAAAGATGTTCCAATAGTTCATGAGCACCCAAAACCATTTCATCTAGTGTTTTCCGATTTGTCTACAATCGTTTAGAACCGCCAAGATCTTGACTGATGAATGCTAAATTTTGAATGATTAAAGTTTCTGAAAAACAACTGACATCTTACAAATAATCGTTTGTACTCCAAGTTTATATACTTTCGGATGTGCTTCGGGAGACGCTTGCATTTTCACTCACGAGTTAAAAGTTCTTAGAAAATATATGCAATTTTAAATATATGCAAAAGTCCTGATATTAAATACTTCCGGACGTCCTTCACGAGACGCTTACATTTTTACCAAAGTGAATTTTTTCGGTGGTGCGAAAACGAATTCTTTTTGGAACTGGAGAAAAAGCTCAGTGCTTACGAGTTAAAATTCTTAAAAATTTTTTGCAATTCTAAAAATAGGCGTGCAGCAAAAGTTTAATAAAGCTTGTACGTGCTTCAGGATACGCTGCTATTTCGAATTCATTTTAGAACTGAAAAAATTCCCAGTGGTCAAAAGTTAAAGTTCCTTAAAGATATCTACAATTGCAAAAATAGACGCCCACGGCCGAATTTTTTATAATGTCGGACGTGCTTCGAAAAACGCTTCCATTTTCAACGAACACTTTTTGAAACTGGAGAAAAAGCTCTGCGCTTACGAGAATGTATTATAATATCTTCGTATAATAATATTATATAATATTTCTTATATAAAGCTTTTCAATTTGCAGATTTTTTCCGCTAATTACGCCCCTTAGATATGAACTCGAGTAAAATAAAATTATTATGGCTAATTCGTTTTCTGAATTAAGATTGACTACAGAACCCAAATTTATGATAAGCTCTAAGAATTCTGGCAACTATCACGTCTGCTTTTGTTCAGTACATACATCCATTATATCCTTTGACCTATAGTTGCTGGTTATTAGTAACTTTTACGATTATACATTTGCAGCTGTTTCGTACGATTTATAGATACAAAAACCAAATAAAATTAAGTAGTTTCAACTTTAATTTATTTCATTCAAAAATTGTTTATAATTTAACAAAAATTGTTATTAAACATCCCACCGATTGGCTCCGATTATCCAAATAAAAGTTTATGTGCTCAATTTCATGAAAAATCAATCTTTCTTTTCTTTTTTCAAAATATATTTTATATATAATTCCCAACCCAAGTCATGCTGTTCAATCAAATCCTTAACATTATGCTCTCAAAATAGGTATGGTTGATGTTCCCAACAGCTACAGGAATCAAGAACTTCAAAATATTATGCATGCTTTTAAAATGTGTTGCCAATCATGTTAGAGTCCTTTGAGCATTCTCTCAGCAAAATGTTGAACCGATTGTCATAATAGTCCATATCCTTGATGTTGTAGTTGTCTTTGGCCAAAGCACGCGCTATAATCGACTTACGAACAACTTGAAAACTGGCGAAAATGTAAAGCAAAGAGAATAAGCGCCACAGCGCCAAGGCTAATGTAACGAGGGTGGTTCGAAAGGTATCGTTTGCTAGAGAATACATACATAACAGTACATGATAATTTACCATTATTACAAAATGTACACCTTTTCTTCCGCCTTTTGCGAGTAGATATCTTCAGGAGTAAGTGCTGATCAATGTTAATCGATAGAAAATGATATATAATAATCGCAGATATTCGTCATAATTGCATCAGAACATTTGTGTTGTTGATTGAAAATGTTCGTTTTTTGGGCCGAATTTGCATCATCTGTGGCAAGTCTTGCTTTTCCTTTGAAATTCAAACAAAAGTGGAGTTAAAGTTTTTCGATTACTCTTAATTACGTCGAGGCGAGGCTGCACTTAGTGAGAGAACATGTCCCAAGTGAAATTGTGATTTTGATGTTGATGCATATAATGATGTAGTGATAGAAGGTAAAAGGATTTCGAAGATGCAGAGCTCGAAACGTTACTTGACCAAAGAGCATTCCAAAACCCACAAAGAATTGGCAAATTAGGTACAAGTGACTTAGCCAGTCTTTCAAAACTCCTCAAAGTCACGAAAATGATTCAGAAGGAAGGACACTGGGTTCCGTATCACTTGAAACCGAGAGATGTCGAGCGGCGTTGCTTTGCTTTCGAACAGCTGTACCAAAGGCAATATCATCGCATCGAAACTAGCGACGATATTACGATAATCCAAAGTAACGAAAAAGTCTTGGGGACAGCCCTGATAGGCCTCTACGTCCACAGCGAAGCCCAATGTCTATAGCACCAAACTCATGCTCTACATTCTGGTGGGACTAGCTAAGTATGATATATTAAAATCTACTGAAGTCAATTGAAACTATCACAGTAGATCGATACCGAACGCCGAGAACTTAAAGAAAATCGAACACAATATATGAACAGACATGACAGTCATTTCTACACCGCCAAAGTGGCCCAAAAATACCACACCATATACTCAGGAAGTTGCCCCATCTGACTACCTCCCGTTCCGAACGATAATCTAGCTAACAAGCAGTTTCGATCATATGAAGAAATCAAAAATTGCCTTGATACCTTGATACCTCGAAAGATGAGCAATTTTTCTTTCACAGATTCTGCATGCTGCCTGAAATATGAGCCAAAGTATTAGATAGCTATGGACAGTATGCCGTTTGGCATACATGACTGGAGCATATTATTATACTATTTTAGAAGAATGTGGTTTTCTAGCATCTTAGGGGTGTTGTAATGTCCCTTACCCATAGCTCATCAGTTTTAAATCGCAATGAAAACATACGTTATTTGATTTGAGGCATCAAATATTTTGTCTCAAATGAATTCGAATAAATTGTTGACGTTCATTCTTCAGAGCTTGTACCGACCCCAAAATTGAAAGCTTTTCCGATATTTAAAGCGGACATAAGATCAATACAAAACTGCACAAAAACGGGAAAAATAATATCAATAATAGGTACATATTTCGACTTAATATAATGTAAAAACTTTTTTCATATTTCCCATGGAAAGAGATTTTACCTAAGCTGAAGGCCTACATGGCTCTGGCTGCATATATACTTTTATCATCTAAAATTTACTTCTAATAATTATAAAATATCGAAGCCGGAAGTTAGTTGGCTCGCAAAGCTAGCAAATAGAAAGATGTTATTTACCTAGGAAAATCTTTATTAATTACAGACCGACGTTCGAATTCGGCTTTAAACTTTAGATCCCTGTTCTCTTTGCGCAGCTTTTAAGGGAGATAGCTTTATGCTTCGCCATTGGAGTCATGACCATAGTCAAGAGTTGATAATAGTCAAGTTTGATAATAAAGAAAATAAATCACTAAATAAATTATTCCCTATTTTCTACGAATCGCTGTTTTTGAAGATATTCCTATGCTCTGGTTTTGTACTTCTGACAAGAGAGTCAAGATTTCTTAATTTATATTTTCCTGGTAAATAATTAACTCAGCTGATCTCTGCCAAAGTCTTGTCAAATGAGAACCATGAATCACTTTAACACCTTCATTGTCTGATTTAGTATCTTCACACCAACTACTTAACCACACCTCGCTGCTATAAGTTTCAAACTTACTCACGCAGTTTCGTTGCCATTTGGCGCTGAAGTATAAAGTTGATAAACTAACATATTCGATGCACAGTTTGTGCGTCTTCCCTTTGCCGTGCTGCCAGCACTCATGGCTCGCGGCTATGGCTCTGCTGCATTGACTACGGTCCGGGTCTGGGTCCGGGCACTGGTAAAAGCGTGTCGGGTTGCTCCCCGCTACACGCGTTAATGACGCGCACGTCCAGCTCTTCACCCGCTTCTTGCCTTCCGATAATTTATGATTTTTGGCCTCGTTGGCCCCGTAACCGCTGCCACTGCTGCATACGGATATGGAGGCACACGGACACACGCACACACACACACAGAGACGCACACACACACAGGCATATACACCCACAAACATGATGTGTACAAATATGCTGCCGGAGCATTGTTAACGGATAAGCTGCCAGCTGGGCATTACGGTATGTTAAATTTTATGTGCCTCTCTGCCATGGCAACAGGTCAATTTCGGATGGCATTGCATGGCTTGGAGGCTATCAGTGGCAGAGGTCTTGGTCAGGGGTATGTTTGCTTGTTAATCTGGTTCCTTGTTTTTCTTCCGTTTTTTTTTTTTTTTTTGTCCTGGTACCCGTTGCAGCAACCGCATTTAGTTAAAGCATTGCAAACCCAAAAAGGAAAAAAAGTGAAATTATCGAGGCCGTTAGCGGCATACTCCAACACTCATATACCCTTAAAAGTAAAGTAAAGTTGAATATAAACTATGTTTGCTGCAATTTGAAATACACGTAGAGGATGCTGGTATAGAGTAGGTAGAAGTATCTCATTTAGTTTTCAAGATCTAGGTGTTCATACGGACATACGGAAATTAGTTGATTTTTCAGGCTCTACCGAGCATAGTTCAATCTACAATCAAGATGATTTTGCCTTTCCAAGTAAAGGGTATAGAAATATAAATAAAACAACTGTCGATTTGTTATTTTTTTTTTATTGCCATTGATCGCGGAGCATAGGCAAATATTACGAATCGTAATGATAAATAGATAGAAATTAGAATATTTTAAAGGATAGAATTGTTTAGGCCATAGCCAGCACTCGGATACGTTTATCACAAAACAAATTATGAACGAGTACCTTCAGCACTGCGACCTCCAAGAGTCTATTGTGCGCTCTTACTCACAATCACCTAAAAAACCTTGGTTTGAATACAGATTTGGCCATAATCTGTAGGTTGCTGTTCTCTTTAAAGAGACTTTAATATATTTTTCCCTATACAAAATGGTCATCAGCTGAATACTTTTGTATACAACATTGAATGTGTTTTTATTTAGAATTTGCTCTTTATAAGAAGACAGTCAAATGTAATGAGATTCGAGTGGTAGGTTAGACCAATACAATTCAGAATAGTTCCAATAATCCCAGGAATTTTACTATTGCGTCTTCTTTATTAAAGATATGAGATCTATGGAGCCTTCTTCTGGCTCGAATGTGGAACATCTTTTTTAGCTTTCTGGTATATGATAAAAATATATGTAAATATAATACAGACTTTTCATACTTTTTTACTTTACTTGGGAAAAATGATGAAATATACTAAATATTAAATTGGAATACTTAAAGCGCTGGAATTGTTTTGGCCATAGGAAGCGTTGCAATAGTGTATTCACTTAAAAAACCAGAATCGGATACGGATAGTAATCTATTGATTTATTTTTTCTTTAAAGAGCTAGGAATATATCTGCCTACACAAAATGCTAAGGTTATATTATTAATTAGAGTTCGCTCTTTATAAGAAAAGCTTCAAATATAATGAGATGTGATGTGTGATGTGATGACATAGATTACATGCCATTTGAAAGAGTTCCAATTATCTCAAGATATCTGTTAGATATGTTCTTTTGCATCTTCTTTCTTGCTACTTTTCATTATAGATCATCGAAATTCTAACTTTTTCTATACGGCTTTTCAACTTAGCTAGGTGTTTTTATAAATCATTAGTCCCCCTCTAACCTTTTATATACGATATCGGGAATGGATGGATGAGGAATACACAAAGTTCTATATTATGTATATACAGTACGAAATACATACCGCCAAGTAATGTGCGCATTGTTTTCGAACGATACACCCATCGCTTTCGGATTGCTGCTGCTTCAGAGGGATTCCGATTGTTACTGTTTTAGAGGGAAACGGATTGTTGCTGGTTAAGCGATTTCGCTAAGTAGCCTTATTGCGCAAAACTCTTTACATATTTGCTACAAATTATACTAGCCCACAAAATGCAGTAACTTTTTCCTCAACATACCTTAAATCACTTCTAAAACAACAAAACCCTAAGGTACTGCCAAAAATTAACGCGAATAGGGAACGCGATATCTTTCAAGCCTCTCACATGCTGACCGAAAGCTCACACAAATTCCAAGGTAATCATTTGCGCATTGAGCATACGCATTGCTTTGACCTTGGGAAGAGTATTAAATGTAAGCAAATCTTGCAGAATATCCTTGCCAAAGGAATGCCATGGCAGAGCAACGTTGTCATGACGATGTACGTACATATGGTCATATATGCGTTCCGTTTGCAAATTGATGGGAAAACAGACTAAAAGCCGAACACGTGGGCGCACACAGATACTCTAACACACACATACACACACTCGCATACTCGCATACACGCACACACACAGTTACAGCTTATAGATACTCTTTAAAGGTAGAAATGCCAGCTGATGTCATGTCTCTGTTGTATAAGTAGCTATTAAGTACTTGAGATTCTATTGCCGATACATTTTTCCTATTTATTTTCTAATTGGAGTGTTGTCAACCCTGCAGAAGCGATTTGTTGCAATAGATTTCGTGAGCAGGAAGGATATTTATGTTGATTGCTGCAACCGTTTGTTGCATATCGAATTTATCAATTCCTTGAAAATATCTTAAAGCTAAAAATATGAATACAATATTAATAGTAATGACAGTTCTGGCAGCGATTACAGCGAATTGCATGGAAATTCTTCAGCGTTCTGTTTGGAAAGTATTTCGTGGAACTGTTTGTAGATTTGCAATGAAGGTAGTAATCTTTTTTTTATAATTTGGTGAAGATTGGAAGGGATTCCGACATCAAGCAGTAAAACTCGTTGGGGCCTTAAAGTTATCTAAGAATTAAAAGAGTTGACTGCAGAAGTCGCAAAATTCATTTTTGTCAGCACATTAGGGGATGCCAATATCTCTTGGGTTTTTGAAAATCAGAGATTTGTAAGCATATATATTTCGAATTTAATCGAAATCAATTAAATAAGCGCATAGATTGCATATAAAAATCCTTTCAAAAGATGCGTCGTTTGATTCTGAAAACATCTGAATCGCTTTATGCCAAAGCATGCGGATACGTTTGACTATATCATATATTTTCTAAAGAAAAATCGGTACAAAAGTGCGAGCTTGCGCAAAATTTTGCAGCTTACATGTTTCAAGGATACTTCAGCTCTAATTTGCGTATACTTGGGGCACACTCCGTTGAAATGACTTCATTCGATTCGAAATACAATCCGGTTTAGGTATTGCATGCATTAGGCCGTTAAAAAATGCATCCAGCTGCAAGTTCCGGCCGAAAATACATTTTTAATTAAAAAGGTTAAATTAAATAAGAAAATCTCGCCTACGCCGATGAGAACAAAACTTCACAGAACCACAGTGACTTGCAAAGTATGATCTATTCCCTATATGATGTTTCTCTTAAAATTGGCTTAGAGATAAACTATTGTAAATTGAAAACTATCCACGTAAACTCTCGTCATCAAACTCCACACTCTGTTAACAATCTCAACTTAGAGTTAAGAGATAAGTTTGCAAAGGTAGGTAATATGCTGACTCCGAATGGTGGTACCGTGCGTGAAGTACAGAACCGATTACAGAAAACTAAGTGTACTTTTGATGCGTCTTATCGAGTTCGGAGATGCATCGTCATTAGGAAATCAAACAAGCTGCAAATTTTCAATGCTTG
The DNA here is from genome assembly GCA_035046065.1 of Chymomyza procnemis. Classification (NCBI taxonomy): domain Eukaryota; kingdom Metazoa; phylum Arthropoda; class Insecta; order Diptera; family Drosophilidae; genus Chymomyza; species Chymomyza procnemis. The sequence goes on from JAWNOJ010000021.1 coordinate 22,900,177, forward strand.
CCTTAAGACGGTACTACTGGTAGCGAAACCGGGAATGCTATCAAATATGAGCTGCAATGCTTCGTCAACCGATATCTTACTCGCATAGTCGCTATATTCTGGCAAAGACGAATCTCAAATAAGCGATTATGGTAATTAAGTGGAAAAAAAAGTTTTTAGAAGAAGAAGTTTTTAAATACAGATGGCTGGGACAAACGCTTCGCAGAAACCAGCAAAATCTTGTGCAACCCGCCCTTATCTGGAACACCATTGGTACTAGACGCAGGGGGTACCCTAGAAGTACGTGGAGACATACCCTTATGAACGAAACTAGGAAGTCCATAACTCAATTAAGATATTTAGCTGAGGAGAGACAAATTTGGCAAGTGATAGTAGATAGGCTAAGTTCTCAAAATAACGTTGTGTTTTAATAAGAACATGTCAATAATAATTAAGGGAAAGCGGGATTGCAAGTTTATAGCAATATGTTTGCTTTTGCCTCCTACAAAATGCACAAAATGTAGATTTGAAAGGTTCAGGTCCGTATTTGTTGAGTATTGTAGTTGAAGCTCATGTGAAAGCATGGGTGTTTGGCGAGAAAAGCAAGCAGGCAGCGAAGCCCACTAGTTTACAATAAAAAAAACCTAAAGCAGCAAAATTTACTAAGCGAGGGTGGGCTGGCAACTTTCTCGTCTAAACAGCAAACAATGTAAGCCAAACACGTTAATCTAAGAGCTACTCTCCATTAGTTTTGTAAAAAGTAAATGAAAATAAATAATAAATTTTATTTCGTATTTACTGCGTTTATTTCATCTACTTTTGTTTTCAAACAGCAAATAGGCAAATTGAAGAGCTTTTATTTTATTTTTGTGCAATTGATAAAAATTATTGAATGTTGGTCAAATTAATTCAAACGAAACAAACAGATAATTTTTGTATATGACAGGTGACGGTGCGCGTAATTGCTAAGGCCTCAGGCCATACATGGCAATATGTGGAAAATATATTGCAAAAAATATTTAATTATTTGAATGCGGTAGCAGTTTTTGCAATATTTTGAAATTTGCAAATACAAATAGCACAAAGTTGATGAAATTTTATCAATTTAAAGTGAACTAGGCGGTCATTTGAGTTTCTTGAGCTGAAATAATTTCGATAGATCACAGCCTATTTCGGCATATTTTTCGAAATATCACGCAGAGGGCATATATATTTTTTACGCAGTTCAACATTTCTTACGGGTCTAAAAAGCATTTGATATCGAAAAAATCGGTTGCACATGGAGTTCTTACATATAGGCTTGGTACAGCTTAGTATCTGCTAGTAAAACTGAAGATGGTTCTTTGCTGGAATGCATTATCGTCACGATGTTGCCGCGGAATCATCAATAAGAAATGTTTATTTCATTATCTTTGGATACATGATAAAGCAAGACTTTCTTTCAGCCACTACAAAAAATATTACAGATCACAGATTTAGAAAAATCCGCATAAAACGTTAATGTCATTCGCCTCCAAAAAGATAACTTTTGTACCATTGAACTGTTTCCTTTGAAGACCAATTGAAGATCTTTAAATTTTACAGAAATTTCATTTGTGTTTAGTTTTAAGATTAATGCCGTCGTCCGTAGTGTATTTGCCGTTAAAACCAAAAGGTTGGTTATTCCATTCCCTACAGCTGCCCTGCCATAGCTTCGAGGTGGGCGAAGGAGTTTGCGAGAGATGAGGGACCGGGCCATAAAGAACAATTCATTGGCGAATGTTGGGCTTGATCTAGCCAGCAAACGCATCGGGGCGGCTAAGGCAGTGACTGATGGATCATCGAACATAAAACCAACACGACAAAGCTGTCAGGGTCCCAGTGTCTTCGTTGTGACAAGAAAGACAACACTGAGTTATCCCAATCGTTTTTGATAAATAAATGATTAGTCAAGCGATTTATTGTGAAAAAAAAATTATTTTGTCTTATAGGAGCTATTGTATAGAGACAAATTTATTTTTTTTTTAACTATTTACCCTATAAGAGCTGTACTATTAAGAAAACCGATTAAATCCGTAGGCTAAAATTCTTCTATCAACCGAAATTGGTTGAGATCGTTTACCGATTTGCCTAATGGGAGCTATATAATATACTCAACTGAACATGTTCAAATTTTACGCTGAAGTGCTCTGAATTGTTTCGAACTTTTAAAGTCAATCAATTTGGTAAAGATAAGTTTATAATCAAAAGAAATACATACATCGAATTTTGTGAAAAAAAACCTAATTTTTGAACTGACTGTACTGCTTGGAAACAACAAAAAACTGAGGGGTTTCAACAAAATCTTAACAAATAAACGAATCATTCATTCAAAACTATTCTGATTTTTTCAAATTGGCGCAAAACACTAATATTTGAGTTCCTTTACTTTTCTTATTATTAAGTTTTTGTATATTATATATAATACCCTATATTCGTAATTTAAAAAAAAAAAACTAAAATAATTTAGTGTCCTACAGTTTTTTTTTTCAAAAATTGGTTACTCTAGCTTTTACCACAACTGAGATCATCTATGCATTCCTACAGATGAAAAGATACTTTAGGTAACTTTGGGGGATCTTTTGTACCCCGCAATAAAATTATAAAATTACCTTCTCTAAGTGATCTTAGAACATGCCACGGTATCATTGACTCTAATACAAAAATAAAAACAAATTTTACAAACAACAAACTTTCTTTCATCATTCCTTCTAGAGTAAGTCGTAATTTTGGTCCACTAGCATTAACTTTTTGTAGATCTAATTAAGCGTTACAGGATCCTTTTCGTGTGTTATGCGTAAATTATAATAACCTCTATGATTTCCTCTCTTTTGAACGGTCTATCCAATTCATGTCTTTATCTAACTTATCTCTTCTTGATTCCCCAAATCGAGTTTCTTTGACCAATCACGAACTATAAAAACTCAACATAATAAATAAATAAATAAATAATACAGGGTGCACCATTTCTTATGTCGGTATTTCTATATTGCACAACATAAACATTTGACAATCGATTGACTTGACTTCAAATGTTTTGGAAACATCAATTCAGTACAATTTCAACCATGTATGGCTTCACACCTAAAGAACGCTTCGAAATAGTTATTTGATACATTGACAACAGCCTTTCAGTTATCCTAACTCAACGTGCAATCCGTCGAAAATATCATGGCGACATTGAATGGCCACCTAGATCTCCGGATTTGACCCCTCGGACTTCTTTTCGTGCCGAAATCATTGCTATACCAATCGGGATCCTCGAAAAGGTAATGAAAAACATCAAATCATATTTTGCTGTGGTCAATAAAGGCGACCACTTGCTCGATGTTGTGTTCAAAAGCTAGTCTGAATAATTTGTAATGGATGAAATTGCATAAAAATACCTCACATTTAGAAGAAGACAAAGCAAAATGACTTGGCCACATGCGCTTCTTTTCACACACACGCGCAGCTTTACTCAAAGCGCTTTATATTTTACAACAAAATTTAAAAATGACTTTATTACTATTTAAAAACTCTTTTGTCAAAATATTAATTCGCAACATCAGTCATTTTGAAACAATAAATGTTTCGGTAAAAGCACGCTCTCTGTGCAAAAAAAAAAGCGAAATAGCAAATATTTCAGGCAGGCATGTGTACCTTTTCACACTCACGCAAGGTAAATATGTACGCAGCTCTCGCGCTTTTCAACGACATTTTTTATTGCGCATTTTTTATGCGATTTAAATATTTATTTTGCGCAAAAAAAAAATGCACAAATACGCGGAAAACGTTGTTAATAATTGCACTTGTTGGTTATGTATTTGCACATTTAAACAATTTTATGTATTTAAAGCTTGGCTTTCAAGGTTGAAGACAAAAAAAAATGGCGCGAGAAAAAAAGCACCAGCGCATTTTTTGCACACATTGAAATTTGCATATATCAATGCGTTCATTAGCATTTATTGCACTTTTTTTATTGATAAATGAAAACACTTTCTATGAAATTATATTATTTGCATAATAATTTGATGTTTTAACACTTTGCACTTGTCTGACGACGAAGATCAAAGCATAACTTAAGAGAGTGCCAAAGAGAGAGCGCCATTTTGTTGCAGCTGGCATGCGCTCTTACTTGTTGCTTGCAATATTTGATTTATTTAAATATTAGCACACATCTGCCAATAACAATAATATAATTGTTAAAATTTTAACAAACTATTTTTAAGTATTTCAATAATTTGCAGAGCGGCACCGAGCACGCAAAAAGTTTATGCTCTCTTTGTTGCTTCTGCTTCAGTAGAAGGGCTAAGGGTTTTATAGTGAAAAAAGCGCTCAAATGTGAAGATTTGCGTTTAAAGTGCAAAATAGTAAGCACAAATTTTCAAATTATTGTTTTTGTATTTAAATATTGTATATATGTATGAAGCAAAAGTTTGAACTATGACGGCAGCAGACGAAGAATCCCTAAGAATCTTTTAAAGAAAAATACTGCGAAAAACGTTTGGGCCAAAGATAAATGAACGCGGTGACTACATTCCAAGCAACAATGACGAATTGTTGAGCTTAAGCCAGTCGGCGGCACCACAATTGTTGGAGCCACAACTGCTGCACATCATGGTTGTTCTATTTAGGAATGAAAAAGTTAGTAACTATGGCTCTATACCGATCACCACTGACTGTAACGTTCAAAAACGAAGAATTACGCAGCAATGATTCCACCAGCTCATAAATCGCATCAAACAGTCAGTTTTTCCCACTTGAGCATGAGAAATAATGCATTAACCTAGTCAATCCCATATAAAACCCCCCTAACCTATGCCACTGCTCTCTCTCTGTTCTGCTTTCGCCTACATGCCCAGTGCTGCCAACCCGTGCGGTTACCAAGAGTAGCTGCAGCAGCTAACGGGCGATGCCCACATCTGGCAACGCTTCGAAGCCGAAAAAAAAAATTGCAAAAACAAAGAAAATAATTTAAACCGCTTAAAAAAATTTCTATAATTAATTATGTGCAGTTTGTAAGTTTTAAATAAAATATTTTCATTATTTGTTTTACGTTTAGTATGCTGGCATTTTTTATTTTTTAATAAACTTTATGTAAATAGTTTATTGTTTTGTGCGCGTGTGTAGAGCGCCCGCAGCCATACTGTGCAACTTTTATTTATTTAATTTACAAAAAAAAAAAGACGAAGCGAAATATTTAATTAAAAACAAGCTTGAATAAATAGAATAGTTGTAAAATATACAGCATATTGTTACAGCTACAAGCGTTGGCAATGTTTGCCATTTTTTTTTACAAAAAGGTATAAGTCCATAAATAATTATATTAATATTTTTCATATTATTATTTATTAGCTTTTAGGTTAAACAAAAAAAAGTTAACAAAATGCCGCGGAACTTAAAAAAGTGCTCTAGTCTTAGTTAAGTTGACTGCAATTTTTTTCGAAATCAAACGAAAGTTCTGTAATTGGGGCCACAGTCACAGTGGTCAACCCACTGCTCGCTTGGTTGCAAAATAAAAATATTTCAGCCTCTTGTTGCTTTTGCTAAATAATAATAAATAGCATTTAAACATTTCATCATTTAAATGAAAGCATCTCATGCAAATTTAATACAAATATATCAAATATATAAACTTCACATTGTTATGCCAATAATATTCCAATTGGAATTTGTAAAACAAAACGTTGTCCTTGAAAAATTATTTTTAATTAATTTCACTTATTGCCTAATTTAAGCATCCTGTTTTGTTGCCAACAAATAAACAAATAATAATAATATTTGTACTTAAATAAAATTAAATGAAATTTAACTACGTAAACGAATTAAATAAATCCCTTACCCATTCTGGAATACCAAGGTTCATTTGCATATTGTTTGGAATATTTTCGTTTATATGCAAAAGTAAAAATAATAAATAAATTATACAAATATTCAATTATCATAGATATTTCCTGCCCCACCAACAATTGGGATTATTATTTTCGTAAAACTTTTACGTTGGAATTTCTGTGTAGGATGTTGGTCAGCTTTGGCTGCTGGCCAATCTCATTATTATTATTTACCGTGAGTTAATGACATATTATATTACCTGGAAATAAACCTTAATTTACATTGATGCTTACGTTCCAAACTTGTGTATCATATGTTCATGTAATTTAACAACAAACAGTACGAACACAGTGATTGTCTGGATACATAACCGATGGCAAAAGCGAGGGCGGTTACAAAATTAGCTGATTGAAAAAAGTAAGCGAAGCCTAACAATCTGCAGTGTTGCGGAAGAATGCCGCTCAACGAATTTCCAACTGACTTTTATTCAAAGGATTAACTTTTTTCTAAACTGGGAAACTCGTAATACTCGTCGCATTCAAAGGATTGGTTTTGATAAACTATGAAACGCGGATTCTTCGTTGGAGACAGCAAAATATGGTATAGTTAAGCCGAAATGGGCTGGATAATCTAACTTTTTTTTTCAAGGGTTGTGTTTTTTCTAAGTTAAGGAACTCGAAATCTTGGGTAGGCAAAATTAAAACAAAACTAGATTTTTATTCAAAGAATTTATTTTTACTAATTTGAAGAACTCTACTTGTTCGAGCTCGAAAATCGATTTGGTTGTTCGGACAGTTTACTTTTTCAAAAACTACATAAAGTAACATAAGACAACTTAAAAAACATCAGTTGATTAGGGATTCATTTTCAACAATTTAGAGCGAGTTCCCGATAACTCTATATACGTTGCCTTTTCTATCATAAAATATATTTGTGACCGTAAAAATTCCAGCCGATCTGAGTTCGACATTTGAAAAGAGCAATAAATATCGGGAATCTTTTTTAAGAATATAATGTCGAAAATTCAAAGAAGTCTGGAAACCGCTTTTGATGGCCAACCTCGAAAATTAGTTCAATAAGTTGCAGCGTTGATCGTAACACGCCCCAAAAACTATGGTTGACAGCCAAGCCGCTGGTAGAGTCGATTTGACTCGGCGTGCAGTTGCGTTCTGGAACGCTACTGTTACCCAGAAAATAGAAGAGTTGATAGATGCATCTCGCATCAAACCAAGGGAGATGTGCGTGCCCAGTACTATTCCTTTGGAATTGGCACCAAAGAACAATCAGCTTCAGAGATGAAGAGAAGAACTTCTGGCAGAGTTTCTTCTTTGACAGTGGTGTCAGTGTGGGCGGCAGATTTTCCACAGGAAAACATATAGATGTTGCCTCACGGTAGATCTACTTCTCGCGAGCTTGGAGCTGCAATGTGCATTCTGCGCTAATGCAGACTATCTGCTGTTCATCCAGGAAGGCAACGGGCGCGCAGTTCTAAAAACTAAAGGGCAGCGAACTGATATACACCGTAGGTGCTTCCCCAAGAGTCGAATTTGTTGCATGTTGAAGGGCACACTGTCTGCCAATAGGAAGCAACTGCTTCATTTTGCTGCAGCAAGTCTACCATATGCAGTGAATTATCGTTATCTCTGCAAACAGAACCCAAGGTCGGTGGTTCGATTCCGTCCGGCAAATTGAGATTATGTATCTATGAAAATCTCTCCTATTTTAAACTACCGCCGTTCCGATTTGGCTACAAACTGTAGATCAAAGTTTGGTTTGAATATCTTTTTATATAGATATGCCCGTGCTCCAACTACTACTTTTAGCTCTTTCATCCGTTTGAGCTATCAAGGGAAATAACTTTACTTTTATGTCATTATCTCTATCCAGTTGTCGATTTTCCACAATTTTGAAACTTGAGTTTCACACCCACGAAGTGCGAAAAAAAAGAGCAAAAAATGTGAAGCAAAAGTTGCACTCCTACATTGGCGCTATAAATAAAAAGCCGACTTATCCTCAATGGGTTTCCATCCTCTTATTATAAATAAATATAAATTATTTACGAATAAAACTTTCTGGAATGAAGGGTGGGGCAAAAAAAACACACCCGTATTTATGTGAATTTTTTACTTTGTTGCCAAAGAGTAATATTTTTTCAGCTGCATTATAAAGCGGAGAATGCAAAAAAAAAAAAGTTGTGGGTGTACTTGGCCATAATACCGTGGAGGAATCAAGTTAGTCAAGGTTGGGTAGGTGGATCTGGCATATTGCAATAATTAAGACCGCAATTTAAGCCTAATTAGCGAATGAAAAACAACACAAACAGCGCAGCACTGTTAATGGGCAGCAATGAAGCAATGTCCGAAGACACTGAAAGAAACGCTTGTCTAGATCTGGTAGAGTAAAAGTTTGCATCTAGTTGGCTTGGAAATTAGAGCATTTGAAATTTTAACTTCTGCCTAGAAAACGTAAAAAATCTATTTAATAAAAATATAGACCAAAATTTACTTTTATTGGTAAGTCTGTGAATGTTCAAATATTATATCGCTAAGTCATAGACGTTATTGGTAAATTTGGAGCATCCAAACGATTATTGGGTGCTCTCGGCCTATATGTTCGCACTTTTCGCAGATCTCTTAACGATGCTGTAAGCTTCTATGTTTCGTTTGCTATTAAATATATTCAGGATGCCCTAAGTCTGTATTTGCGTTGGTCTCTGCAGGGTGCTTTAGGCCGCTAAGATGCTTATTTGCGTAGATCTCTTAAGGGCGCTCGAAACCTCTGCAATCCGTCTTTGCGTAGATCTTTTCAGAGTACTATAAGTCTATATCTTCCGTCTTTGCGTAGATCTTTTCAGGGTTCTCTAAGCCTCTATGTTCCGTCTTTCCATATATATCTTCAAGCCTCTAAAATCCGTCTTTGCGTAGAACTCTGCAGGGTTGTCTAAGCCTTTCTTTTTCGTCTTTCCGTGCATCTCATTGATTTGGATATATTCAAAAGCTGTTTTCAGTTTCTTATATCAATTCTTAGCAGATACATGTGTGTATGTAGGTTCGATCATCGTGGAATTAGACGTATAGACCATCTGTACTTCGAAAATCGAAGTAATTATCCCAAAATTGTTAAAAATATCAATGCTGCTTTTGTCAAGAAACATTTTTAATACAGTTCTAAAATCGCATAATTTTTTGCGGGGGCTTAAGAAATCAAACATAGAGAGGTACTTTTTAAGGTTGTTCATAAAATTTATACCTTCTTCTGGAGACCAAATTACACAAAATACTGCTGGAAAATCGTTACAGATGCTAAGAACTGCGAAACGAGTTCAAGAATATATTTTGAATAAAAAAGAGCACAATTTTTTAGGCTGCAGCAAAGCAGGAAATTTTCTTTTGGAACTAACAGCTGACAAGACCGTATAAAATTTAATTCTTTTTTAGATTTTGAGTATGTCACAAAGTTGAATAGCAGAATAAGCCAGATTATCGCAAAAATCTATCTATTTATATAGATAGTAATGTATAGATTACAGAAATCTTTCGCTGAAATCAGTGAAGTTAGTTTTCGAAATTTTGAAGCGATCTGGACAATAGATTCGGTTATACAGAAAATTTGTTAATTTTTTCTTTTAACACTTAAATAAATTGATTTATTCCTATCTATGATATAGTCGTCATAACTATGAAATGTAAGCATAGAAATATTTCCCTTTATAGCTGTACGAAGAGCAACTACAACTCTTAGCCGAATAAGAACGGCGTGTCTTTAGTTAATCGGAACTTACTCAGGCAAATAGCGTCTAATTATTTGCTGTAGGGTGGAATTTGCACCACCGACCTTTCAATTTAGAGGCAGGTACGTCAACACTACGCTACTTAGGTTCCGGAATAACTTTTAGTTCAATGAAAATAAGCGAAAAAACGCTTGATCTAGACAAAATTGCACATACAGAATGATCTTACTTATGGTTATGAGAAGCATCCAAGAAGTTTAAAACGCAGAAGGTGATCTTCAGCTGCCTTGGCAGCCATCTCGCTTCGTAAGTTAAATCATTTATCTCGAATTTCAAGAGTACTACAAATAAGTTTCGATTATATAAAATAATCTTCAAAATAGCTTTAAAATATTTTCAAAGTTTTCAATGTTCTCCCAAAAATGATCTCAAAATAGCTTTTTATTTCATATAAATTTCTTACGATGCATAGTTTTTGCCAAGTTAAAATCCATTTTTACTGTACAATCTTTGTACTTTAAGTTTGAAAATAAGTGCTATGTGCTAACTAAATAATTTGATTTTTTTTAGATCATTCAAAATTATATTAAAAAGCTGTTTATTTCATATAAATTACTTAAGTTCGTTTTTCCAAGTCAAAAGCTATTTTTACTGCAGAATCTTTGAACTTTAAACTGCCCGATTTAAGAGTTAATTTCGAACTAGAAAATGTATACTGCTTTCGCGATATAAAACACAAAAATAAACATAGCTTGTTTGCCATAAGTCTTACAACTTAAGTTGGCCACTACAGCGCGTTATCGGGTAAGAGCCAACTTCAGCAGCTCTCGCCAGGTTACTCCAAAAATAGATAGTTCCAACTCCACTTGTTCTTTCCAACTGAGTACTTCTCCACTTGCTTATTCCAGCTGAGTAACAACAGCTACAGCTATTTTTCCAGCTGGTAACTGCAAGGGTAGTTAGCTCAGGTTTCCATCTGAGTTCTTCTTCGCTTGAATAAATAAACTCCCAAAAGCCTCCTCCTGAAATATGAAAAACATTCTGGATATGCCGAAAGTTTGCAGAATATTTCTTCCCATATCGACAGACATTCAGTTATTTTTTTCAGTGTTTTATTACAATCCAATTAGATGCCATTTTCCGAAACGAAATCAACTCCAACATTGAGAGTATTAATAAAGTCACGTAGCATGCCAACATGTTTACGAAACAATAATTAAGTTAATCTGGTTTGCTGTTTAACGTTAATCAAATGTAAAAATATTTTTAAAATTTTAAAATTGAACAGAACGTAAAAAATTTGACTTATTTTTTTTTTTAAAATTAAGGTAAGAGTAGTTTTTTTTCGCAGTGTAGGGCACAAACACCTGTCGGTCACTTTGCTGACAGACGGAACTTGGTCGTAGCACCATGAAGAGTTGCACGTTATTTATAGCGATAATTAGAGTCGCTGGAGCAAAGTGTTTGAGAGGAGAGAGTGTTTGTGCTGCTGCGCCAGGCAGCAGATATTAGCCAACAGGCGGACACGTTCCTTATGCGCTTAGACGCCTCTTGGGGGGCGTCAATTTTGCTGTTTTTAACGCGATTTCCGCAGCACACCGAACTAATCATTTTATTTTTTTAGTTAAACAGCACGTGCCATGGCTGATCCAAAGGTGCTCAAGGATGATATAACTTGGATTGAAATACCATCAGTTGAGGAAACTAATAAAGCTACTGCTAGTGCTAATCTTTCAGATCCGAATATACCATATGAGCCAATTATCGAAACACTTTCACGGGAGCAGTTGGCGGAACGTCTGGCGGAGTATAAATCGAAATATGGTGTGCTTATCAAGCGCTTTGTGGACATAGCAGGACACCAGGATAGTCTGAATTTTATAAAAGAGAATGGCGAATTTCTATTACCCGAGGCAGTTTTTTGTGCCATCGAACTAACCGGCGCCCTGGCGGATAAGTATAAATTTAAAGAAATGGAAGTGGGTTTGCGTCAAGTTGTCACACTGCAGCACATCTTCGAAATGAGTCGTACCGAACGACAACATCCAAGACGCTGTGCTTTGAAATTTTACGATGAGATCAGCAGGGAGGGTACTGCATATACCATAACGTTTAGAGAGAAATGGAAAAAATTGGCCAAGGACTTGAAGCAAAAGATATTGTTTGAGGGACCCAGATTGGTGGATGGCAGCAAACTGCAAATGAAAGTACCCAATATGGGTAATTCATTTGTAAAAAAACCGCTCAAAACGGATTCAAACAAATCGGAGACGGAACAGACGGCATCAGCGCGCTCGTCAAAGGTTCAGTCGGCGCCAACCAAGTTAGCGTCAACCAGATCCCCAGTCAAGTCGCGTACAGTGAAATTGGATATAGTTGAGCCAAACCAGTCGACTTCGGGCCAATCGACATTAGGTCAGACGCCATCAGTTACGTCGACGCCCGGTCAGTCGCTTTCATCCCAGTCCACGCCAGTGCAGTTCACATCATACCAGTCAACGCCAGTGCCGTCGACCACATTCCAGTCAATGCCAGTACAGTCGACCACATTCCAGTCGACGCCAGCCAGACCGACCAAATCATTTGCAGCAGTGCAGCCCGCCACAACCAAATCGATGACAGGCAAATCGTTTAAAGCTAGCCAGTCCACGGCCAAATTACGTTCAGCCAAAATGCTATCATCGCCCACAAAGGCAACCCACTCTGATGCAACCATATTGAAAACTACTTCAGGCCATGAGACCGCAGCTACAACAGCAACAAGCACAACGAATCTTATGTCGCCGCATTTAAGAAAGTTACCGCTCGGGCCAGGTGGACTCGATCCTAATGAAGTCTTTAAGCAGCTACCCGAGCACATACGCAACTGCATAGCCAATGGTGATGCAAATGAATTACGTCAAATTCTTTCCAAGATGCCACAAGCCGAAGCCACATATTATATGCATCGTTGCATTGGCTCAGGCCTTTGGGTGGTTCCGAGTTCGAAGAAATCTTACAGAAAGTAATTTCCATTTAATTGTATTTAATCTCTTAATTGTCATTAAAAGGCCAATGTTTGCTGCACTTACTCCTTGCCTCATTGCTAGTGAGTAGTGTTTGTTAGCTGCTGCTGCCTGCTGTCCGCTCCAGCTAGCTTAAGTACCGTGACGCACATAAAGTTGGCAATTGGCGTTGACATTGAGGCCAAGTAAGCTTACCGCAAAATTTTAGTATCATTTTTATGTTGCACGAAACATGAAATGCTGCGGTAAATGTTTATGACAAAGTTGCAACCAGTTGCAGGTTAAATGTCAGGCATTGTGCAACTTGGGGCGAAGGGTGAAACCAATGTTATAAGAAATGAAATGGTTGCCAATTATATGCTCTCTCTGTGGTTTGTGGTGGACAGTTGATGAGCCAAATGGTATGCAGGGATTTCTAATGCGATTGCAGAGACACTGTCAGGAAAGTTGTACACATTTTTTTGTTTAATTAAATCGCAGGAGTTTGCTTAAGGTCGTGAAGGTGGAAGTATTCCTGGGTTAAGGCAATATGTATATGATTTCTTTAAGTTGGTGTTGGAGCAAAGGGCTTCTTCAATTGCCATGTTTTATCAGACTCTATTTTGGAATGCCTTTCGCCATTAGTTTCAACTCACACTTAGGTACCGCATTTCCGCCTCATTGTATGCTCTCTATGTGGTACGAGATCTTCGAAATCTAAGCCCTGTTTGATAAAAGGGAAACCGCCTTTATGGAGCATGTGGCCCATCGACAATTAAAAAAAAAATAGCAAATTATCACTTCCAATAATCATATGGTTTTCTCATTTCGTCTTTCTCCAGGAGCCTTCAATTGCCAACTTCCATCAAACTTTATTTTGAAATATATTACTCAATCCGTTGCAGCTTGAACCCAGAGACTGCATATCCGCCTCTGTGGACCTGCTTCAGCTGCTGTGTGCCCTTCGACATTTACGCTTCTTTGAATTAAAGGCTTTCCAGCGCATTGCTTGCTTGCTTGGCTAAAATCTTACCTTCTTTGTGGAGCTTATGACCAATCCATAAATAAAAAAAAAACAGCACGTCCTCAATTGCCATCTTCCATCAAACTCTGTTTTGGGAATATATTTCTCAATTCGTTGCAGCCAAATCCCAGGGTTGGCATTCGTTCCAGCTTAAACCCAGCGACTGCATTTCCGCCACTGCGCCACCTTGACCAAGTGGTACATGGTCCTTGAAATCTACACCCCGTTTGATTGCTTGCTTGGCAGCATGTGGCTGGTCCACTTCCACTTCCACTGCCTTCTTCTTATTTCGTTTGCAATATCAGTTTGCTTTTTGCTGTATTAAGCAGCAGCTCATTAGAGGAAAACTACGCCTTAGGCAGCCTGCATTCGCTTGGTCAGTGCAATTGATACCTTCCACATACTGCAGCCGTACAGCAGTTTGGGTTTCTCATTAGAGCTGAAAATGCGTATTTTGCGTATTTTTGGTGAACGCTAATGATGTTGCTTTGTCATGTGAATACAAGAATACCAAATGCGGATTTGGTCTTGTTGATTTGATTTGCAACGTCCAGTTAGTTCAGCTCCTCCAACGTCCATAAGCTAAACACGCGGAGGGAGGGAGCATTCATTACTTGAGACTAGCTGGGTTTGAGCTCTAGCTTAGCGAATGCGCCATAACCAAGAGATCGGGTTAGAGGTTGGGCGATAGTCAGCATGCCTGCCTAACACTACTTAGCTCTTCTTGATCAGCGTCATCAATTTACTCGGTACTCCTCTAGTGGCGCAGTGCTGCCCAAATGAACTCACGATTCACACTGTCTATCAAAATCAATAAACAAAAGTTGTGGCTGGGATTTAAACTCCACAATCTGCTCCTTAATTTCCGAGTATAATTGGAGTGATGATCTAGCTATCGGTAAATTACTAATTCCTCTCCAATTATTGCAGTTCTCGGTTGGGTAGTGTAGTACTCGCTTCTAAACCCGAAGATCGTTGAGTTGATTCCAGCCTGGAGCACTGGCTTAGCTAGCAAATAGACGCTAGTAAATTTTTAATTAAAGAAACCACCATTCGGACTCGATTCCCCTTTATCAAACTACTTATAGAGATATCTCCTCGCTTCGCCTTTGGAACGATGATCATTGTCGGGGGAAAATTGTATTTTATGTATTTATTGCAGTTCTGTACGACGCCTTTCTTTGAAAACTTAACGATATTTTCATTCATTAGAGAAGCCTCTTGCTCCCAGGATCTCGCTACAAGCGGAGCGTCGTCTGTGAATTTATGGCCTAAGCCGAAAAGAAAAGAAGTTATTCAAGAGATCGTCTTTTACTTCTTAAGTGTCTTAGAATAAGTATTCTAAGCAATCATTCAGATTTATGATGATATCAATATCGGTCAATATCGCGACAATTTAGACTAAGCACCCCAACTCCCAATGGAGTCCACGCAGCTCCATCCCAAGGCTGCATTCAACTTTGGCAGGCACACAGAGCTGTGCAGAGAACACAAATGGAATACTCAAAAAATATGAGTTGGGTATTGAAAGCGCTAAGCCTGCATGCATGGATTCCAACCCCATAATGTTCGAATAGTTCTTAGTACAGTGGAGAGTTGAGGTCTATAATTGACGCTCAAAAAAAGTTTTCAAAGATATGAACCAGCAAAGCTGCTATTGGTGTAGAGGATTGAGCTCTATATATAGCGATAAATTACTTGGAAAATCTCAAAGCTTAGATTATATATGTTTCCTAGAGAGTTTAAACTAACAAAATCTGGGCGTTTCAGATGTAGGATGTACAAGGCGATAATCTGCCAATAATTTGGAGATCGTTAGCTATAAAAGTTTTTCAGAACACGTTTGCCACACATGGCTCCAAATGCATTAACAAATCATGTTACCAAAGACAACGAAACGGAAACAGGACATTTCTCTAACGTCCTAGACCTCATTCTGCCGGAGAAACAGAGAGCTGCAAATCTCGTATTTCTTGAGATACGCTGAAGCACTTTACGATTGCTTGCTATATCAGCAAGCGTCACATCGTGTATTTTTCGCAATACCCTAAAGCTGACCTACAAACGCCATTGCCTGTGAAGGATTATTAGAACCAGCTTTTTCGACATCCTGTTAAAGAATGTAAAGAAACGAAAAAAAAACCCCCATACAGCTATCACTCTTTGCTTCAGGATGGCCAAATTTTTATTCAATTTTGTATTTACTTTGCGTTTTAGCACTTTGTGCAATGTCAACGTAAATATGGCTTATAAAGGTGTCCAAATGTACGCATGAGCTTTACGGTCCCCAACCAAGACCAGGAATAAAACCAACAACCATTTGCCAAGCACAGTGGAAATATAATAAAATACATATACAATATATACATAATATATATATATATTGTGTGTGGGTGTGTGTATTTACGTTTATATAAGTAAATTGTTGCTTGTTGATTTTGTTGCTGTTTGACTGCTGCTGCTGCTGCTGCTGCTGCTACCTGGTCCTGGATAAAGGCAACACATTGTGGCATTCAAAGCAGAAAATATGCCACACTTCCGGTTTTTCATTTGTCGACGCCATATTTGCAACAGTTGCTGTTGTTGTTGTTGCTTCACTTATTGTTGTTGTAATTCCCATTGTCGCGCTCTGCCCAGGTGTGATAAATCCCCCCTTCACACTCCGCGTACACACACACACACACGCGACAAGTCGTGCAGCCAGATACACACAGACGCACAGTTACACGCACGCACACACACAACGCCGCATCGCACAGTGGTCAAAAAATACAAATAACTGGTTAGAAATTAGATCCTTCCTAGGTCATTTAAGCGTCAATACGACTTCGAAAGACTGCTTGATAAAATTCCTTAACTATTTCTTGTCTATGCTTTCCAAGCATTGCCTAACATGCTCAATGGGATTTGGGTCTGAACGGGGTTGTTCGGGAGGACTTGAGAAGCTTACAGCCACTGGCTTCTTAGATCTTAGCTTCTGCCTAAGGGATAACGAGAGTTTATGATCATTGTATTAGGTCTGAATATTGAGTACAGGATTTGAGATGTTTACGACACTTCTGCATTAGGGATGACAAGAGTTCCTGATCATTGACTTGCTGATGAAAAACGCATTTCACATTTGACCTTAAATTTTACAACACTAGACAGAATTTCGGAACTCAAAATATGCTTCCATAAGTTTGTACGTAAATTTTTTGCTGCTGCAGCGTTTCTCAGCCCTTAAAATACTATGTTTCCACCATCATGCCCATTCATTCCAATTACTTTTGTTGTATTCATTGAATTTGCGCCAATTTTTCGAGGATCTATCGTATAACTAAGCTTCGTCAACGTTTAAAATGTTATTCCGAATCGTTTCGAGGTTCATGTCAAATTGCGAACGCTAGCCTCCTTTTGCTGCAAAACTTTAAATACCAGCATCCAGGTAGGAGGCACATTTTTGTCTTCTTGCCAGCTCGACGTTAGAGAATTTCGCTTAAGTCAAAATTTTTCGATTGACGATCACGAATAAATCCTACCCAAAATTTAATATTCAAAGAGTTAGATTTTCGTATTGTCTTCCCAATTTTCCTAAAGCATTAATGAAAGTCATCAACAATTTTTTGGGATTCAAAGTGGAAAATTCATAGTGTTGGAATAATTTTTGTGTTCACTGTATATACGCTTCGATTGCAATGAGACTTTTACTCCAATGCTGCTCTTTGTTCTCTCTGACTGAGAAGCTTCAGCTGATGCAAATTTTGTGATTGAACTATTCTCAAGAGAAAGGCCCAGACACCCTTGCCATAAAATCTCTCCGTATCGCGAACCAACTTATTCAATATATTGATATTTTTATTGAAAATTTAACCGCCTACGAATTTCAATATTCGTTTTTGTAGCTCTACATTTCCAATAGTTGTTCCTTACAAATAATCTACTAAAAAACTTATGCAGCAAAGAAACAACGAAAGGAATAAGATTATTCTCTATTATCTTCACTTAAAAGAGACGTCCTTGCCCAGGCCTTTGATCGTAATATTTATCGTGTCTGTTTGTCGCTATTTCGCTTCAACTTCATAGTCCCAAGCACTTTGCATTGTAATCGACCCTAGTCAACCAACTCGATGTCAGTCACACTCTGCTTTCATATCCCAAAGTCAACAATCCAATTTACACCAAATGTTCACAGACTCACCGATCATAAAACAATTAATAAAATTTTCGAAATAATTTAGAGTAAAAAATAATGAATATTCTCTAAGGGTATAAGTGTGCCATGACTTTTACTTTCTTCTCATTGCTATTCAGAGTTTTAGAACTTTTATTTCGTTTTCGTCAGTCGATTAAACAAATTTTATGAAAGAAACAAAAATTTTAGTAATAATTACCTTTCTGCTTCTTAAAATTTTCAAAAATGTCGAACACGCAAGCAGATAAAGATGCTTCAGCGAAGTCGCCAATTGATGAACGAGTGCGCGAGCTCATCAAACACTATGCCACAATCAACAATATCAAATTGGAGACGGATGCAGTTGAAACGAACTTGGAGTTGGTCTCAAACTGTTTGGAGGCTGTAACCGCTAGCTATCTTAGACAGATGGACAAGTTCATAAATTTTTCTAAAAAAATGCATAATTTCTCGGGCTCACATGAAGTTAAGAGCAAGACTCAAGATTTGCTACCGGATACTCAAAGAGAAATAGGTGATTGCGCGGAACTGGACGCTAGAGATGAAAAGCGTTGCGATATGGAATCAAAGAGCGACTCACTGTTGTGGAAGAATTGTTGGGAGCAAAATCTACTGGAGCACAACAATGACTTAAAAGACCTGCAGGTACAGAACGAAAAATTAGAAGTCCAATTGGAGCAATATGGTGGCTATATGCGATGGTTAATGCAGCAATTTTCCATTGATTTTGAGTCCATAGAGCAACAGTGTGAGGGTAATGTCTCCCAATACATGAGTCTGGCTATGGGGCAGGTACATCGTAAGTTGAAGGAACTCTTTAAGGTGAACGAGTTGACTGAAGAGCAACTTAAGAAAGACGACGGAAAGCATAAGAATCAAGTCCAGGAGCTACAAGAACAGCTAAGACTTGAACGACATGAGCATACCAGACGCTTTAAGCTACAGCAGGAAGGCCTTAAAGAGGTAGAGAGAGAAAATAGTGAACTAAAGGATGAGAATTATCAGCTCAACACTTGGGTAGATACCCTTACCGGTGAGAATATAGAACTCAGAAAACAATACAAAGAACTGAATAGAAAACGGGAAGCGCTAGAGGGCGAAATTTGTCTTATACGAGAACGGGAAGACATTGCTGTCCAGTTTAATGAAATTGAAAAATATGGCAATATATCAACGCTGAGTCAAGAGATTCAGACTCTCAATACGTATATAAAAAAGCTGAAGGAAGAGAATAGCGAGCTACAGAAGACAGCACACAAAGCCGAGACTGAGTGTGTTGACAAAAACCGTTCAATAAAATTGTTAAAAGAAGAAAAAGCTCGGCTCGAAAAGCGCTTAGATACATTTGAAAAGCAAAAGGCCCAAGAATTCAGACATGTGACAAATGTGATTTTCAAGCAGGACAAAAAGTTAGCGAGCTACAAAGACCATCTCAACGAAAAAGATGCCCAGCTAAGTGCAGCAGAGACTCAAAGAAAATGCGAGGTGCAGCAGCTAGTCGCTCGCGTGCGGAGGCAAGAACGAGAATTAAGAGAAAAAGATCAGTTAATAAGAAATGAACAGAGAAGCTATAAGTTATCCAATATTCCCATAGTTATAGGCTTGTTTGTTCTTGTGCTTATAATAATTGACTACATTACTTGTCCCCATGAAAACCATCACCTTAAATATTATTAAAAAAAAAAAAACAAGGCAGCGAGTGCTTTCGGCGCTTCCAAAAAGGAAGATTTTGCCGTCGGAGGCAAATAACATCTTGTCCTGCCCAAACAATATAAAAGAGAGAAAATGGTTTTCACATTAACAGACTGAATGCGTTTCTTGGTATACCAGACGCCGAACTAAGCACTTTGGACTTGCATGGGACCCAATCAATGATCTCCTCAAGAAACAAAATCCATACCATTCGAGGGTCACCCCAACTAAACAATAGTTCTCGGCTGGATACAAATAGTAACGCAGCATCTTCTCATTACCACCAATTATTGATGATTTCTCTCTCCTGCACACACACACACACATACGCTATCTCCGCTACGGAAATATTGATGGCTTCCTTATATTTTCTCTTCATAAACCATTTTTGTAAGTTGCGCTCCGTTTAAGAACTTCCGATTTCAATAATCTGTAACATTTTGATTCTATTGAAGGTATCATCGCTGTCTCTTCACAAACACGAATAGTGTTGAAATTGTATTGGTCATCCTTTATCAAAATAAAAATCCATCGGATTTGGACGTGCCTTCTTCTGGCCATATTGCTATCAAGGCGGCAGGCAGCACATATGAACAGCAAAATCTACGGAAACGATTCGTATCTGATTTATCCTTATCCCTTTTGTAAGTTGCGCTCCGCTTAGGAACGTTCCCTTCTCAATGACAACAACGCTTTTTGCAGCAGGAAAAAGAGAAGAGCATAAACAATTGCCTTATTCAAAGTGTTCCGATATTTGGCTTGCTCAAATGCGTAGAGTAGATCTCTCAGGTGCGGAATCAATTTAAGAGCATAACTTTCATCCTGAGACCTAGCAGCTATACTGGAAAGCTTATAGCTACTAGAGTGCAGGGAAGAGTGACATAACCTGAGAACAATCCAAGTAAATGCTGGAAGAGCGAAAAGGAATTTCTGGCGAGAACTCTTCGGAGATAAAATCAATGAAACGTAGTAAAGAGCAGAACTCTGAGGCATTGATTGAGAGAATGCGTGTGAAGAGATTTAAGCAGCTGCGGCCGCAACTTAAGAGCATGAACAAAGTCCTCTTGATGGCAATGAAAATATTTAAGTAGATCGTAAATTCATTATTAAAAGTTTTGTTAACATATTCCATGTATATGTAATTGTAGAATAAATAGTGAATTAAAATCCAAAACCCAAAACTACTGTAATTCGCGAGCAAACATTTCGCAGCATTCAAGGAATTTAGCGTTAAACTGATAATATCCGTTGCGCTTGTTGGAGCCAGAGCGATGATTATTAACAACAAAGTGTCGGATTCACTTTTAAATGATATTTGTTTTTCAACCCGTTTTCATATAACGCGACCACTGTGCAGTCTGTTAGTTGTCTTGTGCAGAGTTCTGAGACAGTTTGGCGCCATTTCGGCCAGACTGCCCTGCACGTCGTGTCACGCTTGTCTGCCAGCGAACAAAATCAACCAAGCAAGTAAACTTTAAAAAAAGAAAGTAACTAAAAAATGTGACAATATTGTTTAGTTTTTTATCGTTTTTTGTCATAAAAATTTATTATAATAGATTGCAGCGTTGAGCACCGCAAAAGCAATAAATGTTGTCGTTCTTGGAAGTTTAAGCGCTGCCTTGAGCCAGTTGATAAATCAAATAGAACAAGCAAAATAGAGCAAAATGTGTCTAAAATAAGTTAAATAAAAAGTTGGCCACATTGTAGAGGGAACGTGTAAAGTTACGAGCTGGTAGCGTGAACGACCTTGGTCAGTTGAGGCAACAAGCTAAAGAAGCAGTTATATGACTGAGCAAACACTTTGATCAAATAAGTTAACAAACTGTAAGTAACAAAATTTTATAAGATTTTGCAAAGAGTTTTCTGAAAGTTAATACGCAGCAGCTCACTTGTTGCTGTTGTAAAGCTGCGCAACTATGCAACGATGTCACAAGCGTGAATACCTTATTTCTAGTTTAACTTAACTACATGAAAATAAATAAATAAAAAACGTACACAAACTAGTAGCATTAAGCTAGTTAGTTGCGTTGAATACTAGAAAACACTGCTACCTGCCATATGTCCTGCGTGTCCTTTTTTATTGACACACATGTGCAGAGTGTGTGCCTGTGTGTGTGTACCTTAATGTGGTTTTATTTTTGCCTCTGTTTCCATAGTGTAGACCCAGTTGCTTGTTTATGTGTGCCGCTTCCAAATGCACTTTTATATGGATTTAACTCGGACATTATTGTTGTTTCCTCTTACTGGAGCTTTGGGCATTATTTGAAGGCAGGCAACAAGGTTGTGACAACAACAAATTTCACAACATCAAAAGCTGACCAGAACAAGCTAAACCAAGCGTATGTATTTATACTGTGTGCGTGTGTGTGTGTGTGTGTAAATATCCTTTTATCAATATTTTAAGTTTCACTTTTGAACCAGTATAAATTTAAGCAGTTGCGGTCAGAATTAATTGGGAAAAAACTTCAGTAAAATTGTAAAGTTTGTGAATTATTTGTAAAACAAAGAGAATGAGTTTTTATTTTGTTGAGCTTGTTCGATTGTAAGTAATTGCAGATGGTATTTTTTTTTAGTAGAATATTCATTTAAATTTAAAATATGAACGAACATAAAGCTGCTTTGAACCAGATCAGATGAACGAACTTGGGTGCTGTATGCCACACCCCTGGTAGTTGAAATTTGCCGTTTTTGTCGATAAATAAAGAGATCCTTATTAAGTGTTTCATCAGGTTTTAATAACTCGTAGTACAACACACCAGACCCCGTAACAATTTGATGCAAAAATGATTTTATCTCAAATCGTTGTTGCATCTTTTCACAAATAGTTACGAATGACATGTACACCAACTCAAAGGAATTTATACATATTGCTTGGGACATCTATCATTCAAACCGGCAAACTTCAACTGACACGGTAACATTTAAGTTAAAATATACAAGTGCAAAATTTTTGCTATCTGCAGCACTTTCGAACCAGTTCATTCTATTTGGAAAACAATGAGAGATGCTAATCGTACTATTTTTTTAATTAGCGTCAAAGGAATATTTTTTAAGGATACCAGGATTGCTTAAGAAAACAGCGGCGAGTTAATTTTTAAATCTCATAATGACATTCATTCGCATATTTTATCTTAGAAATCTCTAGATTGAGGTATAGAATGCATACAAACACATTTTCGAATTGTATATATTAATTCGCTATTTTGAGACAATTGCGACAAGGTATCATTTTCTATTTTTTTTTAATTTAACAGTTGACATCGTTCTTTTAAGTGATTTTGATAGCAAGCTAAATATGTCTATATTGTATCATAGATTTCAGTTTTCCCAATAAGCTCTATGCCAATTCCATAGCATTTGAGCTGCTTTAAGTCTATATCGAGAGTATGGATATGGCGATTTTGACCTGGGGATTCAGCAAAGTACAATTGATCCGTAGGTTACTTTTTTCTGTACTTGTGAGAGTATGTGAGAGAACGTACTACAAATTTTGAGGCTCAAAAACTATACAAATATTATCTCGTTTTCGATATTACCAGCGACTTGTTGGTAACGAATTGATTCGTAATAGAGCACTTAAATATAACTATAGTATTTTCAGATTTCATAAACAATTTTTATCACGATTTCGACATTATTAGCGGGTTGTTGGTATCGATTCGTCATAAAATCCATGAAGCCAAATTAAAGGTATCGTATTTTCGGAATCAAACCTAGAGAAACACTGATGATTTCGTCAGAATAGCCAGCAGAATTGGTCCCAAGATAAATGCAGCCAAAACCAAAGCAATGCGCTTCAATCAGTCCAGCCAAGGAAACATCAATGGAATTCATAAACAACTTCACTAACCTTGCCTAGAGCGGTCTTGTGAAAGCTCGTACAACATTAAGGGGATTGCACCGCATATGAAGAAGCCGAAAGATAAGCCGGAAGACGAAACGGTGTATCTTCAATGCGTGTGTTAAATCCATTCTGCTGGATGATGATATATGGCAGTGAGGCATGGCTCACCACAAAGATAATAGAGCAAAAACTGCAGGTTTTCAGCGACAAATGCCGAGAATTATATGAGGGATATTCTGGCCAAAGAGAATATCAAATGGAGGCTGTGCAGCACGCCATTCACCTCCAAAACAGCAAATGAAATTGGACTTGGATAAGTTATGCTCTCAGAAAGAACTTATGGCACTAGGCTGACGCCCTCAAGAAAGCAGACGATTATGCTGACCAAAAGCAACTTGGAGACGAAACGTAGCTCGAATCAGCTCAACGTGTGACATTGCTAAGCAGATGGGACAGAACAGAGTCCTTCGTAGAGGACCTAAAATTTTCCGAATTGCCTTTGACTTTCTCGATATTGTAAAGAACGCATCGGTATCGCGCTTCCCTTATTTGGATTGCGTATTCGACATGTCTGCCAAATACCTAAAACAAAATAAGCTACGTCAGAGATCTGACTTGGATCATACAAAGTAATACTTTCCCGCATAGTGAACACTAGTTCCGCGTGCGCACACTTTTTCGAACCAGTAGGATCTGCTGCAGACGTAGCTGTCCTGTTTGTGTGTGTATGTCACGCATGTTTGTATATGAGGCGTCTCTGGCGTCTGCTCTATTTACTTTGGTCAACTGGTAAGCCTTTGATTTAAGCCTTTGCTCTGGGACAGTGAACAGCTGCCGCCGCTAAGACATGGCCCGCATGCTTCAGACCTTTTTTGTTTTGGAAAGTTGCACGGGAGTGAATGCTGTACAAGCGCCCAAAGTAAGCCAAATTCAAGTTGCTGTGTGACTCCATGACAAAGTATTTTATTTTTTTTTTGTTTTTTTCGAAGCCAACACTCGACAGCTTCCAAAAACAACAACAATGGGAACAAGGACAACAAACAACTGCGACAACCACAGGCAAAGCGCGCATAATAAGAAATTAAATAAAATCCTTTGGCAAACAAGGAGTCAGTGCGTTCATTATCATTTACTACAAAACCCAAGGACGCCAACAACAACAAGGCAACACAGCAGACGGACAACTACAAAACTGGGACAATCAGTACCAACCACGACAACGAGCCAGTTGCACGAGAGAATGGTGCACGGGGGTAACTTTCAAAAGAAATTGCAGCAAACAAACGACAAGCAGCAGCAGCAGCAGCAGCAGCAACAAAGATGGAAAACCAACCGACAATCCATAGAAGAAGCCCGAGGAAACCTGCCGGCAAGCAACCAGTCCGACCCATTGCAATAGTCGTATTCTACTGCGTCCCTTCGCACTAGAGAGAATCCGGCCAAGGCAAAGTGAGCTGCGTCGCCAGACAGTCAGATAGTCTGCCAGCCAGTAATGGTTTGGTCGTTGAAGCAAGTCAAAGCTTCAGTTTCAGTTTCAGCTGGCATTGGGAAAGTTTTGGCGTGAAATTTAACTTTGAATTAAGATACAATAAGTGCGGACTGGTTGCTCGATTTTTTTTTTTTTTTTTTGAGGGAAGAGGAGTACAACAACTCCGTGGTATATGTAGGGTTACGGGGTAACAGGCCGTTGCGTGGGCAAAAGAGGCAAATGAAACTTAGTGTTAAATGATTTATGGTTGCCTTTTATTTCCTAATGTCCTATATACATATAAAAGGCTTTACATATTTATGAAAGTTGAATTCTTTTACAACTTGGCCAATATTTAGTTACGGTCTGGTCTTAACTTCTTGGTGCGGGAGCGGGAGGAGTTTGTATTTTGGGAAACTGTTAATGAAATTGTGGTAACAAGCAACCTTTGATGAACCATCTTCGGTTATAGAAGCGTATGATGAAACTGGTATTACTGACTTTGAGGCATACTCTATAGCAGAGAAGTACCTCTGATACACAACCACTCGCCCCTTTAACTTTTAAACAATTGGATTTTTAGAGAGTTCAGCACTTTTTGGGGGATCCCAAAAATACAACTTATAAACTAACTAAAGAGTATTCACGCTTAAAGGTGCTGAGTTATTTTGCAGCTTTGCAAGCGTGGCTCCTCTATAGCAGGCAGGAATATATTTTTTCATAACCAATTTTTAGATATTCAAAGATTTGAAAACTTTTTAGCGATCTCAAAAATACAACTTATAAATATAACAAAGTGTTATCACACTTAAGACTGCTGAGTTATTTTGCAATTTTGCAACACCTGCGCTGAATTTAGTTCTTTAAGAATCCCAGGACTACATTGCGAAATTATGCATATTAGTTTTAGAAGAATCCTATGTTTCCATAACCACATACCCATTAACTTATTGAAAATTGGGTTTTTACAGTGTTAAACACTTTTGGGGGCATCTCAAAAATGTAGATTTAAACTAAACAAAGGGTATTCACGCTTAAAACTGCTGAGTTATTTTGCAACTTTGCAACACCTGCACTGAATGTAGTTTTTTTGAAGCTCCCAAGACAGTATTTCGAAAAATAAGCAATCCGCGTTTGATATCAGATCAAGCCCAAAAGCTTTAGAAAGGCATAGACGTCTTAAAGGCCGCTGCGTCCGATCGACCGACTATAAGAGATAAAAGCTTACAAGTTGGTGACGACTCCACAGTATATTTCAGAACTTGGCTCTCAATTTTTTTGCAGCTTTCATAGGAATAGTTACTTCCTGCATTTTCAACCTTAACTTGAAATAAATCGATTAACCAATGAAAGGACGAAGTAGTTGTTGGAGGGCTTGAAGAATCGCTTTCGTGCTAGATTATCAGCGATTTATGTTGGCTGTAATCCGAAAACGACTTGTACGTAGTAGATGGCCTACGAAATTAATTCTAATCACAGCTGAGCATCCTCATACCCAACACAGCGCCGCTTTGCAGAGGGAGGTCAAAAGTTGCAGAATATATTCTATGCCCATTTTGGAAGATAATTTTTACTATTATAGCATCAGGATAAGAGTTTAAGTGCAGCCCTAGTTTCTATCTTTGAAGATACTCTGCGTCAGATGCCCCTTGCAATAGAGATTCCGGGATGTGGTCCAACGGCTGCAACGACTTTAATCAGTGCAGTTTTCGTCGACAGGGTAAGAGTCTGAACATTTTCATATGGAAATAGCCTGGAAAAATCTTACGTGTTCCTGCATCTCGAAAAGGCTCTTGTTGAAAAGCTGCAAAGCGAAAAAGACCAGTAAGCTGCTTTCAGACACTCTTCAAGTGAAGAGTATGTACTTACTAGACGTTCTATGAGGAATACCTCGTAATACCTATTTTCAGATAGCAAATAGCCTTGAAAACATCTTGCTTTTTCCAGCTTATTTTCACTCTGCACCGTATTCGCAGCAAAATATTATTATTTTTTGGACTTAATAAAATGTATGAAAATTGCACAGTTGATAACAATGATGGAGCCACAGGGGGTTTCACACTTGCAGCTCTCAACAAATAATTTGAAAGAGACAATTTTTTTTTATTTCTTGTATCTACACGTAAAAAATAGCACCCACTACGCTGTGAACAAATCCATAAGCCATAGCGGGATGCCATTTTGTTAATCCCTGGATAGACTTGAGCATCCATTCACACGCATTTGCTTCAAGTGTACCTTGAATATATATGTGTGTGTGTGTGTGTGTGTGAGTGTGTGAGAGTGTTTGTCGGTGTATGTATATATATATATATATTGGTTTTTAAAGGAACATCAGCAAAAAAGTTGAAAGCACAAACAATAAACAAACAAAACAAGCTGCAAAAATGTCATACATTCATCATAGTATATAATGTGGCCAGACCGGAGCATGGCAAGCAGCAGCAGCAGCAGACCCAGCCAGTTGTAGGTACTCGTGCTGGTTCGTGTCCTTGTCGTCCATGTAGGCCAGACAGTCGCAGCGTATTCACGTAGCCAGCTAACCGCATATTGTTATAGTCACTGTAACAACAGAGGCACACAGGCGTGGGGAATCATCATATGTGGCCGGCCAAAAGGTAGCCTGGTGCACGCACGGACAGTTTCTGGGCTGAAAAGCTGCAAAACGACAAAGACTACAACGACACAGTTGCATAAACTATGCAAAAATTTGCAAAAAAGGTCACTAAATTAATGTGCAAAATGGGCGAAGGATAAACATTGTGCACATGCATATGTTTCATGTAACTAGGTGCGTATGTGGGTGTGTGTGTGTGTGTGTGTGAGCCACCTGGTTTTACGATGTCCCTGAATTTTATGTTTGACTCACAGATACACGTCTGCCGATATAGCTTTTAGTTTATCTCAAAACGGAATACACATAGTTGCAAAACTTCAGTACTGCGCACTGGTTCAAGGATATGGAAATGAATATCATCCTGTTTCACAGCTTCAGCCAACTTGGAGTCCCCAACAATTTGTTACTTCCACGTTAAGTCGCAGTATACATGTACGCGTGTTCTTACAACGTTTCCCTTCAACTACCCATCAGCTAAAGGTTACTCATAACTCCGAACTTACTCTGGTAGCTTTTCCGGGTGGACTTTGGTAGCGTACTCAACTCTTAACCCCGTGATTCGAATCTGCACTGCTGCATTTAGCTACCAAATAGACGCCATTTGCCCAAGTCTTTCAGTTAAAGACACCGCCGTTCGAATTCGGCTACAAACTGTAGTTCCCTGTTCTCTTCGAACAGCTTTTAATAGAGCCTCTCTTCATGTCGCGTCTTTGGAGCGTTACCCACATAGTCAAGGGGAATAATAATTAAATGTAATTATATCAAAAAAAAAAAAAAAACAAAAAAATACACTCTGGCCTCGATACAATAATTGAGCAATTTTTCGATAAACTCAAAAGACGCTTAGCGATGACCCACCAAATCTATTGCAACCATTAGTCGAAAACAGAGTGGTCTAGAGAATACCATAATATTTACCAATTCAGTCTTTCTAAAAGATTTTGTTATGTTGTAGAATCAGCTAGTTGCGCCTCATCGCCGTTTCTTTGCTACAATACCCTTAGAGCAACAGTTCCGAAGTGAAAAATCTTAAGAATCCGCTCGTTTGCCACCTAGAAATGACAAGTCGTCAGAGCCAAAATCCCGAGTTACAGTGGTTGGGATAAAACATTCCATTTCAGTCTCTCCAGATAATTTTACAAAATAGTTATAGTCGATAACAATCCTGCTTGGTTTTTACAGCATATGCAGAGCGTAACCCTTGAACCGGGTATATTTTGCCTGGGATTTACCAGCTTATAGTAGACCATACCTGTCGGGTACTGGTAATGCACTTATGATGATCTTGGAACCATGGACATAGCGTAACTTGAGTAACAAATTATATATAAAAAATGTAGTACCAAAATCGATTTTTTTGACCAATATTTCCTACGGAAGCTATACTATATAGTAAATCGATTTGGATCAAATTTGACTTATTGCTTGGGAAAACCAAAGACCCTTGCGTGCCGAATTTGGCAATAATATATTTAAAAAAAGACGAATTATGTGTCTATAACTATTTTAGACGCAAAAAACACACACCATTGAAGTTGCCTTATAGTGAAAACTAGAATAAACTTGCATTCCGAGGGATAACAAGATATTATATTTTTTCTAAAATATTGGTTGTTTTAGCTTTTACCATATTTAAGATATGTCATTTGGTGGCTGTGCGACTTTTCCATCTCGATATACCATACATTTTCAACTTGCACCTACTTAATATGCTCCTTACAACCAGATAGTACAGGGTATAAGAATCACCTTTCGACATTTCGCGACTTTATCGATCACAACAAACCATTTGCCTTCTTTCTGTAAGTTCAGTTTGCAGTTGGTACATTTGGATCTTGATCCAACAAAGCCTCTAATTCCCCAACTTCTAGCTTTTGTCTTCGATGCTGAAACTACCAATTTTCTATTCCTTTTTTTTGCCTCCAAAGACGGCACGATTCCTGATTGCAAACTGAGCGTCCAGCAAATGATTGCTCAGCAACAGCAAAATTGGTAGACACTGAAATCGTTTTCTAGAATTTGAAAAAAAAAAAAAAAATGGTATCTCAAATTGGAGATATATCGTAGCAGATGTCAATAGATACCAGCGAGTCAGCTCAGCGTGCAAAGAAGTTATGGAAGCCGTGTTTGCCACCTTGTAACGATTGGCTTGGTTGATATGAAGGGAACAATAATACTTTACTTCTGGTTCGGCGTTTAGCACTACTAGCATTACTAGATACCCACAAATGATGTGTGTAATTGCCACCATCAGGACTTCAGGATGCTGCAGGTACAGACACGCACAGATGCAAATTATTGAACAGTTTTTTTTCTCATTCATCGAGCATAAACGCAGAAAGCAAAGGCAAAAACGGAAGCAACCGGAAGTAAAGCTTTGAAACGCCAAAACTCATATACGCTTCGTATGTGAGAGGACGTTTGCATAAAGGAAACTCGGATAAAGGCAGATTTAAAAATGTAAAAAGAAACACGAGTCTTTGGTGCATATGTACACCCAATCAGTCGAGGATTGAGTGAGTGATGGTGAATGTTTTTATTTATGGAGGACTAAGTGCAACGGAAGAGTCTATATATAAGATGCGAGAAGATTGGAATGCAGACAGCGCTGATTGAGTTTAAAATGTAACTACCAGATAGATAACATCAAATCCCTCAGTCGTAATCGTGCGTCCGAAAAACCTTCCTAGATACACCAATGCAAAATTTTGAAATTCCTAAGCTAGATTTGTAATAAACATCGCCAAAGATATATCTTTTAAGAAATTTTTAAGTTTAAGTTCCAGATTTGTAATAGGCACTTCGGAACATCATCCTAGACTACGCACTGCGTCTTTTAAAAATTCTTACTTTTAAATCATAATTACCACGCCGCAAGCCCAACTTAGATAAAGTTTTTTAATTCAATTACAAGATTCGTAGTATACCTTCCGCAAATTTAATAATGTTATGTAAATTCTTACTTTGGATTCCGCATTTGCGTAGACATCCCAGACGCCCCATTCCGCAATTTTGACATTCTTTCTTTAGATTCGTGATTATCGCTGCCAAAAACCCAATTCATATGAACTTTTAAAACTCGACTCTGAGTTTCGTAATATATGCTTCTGAAACTCATTCTGAAATTCGTTATTATGCTTGCAGCAAACCTTATCTTAGATACAATTTGTAAAAAGTAATTCCACATGCGTAACATGTCGTCTGGGATACCATCTCACATATTGAAGTTCTTAGCTTAGATTCGTGATTATCGTTACCGAAAACCCAACTTAAATGAAATTTTTTAATTCGATTCCGCGATTTGTTGTAATAGATGCTCTGGAAAACCAGCATGAATTTCTTACTTTAGTTTCATCATAGTTGTTGCCATAGATCAAATATTTAAAATCATATTCCTGATTCGTAATATGCCATGCGAAAAACCATCTCCGATACCTTATTATCTCATTTTGAAATTCTTCGGAAAACCATTTTGGACGCCTCACTGCGTCATTTTATTTTGTGATATCCATTGCCGCTAGCATTATGGATTGAATTTTTACCTCCAATCCCAGATTCTTAATAGACCTAGCGGAAAACCATCTCATAATTGCAATATTCCTACTTTAGATTCATATTTACCGTCACCGTAAGTCCTTCTTAGATGCCCCAATTCGATACAACATTTTTGCAAGATTTGTGATCAACAACCTCGCCAATCCATATTTTTACCCATAAAACCAATTTATGCTTTGCTGCCTAGAAGACACCAATTTAAGAAGCTAGCATTATTGGATTATTAGGTGTAAAATAGAACCATAGGGGTCGCTGTGTTAAAGGGCGTAGGTCCACCCTCTTTCATATATTACATCATTGGATTATGACAAAATACAAAGACGCGCTTTTTCGAGTTCAGTAGGCAATTCGTGTGCTAGCGTGAAGCTAGCGCCTTACAGTTCGGCTCTTTCTTACTCCTGATTGACTTTATTTTCAGGAAGACTTCATCAGAAATTGCTTTCTTGGGTTATCCTTATGCAGGTTTTCTCACTCTTCTCTTCACTCTAGATTGAGCAACCATAAGCTTTCCAGTACACTTGCTAGGCTTTAGGCTACGTTGAGCCGCACAAAGACAAACAACTCTTTAGAAGGTTGTTATGCTTCTTATTCTTATCTCTCTCCATGGAAAGCTTATACAAATAATTTAACTTGTACTGCAAGTCTGTTCTTCTCTAAAGGGTAAAGAATCAAAGTTACACTCCAAGTATGTAGATTGCAAGTGGCTTTCAAAGACAACATCTTCAGAAATTGTAAAATTTTAACATATCATCTCATCATTAGTTAATCTTTAGTTACTTTTACAGTTTTGGGCTTTATTCCGTATGCCAGAAGTCATATATACCAAAGTTTTTTTGAAATAGTTTAGATCCGAACTTCTAAGAGTCACTTAACTTGGTGACTTAACAACACAACTGTACTTAGCTGCAGGCCTTCTACTAACACCTAGCAGAATCTACCAGCTGAGCCTATTTGCTGTACACTTTAGGATGTCCTTGCTCACAACGAAACCTGGCCGTACTTGAGCCTTAATATAACCGACTTTTGCAAAAGGGTTGCCGCCTGTCGCATTTTTTGTTGTTGTCTCATCGTTGACATTGTTATCTGCGTCGGCAGTTTTGCATTTATTTACTCATTTCTCAATTTATGCATTAAAGGATAATGATAAATACATTAGCATAGCGGATGAGCTACATAAATTCACTTCAAATTGAAGTGCTTCTACTTAGACTAAACTTCAATCGATGGGACAAACTCCTTTCCCCCTTTTCATTTTTTTTTGCTTGCCTCAAATCTCATGTGACGCATCGTTAGCTGCGTACTTATGTTTATGTGGGTATCCTTTATGTGACAGACACACCTTGTGTTCGGTGAAGTGTGCCATGACTCTATTTAATAGCAACAAGAGAATTTTACTTTTATATATAAAATTATTATTTTTATCGTGTTTAAGCAAATTATGCTTTGAATTTTATTATATGCTTAAGATCCTGAACAGGAACAGGGTGGCAGCTAATAAAGAAACATGGAAATCGAGCTATTTGGGGACGGTGGAAACAATTTTAAAGCAATACAAGTACACGTATATTTCTCGGGCAAAGGGGTTATACTTTTTAGAGTTTAGGAAAGGAAGCGCAATCCTAAGAGTTAGTTTTTCGTTGTAGGATGTAGGCTTGTTGTATCTTATATTAAGGGGTTGAAGTAAGACCAGTTGATCTGAAACAATATTAGAACTAAGAAATATTAAATTACAGCGAGCAGAATATAATGCGAGGGTTGCCTTTTGTATTTCGTTATTAGGAAGTAAAAATATGAATCTTTGAAAATCGCTTTGTTTTTCAAAATATTCCCAATTAGGACCTAAACACTTCTGATTGAGTTAACTCTAAAACATGCAGTCAGAACGCATCAACCGGGTGTCGAAAAACGCTGACCTGAAATAAAAAGAAGTCATTCGTTGCCGAATCAGGACTAGATGTTTTGAGTGCTTAAAAATGCAGCTGTTGGAGTTGATGACGTTTGAGAGCTCGCATTGCCGTGGTTAAGAGTGAGCCGACTTCGGCGGTTGGTTTTCCTGATTTCTAGGCAAACAAATGTTTGTACAGAACTCAGAATTGATGGTTTTGCGTTGTTCTAGTGATACGTTTGCGACATGTCCAGTTTTTTCGAAAAAAAAAAAACAGGTGACCATATTTGCTTGGGAGTGCTTCGTGCGCGAACAACTTTTGTTGGATTTGACTTTTCTAGAAACAACACCCACACAGACATATGCTTTTTACTTTCGGGCTCATACGCACAAAATCCATGCTTATTCATCTATCACGATGTCATAGATGTGCTTCGAAGCACCGCCATCGTATGAAAAATTGTGTGGGATACAACGCGAACAACTTTTGTTGACACTCAAAATGTTCATGCAATATTGAATCTATGCTGGTTCCACTCATGCCTAAGGTTGTCCCAATCTCATGATAGGTCACTTGACGATCTTGCAATATTAGTTTGCGCACAGCATCAATGATTTTCGGAACAACAACGGATTTTGAACGACCTCCACGAAATAGAACTTGGAGTGAACTACGACCTCGGTTGAATTCCACCAGGCCAACGATACACACAGGCCCTTGATAAAGCTTAATAGCCAAAAATTGAACTAAATTCAACCATGCACTGTTGTTGAGGTAATCCAAGTCGAAAGTTGTAAAAAATAACCGCACGAAAATGTGAACGTTTTAATACCATTTTTTTGGCCGAGATAAATCTTTTAAGTTAAAGGTATAACCTCAAAAATGCCAAACCTTACGATTATGCTGTAAGTTTCTAGATTGCAACACTAGGGTTATCCAATGCCGAAATATAAATCCGTATCCCTAGCCTGATTGGTGAATTCTTTATAGTTAAGCACCGTCTCACATCTGGGACTGACTAGGAAATTGGAATTACATTGCGAAAGTTGGAAATAGTTTAAAGACTTCTTAACAAAGAAGCCAAGAGATCAGCGTTCACCGTTTTAAGTTGCTCGATTTGGCAAATCGAATGGATCAATAGATTGCAAAATATAATAATACTTTTTAAGGCCAAAGCTCAACTGTATGTTGTTGCAAATCTCCGCCTCTTCAATACTTATATCCGGACTCCGATTATAATATATTTAATGCAATTCGTTGGATTATAATATATAGCTACCATGGCACATGTGTTTCAAGACATCCTGACTGCTTGTTGCTTTTCCTAAATGGCTACCATTCCCTGCGCTTAACCCCATCTCTCCTTATAAGGCTGCACCGAGGCGCAGTTATATTATTTTCCAATTAAATTTACATCATTTAAAATATATGAACAAAACTTTCAATAACGCATTTATTACCTCCTAAAGTTAAATATTTTCATTATAACCAAACGATGTCAAAGAATTTTGTGCATCTTCCGAAATATTTACAGGGAAAATGTAATACAGGCTAAAGGTAATGCTCCTTGGTTGCGGCCGCAGCTGCTTAAAACTCTTCATCCGCATTCGTTCAATTATTATATCCCATCTATTTTACGAAGTTTCCCGTTTTGCCTCAGAGTTCGGCTCTTACCTACGTTCCATTGACTTTACCTCCGAAGTGTCCTCGTCAGAAATTCCTTTCCGCTCTTCCAGCAATTACTTGGATTATCCTCAGGTTTTGTCACTCTTATCTGCACTCTAGTAGCTATAAGCTTTCCAGTATAGCTGCTAGGTCTCAGGCTAAAAGTTATGCTCTTAAATTGATTCCGCACCTGAGAGATCTACTCTACGCATTTGAGCAAGCCAAATATCGGAACACTTTGAAGATTGCAATTGTTTATGCTCTTCTCTTTTTCCTGCTGCGAAAAGCGTAGTTGTCATTGAGAAGGGAACGTTCCTAAGCGGAGCGCAACTTACAAAAGGATAAGGATAAATCAGATACGAATCGTTTCCGTAGATTTTGCTGTACATATGTGCTGCCTGCCGCCTTGATAGCAATATGGCCAGAAGAAGGCACGTCCAAATCCGATGGATTTTTATTTTGATAAGGGATGACCAATACAATTTCAACACTATTCGTGTTTGTGAAGAGACAGCGATGATACCTTCAATAGAATCAAAATGTTAGATTATTGAAATCGGAAGTTCTAAAACAGAGCGCAACTTACAAAAATGGTTTATGAAGAGAAAATATAAGGAAGCCATCAATATTTCCGTAGCGGAGATAGCGTATGTGTGTGTGTGTGTGCAGGAGAGAGAAATCATCAATAATTGGTGGTAATGAGAAGATGCTGCTTTACTATTTGTATCCAGCCGAGAACTATTGTTTAGTTGGGGTGACCCTCGAATGGTATGGATTTTGTTTATTGAGGAGATCATTGATTGGCTCCCATGCAAGTCCAAGGTGCTTAGTTCAGCGTCTGGTATACCATGAAGCGCATTCAGTCTGTTAATGTGAAAACCATTTTCTCTCTTTTATACTGTTTGGGCAAGACAAGATGTTATTTGCCTCCGACGGCAAAATCTTCCTTTTTGGAAGCGACGAAAGCACTCGCTGCCTTTCTTTTTTTAATTATATTTAAGGAGACGGTTCTCACGGGAACAAGTAATGTAGTCAACTAATATAAACACGAGAATACATACTGCCATAACTATGGGAACGCAGGAGAATTTATGGTTTTTATGTTCATTTGTTATTAACTGATCTTTTTCTCTCAATTCCCGGTCTTTCCTCCGCACTCGCGCGGCAAGATGCTGCACCTCGCATTTTCTTTGAATCTCCACTGCTTTTAGCACGGCAGCTTTTGCTTTGAGATTATCTCTGTAGCTCTCTAACTTGTTGTCCTGCTTCAATACCACACTATTCATATGTTTTAATTCTAGGGACTTTTGTTTCTTAAATGTATCTATGCGCTGTTCGAGCTGAGCTTTTTCTTCTTTTAACAAATTTATTGAACGGTTTTTGTCAACACACTCAGTCTCGGCTTTGTTTGCTGTCTTCTGCAGCTCGTTATTCTCTTCCTTCAGCTTTTCTAAATGGATATTCAGAGTCTTAAGTTCGAATACCAGCGTTGAGATATTGCCACATTTTTCAATTTTATTACATTGGACAGCAATGTCTCCCTGTTGTCGCGAAACAGAAATTTCGCCCTCAAGCGCTTCCCGTTTTTTCTTCAGCTCTTTGCATTGTTTTCTGAATTCTACATTCTCGGCGGTAAGAGTGTCTACCCAAGCATTGAGCTGATAATTCTCGTCCTTTAGCTGACAGTTTTCTGCCTCTAACTCTTTTTGGCGGTTCTGCCGCAGCTTCAAAAGACTGCTGTGCTCGAGTCTTTCAAATTTAAGTTGTTCTTCTAGCTCGTGTACTTGTTTTCCGTCGTCTTTCTTAAGTTGCTCTTCAGTCATCTCATTCGCTTTAAAGAGTTCCTTCAACTTACGATGTACATGCCCCATAGCCAGACTCATGTATTGGGAGACATTACCCTCACACTGTTGCTCTATGGACTCAAAATCAATGGAAAATTGCTGCAATAACCATCGCATATAGCCACCATATTGCTCCAATTGGACTTCTAATTCTTCGTTCTGTACCTGCAGGACTTTTAAGTCATTGTTGTGCTCCAGTAGTTTTTGCTCCCAACAATTCTTCCACAACAGTGAGTCGCTCTTTGATTCCATATCACAACGCTTTTCATCTCTAGCGTCCAGTTCCGCGCAATCACCTATTTCTCTTTGAGTATCCGGTAGCAAATCTTGAGTTTTGCTCTTAACTTCATGTGAGCCCGAAAAATTATGCATTTTTTTGGAAAAATTTACAAACTTGTCCATCTGTCTAATATAGCTAGCGGTTACAGCCTCCAAACAGTTTGCGACCAACTCCAAGTTCGTTTCAACTGCGTCCGTCTCCAATTTGATATTGTTGATTGTGGCATAGTGATTGATGAGCTCGCGCACTCGTTCATCAATTGGCGACTTCGATGAAGTATCTTTAGCTACTTGTGTGTTCGACATTTTTCAAAATTTTTATGGGTAGAAACGTAGGTACTACTAAAATTTTTGTTTGTTTCATAAAATTTGTTTAATCGACTGACGAAAACGAAATAAAAGTTCTAAAACTCTGAATAGAAATGAGAAGAAAGGAAAAGTCATGGCACACTTGTACCCTTAGGTTAGGTTAGGTTAGGTTAGAGCGGTTGCCAAAGGTAGTATCCCTTGGCACACTTAGGCCGAGCACGGCCCATTGTGATGCCGCAAGGCTTCTCTCCCAATCACTCCTGGTCTGCAATCGCATCATGAGCCCATCCAGTGACTCGTACGAACCGCACTATGTCCCTGGGCCTTTTACTAGCAAGATCTGATAGATCCGCGAAAAAGTAAGCGCCGAGGATTTGTTTCCTAGCCTTACAAAGGGCTGGGCATGTACAGAGGAGGTGGGCGACCGTTTCCTCCTCTTCCTCGTCTCGACAGCTCCTACAGAAGTCATTGTATGGAGCATGGAGTCTGGCTGCGTGCGTGCCTATAAGCAAATGCCCCGTAAGCACTCTAGTCGCTGTAGAGCATCGAATTCTGTCTAGTAGGCAGAGTTCATTGGTGCGTTTCCGACACCACGTCGGCCAAGTTTGGTGCGCTATGCGCGAGTTGTGGGTGACGTTGTTGGCTTCTGATTCATAGAAGTCTCGTACTTGTACCCTTAGAGAATATTAATTATGTTTTACTCTAAATTATTTCGTAAATTTTATTAATTGTTTTATGATCGGTGAGTCTGTGAACATTTGGTGTAAATTGGATTGTTGACTTTGGGATATGAAAGCAGAGTGTGACTGAAATTGAGCCAACTTGGGACTATGAAGTTGAAGCGAAATAGCGACAGAGGCGATAAATGTTCCGATCAAAGGCCTGGGCAAGTACGTCTCTTTTAAGTGAAAATAATAGCGAATACTCTTATTCCTTTCGTTATTCCTTTGCTGCATAAGCTTTTTAGTAGATTATTTGCAGGAAAAAACTATTGGAAATGTAGAGCTCCAAAAACGTATAATGAAATTCGTAGGCGATTAAGTTTTCGATAAAAATTCTAATATATTGATCAAGTTAGTTCGCGATGTAGAGCTTAATTCTATTCCAAGGGTATCTGGACCTGTCCAATGAGAATAGTTCAATCATAATATGATTACTAACTGTCGTCAACCTTACCGCAGAAGTTGCTGTAAGCATCATACTGTAATGATCAGGATCATCCCTAATGCAAGCATCTCAAATCCTCTACTAATTCTACCAAGTAGTCCTTAAAAGTCGTACTTGCGCTTCTTTACTTAATTTACTTGTGGTGACAATTTCAACCCGTTGCTCACTCCCAAGGGAGGCTAGGTCATCCTCCATTTGTGCTTTCCAACTCAGCGTTGGTCGTCGCCCTTGACTTACTTTGTGGGTTTTCGCATCGAATAACTTCTTTTCTGGAGCGCATCAAAGACAAGTCAACGCAGCAACATCTATGTCGTTGTAGAACTCATACAGTTCGTGGTTGATTCGTATGCTGCAGTCGTTCCCAAACCGAGATTTCCCTAAGAATTTTGCTCTCCAATACGCCAAGTGCAGTATCATCCGTTCACGACACAGCCCGTGCTTCTGCGCCAAGTTTTTTGGGACACCAAAGCGGGAAACCGATATCGTTATCTTTATCCGTTTAGACATTGCAAACTTTTTGCATTTGGTTTCGCCTAATTAGAATCGATTTTGAAGGAGTTTGTTTTTTTAACTGGTTCGTGTCTTCCATAATCGGTTCAAAACTTACTTAGAAAGCTTAGCATCCACATGAACCCCAAGCTTTCATATACTGCTTAGCCAATATAAGAACCAGTTAAATGTTAGCTTAACATAACAAAAGCTAGAAAAAGCTCACGCTTAGTATTCATTCTGTTAATAAAGGGTGTTCTTTTTAGCAACTTATATTTGGGGAACACTTATTAATAGCTACGCGGCTTAGGTTTTTTATTTTACTGGCAAATACGTTTAGTTTGCTTTGTAATTTAAGCACTAAGCGCACAACGCTTACAAGTTGATAAATTTTATTATAATAATTCGTATTAAGCAAGCTTTCCATTTTTTTCATATCGGATGTAATAAATTTTTCTATTTCCTTAAATTAAGATTTCAAAAATTTCGTATATTTCTGAAATAAGCAAGTTCATTAAAAATCGCCATTTTTCTGTAAATGTTTAATTTTTTTAGTTCTTTTGTCAAAAAGAATAGCTAATGCGCTGGAAAAACTAACTGACGACAAGAGCAGAATAGTAAACTACTGAAAGACAATAGAACTCCCTTAAAGAAAGTTACAGGAGCATAGGGAAAAGGCAGATTATAAAAAAAGTTAAAATCTATCTTCAAATATAGCCGATTCCGAACGGTGGTGTCTTCAAATAAAAGATTTACTTAGACAAATATTTTACCAAATTTCTGCAATTGAAAGTGTTGAACCAAATAAAAGCACAAAATTGACTGAGAAAAACTTGTTTTTTTGTTTTTGTTTTATTAGATATCTTAACCAAAATTTCAGTTAAATTAATCTTACATATACGTACATATGTCTAGAATGAATTGCCAAATTGGTTAAAAAAAAATTGTATTAGACAACTATGAATAGCTGCCTATTGTGAACAAACATGCGAAAAATAAGTTTTAACAAAAGAAAAACTCCCATTTCTTAATTATTTTTGTAATTGTTTATCGATTTGAATACGAATTGTCATTGTAGCGTGATCTTCGCTCTAATTTTTGAGCTAATTCTGCTTAAAACGTATCGTTGTTTTCTAGCGGTACTGCGCCTGCAGACGTAGTACTTGCATTCTTATTAGTTAAAATTAAAAAAGTACACTTTTTTTTAATTTTAATTTATTTAATAAACTATTTTGCTTAGGTTTAATTATTTAAGACTTGGCTGTGCAGTAATGAATAGGAAATTGTAAGAGCGGAAAACACTGAAGTTTGCAGCGGAAAAATATGCGTAAACATTGGAAATTTTAAACTCAAGTTAAAAAAAATTAAATCAAAGTTATGAGTAGTTTATATAAATTTATTTTTAAATTATAAAATAAAATTTCCAAAAAATTGTTTTACTGCCAGCTTGAGTATTTTCAACTCTCAATTTGATGTAGTTTATTTAAATTTATTTTTTTAATTATGAAAAAAAAAACTTCACTGCCAGCTTTAATTTATTTTATAATTTATAAAATAAAATTAAAAAAAAAATGTGTCACTGCCAGCTTTAATTTTATTTTAGAAATTATAAAAAAAAATTTTGAAAATATGCCAGCATGGGTATTTTCGACTCTTCATTTGATGTAGTTTATTTAAATTTATTTTTTAAATTATAAAAAAAAAATCCAAAAAAAAAGGTTTCTCTGCCAGCTTTAATATTGTTGTATAAATTATAAATTTTATCAAGTATGAATTAAAATTAAGAATAAAATTTTTCCCTTCCAGCTTGAGTACTTTCGCCGTTTAAATAAAAAAAATTTCCAATAAAAAGTTTGAGTACTTTTGCCGCTTTGGAAGTACTGAGTGAGTACAAGTACTCGATACTTTGGCTGTTTTGGCCTGCAGGCGCGCAATTTTCAGACAATTACAATTTGTCACATTTCTTGGGGGAGTATTTTCTTTGTAAAACATGATTTTTTTAATACAAATGTTTATTTTTTATAATTTAAGTTTTTGTTTTGTCTTTTTTTTCTGCTTAATTGCATTTTATTGAATATTATAAATCGCTGTCATTAGTTTTATAATTAATATTAGTTTTACTTTTTTTTAATGAGTGAAGTGTGTTTTTAATTTAATACTTTTGTTCGTTGCGTGTGTACTGTACTTAGATTTATTTTTAATTTATTTTTTTTAATTAAGTACATACTATAAGTTGTCTGTATATTATATTCGAAGTCAAATTTATTGTATTTGAGTTTACACGGGGCTCAGCTTTTTAAATACTTTGTGGCACTTGCGCTACTCGTTGCTGTATACAGCGTACATTTTTGTTTTTTAGTTAAATTAAAAAATAAAATTTAATTTATATATATATATATATAAAAAAAAACAATTTGCTGCTTACTTATAGCTAATAATACATAGTTTTGTGTTTTTGATTTTGCTGAGCTAAAAAATTAAACGTTTGGCCTTTAAATTTTTTTTATTATTTAATTTTTAACAAAATATTTTTACGCACAGTTAAAACACGCACTAAATATAATATTTACTTTATGCGCTTTATTTTTTATGTTTTTAAATTTGCGGTCTTAAAAACAAATTTGATTTTTTTTTTATGTTTTTAACTAGCCGCACAACTTTGAGCTTCACTTACATACTTTAGTTTTAATTTTTTTTTATTTATATTTAAATTGTTATTATTAAAAAAAAATTGAAATTATGTGTAGTTACAGCAAAATTTTTGTATACGTTGCTATATATGTATATTAACTATAGTGTGTGTGTGTGTCGTTTTTTTTTAATTTTTTTATTTTTTTGTGTATAATAAATGTTTGTGTTTTTTACGCAAATTTTTAAGACATAATTCATATTGTGTATATATTTTATATATATAAATTTATGCCTGTATTTAAAATACATTTTATAATTAGCAGCATAACGCAGACAATATATAAAAAAATGTTGTATTTTTTTGTATTTAAATTTAATTACATTTTAAAAAACACTGAAATAAAAAAATTACAAAAAATTCTCAATTTGCTTAGTGTATTTAACAATTCGTGGCATAAAATTAGCTAAGTTAACTTTACTAACAAAAATAAGTACGTTCAATATGTTTGTATTTTTGTTTATGCATTTTTTTTTATAATTATTTTATATAATTTTTTATTCATTGTTGAGCTACATATATAAGTACTATCAGTCTCACATCCCATGCCAAGGTAATAATAAAATTCTATGTAATATTTCTTTTCATGTACATATGTTTTTGTTCATAGTTTAAATGTGTGTATTCGTTTGTTTTATTAATTTTTAAATTAATAATACATTTTTATTTTTTATAAATAAATTATGCACTTGTGCTTTGCAGTTGAAGTATATAAATTTTATGTGTTTCGTTAGCAAAATAACAAGTTTTATTGTGTGAGCGCAAAGTTTTTAAAATGTTTTTTTTTTTTAATGTTATTATTTGTTTATGTTTTTATTTTTTAGCTAAGGCTTTGT
The DNA here is from genome assembly GCA_035046065.1 of Chymomyza procnemis. NCBI lineage: Eukaryota > Metazoa > Arthropoda > Insecta > Diptera > Drosophilidae > Chymomyza > Chymomyza procnemis. Next base: position 22,942,240 of record JAWNOJ010000021.1, read on the forward strand.
TTTTATTTTTTTTTTATTAAAGTGCTTTAGTTTTGGCAACTTTATTTTTAGCGCATTTCGCTTGAGTGCTGCAACACAGCTGCTTCAACTCGGTAGTTTTATTTTTTATATTTTGCTTAATTTTTAATGCTTCTGAATTTTTATTTTTTATTTTTGCATCAACAACAAAATAGCTTAGTACATTTATTATTTAAGCATACACACACATGCATACTACAAACATAAATATATTTATATATATGTGGGTGAGTCTGTGCAATGTGTTTTATTTTTAATAATTTTTTTTGCGATTTTTTTAAATCTTATTTTTTTTTTTTAATCTCATTTGACTATATAAATACGACAATTAGATTTTAATAGTTGGGCTGCTTAACAAATTGAAACTTTTTTATTTATTTTTTTATGTTTCTATATACGTTGTGATTTTGTTTTTTTTTTTTGCAGTTTCTATGATATAACTATATAAGTTTTATTAATATTTTTTTTTAAGGGTGTAAAGGACTTTTGAAGTCTCTGCGCGTAAAGCGAAGTCTTTTTTTTAGCTGTAGTAAAGTGTAGTAAGAGTTTACATAGAGTGAGAGCGTGGAAGAAAGTGTATAGAGCTAGTCACAGTTACCAAGTTGATGCGAAAGTGTAGCGCATTCGCCATTGTTGCCAGCTGGCACTAAGACGCAGTCAGTTTCAAAGCAATTGAGCTGCATTTTGTGTAATATTCATAATTTAATTTATTTTATCTGCTGTGCTGCGCATTTTGATTGCCTATATCACACCGCACACTTCAGAGCAGTCATATTTGCTTTCTTACAAAATTATCTATCCTCGAAATGTTTCTTCGCATACTTTCTTTTGATACTGTTTCTTTTGAAAGCAATCATAATTTTTTGCAATATTATATAGATATATAGCATGTGCAGCTTATTATAAGAGAGCATGCCAATAACAATACAATAGATCTTGCAAAAAGTGATTAACAATTCCCAGAAGAAACCAACCCATTATCTTACAATTTGCGTAAAAACTTGTCACAAAATTCAACTCAACAACATGAGCAAAGTACGCAACTCAGTGGTGTCCTTTGTGCTGTTAATTTTTACTATTTTACTCGCGTGCCAACTGTATTGGCTAACCCAATTACTAGTTATTGAAGAACTATGTTGAAATTAGCTACTCTACTGGTTGACCAACATTATGTTTTAATGATTAGTGTGTTGAAAATTCAAAATTCGTTCAAGCTAAGTGTAAACTAGTAAGCCTTTTGCCTTAAGCTTATTCTGTTTTGCTGGTGTGCCGACTGTATTGGCTAACCCAATTATTAGTTATTGAACAGATCTGCTGAAATCAGCTAATACTTTCGATATTTATTTCGAAAAGTCAACATATTTAACGTTTTCCGGTATTTGCTTGCTTTTGCGTGAATTTAAGCCTAATTTTGTACTGCAAAAGTGTTCTTTCTGTTGGCAACTTTTTGCTGTTTTGCCGACCGTTTTGACATACGAATTGAAGAACTCTGTTTAAATTAGCCAATCAATTGGCTAAGCTGCATTTTGTCTTAATGATGTGTCGAGAACTTAAGATGTATAGCAAATTCTGGTTTTTGCCTACTTCTGCGTGATTCTTAGACCAATTTCGTTCCACGTAATTGTTCGACAAAACTTTGTGTCACGAGAACAGGAACAAAAGCTTTATTATCTCGTTTAACTTCGTTTTAGCTTTTCTCTCAGTTTGCTCAAAATATCTATATCTATGTCTTATAGTTCCATTTCTTCACCTCGATTCATTGCCGCTTGAATGTTGAAAGCGGCTCTTCCAAAGTACTCAAAGGCTATAGCAAGTCTTAGAACTGCTTCTGTCTCATGGCTTATGCGGATTATAACAAAAAGTTCGCGAAAAATATTGCACTAGCTGCCTACAATTCCCAATTCTTCCAAACTTGCAAAACACTTAACTCAATGCGCGCAGACACAACTGTACCCGCAACAATTTTTCTTTGTGCTGGCAATGCTGTGCACATAGGCATATATAGCTATTTCATTCTCGCATCAACATGGCAAAAGAGAGATAGACATAGAGAGATATATATCGAGAGAGAGAGAGAGAGAGAAATAGAGACTGTGCGTGTGTGCATTATTTACGTTTTGGACTTGGACTGGGCAGGAATGGCCGCTTCTCTATATTCAAATGTCAATTTTCGTTTCCTTCCACGCCAATTTCCAGTTGTGTTAAAGTATCTCCGTTTCGTACACCTGTTTGGTGGTCATTGTGGCCGTCTGCTGTTGTTGATTCTGTTGCTGTTGCTGCTGTGCACCTGCAACAGCAGCGGCCACACCAGTATTAGCGCCCGAGAGACCACCACCAGCAACACCGCCCACCACACCGCTCGTAGCATCACTGACCAACACACCATTAGCTGCCGCAGCCGCGGCACCGCTTGCCTCGCAAGCCAAGCTTAAAGCGGCAATCTTTTGCTGTATATTACTCTCGCTGCCCAGTTTCTTCAATGTACCAGTGCCGGCGGCAGCATTCTCCTGCGTTGGACAGCTGACATCCACCGAGGGTAGCTTGCTCATTTGCTGCAAACGCTGATACTGCTCTTGCAGTAGCTTTTGCTTTTTGAGCAGCTCCTGATGGCGCATCTCTAGCGCCACCTGGCGTTGTGCATGATCGTTGCCGGACTCATTGCCGCTGGAATTGTCACCGCTTGAGGTGTCGCCTCCAGCTGCTGTAGTCTCCATATTGTTGCTGCTATTATTCTGCTGGCTATTGGCTGCAGCTGCAGCTGCGGCCGCAGCCATATTTTGTGGCACATTTGGACTTGTCGGACTGGCCAGTGGACTGCGTGAGCTGGTGCGTGGCGGCGGTGGTGGCGGTATACGTTTATTGCCCACCTTGGTTATCAAATCGGCATTACGCTCGGGCACTGGTGGTTTGCCGCTGCCGCTGCCAGTTCCTGCACCACCACCACTACCATTGGACATGTTCGTTTGGCGCGGTCCTGTTGGCGGTAACTCGCTCTCCGATTCACTTGGATACGAGTGCAAACGACGTAGACTGCCCATATTGGTTTGCACCATTAGTTGCTGCTGTGATTGCTGACGCAGTGGGGCAGCAGCAGCACCAGCACCAGCAGCACCTGCTGCAGCATTGTTTGTGCTAGTTGCCGCCATTGCCATGATAATGCTATTGGTAGTACCTTGCGGCATATTGGAATTGACCTCTGTATATAAGCGTGCCTGAGAGATTTGTGTGGTTACGGTGCTTTGTACTGCGGCCTGTGCGCTCTCATCGGATGCGGAATCTTCGGGGCGTAACTGTTTAGGTGTGGTTAAATAAAGAGAAGATAAGTCGAAATACTTCCAGTGCATAAAACTAAATCATTATTAAATGACTGCAAACCTGAATGGATTTTTTGGTACAGTTTCTGCGTCTGGTATAGGTGCGACCCAGCTCTTTTATATATCAGAACGCACCGTAACCTGAACGAAAGAGTTTTTGTTCCCAAAAAAAAAGGTACGTTTCAAGAATTTATAATATATGAGATAAGAAGGCTGATCCCATCTAGCGTGTCTAGCAAATGTTTCTAGAAATCCCAAGCCCTCTGGCCTAAAAGCCTATAAAGCGTCTAAATATTTGAACCCAAAATCTTTCTCTAACGAAATCGAATTCGACTATCAGATGCGCTCTGGATAAGGAAAAAATATTTATGCGAATCGGATTGTATTTTTTACAGATTAATTACAGGAGATTTTGATTTAGGAATATTCAAGTCGAGTTCACCAACTACAATATTACTTCGGTTTCTTCTATAAGCAGCTTCTGAGATATTTTTGAAAAATGTATAAGTTTTTAAAGTATATTAAAACGTAAAACTCATAATGCTTCATCTGTATTTTGACCATTTGGTTACCAGTCGTATAAAAAACTCTCTTGCTATTATCAAGTTTCTATAACTGTTCAGGTACATCTATGTTTATGTATATCAAAAGTTATAACCAAAAGTATATCAAGAATAAGTTGTGCCTTTTTATATGTATTTCGACAATTCGGGTTAATTCGAAAAAACAATATCTTGCCTTTAAACCGATTTTGCATAAAACATTCGGATTCGCTTGCCAAATCACAGTTATATTCGATTTTGGTTTTATGTTGGCTGGCTTTTCTTTCTTACTCTAAGCAATGTTTTGCTCATTTTGGGAAAATCTGCATAATACAAATCAAATAGTATTTAAGCATATAGTTGACCTTTCAAAATATAGGAAAAAAAATTTCCTTTGTTGCGAATCTTCATGAAAAATTCGAATTAGGTTGTACGAATTCAGCTAATAGTCGTATTTGATTTTGTGTGCTCCGGAATTCAGAATCCTTATTATCAACTTTCTACAACTTTTTAAGGGGCAGTGACGTATACCATATCTAAGAATATCATACGATGTAATAATAAAGGATATAAGGGATATAAAATAAATAAGCCTTTTTGTTTTTATTTTGACGATTCCAAATTCAAAGCCGAATTTGACTTTGCAAGCTCCGAAAAGCTTTTATTTCCCTGTCTTATTATAGGTAAATTTTTTGCACACCATACACATACTAAAAGAACTCTAAAAATACAAACCGAAAGTCTTTAAAAAAATCTACTAAGCTTCAAATAATTTTGCTGTTTTCCAGTAATCAAGGTGTACCAGGCTATTTTTCTTTACTAATACTTGTTTGAAGTCTTTGCAAAAAATTAGGACGGGAATTGATAAGGAATATAAGCAGGAAGTTGGTCACCTCTCTTTGCTACCACAAGATAATCGTATAAATTTTTTAAATCAGCTTATAAGAAGCTACCTATTGGAGCTATCTGAAAGCATAGCGAAATTCCCATATGGTAGATCGAAAATTCTTTTATAAAAGCTATTTTCATCGTAGTTCCATTTAAACTCAAGATAGTTCTATAAAAATTTAACTCATTAGCTGAGCTATTGTAACTATTGAAGAGCATAGCGAATTCTCCACTTTGCAGCTAAAAAGAGTGGGAAATCGGCTGTAATATATGGGATTTTCATAGTAGTTCCATTTAAACTCTCTTTAATACCGCTGACCTATTGTAGCTATTAACGAGCATATCGAAATCCCCATTTCCCATCTGGAAATCCCTATTTGAGCTATCTAAAAGCAAAACGAATTTCCCTTTGCAGCTTACTGGAGCAGGAAATCTTCTATAATAGCGTGATTCTCATCGTGGTTCCAATTTCTTAACTCAGCTCATCTATTGGAGCTAACTAACAGTACAACGAATTTCCCTACTTCTCTAATACAAAAAGCAACTCCTAACTATACAAAACTCTAAAAACAACCTTAAAGATGACCTTCAGTGCTTACCTCATATTGTTGCTGTTGTTGTTGTTGTTGCTGTTGTTGCTGCTGTTGGGCTATGGGTTTGGAGAATGTCTTGAGCTCATCTAGCAGAGCATCGAGTGCGTTTTCGGGTGCGGCTCCCCCGCTGATAGCGAACGACCCCATCCTGGGTGTTGGGATTGGCTATAAAACAAAATAATAATAATTTTTTTATATAAAAATTAAATAAAAAAATAAATGCAAGGGCAATGCCAAAAAAAATTAAAAAAAAACAAAGTGTAGTAGTAAATAGTCATATGTATATACATAAAAATTATGTGTATATATATATGAATATATAATATAATATAATATATATATAAATATATATATATTAATATAGTTATTGCAGTGCGGGAGCGTTTGATGTGTGCGAAAAAGTTTTCGAAACATGCATTTTAGGTGCAGTAAAAATATTTTAGTTAAATTTTTAAATGCATGCAGAATATTTTTTATATTATAAAATATAAAAAGCAGCTGGAACGTTTAGAATAAAAAGCAAAATTAAGCCAGATAAAAAAAAAATTAAGAAATATTTTGAAGGATTTTGTAAGGGAAACGTTTTGTGTTTGAAAAGTTGAAAAATTATGTGTGTGTGTTTGTGTGTTTGGGGAGTAGGGAGGCAGAGTTAAAAAAAAAACTAAAGTTAAAAAATAGAAATAAAAAATTAAATGAACAAGCGTTATGACATACACATATAGTCTATATAGGCTCCAGAGGAAGTCTTCACCGATTATATATAGGGTACTTTTTTTTGTCATGGTTTTTTGGTTTTGGTTTTGGTTTTTTTTTAAAGGCGCAAACATGACTTGAACATGTTGAGCTTGTTTCACAGCATAATTGATTGATTGTTTTGATTGATTGTCTGATTGACTTGGTTTTTTTTTGGTATTTTTTTAAATTTAGTTGAAAGTTGAGCGTAGAGTGTGTGTGAGTATGTGTGTGTGTGTTTGTGTTGAGTGTTGTTTTTGTGCTTGGTGACTGTGGCGAGTACTTTATGAGTTTTTATGTTTGAAATTTGAAAATATTTTTTGGTTTTTTGTTTTTTTTTAGAAAAATACATACATTGAATGTGAGCTATACGTATATGATAGATGATGAGTTTAATAGATGGTTAAAACTTCAAAGACAACAATTTGATGAGTGAGAGAACAAGGGGTGACTGATTGTTTTTGAGAGGGGGGTAGTTTATTTTGTACACACACCAAAGTTTGTGGTGAGTTTTGAGCTAGCACGATGTTTGTTTGTTTGTTTTTTTGGTTTTTGATTAACTTTTTGGCCGCTTTTACCTTTGGATTAATTGATTGTTTGATTGATTGACTGATTGACTGACTGTAAAAATGATTTGTGCGTACATAAACAGGTGTACATAGAGATACATATATATATATTTTGTTGCTAATTTTGTACATATGTATTTGTATTTAATATATTGCATATTGTATACGCTTTGAATTTTATTTTTTTTTTAACTACAACATCAATATAATTACATATAAAAATTTATGTTCAATCTTATTTTTTTAATTGTTTTTTTACTCAAATTTTTTTTCAAATCAACACAAAAGTAAAAGAAGCCAAATAAGTAAGTGTTACATATAAGTTTAGTTTTAAAAATACATATGGTAAGCATATATATATATATAAAGGTTTAAAAAAATCGAAAATTAAACAAATTGAAAGTAAGTTTGCTTACCCAAACTTTTTAGTTTTTATTTGTAGAATTAAAATAAAATTTTTAAGAAATAAAATTATAGGAAAACGAAAATGAAGCGCAGTCTGTTTGTGGCTTAAGGTAGTAAAAGTTAAAGTATATGGGAAAGTCGGTGTTTATCAGGCAAAGTCGGGTAGTGGGTATAAAACGATTTGAACGATAAAAAAGCAGTTTTCAAAAATAATAACAAACGAAAACAGAAGAAATCAAGTATTTAAGCTTGCTTCGACTCAATGTGACCCAATGAGGTTTTTCGTTTTTTTGTTAATGGAAAGCAATATATTATCAGAAGTAAGGGAAATTATATGTAAATGTAATCATATACACACATAAGCATATACATATGTCTATGGCGGGGTTTATATACAAGTTTTCGCAGTATTCTGCAATATAGTTATTTTTTCCGCGCATCATTTATACAACTACCAGAAAGTTCGGTAAGCTGGCTGGCTCTCTTATTTTTAACTAAATGTAAAACTACAATTTTTACCTATAGATTTAATATTTATTTTCCAAGTACTATTTTTTTTTGTAGACTAGTCTTCTAAGCACATTCTACGCTAATTCACTCTCTTCAATCTCTCTATTGAAAAATAAAATCTTTTCTGTCATCATATAAAATGACTCACCCGTTAGTGCCATCATTCAATGGCTTCTCGAACGAAGCTAACAGGGGGCTGGCACACTACCTTTTCAAAAATAACTTATAAGCGGCTTGAACGGAGCAACTAAACTGAGTATATTCTAAAGTTTGTTTTGTAGATTTAATATTATTTGTCTTTTAAGCAAATTATTTTTTTGTTAGACTTGACATGTCTTCCAAGCACTAGTTTGCTCTCTACAATAAAATCTCTTTATTACAAAATAATATCTCTACGCTCATCATTCAATGGCTTGCAGAATAAAGCAAGCAGGGGGCTGGCAGCCTAGTTCTATGCTAATTCACGCTCTTCAACGAAATTTATCTACTATAAAATAATATCTTTACTGTGTCAGTATTTAGTGATTCCTCGAGCGAAGCTGGCAGTGTAAGACTTATAATCTAAACATCCACAATTTTACATTTATTAAAATAATCTATGTCGTTGTGAAAAGTTTGACAAAGCTCTCAATCAATTTTATGAAATAATTTTATAATATTTAGCCAATATTTTGCAATTATATAAGGTAAACTTCGAAAGCCCCCAAAAGAACCACAAGATTTTAAGTACGCCTCCATATTCTCTTAAATCCCATAAAACTGGAATGTTAATTAACTTACAAAAGTAACGACTAGTTGTAACCTTTTGAAAGATTTTACTTCTAGGCATTTTATAATTTTTACCAAGGTTTTTCGAAAATGTTTTTCTTTTTCACGTTTAGAACAATAACTAAGGCAACTAAATTATGAATTTTTTAAGTATTTTAGTTTTTTGCAAATTTTATCCCATAACTTCGATGAAATATTTTTTACATTTTCAATTAAAATTAATAATAAAAGTTAAACAAAAACAAAAATGAAACTGATTTTAACCCAACTTGGTACAGTACTGAGAAACACAAAATTCTGCAAATTAGGTAATACAGAAATATATTATAAAATAAATAAAATACAGCCGAACTACCTTCGACTAAGTCTAAGCAGCTTAGATGCCCTAAGAAGGACCAATTCAGAGTGGATCGTCTCGAGAACGGTAAGCTAATCTTCAGTAACAATTAATACTCATCACTCCGAATAGGAATAAATCAGGATGGATCGTCTTGAAAACGGTCACCAAATCTTCAGTAACAGTATCAAGTTGCACCACGAACCCCTTGGTGACATTATGAAGAATCACCAGAAACGAACCCATGATAAAGCGTAGAAAATTGAATAGATCATATGCTGAAGCAAGCTTTGGAACGGGGAGAGTTTATGTCTACCCAATGCTCCTTCTTGGAGCGATATGCATACGAATTGTGTACTCTGTAGAACACTTGTCGTTGTTTCCTACAAAACAATAACTTACAAGAGAGCTGTATCTTTAAATCGAGTTTTATTGAATACTAACGGAAAATTCAAGAGCTTTTGAAAAGAAAATAATGCTATAGAGACACTCAAAAATCGAATACTTTCAATCTGTATCTTTACATCGAATTTTATCGAATAAAAAATTAAAGAGTTATTGAAAAAAAAATAATGTAATTGAGACACTCAAAAATCGATTAGTTTCAATCTGTATCTTTAAATCGAATTTCAAATTAAAGAGTTATTGAAAAGAAAATAATGTTATTGAGACACTCCAAAATCGATTACTTTCAATTTGTATCTTTAAATTGAATTATATCGAATTAAAAATTAAAGAGTTATTAAAAAGAAAATAATGTAATTGAGACACTCAAAAATCGATTAGTTTCAATCTGTATTTTTAAATCGAATTTTGTCGAATTAAAAATTAAAGAGTTATTGAAAAGAAAATAATATTATTCAGACACTCAAAAATCGATTGCTTTCAATCCGTATCTTTAAATCGAACTTTATCGAATAATACCGGAGAGTAGAGTCAAGAGTTATTGAAAAGAAAATAATGTTATTCAGATACTCAAAAAAGCCACTACAACTTGCGAACCAATGCTGCTAGCTTTGAGTGACGACCCACAGACAATACGGACATATACTACCAAATCCGACTGCCAAACTCCCTTCCAATTTGCCAGAGATATGCTCTATGTATATGCGTGTATAGGTTTCGAATGCTTGCTGATTACACAAAGACAAACAAGAAGAAAAGCTAAGGAAATATTTCGATTTAAGCTTAATTCGTGCGTTTTTGTGTGAACAGCTTTTTTGGTTTAGAAGATAATGGAATTATTGCTCATGATCTCATGATACTTGTTATGTAGGTATTTTTTTGTTGTATTTTTTTTTAAATATTTCTTTTATGCTTTTTGATATATATAGTAGTAGTTAGTATGTGTGTAGTTAGAAGTTTTATAGCAGTTGTAAGTACATAATTGTAGTATACAAAAATATAAACTATTTATGTTTGATGCGGAGCAAATAATGCTTAGCAAAAAAGAAAATTAGACAAAGTCTTATGAGTTTTAACTGTATTTCTTTTTTTTTTAAGGGTTTTTTATATATATTTTTTTTAATATATTATTTGTAATTTGTATTTTTTTGGTATTTTGTAATTTATATTTTGGATTTTCAGTCATTACTCAGTAATTGCCTCTTTGAAGTTTGAACTCCATCGCCAGTTAAACTATGTGGTTGTAGTTGTTGTTGTTGTTGTAGTAGTTGTTGTTGTTGTATAACGATATCGAAAAAATGTTAGTACGAAAAAAAGGCAAGAAGAATCGTACAAGAAGAAGAAAACGGAAATCACTAGGTAAACCTCTTAAAAAATAACACGATTTAAGCGCTTGACGCGCAAAACATTTAAACAAATTTTTAAAGCTATAATTATTACTTTAAAAATATTTTATATTTTCTTACAAAATTTTTTTATTAATTTTTTTTTTTTTGTTGTTTGTGTCTGTCTGTCATCATGTGATAAATGATGGGCGTGTATGTATAAGTTGCACAGCAGCAGGGTTTAAATATATCTATGCATAGAACTGTGTTTTCGAAACGATTTTAAATCGATTTAATCGTTTAGTTTTTTGCCAAGATCCATGCAGCAAATTTATCGAAAATCGCACGTGGTGAGCTTTATATAGTATTTCAGAAATGTCTTACTTATTTTTCAAATCGACTTTCGATTTATTCGTTTACTTTTTAGCGAAATATTAAAAAACTTGATTTTTGAGCCTGCAGCAAATATTTCAAAATTCGTCCTAATATTAATATTATTTTGTAAATTGCTTAAGAAGTTATATAAATAATATTTTAGTTTTAAACTTTTTCAACGTTATTTAACCATACCTAGCGTTGTATAAGTTCGAATAGGTTCCGAAAGAAATCATTTCTGACACTTTTTTGGTTGGTTGATTCAGTTTTGTTTGGGCGTGCGTCGAACATTCGCTATATTTTACATTTGTTCTTCGATAAGTCCGAAAACGCAAACCAGATGGCTGAAATTTTGTATAACGTTTAATATTGGAACGGCCAATCACGCGCAATTTTGATTTCGTCAATTCCGTTTCGGTAATTTCGATGTGAAAGATGCAAAACGCACTGGAAGACCAATTGCCGAAAATGTGGCTAAAATCATAGACATTGTCGAGTTCGACCATCATGTCAGCACTGTTTCGATGGCCCAAGAGATACGGGTTGTAAGATAATTTATTTAAAATCATTTGCACAAGGCTGGATGCGAAAAAACGTTCGATGTTTGGATGGCACGAGAGAGTGCACCTCATAGCCCGCATGTCCATCTGCGAAACGCTGCTAAATTGCAATAAAATCGACCAATTTCTGAAAAGTTTGGTGACTGGCGTTGGTAAGTGGATCACTGAGGACAACGTCAAGCGATAACGGTCGTGGTTGAAGCGCGTTGAGCCGTAAACGGGAGATTAACGGCCAGGAAAGTCTTCAAGTATGTATGTTGGGATAGGCAGAGAATTATCTACGTTGAGCTGCTCACATAAGGCGAAACTCTTAACTCTTAACTGTACTGTCAACAATTTAAACGTCTGAAGAAAGCAATCACCCTGAAGCGGTCAGCTTTGGACAATAGGAGTGGAATTGTGTACATTCAGGACAACGCCAGGCCACATCGATAGTGACTCGTCCGAAGCGGCAGAAGCTTGCTTTGGAGGTTCTTATGCAACGACCTTATAGTTCGCATCTGGCACCACAAATTCGCTACAAAAGGGGTTGGTTGAAGTCGACTTTTTAATTTTTCGCCAATAGCAACGAGAGCTGCTATGAGAGATAAAATAACCTTTAAAATGGCAAGACTATGTGCATGAAAAGGTTCAATTTCATGCAAAAATAATGGATTTCTTATTACAATACATCAAATTTATATTTATGGCATTCATTAAGTTGTATTTTTTGTTTTAGCTTCAGTGCAATATGTCGATTTTTTAATCCCTATAAAAATCGATTTCTATAACGTTCGCAAATCGATTTATTAAATTACACGACAATCGTTATTTACAAGCGTTTGAAAATAGATTTTTTTAATTTGCTGGAAAATCAATTTATTAAACGATCTGAAAAATTTATAATCGCACGAAATCCGTTTTCCTAAACGCTTGAAAATGTTTTTAAAGTCGCTCGCCAAAGCACCACTGAGTCCTATGCGTTAGTCTTTCTAAAAATTGTTTTTTTGTAAGTCGCTCAAAAATCTATTTTTCTCAATCGATTTTTTCATTTACTCGAAAAATGTTTTTTTTAATCGCTCAAAAATAGAATTTCCTTAAATTTGCTCGACATTTTTTTTAATTTCTCGAAAATATCGATCAGAGCTAAGCACCACTGAGTCTTATGCATTTAAATCGCTCAAAAAATCGATTTTTTTAAACGCTCGAAATATATATCCTTCATTGGCACGAAAAACGTTTCGTAATCGCTCGTAAAATTAATTTTTTTTGGTCGCTAAACACTACTGAGTCCTATGCATTAGTCTTTCTAAAAATTGGTTTTTTGTAAATGGCTCGAAAAATCGATTTTTTCAATTACTCGAAAAACGCTTTTTTAATCGCTCGAAAATAGAATTTCCTTAAATTTGCTCGAAACTTAGTTTTTTCTTACTTTCTCGAAAATATCGATCAGCGCTAAGCACTACTGAGTCCTACACTCAAAAATCGATTGTTTCAATTACTCGAAAAACGCTTTTTTAATCGCTCGAAAATAGAATTTCCTTAAATTTGCTCGAAACATAGTTTTTTCTTACTTACTCGAAAATATCGATCAGCGCTAAGCACTACTGAGTGCTATGCATTTTAATCGAACGAAAACGCTCAAAAATTGAGTTTTTAAACGCACGAAAAAAAATATTTTTAATTGTTCAACAAATTGTTTTCTTAATTTCTCAAAAAACAACAATTTTTATAAGTTCCTCGATAAATCGCTGCTCGTATAATTGGCTCAGCGCTAAACTATCTTGAGTCCTACGCATGGATATGTCCTTCAAGCTGTGCAGTACTTAACTTAAAAAGGTTGGGTTGTTGGTTTTGTTCGGCTTGGCTACATCGATCGGTGAAGCTTCGCCTAGATGATGATTTTTTTTATATATTTTTTATATTGTGGGATTTTCTTTTTTTTTTTGTAAGATCAAAAATGAACTAATTAACTCAAACATTCTCTAAGTACAGCCAATTGCAAATTAATCGAAAGAACACACATAACCAAAACGGCAACTAAACGCAAACTTAAAGGCAAATTATAAAAATTTAGCATTTAATATTTGTAATTTTTTTTTTTGTTTTTCCAAACAACTTGTTTACAACTAAGTGAATTGTTTATTAAAATTTTGCATATTACTAAATGAAAAATGAAAAATATAACTTGGTTTTAATTATTTTTTATACTTTTGTTTGACTAATGTGATTTGCTTGGTTTGCTTGCAGTTCGATTTGTATTTTTAATTAATTTTTTTTTATATATATACACACAAATTTATTTTTTACTACTTTTTGCATAGAATTTTTTAAGTATTTTTTTTGTTTTTTTTTTTTAAATTTAAGGCCGCTTAAACTAGTAGGCTTTGCGCTAAATAATAAAATAAAATATTTAGAATTCCAAACAAACGCAATAGATAAATTCTTGTTAATTATAATTTAAATTCATTTCATAATTTACTTTAGTTTCGATATTTTTTTTAGCGAGCGGCTTGCTAGAAATGAAACAGAACCTTAGCAACTGCGTTTTATTTTTTTTTTTGTTTTTCCAAAGTTTACAAAATAATTTTATATTTTTTTTATATATAAATATAGGTAGAGTAGTATGAGAGAAACTTATGGCCCAACAGCAACTAAACGCTTGATTCAAAAGTATACTTGAGGTATTTACTCGTATATATGTATATCACATGGTATGTATGTAGTTTGGATGTTTCAATAATTTTTAGCATTTTTATAATCGAAATCGAAAATCACTCGAGAGTGTGTGTGTATATATATATAGATTTATGTATAGGTTGTGTGAGCTATGTGTATCTGAGCTGTGTGTGTATGTCGCTGCTTAGCTATATAAATCGAAAATGGAACTGGGGAACTTACCTTGTCAGGCGCCGATATTTCAGCCGAACGTGGCGGTTCCTCACTTATCTGTGGTTCATTTGGTGGCAAACGTTGTTCCTGCACGCTAGCCAAGCTATACATATGTAAAAGTATTGCAATATGTTAGTCTTCTACTTGTTATAATAAAAAATAAGAAAAGTTCATCTTTTCACAGTTGCTACTAAACTGTTCCGATTTTCACTTTGGCGGCACAAAATCATGCTTTTTCAGCTACTTTTTTAACGATTCGCTGCAATTCGCACAAAATCTTAGTTTACATTCGAATTCAGCGCGGCTATTATCGTTTTTGTTTTTGCGTGCTTTAGAAAACTAATTTTGAGTGGCGCCATCTACTCTTATTTTGCTTTCTTACTATAAACAGCTTTTTACGCAGAAACTGGCACTAGAAATCGAAAAATAATTATACGCATGGTATTTCAAAAATAAATCTATGAAGGTAATTCAAATATTTTTGTTCTTTTCTAGAATTCAATCTAGGTTCTAGTTCAGCTTTAAGATTGTTGGAACCGGTACCAATTTCCACTTGTTATGCTATTTGTATCTTTTTATACGATTCGCCGTAATTTGAAGCAAAAAAACTTTGTTATCGAACCAAATTTACATCCGCATTGAGTTTTGAGATTGGTTCTACGAATTTTGGGTGGCGCCACCTACTCTTATTTGCGTTTCCTATTTTCTAAACAGTTTGGATGTTTCAGCATTATATAAATCGAAGCGCATTAAAGAATATTATGATCCTAATTTTTCATGAGAAATCGAAAAATAATTATTCGGGTTTATATATCAAAAATAATTCTAGAAAGCTGGTGATTAAAATATTTTTGCATTTTTCCAGAAACTAGTCAACGTTTCCACGCTAGTAGAGATGTTTAATATGTCCATCAGTTCGTTAATTCGCTATATTATTATAAATCTATATATCTTCCACTGACAGTACTGAAATAGCTCACTGCAAACTTAACCATCAACTAGATGGTTGATATTGACTTTAATTATCTCAATAATCTAACTCATTCGAACTTCGCTACTTTTTGCGGAATCCTTGCGACGAATATTTGGCATTATTTATTGTCCAGAGAGTCATTCTTTTCTCCTGGCTGGTTGTGTTTTAGAACACTGTGCGAACTCCCTCTGTACAAGTTTATCTTTTCTTTTTAGCAACTCACTTAAATACTCTTATTTGTCATCCATCTAGAATGAGTCCTATATCATTCCTATTCAAAAAAAAGGCTGCAAAACTAAGATTATTGGAACAGAATAACATAGATCCCCAAAGCAATCATATTCACATAAATTTCATATAATTAGGTAGTTTTGTGCTAAGAACTTAGTAGGAAGTAGTTTCGATTGATCATGTAGTGTTTATTTTAAGTAAAGCAACTTATTTCGAACTTTACGCTTCTGTTGTAGATATAATCTAAACTAGTTTTCGTATTCAAAGAAGCTCAATATAAATTCTCTCTTAACTAAATTCGTAGATGACTTGTCCACGAGCTTACAAATGGTGCAACACCTTAAGTTACCTCACAATATTCCCGCTTTTTTAAAAATTACTCCCTGATCTTACAATTCGTACCGTACTTTTCTTTGATTAAAAATACCATATAGTTGCCAAAGGGTAAATCGAGCAAAAAATACGGCTGTTGCATGGTTTGTTCCTAAACTTTCTGTAATTTATTCGCTTTATAAAAGAATTTCAGTCTTTCAATTACTACGCCGAATTTAATGAAATCCGGTCGACTATATCACATAGTTTCTATAGGGAAAATTGGATTCAATTGAAGTGTTTTCACAAAATTGGTTGCTTCTCATTTGTATTTGAGAATATATTGTGACCAAATTATCTAAAATGCAGCTTTTTAGCTTTTTTTTTTTGTACTTAAGATCGGTTCAAAATCGGGCAAATCGTTTGAAAAAAAAGTCGGTTTAGAAGTAATAAGGCAATGGACCAAACGTCAGACTTAAACCATTCAATTTTTAAAGTCTCTAAATTTCAATTTTGGAGCTATCCACTATATCCACTATAAGCACCAAATCTGCAATTACACTTCTGTTGAGAATCATGGGCCTATTTAGACGATGGTGGGACATTACTGCACTATCAAAAGTCGGGAATACCACAAAATTTAAGGTTCTTCAGCTTAGAAAATGCCTTAATCATTTTAAGTTTCTTTTAGAATCGTTTCAGCGGTATGCAAGATACCACTTTAAATGCCTTATTTTATGGGTTTACAAATCTCAAAAAACAAATCTGAATCAGATCTTAAAAAAATATCTTAAAACATCTTCGATAACTCAAGATACGCAATTTTTGTAAAAAATAACTTTTACATTTTAGTTGGCCCATACAAGTTCAAGGTTTTCAAAAGCAATCGTAACTCGTAGATATATATAGGTCCACATTATGTAATCTATTCAATGCTCTTATACCTTCGGTAGTTCGCTTCTATTTGTCAATTCCATAAAAAATGTATTTTCTGAAAATAACTTAAGTTCTGGGTTCACTTTACACAATTCCAAGGCCTGAAATAGACAGGCCGACATTATTTAATAAATTTTTTAATAAATAGAAAGCTTTTGTAAGTACCTACGATAAAAATCTTTGGGATACTCTAATCATTCTGTTGTAGAAACTGCGCCTCTGTTATCAAGCAAGATGCTGTCTTATAAAAAGATTTTTAGAACTAACAGCAGTGTGTCCCATACAATGGAGGAAAAACTTAGAAGAAGAAGGGAACACCTTGCACCCTTCTTATAGATGGGCTATTGACGCAGGGACTAATTAATGCAACTACTTAGGAAAATCAATGTTCGTAACCCTAGCAACCGCCAGATATCCTAGACTTTTTTATCAGATAATCTTCTAGCGATACAATCCCTGAAAAGACAAAATATGGTAACTCAAAAGAATTTAAAACCTCCACGCCAAGGTCTTCAAATAGTCTTCTTCTAGTCCGCATAATCCTAACTAGCAGCAAGCGGAGTAAAGTTCGAATTATTAAGATTTGCTTTCACTTCACACGGACACCGCTATTGTCCAACCCAGGCTCACTCTTTCCGTGAAAATCGAAACAGCCTACAACTCCTGCCAAGCAACTATTACCAACCGTTTGAGCGTCACCAATGTGCCAGTTAATTTCTTGCAGCGACGCAGCGCCGATTCCAAACGATCCGGCTCTTCTTTTAGGAACTTTTCTTCGCGCACCACTTTCTCCATTTCACTGGATAATATACAACGCAAGCCATTGGATAAAGCCGGAAACTTGAGCTTTAGCTCGGCCACAGTTTTGCTGCAAGCAACGGAAAGATTAAAACGAATAATTGACTCAATGCATTCATAGCTGCCTAAGGTAGCTCCTACCTGGCGCGACTCAAAACCAAGGCCATGTCCTCCACAGCGGTCATATTGACGCGTGTGCGTCGAT
The DNA here is from genome assembly GCA_035046065.1 of Chymomyza procnemis. Taxonomy (NCBI): domain Eukaryota; kingdom Metazoa; phylum Arthropoda; class Insecta; order Diptera; family Drosophilidae; genus Chymomyza; species Chymomyza procnemis. The sequence continues at coordinate 22,959,907 of JAWNOJ010000021.1, forward strand.
TGATTACCTCACCGCGTAGATTCTCTACCGATGCCTCCAAATCGCTCAAGTCCTTCTCCAGACGTATAACCTCCTGCTTGTAGAGCTCCTCTTCGCGTGATATGCGCGTTGCGTCCTGATCGCCCTGATGCCCCCAAAAACTGCCGCTGCTGGCCAAGAGTGTAGCACGTATACGCATAAATGTGCCCTTGATATCCTCACGCACAGCCACAGCCTGTGCCTGTGAGAGACGCCTCAGTGTGCGCACCTCCATGCGCAAATCCTTGGCCTTCTTTTGCAGACCACGCAAATGATTGTAGACCTCGGGTGCAAGTGCTATGTCCGCACGATAGCTGGGATGCGCTGTCTGTGCCAGCACAATGGGCTTGGGCGGTGGCGGCGGTTTAAGGCGATCGCGTTCTATGAATGCAACAAGTTATCGATTAATCGAATTGACAAAACTACAAACTCAAACGAGAGGAGTACGTTGCACGGCGTGAGATTTGGGTGCATCATGCGTGATTTGGTTAGTGTCTTGGGTGTAGAAGAAGCGCACTTGTGTGTGGTGGCACTTGTTACTTAGAGTGTATCGAATGATTCGGTATGATTTTTGTTTTTGTTTTTTGTGAAGGGGGGAAGATTTGAATGAACTCTCACTCACACACTTACCTTGGGATGATGTGCGTGGCAAGGTTGACGATTTGATTGCCGGTTTGGTAGGTTTGGTATCAGCTTTATGTGTGTTCCCATCACCGTTTAAGAAGTTTTAAGATTTGTGCAATTGGTTTAATTTATCGTAGTTGTTGTTAGGGTCATTTATATATAGAAGTTGACCAAAGATTCGAGAAAGAATATTGATTGGTTTCTTTAATAATTGTCTACATTATGCGGGAGTTTATAACTTTTATTCGGGGGCAATAAAAAACAGAGGGACTGTTAATCCTAGCTACCTTAAAAATACAAGAAACATGCCAAAAAAGACACTAATCTGTAGAACCAAAGAAATTATTTAAAAAAAAGTTTTCCGAATAGTGGAATCATAAAAAATATATTGCAATTAACAAAAACCTTCGAAACTTATAACACTTTCATGCAGAATTTGAAAATTTGAATTTACCAAAAAAATTTTAAAACTAAGTAATAAAATATTAAAAAAAAAACAAATTAAATGCAAAATTTGAAAAGGTTTTCCTAAAAATCTGAACTATAAATAATAAATTAAAAATATTGTAATTCAGTTAATAGATCATTTAAGTTTGTGCTCTATTGAAATCTACAAAATCGAAGCTATAATTAATTAGAACTTTAAAAATGATTTTTACATTTTTTTTTTTTTCTATTTTGGTAAAATCATATTGTAACGCATTTAAAAACTCAATTAAAATTAAATTGTCAAAAATGAAAGATATAATTTTTTGTACAACTTCAAGAATTTATTTTCTTAAAATTGATTAACAAACTTAATTGTTGCTCGCTGCTTTTAAAATGTAAATATATCTTGCAACACAATATCGGCAACCACATTTCTTTGGCATTTTTTAATAACCACAAAATATATTACAAGCATTAAAAATTAAAAAAAAAAATGTTATCAAAAATTAAAAAAAAAAATATTTTTTAAATTCAATTTCAAAAAAATATTTTGAAACTGAAATATTTAATACTTTTATTGTCTTAGAAAAAATTTCAAATTTCCAAAAAAAAAAAAACAAATAAATCCCTTCTTCAAATACTTATGCTAAAGTTTAAATTTTAGCGAGCAAACCAAATGTTTTTTATTGCTTAATTCTTTCTTACAATTAAAACGAAAAGAAAAAAATGAAAATTACGATATTCTGTCAAATTTATGCACTTAATTCTTTCTTTAAAAATTAATAATAATAAACCAAAAAAAATACTTTTATTTTAATTAAAAAAAAGAAGAAAAGGCATAATTTAAGCTAATTAAATACATTTTTCTGCTAATTACTTGAACATATTTTCTACAAAAAAAAAAATAAAAATTTTTTTGTAAGCGTTTATCTAATGAAAATTTTTTTTAATTACAATTTTTAATTAAAAATTTTGTTTTTATAATTTTAAATTTTTAATGAAATTTAATTTAAAACTTTTAATTTAAAAGTATTAAAAAAATAAATAAAATTCATATTTTAATTAAAAAATCCCATTTAAATTAAAAATTAATTAACTAAATTACTAAAATTTTGGGTCTACTTAAAATTTAAGAAAGTTTGCAAAAAACAAATAGAATATATTTAAAATATTTAAGAAAAAAAAAAAACAAAAAAAATTTCAACTCACAATTTTGTTTTTAAATTAAAAAAGTAGAATAAAAAAATAACATTAGTTTTGTTACTAAATCGGCTTAAAAACCATAAAAAATTGTTTTTCTTAAAGTTAGAAATAGTTCCAAAACAAAAACTAAAAATAAGAACTATATGATATTACAAAATGTCACGATTTTTTTTTGCAAGAAACCAATCAAGAAATCATCTTATTTTTTAAAACATCAAACTATTGTACCGAACGAAAGGTCTACTATTAAAAAAACAAATGTTAATTTAATAAAAATTTTATGCAAAAAGACTCATGAAATATAAAAGAATTTATAAAATTACAAAAAAAAAAATGAAAACTTGGCTGTTTTGCGATTGCAACATTAATTCCAAAAATTTCGCACAAACCGCGCAAAAATCAAGTAACTTTTGGAAAAAATAACAAAAAATTGCTTATATTTTGTTTAAAACAAAACAAAAAAAGGGGGGCGGGAAGAACGCTAATATATAAGAACTATATGGCTACGATTTGATTTATTTACCGGCATGTAGTGGACTATGAGATTTGGGTATTCCCTGTATATCATCGCTAAACGATACGGATTTCTCAAAGGACACGGATTTCTCTGCAAAAACATGACAAATTTTTTACGAAACTTGTAGCTTGGGCTTTACCAATTCCGAGAATATTAGAGTGTCGATTTTTTTTTTTTTAATGGAATAACACTTACGACATGAATTTTTGCCCAGCTTGGGTGCCTTCTCTCTAACATACAGCTCATCACCGGAACCGTTAGCTATATATATTTGATTATATATATATTTTTTATATATATATATATAGATATTTGTATGTGTGTGTGTGTGTGCGTGTGTCGTGTATATGCAAATTGGGAGATAAGAGTTAAGAACACATATACTATATATAAAAAGGGTTTTTTCCAAGGCATGCAGACAAAATCGAACTAATATATATATATGTAGATTTTTTTGAGGGGTCTTGAGTTCCCTAATTTGTTGGCAATCAAGTGAGTACACGCTTTATATTTGGAATAATAATCGTATCAGAGGTGCTATATGACTGCAATATGGTGTCGGGATTTATAGATTATATTAGTTATGTTTTTACTTTTTAGCTAAAGCTCCGAAATATGCTGTGTTTGTTAATGAGCAGCGTAAGCAAGCATATATACATAGATCACATATATATAGGGTATATATACTATATATATGTATGGTAACAATTACATACACCAACTTACATAGACTAATTGCACATAATTGCTGTACATGTAGTGTAGTTAGGACGTCGGTACAACTCGTTTGTAGGAAACTATGTACATACCTTGCATTTGCGTTGGCACAACGAGATAGTTGGGATCCAATGTGGAAACCGTCATGGGGGCAATTTGCGGATTTTGATTGACCAAAGCCTTCTGTACCAATCCAGTTAAATTGGCCAATTGCCGCTCCATATGCTCCACACGTATGCGATGCAAATCTTCCGGTCTACAAAGCAATAAAAGCAACAACATAATAATAAGAAATAATATTCAATTGCATTTAATACAATCTGATTAGGGTAATTAAGCACTCAAGAGCCAGACGCCAAAGTGTAATTAAAAATTTGTCGTCATGGGGGTTTTACTTTTTTTTTTCTCATCCGATTTGTCTTCTCTTTATGCGCACTTTTTTTACACTTTTTATTTTTTGAGTGCTTGTTTGATAATTATTTCGAAATCGTTTATAAGTTTCATGCATATTTCGAAATTTTAAATGCTGTCAACAAAAAAAAATGCTCTACTTAAAAATAATGCTGCATTTCCTAACTAGTTTGTAACTGAGAACTTTGAGCGATTTACACTCTGCTCATAAGATCTTTCAATATTGATTTAGAAACTTGCAATGTACAAACGAAAATCTTAAACGACTATTTGATTCTAAACTTTAATCTATAAATATTTATTTTCTTTTATTAAAAAGCGTGGGACAGCCTCCAGTTCTTTCCATTTCCCATGTTACTTGGAAAAATATGCATTCTTTTCAAACAGTGCTGAGATAAGAGAACGCAGCATCTTAAATGTGAAATCCGTTCGTTTGATTAATATTATACAATTTTCTTTTAATATTTACAGTCTTTGTCTTGTCTAAATTCAAAATTTCAAATCTGATTAAAATCTTCCTTTTATAAAAAACTAAAGCAACAGCCTTCTGCTTGCTGCGCTTCCCATTTCCCGTGTTACTTGAAAAAATATGCATTCTTCTTTAACGACTTTAAGATGTTCGGGAAAGGGAAAAATATGAAATCCACACAATATTATTTGTCAAATTATTTTACTATTATATAAATTATTTCCAAGGCTTACAGTTTTTGTTTTGCTATTTAGAAAATCTTAGCTCTTGGTAAATTCTTTAATATAATTAAATACTTAGGAGGAAAGGAGAGAGAAATAAAGAAAAAGCAAATCTCATCAGAGTGTTAAAAAGTCCTACAAAAGCCTACGTTTGGGATCAAAAACCATTGAACTGTTTTAATTTGCTGGAAAAAGTTTTGCTATATATATAAAAAGTAAGGGGCTTGACCCCCTGATCCCTTCGCGCTTTCACTTGCTAGAGACGCTTTAAAATCGCATTTTATTTTTTTATTATTTCGATCATAAAGCTCGATTTATGCAAGTAGACGCCAATCTAATTATATTTTTTTAAACAGACAGGCATGTTTTTTAAATCTACGTGTATTGCACATTGCGATTCCAAGTGAATTTGTCGAAATCAAAATCTTTTGGTAGTGAAATAATTATTTTGGACAACATGCTATAGTGAAGATCAGCAATGATATCTCAAAAAACATGAACTGTGGTAAGATTATACGCATATGCTGCTAAGATTTTGGGTACTCTATACTCTATCATTGTTACAAACTGTAGTAGAGACACGACCTTTGCGGCTTGGCTGTTAATGTTGACCAAGAATTCAAGACTATAAGAGTTCATTGTAGAAATCTGTCAAAGTTTTTTTTTTTCAAAAATAGCTAAAGTAACGAAAAACTTAATAATTCTCTGATGTTATGAGCCACAAGTTCTAAAATTCTAATAATAAAACCAATTTGCACAAATTTAAATTGTTTGCTTTTGAGTATACTCTCATCGCTTCCAAAGCGTTTGAGAATATCTCTATTCTCAGTTCTTCGAAGAGAACACGCACTTATGCTTTCTTTATTAGGGATTTACTTAAGCGAACAAATATTTCCCATAATACCTCTTTTGGTTGCAATATTATTCATTTAATATTTGCTCTATAAGATGATATCAGATCTTTGGTAGTAAAACAGAAATATGGGTCAAAATGACCGCTAAAAAGGAAACTAAAATCAAACTGTGAAGACACATTACTCTCAGATGTCTTGGTAGCATGACCTTAACATTTTTCGTCTAGCCACAATTTAATTTTGAAATGAAAAAAGTATACCCTTTTAGGTGTAGATTTTCCGTGCCACTGTGCGACGGCTAATACTCTTAGAACTAGAAATTTATTTTCTTTAGTTTTTTATATTTTGAACCACTCAGCTTTATAGCTTAAATATATTTTCAAACCAACTCGAAATCAATAAGAAACGACGTTATGATAGAAGCGAGAACTTCGCTCAGACAGCTTCTGTGATATATGCTAAAATAAATAACTTTTTGGAGTTCTTGAGTCTACTTGGAGCAAACAAATATTAAGATTAGATGCGGATTAAGATTAGAAGGCAATTTTATAATATTATATTACTATGGTAAACTATGGTAGAATATGTAACTAGTTGAGTTTGCAAAAATATAGTTTATAAAGTTGCTTTCTAAGTAAAGTTACTTTGGGTACGCAGGAATCAAAGAGTATTACGTAAAGGAGCGACACCAAGAAGCGTTACGTTTGTATATCATTCAGAAGCTGATATATGATTAATATTATATATATATTTATATTACAATCCAACATTAGTTTATATATAAAGCAAATTCAACTAAAATGCTATTTCAAAGCGCATCTGCAAGTCGACTACATTCGACAGTTTTGCAACTAAGCAATTATGAACCAGATGGCTTTTCGAAGTGTAGGTGCAAGCTGAGCTCAACAACTTCTAGCAGAAAACTGGTTCAGTTACCAAAGAGTTGAAACGCTCGAAACTCTCGGCACTGTAGAATATACCAAGAAACTGTGCTCTACCGGCACTCGATAGTATCATCTGGCAAGGGTATTTCAAGATTTAATTTTCCCAAGCCCATATGTCTCTTCTAGTTTCTGTTTATCTATGTTTTTTTTTTGCAGCTTTATGACAACTTGATTGGGCTGCATTTCCGCTGCGTTGCTTTCGTCATGCTCCAATTGCGCAGTCATGCCAAAGACCACATAAGGCAGCCACAGACATGAAACCGTTGCAGTATATCCCACACACACGTCAAGGTCTTGCCATTCCATCGGCACAGTCTTTAGTTGGTTGCCAAGACAAGAACTTGGCCATACGATGGAGCATTACACTTGCAGCGGTAAGTTTGCAAATACTTCTTGTTTACATAACAAATGTGATTCACTTCCTCTTGGTTGGATTACTACTCTGTGTGTCTGTGTTTGAACCAGTGACCAGTAGCCCGCAGCAGTTTGGAAATTGTTTATCCAATTTTCAACTTAAAGAGTTGCTGGTTCTAAAAAAGTCCATGGAACGTATGGGTACATTGGTGGATGACTATCAGCCGCAGAATGCCAGCTGTGAGAGCACGCAGGAAGAGCAGCCGCAACGTATGGCACTCATGGCTGCCGAGCGGTAGGTACAACCAATTGTAACTGAATCTTTTAGTAAAATCTTCGGTTTGGTGAGTAGAACTTGCTTTTAAACAAAAATCCAGGTACAGCCTGGATTCAAGGATGCAAACCTTGTGACGCTAAGTAGCCTTAATAGACTACACTGCGCGAAACAGATTAGAGTCTACGGCATCCTTAGTGCAGCCCTCAGAACATTGGCGTACCCGTACCCTATTCCTAAGGTGTCTAGAAATGTCCGGTTTGCATGATCTATCTATGTCAATCTATGCGAAACTCACTCCCCAACCGGAAAAAAAGAATATTAACGTGCATAGCGGACAGCAAGGAGAGTACAATACTCTTGAAGCAGTCAGTCCTTATCATATAGACCGTAAAGGAGCTTCGTTTCCACCAGAAACTGAATGACCTTATCATAGGCGCTTCGCGACACACTTTTGCGAACGCTTCGACACATGAGTTTGACCTTGCAATGGGTATCCTTTTAGGGCATACCCAAATACTTGGGTTCTCGAGCTAAACGGAGAGTGTCGAAGCATCGGCAGCTCACCTTCAACGAACTAAGTCTCTGGCTCTCTAAGCATCTGATTTGTGATCACCATCACAGAATTTCTCACGCAAGCAGCTTGGATCTAAGGCAACAGGATACAAGCTCTCTTAAGGGTAACCCCCACATTTGTGGAATGCACAAAAATATTGGAAATTCATGTTGAACCGATTAAAGTACAGGTGAAACCCTGCTTTCACTGTTACTCAAAGGGTTTACAGAAATGACGAGAATATGAAGCGCTCATTAAAGATCTCAATTTTGTGACTGAAGCCTTTTTCTGACGGAAAACACCAAACCGTTTTTAATCCACGTCTATTGGGTACTAGCACATAGTGACATATCCAATACACAGGGTAAACAAGAAACTATAAGCATACTTTTCCAGTACAAGGAGCAATGAGATTTATCCTTAAACTGAGCATGAAATATAATTTCACTTTAACTCTGAATTAAACGTGGAAGTAGACATGAAAGACGTGCAGGATCTTATGCCAAAACTTGGTAGACCAAATGCAGAAAGGGCATCAAAGAAGTGTGGCATTCCAGCCAGTCTACTGGATGGAGTTTGCAAAGGAGGACATTGGGCTGGGTTATTTCGAAACTAATACATAGGCAGAAGTTCTCGCAACAAATTCTGTAGAATCTGTGGCAATGGCAAAGAGCTTAGGACGGCGTAGCACACTACTTCCCTCAGGTATGGTTTGGCTTTTTCAAGTCAGGTCATCTTAAGAGGCTTTCATCACGTTTTCCATAAAATCTGTTGCGATGAGAAAGAACAAGGGACAGCGTAGCACCATTCCCTCACTGGCCTGAACTGTGTAGGCCATCAAGGTTCTGTTTTTCGAAGTTAGATTCTCTTAAGAGGCTCTCACAACGATTAGTAGTAGTAGTAGTAACCTTGTCCTGTGACTAACCTGAACAGTGCAGTTCAAGGCTGCGCTTTTCCATGTTAGGCTATATTAGGAGGTTCTCTCGACGACGAGGTAGGGACGGTGTACCTCTTCTCCTGTTACTGACCCAAAGAGTATGGGACAAGGCTTCGCTTTGTCACGTTAGGGTATGTTGAGAGGCTCTTACAAGGATTTCTGTAGAATTTGTAACGGTGGGGAAGAGCTAAAGACAGCGTAGTCTTTTTCTTCTGCTTTGATCTGTGGGAGTCAAGCAATTATCTCAACTTTTACAACAAAATCAGAAATGTTATCCGAGACTAATTTAAGTCAGCGATTGAATGAGACTTAGCTTTCATTTTGGAAATCTCTTAGAAAAAGAAAGATGGTGTATATAAGTTCAATCATTTCAAGATCGCAACGCCCCTTAACTAACCCAAGAAGCCTTAAAGGAACTATTTCTAAATCGTGTTCTTATAAAATGTGTTTCAATAAGCTCAATAGAAACGATGATGTGCTTCAACTTTTTAATCCTCTCTAGCCAACTTCAAATAGTACATTTTCCAACTCATATAAAAATATTCAAATTACAGCGGGGATCACGGCTCATATGGCGGCCATGGCGGCGCAGTACAATCCTGGCATAATGATCATGCACCCGCGTGGACCGAACCCAAACCATCTAAGCTGCAAACACTTTTTCAAATAAGCATAACCGCTTTGGCATTTCTCTCCTTTGGCGGTTATCTGCTCTGTCTGATTGTGCAGGCCATCAAGAGCAAGGGCACTACCTACTTCCATCCGGTGGCCACTGCCACCACAACTACCAACAATGGCAATGTCAAACGCATTAAGATCTATAGACGCAGCAAACGACAGGCCGAACAGGAGCCAGCACATTTATTGCTACAGGATTATGCCAGCTATATGAGTATGGTACGTGGCAGGCAATTGGATTATGCTCACCTGGTTGGATCGTAAATTTGATTGCCACGATGCGGCAGACGACCGGGGCCCACTTTAATGCCATAGAGCGCATACTGATCCTCATTGAGCGCCACATCGCTAGGGAATAGCATAGGTGCAGGGTTGTCAGTTAAAACGGAAAGGAAAAGCGAAAAGCAGTGTACTAACCTCTGCTCCTCATCTATAATGGGCGCCACAACTGTGCCGCGTGTTCCATATTGGCTGTAGTAGGGCTCCTCGTAGTTGCCGCGTGAGTTGCGCTCCGGAGAGCTGGTATAACCGTCTGCAAGGAAATATTTATTAATTTTTGTTATATGCAAAGGCTTCTCATTTTTTATATAAGCAATTTTTCATTTTTTTTATTATTATAATAATTTGAATTTTTTTTTTAAAGTTAAAACTAAAAGCAGTATTAAAAATAAAAAATGCTCACTAATTGTTTTGATCAATTCTTGTATAACGCATAAAATAAAGCACACAACAATTTACATAATATACTTGTACATAGCTAAAGTATATAATATAATATGCGATATATGATTTGATATATGTTATATTTTATATATATATATATAACATGGATATAGATATAGCTATGTTTGGTTGATAACAAGTATATAGCATAAATAAATTGGCATTATGGGCGTGTACCTGGTATACTGTATAACTGATCCGGGGGATAGGGAAACAGGGGTTCCATGCTACCCCTTGGGTTATGCGTTCTGAGTGGTTTCACAGGCGCTCCTTTTTAATTATAGTACACATATATATATATATATATTTTTTTATATACATGTATGTATGTTTGTATATTTGTTTGATTTATTTTTTAATAAGATGTTTTTTTTTTTTTGGTAATATTATTATTATTTTTTGTTTTAACAATTATACAACGAAAAATGTATATGATTTTATTTAATGTGAAATAAGAATTGAGCAATAACAATTTCTATATATATATATAAATATTAATGCTAAAAGTAATGGTACGCTCTAGAATTAAAATATGCTTTTTTTTTTGGAATTTTAAGTTTATTTACAATTTAAAAAAAATATGTATTTTAATGCTCTCACAAAATAAAGTTTTTATAAGAAAAAAACTAAAACAAAACGCGTGACCCTCAATATATTTCAATAACTATAAAATGGGTTATTCAATGCGTTCGGCACACGCACAAAACTGAAAGATATTACAAAGAAAGACTTCTAACTTGCGCAAACACTGTATTGTAACGTTTTTCGCTGTTTGAGCTTTTATTGTTTAAACTCTGTCAACTTTTATAATTTAAGCACCTGAATTTTACTAGAAATAATACATAGAACCGATGCACTAAGAAACCTTATTATATTTCGATTTTCCTCAGCTCGACAGCTGCAAAATTTTCTTCAAGTCGCGCTGTTGTTCTCTTTCTACTTGGTCTTCGGATATTAAAAATTATCAAGTTCGTTCGAACATAACATAAAAGTTTCTACAAATCTTTTTTTTAAAAACATTATTCTATTGTAGGTCTTCTCGAAATGAATTTTCAACTAGTAATTCTATTAAGATTTTGCTCTGCTTATCAAAGTTTGCTTCACGCCGTGCCATTTTAGTTCTACTTGGTTTTCGGATATTGTAAGATAAAATAACGTTCAAATATAATATTTTGATTGTTGAATATTTGCCCAATAAAAGTTTCTACAAATCTTCTAGTTTTAAAAACATTATTTTGTTATAACGTTTAATTTTATTTAAATTTTGCTCTACTTGTCAACAGCAAGATTTTCTTAAAATCGGGCTGTTCCCATTTTACTGGGTTTTCAAACAATGTGAAATTTTAAAAACGTTCGAATATAACCACTTTCTGATCGTGGAATATTTGCTGAATAATGAATAAAATCTGCTAGTTGAAAAGACAATTTTCTTCGAAAGTCTCTTGCAGCCAAAAATTTTTTTGGGATTTGGGCTTACGAACATTGTAAAATATTAAGTACACTCGAATATAATATTCTGACTGGGCAATATTTGCCTAATTACTGTTTCTATATATCTTCCAGTTTTAAAGGCATTTTCTCGGTATAAGTTTATTCACAACGAAATTTCAGTGTTTAATTTTATTTTTTTATATTCTTATCGACGAATAGTTTCTACAAATCTTACAGTTTGAAAGACATTATTCTGTTGTAGGTCTTTTCGTAATGAATTTTAAGAAGATAAATATAAAATGTATAAAAGCCAAAACAACTATTACTACTCGAGACCCTAATAATATGAGAGATGCTACAACAAATCTTTAGACCTGTTTTCGGATCTTTGCATCTGAGACTAGATAAAACACATTTTTATATAGAGCAGACAAACTGTACATAAATCAAGCTGAGGCTAAATTCTTTGGGAAAAGAGCGATAATTCTTCTGTAGAATCTTTAGAATTGCAGGTACAGTCAGCAACATACACTCTTTTAAATCAAGAACACTAACTGAACAAAAATCAAGCCAATCACAAATTCTTCTTCAAAAAAAAGATCTGCAGAATCTATTAGAATTATGTTACCGTCCCTAAACCAATCTTTGTATTTTTTTGCAGTAATAAAGTAAATTTAATCAAAAATTAACATAATTAAATAAAAAACAACATGCTGCTGTTGCAAAATTCTTAAAAACTAAACTTAAGATTACAAACAACTAAATAAATTGATTTTTTTCAGAAATAATTCATATTTCACGTTTCAGATATATTACGCACCCATTGATACTTTATTACGTTCCGAAGAGTACATGCCACGTGGTAAAGTCTGCGATGAGCCGACATAATAAGGCGCTGGTTGCTTTCCAATCTGTAAATATTAAAAATAATATGAATTATAAGGTGTTCTATAAGTTCTATAATGCGGAGACTTAGTTCGAACTGTTATGAATCTCTCGAGGTAAAGATTGTGTTTTGCTTTAATTTTCTCTTACAATTCTTCGGCTCACAAAACTTGTTGTTTGCTCATGTGCCAACTATATTGTATAACCCTAATTATTATATATGTGACTGCTCGGTCTATATAAATTTAAAAAAAAAGTAATCCAAATCAGGTTTGTTTTCTTTAATTTAAAATGATTTATACAGCAACCAACTGCTTTTTAGCGCGTAAGCAAACGTTCTGAACATCTTGCTGGCTTAGAACTTTAGTGCATCCCTCCTCGGCCAGTTCCAGACCCATCAAACTAGTCAATGACATCCATTAAAAACGTAATTATAAACTATTAAATAAATCTAGTTTTCGCTTTTAGACCTTCACCCACGAACCACTAAAATGTTCTTCATTCGTAGTTCCCCGAAATAACTTAAGCAAATCATGTCTTCGCTTTCAATAAAAACTAATCACAATCGTAAGCTTATCTAAATTGAATATTCGTTTTCTTTTATTTTTTATTTACAATTTATTTATTTTTTATTTTCTTAACCAATGTTGGCAATTGGCCTTCATTTGGCGTTGCCAGCGATATTTGATTAATTTCACTTTTTAAACTTAACAATTTTCTGCGTTGTTTGTTACGCCCTCAAAATATAGGGTATTACAATTTTATTAAACATTTTGTAACGCATTGAAGTAATTATAGAGCGTAAGATTCGGGCACTCGGTAGAACAAGGAAATGCGGTTAAGCGAGCTAGTTTGAAAGAATTGTGAAAAAGCGTGCAATTCCAAATGCAGCTATACGATCCCTATATATCTTCTATTCTTGCAAAACCTTAATGCTCATCTGTTGGTTTACATATTTGATTCAGCTATAAAACGGAAAAACCGATAAATAGTCCATGATAGCTTATTTTATAGGGTGGGCCATCTGCTGGTTGACATTTTATTCGCACTTTAATAATTTGCGGAGATACGAAATCGAATAAAAGTAAATATGTGTTAGCTTTTGTAATCGAGAGCCTTCATATACTTATTATATAGGGTGGACCATCTTCTGGCTTATAGTTTGCGAAAATTTTGTTTATTAAAATTAAGGTATCCAAGGAGGATCTTATGAAATGAAATTTTATAAGCATTAGTTTTGTTTTTAAGTCGAGAACTTTCAATTATTTATTATATTTTTGAAACAAAATTAAGCTGTCCAAAGGAATTTCTGTTATGGAATTGAAAACGAGATGAAGCGACCATCTTGAAATACTTTTCATATAGGAATGATTGACTGCATTTCCTATGAAATGAAGAAATCCACTAAAAATGTATTCGTTTTAGTTTTGCTTTTAAGTCGAGAAACTTCAATTACTTATAAAAGGTGGGCCTACTGCTGTTTTTCCCGCACATTTTTTTGAAACAAAATTAATTGTTCAATTAATTTTCTGAGACGGAAATAAGAAAACAAGATGAACCTTTCACAACTTAGAATATATAGTGTGAGCCATCTACTCATCACATTTTCTGTGAAATTTTTTTTTATAAAATTAAGCTGTTCAAAGAATTACCCATGAAATAATCAGTCAAATAACTTGTTAGTTTTTCTTTTAAATCGAGAACCTGCAAAAACTAGGGTGTAGGGTGGGCCATCTGCTTACATTGTCTCTAGCAAAATAAAGATGCCCAAAGAATTTTCTTATTAAGAGGAAAATTAAAAATATTGTTTTTCATCAAATACCTTCAGCAGGCCAACTGATTTTTATTCGCATATTTTTCCAAAAATGCAATATTTAAGTAAAGTTTGACTTAGAAGTTAGAACTAAAATCAAGCCAGCGGAAACTATTTTTTCATAATTTTAATTTCAAAACTACTTCGAACACTTTTGCAGTTAGAGCATTGTACTATTCGTACATCTCTTACTCGAAGCGTGTATAGTATTGCAATGCCCATAGTAAGCAAAAAACCAGAAATACCCATAATAAGTTAAAGATACTTAAATGCACTATCCATGTAATACAATACCATATCATACCATGTGATAATAGCGCTACGTCTACGAATAACATTAAAATTAAATTACGCCAACATTGTATAAAAATAATCTGGCATTAGGCCCAAACAGCCCAACGAGTTAATCGAACCGTTTGCCAAACATGCAAACATTCCAAAGTTCCGAAACACCGAACTGCCACACTGCTTGACTGCCTGACTGCTTGACTGAATCAATCCAACAATAATTGAGGAGAATGAAAACGAAAACGAAACCGTAAACCTCAACGTCATGGCTTGATATTGATATTGAAATATCCCATTGTCAATTGTTATTGTTATTTATACAAAGTACGCCGAGGGAAAGACCTTTTAGTCCCCCACCGCACCAGATTCATTCATTGAGGCGGACTGAATGAATGAATTGCATAATCTCGTAATCTAACAGTTTATGGATACTTGCTTCATTCACAATTAACAAAAAAAAATACAAATAAAAGTAAAAAAATAAAAAATCGTTAAATGTTACGATTTGTTGCAATGGTAAGAAAGCGTTTTAGAAATAAACGATTTATTGTTATAAGGGGAGTTAAGTAAGTTTACTACATTTACCAACGCGATGACGTTTTAAGTCTCGAGCCTCATCCAATTCATACATAGGGTATTTGTAACTGCGTACATAATACTAGAGCTGCCATTTGTTATCGTTTTCAAGGTAACGCCTTGGAAATACTGATAAGCGCATAGACAATCGTAGATGATCTTTACAGAAATGCTTTTTTTGAATTTATTTTTGTGGAAAATGATTTTCGCTCTGACCAATTAGATGATGTTCCAAGTCCACCAACTTACGAAAGTAAAGTTTAGGCGGAAAATTTATTTAGTCCCGTACAAGATCTTATATTTTCATTTCTTCTGCGGTTACTAGATGGCGGCATAAATTTCAGTTTTCTCTTCTAAAGCGAAGTTCTAAGAAGGCAAAGTTCAAGATCTTAAGGGAAAGCTTCGCCAGACTGACCAAACGCAATATTAATTGAACATTTCTCTAATTAATACAAAACTGTAGCCTTCTAGAAAAGGTTCATGGTGTACTCCAACTAGGTGACGCCATAAATTCAGTAGTTGGTATACAGCAAAGTTTAGATGTGACGTCACAAGTAGACTAGTTGCTACACAGTTAACGTCAGGTTAAACATGATTCGGTACAGCCTAGTTTTAGCCGAATTTTACATTAAGATCTCTATTACCAACTAGATGACGCTACAAGTTGGAGCTTTCTTGCTTGATTAAAAGTTGACGTCTTGGTAAATCTTGTCTATACAAAGTACGAGATTTTTAGAGAAAACTTTACTAGAACACTAAAAACGTCACACTAGTTCCAGGAAGCATATAGCTACTATAAATCTAATCTTTCAGCTTCGTAGAAAAAGATCGTGGTCTAAAAAACTAGATGAAGACACAAAAATGGTGACAACTACTTGGGCCAACAATTCCAGCGCAGAATACTTTGGAATGTCACTTTTATGCCTAAGAATCACTAATATTACTTAAATACTCAGATATCTACAAAAAAGAAACCTACTTTTTTGACCGATTCGCCCAATTTGATATAGTCAAGAGACTTCAAACAAACTTGATGCAATTCTAGGAAATACGAAAGTTCAAAAAAAGCGCCTAACTGCATAAAAACGGGTGGTCCATTTACTTGAGACATTTTAAAGTCATAAATATTTTAATATTAACGAAATTGCTCACTAAAAGTTGCCACGAAGATATTGGGTATTGGATTAAAAAATTTTATTTGTGAACAGAGCGCATTTACATCACGGTAGCTAGGTTAAGAAGAGTAAAATCCTTACATCTGCAGTAACAAAAATCGATAGAAAATCTGTAGAAGAGTTTTCGCACCACATAAGAGTAAGTATTTGGTATACATTTTGAACTGGCAACATTTTCAGCCTATTTTTCTGCAAACAGATGGAACACCCTCTATTGCTTTTCAATGGCAAAGTGGCAAGTGAATCTATATTTATTTTAACCAAAGAAGAGGATTTGAACAATATTCGATTTCGCTGCGTCGCTGTTTTTCACTCTTTTTTCGAAAATCGTACGATCTGCGAAATCGATGATGTGAATTGCCAAGTTGCGATTGGGGAATGATAAATGATTATCAGAAGCGTTTAGAAATAAATATTTCGAATTAAGAATTAACCATGAAAAGGTTGACAAGTTTTTTCCAATGGCATAATTACTTATTTTTATATTGTAATGCTTGTGAAAGATCATAGCAACAAGGAAAACTCTTCCCTTAGTTGGTTTGGAAACCACCGCCAATGTAAAAGGAAAATCCATAAAAAATCGTATTCCATACATAAGTAACGACGAAGCGCAAACTTTTTCCAATGTGTATGCCACTGCAAGTGCTACAGCTCAGAAGAAACAATATCAAATTCGAAAAGGTGACAATCAGAGTTCGGAGAAAGAATTTCCTGATTTCCGAATGCTCAAATGCCAAACGTAAAATATATTTAACAATTACAAGAAAAACGCTTCGTCTTATCAAAAGCTCTTCAGCGAAGACGCCAGTCTCCAAGAATTCTTTCAACTTCTAGAACACAGCTTTTTTTAGTAAAAAGGAGTTATTGTTCATCCTTCATCGTTGACAACCTTGATTGCTTGAAGATTGCTTCAACCTGATTAAAATCCAATTGAGCATAATTCTTAAATCTTTTGCTAAAATTGTAATTCCAAAAAATTAGGATCCCCAAGATCAACATGTTTGGGTGTTTCAGCATCTACTTTCATTACTCTTTCGTAAAATAACAACAAATGGCTTGTCTTTCACAAAGAAACATTCGCTAAATGTCTTTAACAAAGAGTGTCTTTAAATGGAGTCATATCATATGATTCAATTAACTTATAGAGATAAACAAAAGATTTGTTTATTACATAAACTGTTGGTACCTTTCTAATTTACGTTATAAAGTAGAGCAAATTTTAGGTACATGATTTGTAGAGTATTTCGGCAGTAGCCATAAAGTTGTAGAGACGATAAAAGATTAAAAGAAAAGACTGGAAATAATCGACTCTACTAAGGAACAGCTGCAGATGAGAATCATTGAATTGCTGAGCGCCTTTAATAGCTCAGTAGATCAATAAAATTTCAAAATTGAAATCTTAGTTCGCAAACGTATTTAAGGTTCTATTAGGCCCATCAAGAGTAATCTCCCAAAAGGAAAAAAAAAAACATTTTAAGGAATTTGGACAGACATAACCAACTGTTTAGCAGATGTTGGTTTTTCCCTGGCAGCTTAGAACTAATATATAACAAGTTCCCAAATTGGATGCTTAGATTGGTAAACAACTGTAATTTGTGGGCCTCGATAGCGCAGTGATGCTCGATAGTGCGATTCTACTCTACAGCATTGGTGCATTTGCTTAGCACTAGCTGAGCTACCCAGGAAAATCTCTATTAATTTAAGACACCGCAGTTCCGATAAGGTAATAATCCGTAGCTCCCTGTTCTCTTGAAAAAGCTATTTTTAGAGATATTTCCATGCTCTGCCGATGATAGCAATGATAGTTTTATTGTAAATTTAAAATATCTTTAAACAAAAGAGAATATCAAGATTTTTTATAGAACTATAGATGCGCACGAACGAACTAGTTTTGAGCCCAATACTTATGAGAAGAGTATTTTCATTTCGCAATTCTGTTTTGAGTGCTTTGTATCGCTCCATTAAGAAGTTGTTCTGTCTTATGCCATCAAAAGTAAAACCCCCAACTCATCCTAAACTACAAGTTCAATGCGCAAAATAATGCCAAATATTATCGATAAACACCTTTCCAATATCATGCTCACTAATTGCAGTGTATTTCATGGCCAATTATAATTAACTTTTCATTTTTTTTCAACAATATTATTTTTTTCTTTTTTTGCTACCTTAAGCGAAGGGCATTACTTGCATTTTTGATTTGTTCGGCCGCTTTGTAAATAGTTTACTTTCAATCGGTTACACTTAATTTAAAATAAAAAAATTAAGCATTTATAGATTTAAAAGTTATACGAGATCTAATAATTTAAGCGAGCAGAATGCTAATTTATGCAGGAAATCAAATGTAACGCTTCTATTGACTTAGAGAGATAATTGCTATTTATGTATAATCGGTTTCTGGAATCTATTTGAAAAGCTTTAAAGTTTTTCTTCCACTTGCATTGACTTTTTCTTCTCTATCTCCCTCTCTCTCTCTCTTCGAACACTGCATTACCACAACAACAACAAAAACACAAAGGCAAAAATACCATCAACCAGTTTCGATTTCAATACAACAATTTTACAATTTGTTACAACTTTGAGAGCCTCGCGAAACCTGCGAACGGACAGACTTGCGACGACGGCAGCGACTGCGACTTAAGTCTCTTTAGTTTTATGTTTTGAATACTCTACCCGATAACACCTGTAAGGTTGAGTGGTATGTTCGTTTGCATATAAAAACATAGAGCTAGTTGGGCATATGCGCTTGAGTTATCCGAAATCCGTGTGAATACTTAATTTATCTGCTTTTTTGAATACTATACTTCCAAAAGTTAAGGACACTTATCAGCTTAAGGTAACTGAGAATCTTAATTAACTTTACTTGGAAATCAAGAGAAATTAACTAGGTTTCTCGAAATGAAGGTCGGGTATACCCATGTTCAGCTTTGTACCAACTTCCCATGCAACTTAAGAGCCAAAATCTTAAAAATATCTAACATCGTTTAGCTACTTCTTATGCCAAATACATTCAATTTGAAAAATTCTCTTTTTTTGGCAGACGCGACTTCAAGCTGGCACTACCCAAAAAAGTTTTTAGTTTTTTTTTCCACATAAACAACGAATGTTTAATATTATATATTATTTTTATATTATAAAGAGCAGCTACAACTTTTAGAAGGGAAAAGGGTGCTTTTTTCGAGATATAGAAATTTCAGTTGGCATTACTGCTCAAGATGGCGACCGATTTAAAAGCTGTTTGGTTTGGCAATTAATCATAAATAGACTCACGCCTGAACAGCGCTTGCAAATAGTACAAATTTATTTCGAAAATAATGGTTCTGTGCGGAATATGCATCACGTACTACGTCCGTTTTATCGTCGACAAAATCGTCCATCAAAACATGGAACGTTTTCGCACAACGTTTTCTCTTATTGATAAGTCGCACTCCCAGAGACGCCGTACGTTGCGTGCAGCAGAAGCTATTGCTGCTTACGAACGACCCGAATGAGTCCCTTCGCCATCGAGCACAGGAATTGGACAGGAATCTATATACTTTATACAAGATTTTGCTGAAGGATCGTGTTTTGCGTGCTTACTCGTGCAAGAATTGAAGAATTGAACGATCATTTAAACAGGTGTAGATTCGTCGAATAGATCCAAAACGAGATTGCCGTTGCTCCCGATTTTCCCTATAAGCGATTTTGGCTGAGTGATGAAGCGTACTTCTGGTTGAATGGCTACGCCAACAAGCAAAACTGCCGCATTTGGAGTGAAGCTAGTCCCCTAGTGTATATCGAAACAGCGTTATATCCAGAAAAACTGACTGGTGCGTATATGGGCTGGTGAAATCATTGGTCCTCTTCAAAAACGATAATGGCCACAATGTTACAACCAATAGTGATCGGTATGGAGCCATGATTACTAACTTTTTGATTCCTGAATTCAAAAACTAGGATGTCCAGGAGCTGTGGTTCCAACAAGACGGCGCAACATGTCACTCAGCTCGTGCCACAATCAATTTATTGAAAGACACGTTTGGTGAACGCCAAATTCCACGTTTTGGAACTGTAAATTGGCCTACAAGATTCTGTGATTTAACAACGCTAGACTGCTTTCTGTAGGATTAGGTAAAGTCATTGGCTTATTTGGATAAGCCACAAAAGCTTAAACATTTGGAAGACAACATTCGCACAAATGTTGGAAAAACTCATCGAAAATTGAACGTCCAGATCGGACTACATACGTGGCGTTCATATGCCAGCAATCATAATTAAAATGTAATGCCACAAGATTATCTTTCGAATAAAAAAAATGCATGTCAAACGAATAATCCATAAAGTTTAAAGTTCTATATCTCTAAAAAAAACACCCTTTATAACTTAATTAGGCCTATTTCTCGTTTTAAAATCAAATCAATATATCATATGATAATATGTATAAATTCTTTTGTTCAGCAATTGTGGCATTACCAGAACACCCACAGCGGCTGAAAATTGAGCTGGCGCCATCTAGCCACATTAATATGCTAGCGCCAGCAATCGAAATTTTTAAGAAATTCAGCAAATTACACAAAAAATATTTTTAAAGGCAATATAAATTCTTTAATATAATTTTTTTTTATGAATTAATATTTTTTTTTTTCAAGATACTTTTTTACTAAAAAAAAATATAATAAATTTTTGTTAAATTAAAGTAAATTATATTTCTTGATTTAAGCGTAACAACATAGTTCAGTTAGGCTTTATTTTAAAAATATCCCAAGATTGAAAAACCAAATTTTTTCAATTGACATGTAAAATTTCTAAAGTTTTTTATCATATTTTTTGTAGCACGCATATTTAAAAAATAAAATTTTAAATCGAGCAGTTTTGGTTTATATTTTTACTCAAAAATATAATATTTTTTATATTATAAAAATATTACGTGAAATATTAGATGACGGCTAGCCGAAGGCCTAAGTAGCCAAAGCTTACCCCTATATCATTTTATTTAAAAAGTTTTCAAACAAAATGACTTTTTTCGGCATGTTTTTGATGCATACTTTTATAATTTTGAAAAATTTACAAACTTCACTTTGGTTTTTCGAGAAACTTCGATTAGATTTCAAGCTGACAGACGAAAGTGTATACGCACTTCGTAATACCGCGTACAGCTTTCGGACATCTCTACTTAAGATACTCCTATGATAGACGTTGTAGTTGCTGGGCCCAGCTTGATACAGCTTTGGCGCATGCGTAGACGACGCCAACGACGCCAACCACGCCGACGACGCCGTCGACGACGACGTCTACGATGATGACGATGAAAACAACAACGCTATGGAGCGTTACGCTAGTAAAGTGCGAGACAGCGCCGGAGTCGGACGTTACAAACGCGAAATCGAAAGCGAAATTTTGCATTGAAATCGAATTTTGGATTCTTCTTTTTTTTTTTGGTGATTTTTGCACGTTGAAGGATGAGTTCAGAGAGCCTGCGTAGTGCAGGATGTGCGGCAGGATTACTGCTTGCAATCACATTTAACATAGCTTATACGGCGGCTTGGAAGCCCATAGCAGGGGGACATGGTGGTGCCGCGACCACGGTCTATAGTCTCAAACAATCGCACCCGGGTGCGGCTAGCAGTAGCCGCGACTTGACACTTAGCACAGGCGGCGGCAGCGGTAGCAGCAGCTATGCCCACTTCGGTGGGCACAAGATCGATAATGGAGCTATTGATGATGATAATGATTTATTGCTGGCTCGTGCCGCTGTTGTGAATGGCGTTGGAGAGGGCAGCGCGTTATCAACACCAATTACGTTCAACGATGATGTGGAAGATCATTATGATTCGTATGGCAGCTTGGAGGATAGCCTGGGCAAGGAACCCGTGCTGGGCTTTACGCGTACACCGCTTTATGGTACGGATCGCTGTAGTGTGAAAAAGTTTGCATTCAATCAGGATGGCATAGTGACTTACGAGAATGAGCTACCCGAAATGGAACAGTTTACCATGTGTTTGTGGATGAGATTTACGAATCATACAGGCGATCATGTCATGGTTACCTATGAGGGTGAGTTTTGCATTTATGCAATTATTGGTAATACCATTGCGATTAGGCAATTAAGCTTGTAGGATTCGCTGCAGTTGTAGACCAGGGCTTAATTTAGGCATTTTTTTATGTTTTCGTAAACCCCAATTTTAAAAATTCAGCCTCAACGTTTTATTTTAAAACTAGTTTATTTGCAATTATTATAAGAAAAACCGTGAGAAATGTTTGCTTTAAAGTTTCTTGTAGCGTTCTTGCGTCTATTTAAAAGGTTTTTGTTATTATTTATGAATTTTTGGTTATCATTTTTGGGTCAAAAAAGTGTTTACATTAAAATATAATTTTGCATTAAAAAGTTTGCATAATCAATTTTATTTGAATATTGCATTAAAACCGGCTTTTGAGTTTTTTGAGTTTTTTTTTGCAATTGCTATAGTTCTTAATTGCAAAATTAGCCCAGTTTTTTAAATTATTTGCATATAAAGCAGTTTTTTGCAAGCAATACAGTTTTAACTTGATTTTATTGGAATGTTGGCATAGTTTTGTCTATTTTCTTTGCATATAAAGCAGTTTTTTGCAAGCAATACAGTTTTTGTATTATTTTTAACATAGAGTTGTCTATTTTCTTTACATATAAAGCAGTTTTTTTCAAGCAATACATTTATTATTATTTATGAGAATTTTCGCGTCTATTTTCTTTGCATATAAAGCAATTTTTTGCAAGCAATACAGTTTTTGTATTATTCTATTAGACTTTTAGCATAGATTTGTCTATTTAAGCGCTTTATAAGTTTATTTTTTATAAAAATTTTTGTAAAATAGATTTAAAAAATCAGTTTACTTTGAAGAAAAAGTGATTTGCACATAAAACGGTTATTTGTAAGCACAACAGCTTACAACTAAAAATGCAGCTTCTTGGGAAATGTTTGTTGTGCATGAAGCATAAATTTGCAAGCGTCAATGATTTTGTTCGAATATTTGGTTTTTTTAAGAAAACATTTTGCATATAAAGCAATTTTCGGCGAATTATGCAGCTTTGCATGGCATATGTCATAATTATAGCAAAGATTTTTATAAAAAATCGAATATGCTTAAACATAATACGTTCTAAACATTAAACTGCTGAATTTATAGTGGAAATTTATTAGTAAACTTTTTTTTTTTCATATAAAGCAATTACTTGCAAGCATTACAATTTGCATGTAAATATGTAGCGTCTTGTTTGTTTTGCACATAATACGTTTATATGCAGACATTAGAGTCTTTCTTTAATATATTAAGTGTGTTGTACAAGATTTTGCATGTAAAACAATTATTTGCGTTTTGCAAATTAAAAAATTTATTTTATTGGTAAATTTGTTATTAAGAAAAGCATTTTACAAACTGTTCGTTTCAATTTCGTACATTTTTGCATAAAACTTAAGTTTTGCTTTTTTTTAATCATTTTTATTTATAGAAATAAATAGCAAGCTTCGTATGATCGTCTAAGAAAAAACTTGCATATAAAATAATGCATATAGAATGCTGCGAATAATCTTTTTTGGCATTTAAAAACTAAAAAGTAAAACTATTTTCCGTTTTCACGTAAATTTGCATTATTCCAGCCGTAAATACTACAAATGATTTTCATCAAATAAATTTCAATTAACTTATCATCGAAAAAAACGCAAATTAACTTATTACAAAAATATGTCTTTTTGCATATAAGTCGCTTATTTGCATAAAGCATATAAAAAACTATTTGCGCATTTGTTTACATAACAAATAAAGCTAATTTGCATAAATTAACATAATAAAACGAGTTTTATTTTTTGCATAAAAATTAATTTGCAAGTTTATGCAAACAATTTGCGTATTACCAAAGAAGAGTTGCTTGCATAAAAGTTGTTGGCATAAAAACTAAACATAAAACTATTTAGGGAAAAACTGGGAAACTAAAGAAATTCGATTCGGTAGAAAATAAATATATACGAAGAATTTTCGTACCAATCTCAGTAAATATATAACATTTATTGAAAAAGATATGGATAAGAAAATTGTATGATCTTGTCTCAGCGTTTGCAACTATTGGAACATATAAAATCCCCATCAATATTTTGTATTAGATCGCTTATTATTTTTGCAGTTACTGAATATCAATTAGAAGTCTCAAAGGCTAACGTACTTTCGAAGTAGTCTTTCAAATATTTTGATTTATTAAATTTTTGTACTTCTTGAAATAATAGGTCTTTTGATTACCCAACTTTGGCATGAGAAATTTACTATCTTGTAATAAGTCTCTTCTCTTCTCGAGATGGCTGCTGATACATTTTTTAAACTAAAGTTAACATATATATTTGAAACAAAGTTCTGCCTTTTATAGCTTAAAATCGATTTGTAAGTTACGAATTGCATAGAATTATAAGTAATTTTTATTTTTCGCGTTTATCTTTAACGCGATTTTTTGTCTGCAAGTCGCAAATTATTAAATCTTCTGGTTTGCTTCTTTAAAACTGCTTGAAATCCGCTTACAATTAAAACAAGAACTTTGAAGTAAAGCAGTTCATCTAAGAAATTCTAAATCAATTTTTCGTATTAAATTATTTTTTGGTTTTTGAGCGTGGAATTGCATACAAGAAATTATCATATCCACGAAAAGAGGCTTCTACGAACATATTGTAAGGGGAAACAAAATAACTTCGAAGTGGCCCCAACCCAACTCGAGTAATTCTGGTGTAGTAGTTAAATTTTTATCCAAGCTTATCAGGATACATACAAAGACACTCCTAATCCCAAAGCTGACTTTAGAACTTTAAGATATCTATTCGGTAGTGGTATTGTTTTTTAATCGATTTTGTTTTTAAAATTTTAATACAACAAATTTTGTGAAAAAATTAAATTATAGTCTGGATAAGTTTCGAAGCAAGCGATTTAGAAACTCAATTAACTAGTTAGTGGAATACTCTAATTTTATGGCCGATTTACATTTTAAAACTATGTATATAATATAATTAACGAATTTTCATAAAATTTGACAAAGTGCTTGGGATACAGCAAAAAACTCCTGCGT
This sequence comes from Chymomyza procnemis, assembly GCA_035046065.1. Taxonomy (NCBI): domain Eukaryota; kingdom Metazoa; phylum Arthropoda; class Insecta; order Diptera; family Drosophilidae; genus Chymomyza; species Chymomyza procnemis. The sequence continues at coordinate 22,985,059 of JAWNOJ010000021.1, forward strand.
GCCGAATTTGATTCTTATAACTTTATAAGCTCCAAATTATTCATCTGCTCTTTTTTTTGTATTGTTTTTTTCGAGGGTATGCTAGCTATATCAAACATTCTTGATATCAGATATCCAAATACAATTGCATGTCATAGGATGCCAACAACTTTATTTCGAAGAGTGGGTTGGTGTAGCAATAGGCAAAACATTCACGATTCAAAGATTATGCTCTGAAAATGTAGGTACCAAGCGGGTTTGGTTTACTATGAGATGCAATGTGAAACCCTTTCCCTACTACAACTAATGACGTTTGAAAATCGGGCAGAAACAATCGGTAAACATAATATGATTTTACAAAATGTGCTAGATTAACAGAAACAGGAGGTCTTTGTGCACCCGCAGTACTCTACAGATCTTGTTCTTAGTGAATACTAACTTTTTACAGAAGTACTAAGGGCCACCGTTCGTCTTTTTCAAAGAATTCAAAAAATTACTCAATAGTTTTGAATCCAGCCCAAGCAGAACTCCATTTTTAGAGATGGTATTCGAAAAAAGAGTTGGGAAGAAACACTCGCTTTCGATACAAGGCTTTAAATGATGTATGCTCTATTTTTACTCAATAAAACACTGAAAACTATTGGCAATTAAAGGTTATTGAACCAAAAAAAACTATCAAAATATTTATTAGTAAACTGTAACATACTCTCCAAAATTTAGCTTAAAAGAGCGCGTAATCTTAAGTTGAAAAAATAGGGGGTCAGTCTAACTTGAGCGCGAACTTTTTATGCAAAAGAAACACTTATGTTTGCTAAACAATCCTAAATCAACAATAAACATTTTTTTACCAATTTGTTAAATTGTATATAGTGAAACGATTGTACAATGAACTCGGTACGGTACAATACTGGAAAACGCTATTCAAAACTAAATGAAAAAAAAAACCAACCGTTTTGCGCTATGAGAGCTATATCAGAAAGTAGTCGGATTTCGATCAATTTAAACACAGTGATTAAGAAGTTTTTTATACTTTTAAAAGCCACACTTTATACGATTAAGTAGAGATAGAGAGAAATACAACGAATTTTGTGGAAAAAAATTGAATTTTTTAGCGATTTGTCTTATGTAATTCTTCCTCTTTGACATAGTGCTTGGGAACAACAAAAAATATCAATTGCCGATTTTTGACATTCAATACTTATTTTTGATCTTGATATTTTCGCTCTCTCTGATAAGTTTTTCTAAGTCTAACCATTTCCAAGATCTAGTTGTTCATACAGACGGTCAGACGTGCATGGGCAGCATATCAACTGCCCAAAACATTCGTCTCATACTTTAGTTCAATTTTGGCGCGTAATACCAATTTTTCTTAAGGGAAAGTTCATTTTCGACTTGTATAGGCTTTGTTTGTTTATTTCTGTTAACATTTATTTATGAAAATCTTAAGTGCAGAACTATAAAGCCTTAATATATGCACAAATCAGAGCAAAAAACAACAGTTTCCCATAAAGTAGCAATATCTTTAAGATTCCTCACAATTGTCAGCTCTTGCAAGTTGTACGAATCAGCTAAAATCGGCTGCCTATAATAACTTTATCATATTATACTTCAAGTAACATAATATATTTCACAGCGAAGCGTAAAAATAGAAAAAGAAACAAAAAAAATGCCAACAATGTTGTCTATGTCGTATGACTGACCCCCCGTTGTAAGTCCATAAAATGGCAATTCATAAATGTAATCCTATTACATAAGCGTAAAAAATAATAAAAAAATACACATAAAAAATTTAATAATAATAATAAGAGTATAACAATCGTCAAGCGCTTCAATGCCTCGCCTTAGATAGTAGCCAAGAGAGAGAGACCTTCGCTTTGTCCAGTGAGCTTGTTTTGGTTTTGAATTTGGGGCCAATGGAGTTTGTGGGCCACGCTCTAACGCTCGCACCTGGCCCCAAAAAACAAAAAAAAAAAAAAAAAAAGTGAAAGGAAGCCAACTTCCTGATGCGATTACAGCTCCGGCTAACTTGAGCATCAATGTTGTCGTTGTGTTGTTACTGTTGTGGATATTGTCTTGGCCAACGTTGTCATCAGCATAATCAGCTAAGACATATAAGCCGGGCATCGTACTATACGACTTTACAACATGATAATACAACATCATAATAATCACTTCATAATATTCATAATCATGATTTTTTTTTTCTCCACATTTTTGCCGCCAATGAAGTGTGCCGCATCTTATGGCGGCCTACTCGCATATAGATGGTATCTATTATTATTATGATTATACCATCCAATATTTTCAGCGTCTTTCTTTTAGTTTTGTTCGAATTTTCTTACTGTCCGGTAATTGTGTTGTCGTTGTTGTGGTCACATTGCATAAGCGTTCATTTACCTGTTTTCAGTTAGTTGTCGCTCTTCGAGACTGCTGCTCCGCCGTACAGCCTGAGTAGCCCCACACAGACTTCATCTTGTTGAAGTTGCTGTTGCTGGTTTGTTTTTTGGCATTTGACATAATTTTTGAGATGCCATGCAAACAGCATTTTCAGCAAACTCCGGAACTTGCTCAGCTTCAACCGTCCAACTGTCTTTGCGAGACCCGACCAGACTAGACGCCACTTTACGTCTGCCACTTTGTCTACCTTACACCTTGGCGGCGGGCAAGTAAGTCAACTAACTGACTCAGCCAAGCTTTGGCAATTAACTTGTTGACTTGGTTATCTGGCTTGGCTGCAGCATTAGGTTGCCCGTCCAGAGACTTAGGCTTTTTAAGCTTCTCAGATCTCCATAGGAAATTGCTATTACTTTTTTGCATACTCTTTAAATTAAGGCAAGCGGAGTATATGCGTTTTGTGCGTACATGTAGCAGCGCAGACTGTACGCGCTGTAACTCTTCAAGTGTGAAAAATATAATCCCAAGTTAATAGTGTTTAAAAATTGTTGAGGTCACAAAAAACTTCCATCGAAAGTTGTGAAACTCCGCCCAGCGAAAATGCTGTTTTCCAAGCCTTTTGGTTTCTAGAAACTACTTGCTACTTAAGACAAATTTAAATTGACCAAATTGTAAATATCTTCAAAGCGCCATATTTTTTGAGGCAGCAAATAAAGTTATTTTGAGAATCAAGTCCATCAAGCATATGATATAAGATCAGTTGCTTGCAATTTTCCCGCACATTTTTCATTTTTATGCCAGCTGAAGATTATCTAACAGGCGTTACGACTTGGTACGTTCATCGTAGCTTTACTTAGGAAATTTGATGCCTGCTACATGGAAGTCTTAAGTACAGAACAACAATTCTAGCAAGATTATTAAATTTGCTTTATTATCTTCCATAAGCCAGAGAAGCTTTGATAAATCGAAGTTCTGCAGCTTACTCGAAAAAAATATAAAATTTTATCGTAAAATTTGTATTATGAATTCTAACAAAAACTTTTTACAGCGAAAAAACCGCATAAAATGAATAATGTTTATAAAGAATTTCGTCCTGTATCTAAATTATAAACATGGAAAATAATATGAAAGCAGAAATTACATCTGAGATATTAAGTTTTTTTCGCGTTCCAACGCTTCGTAGCCTTGTATGCTCGAAAACGCATGATACAAAAAAATTTTGCAATAATGCATCTTGCTTAAAATTTAGATCTTTTTTAGATCTTCGTATGTATATAAGATTATATCCATTAGATATAAGATACAAGTATTTTATTTGAAATTAATTCCGCGGCAGAGATGGAATCCTGACCTAGGCTTACGGTTTAAAATTTTGCTGCAGCGCAGTGCACACACGTGCATGTATCTACCCTTGCACATGTACTTGCGACAATAGCGCTCTCGCGCTCATTTCCGCTCTTGTTAACTGCATTTTCAACTCATACAAAGATATATTTTTTTATATAAACTTTACACTTGATTTAGGCAAAATAATTCGAAAGTTTCGACATTGAATTTATTCAAAACCTTAAGACGTAACAACTTTTCTCCAATTTCATGGGAGTACAGTTTCTTTTGAATTAAGCAATAATAATTAATAAAAAAGCATGGTGTGCAACCAAAGCAGTCTTATGCCAATAGCTTGAGTAGTATGGGACATCCTAACTGAAGTTTAGTCTAGGACGATACTACTAGATTTATATAACTTTGTATTTGTTTCGTTCGGTTCAAGGAGTGAAGTATCCTGTTACATGTCGCAAGTTAAACTTAGGAAATAGATTTCGTATATTTTAACAATGTTGATAATATATATGCATAATATATTACATAAGATAACTTTTTTTATTGAAAATAAGAGTAAATTTCCAACAGTGACTGCCAAGCAGCCAAAGCTTAATACACAGCATGGTCACACTCGGCTAAAAATATTAAAAGGACGTCGGTCACACTTGAACGCATTTAAATGCAAATGTACAATCGTGTATTTTGCAGAAGCATTACTTAAGCAACTGTTGTTGCAATACCAAAAAGTTAAAAAGTCCGTTCTCCAGTTTGGTATATACCGAATCAGCCAAATGAGACAGGTATTTCCTCCTTTTACCCGGATTTTCTCAACTTGTACAGGGCGCTCACTTGGAATTTGCATTATTATTTGCAATTGTTTCCGAAAACATCTAGAGACTGTGCTCAATAGATGGATGCATTCATTTAAAAGTTTAAAGATTGGATATTGCAAAAACTATGTAGATTTTAAGAGGAAACCAGAGAAAAAATGAATTAAATATTTACAAAGACAAAAAGTTTAAAAAAATGAACTGTCAGGCTTGATCAACTCTTTAAAAATAAGAGTACCCGAAAATTCAGATAAAATTTGTATAAAAAAATAAACAGCACAAGAAATTGAAGAGCTTTGTCCTAAATAGCGAAAAACAGAGGATGAAAAGGAAAAACAGAGATGATAGTAGAACTAAACAAAGATGATAACAATATTTGGCAAAAATTCAAAAGAACAATTTAAGTTTGAAGATTAATAGCGCGAAGATCTATACTACCCGAAAAGCCAAAGTAATACAAAAGAGTAAAAAGTAAATTAAAAACTTGTGCAAAAAAATGCTATTGAAACGTATACTATTTTCTATAGTCCATTTAGAGAGTTGTATATTAAATATATATACATTTAAGTTTCAACGGACTTCAACTAATCAAAGTTGTCGTTCTTTCGAAGACGAATATTTGATGCTTCCAATTCTACCATTTCGATTTTCCATATGCTTCGAAATCTAATGATTTGTTGAAAGCGAAATCAAAGTAAATCGCCAAAATACAGTTGAAATCACGAAGAATTTGGTTTTTAAATACTTTTACAGAAACAGAATTTTTGTATTTGTCATAATTTTGAATAGAAGAAAATTTTAATTTATTGCTGTGCCTCAAAAGTTACAAAACTCAAAGAGCAAAAAATCAGTATCCTGAGCACACAAACTGAATTCGTTAATAATAATTTGGATTGGTTTTTCGGTTTCTGCAACAAGGCAGCACTTTTCGTTTCTTGTCCAAAAATTATTAGAAGCTTTGAAACAATGGAATTTTATTTTTCAAAAATAAATTCATAGACTTAAAATTTGTCAGCACTCTGTCAATAGTAACGCAAATCACAATTAAATAGGTTATGCAATTCGGTCGGCACACGAGCAAAATTTGTAAAATAAAAAACGCAAAATAAGATATCCACATTCTTGAAGAATCGTCGAACGCCTACTGTTCGGTAACACTTTGCCCATAATCTCTCAGTCCTGGGTGACAATTTAGCAATTTTTGCTTTATTAAAGAGTTGTCCGACAACTTGCTCTGAACTGGTTTCTTTTGTGGCGCTTTTTGTTCAAATTAAATATCATACCGAGATTTCCTGTCATAAGATGGCCTTGAAAGAATCTAGCAACAAAGTTATCTCTGCTTGACTTAAAAGGCCCCTCACAAAGAACTACTCAGATGCAGTTTGAGCCAAGTACACAACCTTATCAGCTTTAAAATCTACACAACCTTACCAGCTTTGAGATCTTCCACAAATCCGTGTAAAAGTTAAAAGCTTAATAGTAGACCAAAGCTATACACCAGCCCCAAAAGGAACAACTTTTAACAATGACATGATGCTGATTCGGCATAGCCGACAAAAAGTGCTGAGAGCGCATCTTTGAGAGAAGAATCATATACAATTTTTAATCAATAATCGGCATAAGTTCTTTTTTTCCGGGAATGCCATAAGTAACCAAACATTCGATTTGAAACCATATTCAAAGTAGCTTTTAATGAAATTGCAGGCACCCAACATTTTTTAGTTTAAAACGAATAAATTAATTATTATGAGGGCTGAAGAATAATGTAGAATTACGTAAATTTTAGTGACAGTTTATTTTTCATATTGCTTTAATTCCATAATTTTCCATATTAACGATTTCAAACCGCATCAAAAGTAGTCGTAGTCAAATTCAACGCATCTAGTGATTTTCAGTTTCACACAAATTAATTAATCCGAAGAATTAAAAACAATGCAGAATTGCTTAAATTTCATAAATACTTTTAACAAAAATTCAGCTGCAGTTTATGGCAGGCTTTAATTCCATACGTAACTAAACCAGCGATTTCAAATCACATTAAAAGTGGCGTTTAGTGATTTTAAACGCACTCGTCGTTTTTCGGTTCAAAATAAATCTATGCTTTCTTCTGTCAAACCCTGAACCCTTAAGGGATTTCGCTGTTTCTTCTGAGGTCTGAATAAAGTACACAAACGATTATTAGAAAAATCGATTATTAGAAAATATCGAAATACATACGAATTCAGCAAAAAGCAAGTCTTCCCACTACACAAAGTTTGTAGCTCTCCAATCAAAATATTTTGCTTATCATTTTTCGTACAAAAAAAAATCGAGTTTTGCTTAGTTTAAAAACTTTGATCAAGTTTTTTAATAAAACTTAATTTACAATTTATACAGCTTCATGCTGACAGCTTTAAAATAAATCACCAGCTATACCAGCTATTTGCATACTATTTGCAGTCACTGTAAAGTGTCGGCTTCCCTAAGACAACATCTTGCGAGCGTCGCAATAAAAAAGTCTCTGGGAGTTACGTAAAGTGTGTACACACTTCGTTACGGCCAATTTTAGCTTCCGGCAACTGTATTTATTTTTAACTTTTTCTTTTACTTAATTTTTTTTTTGTTTTTGTTGCTATTTTAAATATTAACGACATTAATTGTCTTAACAGGATTTTAATGCTGATTAAGTTTTAAAATAGTTTTATTTTTCCTGTTGTCCAGACGACGACGCTGAATTTATGATTCATGAAAAAAAAACATGATACGATCGATACGATCGTCAAAGGCATCATTAATAATTAGCGTTTTATGTACAGCCGGCGTATAATTAGTTAGATTTACTTAAAGATTTCACAATTGCCGCCGCCGCCATCAATGGCATTTCGAAAATTGTAGGTCTTTTTTCACTCTTAATTTCAAGCTGATTTCTTATATTTTTTGTTTTTTTTTTTTGTTTTCTTGTCCAATTGCGCGTTATTCCATTTATTATAGCCGAAAAGGAACCGCGAGAAATACAAATCTGGGTCGCCAATGCTCAGAATTCCAGTTTCCTATCGATGGCCATAAAAGGTCAGCAAATGTATAGGTAAGTTGTAGCTTTTTGCAATCTTTATTTTTTGCTTTTTTGTTTCTGCTTTGAACTGCAATTGTAACAATTCGAACGAACGATCCATCAATCTAATTCCATCCATGTTGATTGATTGATTGATTGCATTGCCACAGATTGAACTATCCATTGCGCATGCGACAATGGCATCATATGTGCACCTCTTGGAATGGCAAAACCGGCGAATGGCAGGTCTGGCTTAAGGCAGAACGCATTGGGCGTGGCTTTCACAATTCGGTAAGTAATGAGAGTGAAATAGATTTCCTGTTAAAGTCAAGCAAGCAGTTGATACAAGGCGCCAATTTTGAGAATTATTCAGGCGTGTTTTGGATTTCGATTTCGACAGCAAAAAACAACAAAAACTCGGAATCACCATGCACGGAAAATCTCAACTTGGAATGATGTTGACAACAACGAAATACGGAACATTACTGATTTCTTTGCTTTCCATTTGCAGCTGTTTGAGATTATGTGTTTAAATATTGAAGATATGCTAAAATACCTCAACTACCGTGAGACACATTTTATACACTTCATTCATTTTTGTTATTTAACAAAAGACTGCATAATAGATCTAAAACCATTGTACTATGAAGGCACTACAAAGAAAAAAACCTTATCTATCAAAGTACACAATGCGATTAAGAAGTCATGTAGCTTCATTTTATTTCAAGGCCTACTTGACATTCTATAGGCCTATAACCAGTGCACTATGAAGACGCTACCGAAAATACCTCACTTTTCGAAGTACAAAAAGCGTTTAAGATCTTATGAGCGAACAGACAAACATGTAGCCCCAGTTTAGTTTTATGCCATATAACTTTATGTTCTCCAGAAGACGCTCTAAATTCATTACAATCTTGAAATACCGCCTATAACCAGCGTACTATCCAGATGCTATCCTACTCCAACTACAGTAAACGTTTAAGAAGCAATGAGAGAACAGACAAACATATAGCTCGTTTAAAGGTTTACACCTCATAGCTTTCAGTTCTGCAGAAGACGCTCTAAACTTATTGCAGTATTACAATAGACCCCGTAACCAGCTTACTATAAAGAAGCTTTCAAAACTACCTCAGTTTTCAAACCACAATAAGCGTTTAAGAAGTTATGAGCGAACACATCAACATATAGCTCAAAGACATTTTTCCCAACTTATAATGATGGGATATACAAATTTTGCAGTAATCCAAAGAGTCTTCAAACTATAAAAAGTGTTTAAGAAGTTATGAGCGAACATATGAACTAATAGATCTTATAACTTTTATAATTCATGACTTACTCTTCGCCAGAAGACGGTATATGCTCAATGCAGTGTTGTAATAAGGCTTATAAACAGCGTACTTCAAATATACTTCCAAAAATTCTCGGTTCAGAAGTTATGAGCGAACATACACATTTCATGCAATATTGTAAATAGGCCTATAACCAGCTTACCATAGAGAAGCTTTCAAAAATATCTCAGTCTTCAAACTATAACAAGTTTTTAAAAAGTTATGCGCGAACACATCAACATATAGCTCAAAGACATTTTTTCCAACTTTTAATGATGGGATATACAAATTTTGCGGTAATCCCAAGAGCTTCAAAAAAAAAAAACCTTATTTTCCGTCTCCAGACGGCATCATCTTGAAATGAATCTTATGTAATAAAGGTCCTATAACCCGCATACTATCAAGACGTTTCTCAAGACAACTCATTTCTACAACTATGCTGTGCACTTAAGAAGTTATGAGCACACAGACAAACATGCTGGTCACCGACAGCCCACCGAACCCGAAGTAACACATTAAAGATTCCCAAGTAAAGCTTACATGGTTGATGAGCGTAATCTCCTAAAAGACCTTTAGGTTTGCGCAACATTCCCTGAGCGTTATATAATTGAACTTTGCAATGTACAATTCGCAAAAGCAAACAAAATTGGCATGTCTCTTGTAAGTAACACTTCTTATAGGGTTCGTCGTCGTCGTGGTCGTCTGTTGCAAGCGACGCATTAAAAGACCATCTAAAATTGGGCGTCAGTTTTCAATTACAGTTTTGGTTGTAACCAGGCCGGAGAGCAAGATGTTGCAATAAGCGCGGCACAAATAACCAGATCCAATGCATGGAGACGAAATGGAAGGCGGTATTTGCCACAATGTGCATGTTGAGGCTGCAAAATCTCTTGCCACAGAATTACGTTATTGGACCGTTGGACCGTTGGACTGTTGGGACTGCTGGGACTGTTTGCTTTCCATTCATTGTAGCTTTTAATGTTGTTTATCAAATTGCCGTCACTTAACTCTTTTTATATTTCACTATTGTTGGTAATGTTCATGATGTCTTGCAGTTGGTGGGCCATAAAATACCGGCTAATGGTAAATTACGTTCGGGCGGACCATCCGTAACCGGGGAAGTGAGTCATGGCCTGCACTTTGAAGTAACGCTTATACAAGTGTATCGTGTAGCGTTGAGCGCAGGAAAAGCGCATCGTGATCATAAGCATCATCATGTCCATCATTTTGATCACGAGGGTCAAGAGGTCTCCAGCACAACACGTGCACCGCCAACGGTAAGTCATAAAAGATCTCTTATCCGTAACTAGCTCTTTTCTCTTGCGGGTTTTTTCACTTAGCTGGAAGTGGCACTTTTTCCTGCCGCCGTTTGGAAAAGGTTTATTTTCACTTATTGTGTTTACGATCTATTTCTGCGAGCTTCCAACAAATTGGAAGTCAGTTCGAAGTGATAGTTAGACTTTGCTTAAAAGTCGTTAGTAGTTATGGCAAATATAGCCCAATCGACATCTATAGCCAGCAGACTAACAGAAAATTTGGTGTACAAAATATTTCAGATCAAAACGTATAGGGTACGCTTAAGCCTTAAAAGTTGATAGATTGTAATGGGAAATATTTTGAAAAACAAGAAATCCCGTAATATAAAAGGCAACCCCAGAGATTTTTTAAAAAACTTTCGTTTACCAAGAAAAGATGCCAAATTTTTATTTACAGCGAACGAAATCCTATTTGGCTGATATTGGGAGGTAGAGCGTGAACCTTCTGCAAGACGCGCTATCTTAAGATTCTAGAAAAGGAAAGAAATAAACATGCTTTTCTGTTATATTATATTAGCGATCGCTCTCGGCCTAAGTTAACTGGCTTTTTAAGTCAGCTTTCCAAATGTACAAGAAAGGAATATCATTAATTTTCTCAAATAGCTCTCTATTCCTCAAGAATTTGTTAGAAATTTTACACCAGCGTACCGCTAGGGGGCGCGAATATTGTTTAAAGTCCGTTTTGTGCCACCCTAAGCCCAAAGCAACAGAAATACCTATTTCTAATGCACTATAAAGCATATAAGGTTTATAAAACCTTATTTCACAAGCAGCATTTTCAAAATTTATAATCAAAACGGGCGGAGCTCTTTTGGCATATCAAACTTTTGGATAGTACAGGTATTCCTTGTATAACGCGGTAGTATACAACGCGTTTTCGAAATAACGCGATTTGGAAAAAAATTTGGTTTCAGCCTAATGTGCCACCATTACATGTGGAAGTGAGCCGTATATTAACGATAGGTCAACGTTTCAGTGGAGAAGGCTTTGACGATATGAACGAAGATGACATTTATGAAATTATGAATGAAGGTACTGACCTTACCGAAACAGACCTAATTCAATTAACAACTGAATCTACATCCGTCGCAAATCTCGCACAAGATGACGTCACTTCGGTAGAAAATATCTGTGAATCAATTCCCAGTTTCACTCTGAAGCGCATACGAGAGGGTTTAAGTTTGGTTGAGAAAATGAAATCTTTCTTTACAACTAATGATCCTTCACTAGAGAGATACAGCAAAATAATAAGGGTAATAGATATTAATCTAGCACCATATTACGAAATTGAAAAGGAGCAAAAAAAAACTATCCACCAAAAACTGATAACAGATTTTGTAATTATAAATCCAGTAGAACAACCACAAGGTCCCACAACTAGTTTCTTATCCAATAGCGAAAACTTTGTTGAAGAAATATCTTCTGATGAAGCTATTACTCCTCCAAAACGCCCACGCGCAAAGATCTTTGAAGACAGTGAAACAGATTAATTACCATATGAAGTTTGAAGAATAACAGTAAAGAATTAATTTTGAAATATGTATATGTATTATTATTCAAATCTTGTGTTTTTAATTGTATAAGAAAGTCTGAATTTTAGTATTGAGCGGAAATATATGTGCATCTGTTATTTAGTATGTATTTTATTAAAAAAAAACCTATTGGAACATAACACCCAAATTTATATGAAAACTATGTTTTGATAACGCGGAATTGCATAACGCGCAAATCTTCTGGAACGTAACTATCGCGTTATACAAGGGATACCTGTATTAATTTACAACGAAATTGATTCTTTCGCGACGAACGACCAGCAAATGCAGAAGCTACAGCGAAGACTATCAAAATTTGTTGTCAAAGGCATGAAAACCCCATTTTGGATATCAATAAAAATTGAAAATATGACATATTAAGCTCTTTTCAGATATCAAACTTATAGATAGTCTTCATTTATAGCAAAATTACTTAATTCATAGTGCTTGTTGTAATAATAAACGGAGAAAAGCCTTTTTCCATGATATGATAAAAAATATCACAATTTTAGCACTTTCAAGATATCGAACTTTCTATAGTCTGAATTCACGCAGAGCCAATCAAAATCGGGAAAAAATGTGTCGAATACTTCAATAACTAAATAATTCAAAATATCTAATTTTTAGATAGTATTTATTTCCAGCAAAATTACTTCATTCACAGCGATTTGCTGGCCTAAACGAAGAATTGTAGAAACTTGGAACAAAATCCGTTTTTGCATGATATTGGATTGTTTCAATTCCTTAACAATTCCGAATTTCACAATTTCAGCTCTTTCGATATATCAAACTTATAGGCAATATAATTTATAGTGGTTGCTCAGGAAACACAGCGGCAATCAAAGTCGGAGAAAACCATTTTCGGATGATATGGAATGGTTAATTTCCAAAACAATTCAAAATATCACAAGTTAAGCGCTCTCTCGATTGGCCAGAAAACACCTCTTTTCAATAAAAATCGGAGAATACCTTTTTTGAATGATATGGGCTAGTTTAATTTACTGAAAAATTCAGAATGTCAGAATTGTAGCCATTGGGTGGGTACTGCAGATGCTACAATGAAAAATTGAAAAAATTTTTAATTAAAACCAGAAAACTGACTGGGATAGCTCCAGTTCTAAATAAAATATTACAAGACAGTATAATTTGAAGCAAAGTTACTATGAACATGGAAATCGTTGAGAAATTGTAGGAAATGCTCTCCACACTTTCCATATGCACGATGACTTAACAGCATCAGTTGAGATCTGTTGCGGCAGTTTTGCACTTTAGGCAGTCAAAGTTCTCTCGAAACACTTGCCAGTTAGTTGCGAAACATTCTCATAAAGTGAGCGGAGACTCAGCCACGCCTACTTTCACAGCATACAAACTCCTGGGCCTACAATTCTCAACAGCCCCTATAAATCACACGAACAGCAAGACTTTCAATCTTAATCTCATTGACAAATCTTTTGCAGATCAATCGACCACAGCCCATGCACTCATTGCTGGCCAGCGGACAAATACCATCGCGTGTGCGCATAAATCTTGCTAATCCCGCTGCGGCAGCAGCAGCAGCCGCACAGCCTACAGCAGCGCTTCCGGCACAGAGCGCGCTAAGTTTAGCGGATGCAGCACAGCTGCAGCAGCCCCAACAGGCCATTACCATAAATACCAACTTTGTGAATGGACAAATTAATACAGGTTCACGTCTGGTGGCACAGCAGCTGTTAAAACCACGTCTGCCGCAGCCCAGACGCCCCGTTGTGGCGAGCACAGGCGCTGGCCAGTTCCATATGCTGAGCAACTCGGCCAATGTGCAATTTATTGATGAGACCGAGACGCATATACAGTTCAAGCGACAGGCCACCACCGAGGCCAGCAGCATCACAAAGCGGCAGAAGCAGAAGCGTGCCGTCAAACATGATGACAAGAAGCTACAGAAACGCGGCCTAGTGCTGCTGGACGATGGCTCTGTAGTGGACGATGGACTCGATGCGGCCGATGAGTTTAGCAAGTACAATGGTTTGGCTGACTTTGGTGGGCAGCAGTTTAAGCAAGATTTAACAATAAAAATGAATCTGGAGGAGGAAATCAGCACACACGATCGTGAGCCCGCCGAGGAAGAGGTTAAGGCTGTTATGCTACTGTGTGGCAGCTGCGATGCCGAGCCTTTCCAGGGTGCCATTGTCTTTGCCTGGAAGGATGTCAGCGAGCATATGAATAATGCGCTCAAGGGTCTGAGCACAGGCGATTGTGGCAATTTCTGAGCGCAGCCAAAAATATCAATGGTTAAACCTTGAGCTGACCTTAATGCTTTAACGCAGTGAGAAGCCGGAATCAAGTGAATTCCTGCTTGCACTGCGCACGCTTAATGTAAAAAAAAAATATATATATGTAAATCTTTTAGAGAAATGCTGCCCATGTTGCGCTAGCGAGTTTGGTACCTAACGTCCGTTTTAAGTAAGCAATTAATTGTCTTTACGGAATTGGCCATATTTTAGTTCTCAAAGCGTTTGGCGCATCTAACAAAATTTACTAAACTTGAACTTCAGCCGTGTCCGCCGCCGCAGAACCCCCAATCCGCTGCTGCTACGGGGCAGACTGTATACAAAACTTCGGTGCATCGAAGCTAGCTTGCTGCTGTTTGTTTTTTTTTTTTTCTACTTCTATTATATAAATTTGTAAAACTAATTGTATATAACTATTATATATATTTAACCTTCTGCTGGCAGCTATGGCGCCAGCGTTGGCGCTTTAGCTTAAGTCCCAACAAGCAGATTGAAATAAAATGCTATTTAAATATTAAAATTTTGCTAAAAACTCACCTTGGACTTGTGTATGTGCTGATGCTTGTAGTCTGAATCGAATTCGGGCTCACTAAAATAGCTCTGATCCTGATCCCAATGTGCGGGCGCCTGCGTTTGTGGCAATGGCTGCGGTATGCCCGGACCGCCGGGTAATATTTGTGGCGGCGCAGCGACCTCAGTGGATTCAAACAAACGTAAGACTGAACGATCACGTATTTCACGCAAATGTGAGCGCACATCCTCCAGCTCATAGAACATATCCTTGCTGGCATCATGTATATAGATCTTAACATTTGGCCCCTCCAAATAGGCCATGGTTAGCTGACGTGGAAATGAGCGCACAAACAAAGCGCGCACCGTATCAATCGAGGTGATTTCATTGGGCAACAACGCACGCTTGGTCTCTGAGCGATATTGCAAAAAGACCAGACCCAGCGGACGCTCTAGCGTCTTGGAGGGTGTGCGCACCACGGGCAGCGATGAGCGCTGCTTGCCACCACGTCGAAAACCAGTGCTGGCTGTTTCCACCTCAGACATAATGCCGGGATCATCGTCGAACAATGGACCCTGATTGACAGGTGCATAGCCGCGCATAGGTTGATTTTTCTTATTTTTTTGCGCCCGCGTGCTCATCTGCAAAGTAAGTTGAATGGAAAATCATTAAAGGCTGCTGCTTGTTGTTGTAATCAAAGAAGGTTTACTTCCAAGTCCATGGCGCGCTGCTGCTGTGGCGCCATTTGATGCGCGTGCGGATGCTGTTGTCCGCCATAGACCAGCATATCGCCGCCCAGCGTATGACGTCTGGGATCATCACGACGCATAGCGCGGCGCCGCTCATCGCCTATTTTGGAAACTAATTGGAAAATTGCAATTGGTTTAGTTACTGTTTGCGCAAATTCTTATAAGCGGCGCGCCGCACTTACCCTGCTCATTGGGCGGCATTCCACGTCCGGATTTGTTCTCATTTTGCCAGTCTTCTTCTGCAAAGCATAAGGCAGCGGCATTAGTGTTGGCCAATAACATTTAGCGCATATAATTTATAATAATTGCAATTAAATTGTTTTAAAATTGCAAAAACACACACGCACACACACACACACGGACGCACACACGCATATAAACAAAACACTGGCTTGCCGGCGTTGCCAGTTGCATGCAAAATGCAAGCTGCACCAAGTACGGTCACACTGCTGCAGTCAAGCTGCAGTTTTTATTTTAAATTTATAATGCAAGCCATAAATACTGCTGCAGCTGCATTGAGTGCTTTTATAATAAATGCTAAATAAACATAAAGTTAACAAAGTGCGGCTTACCTCCTTCGCGTCCTTTGCGTTTCTTTTTCGATGATGAACTGCTGCTGCCACTTTGATTTGTTGAAGAGCTTTTATCTTTGCTCTTCCAGCGTATCAACATTTTGCTTTAGTTAGGCTTGTTTACAGTGTTGCTTGTTTGCTGCAGTTACACTTATTGTGCGCTCGCTCGTGTTGTTAGCGTCCAAACGTTTCGCGTCCTTTTGTTAATTTGCACAGTTTTTACTCTTTAAATAGACAAATTTTGTGCACTGCAATATAAAGGCGTAATTGCCAAAGACTGTGACAATATTAATTTCGTGTATGTACATAAGTAACTGGTATGTGTGTATGTATAGCCAGCCGTAGCAGCGCAGCGACGTCTGTTTGCTTTTTGGCATTGTTTACATTGCGTGCCGGCAGGAATATACATATATCTATATATATGTATATATATAGAAAGAGCAGTGTGTGTGCGCTGGCTGGTGGGTGTGGTGGTATTTCAGCTTATAAAAAAAAAAAAGACACACTCTTTCCAACAGTCGCATCGCACAACTGTCTTGGTTTGTGTGGCTGTGCGCAAGCTCAGGACTTGCTGCGCCCGCTGCATGTACTGCCCCAGCAGCAGCTGTTTCTGCTGGCATCGTTCACTTTTGACGTTATTTGATTTGACTTTTTGAAGCCACTGAACTTTCGCTTTAAAGCAGCCAGCAGAGTGCAAGACAGCAGCTACCTATACACACCGCACACACACCACACACAAGCACGTGCACAACATGTACCTACATGCAGCCCCAATAGCGCTTGGTGTTGGGCCCCAGTCAAACACCCACCGGTTTGCTATACAACGCGCAGCCTTTGACACATTCGTTACTTTTCATAATCGTGGGCTTTTCGTGCTCGGAAATAGCACGAGTGTCGTGCAGGACTTTGTTTTATAAGGATTTAAACTTTATGCGTTAATAATGCACTAGTTATTTAGCATTTTATGGCTTTAAGTTGCAGGCAGCTAATGGTATGTGCTTTGTGTATATATATTTTATGCTTCTTGGCTCGTATGTATATGTACATATAGGTATATACCTTTATATGTACATTTTTTTGGGTGCGCTCGGCAAATAAGCAAAGCTTATATACCGCATATACCTATACATATATACAAACTTAATGGTTTGCAAATGCTAAATTATATATGCTACTGCTGCTGCTGCTGCTTCTCGTTGGAGTTGGTATACACATATTCATGCATATTTCACCAAGTTGCCCAAAGGCACTTACAGTTTAGCTTTTGTTACAAAAAAAAAAACTAACAAAAAAAAGTTGTAACAACAAAAACACTTAACGCTTTGTTTCACTCACAATTTTGAGCAACGTTTGCTTATAAACCATTTTGCCTTTGTACAAACGACTTGTTTATGCTGCGTTTAATAAGTTTAAAAATGCTAGCCGGTGCGTCTAGGCGTTACTTAGCTGTTTAGCGCTTACACACTTGGCATTTAACGTTTTAGTTTTAACATGTCGCACTTTAAACTCGTCTCTATATGTGGCACATAATGCGGCCGTAATATATGACCGCTTTTAAAAACCGTTCGATACGTTTTAATACACAGCACAGCAGCAAAAATATTTCTGGTATATCAGTAAAGCGTTTCCGCCCTAAAATGTGCGCGGGCTAGTTTAAAAGCGCATGCGTTAAAATGCCTAAAGCTGCACAAATCTGGCAGCATTACAATTGCAAGAGCGCTTAACGCACAAAGGCTTTAAAATGCACATAAAAGCTGCGAAACTTAGTATAAATGCTTTAAATTTAATCCGTTGTTTAATAAAAAACTATTTGTATGCCTTTAGCACATTCAAATTCAAATATTAGCCGCTTTGATGGTCAGCTGTTTGTTTTGGTGCTGCCAGCTTAGCGCGCAACAAGCTGGCAGCGCCGGCATATATTGTTATCGATAACCACATGGTTGCATGCCTGCCAGCTGTTGTTTATCGCCCCACCTTACTTGGGTGTGTGTCTGTGTTTCACTTGTCTTAGCATTTATTTGTTTATGCATAAATATTTAACTTAAAAGTGCAGTGTTTGTGTTTTAAACGGTTTTAAGTACTAAGTGTTAGTCTGCGCCATGCGTAATTTAGCCAAACAGCAGTCACAGGACACCACCGATAGCGCTGTGGAAAAGGGCGACTATCCGCGTGCCACAAGTAAGTGACGCAGCCCCATTTTTTCAATTTATATAGAAATAAATAAAAAATTATGCTTGCAGATGGCGTTGTATTTGGTGCAATTATAACATTCGCCAGCTTCTTTTTGTTGATGATGTCGTTCTGTTCGCCCTATTGGATTGAATCGTATGAGGAAACACGCAGCAGCTTTAAGAATATGGGCCTGTGGCAATATTGCTTTAAGGATTTTGTTTATCCCAAATATCAGTTTGACAAGCATTTTACTGGCTGTCATAACATCTTTTCACATGTAAAGAAGCGCGTTTTGCTTTTGTTTTGTTTGTGTAATGTTGCTTATGTTTGTGTTACTTTTAGGATTACTATGTTATACGTGAATATTTGCTACCCGGCTGGCTTATGACTGTGCAGGCTTTTGTAACCATGTCATTCATTATTGTATTTTGTGTGCTGGCCATACTATCGCTAACCATCATACGTCTGCCCTTAAAAATTGTGCTGCAATACGAATGGCTGTTGGTGCGCCTCAGCTATCTGGGCACAGCCATCTCATGTGCGTATTAACGTTTTGATATATTTTATTTAAAACAATATAAATATATTTTTTTTTTGTTTTTACTATTTACAGCGCTGTTTATGTTTTTGGCCGTTTGTGTGTTTGGCGGCTGCGCCTATCGTCGCGACTGGCTTATGTATCCCAAGTTCAATGTGCTAAGCTGGTCATATGCCTTGGCCGTGGTTAGCTTTATGCTGCTGGGTCTGGCTGCCTTAGTATTGCATCGTGAGGCGCGTCATGCCTATGAAGCACGCGGTGAACAAAAGAATTTGGTTATGCAAATGGAAATGCAGGAGCCAGGCTATCAGGCACCACGTCATCATCATAGTCAATCACGCAGTCTGCAGGGCTACATATAATTTAGAGCTTTTGCGCTCAACGAACTTTTCATAACATTCCATTTAAAACGCATAACGTTTAGCGTTTACGCAAATCTATGTTTCGTTTAAGTCTACGGGAATCTCTGTAAACAATGCCGTCCCCACATAAGGCAAAACGCACATTGTGCTTTGTCCTAAGTGCCTTACAATTTGTAGTTCAAATTATTAACTTTTTTTTTCTCTCTCTCTTTTACAAAACACTTGACTACTTGCATAAGCTAAGTACGAACTAACTTTTATAGTACTCTATGGCCGTCCAAACGCAAAAAAAATGACTTACTTCTTTACACAAATTTAAATTTATATCATGTGCATTTAGCATAACATAATTTATACACTTATATTGACAATATTGCCAACTAACAATATTGCTCAAATTACAAACAAAACATTTATTATACACACAACTCTTTTTTTATATTGTAATTATAAAACAAAGCAATACGCATTAAAACAAAACTTAAAAAAACACACACACTTGTATTTAATTGAAATTATGCGTTTATGTTTTGTAAAAAATAACCTGTGCAAATTTGTTGTACTCACTGCAGTTTCTAAGAACAACTATTTTTGTATTTTGTTGGCTGTTTTTTTTTCAACCAATCGCTATCTCTGGGTTACTTTGTTATCATTGGAACACGCTGATTACCAATTGGCAGGCAATACTCGGTCCATGTTATTAAAGTTTGAAAGCAACTTCAGTATAAAGCGCGCATTCCCAGCGCCAAGTTGTGACTAATTTTGTGTTTAATTTAAAGTATTTTTTATTATTATTATAAACAAAATGTTTTGTAGTAAATTTTGCTATTTTATAACAATTTTGTTTTTAAGTAAAACATGTAAGCAAATGTTTTGTTTTGTAAACAAATTGATGATGTTTAGCTTCGTTATAGACATTGTTTTTTGTTGAACTAGTCGAAACAATTCCCTTTCATGTAACATATCAGAAATTCGATAAACACAAAATGATTTTTAATCATCTCTTTATGAGTTGTTTTGGCTACAACAAAACGGAAATTGAAGGGAATACCGGTATGCATATCAGATAATAATTGACAAGGCCATAAAGTATGTGTTCAGTGAAATATTTTGAAACAGACAAGATCAAGTCTGTCTCATTGCACAATACATACAAGGCTGGAGCTTGTATTGGAAATCGTCTCCGAATTAAATTGATCCCTTTGTAAAATAGTAAGAATTCAGCAGACAGATAGACAACCTCGGTGCGGATGCCGTTTTCCAAAGTGTCTCCTATGAGGCTTTCGTTACTTCTTACTGTTTCATTTAGTGCTTTTCAGACGGAGTTCTGAACACAATGGATGCAAGCGACTAGTCTATGATGGGAAAAATTCATACATTTCTTAGCATGAGTAAGCAGTGCAGTCAGCAAATGAGTAAATGAGCGCGAGAGCGACAACTAAGCAAATGTGTAAGTGAGAGTAAGCACTTTTGCACGCGGGACGGTACTCCAAAGTATTGGCTGCAAGAAAAAGCACTGACAACTGAGAGTCAGCCCCGCTCTGGACTAGACTGACAAACGCCTTGGACAGTAGTCCAAAGAACAGGACACAGCAAGACCATACCAAATTTCCACGCGTGTTAACAGTTTCTGCCCTACTCTGGACTAGATTGATTAACACCTTGGGTGGTAGTTTGAGCCAAGCTGTAATAAAAACATTGAGAACTAAGAGTCCATGCCGGATTCATTAACACTTCGGGCGTAAGTCTAAAGAGTACGTCGCAATACAAGTAATGACCACACGCATAACCTTCAAAGCAAACTTATACTGCCTCAGCAGCATCCTGCAAACCCTTCAGTACCCTCTTATAGGTTTTGGGGCACGAGTGGGAGGACGAGTGTGCGAGTCATCACTTTACAATGCCAGCCAATTAAGACAGAATCATGTATGTTAAATTATTGAATCTTTAAGAACTCATACTGTGTGAAAGTGGTATTCCATTTCGTTCGGAAACCAAATCTTTCCCAAAGCAACATCACAACTCTGGCAAGGCACTGTGCCTCTATCACAAGCGCCTACATAGCTGTGCTTGGCTGCATTCCAGTGTTCCAAAGCAGACGAACACGTCTTGGGCAAACCGGCCTTTAAAGAGCCATCGCGAATCTGGCTGCTGGATCTTGTATGACACAATATGGAGTCTCTTAAGACTCAGACAGCAAGGGAGAGAGAGAGAGAGTGAGAAAACAGCACTCTGTACAAGATGTAATCCAAAGTGAACGTCAGAACTCTGGGGTTTATGCAAATACAGCAAGTGACCATTGTTGCGAATGGCATCAGGGCACTTTGCTCTGCACACAGAACATCTCCCGTAGCTGAGGTAAACCATGTGAAACCGGGAAGCATCCAACAGCTGCTATGCAACTATCCAGTGCTTCAAATAAGATTAAATCCAATTCTGGGGGAAAACCATTTTATGAAAAACCCTACGTTAGAATATAAAGGCTTTTAGAACGCAGACAGTAAGAAAATGGCACAATTCCTTCGGTTGTCAGATCTTTTGAAGAATCTCTCCAGGAAAAAAATTTACAAATAAGTGACAAATATCTTAACTCTGGCGATTTTATAAACAGCAACAGACTGCTGCGCCCTGTACATGTGACCCATGACAACTCTTACCTTGCCGAAGAGTTGCTGTGGAGAAGGAAAGATACCACTGGAGGTTTGGCTATGCAACTATCTAGTGCTTCAAAGAAGACGTACTCAGCTTTTGGGCAAACTCTTCTTTAAAGTTGTGTCGTGATCTTCTGATTTTTATGCTTTGTAATTCTGTTAGGGATGTTACCTTTGAGGGAAAATTTAGTTGCTGGTGATATTGTTTAAATCACGAATTCTTTTTATTGTTTTGAACTGATCCCTTTCTTGTTGTATCTTTATGGATTCTGTCAAAAGTAATCACTTTTTGGATTGATACCAAAGCGGGGTTGGTTCACAATAGAGTCTCGTGGGTACTGAGCTGCGCTGTGTGAGACTGCTGTATGACTTGTGGATCTCCGTTGTGATTTATTGATTTCGATTCGGATAAGCCCGTTGTCAATCCTGTGACTATCAATTCACAGGAGTTATGAGTTTCTGATATATCCAAAATTTCTGAGACTTAATGAAATTATTTTACATTTCTAACTATTTTAGTTTTCTGCCGTATTTGGTGAGAGAGTTCCTTCTTGATCGTATCCCTTAAGTCGCCAGTTGTAGTGTGCAGCAATCGATATAGTTCTGTTTTATTTTTTTTCCTTTCCTGAATGCGTCTTCCTTCCCGCCTTCATACGCATTCTGCATTCCTCAATGGTCAGAGGTTTGGGACCGGCTTCTTTTGCCGTTGGAATATATGTTGGTGGTTGCTCCAAGTGATGTTTGTTTTGTGAGCTGGGTATTAAGGGGCCTGAAACAGGTGTTAAACCAGTGCGGCCATCCATTAGGAAGTCACCATTGAAGTTGCTTGTTGATGTTGTTTGTATGGGCACGCACTGCATTTGCTTGGGCGGCGCCTTGCGGTCCATAGTCATCTGCATATGCGAAAGCGTCTTTGCACGGAACGTTTTGGGATTCATGTTATGCTGTCCAAGTTGGAGTTAAAACGTCCAAAGCTTACTGGTGCTGTGCTTGCTATGGGCGTGTTGAGCGAGGTGTCAGGAACGAGGTTGCAGAATCGATGTGTCAGGTTCAAGGTTGCAGAATCGAAATGACAGAATCGACGTTGCAGAATCGAGGTGTCAGGTTCGAGGTTGCAGAATTGAGGCTGCAGAATCGAGGTGGCAGGATCGCCATAAATTGTTATAGCGTATATTTCGTTTTTCCTATCGCTGCGTGGTCACAGGGTTAAGTTTGTCCGCATGTTCCGCTGAGTCAGTTGTTTGAAGACCTGAGGGTACAATCTTTAGCGCATCAAACTACTTTTATCAAGTAATTGGCCTGCTTCGAAGTACTTTGGAGCTTAGGAAAACTAGTAATGCCCACTTATATCTTCATAGTACTCCATTTTCGGATCCATCTCTAAGAAACTGTTCTGCTCCTTACACGCATAATTTTTTTCCTAGACATCACGATAGATCTTAGGTTGCCCTTTTTGCTCCAACCCAAGAGTTGTTCTTAAGAATAGCATTGCCTGTTTGCAGTTTACCAACCCGCGCAATCCCAGGAGCCGCGCATTATCAACGGCACCGTGGCCAACGTGGATGAGACAAAACATTTGGTCTCCATACGTTTAAAAAAACATGATCATAATTTTGGTAGTGGTCACATATGCGGTGGCTCACTTATAGCAGCCAATAAGGTGCTAACCGCTGCACATTGTCTCTACGAGTAAGTTGCTCCGCATTTGTGCATGCCGAAATTGCCTAAATTCTAAACAACTTAATTCCATTAGCAATTCCCGTAAGCGTTATCGCCGAGCACGTGAGTTCCTAGTCGTTATGGGCACACAGAATCGCTTTGAGCGCATTAATGGCACAATAATTTCGGAGGTCAGCTCCATAGCGTATATGAATACATTTAGTCCCGAGAATATGCGTGATGATGTGGGCCTTATGTTTCTTAGCAAAGGATTGCCGGCAAATCGCACGCATTTGACCATAGCGCCCATTGAGCTGAGTGGAGAGCGTACACCAGCGGGCGCCAATTGTCAAGTGGCGGGTTGGGGACGCACCGAACAGGTAAGCTTAGAATACTTGCTTGTAGGTTATCTGCAGCTATAATCTCTGTCAAACTTGTACAGACCTCGCTTTCCAATGTGCTGATGACGGCCAATGTCAGCACTATAAGAGGCGAGACTTGTGGGCTTATCTATGGCAAAGGTCTATTGCCGGGCATGTTGTGCGCCGGACGTCTACAAGGCGGCACTGATTCTTGCCAAGGAGATTCCGGTGGACCGCTGGTGCATGATGGACGTCTGATTGGCGTGGTCTCCTGGGGCTATGGTTGCGCAGAGCCCGGCTTGCCGGGTGTCTATGCCGATGTGCAGTATTATAGTCAATGGATTTTGGAACGTAGCGCTGCTGGCTGCCATATGCAAATATCAAGCAACTTACTTTGGCTGAGTTTTTTGTGGGCGCTTGGAACTGTCTGCCTGGGAGGTGTCAATTGGTGGTTATGAGAGCACATAAGAGCTCTATTGGAGAGAGAATGCTAGCAATAATAAGAGAAAGTATAAATCGTCTGGAACGAATATTAAATTTATTATTATCTTAATATAAAATATAAACGTAATATAATATAAGTACTTTCAGGCGCACACTAGTTCTTGATTTCGTTTTCAATGTAAATACTCGAATCTTTACAGTGCCGTGTGTTTTTGTCGGAATCAAAATCTATAAAATGCTTGATATTATATATTTTTTTGAAAGTATGTATTTTTTTTTTTAAAGAGTGGAAGCGTAGGAGCTTCTCACTTCTCATGCGATTTTATTTTAAGATTAACATAGTAAAATAAACTATTATGATTGTGTTCCTCAAATTTCAGTGAAAGATTACTTTTCAGTATGTGCAGATCTATATATAAGCTCTTGCTGGGGCGTCAAACGTTTCCGTGCTACTCCTATACTGCGCAGATGCGTTGTTTATTATTTGGCTTATATTTCATTTTTTTAATTTTATTGCAGATGAAGATACCTTACGGCGATTTTTTGGCAGCTTTTTAATACCAACACCAGAGGAAGTTTTTTTTTTATTATTGTCGAATATTTGCTTATTGAAAATTTACAAAATGTTTCGTATAGCTTCCACTCAATGATCGAGCATTCCTTGAAGTCCTTTTTAAGTTTAACTTTGCTTTGTGCTTTTCTTAGACTTGCTTTTGGCGCCACTGATAACCGATTTTTTGCGTCCCTGGCCATTGGGTTTCGCAGGAGCAGCTGCAGGCTTTGGCTTGGCCACTTTTGCCTCAACGCGCACATACAAATCGTAGTTAAAGTCCATGCAGGATTTTCCTGTAAAAAATTCAAAATATATAAAATTGGTAATTCGTTGGATTGATATGCTGCAACTATAGGGTAGCCAATTATGGGTACTTTGCCATGGAAAGAAAACTCAAATACGTTTTGGCGCATTTGACTTGCCTCACAATACTCTACTAATCCCGAACTAATCCCACAACTAGCTCTAGCAATATTTACCAAAACACATTTCCTCGCCGCATTCCACGCAGGTTACCAAACGCTTTTCCACAATTCCCGATTTATTTTTAATTTTCTTAACACAATTGTTGAGCAAGAACTCGCGTCTGTCTCTGGCCTCAGTTTTTAGCTCCAACTTGCCCATTTCCACCATGCGACTAAAGTATTCCTCTTCCTGCTTGGACTTGGGACGCAATGTGGTCAACATTTTCCAATCTATGGGCACAGCGCACAGTTCTATTAGCACAACATTACGCATTTCACTGGGCACCGGATCCGCATAGGTATACAGCGCCTCACGTTCGCCATGACTCTTGAGCAACTTGCGCATTTCCTTTTTGGGCATTTTGAATGTAAAGTCTTTATCCTTAATTTTTATCTCCTCCGAGCGCACCTTGATGGGGCGCATTTTATAATCCGGCACCTTTTCCATTAATCTTTTGAATTCCTCAGCTGTTTGCACATTGCTTTTGCTTAAATCTAAAACGGGCACCACCGTTTTCTTTTTGGCCAGCAAGTCATCCAATTTGCTCATTCTGCTCCTGCTTGTTGAGTTATCTACAAACGCTGTGCAGGATTGTGGGAATATTGATCAAACGTTAACGGGTTGCTATGAGCGATATGCCAGAGCGTATTTTGTGTTATTGTTATCGTGCTATCGATTGAAGCGTTAATCGGAATTCAAAAGAGGAGAACTTATCATTTTGATTTGGATTACAAATTTTTTGAAGCTTTCGAATTCAACGTCTTTTAAACTTTTAGAAATTTTAAAAACAAGTTTATCAGCGTTGCTTCCATTTCCGTATCCAAACGATTTTGTACGAATATTTTTGTATTTAGATAGAAAAAAGAATGAAGAAAGAAGTGCCAATATTTTAATAAATATAATACAACAATGAGTAAAGTATCACAAATCAAATGGCAAAAACTCGGAAACAAAGCGTTGTAGAGGGAAAATAATCTTAGATTGTTTCTTACTAACAAACCTTTCGTCAATCGGTGCAAGTTTAGTTTCCCAATTTCGAATGTCAGGAAATTGTTTCAGATTCGTAGTAGTTGCATCGCCAGTTTCATAGCAAATAATCTTATGTCTATCGAAGCAAGTTTAGTTTTCCCACTTCGAAAGTAAGGAAAATGGATCTTATGTCAATCGAAGCAAGCTTAGTTTTCCCACTTTAAATGGCTACAACTGGGAAACCAATCTTCCAAATGCGAAAAGCAGCTGAGATTCGTTGCATCGTCAGTTACTTAAGAAACAAATCTTACGTTTATATTTCCTTAAACTATGTTAGACTTGTGAAAATGTTCTCAGATACTTATTATTGCTTCAATCTAACATTTTATGCTTTCTTTTAGTTTAAATTAAAGAAATTATTATTATGGATTTTTTCAATTTCCCATAGAAGAATTAATCGATCGAATAAGTGATATTTACAGCTTTATTGCAAGTAAAATCAGGAAATTATATATAAAGTCCAACAACTTCAAATCATGCGGATACGGAAATGGGGACACCGTGGTATATTGTCCGTTAAAAAAATACTCATAAAGTGCGAAATGGAATAGTGTCTACTTCTGGTCTAAGTCTAAGGTAAGCGTGATCGACAAAACTACTTATTAATAATCGTAAAAGATAAGGAAAATCTGTACAATATTTTTTATACCAATTCATATTGTTCTTTTCGAAATAAATTTCTGAATGAAATTGTCATCTTTTTGCTAAATTGGATTATGTTTTTCCAAATACTAATTTAATTGATTTATTTTATCAAGCCATCTATTTAAGTCCCCATGCATCGATACAGAAAGTCTAAACGAACGTCATATCTCGAATATGTGGTATCTAAACATAAACGATCCATTTGCTACATCAGATTATGTGTCCAGATGCGAATCATTCTATGCATTTATTGATACTTGCATTTATGTAGAAAACCATGAAGACCATACTATCGTGAATATGTGATGTCTGAAAATGAGAAATTTCGAATTTGATCTTATTCGTAGAACATTTCCTTTTTTCATATATTTTGCGAAATAAATTTCTGACTAAACTTTAATTCTTTTGTAAATTTTATCTCTAAATTTGGTTACTTTTTTCGGAAACTTATAAAATCTATTTATTTATATATCCGATAATATTTAGTTTTGAATTGATACAGAAAGCCTTAAAGTTCATAATAGCTCGATTTAGTCATGTCTGAAAATAAGAAATTTCGAATTTGATCTTTTCGTAAATATTTCAAAATAAATTTGCAAATTTCGTTGCTAAATTCGCTTATCATTGTGCCGGAAACTATCTATTCAACTATCCACTAATTTAGTTTTGCATTGTTACAGGAAGCCTAAGAGACCACAATACCTCGAAAATGTGCTGTTTACACATAAAAAATGGTGAAATAAGATCGTTTCGTAAAATAGTTTAATTTTTCATGTGGTTTCCGAAATGAATATCTTAAAAAACTGTCAATGCACTTGCAAATTTCGTTGCTAAATTAGATTATATTTTTTCCTGAACTAATCATCTCTATTTAGGTATTCTTGCAGCCACACAGAATGCCTTTTGAACCACAATACCTCACATAAATGATCCTTATCGACCAATTCGTATTTTAGTTCATCTTACGACACTTTTCCCCCAAAATCGCGTAAATTTCGTAAACCCCGCATACCTTGATCTTCATCCCAATAAAACCAACACGAACCATTCAACATTTATTTACAATAGCCAAAAAAAAAAAAAAAATGAATTAGAAACCAACAACAATGCCGTAGCTACAATATCGTGCAGCAGTTTTGAGTAATCCTCCAGGGGCTGCATAATCCTAGCAGTTGCAATTCCGCTTTGAGGAACCAACATCCGCATTTTGTGTGCCATTTCTATCGCTCAAACGCACCAAATCCGGACCAAAGACCAGGCTGGGCAAGCAACGTGATTGTGTCATCAAAAGCGATAGCTCACGATTACACATGGCATTCTCAATGCGCTCCATGACGCGTCCCACCAGCAGCTCCACGGCCTGCTGCACATTGGCGCCCGTGCAAGCGCTAGTCTCGATGTAGGGCAGACGATAGCGCTCGGCCAGCGCACACACCTGCTCACGACTAACAACGCGTAGCTGCAGCAGATCGCATTTATTGCCACAAAGCACCACATCCGGCTCCTCGGAGTATGCATGCATGCGCAGCTGCTCCAACCAATTGGTTATCTCTAGAAATGACTTTTCGCTAGTTAAATCAAAGATGAGCAAGAAACCCATGGCATCACGATAGAAGGCGGTGGTCAGCGAACGAAAACGTTCCTGACCCGCCGTATCCCAAATCTGCAGATGTATGCGATGCCGACGTCCACGTGAATTGTAGACCTAAAAATGGTTGAATGTGCGTGCGTGGCATTAGTGGCCATATGCTGCTTGTATGGGCAACACTGAGGTTCACTCACCAAACGCTTTTCCCGAAAATCAATGCCCACCGTTGATATGAACTGCGTGTGAAACCGCCCGTCGGTGTACTGGTAGAGCAGACAGGTTTTGCCCACGCCCGAATCGCCCAGCACCAGGAACTTGAGCAGGTAATCGTAGTCAATGTTTGTCGTTGTCATTGTGTGCCAATTGGATTCGTCTAGGCGGCGGCGCAGCACGTAGCCAACATATCCAGTCGTCGCTGTGAAGTACATAACAAAAGAGAGTAGAGCAGTGAAAAGATTGAATGTTATATTCGGGGTGGTGGCTCAAAAGGACTCTTGACTTTGACAGAGTTGGGTTAGCGTTGTGGGTCAGTGATTGATGAACAATGCCAGAGTGGAGAACGAATTTCCGCGTTGGCCTTTTAGCAGCTTATAAACTTGACCTAAGTATGTCCATGTCTTCTGCAATTGGGTAGATAGCTGTGTCTGTGTGTATGGCTGTAAAGGACAATCCTTTTTAGGCGCTTTTAGTCAAAGCCAACAGCACTGACTGGGCTTCCTTTTTCAAACAATGTGCGGCATGTTTGGGGGCGGTGGAACTCCTGGGGTCTACGCGCCTGGCTGAAACGTTTGTTGTAACTATTTGAAAAGAGCTAAAAGCAAATGCTGGACAGGCTTGTATGCTTACCAAAGCCAGATTGAAAAGCAAATAAACAGGACAATTTAATCCAGTGCCAGTTAAATGCACAGTTAAGGATAATGGGCTGTAAATTGCATCAAAGTGCAGGCAATAAGCACAGGCTGCTCGAATCAGGAACTCATTAGATGATGTGAACTGGCATCGTAGCATATGGAGGAATTGCAGCATTAAGGCTAAGCGATATTTTGGAACAGTTAAAGGAATATTTTTATGGGAGTAGAAGTGCAGAAGGAATTGCTTTAATAAAATAAGCAAATGGTTTTGAGGCACTGAGATAGGACAAGTAGTACACTAAACGACGACGAAATTGGAAGAAATTTTAGAAAGAAACCAAGCAAGTGACTTCCAACAGCTCAGCTAAGGCAAGGAGTAGCTCATGTGATGCTATATAACTTGAAAGTCACCCAGCTCTAGTAACTGTCGAGTCCACAGCACGCGGTCTTAATAAAATAACGAAATAGTCTCCAAGAACTTAGATAAGGCGCGTATTACCCTAAACGATTTTATTTTCTTTGAAATATGTTTTGACTTGCCGAAATTTTCGAAAGAAACCAAGCAAGTGACTTCCAACAGCTCAGCTAAGGCAAGGAGTAGCTCATGTGATGCTATAACTTCAAAGTCATCCAGTTCTAGTAACTCTCGAGTTCTACATTTGGAACCAGAGAGAATATGTTTCGACTTGACGAAATTTTCGAAAGAAACCAAGCAAGTGACTTCCAACACCTCAGATAAGGCGAGGAGTAGCTCATGTGATGCTATAACTTCAGAGTCATTCAGTTCTAGTAACTCTCGAGTTCTACATTTGGAACCAGACAGAATATGTTTCGACTTGACGAAATTTTCGAAAGAAACCAAGCAAGTGACTTCCAACAGCTCAGCTAAGGCAAGGAGTAGCTCATGTGATGCTATAACTTCAGAGTCATCCAGTTCTAGTAACTCTCGAGTTCTACATTTGGAACCAGACAGAATATGTTTCGACTTGACGAAATTTTCGAAAGAAACCAAGCAAGTGACTTCCAACACCTCAGATAAGGCAAGGAGTAGCTCATGTGATGCTATAACTTCAAAGTCATACAGTTCTAGTAACTCTCGAGTTCTACATTTGGAACCAGACAGAATATGTTTCGACTTGACGAAATTTTCGATAGAATCCAAGCAAGTGACTTCAAACACCTCAGCTAAGGCAAGGAGTAGCTCATGTGATGCTATAACTTCAAAGTCATCCAGTTCTAGTAACTCTCGAGTTCTACATTTGGAACCAGACTTCACAGCAGGCAGTAGTTTACAATCCAAGAGTTATAAATCTTTAAAAAAAACATGCTTCGCTTTAATGGAAGCAACAGAATTAAAGTTTTGCTAAGTAAACTGCTTTCGCCTTTTAAACTTTAAATTAATACTAAACTGTCCAAGCAGGATGTAAGTGCTAGAGAGCACAATGGATCGACAGCTTCCGTTGCAAATCTATAATATAATAGCATCAATGCAGTACAATTATAACCAAGTATCCCCTGAAACCGTAAGAACCAGGTACAATATCACTTCCCTAGTAACTTAATCTTCTCATTTGAATTTAATTACTATTCAGCCAGGAATTTTTTCAAATTAAGCAACAATTGGAACTCCCACGGTAACTAAAACCCATATAGTGCATTTGAATTCGCGAAGCATTTGGAGAGAGCCATCTTCCGGTGAGTAAACATAATGCAGCAGCTTCGTTCCGCAACAGTTGACGCATTGAAGGTAATATTGTAGATTTTCGGCCTATAAGTTGTGAAGAGTATGCCAAAATTTATATTCAGCGAAAGGACTTATTACAACCAATCGTGGGAAACATTAATATAAAATTACCTTAACATTGCTCATTCTTTCTTAAAGATTTTAAAATTTTGTTTACTTTTTTTTGGCAAACTTATTCAGCAAGCTCTGAAAAAATCACCCTTTATATGTCTGCCAGGTTGATGTAACGCTAAAGAAACCGAAAAGTATCACTTCCAGTAGAGCTGCTGCGTTAAATCTTTATAGAACAATTTTTCAAGCAGTGCAAGCAGTTGCTTCAAAAAAATGCAAGAAACTTTTGGGCAAGTGAGTCCTAAAACAAAGTATCAGCAGCATACCAACAAAGTAACGCAAAGCTACAGTCTGAGCACAGGCAGATGATTATGCTTGAGACGAGCAGACCAAATAATTAGCATTCTTTAAAAAAAAAGCGCCCCAATTTTATGGTTAGCGCGGGGACTAGACGCAAAAAAAGTATTTCATATGTTAAAAATTGCAACTTTCATATGCAAAGGATTGAGCAAGGTACAAAGTCCTCGCTGGCAAAGTTTTCAACCGAAATTTTTGCAAGCAGTTTTCAGGAATGTACAAAAGGTAGAAAATTGTAAGGATGCGCTACAAAACTTTGGCAAATACCTTGCCTGTAACGGTGCCCGTGCTTTGGGCGCATTCACTTACTCTCACAGACAGATGTACCCGACATGCGGATGCGGAAATCAACTCTTTTTTTCCTCCCCCCCAACTGCTTAAACAAACTTATAATACCCATTCTTAGCACTGAAGTGTCTGTAATATATTGTTGTATAAGAGCAAGACAAAAAAAAAAAAGGACACGCGCGTGTTCTGCACTCAAATCGCAAATAAGCATCATCAGGAGCGGCAAATAAATACACCAGCATCCTCCACACCCATCCACCCACACACACACACACACAACACACACTGCTTGGAACATATTTAGTCAGTGAAGTGCCAAAACATTTTGGAGCACACGGTGTCTGCAACAAAGGCAAACATTTTACGGCCTCATGGCATGGGAAAACCAACGATGTGAATGGGACTAAGAGCAAGCCCAACTTTAACAAATATTTGAAACTCATTATATCTCGATTTATTGATTTTCTGTCTCAATCTATGCGAAATATTATGCCCAGGCTGATGATGTTGCTTTGGGTATACTATATAAAGCCTAGGAAAAGCTGCTGCTGCTGCTGCTTGGTTGGCTTTTCCAGATACAGAGCCAGGACGCAGCGCGCACAGCAAGCTGGAGAGAGAGAGGGAGAGAGAGAGAATGTAACTAAAAAATTTCACTCATGAAATAAAAGTTCCTTTCAAGTGCTATTAACGAAGGATACTCCACTCGTTCTATTGTGCAAAAGTGCCAAGATATTATTGCTCTTGCCATAAGTAATTAAATAAATTGGCAGGCTACATAGTTGACAATGTGGCAGCAGTGGGTGGCAGTGGGTGCTGGGAGCTGGGTGCCGGGCGCTGGTAGCTGGTAGCTGGAAGCCAGCTGTAAGCAGTTCGGGAATCCCAGGTTTTTTGGTTTGCCAATGTTAAGCGGCTTATGTGCTTACAGCGTGTTGCTAGGTAAGGTAGTTTGGGAGCAACGTTTGGCGCTGCCATGGGTACGGGATTCTAGCGAGGAGTGGGGGGGGGGGAGTAAAATAAATCGGGCCTAAAGAGTGCGTTGCGGTGACTTTATTGCTTTTACTTATTTGTTTGACAACCGTGTGCTCTGCTGTTGTGCGCAATTTCATGACACAGCAGCAAAAGTGTGATACACAGGACACAAATATACAAAAAAAAAAAAAAGGAAACAAATTCAGCTGGGAGAGCTGCAGGCAGCACATAGCGGCTAGAATATACTCTACTTTGGCGGCATATTTACTCAAAGAATTTGACTACTTAAAGGTCCAAGAGTATCGCAAAGCGTTACTACAAGAAGCGACAACAAAGCGCAATGCGTATTTGTATGACGAGATGCACCGGAATGGATGCAGGCCCAGCGCTGCCAACCCCCCGCTGTTGCGGAGCCTCATACTACACCTGGTGCACCGAGACAGCTACAACAGCAACAACAACGTATACGGCTCCCGAGAGTTAATGCAGAGTTAACTGACACTTGCCCCAAGTGTGGCCGCAGCCCACACAACACGCAACACCTCTTCGACTGTCCGGCAAGACCCACCGGACTAACGCCCTCCTCATTATGGACCAACCCAGTCCAGGCAGCCCGCTTCCTCGAACTGGATAGGATTTCTCTCTAAGCCACTATCCTTTATACCTTTCTAACATCTTTCCTTTACTATTTTCATACTTGACAACCCACATACATGGTGCTTCTGGAGCAGCTACAACAACAACAACGTATACGGCTCACAAGGCAGTCCGTTCCGACAAACCGGAGTCGACGCAGGTCCCGGCCTGCTCAGCAGCCGCATACTTGGTGCTTTTGAGATAGCGACTTTGATGTTTGATCTATTAGGATTATGGATACATGCGGTTCCATGTGCTTATTTTGGGGTTGTGGAAGGTTGTACCCCGTTTCGTGAAGTTTAAACAATCAAATGTGCCATCGCTTTGTAGACTCAGTTGCGAACCGATTTTATCGCACTCCCTACCTTTTCTATGCTTAATTATAAAGAAGCTATTCCAGCGTACTCGCCTCAAGACCCGAAGATCGGTGACACGATCTCAGCCTGCAGCAGTGGTACACTTACATAGCTAGCAAATAGACGATAGTTGCCTAGTTTTATTTCTATTAATTAAAGACACTGCATTCCGTTTCGGCTTTAAACTGAAGAAATCCTGTGTGATCTTCTAACAGCTATCAGAAGAGATATCTACATGCTCCGTTTTTGGAGCGATAACCATAGGCAAGAGGAGTACATTCATTTTTTTTTTATAATTAGAGATATCTGCATGCTCTACCTGTGGAGCGATCACCGCATAGTCAAGAGGAATAGATTTTTGATGCATTAGTTGGTATTCGTGGAAGATAACCCAATTAACATGTCAAAAATATAACAAAAACTGAGTTAATTATAGATTGCGTTGTCCAGGCGTAAGAACTTACGATTCAGCAGAATAACTTACGCTTAAAAACTTTAATGCATTATTTGTTCAGATCAAACTTTTTAGCGACGAATTCTTCTACATCTTTTTCTGTGATTCTTGACTTCCATACGGGCCTGTGTGACATCTATTCAAAATGACATCTCTATCGAATAGACGTTTTTTACTTTACCGCATTGCATTGATTCAGCTTTGTACTTTTAGGTTTGATTGCTGCAATCGTAACATTTGACAAAACGCTCATTATTTTCCCATTTTTATTTAGCGTTGAAGCAAGGACTTTCTCACACGGATGTTCGAAAGAAACATAGTTTGCAAATCTTTGTTTCCGGCGCGACTACAGCTTGAAGATAATTTAGAAAAAGTTAGATAGCATTCTCTATTTTTCAACGTGGCCTTCTTTCAACTCGATTTATTTGATACAGGGTTTGCTATTCTTCAATCCATCTAAGAAATATATTATTGCGGATTAAGCTTCTCTGGCGACTGCTATCTTCTTATTATAGTGACTTTTTCAAGTTTGTCGAGAATTGGAACTGAAACTAGAGAGAATTCGATTCAATTTGCGTGGAATTTTGACTGTAACCCGGCGAGTAACTTTTTTAAATTTAGCAACAGAGGAATCTACCGCGGAAACTTATTCTGAAGAGTTCTTTTCAGTTTGCGTGGAATTTGAACAGTAACCCAGCGAGTGTCTTTTAAATTTTGCCAACAGAGGAGTCTACCACGGAAACTGAATCTGAAGAATTCGTTTCAGTTTACATGGATAATAAATAAAAAAGTAGCAGTCTCGTTCAAGCTCGTAGTGGTGGGTTTTCGATATTCGATTCTCGGGGTACGCCACTATGGCGGCATAAATCTGCTCATTCGACTCAAATTTCTGCACGACGAGTGTTCTTCTTTTAAATTTGGCAAGAATTGAAAGTTTTACGTGAAATAAATCAGAAAAATTAACTTAAATTCGCCTGGAATTTCGACAGTAGTCGCCTACGTCGCTAAATAACAAGACTGTATTTAAGGCAGCCTTGTTTAAGCCCGTAGTTTGGTTTCTCGGTTTTGAGTTCGATTTCTAATTCTCGGAGCAAGTCGCTGTGGTGGCATTTTTCTCCAGCGAGTGACTTTGTCAAATTTGGTAAAAATTGGAACTTCCCCACAGCAACTGCTTCAAATCGGGTGGAATTTCCACTAAAAGCCTGTTGATTCCAGCAATAAACATCCTTGGGTGGCTTCTCGGTTTTGATTCCGGCACTAATCTCCGCATACGACTCAAATTTCTGTCCGAACAGAGGAAGCAATCAAAAGATCCATAAAAACTAAATTTGAAGAATTCGCACCAATGCGTGTGGAATTTCGACACTAAATAAGAAAACTCGGAGCGGTTTCGGCATGTTATGGATTTGTAGTTCTCCGTTTAATACTCGGTGGCGGCATTTATATGCGACGAGTGACTTTTTCAAGTCTGACAACAATTGGTACTCTGTAGAATCGGCTACAATTCATCATCTTAGTGGTGGCGTCTCAATTTTGCTTCCGATTTACAATTCGCACGGAAAGCGATCTCTGATGGCATTCATCACCTCAATATACACAGAGTTCTACCCGTTGAGTGAATATTTGAAATTTGGCAACAATCTAAATCTCAAGAATTCTAGTTTATTCGGAAATTCGACCGTAGTCAACTATTTAACGAAGCAATCGAATTTCACCACATAAGAATAGAAGAAGCCATCGCTGCCTCACTATGAGCTCGATTGCTGATTCCACGAACTTCAATCCAAATTTAAGGACAACAAAAATGCTGCATTATTTTTGAGTTTGAAATGACATTGAAATGTAGTACGTCGCAATGAAACCCAGACAAAATTCCAATGCTACTCTGCACATTCTAATTAATGCAACTATCCTTGAAATGGCTGCCGGAAAATAGCTTTTGGCATTATTGTGTATGGCCGCATGGAATGACAAACTACAACATTGTCATGGTCAAGCGCATAGGCATCCTGCGGTTTGCACAAATTGAACGTAAGGATGAAGAATTGTAAAGTAGGCGGCAGTCCTAGTGCTGGTCATCTTTGGCAACATGAAATGCGTGCAGGCCCGTAACCTAATAGCAAATGCTCAGGGTCAATTATGAAACAGCCGGCAAACTGGGATTATATATATATATATTTTTTTTAATCTTTTCAAGCTGTCATCTTTTATATCGACGATGATGCTGCAACTTTTGGTCATTTTTTTTTATATACTCAGCACTGCAAGTTTGCAGAGAGTTGATGTTTCTATAATCCGCCAAGCCAACATTTGTGAGTGACGTCAAAACTATAATACCCTTGATCCTTTCGCTACAGTGGGGAGAGTTTCAATTAAATGCAAAAAAATAAAAAATATGCCATACCTTTGCACACGTGCCTGCGTGTCTAGCTATATATGTGCAGATTCCAAATAAAATGCCGGATAAATGTGTAAAATGAGGAATATGTATATGTCGGAGCGGAGTATTTACACAGCGTGGGCCGGAATAAGCGAAGCAGGAAGCTGTGGACGGGTATTTTTGTCGCCACAATTCTGGTGGCCTCAAATTCCGTAGTTGAACATGCAATTCTCGAAATCGGATTACCGCAATATTTGATATTTGTGTTGTTGATTAGAGTTCGATAATATATGTAGCAAGCGATGCTGTAAACTCCTAGGATTTGAATACCATTGTTAGCTTTCACGGAGCACGAGACTTCAGTGGTTGATTTAGGAAATGTTTATAGTAGGGAAATAGGTTATTCTAAGCCAGCAGCATGCTGTATCATCTATCATTCTTTAAAAATTAATCTTTAAAAATAAAATAAAAATCGAATATTAATACTTTGCAAAACTGAGTATATAGCATCCCTAGTTTTCTTGGAGATTTTAGCTGAATTTTAGATTTCAAATCAGAATTGTAAACAAATAAAGTTTTTAGTCAAAACTTTTTGAATCTATTGAGCAGGTGGAAATGGAGATGAAAGCTATACTATGTAGCCCGTTATCAAAGAACCAAAAAAAAAGTTTATTTTTCTAAACTTCTATTGCTAGATCTAGACGTTCATACAGACGCATATGGGTATATAAACTTCTCTGAACATGCTGCAGGTGACTTTGTGGAGTCTCAGACTTTTGCTTCAAAAACTTAAACTTTGCAGAAACCTAATATACCATCTATAGTGAATCAAAGCCGCGCACTACCCGCAAAAACCTATGATTTCCGAAAAAATTCCGTTTTCGCTGATTCTAATCTTAAATTTTATCGAAAGTTGCTCTGTTACTCGCTGCTAGTTCTACAAATACCAAGATTTTGTGGGATTTTTGAAAGCTCTGTGTATTTTTAACAGCAGTTTGGGGCGTACAATCCAAATCCGTATTCAAAATAAACCCGTCATGTCGGAATTTTGAGATATTTGCATTTAAGAGTTCAAAAATATAAATAAATTTAAATGGTATACCTTTTACTTTGCTTTTAACGCGCCATGGGTGGATCATGCAGTTATCTCTATTCGTAGCTCTACGAGGGGAACAGGAGACCTACAGTTTATAGCCTTATATCTCTTTTTTAGACAAATTAAAAAATTCCGAGTATATTTCTTTGTTTTTTAACTAATATATAATATATAACCATTTTTTTTTTTTTTATTTTACAAAGTTTGTAACACAAGAAAAACGAACTTGAGCTATTTGTTCGATTAATTGGTTTACGGGTGCATTTTTTTATGCAGAATATAGCTTGAAGTGTCGCTACATCTATTCTGTAGGTATTTTGGCATGAAATTAATGATATATTTCGATTTCTGTAGCAATCCAGTTGATATTAAGTTACAAGCACTAATAAGTATTTTGAAAATAATACCTAAACCAAACTACAGGCTAGTATTGTATTTCCATAAAAAAATCACTTCAGTTATCGATTCGAAAGCTGTTGCGCTTCACTTGTTATCGCCCATTTGTGTGTACTGTACCAACAATGTAGAATATTAAGCGCAGCAGGAGTTGCCTATGCCACCGTTACAGAAAAATTAAACCACAACTGAACTGAACTATATAAACAAACATAGGGGTTTTCTGAAACATTTGAAAAAACCATATGAAGGGCTTATGCCAGCGGTATACCCTGCACTTCGTTCAGCAAATATTTTAATCTAATTTAAACATTTTGTTATTATGAATACTTTGTACCCCTTAAATGCTTCGGAACCATAAAAGCTGACAAAGTTTCGTGGTAATCTCTGGCGGGAACAAAAAGCCATGGATATTGTAGCTATTCTTGTCACTGGCATAGAGCTCGATACTTGCAAGAATGACAAAGTCAACAAAAAAAAAAAAAAATTTATTGAGCGGTGCGGCCTTCATCTCGGCTGCTGCTGCTTGAGAGGCGCAGGTGTCACAATACAGTTTGGCTCCTTTCAATGTGACACCCCGACAGCTTTCCAAGCCACTTTGCGCGCAAATGTTTTTAATGAAAAAATTTTTCTCTGGAAATGTTTTATAATAAATTTTATACAAATTTTACATATATCGTTTTGCAAATGAGCAATGTTAAATATTAAAATCTGCTTGAATAAGTCAAGAACAACATTTGGTTTGAAAACAATTTCAAATATAGATATTCAAAAAATCTCTAAATATTATTCGTGTTTAATTCCAAATCCGTTTTATTGCAAAGCCATCTGAGCATTTCTGTAGTAGAAATACACTTCTTCTTAATTCTCTCAATAAATATATCAATATTTTGCGTAATTTGCATTTAATTTGTGAAGAAATGAATTTCTGTAGCATTCCAGCATAGTTTTCGAGGTACTAATAATCGTTAAAGTTAACAGATTTTTTATTTTCGAAAAAAATGAAAAAAAGCTTTTATTATTATATTCTTGAATTTCTAAATCTTTTCAAAAATATTTTTTTTTAATTTATATTATTTAGCTTCGGAAAGATTTGATTTCGCGTGTTCTAAAAATATATAAAAAAGATTATTTCAATATAAAATTTGCGGCCTTTGCCGATTCATTTTGCTAGAGTTATCATTTGATTTCAAAACAATTTGGAATAAATTGTATATACTATTTTGATACTGGAACTTCCTTTTTGGTTTTTTTTTTAAGTTTTCTTTAAATAAGGTTTATACGAAAACTCTTTTTGCTATATTCAAAACATACTTTTGTTATATAAGATATATAAAATATAGTTCAAAATATTAAAAATATCTAAAAATGTTAGCAATATTCAAAACTATTAGAAATATTAACTATATCAAAATAAAAAAAAAAATCTGTATATTAAAAATATTACAAAAAAAAACAAAAATATCCAAAAATATTATATATTAAAAAAATATTAGAAAAATAACAAATTTCAGAAATAATAAATCAATATCTATCAATAAATCAATATCAATATCAAATAATATCAAAAATAAATGTCGAAAGATTTAAAAAAACAGCCAAAAATTTTATATATATCCATAATTTTTAAAAATGTCAAAAGCGGAAGTTATTCAAAATATATAAAAAGAAAAACAATAAGAAAAAAACAAAAATATTTAAATATATCCAAACATCAATATCATTTATAAAAATTATTAAAAAAATAAAAAAGATACCACATATATAAAAAATATTCATAAGTATCAAAGAGTAAATAACAAAAGTATATCTATATATATTACAAAAAAATAAAAATAAATGGCGAGCGGTGTTTTTGTGAGTCACAGATGTTCTCACAAGCCGCTTGACGGATTTTGATTTTTTTTTTTAAATGAAAGGTATTAACCAGACGAAGATTTTAAGCTAATTTCTTTACTTTTTTGTTCATTGGTTCGTAGTTATTTTACATAATTATGCTTATTACAAATATAAAAGAAGAAGAAAAAATCCAATAATTAACAAAAACAGTTCAAAAATAATATAAAAAAGACAAAATCATTCAATATTCAAATATCAGAAATATCAGACATAAAAAATAAAGTATCATAAATATTAGATATACAAAAAATATACAAAAATAAATATCGAAAGTTATAAACAAAAATCAAATACATTCAAAAATATCAAATCCTATTATTATATAAAAAAATTTTTGACATCACTTAAGTTTTATATATAAGATATGCTTGAAATATGGATAGAAAAAAGTTGAACAAAGAGTTTGAATTCGCGAACGGGCAAGTATACAAAAAGTTAAAAATCAAGAGCAAATGTCAATGCAGAAAAGGGTAAAAATTAAAGAATAAGCTGGCGTGCAAAATTTAGACAG
This sequence comes from Chymomyza procnemis, assembly GCA_035046065.1. Lineage (NCBI taxonomy): Eukaryota > Metazoa > Arthropoda > Insecta > Diptera > Drosophilidae > Chymomyza > Chymomyza procnemis. Next base: position 23,025,350 of record JAWNOJ010000021.1, read on the forward strand.
AAATTAAGTTTTGAAAAAAACTAGATAACACTTGGGAGCACAAATTGACAAACAGTTAGGAAGAGTGAATATTGATGAGTAGAACCCCCTAGTATGTCCAAAATTAACAAAAATACACATAAATATTAAATATGTGGTAAAAATTGAAAAAATCCAAACATTTAAAAAAAAAAACAGAAACCTTGAAATAGAATTTAAAAATATACAACAGTTTTTAAAAAATTTAAAGAACACCAAAAATTACTAAAAACTTTCGAAAAACTAACCAAATTCAAATAATATGAAGAACATACACTTCGATTGGCCAATTCGTTTGAATTGAAGGAAATTACGAGTAGAATCCAAGTAAATTGTATATGATTTGGAAAACTTGGCAGTAATTATACCTATTCACAGGGAAAACTCCTAGGCTGCATGAAATCGTCGTACTTCCTATCGCCACAAGAAGACAGAAGGCTTCATGAAACTAAGTTCATCTGGAACTGCTCAGTATTTAAGCTGAGTTAATTCTTTAATTTCTAGTCGTTCCACTTTCGCAACCCAAACTGTACTGCTAGACCGAGGCACCAGGACATTGTCTCGCAACTTAAAGTGTTGGGGAACAGCAACTGAAAGCGTACGCCTTCGGCCATTAGTGGACATTGTGAAGCAGCTGCACCAAGTCCTGCCTTAAAAGTATAGATAAATGACTGCAAAGTGTCCATGGAGTGCTTAAAATATTAGCTACAGCATAAAGCATTTGCCTATCTGGTATGGCACGACCCACGCTGTAGTCCTTTAAGGACAATATTGTGTTAGCCGAGCAGCGCGCGAGCAGCTGTTTGCCGTCCGCAGCGTTAATTATGACCAGGTAGCCATTTAGCAGCAGAACGTAACCCGAGGCGTATCGGGATTGTTCTGGCAGATTGGCTGTGGAGTCCACCAGTGCCTGGGCACACTTGCTGTGCTTTTTGCTTTGGCAATACCTTTAGACTTTAGTCCTCTCGCTGTCGCTGTTGTAATACAATTTCCTGTGTCTGTCTATCTTGCTATGCTTGCACACACAAACACACGCATATATATATATATATATATATATATCCGGCTGCCGTGCTACCACTATATCCTTAGAGATATATAATCAACGTGCCAACAGCTGACCGCTGTCAGCCGCATGGATATGTCTCTTCGCCTGTCTGACTGTCTGTCTATCTGTTCCTGCGACTCTAGCCAGCGAGCTGTAGAGAGGCTGCTATGCGACAGGTACACGCGCCTTCCTGGAAAATCATATTGCATTAAATTAGCATAAGTTACAAAGGTTGCGCCAATATTACAGACATCCTTTCTCAATTTACTGTGCAACTGCCAACAGCACTGCCAGCGCATTGGATATAATAATTTGATTTGTAGAACAAAAAAAAAAAAAATGGCAGAAAAAGTTGTCATTGCTATCATTGGTATTGAATTCTGCTGCTGCTCTGTGCAGGATATATTGAATTAATTATGTGCCTTGTGCTATTTTTTTTTTTTTCATATATATATTTTTATTTATATTATCCTGCCGCTGGGCTTTGTATGATTGAATAGCTTATATAAAAATAACAAAAACATATTATTTTGTTGCTCCGTGCTCCGCCCCAAAACTCTCGACGCTCTGCGTTTGTCTCCATTCCCTTGGGGCTTTAAAATAAGCTCAAGTCTTAAGTTCTGCTAAAATTAATTAAATTAAGTCCAGGCAAGGCAGTCAAAGTAAAAGGAAGAAATTTTTTAAATAAATTACTTTATTGAGTTGAAATGACAGCGCAAAGTTGTGCGCTTTTTTGCTAAGTTATTTTTGGCGAAATGTAAATTCAAAGCGTTTCTTTTTGGGAAAAGAAATTCTAAGAAACTACGCATACCAACCAAGCAGTGCAAGCAGTGGCATTGATGGCTGCAGCAAGTTGCATGGTAATTTGAATTCCCAGAGAAAGCAAAGAAGCAAAAATAAACAATACCATAATACTCTATAGTTTCCTGTACATTAGCTGAGTCGAAATATTGGTAACATTCGACAAAGTTAGCAAAATTTCGTTTGGGGAAATAAAAGCAGCAGGCTAGATTTTGATTAAAAAAAAAAACTTGGATTAGAGGCTTGCTTGTTCATTGCGATGCCAAATTTCAAATTTGTTAACGAAACTGATTTTGAAAGCGCGCCTACATATCCTTTCTTACGTTAAAAATCTACTTTTACAGTTTTCCAAATACTGTTTTCGGCATAGCAAAAGACTTTTTTGAAACCTAATCCATTCTTATATATAGTTATTCAATATCCTTTCTTGGTTTAAAATCTACTTTTAACATTCATAGCGTTTGCGAGTGTTTTTTCGGCACAGCAAACGACTTTTTCGAGTTTTTTGACGGAAGTGAAATCTTAACCACTCATATATATTATTATAATATATTATTTATCATTTCTTACTTACTAATCCTGCTTTACTACTCACAACGAAACTGAATGAATTTAACGTCCATTTCAAGTATTTTTGACGGCACTGAAATCGAAAGCATGCCTGTATATCATTTCTTACGTACATAATCTACTTTCACTACTCATAGCGATTTCGAGTTTCCGAGAACAGTAAACGTAAATTTCGAGCTTTTTTGACGAAACTGAAATCTAAACCATTCTCATATATAGATATTATATATTCTTTCTTGCGTACATAAACGACTCCGGATTCATAACGATTCCGAGTGCTTTGTACAAAACAGCAAACATTAATTTTGTTTTTTTGACGGAAATCTAAACCAGTCCTAAACCTCACCGCCTAAACCAACCCCATAAATAGATTTTGTATAATGACATATTCATACAGAAATATCTCACATCCTTTTCATCTATGTTATTCCCAACTCCCGTACTACGTATAAATCATAAGACATAGAATAAGTCCCAAAAGATTCACATTTATGTAATTAAATCGCTCTCTTGTATACTTGAAACGCAAACGATCTTCAGTAGAAAAATCAGTTGGAAATCGAAAAAAAAGACCTAAAATCAGATGTTTCTGTTTTGTTAGAAAAAGTAACTTCAATCTATCACAAACCTATATATCTTTTCCTACGTGCCTCTTCAACTTTTACTGTTCATAGCGATTCTGAGTGTTTTTCTAGGAACAGCAAATGTCGATTTTAGCTTTTTTTTCGAAATTGATTCTTGAAAATGCCTATATATGCTTTCTTACGAACATTTTTGTATATAAATATGCCGCCAATTCTGCCAAGTTCTGCATATTTTTCGAGGCGTCTATAAAAGTTACCAGACGAATTAAGTTACACCGCAGTTTTGGAAGACTAAATGACAAGCGATTCATTCAACTTTGGCTTCAGTTTCTGATTCTTGCTAAGATAAACACTACCCTTTCTTTCCTCCCAATTTAATTCATAAAAATATCTTAATTACTTTAGAAAATATCTTTTTTAAAATGGGTTTTTTGCTTCTCAGCGTTGATTCGCAACTTTCCTTCAAATTTTTCTTTCAGATTGTAAAAAAAATTGCGATATAGCGTTTGGAGAATTAGGGTTTCTTTATGGAAAAATTTAATTGGTCCATAACAGACATATTGTTCGATTTCAGATGACATGGAATTCTTGCTGGTCGTACTTAAAGATTACGTGGTTTTTGATAAGCTTTCTGAGATATTTGACTTGAAAATGAACGTAATTTTCTTACCGTGAGATCTTTGGCTAAGTCTTTGTGAATCTTTGTGAGAATTTTTTCATTCCCTATCAAAAGTAAGGAGCTCTTCAGTTATATTAGCAGTTGCCATATCTAGTCGTCAGTTACGTGTGCAAATGAAATGAAATAATGAAAAATACGCAAGATAAGTCCCTAAATATCAAGCGAAACGTATAAAGAAGTTCTTATCGATGTTAAGCCCCCTAATTTCCATAAAAGTCAGCAGTATCTCGAAAACGAAAAAATAAAAAAAAATGTATTCGAATTTTCGTTTTAAACCGACGAAACCCCTAATTTGTTGAAACTTTTTCTTCGCAGAATTTTGTAAACTAATTCGAAATATTGTATGGCTTTTTTTTTTAGTAAAGCTGAAAACACTTGACGGGCACAATCAGTTTTGGTTACTCTGGGTACCAGGCCACTCTGGGATTACGGGTACTGAAAACGCAGACAAACTTACTAGTCAGGCAGCTGCGACTGTACTTGTAGGCACAGAAACCTTTTGCTGTTTAGGCAGAGGAAGCAATTCTCTGCTGTTAAGAAGGGAGGAGTCACGTCAGAGAGAAACGTACTGAGATAGCCTTAGGAGACTTTTTTTTGGATTTTAAGCTTCCTACCGTAGAATATAATAGATTTTTTTCAAAAATACTTCAGTATACCTTTTCGCTTTTTTAAATATTTGAAGAATTCGTAATGATGAAAGAAATCCTCAAATTTTGTTGAAACGTTTTTGAGTAAAATTTGATAAAAATCAGAGAGAAAAGTACTGAGATAGCCTTAGGAGGCTTTTTTTTTGGATTTCAAGCTTCCGAGCGTAGAATATAATAGATTTTTTTCAAAAATACTTCAGTATACCTTTACGCTTTTTGAAGGATATCTGCCCAAGTCGTTTACAACAAACTAATAGTGGGTTCCGGTAGGCTAGTGGTAGCTCACTTGCTTCTAAATCGGAAGGTCGGTGGTGCATTTGCCAAACAGTCATATGGCTAGCAAATAGATGATGCGTACCTACGAAAAACTCTATTAATTAAAGAAACTGCCGTTCAGATTTGGCTATGAACTGTAGGTCTCTCTGTACTCTTCACTATTAATAGAGATATCTCCTTGCTCCGCCTTTGGAGTGATGATCATAGTCGAAGGAAATAAAATTATTTAAAATTTTGGTGTCTTGTGATTGAAGATGAGAGTTCTATCTGGACTCCTTGAGCTTTGCTGACTGAACTGCTTGCGTTTTGCTTTCAAAACTCTGTTTACTTTTAAGAAGAGAACTCCTCTTGGTCTAGTGCTGGCAAGAAATTACGAGAAGAGTACAGGGTATAGGGTATTCCAAAGTTGTGTCAAGTCCTTTTCTTATAGCTCTTCCACTTTTGTGTTTTAGTTTTTAATTCAAAGTGGCCACTACAATTAAAGGATGAGATGTGTTTGTGTGCGTGTGCCTACAATTACCAACACCAAGACAAATTTTTGGAGGACTCTCTGCAAATGGCCCTGGCATGTGCACAGCCACAGCTCTGTCTGTGTGTGTGTGAGTGTGTGTATATTTTGTCTGTACTTTCTTCTTGCATTGTTTTTTGGATGAAACAAGTCATGCAGCACATTATGTGTGTGTCTGTGTGTATTACTGCAAATTTTGTGATAACAATTGTGTGTGTCCTCGTAGAGACAGGCTCGCAGCTGCAGTCTAAAAATAAAACCAAAAATTTTGCATGCAAATCTACGAAGCATGCAAGCTCGTATACATATAGGTACTTACCACACACACACAGGTACACACGCGCACACACTCAGGCAAACAATGTGCAGTTGGATATGCAGAATTTTAATTAGATATTTTGTATGGAGCGATTGGCAACACTTGGCAAACGCATTTCCGCTTTAACACGCACACAAACGCACGCCCGCCGCGCATAAACAAGCACAAACAGGCTCAAACAGGCTCAAACACGCACAAACACGCACGGACACGCAACAGAGGCTTGGCTTGGCTTGGCTTTGGCTTTCGCTTTGCTTGACTTGACTTTGGCGCGCAAATATAGGCTGTGGGCTTGTTGCTTTGAAGGACATGCGACCGTTGCGTTTGGCTATAAATTGAACTTGGTGCCTGCAAAGTGTTAAAGTTAATCAATTAGTTGGCCGTTAATATTCACGTTCACGTTCGAACACGACAAAAACTGCCAAGCACATTGTACGCTCTCACTGGCTCTCTTAGTTTTTTATTTTTTTTTTTCTGCCAACTTTGAGTTTATTTATAGCGCGTGCAATTTGTTGACTTTGGCCACAATAATGCCAGAAAGAGCAATAAAAAAAATAACATTGTTGAAACAATAAACACAACACACAACACAACAACAGCAAAAAAAAAAAGATGGGAAACAATTTCGCCTCAAGTCGTTGTTGGCGCTACGTTCCGGATTGCTGCACGGACCTGTTGCGGTGCGCTATCTGCCACAAACCTTATATGAATGAATGCCAATGTCAAGCGCGCGATACAAATCACAGACGCACACTAACTCAAACACACACAGACACACGCACGCACACGCACGCACACGCACACACACACAGAGGCACACTCATGGACAAACGCAGGACTTTTTGCTGGCACAAATGGAAGCTTAAAGCTTCTTGGTACATGGCCTACGGTGCGGCTACGCAATGTCAATGTTAGCGCGTGAGACATTGTGACGTCACTGCACAAAAGGCAAAAGAGCGACTTCTGCTTTTCGAACGTCCGCAGGAGCGCAAATGAGCACGAGAGCGACAATCTGGATAATGCGTGTGTAAGAGTTATTGTATTTACAGCATTGTGTGCACTAAGCACACTAAGTTCTCTTAAGAAAAGCGTACTGTAGCGAGTCCCCCTACTCCTCCATTTAAAAAAAAAAATAAAAATATAGCGGCATTACTAAACAAAACTCATATAAGCAAAGATTTCATCACCTGCGCAAGCTCTTAAACGAATCCTGTTTCTGTGAAATTGCTGAACAAAAGTCAAATGTGCGAATGCTGCTCCTCGAACGTCAGCAGATGCGCAAATGAGCACGAGAGCGACGACTTGGATAATGCGTATGTGAGCGTTGTTGTCTTTAAAATGCGTACTTTTTCTCTATGTTTTTATTTTTTCAACTTCATATCATTAACTTTTTGTAGAACTAATTATGCGTTACACGATGCTTTTCGAATCTCGTGACAAGTATTGTTTTACAAGGACGGGTCGTCAGGCCATCGCATAACTGCGTTTAGACCCTGAAGAGGGGTTGACTGTTTGGTCCGCGGGAGGTATTTGATTTCCATCCGACCACCCAAATCTGGAAGGCGTTCGCTATCCGCCACCTGCGACGCGTCCTCTAGGGGTTACAGCCTCCCCCGAGGACGCACTGGGTGAGGCGGTTTGGACAAAATATAACCGTTGACGATTATAACTTTGAAGTTGTTGATCAGTTTAAATATCTTGGGTCATACATTAATGCTACTAACGACTGTCTTAATGATATCAGAGAAAGAATTAAAGCTGCGAACTCCACTCTCATCTCGCTCTCAACTCACTTGAAGTCGCGTCTTATTAACAGGAATCTTAAGATCCGACTATATAAAACAATGATCCGTCCTATATTAACATACGGATGCGAGGCATGGACTCTGAGAAAGTCGGTTGTATATCTCCTGGAAAGAACAAAACGGAAATTCCTGCGAAGAATTTTGGGGCCGGTAAGGGTCGATGACTCTAACTACCGTATTCGTACCAACAAACAACTGCAGGAGATATTCAACGATGCAAACTTATCCGCCTATATCAAGTCGCAAAGGCTAAGATGGGCTGGCCATGTCGCGAGAACACGCAACCCGATTCTTAAGAGAACGTGATTTAACCGACCGCATGGAAGAAGAGTAGTTGGGCGACCGCGATCACGTTGGATAAATGGAGTTGAAGCAGATTTACAGAAACTAAACGTCGAAAATTGGGAAGAAGCGGCGCAGGATAGAGACTATTGGAGAGAAATTGTTCGAAAGGCCAAAGCTGAACTGTAGCTGTAGCGCCAAGGATGATGATGCTCCTTTTCATGTCCTATGCGCAAATTATAATAACCTCTATGATTTCGTCTCCTTTGAACGGTCTATCCAATCCATTTCTTTATCTATCCTATCTTAACTTGATTCCCCAAATCAAGCTTCTTTGACCAATCATGAACTATAAAAACCTATCTTGGTCAACGCTGTTCTTTGGCTTCTATTTGGAATAAATGTTTAAGTTTATATGCTACTTTCTGTTTTCACCTTTTACATTGTAAATCCAAGTTCCTGGCTAGCTCCAGTTGTGAGACGGTGCACATCTATAAAAAATTCTACCATCAGGCTAGGAATACGGATTAGTTTTATTATATTTTTTCCTCGTTATCATAATTTTTAGAATGTTTAACTTGTCTAATCTTAAGGTCAACTGGACTTAGTTGTACCCTTACGTATTAATAAATACATAAATATCGAGCCTGTATGTAAGTCCGCCCTTGAACGAAACCTCTAGTTCTGCTTCCTGTCGGAGAAGCCACACAAAATGAGACACTGTGACACACTGAACTGAACTTATATAAGCAAACATTTCATTATAAGCGTAAGCAGCGCAGTCAGCAGTAGCGTAAAAGAGCGCGGGAGCTGCATACAAGCTATTGCGTGTGAGAGAGTTATTAAATTTGCTGAAATTGAGAGGCAACCCAACTGGTCCTAGCAATCGGTCATGGGATTACGACGGAATAAAAATTGAATTTCTGGAAGCTCTCTTAAAGAAAGCATACCTAAGCTCTTTATGTTTTTGTTTTCAAGTTCGCTGCGAACCCGTATGTTTCTCCGCCTTTGAACAAATGCTGCATCTTTCATGTAGAAAAAACAAAAACAGTGCGACACTGTGACATCACTGCACAAAACTCATTCGAGCGAATTCTTTCTCTTATGCGCCAGCAGTGCAGTCCATTGAGTCATATTTACTCAATGATTTAAGACTGCTGCAGAGCCTAATAATTTAAGAGCCACTCGTGACGTCACATTTGAGAATTGAGCTTTTGGTGTTATAGTTTTTGCGCAACCTTGTAAAAACGTTTTGCTTTTAAGGCGGCAAGTTTGAAACTTAAAAGCTGTGAACAAAAATGTTATTAGTTTTTAAATGTAAAAAATGCTCAAAGTGCATGCTATTCATTTTGTCTAAATGTTTATTATAAATATTTACTTTATAAGTGACAAAGTTTAGGGATTTATAAGCAGACACTTTTAAACAAAATAAATAAAATATTCCAACAATTTCAAGTTATGTTTTTGTTGCCAAGAAGTATTTTGAAAATTTGCTTAAAACAAAAACTAATAATAAACATGCCAAGTCAGACAAAACACTTAAGTTTTAATGCCTTAAAATTGTTTCAGCAATTTAACATTTTAATGGCAGTTACAAAGCTTAGCGAAAATTTGAAAAAGCATATTTTCTTTGTTTAAACTGACGCAGCGCATATTTCTGCTGTTTTATTATAATTGCAACAACTAAAATAACATTGATTATTATTCGAAAAACTAAAAAAACACTTAGTTTGTTTTTAAAAGCAACTTCAAATAATAATTGTTAGAAAAACAAATTAATTTGAAATTAAGCCGCACTCAGCCAACGATAGAGTTTTGCCTATCGATATGTGGATATTGATAACTAATCGCAGCAAGCGTATATCGATGTAACGGAATTGTGAAACTGTGCAAGCGAATGAGTAAAAATACGAATTTAAAACGAGTACGGTTGAGTTTTGTTAAATATACTTTGTTTGAAAAAATAGTAATGTCTTTTATAAGTTGTTTGCGTTGTCAGCTAAAAGTGCGTTGAAACATGTGATTTTAAATTCAAAATTGCCTACGCAACGTTTGCGTGAGCAACAGCTTGCGATAACAAATTCATGCAGCTGAGTTATCGATAAATAATAACTTAAAAGAGTTAGCAGTTCCGCTCCACATATGTTTTTGAAGAAAGCGCGGGAGTAAAGCACAAAGAAAAAATAAAATTGCAAAAGAAACTCTTAAAAAGTTTAACAAAGTTAACTTTTCATTTAAAACTTGTAAGCCAGCAAACAATTTCATTAATGGAACACTATAATTGCAAAGCAAGCGCATCGCCTTTGGCACATAAATTAAAAAATATTAATGTGCAACAAAAACTGCATAAGCTGGATGACAAGCCTAAAATCTTGGGTCTTACCAAGCAGAGTCATGTGCAATTTAAGCACAATAAGTCAAAACTGCCAAACACCTTTGGACAATATTCGGCAGCACGTGCGGAAATGCGTTTACTTTACGAAGCAGCATTAATTTGCAGGCAAGCGCAGCGATTTCAAAGGGTAAATAAAATATTTGTGGTTAAGCATTTTACGTACAGAGACAAAGCGCTGGCGCTGACATAGCTATAGGCGCTATTCGCCTCTGTTAGTTAATGAAATATCGCCTTTCGGTTTCGGCTAGAAATTGTAGATTGCTGTTCGACTCCGACTACGACTTTGGCGGGATTACAGCATAGTCAAGGAAATAATATTTTCAAACTATTTTCTACGGACTAAAGCATTTCATATAGCGCGCAAGCAGTTTGAATTTGTTTGAATTTGTTCTCTTGTGCCAGCTTGCTGCTGGCTTAGCTTCTGAGACTCCAGCCACAACTACTTAAGTTGCCAGCTGACTTGGATCTGCAAACTGCACAACTTGCTGCCTGAAATATTTGACTTCCCAGCAGTCATTGTGAATTATGGAAAACTGCTTAATTTTGTATATAATCTGCAATATTTGCTGCTGAAGTAGTTGGCGCCTAAAGCCTAGTGTACAATTTATTGATTCAAACGATTGACTTTTGAGCAGCGCTTGAACAAAATTATTATCAAAAATTGAAGTAATTATAAGTTACTTTTATTTGAGAAGATCATTTGAACTTTATTTCATATAAACAAACTGTTTGTAAAGATTAAAAACTGACTGTTTATATTTTTGTACTCTATTCTGCGTATGCGCTTTGCATGCATACTCTGCTCTTAAAATACTGAAGTGGTGCACCAATATTGTAAATTAGTAGCCTAACAATTTTAATTATTCAAAAAACCTAAACTACATGTAATGACTGTTGCTAAATAAGCGCATTGCAGCCTTTAAGCTCAGCTTAATTTTGTAAATGTAAAAAATATGATTGCTTAATATTGAGCGATAGAAAGACTGCAGGCCAGAAATGTTCACTTAATACCAAATTCAAGTAATTACGTTTATTATGTCCCGTAGAAGAGTGTAATATGTGTATTTTTGTTGAGTGTATAAGAGTAAACAAGCGTGGATAATTAAAACAATAAATATGCCATAATTGCTGCTGTGATTTAAGTTGTTGGCGCCCAATGCCGATTAGTTATCGATAACAACAACAGCATTGTGCCACTTAAAGCTTAAAGAACGCGCTTAGCTAAACACTTAGGGCAATCGCAACAAAAAACACAAGCTTTATTTAAATGTTGCACAACAAACGCATTAAAGCAAATTAACTAAACAAGTGAAAACTAAAAATTCACGCATTTTTATGCAAACAAAACCAACGAGTAACTGCCACTCGCTGCTGCTGCAAAAACCGCCAACTTGTCTTAGTGCGCGCGCAGCCTGCCAACTTGCTGGCACGCACTGCCAACACGCTGGTCACACTTACCTGTCGGCCAATTGCCTGCTGCGCTTTCGTTTTATCATTCGCTCTGTTGCGCTATTTAACTGCTGTTGTCTGTGTGTCGTTTTTTTTTTGTGCGCATCAAAAATCTTGTTACCTTTGTTTTTCGTGTATAATTTTTTTTCGGTTTTTTATTATTTTTTAATTTGGTTAAAACGAAATCATTCAGTTACGAAATTTCTGTTGCAACAACAAACAAACAAACAACAACAAAAAAAAAACACACTTAAAAAATCAAAAAAAAAAAAAAAAATAGAACAAAAAGTCGTACGGCGAACGGGGTGCAGTGGCCACACAGTGTAATATTATTGTTGTTGTTATTGTGGTGTGAGTCATGAAGTTGATTGCGCGGAGTGAGGCGGTGTAGTAGCAGCAGTTAATATTTGCAATTAATATAAAACTTAAGAAAAACAACGAGCATTACTTGAAAGATTTATGATTTTTTGAGCGAAGTTCGCAGCAGCTGCGCCCTTACACACACACACACACACGCACGCACACGCACTCGAAACACACCAATACCAAAGCACGGGCGGCGAAACCAACAACAACAACAACAAAAGCAGCAGCGTCACAGTTGAGAGACTTTTTTTGGCTTTTAATGTTTGGAGCTGCGGCGCAACAGTCGTCGTCAACATCGTAGTCAACAACATAGTCGTAGCCTCTGCCACGCCAACGCACTAGTGGACTTGCAACCACAACAAAAACACAAGCAGCACAAGCAGCAAGAGCAGCACCACCAGCCAACTTTCGCTGCAAGCAGCAGCCACATTGTTATATATACGAAACCCTTCCAAGCGCTCCAAAATGGTTGATCGTCTAGTGAACTCGGAGGCCAATACACGTCGCATTGCCTCCGTGGAGAATTGCTTTGGCAGCTCTGGCGTGCCACTGGCCGTGCCCGGACGTGTATTGGTCGGCGAGGGCGTGCTAACCAAAATGTGCCGCAAACGTCCCAAATCACGTCAGTTCTTTCTATTCAACGATATACTGGTCTATGGCAATATAGTTATTGGCAAAAAGAAATACAATAAGCAGCATATAATGCCGCTGGAGGAGGTCTCATTGGAGTCCATTGCAGACAATCAGCATTATCGCAATGGCTGGTACATACGCACCACAACCAAATCGTTTGTGGTCTATGCGGCCACCAGCACTGAGAAGCAAGAATGGATGGCGCATATCAATAAATGCGTTGAGGACTTGTTGCGTAAGAGCGGTAAAAAGCCGGTCGAGAATCATGCTGCGGTCTGGGTGCCCGATGCTGCGGCCAGCAATTGCATGCACTGCAAGAAGACACAGTTTACGTTTGTGCAGCGGCGTCATCATTGTCGTAATTGTGGTGCTGTGGTCTGTGCCGCATGTTCGTCTAAGAAATTTTTGCTGCCACAGCAGAGTGTGAAGCCATTGCGTGTTTGTGATGGCTGCTATGAGCGACTGCGTCAAGCGCCACATGCTGCCACTGATGATGATGCACACGGCCTTGGCGGCGGCGGCGGCGGTAGCGTTGGCGTGGGCAGTCATGCTGCCGCTGCGGCTGCAGCTGGCGGCGGCAAGCTAAACAACAGCAGCAATAATACATCGGCCGTAGCCGATAGCTCCAATGATGATGATACGGATGAGGAGAACGCTGCCGCAGGCGCTGAGCTGCATGATGAGCCACGTTTTTATCACGACAATAGCATGTCCCTGGCTGAAGAGATTGGTCATAATGCATCCGCTGCAGCTAATTTGATAACAACTGCAATGACTGCAACGGCAACAATAACAACAGCGGCACCAACAACCACAACGCAAGCTGTTTCCGCCATGGCATCGAATTGCTGAGCCAGCTGTGTCAGCCTGCCTGCTGTGCAAGCGCCCGCCTGCCGGCTGCTGCGATGATGATGCATCAACAATAAATGTTCTATGGATTACGGGTAATACTAATTAGTGTTCGCTTACTTAGCCGCCGTACATTGTTATCAAGCCAAGCAGCCAAGCGCATAGCCATCCCAGCCATCCCAGCTAGCATCAGCACCACTGCTCGCTCGCTCGCTCACTTGTCGTCTTGGCCTTGGCGCTGGCTTTTTTTCAATGTCTTTTTTTTTGGTCTTTTCTGTTCCAATTGAATCTTACCTGAAATTTATTTTTCATACATTATGTACATGGCTGTTATTTGTAGATACGGATTTTTTTTTTTTTTTTGGTGTTCTTGTTGTTTTATGCTAATCTTATCAGCATGTTGCTTGTGCCATTATTGTTGTTCCAATGTTATACACACACACAGTCTCCCCATCGACCATATAATAAGTTTAAAGCGAGCATATAGCTTTGTGTCCACAGTGAGTAACATTCGGGCCGCTCCCTAAGAAAACGAATTTTTGCAAAGCCGACGAAAGATTTTCTAAAGCGTCGAATTTGGGTTTTCTTGAAGAGATTGCCCTGGAGTGAAACGGCTCAGTTTTTTATTATGGCAACAATACGCTTCCCCTGGCAGCTTGCACTGCCTTACGTTCTTCCGGTTTCTGCAACAGCACAGCAACAGTTGATTTTTTGTACTACTTTGAGGGTTAAGCTTCCCTGTTCCTATGAGCAGTCTTCATTCCTTGTACTGCTTGAGAAGTCAGCGAGGGTGATTAATCTTCCGTATTCTATGAGCAGACTTCAGCTAAAATCCGATTTCTTTTTTATTCCTTTTACTGCTTGAGAAGCTTGAGGGTGACAAATTCGCCGGATTAATCTTCCGTGTTCTACGGGCAGACTTCAGCTAAAATCCGATATCTTACTTTTACTGCTTGGGAAGCTTAAGGGCTACAACTCTGCCGTATCAATCTTCCGTGTTCTACGAGCAGCCTTGAGATAAATCCCGATTTCTTCCTTTTACTGCTCGAGAAGTTTGGGCTTGACAACTTTGCCGTATCAATCTTCCGTGTTCTACGAGCAGCCTTGAGATGAATCCCGATTTCTTCCTTTTACTGCTTGAGAAGTTTGGGGTTCACAACTCTGCCGTATAAATCTTCCGTGTTCTACGGGCAGACTTCAGCTTAAATCCGATTTCCTTCATTTACTGCTTGAGAAGTTTGGGGTTGACAACTCTGCCGTATCAATCTTCCGTTCTCTACGGGCAGACTTCAGCTTAAATCCGATTTCTTTCTTTTACTGCTTGAGAAGTTTGGGCTAGACAACTCTGCCGTATCAATCTTCCGTGTTCTACGGGCAGACTTCAGCTAAAATCCGATATCTTACTTTTACTGCTTGGGAAGCTTAAGGGCTACAACTCTGCCGTATCAATCTTCCGTGTTCTACGAGCAGCCTTGAGATAAATCCCGATTTCTTCCTTTTACTGCTCGAGAAGTTTGGGCTTGACAACTTTGCCGTATCAATCTTCCGTGTTCTACGAGCAGCCTTGAGATGAATCCCGATTTCTTCCTTTTACTGCTTGAGAAGTTTGGGGTTCACAACTCTGCCGTATAAATCTTCCGTGTTCTACGGGCAGACTTCAGCTAAAATCCGATTTCTTACTTTTACTGCTTGGGAAGCTTAAGGGCTACAACTCTGCCGTACCAATCTTCCGTGTTCTACGAGCAGCCTTGAGATAAATCCCGATTTCTTCCTTTTACTGCTTGAGAAGTTTGGGGTTCACAACTCTGCCGTATAAATCTTCCGTGTTCTACGGGCAGACTTCAGCTTAAATCCGATTTCCTTCATTTACTGCTTGAGAAGTTTGGGCTTGACAACTCTGCCGTATCAATCTTCCGTGTTCTACGGGCAGACTTCAGCTAAAATCCGATATCTTACTTTTACTGCTTGGGAAGCTTAAGGGCTACAACTCTGCCGTATCAATCTTCCGTGTTCTACGAGCAGCCTTGAGATAAATCCCGATTTCTTCCTTTTACTGCTTGAGAAGTTTGGGTTTGACAACTCTGCCGTATCAATCTTCCGTGTTCTACGAGCAGCCTTGAGATAAATCCTGATTTCTTCCTTTTACTGCTTGAGAAGTTTGGGGTTGACAACTCTGCCGTATCAATCTTCCGTGTTCTACGGGCAGACTTCAGCTAAAATCCGATTTCTTACTTTTACTGCTTGGGAAGCTTAAGGGCTACAACTCTGCCGTATCAATCTTCCGTGTTCTACGGGCAGACTTCAGCTAAAATCCGATTTCTTCCTTTTACTGCTTGGGAAGCTTAAGGGCTACAACTTTGCCGTAGCAATCTTCCGTGTTGTATGAGCAGTCTTCAGCTATATTTTCTTGCTTCACTATTTCTTCTACTGCTTCTTCTCTGAGAGACCTGTTGAAGCAGCAAGCTAGGGGTACGGCTTGAAGCGAATGCTGCACTTCATGCCAACATTATCAAGAATCCTGTATTTTGTTCAGCATGGTACAACCCCAAGTAGTTCAAAGCTCATTCTAGTCTAGTCTAGTGATGCTTTACCCATCTCAAGTTGAATTTCCGTTGAGAGCTCACGATTACTTTTTTTTCAATCCATAGAATATATTTTAGAACTTCTAAAGCCAAAGAGGCAACTTTTTATGAAGATCAACCTGTAACTACTCGTATTGTTCAAAAGGAAACTCATTTTGCAAACTTCAAATGCCCATTTATCCTAAATGAAGGGACTTGAAGCGAAAATAATCTTAATTTGTCAACACTTTTTTCTTACTTGGTATGCCAATAGCTTGTCAGCCCCGTAGCTCCCCCACGTAATGCTGATAGATACTGGTTAGTCACGACAAAATCGGAATTCAATGCAAAAATATAACCAATCATTTTTCTAGACTTTAAATGGCCATAAATCTGAAGCCAAGCAACACAGCATACACTTTGTCAACTTTAAATGCCAATAACTTCTAAAGCTAAGCGATGGATCCCATTGTACGAAATTCGTTTTGAAACTTCAAAAGCCCATAAATCGTAAGCGAGTTGACTTTGCGCGAAAATACGTTTCATTTTGCTTTTACTACTTTTGGGAAATCTTCACTTATTACTTAACGTCTTTGCAAGATTATGCGTATCTGCTAGGTTCACCATAGCCAAAACAGACACGGTAAACTTAACTGATTTTGACATCCGATAATTCGTCTTATGAAACACTCGGGCGATCTTCTTCGTGCAACTTTAAACATTCAACCAATGTCATGCCACAGTCTTCAGCTAAAGCTGATACATATCTTTCCCCGTCTACCGGCAGTTGCATAATCCACAGACAATTCTTTCGGCAACTGTACGGCACCTTTTATATTGCTTTCATCTTGTTGTGTCTCTTGGAACGCTTAGAACTTGCTGAACATTCCCTCTTTCGATTTAAAAATGATGCTTCCGCACTCGACTGTTCCAGATGCGACCCCTCTTGTTGTGCATTTCGACAAAGGCAAAGTATTATTTCAACTTTCCAAAATAAAACGTTTCCTCTTTTTTTCTAAATGACGCTAATTTTTAGCTATCACGGCGTTTGAGTCTAGAAAAAATACATATTTGACAAATTGTCGCTAGAGGGCGTTTTTGTATATTTAACTTGTTTTCTTTAGAGTTAAAATTGGCTGCATTTTTATATTTTTTACGCATAAATCTAGACAAAGAAATGTATATTTAATTTTTACGTGTCGCTAGATGGCGTTTTTGTATATTTATAGTTTTTTTCTTAAAGGAGTACAGCAAAATTTCCAAGGTTTTTATATTTTTTGAGACATAAAGTAAAAACTTCATGTTTAGCATTAATATTGATGGTTTAAGACGTTAAATTAGAAATTTTATCAATAAAACTGGTCGCAAGAGGGCGTTTTTGTATATTTAACTTTATGTTTATCAAAGCTTTGATTATGAGCAAAACTTGCTAGTTTTTTATATTGTTTTACAGACAAACCTAGACTGAAAAGAGTGTTATCTTAAAAATGCTTAACATTCTAATTTTTTTAAATAAAATATTTCCGTTCTTTAAGACGGTTTTGCAATGGGCACAGCTGATTGTTTTAATTGTTAAACTATTATTATAAATCTTTTAATGTTTGGTATTTTTTCAAGTCTTCAAAAGTAGAAACAGAGTTTTTTTGAACCATAATTGAACGACTTTCAAATAAAATATGAGTTGATCTAGATGTCGCACTCTATAACAAGTTAAACCACAAAAATAATATTGAATATTTTGCAAAATTTAGTTTTAATAAGAATGATCAAAATATTCTTCGATTATTAACATAAGATGTCAACGAAAATAGCGTTTCATTGGGTTGCTTTGAGCAATTCTTCAGAATAGTATTTAGATTTCGCTTTGATTGAAATTAGCACATCTCAGCATGGTTTACTTCTTCGAAAACTGATAGTACTTTGGAAAAAGATTTGCTGCAAAGGATTCCAGACTAAGATTAGAGTTGGATATCATGAAAAACCGATAATCCTTTTCGCATACATTTGCTGCAAACAATTCAAAACTGAGCTTAGAGTTGGAAACGATTAGATTGTAATCTGCGCATTTGTATTTTTTATATCTTTATTGCTTTCAGCGCATCGCCCTAGCTATTTGCAATTAATGATTGGAAATCTGAAATAAATCGGATAGATATCGAATAAATTCGCAAAGAATCGATTTAAAATAGAAAATTTTTGAGCTTATCTCTAAGCTTGCTCTTAAGTTTCTAATCGCTTAAAGAATTTGCGAAGAAAGAGTGTATGTTAGTCTGTGTACAAGCAAGTTTCTATAACGCTTTGTTTTCTCGTAATCTTCTCTCATTCGCTTGTTATTATGTAGTTGAAGAAGCCTCACGGAGTAGGAGAATCGTACGGAAATCGCTTATGTTATCGCCTGCTCTTGAATTTGAAATATTTCAAAGAATTTTCTCCGAATAGCAACATTCTTAAGTTTTACTTTAAATTTTCGTGCATTTCTCACTGCTGCTTATTTTTATGAAGTTGATCAGCCTCAAAGAGATACATTGCTTGCTCTTTAAGTTTGGAAGCTTCAAAACAGAATTTCCCAAATGCGGAAGTATCATAATCCGTGCTGTTCTACAGCAAGTTTCTTATTTAAAATTTGATTTAATTTTTCAAAATTGTCTTTGCCACTACTTCGCTTGCTCGACTTGAGCAGCAGTGAATTATTTTTACTGAAATGTTGTTCGATGCTCTAAAATTTTGAAAACCTTAAAAAATGTCCCCAATGGACTTTTTTAAGTTTTGCTTTAATTTTTCGCACTTCTCCTTGCTGATTTTTTAGCTTGTTATTATTATAAAACTGATGAGCCTCAAAGATAAAAATCTTTACTGAGATGTTATTGTTTATGTTATTTATTGGCTGCTCTCTAAGTTTCAAATCTACAAAAAATGTTCCCCAAAAAGGTGGTATCATATTCTATGCTGTTCTACAGGAATTTTCATATTGCTTTAATTTTTCGTACTTCTCTGTGGCTTTTGTTCGCTTGTTCGACTTGAGCAGCCTTAAAAGCAAATATCTTTGCTGAAATGTTATCGCTTATCGTTATCGTTTGAAATACTTTAAGAAATTTCCCCCCAAAAAGAAACTTGCATAGTCTGTGCTGTATTATAAGCAAGTTACTTATTTTAATACTGCTTTAATTTTTCATAGTTCTCTTTGTCTCTCATTGGGGAGTTGATCCGCCTCAGAGCGAAATATATTTACTGAAATCAAGGTATTTCAAGCAATTTCCTTCAAAAAGCTATAGGCAAAAAAATTAAAAAATTTAAAATTTGTTTTCATTTCCATTATTGCTGCCTGCCCGCTTGCTATTATGAAGCTGATCAGTCTTCAAGACAAATATCTTTACTCAAAATGCTATCGATTATCGTTATCACTTGCACTGAAAATTTAAAAAATTTCTAAGTATTTCCCCAAAAAGGGAATTTTTTAGGCTGTGCGGGATTATGCGCATTTTGCTGTAATTTTTTGCACTTCCTATGCTTGAGTTACTTAGCTTCAAAGAAAATGAGAATCGTACTGAAATGTTATCGCCTATCGTTATCGCTTGCTCTCAGCTTTCAAGTATTTCGCACGAAAGGAATGAAATTTGTCGTAAAATGTTAGTTCGAAATACTTTCAGCAATTATGCCCAAAAGAGACTTTCGTAGTCTGTGTGGGATTTTGAGCGTACTCCCCTCTCACCCTTCCTCTCTCTCTCTCTGCCCCTGATGCGCTTGTTATTATTATAGATATTAAGTTAATTTTGATATCAAGCCGCTTATCAACACAATGTCGCCTCCAACACACACACACACACACACCACAAGTAGCTTCATTTGATTTAAACTTTATTATATTTTTATTTCTTCAATTAAATCTTTCTTTTTTCTTTTTTCTTTTTTATTCAACATTTTCATTGCACACTGCGCCCCTTCCCGTCGTGCCATCATCAACATTTGCTGATCTCTGCGAATTGCAATTACATGCATTTGCATGCATGACGCATCTTTCTGTAGGAGATTATCGCACACCATGTGCATGAATGGCACATGACGACGCTGTCAGGGGATCGGGAGCTGTTTCAGCTTTAATATAAATAAATAAATAAGTCACTATTGAGCGAGTCTAGGCACATTTGTAATTATAGTCATAGTCGTCGTCGTCGTCGTTGTTGTTGTTGTAATTGCACATTGAACATTTGATATTGGTTGTGGGAGGTGACCCGGTAGCAGTGGCGGTAGCTGGCGGCAGTAACTATAGACGACCTTTAGTTGTGTGAATGGCAGATGTTTCATTCAGCCAAACTGAAGCTACTGATAAGCAATTAGCAAGTGTTTTTTCAAGGAATCGAATTTAGTTATTGGCGTTAGAGACTTTGGTTTCCTATGGTGTGTCTGAAAGTTGAGGTGTGCTCTAGGGAAAAACGATGACGTTTGGATTAAATTGTAGTGATTATGTCTGCGCCAGAGTTGGGCAGCTACTTGATTTACATGGCACGCGTGTTAGAAGTATTGAATTCTGTGCACAGTGCAGTCAGCAACAGCAATTTTTCGAATTAGCGCTCTCGCGCTCATTTGCAGTTCTGCTGACTGCGCTGCTTGCTTCATCTTGGCTGTAAAAGTTGGGCAGCTACTTGATTTACATGGCACGCGTGTTAGAAGTATTGAATTCTGAACACAGTGCAGTCAGCAACAGCAACTTTTTGAATTAGCGCTCTCGCGCTCATTTGCAGTACTGCTGACTGCGCTGCTTGCTTCATCTTGGCTGTAAAACTTAACTAAACCGTAAGCCGCACTACATATACAACTCGCTTGTAGTCGCCTATGTTTTTAAGCAAAAATTGTTGCGATTTAGCGCAAGTTTAAAATAATAAGCAGACTTCATATAACTTAACGAGCAGCGAGATTCAAAACAAATCGTTTTCTAAAACTCTATTCTCAAACAATAACTCTTTATAATAATATTTTTTTAGCGATAACTATCTTCGCGGAAAACAGATAAAATCGTAATAAATAGCAATTTTGCCATATGTATTGCCCACTCGGCAGCTATTTCTATATTTTTATCTGTTGTTCTGGTTTGCTGTAGTGCCAACTGCTATCTATACGTAATCTGTTAGTACATTTTGTTTAAATATTTTTATATAATAGCATAATCTATAAAAGCGATTAAATAATATTTAACAATTTTTATCTATCTCACAGTTGGGGCCATTAAAATGTTGACAACGATGATGATTATCGTAAGGAAATTCCAAAAGATGTTTTGTTCTTAAGCACAATAACGTTGTTGGGATGCGTTTGTAAAACGCTTGGATTGTCTGAGATGTTGTATAACACGACAAAGGCTTCTTTCAAGTTTTGCTGCAAAACAATTTTAGAACAATTTATCTAGTTCTAGTCCTAGTCTAGTTGCTTTTGCTGATTTCCCATTTTGTTGGAACACTTCATAGGTTCTGCATTTGCTTTTTCGTTCGGAACCAAACAAGGATATTTCTTGCTACGGGCACATAGTATCTGTTATCCAGGTTTTCGAGCTATATTTCAGACACACATACTTTGTGATTATAGCCAGATGATACTGAGTTGAAGTAATCTTAACAACTTTAATGACTATAATTCGTTTATTGAGGCATAATTTAGCTTTTTAGCGTTTCGCAATTTCTCGTCAAAGAACTCTCATTCATTATAAAAAATTGATTCTTAATTCTATTGTCTGATATTTATTATTATCTTGCTCTTTGATCTTAAGCGGATTAACTTTTTAACATTCTTTTTTCGAAATGTACAACTTGATTTTAGATGAGAAATTTAGAAACTTTACGATTTTGCTTCATATCAACGTTCTATTACTTGAGTTCTAGTAAGTAGTTCTGTAGCTTTATTTTTAGAAAAACATTTTCAACAAAGCAGCCATGACTAATTGCTTTCTCATTATCCTAGCAAATGCTTAACTTCGTAGTTCCGGAACTTCTTTGTGACGATATCTTATTTTACAAATAACTACAAAAAGTTACTAATTCTTCTGGACTAAAAACAACGACTTTGCTTCGTATACACATTATGTGACTTGAGTTCTAGTTCCAGTAGTAGTTCTGTACTTTTATTTTTAGAAAAATATTTTGAACAAAAGCGCGTCAAAAGTTACTCATTCCTTTCTTATGCTTTGGAACTACTTTGTGACGATCACATTTATCACAAATAAGTAGAATAAGTTACCCATTCCCTACTCATTTGTAGGCTGAAAACTTGACTTTGCTTTCTAATTGTGCCGATGAGTCAGCAGCCTATGGCTATTTTATAGAAAAGTAGTTCAGAATGATATTATTTTAGAAATAGAAGAACTTTGCTTAGCGTATGGTAGCCATATGCTTAATGAGCAAATCTGGTATTTGCAATGGGTTCTGACAGCTGTTTGTAGCTATTTAGAAACTTACAGACTTTTTTTTTATTGTTGCTCATCAAATTCACAATTCTGAGAATCATTTCATGACTTTTTGCTGCATTTCTAGTGCTTAAGCTTAACTTGCAGTTCCTCAACATACATCAAATCGGAAACTTCAGATTTATATTGAAAGAGAGCCAACAATCAATTTTATACAAATTGCTTATAGAAAAAGATGTTCCCTCAAACTTGGGCACAACATTTTTCAATTGCTGACGGTATCTGGTGATATATCGTTGAAGCCTAAGACCCACAAGTCGGTTCCATCGAATAAAGATCGGGCTTTGGAAATTATTATTTTCGCGCAATGGATTATGATTTTTTTTTTTAAATTTTTTGACTCTTTAATTCTGACTGTATTGAAATATAAAAAATCCTCATCGATAGAAAAAACTGAAAAAGTCCAAATTGTGGAATACAATAAGATGCAAAAGTTAAGCCTTGGCCTATTTTACATTTTTCCCTTGTATAAATTTTCATAAGACCACTAAGAACTTCGAAGCATTCTGGCGAAATCGTGAAGGTTCTATAAGCTTTTGAAAGTACTATTTTCAAGTGAAGAAATCAAAATTATGGGTGACAATTAGACGGTGGACGTAGGTAGCACGAGTACGAATCCGTAGTTCTGGAATCCTAGCACTGACTAAGTAAATCTTTATTAATTAAAGAAAGAGGTTCGGATTCTGGTCTAAAATGTAGCTGCCTGTTCGCCTCGAACAGCTTCTCATGAAGATATCACTATGTTTCGTCTTGGGAGCGAGGGAATACATTTATTTCATATTTTTAGCCGCCAAAGCTTAGCATAACCAGCTTTTATTGACATTTTTATAAGCGTTGAGCCTCCAGAATACAGTTCCTCAGTATTACTGCAGTTTGTATGGAACGCGTTTTCAAAAACCCAGTTTGAGGGTTTTTGGGATTATTTCGGGTTCTTAACTGAGCCACTGCGCCTGACTGATATGACTCACTGCCTTTTTTCTCCATTTGTCATGTTCAGTTATTTCAGGTGCTATGTATATAGACCATGACCAGATGGTTATTTAATTTTTAATGAGCTCTATAAAATAAGACTGTTAAGACAACTGTTTTAATAAACCCATAATGATTTATGATGCATAAATTTTCTGCTTTTTATACCCTCAGTACGCTGGGTATATTGGGTTTGCGCAAAATTCATAGAACACTCAAATCCCGTATAATACTTGGTATATATTGAGTTTGTGTTAGCCGAAAATGTCTGTAGCAGCCGCAATGGGAAGACAGAGGCCTGCCAAAGTTACATTAAGTATAACTAGATTAGGTAGATATAACCAAGTTCGCCTAGTTCTCAGAGAGCTGGAGCAAACAGATTTTCGAAAAAAACTTACCCAAGGGGACGCAAATTTTTATTAGTTTTTTGATATGAAAATAAAACAATATAGCTGCAGTTGGGGGTATTTTGCAACGCCTCAAAGAAGACTTATAGTTTTGCATAGATAATTCTGTATAATACCTATATCCGTATTGGGCACTCAATTGTTTTTGTTGTAGAATGACTATATCGTATAGCTCCTATAGGGCGGCTCTAATTCGTAGCACTTCACTTATTTACTAAATTAAGTTTAAGTATTTTTTCGAATTTAAACAAAATCGCTTAATCGGTATGAAATAACTGCTATATATTGCCACAAGATGCTCGTTTCGTTTGTTTTTTTTTTTTTTTAATATTTCTTACTTCGTTTTAAGTCTCCCAAATTAACTGTATCGCCTATAGCTTCCAAAGCGCAAACCTTGCTCAAAAGCTTCCCTTTTACTTGATTTTGAATATTTGATGACCTAATTGTCTACTCGAAAAGGTTTAGTGCTTCCAAGTACCACTGTACCATAGTTCATAAAAATCGACTATATCAAATTGAGTAAATCGGTCAAAAGAGCCAAAACCAAACTTATTTTATGTTTGTTTTTCAACTTATTACGAAATTCGGTATTATAATACCGTATTTGAATTAATGTGTCGAATTTTTTCAAAATCGGGTTTGATGAGGTAAAACGACGTGCAAAAAAATATTTTTGTATGCACAAAAGTTGTGTGCTTTTGAATTTTTTTCATATAGCGCAAATCGCTAAAAATCTATTTTTTCACAAAATGTATTATATTTCATTTATTTCTGGAATATTTCACAATCCAATTTCCTACACTAATTGGTTTTTGTTGGTATTGTTTGTTTTTCTGTTACTGTACCAGGTTTGCTGAAAATCGCTTGACTATATAGAATCGAACTAATTGGTAAAAGCTTTGGTTTTTGCAAACGGAAAACTGGTACAGGGCAGTCCAAAGTTATATCGACTTTAACTCATACGACTTTCTTCTACAAAGATATGCTGTTCCACCTTGACAATTGACGATTTTTGAGTTGTTCCCAAAACTGTTGAAAATCGTTTGTCTATATCTTATAGCTGCCATAGAGCAAATCATTGTATTTCGTAGAACTATAATACTCATAGAAGTATGTTATCTAGTATTCTCAATCAACCAAAATCGCTTGACTTTAACATATAGTTCTTAACTGTTATTCTTTTTTTTGGTTTTGTAAAAATTTCTGCAATGTTTTGAATGTATGAATGAATCCCTTGATTTATTTAAAAATTTAAGGCTATAATTAAGCTCAGTTGAATTTGGATTGCAAAAATGATAACTTTTTTCGATTTAATCAATAATTCACATAATGTTTGAAAACTTTTAAAAATCTGTAAGTTATCTCTAAAGAAACAACTTTTAACGATTTGCCTTTGGAACATATTGCTTTATATCTATAAGGGTACAGTTGAATTTTAAGAATTATAAAGAATTGGGAAATATAAGTATAGAGCACGAAAAATTTGGAAATAAAACTAATTCGCGTCTGCTGCTTGATGGATGAACTTTTTATAGATATAATATGTACAAAATATGTACAAAAGGCAAATCTTTAGAGATATCTTCCGATCGGGCAGATTTTGAAAAGTTTTCGAACAATTTTATATAATATGCCTATTTTCAGGCCAGCAAGTGCTGTGCAGTGTAGCCCAAAGTCGTCACGTTCGACAGGCCAATGTTAAGTCAATCTTTGCAATTAAAAATATTTCAAAAATAATTAAAACTAAACCAAATCCATTAAGCTTTGATTATAATGAGTCTAACTTTGTTTTTTTTTTTTTCTTTGTTGCTTACAGAAAGAAGATGAACGCATAAATCGCGAATTGGCGGAGATCAAGAAAATACGCAAGCTGACGGAATTCAAAGCCCGTCCGAATCCCTTCAAACAAGCTACCAAACATCAACAGCAAAAAGATTAATTTAAATTTTGTTAAAGAAAAAAAAATCGTGACAGCTGAGTGTCCCAAAATTTGTATGTAGTATACTCTGTAAAATGGAAAGACTTTTTCCTTTATCAATTTTCTTGAATATTATTTTTTTGTCACCCCACACTCCTCTCAACGCAACACTCACTCTCAATAGTTGAAAACGCGCATAAATTCTCTAGTTTTGCATAAACAAAAAAAAAAAAACAAAAAAAATTATGTTTAAATATTAAGACAAAAGTTGCACTTGTAAATTATTTTAAATTTGTTTTTATTATTTTTTGTTTAATTTTTTTATAATTTTTAAAAATAATATTTGAATACTATTTACTTATGTTAAAAGTTTTAAGCAAAAGCTGCGCTTTATATCTTTTCTCTTTTTGTTTTATATTTAATATTAAATTTTTATAAATTTATATTTTGTTTAATATTTAATATGAAATTGTAAAAACTATTTAATTATGCATAAGAAATTAAAACAAAAACAAAAGAAACATACAACATTAAGCAACGATATATTATTATTATTTTATTCAGCCAAAAAGGCAGTAACAGACTTTATAAATAACAATTTTAACAATAATATTGTCTCTAACAAAAAAAAAATGAAATATATATATATTTAATTGGAAAATGTTTTTTTTTTTAACAAAAAAAAAATGTATTTTTAACAAACGTTTAAAAGGCATTATATAAATATAAATACAATTTTAAGCAATTATATTATATTAACTGTTTTCTATTTGTATAAAGTAAACGAAAAATAAATTAATAATAATAATATTGTAAAATATAAAAAAGGCGAAATGTAATTATTTAATTAATTTTAGAAAATATTTAAGAGTTTGTGGTGCAAGTTGTGATATTGTCAGAAATTTTAAAATTAGTTTAAAAAATAGCTGCCAAATTCGTTGCCCGCCTAAACACGCTGAATTGGAATCCAAGTTTTCAACGGAATCTGTCTATATTTCCATAAATAATCAGCTCAATATTAGACATACTCCTAGCAGCTTAAGGCTTCAACATAGGGGTGCCATCTGTTCCTAACTCTAGCAATTGCTTGAAGCTCTTAAAACGATATACCACTTTTCTTCTGTACCGTTCTTCAAGTTGTTTGGGGTCGCCGGCGTCGTCTCATGCCCTGCGAGTGCCACTACAGCGCTGCGTGCAGTATCCCATCATAGGCTTTTCGCAAAGTATGTCCTTCCTAACCAGGGTACTTATTTCGTCGTGAATGCTCTTTTGGTAGTGGTTCTTCCCCATAGAACTTCGTTGCTTATGATATTAGGCCACCATATCTGCAGTTTATATCTAATCAGAACTTAGCTATGGGAACCTAAGTATCAACACGAAGTTGAAAATATTCTATTGCTTGCGTAAAGTCTGTCGGAACAGCACCGGCCAAAGCTAAGTTGTGTCTCCTATGCGCTTTTAAAAAACATAACGTTCGTTATTACTAGATCGATTCGCAGCACTTTTGAACAACCCTGCGTCAATTCCCACCTCTCCTATGCTAGCTGCACGATCTCTTTTTTAATAGCTCTGGATATTTATCTTGAGGCGGCAGTACCATTTTTCCTTGATGCCAGTAGGAATATTTTGTTGACGACATTTCATTTTCGAAATAAAGAGCATTACAATATTGACACTTGTTCACTTTTCTTCATATTTTCTATATCCAAAGACTCTACATTTATTTTCTGCTAATGTATGTACGAGGTTGGGCTTACGCCCTTTGGCACTGCGACCCCAAGGCTCTATTGTGCCCCCTCTTGCTTCTTGGACTTTACATTTTTGCACGCATCCAACACACGCTTTCTACTTTTGTCAATCTGTTCTTCCTTAAAGTCTTCTTTTTTCTACTAACTCTTATAATTTTTTCATTCCATTTTTTCAAAAGTTGTTTTTTGTCTGAACTCAATTGAGATTTTCTTTCGATTTTCAATTTTTCATATACTTGCACGTTCGTGAATTCGAACTTTTCCTTCTTCCTTAGACATATACGACTTTTTTCTACCCATTACCATTATTTCAAGTATAACTTATATCTATAAAACGTGACCGATGTCAAACAACTTTTTTATGTAACAGAGGGACTCTTCCATTTAACGAATGGTTTAAGAACCCAAAGCAAATTGAGTCCTCGAACTCTACCAAGAACGTAAGTGTAATAATAATAGCTGTTTTCGATTGATCAGGCTTTAGGTGTTCCATGAAGCTGTCTCTGGAATTGAAATAAGCTTTTTTTGTATTGAATGCGTAGTTTCGAGCGAAGTTTTAGTAACACAAACAAAATTTAACTACGTGTTTTGTATTCCAGAATATTATCACAAGATTTTATTGTTTCAAAATTCGATGCCACAAATAAAACCGATTGAAGTTTGAATTCCAAAAGCAGCGGACTTCGCAGTACGGGAATTTATTGGCGATTAATTTTAGTATATATTTTAGGATACAACACTTCAGTGTGGATTTTAGGAGAAGTATATCTGCGTAAGAGGAATACGCCCATGAGACAATATGCCCACACAATACAAATAGTCAGCTTACAGTTCTATAACTTAAACTTAAAAATCTCTAACCAAAAAGTCTATATAATCAGTTTGTTTACATTAAAGGAACTTAACAGGGTTTTCCCAAACATCATCTATAGCTCATGTATCTCTCATAAAGTTAAGAAAATTACAATTGGCTTTAAATTGATTCTGTAACATCTGGAAGAGTATGTTATGAGAGATAAGATATAATGTAGCAAAGTAAGATCTAAAAAAGTTAGCGTCGAACGACTTTGGCATAGCCTGTATCACCTAAACCAAAAAAACCCGTCTTTTCTGACCAATTTGCTCAATTTGATATAGTCAAGCGACTAACCAAACTTGGTTCAATACTTGATAACACTTAAAAGCTTCAGAGTAGCCAATTTGGTCATAATATATTTGAAAATCAAATGAAGTTGTGAAAATTGTTTTATTTTGTAAAAAGATAACTAATTTTGTTCCAATATATGATAAAGGCACAGTGATTGCAAGACAAACGATATACGAGCCAAAATCGAATTTGGCCAGATATGGGTAACAAACAGATCTGGCCTAGGTATTATGGGGATCTGATCTGTTGAGATGCATGACCTTTTCATTCTTCAGTAGCAACAACAGCTTGAAATCGGCCATACATCGCTTAATAGAACCGTTTCCTGCACATTTCTTACTGTAGTTCAGCTGCTTTGCATGTCCAGGAAACGATTTTACGTCATTTTCAAAAACTTCTAGGGCCACAGAAAATGATTTCTGCTACAGAAATTGTATTGACATAACATGACAGCTCCAAATTGGATGTACAGCTTGCCTCAGCTGAAAAATTTCTGGGTATACGCGATTTCTACTTGTAGACTTTGCGCTTCTTCTTCTGACGTTTTATTTGGTATTAAAATGAACTCTTAATTCGGTTGATGGTTTCCCGCATTGGTTATCAGCATAAGGTGGGAGCTGAGTAGGAACTAGCGCAGCACAACGTGGTAGTGCGCTGGAGGAGCTGTACCTACCGAAACATAAAGGAAATGATTATGCATGATCTTAGGTTAGCATGAATAGCCCCAAAACACTTGCCTTGTCACCAGAAGCATCAAAGGTACTCAGAACTTAAAGTTCTCGAGACTCTTTCCTTCTAGCAAATGTACGCGTTCCCGAGCCGCTTCCCAGCTAACTCTTATGTCTCAAGGGGTTTTACTGCCTGCAATTGGTGACCCAGCAGTTTGTCTGTTCGTCACTGGCAAAATACCCCTGAATCCGCAATTTTGGAAAAACTGAAGCTAATTGTTAGCTTTGCGTTAACTTCAACTTGTTGCTATGCAGCAGCTTCTAGAACTTGGTACCCAACAACGCATAATAGTTCATACAACCAACTCCCGACAGCAGCTAGTTAGCCTTGGCATTGATACTTCGCTACTTTTCAATAGACTTTTAGGACTAGTATTGGCGTCATGGTAGATCCAAAAGTTTGTATTCTGAATTCTTTGTTTTACTCAATTTAAAATTTCATACGTCAATATTTTTCCCGCTCTTTTCTTAAGATGTGATCCAAGTCAACAGACTAGAGCGGAAAAACATCGCTGTAAATTGGAACTGAAAGATTGCGGAGTAGCCATGCGTAGCCACTGAGAGCCAACTTGAGTATTATGCACCTCCAACAAGACTCGCTTATATTGACTTTAAGTTTTTGTAATTTTTTGCAGTTGGTTCATCTTGGAGTTGCCCATTTAAGTTAACTGGTTGCCTGCATATTGGGCACATCCGAAAAGGTTACCGTCTATTAAAGAGCGCTTATAATCTTTCCTGGTCTCCCTTTTTTGGCTCTCTTCCTCCAATGTCTAAGCCGGCACAGGCATTGTACGACAAAGTGCCAGTTAGCATCTCCGTCATTTAGAAGTTTGTGGATCATGAAATAGTTGAAGGGTTTGAGATAAGTTAAGACTTCAACATCTGCCAATGATGGCATTTTATTCGTTATTTTTATGTGCTGTCATCGACCTGCTCGCCAGGACCACGAGCATTATCTTGCAATGAAAACTTCTAAGTTGTTCACAACAGATATTGGCCATTAATTCATGAGCAATTGATTTTTGTCATATGTTTTACTGGCGCAATAATTTCAAGCTAGAGTATTCCATCGTTGGTATTTGCCAGGCAGTCTTCTTATTGCTCCTTAGCCCCCATTCATGCACGATTATAGTTCCAAGTCTTGCAGTCATAAAATGAAATGGGAACACTATATTCCTTTGGAGATTAAGCTTTTCTGGCTTTTTTAACTAATTGAGTATGATGAATTCTCGTAATTGCTATCGGAAACTAGTACCCCTTAACTATATATCGGTAGTAATCTTCCTAAGCTGGGCGTTGCTCCGTTGAGCCTACCAACATCTACAAGGAGTAAATAGACATTAATGTAAAGGTCAGCGTGAAGGGATATTAAACACTTACCATATCGATAGGAGCATCATAAGCATTCAGCAGCACTTATAAGGTATTCCGTGCAGCATCAAGACCTTGCGAAGATCCTGCCCTCCAGTACTCTTCTTTTGGTTTTTCGCAACTAAAAGTTTAAGGCTGCCATATCCAGGGCATATATAGGATATAGATGTCATGCCAATTTTGTAGCGCAAAACTGACTGGCGGGCGAGAGAGAGAGGGAGAGACAGACAGAGAGAGAGAAAGAGAGACCATATTCCAATGCTTCTCCTTATCCAATACTTAAAATACGTCAAAGGGTTCTCTGTCGGATGTCCGTTTAGATGGCTTGGATTGGTTGCGCAAATCACTGCCTCACCTACTACTGAGCATACAGACCGAAGCCAGCAAACTTCATCAACAAAGCCCCCTTATCCTCGCTGCATCCGTCTCAGCAGTAAAAGAAAATTTGATGGAGTAGTCCAGTTAGTCATATATAAAACTGGCCATTTGGCTTGCTGCATCATAAGCACTGTCCAGCTGGTATGTCGCAGCTAACGCTTATCTTTGAACCTTTCAGTATACGCAACCAGTCAGTTGTTTGGTTGCCCATGTCCAGTGCCCACGTTCAGGGCATCATCTTTGCTTAAGCCAAGCACAACACATATGACTCCAGAAATTGACAAGAGCTGTTGGCAGATTCCAAACATTGCGTGTACTTAGGTAAAACATTGAAACACAAGCAGTTACCTTTCAAAGAAACAACTAGTACCTCGCTGCAGACACAGCAATCACGGATGACGACGACAGATCCCCACGTAAATTTGGCAATCTGCATATTGGGGCTGCAAAGTTCTAGCCATCCTACAGGAATTTCCATAGCAGAATGCTGTGTTGTGGCTCTTATGCCGTAGTAGGAGTTTCAGGCAATGACGATTTGGGTATAGTTTTCCTGGCCAAAATGTGAAAATCCTTTTTTGAACTGCTCTAAGGCAAATGCATCAGTTTTTGTTTGGTGTAGTTAGAATGCTAGCAGAATTTCATGTAATTTATGATGGTTCTCCAAAGTTTTCAAGGTGTGCCAAAGCGAATCTGCATCGCTTTGTGTGTGTGCATCCCTTATCGCTGCTGCTTTTCAATGCGAACTTTCAGTATGCTCGAGCGGATGCGCAGCAGGGCCTGCAGCTTTCCAATGCGAATCTGCAGTATGTCCAAGCCGGTGTGCATGGATGAGCGGCTTCGAAGGCGGAACTGCATTCTCAAGAGGATCTGAAGCATGACAAAGCAAATACCAAAATGCATCTGCAACATTCCAATGAGGATCAGCAGCAGCATTCCAAAGCGGATGTGCAAGAATCAGTCGCATTCCAAATAAGATCTGCATTCCATAAACAATTGACAGCATTCCAAAGCAGACCTGCAGTATGGCCAAGCGGGTTTGCATGAATTAGTGGCATTCCAAAGCGGAACTGCATTATCAAGAGGATCTGTAGCATGCCAAAGCAAATCTGCAGCATACCAAAATGCATCTGCAATATTCCAATGAGGATCAGCAGCAGCATTCCAAAGCGAATCTGCAGTATTTCCAAGCGGATGTGCAAGAATCAGTCGCATTCCAAATAAAATCTGCATTCCATAGACAATCAACAGCATTCCAAAGCGAATCTGCAGCAGCATTCTGAAGCAAATCTGCAGTTTGCCAAATCGGATGTGCACCATTCCAAGGCGATTCTGCAGTATGCCAAGGCGGATGTGTAGCACTCGAGTCCTAATGGCTTTTACACTCCAAAGCGATCCTGCAGTATGCCATGTAGCATTTTAAACGGATCTGCAGCATTGGAGCGTACCACCTGCATTATTGGGATAAGTTAATGGCATAATGCTGGAATATGTAACTCAACTTTACTTACTTTATGTTTATTCTACTAAAATAAGACATTTTGGAATACCTGCTGATGGCCACTTTATACACCCATACATGCAGCTCCATTTCATTAAAACTTGCGTTTCGTTTTCAAACTTGTACAAGGATTGGGTACGTTAGGCTGACTTCCCAAAAAGCGGACGTCACATATGGGCCAGTGCTGTTACTTGGTACACAAACAAGTCCAAATTACGGCGGCCTGAAAGCAACAAACTCACAGCAAGCATGAGCAACTTAAGAACCCTGGAAATCCCAATCTTTTATTTGCTTAAAACTCAAGCTACATTCATGCTTAAGGTTGAGCCCGCTTATACTCGCAACAACAAAAACCTAGCTGCCCGCCATTTCATATTGCCGCACTGCTCTAGTTCATGCTTGCTGCTGCTCGCATCTCGCTTGCACTCAAAATGTGCGCCAAAAATTAAAAGTAAAAAAAAAACACGTGTACTTTACGTTTGCAACGAAGTCGTGACGTATATTTGCGCAACGTTTGCGTATTAGTTACATGCACTAAAACTGACCATCGCTGCCCCAGGAGTTCTTGACGGTATCTTCATTCCAGTCCTCAACTCCGCCGACAGTCTCAGCAGCGACTTCATCGGCCCAGTTGGTGGTCTCCTCGACTGGATGATCGACAACTTCCTCGATCTTTGGTGGTGGCAATAGCTCCTTGGCTGCAGCCTCCTCCTTCTCAGCTTCCTCAGGATCACGATAGAAGAACAGATCCACAACAACGGGCCATTCGACGGTACGCGAGATGGTGCCGCGTAGACGCAATACCTCACGTGCCAACAGCCACCACATTAAACCAATAGAATGCGGCGACTTGTTGTTGCAAGGAATAGCAATATCGATGTAACGCAAAGGCGAGTCCGTGTTGGTAAAAGCAATAACCGGAATGTTGACATAAGAAGCTTCCATAATGGGTTGATGATCAGTATTGGGGTCAGTAACAACCAACAGACGTGGCTCACGGAAAGCCGGCTGAATTTGATTGGTGAACGCACCAGGAGTGAAACGTCCAGCAATCGGAGTGGTATCCGTGTACTTTGCAAACTTCAAGACGGCGCGCTGACCGATGGGACGCGACGAGATGACAAACACCTGCGCGATAGACAAAATGTATTAATAGAAGCTACCTAAACGCGCAGCAGCAATGGCAACCAAGTTGTGTTTGTTTGTGGCTGTGTTCAGTTGGAAAGTTGAAATCATTGAATTTCATACCCGAAAGATTAGTATTTAAATCATCATGTCAGCCAGACAGACAAAGCAACAACAAAGTTGAAGTTAAAATGAAGCACTTACATCAGAAGCGTTCTCAATGGCGACAATAGCGCGTGCAGCCAGCACAAGTTTCTCCCAGGTCTTGCCCAGGTTGATGATGTTCACACCGTCGGCGCGACGCTTGAAGACATATTGTTCCATTTGGAAATTGACTGTCTCAGAGCCCAAATGGGTGGTGGCTACCAACATTTTGGTAATGTCATCCTCTTTGAGGGACAGTATATCTAAGCCTCCCGACATTTTAACGTGAATGAGTTACGAAACCTGTAAGCAAAGCACAAAAAGAAATGTAAAATTAGTAAGCAAAATGTTTGCAACAAATTCAACCTAACCGCACTTTGTGCAACCAGCAGCAGCAGCCGCCAGCCAGCACGTGTCGCATGCGTTGCGTTTTTATGCAAAATACACAAAAACGCAGCAGCAGCAATATAATTGACTAGTGCACTGCGTAGCATGCATATTTTGCTGCTTTTAAGTAATATTTGCGTCACTTTAAACATGTTTTTTTACAATTTACACAAAGAATTTATAACTTTGAAGAGACTCACGTTGTGGATGCCGCTGGGAGTGTTGACAAAATGGCCGAGTTACATTTCTCGCTGGCGCACGTAGCATGCGTTGCAGCTATGCTTTGATAAGTTATCGATAAGAATGGCGTTTAATACTAAAAGTATTTAGTGTTGGTCGGAAAGTGTGTGTTAAAAGCTGACTGTTATAAGCCAACATGTATCGATAGCGGCATATAAGGCGCTTACAATAATTATGCCGCAAAGTTGCATTAGTTTTGTTTGACACAAAATATTTGCTTAAGCACACACTGCGCAATGCCGTATAAATTAATACCCTACATAGTGTTAGCGCTAGAAGGCAGCGCGTATACGTTCAGCTGTTCCTACTAAACAACTGACAGCTATTTGCATTGCGCGCCTGCACTTATCGATAGCTGCAAGCTTGGTATGCACAATGGAATATTATTGTTTCATTTAAAATAAATAATATGCATAACATTATAAACTAATTTTAATTTTTTAGCTTCTACATATTATATTAAAATTTATTTCTTTTTATTTAATCATTAAATACTAAAAGTTTTGGCATGCCGCGCTGCTCAGCTGCTTAGCGGCGCCTGCTCAAAAGCTGACAGCTATGTGCATTGCGCACTGCACGCAGCGATATTTTTAAGAGACTATTGTTGTTTCTTTTAAAATTAAGCATATAAAATACTAAACTATCTTACTTTTAAATTTATATATGTAACTTAACTTTTCAAATTTACTTGAAGCTATTATTTCTTGAAATACTACACGTGTTTGACTAGCCGCGCTGCTTAGGTTTAGCATTGACTGCCTAAAAGCTGACAGCTCCATACACTGCACGCCTGCTGCTATCGATAGCTGCAAGTTTGGTTTTTACAGCTGACTAGTATGGTTTCATTTTAAATTAAATACTTTCAACGCTATTTTTTTTTTTTATATAATTTTTTTTTTTAAATTTACTTTAAGCTATTGATGCATTTAAAAACAGGCGTTTTCAGCATGCTGCGCTGCTACAGACGTCTCAAAAGCTGGCTGCTATATGCACGCAGCGCATGCTTCTATCGATAGCTGCATAGCTGTCGCTACCAACGGCTTGTTATCGTTGCGCCTGAAATTCAAATTCAAAACCAAAATGCTTTATTTTTGTATACACATTTATTGCGAGTTTCTTTTTTTTATGTTTTTGCTTTTTGTTTATATTTTAATGCTTGTTTTTTTTTTAGATTTTCTTTCATTTTCAATGGTTTCAAAAACTACCACAACAATGTATGTATGTATATTAATAGTTTTCGATTGTGTTGGATTTTTAATGCGCTGAATTTTTTTTTGTTTTTTGTTTTTGTTTGCTTAAATTTATTTGAAATTTTTATGTGTGTGTGTGTGTTATGTTTTGCTTTGCTGTTTGTTTTAAAAATGTATTTGTTTGTTTTGTCATGCGAATTAATGTTTCGTTGATGCCTGCATTTGCCCCTGCCCACCAATTACTATGTTTATTTTTAGTTTTAGTTTTATGCTTGTTATAATTATTAATTTTTTTTAATGCTTGAACCACCAATATGTCTTTTAGTGTTTTTTTATGTTACTCATGTGCAATAGGCTTCATGTTACTGGTATATTACATTTATTTCTTGTTTTTTTGTGTATGTTGCGCTTTTTTTTACTTTGTGTTTTTTTTACAACGATTTCTTTTTGTTTTACTTTAATTTTTTAAATATAACATTAAACATGTATGTGTGTGTGTCTTATTTGCTTTTACGTTATTTCTTTGTATTTTTATTTATTTTTTAAACTTAAAACTTAAAAAAAAAATTATGTTGTATACATAAATCTTTTTTTTTTGTTTTTATTTATTTGCCATTTAGCTTAGTTATTTATTTTAATTTTTTTCATGTGGGTATAGTTTTTTCTCTTCGCGTTTTTTATTTACTAACTACTTATATAATGTAATGTTAACTTGTTTTACTTGTTTTAATTTGTCCGTAAAGTTCTTTAAACACTAATACATTTTCATTTAGTTTTTCCATTTGTTTTCTTGTTATTTTTTTTTTTTTTGCTGCAACAGTTTCCCTTGTTTAACTGTGCGTTTTTTGTTTTGTTGTTTTTGTTGTTCTGAACAATTCGTCTTAAAAAATATATACGTAATAATTAACATTTTGCCATAATATACTCGTTTACAGCAATGTGTGTATAAAATATTTATTTTTTTACTACAAAAAATCACTCTTTGCAAATAAAACTCAATGCATTTTTTTATACATTTTTTCTTTCTTTCTTTTTTTTTTAATACTGTTAACATGTAGGTTGGTTTTTTTTTGTTTTCTCTTTCTCAAGTACGTTTGTTTTGTTTGTTAAATTAGAAACAAAAACAAAAATAAATAAAAAATTTGTATTTTTTTGTTGTGGCATTATTTGTGAAAATTTGTAAAAAAAAGAAACATGATTTAATTAGTTATAAATCAAACTTGCTAGTTTAAAGCTTTTAATATTGTGAAATATTTATTTTGTTTATCGTTTTATTTAAATGAAAATTATAAAATTTATTTCATTTTCTTATTAAAAAAAGCAGTTAGAGTGTTTTGAGTTAGTCAAATGAATGCATTAATTTTGTAATTATTTTATATACAAGCAAAACTTTAAATTTTTGGCGCTTACAACGCAACGAATAGTTGTGTTTTGCACGCAAAACGCTTAAGTGGTTTATCGAATATGCGGTTTGTCGAAGTTGCAAGCTTAGTGAAGCTCGGCAGACAATTTTATAGCGAATAGCAGTTTCACATCAACAAATTAAACAGAAATATAAAAAACTAGCAAAATGAGTTTTTTTTATCGAATAGAGATGCAACTTTTGTCTTAGTATACGATATATGCTGTGCTGCAGTTTTTGTTCGCTTGCAAACGATTAGTTTCTTATGAGTTATTCGAAGCACGTAAGAATATATTAAAAACGGCACTAACTGATATCGAATAGCAGTTTTATAACAACAACTTCTATAGAAATATTAAAACACGTATTGAAAATATATGTAACTTTTGTCTTAGCATTTATCGAATGTGTGTATTATGCTGCGAAGGTACGAACTGTGCTTGCAAAATTAAGAAAACAATATACGTTATTTATCTTGGAAAATCTCTATTAATAAAAGCCACCGCCGATCGGATTTGGCTATAAACTGGGCCCCTACAGTTCTCTTCGGATAGCTTGTAATAGAGCGATGACCATAGTCCAAAGGCATACATTTATTTTTGTTTTTTAAGTTACTATTGTCAAATAGAAAAATAATTTTAAGATTTTCGTTTTTGATATATAAATTCTTTTTAAGAAATTTTTTGGTTAGAACTTGAGTTTTGCGTTACTGTCGTTTGTCATGAAAATATCGCGCCATTTTTTTGAGCAAAACATATTTCCATTTCTTGAATATTTTAGGTAATGTTTTGGGGTAGCAATATTGGCAAAGTTTAAGCCCTAGATCATATAGCAGATCTTATCAAAAAATAAATCAAAATCAAGTTATCTGAAAAGCAGGCCTTTGATAGAATTTTAGAGGTCATAAAAATTTCTTTTTGGCGTTTTTCTGGTAAGAACTGCAGCATTGCGCTACTAAATTTTTTATTAGAATTTGAGCTAAATCCATTGAGATTCCTTAAATGTTTATGTTGAAGATATAATGATTTTGGCTTACAGTATGGTCAACATTTTATGCTCTTTCTAAAAGCAATATCTTGTTAAAGAGCAAAGGTAACTCCCTAGATCGAATAGTAGTTGCAATTGAAAAATAATTCCAATACAAGGTACATGAAAAGTAGGCCTTTGAAGAAGTTTTTAGTACCATATAGCAGATCTTATTGAAAAAAATCCCAAACAAGGTATCCAAAAAATAAGCCTTCGAAGCAGTTTTAGAGCAGATCTAATCGAAATAAGCCAAAGTCGAAGTAGGCCTACGAAGCAGTATAGAGATCGTATAGCAGATCTTTTCCCTAAAAAAAAACCTAAACAAAGAACCAAAAAAGTTGGCCTTGTAGAGCGTATAGAGTTCATATAGCAGTTCCCAAAATAAGGTATTACAAAAGTGGGGCCTTTAAAACAGTTGATAAGAAGAGAGACAGATCTTGGAAGAAAGAGATTTCTGTAGATTTTTGTGTCACAGTAGCCCAAATGCTCGCATATTTTGGCAGCTACAGAAACTAAATTCCGACACAAAATACAGAGCTATCAGGCGTCTTTTTTGTGACAGATCTTAGAAGAAAGAGATTTCTGTAGATTTTTGTTTCTCTGTAGCTCAAAGCTGCTATATTTTGGGAGCTAAAGAAACTAAATTCCGATACAAAACACACAGCTATCAGGCGTCTTTTTTGTGACAGATCTTAGAAGAAAGAGATTTCTGTAGATTTTTGTTTCTCTGTAGCCCAAAAGCTGCTATATTTTGGGAGCTATAGAAACTAAATTCCGATACAAAACACACAGCTATCAGGCGTCTCTTTTCTGACAGATCTCAGAAGAAAGAGATTTCTGTAGATATTTGTGTCTCAGTAGCCAAAATGTTTCTATATTTTGGCAGCTACAGAAACTAAATTCCGACACAAAATACAGAGCTATCAGGCGTCTTTTTTGTGATAGATCTTAAAAGAAAGAGATTTTTGTAGCTCTGCGGCCCCGTTTGTAGGCCCAAGTCCTATGTTTGTTTTTTCTAATGACAGACTCAAAACAGACCTAGAGAAAGGATAGAAGACAGAAAAGCAAGGCACTAGAACAATCTAGAGAGTCTTAGACACTCAAAAAGATTTGTATGCCTTGATTGCAGTAAGAGCCAAGGAAACTGTATGCTTAAATTGGACGCAGTTTGGGTCACTTTGTGGAGCGTTGACAGGCCATTTTGCCTGCAACGACCACTTACACAAAATGGTGCTTGTTAGCCAGACAGAACATCTAGTTTCTGCGTGGAGGATGTCGAGTGTGATTGGAACACCTAATCACTAACTGCCCAGCTCTGACACAAAACAGAGCAAAGCAGCTAGGCAACTATATACTCAGTGAGAGGAATCTCAGACGGGGTCTGTCTCAGCGTCTGTGAACATTAAACCTGAACTAGTAGAAAGGGCGCACAATTGGCCCCATGGGGGTTGCAGTGCGTAGGTCCACTCTCGTCCAAACATTGAATGCCTTAAACTTCGTCACAAAAAATCTAAGTTTTCTGCATTTTTTGAACTGCGCGCAAAACGCTTATTTGCTTATCGATATGCAGCCCTGATGTTAGGCAAAAATGATCGATTGCATATCGATAAGCTTCATTCGCTGCATTTGGCTTTAAATTTAAAAAATATTTTATAAAATTGTCTAATGCCGCTTAATTTTCTAAACTTAAAAGTGCATTAAAAATTAACAAAAAAAACATATATATATTATTTATTTTTTTTTTTATGTTTAACATCAACTTGCTTACGACTATCATACTTGGCTGGCTGCATTTTTAAAAAATTGTTTTTCTAACCAAACCAATAAACGCAATAATTTACTTTTATATTTTTTGGCTTTTTTGTTTTTATTTTTAATTTGTGTTTGCATGTATTTATTTTATGTTTGTTTGTTAATGTTTGTTAACTTCGTTTTTTTGTTTTGAAATTAATTGTTAATTGAATAAATGCTAACTAAAAAAATGTTTTTTCAAAAAAGCACATTTAATTTGCAATATTTAATTAATTTGTTTTTTTTTTTGTTTTTTTGATTATTATTTTCGGCACACTGACTTACAAATTTAATTAATGCAAATTTGAGCTCAGTTTTTTTTTTGTTTTTTTTTTTATATATATATTTAATATTATTATTTTTGCTGCTAAACACTTAGAAAGACGCATAATCAAATAACAACACAAACAATTATTTGTATGCCTTAGCTTTAGTGTGTGTGTGTGTGTTTGTTTTTATTAATTTTTTTTAATATTATATTTTGTTTTTAAATAGATTTCATTAGATTTGTAAATTTAATTTTTGTATTTTTTTTTCTTTGGTTTAATTTAAGCATTTTTTAATTGTTAAATAGCAAAGTTAGCAGTTTTAACATTTACATTTATATATGTTTTGTATTTAAGTTTTGTTTTTTTTTTGTTGGGTTTTTGTTTTTATTTTTTATTTTTCACACATTGTAATATGCATAAAAAATAAAACGAAAACAATATTGGCTAATTTTAATATAAAAAAAAGTTAAACAAAACAGACATAAACAGAGCACAATAGTTTGTTTATATTTAATAAATAACAGTTTGTAGTTCGTAGTTTTTATTTTTTAAATTTAGTTTGTTTGAGCGAAACATGCGAAATATTTGGTTTTTTTTAAGCTGCTTGAATTTTTTTTATGTTTAGTTTTACATTTTTTTGTTTGTTTTCTTTCGTTTTTTTTTTAAGTTTTAAACATTTTTTTTTGTGGCGGCACAAAAGCAGTTTAGCAAAGTTTTTTGTTGTTTGCTTAATTTGTTAAAAAAAAATTACGCATGTATATGTGTATATATGTTCATGTATATGCAATAACATTTATATATTAATTCATAATAAGTAAATACATATAAATATTTTAATGTATATATATATATTTATTTATGTATATATAAGTTCAATCAATCATTTAGCTTTTTGTTTTTAAATTTTGCCAAAAATCTTGCACAATAATAATTTTTTTTATAATTACTATAATTGTTTGAAAAAAAAAACATTAAATACAATTTTTTTTTGGTTTTTTTTAAATATTTTTTTTGTTGTATTTTGTTAACATTTCACAGTTCTTTAATCAAAAAATTAAAAATAACAATTGATTTCATTTAGTGGGTAACATTTAAAACTTAAATTAGTTGCTGTATGTATTTTTTTTTTTTATTTTTAATAATTCCCATTTTTTTACAACGTATTTTTTTATGTATTTGTTGCATTTAGTGGCGCCTGCTGCATTTATACAATTTTTTGTTTGTTTAATTTTTTATGTATTTTTTTTTTAACTTTTAAAAAGCTTTTCGTTTACTTAGATTTTTGAAACATCTTGATGCAAAATTGTTGTTGGTTTTTATTTTTAGTTCTTCTTATTTTGGCACCATTTTGATTAGTTGAGCGCTTTATTTTCTTAAGTTTTTTTTTTTACTTTTTAAATTTTTTTATGTTTATTTGCTGTTTTGTTAAACTTATTGCTAGTTTAGTTACTGCTTGAGTTGTTTAGCTTAAAAAAAATGCTTGTTTTTTAGTTTAAGTTTTTGCAATGGTTCTGGTTTTTTTTTAGTTTGCTGTAGTTCAATTGTATTAAGCTATAGGTTTTAATTTTTTTTATTTTTTATTTTTTAAGTTTGTTTTTTAGTTACGAGTTTAGTGCCAACAATATGATGTATTCCAAACGCTTCAGAGCACCGTCTCCATTTCGGCGATTTCCGTTTTGTAGGACCTTTTGTTTTTTTTTTTTTAAGTTTTTTATTTTTGGATTGGTACAGGTAAATGATGACAGGTGATGTGATTTTTTTTTAATTGGTTTTTTTTTATTTTTTTTTAAGTTGTTAGCATTTGTTTAGTGGATACAGTAGCATAGCAGTAGGCGCATGGCAATAGTAGGAGAAAGTAGAAAGAGAGCGGGATCCAATAGATTAGTCTCAAGTGAAATTTGTAATTTTTTTTTTTTATATATTATATAGACATTTTTTTTTTTAATTTAAAACATTTAGTTAAGTTTAAAGCAGCATGCAAATATGTAGAGTTGGGCTACATAAAGTAAAAGTTATTTTTAGCACTACATAGTTTTTTGTTAAATAAAATATTATTGAAATTTTTTTGTAGCAAAAGTGATTTCAGCAAATTTGTGGTAAATATTTAAACTTAAGGTAAGAGCGCGCAAAAATTAATCTATTTAAAATTCACCAATTGGGCATTTAAGTTACGGGTTGAGGCGGACGTTTTCGCTATGAAAAAAGCCGCAGAACTTGCGCTCCCTCTACACCAACCCCAAGTCAACATACTCGTCGGTAATCAAATCCATGGAAGCAATTAGCTCCAAGTTCCAGTTTCTCACTTGATGCACTAAGCAACCGTAAGAGGATGCACTACCAGTCACCGGGGCAGTGATGAAAACAAAATGGCAGACAGCTAAGAAGTGTGCCGCATCCACAAAAACGAGGGCTGAAGATTGAAGGCATACCCCTTAGGCCTCTAGGTCATCACAAAACGATAGAAAGCGCTCCGACAGAAGAAGGCACTACACGACGAACTGTGAAAGCGCGCGCTTTATGTGCGGGAGAACCAACCTCGAGCTTAGTCAAGCACATCATGCAGCCTTCCAGGAAAGTCTACAGGCTTTTGTTGGGCCAAAAGGCTGGGCATCATGGACAATGGACGAATGCAGGCGGTGCAGCGAATCAGAAGTCAAAGAAACACTGGAACACCGCTTATGCAACTGCGCTGTCCTCTGCACCACGAGAACTAACTTCGTAGGATGATCAGTGCTTGACACGCTCGCAAAGGCCACCCCTGAGACTGTTAGCTTGACTAACTTATTCGACAAACGCCGGTTCCACAAAGTATCGCTCTAATCTTTTACTATTCTCAAATCCTTGACATTAAGTGTTTTTTTTTTCGAATAACTTAAGTTGGCCCAAGAACGCTAACATATTTCTGATGAACAAATTAGTGATGTCCTATGATTTAAGCGATACTACAGATGGCGCCAGCGAGAGCACACAAGATGGCGCCAGCAGTTTTGCCGATACTGCCAGCTGTGTGCCAGCATTCAAAGCAAAGTTGATCGTATTAAAGAAACTAATTGCCTTCTAAAAAATATTTATAGTATAAAGTGGCAAAAGCTACTATGGAGCAACGATATCATTTTTCTTTAGTTGCTCAACAATGATATCATATTGCTGATGAACAAATTGGTGTTCACAGATGGCGCCAGCGTGAAACACGAATATGGCCAGCAAGAGCACATAAGATGGCGCCAATATCTTGCTAGAACCTAAGAATTGCTAAAATTATTAATCTTAATTTGATTAAGTTGAGCTT
Source organism: Chymomyza procnemis (assembly GCA_035046065.1). Taxonomy (NCBI): domain Eukaryota; kingdom Metazoa; phylum Arthropoda; class Insecta; order Diptera; family Drosophilidae; genus Chymomyza; species Chymomyza procnemis. The sequence goes on from JAWNOJ010000021.1 coordinate 23,068,618, forward strand.
GTGCCGTTCGAGGCGCGTTGATGAAATTAGATTCGCTTGTGCTGCAGAAAGCAACACGAGTAGTCATCGCATATAGCCTATCGGCAATACTGCTTCGATCTAGCTTTACTTCTTTCACATTGCCACAGCGTTTGCCGCCACAACCAAATTAATCGTTAGAACTACAGAAATCGTATTCAAATAAGTTATTTTAATTCGAAGAAATGACATTTTTTTGGCCATTTTTTTTACCGATTCGAGTTCTAAAGGTTTTTTTTCCAAAAGAAATTTAAAGGAAACGTTTGGCTACGAAAACCGGAATATTATATTTGAATTTTCTTTTTATTTTTAACTGTTTTGCTGTAGATTATGCCAACATTAGGTTTTTGGACAAAAAAATGTAGAAACATCCAACTGGAAGTGCATATTTATGTCAATATGAGCTCCAAAAATAAGCTGTCAGAACTCACCAAAAAATATATATAGCTTTTCATATGAAGATATAGTTATTAGATATTGGCCAGCAAATGGCTGAGTGAGTTTTTGGGTTAAATCAGAATCGTAGAAACTTTAGCTATTTTTTTTGATTATATAGTTTCATATATATTTGTGGGCCTTGTTAGCGTAGTGGCAGCGCACTTGCCACAAAATCGGCAGGTAGGTGTTGCGATTTCACGCTGCATTTGCCTAGCACTGGCATAGCTAGCAAATAAATAGACGCTATGCGTTCGGATGCGTCTATAAATTGTAGGTCCCTGTTATCTGCGAACAGCTATTAATAAAGATAACTCTAAGCTCAAATTTTTAAGCGTTGATTCTATGTTCAAAAAAAAAAAACAAAATTTCTCATATCAAACTGCTTATGCAATGGCTGTGATTCCATTTTTGAAATCGACAAACTACTTTGCAAATGACAACATCCCAGCTTTCTAAAAACTCACATAACGTCCGGAAATGCTTCAAGCCGCATTGTAGTAGATGGCGCCACCACTGCAAAACTAGATGGCGCCAACAGCCGTTGAGTTTTTGCCCAACATAAGCAAAACTATTATAATAAATAAATATTTTGCTCTTCTAAAGCAAGAATTTAGAAGAAATTATACGAAAAAAATCCAACAGGAAACAGATACCATAAATTATGTAAATTTTTTCACTAAAATACACGAAATGCCACTTCATTTAAGCAACGAGGAAAATCTTACGTGCCAGTTCAACAAGCAGACGCTATCAGCAGTCTGGCGATCTTTCAGTCAAATCCTGTCTAGGCTATCTGGGATTTGCCAAATTTCTACGGAAATGTGCTGCTCGCAGTTGGCCAAAAGAAAATTGAAATTGCCGCCCACTTAAAGTGCAGCCAGTCAGTGACAAATCAGCTTTTTCCGAAGTTGACAAATAATCGTTACCAGGAAATGTAATATAAAGGTGCGGCTGGAGTGGGTGCGCAACGATGTGCAGCTGTATCTGTCACTGCAATTGGGAGCACGCAGGATGCAGGCTGCCGAGCATATATATTACTAATTGCTGCACGTTTTCGAGGAATGACAACGACGTAGACAAATGATTAGCTGGAAAAGGCTTAACAAAAAAAAAACTGCAGCAAAGATAGGGTAGCAAGAAGATGGTACTCAATAGATTCAAGGAATTACAGAATTGCTACAGCTGCCCATTTAAATCAGGAAATCAAACATAAAATTCCAGCAAATCATTGGAGTACGCAGAGTAAGCAGCAACGTAACGATTTCCAAGAACTGTTCACTTGTTGAGATTATATTTGAAAGTATTCCAGTTAAGAGCTTGTGAGAGCGGCAGTGGGAGTGGATTTTTCATTATAATCTTACCCTTTTGTCTCAAGTACTCAATGTACGCCATGAGGTAGAGCTTGTATTTAGGCACAAGTAGCGAGAGCTTAAATGTTTGACGGGTTGACTTTGTTTTCAAAGAAAAATACTAGTTATTTGTTTTTTTTTATAAAAATTTACTTGGAATTCTGCGTCTTGTCTGTTGAGTTGTTAAAAAAAGGACATGAATTATTTGTGCTTAAAGATTGAAAATTATTTTTCAAGCATTTCTAAGCTTTCTCCTTTGCAGCAGTACGATTTTATGTCATATGCCAAATTCGTTGTAATTATATTGGGAACAGCAAATATGTTGAAATTAAGGTAACTTTAAAGCTTACGTCTTATATATAAACTAAGAAGTCTACCTATCTTAATAGGTTTGCTTCAATAAGAGCGGTAACCGGGTTACTATTCTTCTTTCTTCCTTACTATTCCGCTTGGGAACCTAGCGCCGCTACTAGAACCTTCCATCAAACCCTGTTTTGCGCCGTCAGTCTTATATTGGGATCGCATAGGCCAGTTCTTGAAAGAGGGGTCTTCTTCAAGTCGCTTTAGTTCTTTCTCTTTAAGGCTTCTAACGTTCCATTCCGTTTTTGAAATGACTATCATCGAGTTTGGGCAGCCCGTTTTATGCTTAATTCTCTTCTTTTGGTTTCTGTAATCGGTTGGGTCTTCAATCGAAATGTTGATTGGCCAGTTGCAACTTATAGCAGTGGTGGGGCTGTCACCTGACGTCTTCTGGAAGTGACGTCTATACGATTACTATTGTTTTTGGAGTTATGGTGCAATGACACGTAGATTTGATAATCGTTATGAGTGGCATTCGAAGCCACGACCTCAGATTTAGTAGGAAAGTGCATTACCCACAAAGCTACGAGGCACCATCGGCTATCTTACTTAGATCTAAATAGGCCTAGTTTTGTAAGAAATATTTTGGAAAAAATATTGCCAGTGCAATACGACGGCTTGCCGCATTAACCTTCCATTGTGAAATAAAATAGATCGCCGATATATGATAGGATAGGGGGGCCTATGTGGCGTTCCTTTAGCGGGCTAATAAATATTGATTTATAATCGACTAAGAGATGATGTGTGACGATCTATTTTTCGTGAGATTTTTTTAATGCAGCTTTGAAATCGGCAAAGAGATGATGTGTGACGATCTATTTTACGTGAGATTTTTTGAATGCGGCTTTGAAATCGGCAAAGAGATGATGTGTGACGATCTATTTTTCGTGAGATTTTTTGAATGCAGCTCTGAAATCGGCAAAGAGATGATGTATGACGATCTATTTTTCGTGAGATTTTTTGAATGTAGCTTTAAAATCGACAAAGGGATGATGTGTGACGATCTATTTTTCGTGAGATTTTTTGAATGCAGCTTTGAAATCGGCAAAGAGATGATGTGTGACGATCTATTTTACGTGAGATTTTTTGAATGCAGCTTTGAAATCGGCGAGGAGATGATGTGCGACGATCTACTTTTTGTGAGATTTTTTGAATGCAGCTTTGAAATCGGCAAAGAGATGATGTGTGACGATCTATTTTTCGTGAGATTTTTTGAATGCAGCTTTGAAATCGGCAAAGAGATGATGTGTGACTACTTGTTCTTTGTGGGATTTTTCCAGTATTTGAGAAGTTCCAATTAGTGGGTTAACGGTTGACTTCCCGGTAGTTTGACTATATCGTCGGAACACCCTTCTTCAGTACATGACAAAGCAGACTGAGAGATGCAATCGTCGGCCATGGTTTCTGCTAGCTATATTTTGCAGAGCAGCTATTGGCAAAGTGTATTGCCACCTTAAATAACTCTACAGGTATGTTCTCAATATTTTTCGGGTATATGAAAATTCTAGCTTTGCTGGATTGTGCAGCACCTATGCTGACCATATGAGTTCCATCAAGGCATCATGTGTTTGAACTGATAAGCACCATAAAAAGTTAAGTCCACAATGCTTTGTGGAGCATTGCCAGCAATTGCACATTGAAGACTTTTGATTAAGATGCGATTTCATATTGCAGCACACGCATAGTTGGCTAAAAGACGCGATTTGCCTAAGCAAATCCGTTCGGATTCGTCTAAAAACTGTGGGTCCCTGTACTCTTCAAACTGCTATAGATATCTCCTTATCTTTGTAGCGATGTTGGCATTGTGAAGAATAAATGAAATGATTATTTTTAAGAGTTCAGGTCTCTAGCCGACTCTGCGTGAACATCATCAGTCTTTTTGGAGTATTACAAAGTATAAAAGTTGTTATCGGTGAAAGAATTCATGTTTATCGACCAGAACAAAAATGGCGTTTCGTCCTGCTTTTCAGGTTTTTCATAACAATAAAAAAAAAGTTTATTTTAAAGTTTGCGGAAGGGCGCTATTTACGTTCTGATAATATCTCAACAATGGATTACGCGTCACACACACACACACACACACACACACAGGGACATGTAAGTGTTGAAAAGCTGTCTTAGTAGTGGTAAGTGTAATTGTGTCAGTGTGTATGTGTGCCTGCGTGTGTGTGTGTGTGTGTGTGCGAATTACAATATCATTGTGTCTGTGCTGCTTGTCATATAAGCCAATTTGGACATGCGTAGTGTGTCCAATGTTAATTAGCGTCTCATTAATTACGTATGTAAGTGTGCGTGCATGTGTGTGTGTGTTTGTGTGTGTGTGTGTGTGTGTCGTAGTTTCCCTCAGTTTTTGGTTGGTAGCAATTGTCAACCATTTGCCGGCGAAAGAAAGAATGAGATTTAACGTTTTTCTGCTTTGTAATTGGCAAACTTTTAATTCTACTTTTATTTGTGTTCTAAATTCGCTGTGTGGAAAAATTCTACAAAAAAAATTAAAAGAATAAAAGTAGAAAAAATAATTTTTAAAAATTCTGATTTTTGTTTAAGTTTTGCACAAATAATTTGTGCAATGCATGGCACAGCTGTGGCAGCAACAATGTTTTGCCAAAAAGTTTTGACTCTCTTGATTTTTATGAGTTTCGCAAATGGAAAGTGAAAAGTGAAAGAAACTTATATTTCATCCAGCCGAAGCAACAGTGTGTTGCGATGACTTTAAAGATGAAGTTAAGAACCTCTAATGCCAGCTGGAAGAGCGCTTAGCTCTGAGAACTGCGTTCAAAATTTTTTGTCATATTTTCTAGCTTATGTTTATTCATAAAAAAAAAATTACTTCTAATTATCAATAGCAAACCTATTGATCTCAAAATCAAGCAGCTTCAATGTAAACGAATATCTTCCAATTAAGGGAAAGATGATACCAATAGAGCAAAAATGGCTTTTCTGTGGAATAGCCCCGGCAGTGCCTGCAACCCAAAATTAGAGCCATTTCATGCTCAGCTTGAATGTTAGTTGAATGTTACTTTTTTACGCGATAAGAACATCATCGAAGCTGCAGTCCGCCCAACGCAGCGTTCTTGACCTAACTCCATACCATTTATACGCAGTAGACCTTCCTCAGTTGCTTTAGGTGCGCTAAGCTAGCTCTTCATCGAGTAACCATGGAAAAATCTATTATCGGTTTGGTGCCTTAAACTAAATGCACATAAATGTAAATACAAAATTTTTACTCTTTATACGAAATATTACCCTCCGCTGAATAAAAAACACTTTGCCTTGACATCATCGCTCCAAAGACGGAACATGCATCTTGACAACTAGCTGTTCGCAGGGACTTGAAGTTGATAGGCAAATCTGAACCAAACTACCTAGGTAAAGAGCGTCAATTTAATTGCTAGCTTTATCAGTGCTAGACAAGGTGCCGTGTGGATATAAACCGCTAACCTTTCGCTATCACTACGCTAACGAGGCCCACGCCCTCCTGATACATTAAATAATAATCTACTTCTGAAATCAAATGAAATAACGTATTTGGGACACACCTCCCAGACGTCTTACTTAGTTTAGACACATTAAAGCCAAAGCAACCCGTCTAAGATCTGTAAACTGTAATCTACATCTTAAGGTCTTAACCTCTAAGTTTTACAGAACACTGCGTAGACGTAAGACCGTCAGTTATGTGACAGTACCATCAAGTGTATTCATCATAGACCTCACTCAACGAGCGCAGTCAAAGTTGCTGAGAACTATCCTCGGAGCAACATGGTAAGTCTGGAGAGACAAAAGGTAAGCAAGATCTGATAGATCCGCGAAAAAGTAAGCGCCGAGGATTTGTTTCCTAGCCTTACAAAGGGCTGGGCATGTACAGAGGAGGTGGGCGACCGTTTCCTCCTCTTCCTCGTCTCGACAGCTCCTACAGAAGTCATTGTATGGAGCAGGGAGTCTGGCTGAGTTAGTAGGAGTAGGCAGAGTTCATTGGTGCGTTTCCGACACCTCGTCGGCCAAGTTTGGTGCGCTATGCGCGAGTTGTGGGTGGCATTGTGCCACAGTTTGTTAGCTTCTGATTCAAAGAAGTCTCGTATGCGGAGTTTGCAGGACGCCATAGGTATACCAGTGTCCTCCTTGTCAGGAAGGAGTGTCGAGTGTTCATCGGCAATGCAATTGCCCTCTATGTCCCTGGGACCCAGATGAGGTGAATGTTAAACTGCTTTGCCAATTCGTTTAGAGATCTGCGGCAGTTATGAACAGCCCTTGAGTTGGACATATTTGACTCCAGCGATCTGATCGAAGGCTTGGCTGTCTGGAAAATGCAGATATTCCTATTTTGAAAGCTTGGGGGGACTAATTTTAGAGACTCCTGAATCGCCAGCACTTCCGCCTGGAAGACACTACAGTGATCAGGGAGCCTGAACGACCTATTTAGGTTAAGGTCAGCAGAGTAGACGCCTCCCCCTACTTTGCCGTCTAGTTTGGAACCGTCCATAAAAATTTCCAGAGCTCCCTCTGGTCGTACGGGATGTCCAATTTCCCAGTCTTGTCTTGTCGGGATAAGGGTGTAGAAGGAGGTGTTCAGGTACACCTGGGGGATTCGATAATCTGTATTATCCGGTACTAGTGGGTTATTCACCAGGATGCAACAAGCATCAAGCAACATGGTAAGTCAGGAGAGAAAAAGTTAACGCAAAATTTTAAAACAAACTGTCTACACATTCAAATCATCTTGCTTCAGAACTAACACGGCTATGCGACAGATCTTGGCAGTGCTGTAGGAATAGTCCTTTCAAGCCATAGTTCTAAGGGTTGAAAAAATCGAGCTCTTAAGTTTTTTAAAGATTTTGTAGTTAGTTTTCTCAGCGAGAAGAATGCAAATATAGGTCACAGCTAAATAAAATACAAATTACCACACAATGCACTGGCAGTAGATAGCGATTGTCAGCCACATAGCTCATAAAGTGTAAACGGTAGTCAATCGCCGCCTTTGCGGTAGTAAATTACCAGCAATTCTGCAGCTACAGCGAACTGCAGGGTATTCATTACGTTTGTATGAGGGTGAGTGTATCTGTCTGTCTGTTTGTCTGTTTTCATGCTGTTCAGTTCTGTTTTGTTTAGCTGCCTTGTTTGCATGTCTGCAATTTGTTATCATTGTTTTGGGCATCTGCTGTTGACGCTTTTGTTGTTGTCGTTGTTGCTTTTGTTGCTGGTGTTGTTGTTGTAATTGTTGCCACGGTTGTTGGCATTGTTGTTGTACTAGTTTTTGGCTGCTGCCAAAAGCAGCAACCACAACAAACAAAACAGCTCGCGGAAAATAAGCCAAAAACCAAATAAACAAAAATGTAAATTAGTCAAACGGATATTACGATGCCCTGCAGCAGGTTAATTTTTTCAAAGAAATTTGTTATGTTCGTTGGCAACGCAGCACAATTCTATTTAATACTAATGTCAGTGTTGTGAAACGTGCAACGAAAATACAGAGAGAGCCACGTGTTTGTAAAGCTTGAAGTGAGTCCGTGGGTTGTTCAATGCGGTCGGCACACTAGCACACATAAGAAAATAAAGTGGCTCAAGTTGAAGTCGGATGCGAATGACTTTGGAATAGGCATCAGTTATATTTCCTTAGTATTGCGAAATCACCCTAAGAGCCTACTTTTTTTTTTAATGTTTCGACCATAATCAAATTATTTTTACCTAACTTGAAACAGCGCTATGAAACATTAAAACCCTTCAGAGTAATAAGTATAAGTTGAAAAACAAACAAAGTACAATGAATTAAGTGCAAGACTCGTATATTTCTGGCCGATTTCCCTTGTGTGGAATAACAAAATCGAAGACTATGAGATAGTCAACCGGTTCTGTTCAAACTTGGTACAGTGTTTGGCAACACTTAAAACTTTTAGAGTCTCGCATGATATGATGTATTTATAAACAAATGCAGTGCAACAAATGTTGTGAAAGAAAACGATATTTAAGCGTTGTACCTTATGATATAGTCGAAGGATTTTGATCAATTTTGATGCAGTAATTGGGAAACTAAAATACACAGAAAATTAACAGAATTTGGAAGTGGTCAATTTAAAGACCAACGAAATACAATAAATTAAGTGGCATATTCGATATTTGCGACCGATTTCGGGAGTCATAGAATATAGTTAAGCGATTTCGATCAAAAGACACAATGCTTGGTAACAACAAACTGTTGGGTTCCAATTTTGTATATATTAACTTCCGAAACATTTTGATTTCTTTGAGGTGCCTGCAAACCCACCTATGGGAGCTATAGCATATTTAGCCGATATTGCTATTAAATTGAAATAAAATTCCATACACCCGGACAATAAATTTTTTTTCCGAAAAGCTGACTGCTTTTGCTCTTACTATCTTTGAGATCTATGCTTTCAGACAGACGAACATGGGTACATAAACTTGTCGGATTCTACTTTTGTTGATTTTGGGCGATCTCAAACTCTTGTTTGATACCCATTTAGCTTGCACAAACTTAATATACCAATTGTATCATATGTTACAGGGTATTATGTTAAACAAATATCCTCACATTCTCAATTCTTAAAAAATTGCCGATTTCGCAGAACCAAAAGTTAAAATTGCTAGAAAGTTGCTCTGTTATTTTCTGCAATGAAGATTTGTGAGTATTTTGAAAACTTCTCTTAAGTGCAGCTGGTGTGTGAATTCGAGTTAAAATTTTGACTATGCTTTTCATACAGTATGTTGAGTTATTTCAAATTAGATATTGAAAAAGATTAGGACTATATATATATTTTTTTCTTTTATTTTTAATTTATTCTATTTTCTATCTCCTAAATCTAGGCCCCATCGTACAGATGTACAGACATAGACATGGGTACATATTTTGTAGTCACTCTGATTATACTTCACATAATTGTTGAGGGGTCTCCTATTTTTTCCTTGTGAGTTTTACATACATTTTTATCATATATTTCCGATATTGAAAACTACAACAATAAACTGGCATTCACTTGGGTAACAATAAATTTTAATTCAAAAAAGTTTCTAGCTCTAGCATTGCTGAGATCTAGAGGTTCATCTGGACGCACCAAAGACATATATCTATTAACGGCTCTAGACACTCTAATCATTCTGGGGCGGATCTTCGACTTTTAGGTGTTGTATGACTTGCTCAAATTTGCTAAATTCTTAGTGAATAAAATTTCAATTCTTCAACGATTCAGTCTTAAAAATAATTAACTTTATTGAGCAGATTCGGAACTTCCCAACAATTAAATTGAAACTCAACAAATTTCACACTTTGTTTGAAACTTTTATTTTTTTTTGGGGGGAAAACCAGGAAACCATATTTCGTGCTGGAAAAAAGTTACAATGCCTTATGGCTGTGCAAACAACAAAAAAAAAAAAAAGAAAAAGAATCCTTGCCGCCGCACCCAACTGTTCAACGAAGGACTTTGAAAATTCAAGATGTATGTCAAGGACAACAGTATCTCTGAGTATTAGTTCCAATTCAAAGGCAACCACATGTGGGTGGTTGTGTGTGGGATAGGTGTGTGTGGGGTTGTGTGTGGGGTTGTGTGTGGCTGTGTGTGTTGGGAATGGCTGTGGTGTGTGTGTGATTTTTTCAGAATCTTGTGGTTTTCGTACATTAGCCATTATTGTGCCTGATATTGGATGGAAAATCACGCCTTGGGCTGCTGCAGCTGTTCATTTGATGTGGCCAACTGGACGCGCTGCTCCACTCTGACGCAATTCAAGCGCATTAAGACACACACACACAAACACACATACAATTGAGCTCATCAATCCACACAGATAAACACACAACACCCCCGTCACACTCGTGCACAAAGCAACAAACGGAAGGGCAGCAACACCAATACACATACATCCGGCACAGAGACGCACTGGCGCACAGGCATATGCAAAATATATCCAACAACAGCAACAAAAACAACACAAACAACAACATCATCATCATCATCATCAATCAATCAATCAATCAAGCCATACAAGTGAGCAAGCAAGCACTCAGGGATTCGCATGTTAATAAATTAGTGCAACGCTCAGAAGAGCGGAAAAAGCATGTGAAAAAAACTAAAAAAAAAAAAAAAACAAATATGAAAGCTTTTGGGTGCGACCAAACGGTAAAAATCCGTTAGAAATAATGCAGTTGATTAACGGCAAATTGAATGCCCTTAAACCGTTAGCTGGCTGCAAGTGTGTGCTGTAACGGTTATGCGCGAAATGTGCCGTTAAAATGCTAGCGGTAAGCAGGTGGCCATTTTGAAAAAATACATCAGCTGTTCGAGTAGGTTTTTTGTTTTTCAATTAATTATAAATCAAATATTTGACAAAAAAATTGGGTACCTATTATATACAACTTACTCAGAAATTAAATTAATAAATAAATCTAAAAAGCAAGTTTTTTACAAGATGTGGCGCTATGGAGTTTTGCTAAATTATTAAGGATTATATATAACTTGTGTTGTGGAATAATACAAGAAAGTTTGCATATTGCAATTATTTGATTGTATTCGTGTTGTGAGTTTTTTGAAGAACAAGAAAATATGCTATAATGCATTATGAAATATCAACAAATTAGCGAGTAATTGCTCTACTATAGCGATTTCGTTGCAACAGCTCAACAGTAATTGTAAAAACCAAAAAATTTTAGTAGAATGTGTGGAGCCCATAAACAAAGGTTTCACAATAAAATCTAGCAGCAGTTTTCTAAAAATTCATATATATCGGATCTTAAAACTTTTATTAGAAAAATCTAATGGTGGCAAATAAAATGTATAGAAAAAAGGCATCGTGTATGAATTGCCTCACTTAATGACGAATAATTAAAAAAAAAGTTGAAAAAAATCGGTCTAATTGTTTGCAATCGTAGAAACTTTCGGAAAAACATGATTTTGGGAAAATTACGTTTAAAGTTTCATATGAACTGCCTCACATATTTAGGAGTAATTTTAAAAGAAGATCAAGAAAATCGTTTCAATAGTTTGCAATCGTAGAAACTTTCGGAAAAATATGATTTTGAGAAAATTACGTTTAAAGTTTTACATGGACTGCCTCACATATTTAGGAGTAATTTTAAAAGAAGATCAAGAAAATCGTTTCAATAGTTTGCAATCGTAGAAACTTTCGGAAAAACATGATTTTGGGAAAATTAAGTTTAAAGTTTCCCATGCGCTTGAAACAGTTGCATGACAACGCCATTACTTGACTTTGCACGAATGCACGAATCTTTTTTTAAATTTTGGAATACCTTCTCAAGAACGTGTACTTTCAGATGAAGCAATAGAAATTTGTTCGATTTTTCTACGATATGATATATGCGCAAAACTTTTTTCTTTGAAGTTTGGTAATATATTTTCCAGCACGTTCAATTGAAGCAATAACAATGATTTTTCGACCAATATACTTCCATAGTCAATTGTTTTTGTCATTTACCTCAAATTCTTTTCTCTTTTTAAAAACTTACTGTTTTGACGTCTTCAATCCAAGCAATAGCTATAATTTTGTCAAAATAATATATATTTCAACAAGTTTGTTCACAGCTTAGCTCAATAAATTTTTATGTTCGTCTTCAGGTTTTAAAAAAAAAAAAACTAACGAAATAAAAAATAAAATAAAAAATCAATAAGAGTACTTGCTTTGTATTGCCATTTTTTACGAGCGTCAGTTCGTGAAGCTTGTAGTTTATTTTTCACTATTTTGGTTGCAACGTTTGGTTTAAAACAAAGAAAATAAATTCTCGATTTAACAAAACTTTAAAAACTTTTTTTTTTCTGAAGAAATGCTATAATTTAATAGCAGCAAAAACTTTAATCATTTTAGATGCAATACTCGTAGGTTGAAAATTGTAGCTCTACTTCAGCAATATGATTTCCAAATAAAAATGATAGATATTTGCATTAAATTGGACTGAAGCTATTTTGAACCAATTTGCAGCAAAACAGAAGTTTTTAAAAAAGAAAGGTTAAGAAAGCAGTGAGTACCAACTTAAGATTTATGTTTTTTATAAGGAAACATTTTGTGCCTCTGCGTACTGACTTATAAATATAACTAAATATTGACAGTCTTGACTATTATAAAAATGTAAACCTGTTCGTAATTCTTGTATTTATAGAGATTTTGTGGAGAAACTAACTTCAGCTTGAGGTGATGCTAAGAGCTTTTGCGGCAATCAGCAGCTCTTGGTTACAATTCTTTGGGTTTCTTTGGGTTTTGTTAAAAACATTAAAATAATGTCTTGGCTAATTTTCTTGGATTGATATCAAAGTCTATATATAATAACTAATCAATCGTACCACAAACTATGAATATGAAGTATTCTTTTTAATGTTTGTTAAATTATAATACTAGTTCTTATAATGGCTATCCGATATTGAATATGTTCATGTAATATAAGAATAACTCAAAGAAGTGGCAATATTTCTCCACTGCCTATTTATATTCTGCTAAGTATTTGTTTCAGCTTAGAACTAGTTCTTAAATTTTGCATAAAACAAGTGTGAGGTACTGAGATATATTCTGCTTTAAAATTATCTGATGTTGACTCTACAGAAAGTATATGAAAATATTATGATATTTCCAAAGTAGTTGTATCAGCTATACTACTTCATCATTGTTCATTTTTTGAACGAGTGATTTACTTTTTTATAGATTGTCTATGTTCACTGATATGCAAACAGATAAATATAATTCATTGAAGGTTGTAAAAAAAACCGATTTATTTGCAGATCTTGCCAAATGTTTGATATTTATGAAACTAGTTCAAAAGTAAAAAAAAAAACATAGATCTCTGATATTGACTGTTATTTAAAAAATATTTATGAAAATCATTCAAACAAAAGTTTCTAACTATTATATTCATTTCGAATGTTAGCTGATGTCAAAGTTCATAAATATAATGCATTCAAGAGATTAAAGTTACATATTTAAGTACTGATAGGAGAAAGATATATCTTCAAGTTTGATCATTTTTGGTACTAAATAGTTCATTTCTTGAAAACATTTTTCTGATTTTTGCCATTCTGCAACTAACTCTATTTACCTATAGTTATATCATACTTAATGTTTGATAATTTTTAAAATAAGTTTTTAACTCTTAGATAGATTATTAATGTTGACTAGTTCTATTTAGTTAATATTAATCATTTCTAAAAACAATAAAGTGAAAAGCTAAAACACTTTTTGTTTTAAATTGATTACAAATTCAACCTCTCATACGTAATTCTCTCTTGTACAATGAAATCCCTCATTTTTCAAATTGAATTATTCCAACACATGGGGTATTATTATTTCGCGCGCAAAACTGTTAATAACAAATATATTCCCCCAAGTGACTTGTTCACTTTTGATTTTTCTCAGCTCGGATATGTCTGAATATTAATGGTTTGTGTTTATATGAAAATTTTCAAATTCACTTCTCATTCAAATCTCGGGGGTACAATTTTTATATTCGGCTATTTGTTTCCGAACTGCATTACAAATTCCCAGCCAAAGTCATAATTCTTTTGCCTTAAAGGGTATTTCGAATAAAAAATGAATACAAGCAAATTGCAATAAAAATTTATAAAGTAAACCTTTTTTTCTCTCTTTCTCTCGTTGTACTCCATGTTGTTGATGAAACTACCCCTCCCCAAAAAACGCCAAACCCCCAAACACTTGCTACCAAATAATCGAGAGGTAAAAAAGTTAATAAAAAAAAATATATATAAGCAAATTTTAAATTGAACAAAATAAAAAAATAAAACGCGCTTTGGCATATGCAATAAAAAAACAGAAAAAAACAAGGTCAAAACTTTGAGTCTTGTCAAACTTTTTAAGTGTTTGCGCTTGTATTTCTTTTTTTTTTGCTTTTATTTTTGGTTCTGTACACATTTTGTATATAAATAGATTAAGTAAAAGAGAGTATATGTTTTTAATGTAAAAAAGAGAGAGTAATCGTAATATCAACTATAAAAGTTCAACAAGAGAGGGTTGCCTTATAAGGATAAATGCAGTTTTTGGTTCCCCACTTCTTGGTTTCTTTTTTTTCAGAAATAATAATAAATATTTAAGAAAAATGCTAGAATTGAAAAGTTTTATATTTTATTGTTATATTCGTTGAAAGATGGCATTTGTCGTCTAGAAAGTAGACACTGGCCTGGTGGTAATGGCTGAAAAAATTTTAAAATTCAAATTTCGGTTTCATTGAAAATTTTTTAATGAATAAACTTTTATTGAAAGGCTTGTTTTTAAATAAGGATTTATAAAGGACACTTTCGTTCACAAGATGATTCCATGAAACCAAACGCACGACCAAAACATTGCGTACATACATTTTCAGCAAAAGCAGCTTGAATCTATAATTTCCTAGGAACGATCTACTGCTTTTGAAGTGCTTGAGATGCAACTGATTATCTTTAAAGTAAAATCAATGAGATGGCAATGGGTTTCTTACGAAAGTATGATTTATTGATCAAATTTGGCAACTTCCGTCAAACGATCGTTTTTGATATTTCACAACTTGGCGTGCTATTTCTACGGGTTGGTATTTTTACTCTAAAATTATGTTGGGAGAATGATGAAATATCTTTTAACAAAAGACACCGCCATTTGAATTCAGCAATAAACTATAGGTGCTTATACTCTTAGAACAGCTATTTATGATCCAACCTTGAAGCGATAATAGGGAAAAATGTATAGGTTTAGAATGTTTAATCATTGAGAAGATATTATTTATGTGATAAGATTTATATATTCGAAAATTCGTAATTTTAAAAAATCGGAGAAAAATAAGTACATACTTTTCGAAATCACCCCCTACCATAAAAATTTGTCTGTTTCGAAAAAAACTGAAGTAAAAAACTTTGTATCTATTTTCACGAGAATTTTTGTTTAAAAAAAAAGTCGAACACTTAAAAAGTCAGTTTATTTAAATTAACACTTCAAGAACCACCTTGTTGTACATATTTAACTTCTATAACTTAGATTTGTTAGTCCAAAAAAATTTAACTTACTTATATGCCAAAGAAAATATTAGAATTTTGTGTTATCGAGATTTATTCGGCTATGTGAAATTTTTTATTAATATATCAAGCAACAATCGATAAGTTAACATTTTGATAAAATATTTAAATTAGCGCTAAAAAATCGATCATTTTATAATTGATATTGAGCCAATTTATCGAAACTTGTGCGTAAATAATATTCTTGGTTTGAATTAAATCTTGTACGTTATTTTGTTAAAATTTTTTAACAAAATATTGAACTTTTCCTATGAACTGTTGAAAATAATGTGACAAATCTTTACTTAAAAAGTCGTTTATTTATATAAATGGGCATTTGTCAAAGTAACAATTTGCTTATATTATCTTCACTTTTTTTTAAGAAATCCAGACTCTCTTAAAAACATGCTTTAAATTACCAAATCTAAAATTTCTATATGCTTTATATAATGATAATAGGGCCCCAGTATTTACATTTTACTTTATAAAACAAAAAATTTGGAATAATGTCAACGTTTACTTGTTGAAGTTCTTGAATTCAAACAAATTTTGGAATGATAGATAATCAAAAGACTGGACTAGAACCCAGCACTTTGGTATTTTAAGTCTATGCTGTCCCCTACTTTTCTGGAAACTTGAACTGTAGAATGATAGATAATCGCTTTGCCAATAGATTTCTCAACTTTTCTTTCTCATTTTTTTCTGCTGAAAACCTTAACTTTTTCTGGATTACAAGATATACGAGAGAGTCGATTTTCCCATATGATTCTGCACAACCGCTGTACTCTATCACTTTTTTCCAACTGCTTTTCTGCAGATAACTTGAACTTGTGATGGAAAGAGCGCTTAACGAGAAGCTAGATTTACCCGTAGGATTCTTAGTTACCGTTCTGCGCTATCACTTCAGTATTATATTACTTTTCTTTCGCCTGTTCCTTTGCTGAAAGCTCAACTGAGGCTAGACGGCGCCACCACTTTAGTATTATAATACCCATTTTCCTTCTTTTTTCCGCTGAAGACTTTAACTTGTTATTAAATAATAGTTAATCCAGAGACTAGACTGCTCTAGCACTTTAGTTTTATACTGCTGAGCTTTGTCTTCTTTTACTGCTGAAAACTTGAACTTATTTCAGTTTCAATGTTAGATAATCGCTATACCTGAATTTGCCTATTAGTTTCTCAATTAAAGGTTTGCTCCAGCAGTTTAGTATGATAATACTTTGCTTTCTCGTTTTTTTTCTGTTGAAAACTTGAACTTGCTCTGAAATAATAGAAAAGCCAGAGACTAGATTTACCTTAAGTTTCTCAATGAAAGCGCTGCTCCATTACTTTAGTATTATAATATCTATCTTTTATATCTTTTTTCGTCGAAAATTTCAAATTGAACTTTAGAATGATACATAATCGACAGGTTAGATTTGCTGCTACAATTCTCAATAATCGCTCTGCTTATTATAATATTATTCTTTCATATTTTTTGAAATCTCTAGATGCATTTAACCAAAGTTCATCTGTACAATAAGTCTTGAGAAGAGGTATAGATTTTGCATTTGGTCATCATCTCACAACGGCTGACACTTTTGTATCATATAAGTTGTTACAAAATGCACACCACGCAATGGTTGACCCTTTAATTTGCTTTCAATCATCAATAAGTTAAGCAATTATGCGCATTCGGATAAAATTATAGAGCATTACAAAGTCGCTGGCATGCTTGAAGTTATTTACTCAATAACTTGTGTTTGTTTGCACTTATGTACATGTATATCATGTATATCGTTATGTGGATGTGTTGAAGTGTGTGTGTGTGCGTGTGCTGGTGTGTGTGTGTATGTGCGTCTGTGCGTGTGTACATACGGCGAGGAAGTTGTATTTTGTTTCCACATGTAGCATACTTTTTGGCGTTTCAACTTGCGCAGCTTAATTTGCTCAATTTGTTGCCAAACTTTTTCCAAAAAAAAAAAAAAAAACCGAAAACGAAAAACGAAAAGAACGAGCAAAAAATACCCCAAACAAATATTAAATAAAAAGAAATATAAAAGCAAAAAAAAAAGAAAAAAAAAACTTTAACATATGAATTTCAAATGACCCGCATACATAAGTTATGTAAGAGCAGCAGCAGCAGCACCCTGTATATGCCGGGGTGCATGTAGAGTGTACGAAGTGTCTATGTGGCTGGCTTTGAGATGAGTGCGCGGCAGCAAAGTTATGCAGCTACTCAAAGCTAATACAAATTGGCAGCATATAACTAAGTAGCACAGACACACTTACGCGCACTGTGTGTGTGTATGAGTGTGAGTGTGTGTGAGTGTGTGTGTGTGAGAGAGTGTGTGTATTGAAATAAAAGTGACCATATAATAAGCATTTCTCATTGTTTGATCAACAAAAGCAAACGTAAATAGCTAGCTATTTGTTTGAACCAAAAATGTTGTACGCACACAGATACACCCTCTCCACACACACACACACAGACCATGCACACACTCACTCACTCTATCTCACACTCACAGATACCAGCTTAGCTGTACAAAATGGCGGAAAAGCGCTTGGACGCACACACACACATGCACTTTCGTAGCTATAAAAGGCTCGTCCTGTTTGCTTAACAGCAATTAATGTGTTAGTATGCATGTGTGAGTGCGTATCTATGAGTGTTGCTCTTAGTGTATGTGTGTATCTGTGAGTGTTTATATTACATTGTTGTTGTATTAGATATGCACACAACAACAATAGCTACAAAATTTATTGTTTTGTAGTCGAGAGAGCATAAAATGGAACAATATATGGGCGCTATTTCAAGCAGCCGATATGCGGCATCAACGCGCACACAAACCACACACACACGCACACATAACTGAGATTGCAAGTACACACACAGATACACTATATATACAGATACACTCACACAGACATTTCTGTGCGTAATGATATAAAATGTACATATCTACTGGTGCAAGTTAATGAAAGGAAATCTGTGCTTCAAAAACAAATACTTAAATAAAGGGTGGTTTTTTTTTGTGTTGATGATAATAGGGGGATTTATGGGGAGCAGCAGTTGCTTTTGTTGCAGTAGGGCGGCGGCAGAAAATTTGATGTAGAATGCATGGGTTGCGTCTCGTACGTATGCATTCTTTGCAAAATCTTGGGTATCTTTTCGATTGGGGACAAGTATCGCAGACGAGCGAAATATGAGCTGTTTGAGCACTACAACGCAAATAGATGTTGTCCAGTTTAGTATGGCACAACGTATGGCTATGTCGTTCGTATGGACGTAGACCCTTCAGCGAACAAAGTTTTCATTGCAAAAGTCGTTGAAGGAAGATGGAGGGGGACAACCAAAGCTCTGATGGAAAAACCAAGTGGAGCAGCAACTATTTTCACTTAGAGGGACAAACTGTAGAAGGCGCGCGCAAAGCAGAGGCTCCTGGTGAGAGCTAGTTAGGTTCCGATTGTCATGGCGGAATGAAGTAAGTAAACTTAAGTGATATGCTTGTCTTTTTTGCAAGTAATACAACTGTACCTCGTTAGATACGTTTCAGCTCAAGCCGCGTAAATCGAATCACACTTCTTTATGTTTATGTTTCGCATGAAGCAAAACCGACTATAAAACAACTTTTTTGAATATTTGCTAAACACAATATATGGCTTTATATTGTTAATATCATATAAAAGTAATAAAAAATATATAAAAATAGATCAAACAAAAAATTTATTCCATTAAAAGAAATATACATACTTCGTAGATATAAAACAAATTTGAGAAAGAGTACCTATTATGACGGCTTATAGAATTTTTAAGCAGACTTAGTCGCTCTGAGTTTCAACGCATTGTCATCATTTTACCAAATTGTTTAATATCTGACTCAGAAGCTGCACAAAATTATCTCTTTAGATTCTGCTTCTACAATTGGTTGAAGTCATAGTTTGAAGAGATCAATCTTTCTTTGGAATATATTTTAAAATAAGCTTTTGTTGCTTAGTTTAATCAGTTATATCTTTTAAGACTTCTTTACCTATATTGTTTTAATAGATCATTAAGATCATGCTTAAAATTTAGTACCACGCTCTATAATAGCATCCATCTCCTGCTTGAAAATATATTTCTAGTTTTGTTCCTTGTACTAGTTTCTCTTCAGAAAATTTAACTATGTATACATTGAATACATTCTTTTCGATGTTAGATTCTACGTCAACAATTTTTCATTGACAATTTTTTAACCTAGTCTTTTTCTGATTCTTCTGCATTTAATTCCGTAACTTGCATTAATATCTGCTGGATTTCTATCCACAATTCTTGGCCCAACTCAAATAACTTGAATACTCTTCCTCCAGAGATGTCTCATAACTCTCCACATTAAATAGGTCAGACCATAAAGATTTGCAGCGTTGATTTTCTAATCTCGTTTTGACATATGCTTATGTGATTAATACAATCTAACATTGTAAGTCTTATCCAGGCAACAGTCTTTTTCGGCGTGATCGAAAATATATCTAAGAAAATATACAGCGCCTTGAGAGTCGCAATTGTCTCTTGGTCTAGGTGTTACAGCGGAGAAATCTAGAGGTAAAAGCACAACTTCAATATTGTCATGCTGCTTCATGGTGTCCTGGTGCATTATCAAGAACTAGCAGGATTTTCGAAAGGTAATTCTTTTCCGATTAAATACTTTTTCCCAACTAATACGAAAATGTTTTGGAACCAATCACTGAACAATATTGCGGTAACCCAAGCTCTTTTATTCGCCTTCCAATAAATGGGTAGCTTATTAATATTTAAACTTTTAGACGATTGTGGTCGCTTAGTTTGTCAAGTACCAATGCCTTCTTAATATGATCTTCAAAAGCATTACTACTCAAAGGATTCGTTATACGATCTTTTGCTGCTTTTTGCCGGACCGCTTCTGATTCGAAAGTTCAAATTCAGGCAAAACTTAGTATTTTGTAGATTTTTGGCGTTATAACCATTCCCCTACGTATCATTCCCTATAAAGTCTAAGTAAAACTTCTAAATCATTAATTATTATTATTTCAAGAACTTTTTCAGCTATAATGGCTTAAGAGTCCAGCTGCAGACAAATTTTGTAATACGATAATAATTGTTTATGTTCTAATTTTAGAAAGATGCTCAACAGTTTCTTATATTATTTGTCAAGTCTCGGAAAAATATGAAATATTTGCAACTTTCGCATTACTTTTTGTAACACTAACCATTTATATAACTAGTTTTCATTGTTTAAGCTCGACATACGCTGAAAGTGATTTGAAACCGAACCACGGCCAACACAAGCAGTGCACTGCTTTTCATAGTCGACTGCTTTTATATGAAAAAGCAACATGCGATTCATATCAGACAGGTTTTTCTGTGAGAAAAGCGTAAAATAATATCTTGAAAAAGATTTTCTCGAAATAAGTATGAAAGTATGAACATAAATACATAAACGGCGTAAGTCAAAGTCGCGTGTGCACGACTTGGGATACCCTGTAAGAATCGGTTATATTGCTTTGGCACAACTTTACCGACTTTGACTTTTTTGACAGAATTGCGTAAATTATCTTTGTATAGTACGGGTAATAAAATCTTTTAAGTAGTAAATTTGGTCATAATATATATTATGATAATTTCTATTTTTTGAACGATGTTGCCTATGAAATGTCGACGACATGGTCAACCGATTTAAATCAAACCAGGTACAGTTTTTGAAAAATAGTTAAAACTTTCAGAGCTGCAAACTTGGACACAAAAAAATAAAACAACAAACAAATTAAAAAAAAAAATGAAAACGATTTTTTCCCTATTTATCCTCTTAAAGCTATATATATGTATAGGCAAGCAAATTTAATTAAATTCTACGCAGTGATTCAAAAGACTAAATTCTAGTTGAAAATCAAAGTAAACGAAACAAAAACGGATTTAGTGACAAAATCGAATTTTCTGTCAATAGCGCAACTATGTTAGCTTTGTAATATAGTTCACCGATTATGATCAATTTTCATATAATGCTAAGGAACAAAAACTTTTGGATGCAGCATTTGCTTAAAATATCTTCATAAACAAACGAATACTACGTGTTAGACTTTTTAGTTTTGGATCCCTCTAGCAGCTATATCATATATATATCCCTGATATAAAAGAACCAGGCTTAACTTAGACAACAAGTATTATTTCCGAAAAAATAAGCTGTAGCTGTTAAAAGCTCTTAGTTCTAGCCGCTTCGATTCTTATTGGAGCTATATAATACCTACCGAACGCTTCTACGATCATAAATATAAATTCGAGATTTTTTCGACTCGAAAGATGTCTTTGCTTTCACATGAGCTTCACCTACAATCCTCAACGAATATGCAGCTGAACCCTAAAAATCTACATTTTGGGCATTTTGAAAAAGGTAAAAGCAAACATATTGTTATACACTCGAAAATTTTCCCTAGATTTTCATGCCTATTTTCAATACCTCTGTATATTTATCTGGAAGCGGCAGTACAATTTTTCCTTAATGACAATAGAAATGTTTTCATCGCGACATTCCATTTTCAAAAGTAAGATCGTTACAATATAGACACTCTTTCTTCATATCCCCAATATCCAAATATTCTACTTTTTTTCTGCTTCATACAATCAACTTTTGTTTTTTGAATTCCTCTTCCTCTTTTTATTAAATTGTTCTTCCTTCAAGTGTGTAACTCTATAATTTTTTCGTTTTTTCAAAAGTTGATTTTTGTCTAAATTTTCAAAGTGAATATTTTTTTATCTGTTCCAGTTTCTCAATTGACATTTTCTTTCCATTTTTAATTTTTTGTATACTTGCCTGTTCGCGAAAAATCTTCAATACTACAGAAAAATTCAACTTTTTTCGATCCAAAATACATCAAGCTCATCTTTCATATAAAACGTAACCGCACGTCAAAAAACTTTTTCATGCAATAGAGGGATTTTTAGTCCTTGGCAAAAGTCTATAAATTGCTCTCAAAAACTTTGCTATTTAGTTGTAAAATTATTTAAGATTAACTTAATAAGCTCCGCATAAATCTTCTCCTAAACGCTTTTTACAATTTTTTAAGCCAACTAAAGAAGCCAGCTAAAGAGTATATATACCAAACGTCACCCCAAAGGCTGGCAATTTAATCCGAGCTGGCAAAAACTATATATTTTAAACCAAAGCCTCCATAGAGTCTGTCATAAGCTTATAATACTTTTCACTTTGTAAAGAAGAAGAGTATGTGAAAAGCTAAAAACAAAAAAAAAAAGAGGAAAAATTGTAGAAAATATTACAGAACCAATGTCCATGTGGGTATCTGGCGAAAGCATCAAAATGGGCTAACCACATGGTATGTGGTAACATTTTGAGAGGCACTGAGCCAAATGAATATGTGGTCGGGTCCTTTCAACTGTCGGACCAACTGGCTGACAGAAACTGAACGGAAAGTAGACATGTACCATGACATAATGATGATAATTACAATGCCAGGATGTTGTGATAATTGTGATTCTGATTGCGATGACATAGTGCCTGACAGTTCAGATCTAGGCAAATATTCTATGCGAACATGAAGGTAGCCACCCCCAACAGCAGCATAAATTGCTTTAAAAAATTCTGCTCACATTTGCAGTGGCTTTAAATGCGCTCTAATCTGATTAAATCGTATTTGGAAAGCTCAGTAGATGTGCTTGGGCAGCTCACAAGGTAACGACAGCGTATTTTTAACTTGAATTTAGGCAGGTCGAAATAGAGAATATAAAAAAAAATTGAGTTTTTAATAAGTTTCTTATGTAAGATGCTGACAGTTAGCTTAGTAGATGGCGCCAGCAGTAAAGATAGCTTTCAACGAGATGGGAGTGCACTTGTAATTAGAGCAGACAATATGTTTGGATTTAGAGATGCAATAATTGGTATTTGAGGGCGCAAAATGTACTTTAGGTTCCGTACGTATAATGGCGCCAGCAGTAACAACAGCGGTTTACCTTGCAGGTAGCTTGAATAATGTGAATCGAAAGCATACGTCTTCAATTAAGTTGATATCATATATTGAACATAAAAAAATGTTCATTAACTTGCATATATTAGGCGGCGCCAGCAAGCTTACTAGATGGCGCCACGAGTAATAACACCTTTTTACAGTCATACCAGTTCAGCTAACATTGTAAAATTGAGTGTTCAATTTAGAGTCAGAGTAAGCAAAATGTTTTTGGAAACAAAACCAATAGGACATATACGAAACGAATTTATAGCGCGTAAAATAATCTCAAAGTTTTTAATCACAGATGGCGCCAGCAGTAATCTCAGCTGTTTACAGTCGATTTTGCCTCACCAGCAACAGCTTTTTACAGCTAAAATATTTGAGCTTGTATTGCGTTTGTTCATTATGGAATAAGTTATGCTTCAGAATTTTTGCAGTAGATGGCGCCAGCACTAAAAATAGTTGCTTATAATCAAATAAGGTGGAACAGTTTTTGTAAAGTGACTAAAAATATAATGGGAAAATGTATTAAGAGCCACTAAAAATAAGCGGTATTTGAAGCTTAATTTTGGGAAATACAAATATTTAAAGAAAATATATTTAAGAAATTTTATATATTAAAATGTTGTGTGTTGTTTTTGAAATAAGATTCAGCGTAGATACTTGAAATCAAACATAAAATAGTCGGTTAAAATGTGATTTAAGGATATTTCGGAGCGCAGTTTATTAATCAAGTTCTTTACTAAGAGACAGAGCAGATAGTATTTATTTTTTTATGCGAAGAGAAGAGGGATCTACAGTTTATAGCCGAATCCGATCTGCAGAGTCTTAAATTAAAAGCGATTTTATTAGATAAATAGCGTCTGGGTTGGATTCGGTCTTCGGGTTTTTGAGGCCCATGAGAATAAATATCTTTTAATTTGAGACATTGTCGAATTTGGCTATAAACTCTAGGGCCCTGTTGTCTGTGAACAACTATAGTAGAGATATGCCCATGCAACGCATTTGGAGCGATGACAAATAGTCAAGCGAATTCGTTTTATATAAATAAATTTTATTTTGATAACAAGAATTTGAGAGCGCTTATTCCAGTTCTTTGCATAAGCAAGCTCAATAGAGGGCGCCAGCAGTAACAAGCACTGTTGGAGCGATAACAAATAGTCAAGCGGCTTGAATTTATTTAAGTAAATTTTATTTTTATAAAAAGCATTTGAGAGCCTTAAGCTAATAATAGTTTTTTTTTTACATAAACAAGCTCAATAGATGGCGCCAGCAGTAACAACAGCTGTACACAGTTTAGTTATAGAAGGGAAAGGAAATTGAGTCAATTGAATATTAAGAATTTCTTAAAAAATACATTTCAATATTACCTCAAAGTTAGTGAGGATAAAGGAACAAAACTGACTTAAAATTCACTTTGTAGAATATTTTTTTTTTGTTCATTTTAAAATCCGACAACAGAATCCTTTAATGAACTTACACAGCATTCACATGCCTAATATCTTAATTCAATTCTTATAGGCTTTTAATTACACTAGTTACCACGCATCCTACTGAACTGCATAACTACCAACAATTAATCGCCCATCATCCAATTAAAATCTAGGGTTCCTTTTTTTTTCATAAATAAGAAAACGTAATCGGCTTACTCTTTTGTGCACGTTTCAGGGGCTCCTTTTGCGCCTTTTTTTTTTCATGGTACTTAACAGAAATTCATTTTTCAATGTACTTCAAAACAACAAAAGGCATTATTTTATGCTACATTTTCCGATTCGATGCGCTACCAACATCCATCCCGCTGCGCGCCCAGTCACTGTCACAGCTCTCACAAAATATATATTTTTATATATATTTCTATATATATATAGCATATCTCTTCCAATCTGTACGTTAATTGCTCTCGAACAAGCCTGCCACATAAGTCGAGCGCTTGTGGTGCGTCAGTGTGTTGCTGCAGTGTTGGATCCCAGCAACGATGACGTATGGTTGCATAAATTGGTTTCAATGGGATCTAGCCGGGGATGCTGGTGGCGACGGCGGCGGTGGCGGCGTCATGTATTATAACATATGGCAACTATACACCCGTAAAGTGTATACAGCAGCACATCCGTTTGCCACGGCATGACAAGCAGTTCCATTTAATGCAAATAAAATAAAGGGAGGATTGCAGCTGGAGCAGACGATTGGACACTTTCAAGCGGACTACAAGTTATAAATCATTCACATGGAAACTGAATGGTTGACGTCACACGCAGCTAATGGTAAGCACTTCATAGTAAGATAATACCTAAGCGTTGTAATAAAATAGCTGCCATGACTGCTGGCGCCATCTAGGCACTTTGCCTAATTTTTATACAATTTTTTTTATTTTAAATGAAATAAAACTATAAAAGTTTTTCAACCGCGGGCATATTAAGCTTTTGCCAGTTTTGGGCAAAACTTTATGCGGAATATATGTTTTTTATCAAAAGCCGTTGGCCAAGTTCGCTGCAACTTGGCAAACAATTTTGAGTTTAACATATTTCTAAAGTGCAAGCAAATGACATTAGATAACTTTCTGTATTTTTACATAATTTTGTAATTTACGAAATCTGCCAAAGCGTCAAGTAGCAAGCAAAATGTTGCTAAAATTGGATTTTTCTACCAAAGCTGTAACAATTTGAAGTATTTAAAAACTTTATCTTTGTCAGCTTATGAAAGAGCAGAGAGTTTTTGACAGCGACAACGGTATGCACTGTAGTCAGTGGTAGGTTGGTTGCTGGACTTTCGGGAATATGTTGCGTGCACAATGTGTGCTGCCAGAGAGCCGAAGGTTGGGAATGTTTGGGCGGCTCATAGCCTTGACATAATTAGTTTTGGGGATTTTTACTAATTCAATTTTTGTAGCTTTGTGAATATTTATTATAAAAAAAAGTGTATTTTGGATTGCTTATTATTGAAATCGTTACTTTTGGCCGCGGTTCGATTCCACCCTGCAGCACTGCTGCATTTGTCTAGCACTAACATAGCTAGCAAACACATGGACTCTTTTTACTTAGGAACATCTCTGTAGGTTCCTTTTCTCCGCGAACAGCTATTGATAAAGCCTTTGCAGCGATGACCGTAGTCAAGGGAAATACATTTTTAATTGTTAACTACTCAAGGTAATTTTATTATGTCTTAAGAACCTAGTTTAAAATTTGAAAAGAAAAATTGTTAATTAATTGCCAACGTCTTCACTAACGATTTTTGTGATGTGACGACCAAAAAATATAGTAAAATTTTTGCAGAAAATCATATTTTTGTTGTAGATAAAAAACAGATCACGCCAACATAGCTTCTATAGATGGCGCTAGCAAAAGCGCGCCAGATGGCGGTAGCACAGGCATAGCAGATGACTCTAGCATAAGTACACTAGATGGCGCCACAAGCGCAGTAGATGGCGCCAGCAGTTGAAAAGCAAAGAAAACGCAGACTTCTTTACAATGTTATAGATATTAGCTGTGTGGTTTTTTTACTAACTGCTTACATGCAAACCCAGTCCCAGCTTTTTAAAAAACTTTATTATTTAAGGTGACTTTGGATGACTCTCTTTAAGACTTTCAAATCAAAAAATGTATTAAAATTTGTACTTTTGGAAAAAAAATCTCTCTTTATATGCATTTTTTTATCGTCAAGCATTGAGAATCATCGCCAGAACAGAGCAAACTACTCTTAAAATAAACCTATTGCTCTTGACTGTGATCATCGCTGCAAAGGCGGCAAGAGTTACCTCTACTAATAGCTGTTACCAGTAACCTACAGTCTATAGCCGACTCTGAACGGCGACTTCTTTAAATAATAGAAAGATCTCTTCTAGATAAATAGCGTCTATTCGATTTGCTAGCTATGTCAGCGCTAGACAAATGCACCAATGCTGCAGTGTGGAATCGAACCACCGACCCTTCGATTTAGAGGCAAGTACGCTATCAAGTCCAACAAACTTCGTTACTAACAAAATGTATTCCGCCTTTTGTTTGAAAGGAATTTTGTATAACAGATGTGGGCGATCTGCCAATTTACATAGCACGCGTGGTTAGGACAGAAAACTATTCCGCAGTCAGCACACGCACAGCGCAACCCGCTCACACGCAGTTGCTTAAATCTCGCTCTCTCGCTCATTTACGATATTGCTGATTGAGAAAGCTATCTTCTATAAAGAAAAGTTTGCTAACACTATTGTAGGCGCAAATCTAAAGAACATAACGTTAGATGGCGCTAGCACATGTCATCTAGGTGTACAAGCAGCTGTTGCCTTTGCTGCCTTCTTTCCAAGTTGAGGTAAGACTAACCAAAAATGATGCTGACATTTAAAAAAGAAAACAAATGGTTTCGAATTGAAAAAAATATTCACAATAGAAACATATCACGTTGACTGTTAGCGCCAAAGCCACTTAGCGGCAGTTATTCACAATATTAACTTATTCTTTCAGATTGCTTGTAGTTGGGTGGCTTGCAGAAGACTTTCTTTCCTATTTGTCAGTGAGCGAATTACAATAAATATAAATAAATAAATAAAATTGTAAACTAAAACAAATATTCTTCTCTTCATTTAATTTTTTCAGAAATGCTTTCAGTTTGTATGGCCTACCCCGAAACATTCTTATCAACCTACTCAACTTAATAAACATAAATTTATTTTCTTAAACTATGATATCTCCTAATAATAGCTGCTGAAAGAGAACTGGTATCTACAGTTTATAGCCGAATTCGAGAGACAGTGTGCTGAATCTGTGGAGATTTACTTAACGAATATCACCGTTTTGCTGGCTATGCCAGTGCTAGGCAAACAGTACTACAAAGTATAGCAAACATCAGCGTAAGTTCTTCCGCCAGCACAATAATATCCCAAGCAGATTACTTGCTTAATATTCATCACACCAACACATATGGCTTTCCTTTTTAGTTGCAGCACCCAACGCACTGCGAAAGTCTATAATATCCTCGATTTCTACCATTTTATAGTGTATCCTACATAAAACTCATTATGAATGAAAATGCAAATGGTCGCCTGCCTTGCTCTCTGTGGCATGTACAGACAGTTACAAGCTTCTGGAACTTGCAACAAAAACACGCAGTTAGTTACATTAGACAAAACCAAATGAACGACAACAGGAACTGTCGGAAATTGCTATAACAGTGAATATATGCAGAGTCCTTTTTGTATCGCATGTGTGTGTGTGGCTGTGTGTGTGCCTGTGTGTTCATTTAATGATGGCATCAAATCAGGAACCAAGATAAAGTAATTTAATAAAGTCATTTCCATATATTTATATTAGACCAGACAGAACAGCGCCAACAGCGGCCATGCGAATATAGAAAAACGTGGCTACGTTTCGGTTTCGGGCTGAAAAAATAGAATAAAAATTGCAAGCCGAGCTAAATGCTGCTCCCGCTCCTTGTGCTATTTGGTAAACGCCACTACTGTGGTCTGCCTTTGTACACTCTCTACATGGATTGAGTAAGGATATTATAGTTAAGAGGTGAAGCATGCATCGAACGGACCGTAGAGGTATATATGTCTCGTTGATTTTGTAGAATTCAGAGAATAAGCAAGTTCGCTACTTCCTTTGAGCCGCAATTTTTAGTATTTTTTGCAAAAACCTAAAACCAATCAATAGATGATTTTGAAGCATTTGCTTTTCTCTGCTGTTAGGATTTTCTTTTTTTTCTTTAAAAAACCATACTTCTTTTTTAACTTTCAGTAAAGATTCTTAAATTCCTATTGCGATTCTCAAAAGAATTTCATTAGTTTGCTATTTTTTTATAAAAGCTTCTGTAAACTTGGATGTATTCTAAAAAAAATTAAAATTAATTAAAATTAAATTAATAAAAACTAAACCGTCTCGGATGGATTTCCTTATGTATAACATCTGGATTATTTTCAAAATTTAAAGGTTTTGGTGTTGCAATATTAATAACAGCAGAAACGTGATATTTTAGAAATATATCTAATTTTTTGCTGCCGCCATCTGTTGGAAGGCGGTTCAATTTGTATGTGGGTAGGTGGCGCTTGTATGTACAAACTGTAAGTGGAAATATTTGAACAGGATGCTTATCCCTTTCTGATGCATATTTCGCATCTTTAATATTATATTA
The DNA here is from genome assembly GCA_035046065.1 of Chymomyza procnemis. Classification (NCBI taxonomy): domain Eukaryota; kingdom Metazoa; phylum Arthropoda; class Insecta; order Diptera; family Drosophilidae; genus Chymomyza; species Chymomyza procnemis. The sequence continues at coordinate 23,097,839 of JAWNOJ010000021.1, forward strand.
TTTCTTATTTTTTGATGGCGCCATCTGTTGGTAGGCGGTTCAATTTGTATGTGGGTAGGTGGCGCTTGTATTTACAAACTGTAAGTGGAAATATTTGAACATGAAGCTTATCCCTAGCTGATGCATACTCAGCATCCTTAATGATAAATGAGCATTATGATCACTTCGGATCTTTTCCGATTTGGCTTTGACTGACTGTATTTGTAAGTGGTTAAATCTTTCAAAACGAAATATTTTTTGTTCAACAAAGAAAATGCAGTGTATTTTTTTCAACTTCGGTTTTTGTTTTCTTGAAATAGGTCATAGCGTTGAACAACTCTTAATTTCAAATTCAGAAGTATCGTTGATGAAATCAAGGTCAAGCCATCTATTTGAACAATTATAGATATTATTTCTTTGGCTCAAAGATTATATCGATAAGCCCTGAAACAAACTCATGATGGCTAGAAGGGGAAAGAAAGTTAGTGTCGATACAACTAAGCCAAGATAGAGTGGGTTGGTTGAAATTAGCTGAGACAACAATTTGCTGCCGAAGTCAGCTGCTAAATCGAGATGCTTGAAGTCGGAGCAGGCTGGTATATATGAACAAGTTAAAATATTATGGAATGAAGAGAGTAAATGCGATGCTAGGGATGCTACTTTTACAGCAACAGGAACACATCCAGCACTATCGTTTGACCGCTGGAGTCTGTAGATTGCAAAGGAGCTACTAAAGATATCTGATCTTAAGAATCATGTTTCGGAAAAGGCTGGAATTTTAGAATTCAAATCTACGCCACAAGTATAGAGTCTACTCAGTTTTTGAAAGTGTTTTCCATTGCAGAGAGAATTTTTCAATTTTCTCTAAGAACACAGTTAGTGTATTGCAAATTCGTTTATGCCTGCGATATTTGCAGATTTTGGCTTTATCCTGCTTGCACGATGTAGTGGAAATAAAGTCAAGCAATATAGCAACAACAGCAGCTGGACAACAAGAGGAACGCTGAAATGTTATCTTCAGCAATTGCTTAATTTAATTACCACGAGTTACATGGAGGAATCATAGTCACAGGAGGCGACCAAAGCCAAGGCTAATCGTGTGCGGGGAGCGAGCCAGCGAGGAGCGAGCTAGCGAGCCCTATAGATACAATATCTGTATAGCTGGCTATCCATAAGATACACTACGCTCCTTGTCTGTGTAGCTCGCTATTCCTAAGATACACTACGCTCCTAGGCTGTGTACAGTATCCCTAAAATGCTGTACACTCCTTGTCGTCCTTGATGGGGGCAATGGGTGTTGTCGTTGTCGTTGCTGCTGCTGTTGGCTGCAAGTTGTCATCTGACAGACAACAGATTGAGTTGCTGTCAGTTAAAACGACAGCAGCAGCAGCAGCCGCATAGGACAACATACACCCACACCCACACACACAAACACAGGACAACATCCACACACCTCCCCCCCACACACACACACACACCGAAAGAGATGACAATTTTTGTTGCTTAAACACATTCCATGTAGTGAGTGCTTCCTATTTATTAGATCCTTGCATGATTTATATACATTTTCTCAACCAGAAACCATAAATTTTCGTTTTGATTTTTCGAGACGTCAAAAACTGAATTTTAATCGCAAGCTCAGCTTTAGAATTAGTTATATTTCTCGGAAGAAAAGCTGTAAATGATTTTTGCAAAATTAAAATGCCCAACAATGTTAATTTAGTCGTAGATAATTTATAAACTCGCCGGCTAGGTCATTAATTTTTATAGATAAACATTTACATAAACGTTTTAAAAGCTTTATTTCCAAACGAACTGACTGACCTTGCTGTATGTGCGAGGAACTTGGCGCGTAACTAGACGAAAAAAAAAAAATATGATTTATTTATCAAAGTTTTGTTATCACTCTATTATTTATGTCTATCAATATTGGCTTTATGATAAAGTTTATGGCGCTTGTAGATAAATCATTTTCTGCTCATGGTTCTGGCTTAGATTAATTAAGTAATCGTTTTTGATAAACTTATTGCAAAATGCTGTCAATCTTGTGGCGCTCTGGTTGTCTGGGTGGAGAGTGTTTTTTGAAAATGGCCGCCTAAAGTAAATACTTTAGCGAATATTTATTGATTTTGCTGCGGTTGGCGTGAGAGATTAAAAAGCTTAAATTCTTCGAGAGCAGGCAGCAGTTTGAGTTTTTAGTTGTTACTTAAAAACCTATAAATTACCTATGTCGCAAGTACGTAATCCTTATAATTACTTAAGATAGTGAAAGGCAAGACTGGGTGGAAAATACTTTAATTCCATAAATAATAATTGTGAAAATACGCTCAATTAAGGAAATGCTCTACCCACGGTAATTAAGTGCATTTTGCAGCTTTGGCAGTAATTTCCAAAAGAAATTATTTCAATATCCTACAAGAGTTCATGTTCTACTTTATTTCAATACTTGAAATAGCATTGTTTGGCTAAATTTAATTTCGAATGATTTAGTTCATCTGGAAATCTAAAACTTTGTACGCTTTGAAAATGCCAGAATCTAAATACGAGCTTTTTAAAAGCGCTGCATCCGCACTTTGCGTCACCTGATATCGGACGTTGTTTTGTGCCTCGGTGGTGCTGTGCTCGAACTAAGAGAGCTCAAAGATCGGTGGTTCGATTGCATCCTGCCAAATTAGTGCAATTGTCTAGCACTGTCGTAGCAAATGGGCGCTATGTGCCTAGCAAAATCTCTATGAAATGAAAGTCACTGCCGTGCGGACTCGGTCATTGTACTCTTCGAAAAGCTATGAATAGAGATATTTCCATGCTCTAATTTTGGAGCGGAAAAAATTTATATTTTAGTCTGAATAAAGCAATAGGAAATAACAATTTCTTGGTTTATTTACGAATAAAATTGATGAGAAATAAGTTCTTGATTATAGCAAATTTCTTAAGCTAAATATCTGTATGGCCTTTTCTGCCTCAGTTGTGATGAAATAGGATTTCCGAACGATTTTGTAAGCTTTTAGATTTCGGTTGTGTATTTTCTGTTGGATTTGGAAGCACAGAATTCTTCCAGCTAGCATAGTATACGAGCCGAAAAACCTTGAAAACTATTCGTTTAAGAATATTTCCTACATGTGCAACGTTATCTTTTTTTGTGGTTGCTTTATACATTTTGGGAATTAAAGAGTCAGAACTAATTTTTTATAAAATATTTTCAATGCGATACACTTTGCACTATTTGGCATTACTTTGAGAAGAAAACGTAGAGGTGCTGGAATGTTACTAAGTCAGCTGTCAAAAGAAGAGCTATAAATCTACGGGTTAAGATTTTTGAAACAAAAATACGCAATTTTTGAAAGAATAAAAATTTGTATGTTTCATAATTTTGAATCATTATGTTAAGTCTTTGTTGCTGCTGTTTTCATTAAATTGCTTTTAAAGTCGAAAATCTTTTCTCTCCTGAGTATGTTCAAGGTGCCCAAAATAGTCAATATTTCGCCTGTTTGGCAATTTTTATCAATTCATAGACCAAAAATTGCAGATGTCATGGGTTATTATATCAAGGGGTGCAAGTGTGCTTCGTTATTTTTATATAGGCGTTCGAGAGTACTACGTTTATAATCAAAGTTTTCTAGTCATATTTTAGATGTGTTTCGATTTTAATCTATAAAAAAAATGTATTTTTCTAGGATAAGTAAGTAGGTAAGGTAATTTTAAGCAGAATTTGCCAATCAGCTAAAATATTCCAAAATTTGTTATATAAAAAACAAAAAATTGTTACTGATAAATTCATTGAGAACTTAACGAGTATTTATCAAAATCATGAGTAACTTTGGAGTAAGAAATAGTCTAATTATGCCTAAGAAAGCCAAGTATTGCCTTTGTCCTGTTTTATTTTAATTGTTTTAATTGAAAAATCCTGCGAAAATATAGATTTAGAGAAGCCAAATATTACCACTTATGTCTTTTATTTAGGTTTTAATTGAAAATTATTCCCTAAGAAATTGTTACCTTTCAGATTTTTTATGGTTTCAATTGAAAAATTGTAATCTGAGAATATAGAGATTTGGAGAAGCCAAGTATTACCTCTAAAGTCAGATTTTTTTTTAGATTTTAGTCGAAAAATGTTGTACTGAGAAAATAAAGATTTAGGGGAGCCAAATATTATTTCTGATGTCAGATTTTTTTAAACGTTTTAACTTAAAATTATATCTATTAGAAAATATTGATTTAGAGAAGCCAAATATAACCTACGATGTCTGTTTTTTTTTTTTTAAGATTTCAATGGAAAAGTTGTGTCCTGAGAAAAGAGACTTATAGAAGCCAAATATTACCACTGATGTCTGATTTTTTTTAAGGTTTCAATTGGAAAATTGTATCCAGAGAAAATAAAGATTTACAGAAGCCAAGTATTACCTCTGAAGTTTGATTTTTTTAAGGTTTTAACTTAAAGTGGTATCTATAAGAAAATATAGATTTAGCAAGCCAAATATTGCCTTTCATGTAGATTATTTAATTTTATTATTTATATCGATTTTTTAGTTTCAGTAAAGCTAATAAAGGCGTTCACTAAAGAGAAGTTTTTGTGCCGCTAATTTTTAACTCAATTCGAGAATTTCAAGCTTTTCATGCAATTCCTCTAATTATGGATTTCATTGCTTTAATTAAGTACATCATTTGGAATTTCCGCAAAATATTTCGCCCAAAAATGTGAGCCACATAAAAACTTTATGATATCTGAAATTTAATGCGCTTTTTAATTTGAAGCCATTTTACATTTCGGAAGCCTTGAAATGGCTGACGGACATTCGATATGCAATGAATAAAATGCCACAAATCGTTTGAATTTTGATCGAAATTGTTGTTGCTATTTCACTTTATGTTTTTTTTTGTTTATTTAGAACTCTCTTCGTCCGTCGGAATATAATTTTATTTCACACTTTATATATATATTCGGATATTGTTATTATTATTTGTCAATTTATTAATTGCTTTGTTTGATGCCATTTAATAATATGTATGTATATATTTCTAAAGCAATAAATGAATAATATTCAAAATGTCAGTTTATTTATTTATTTTCAATTTACTCTTGCATAGGACAGACAAGATGACAGATTTGTAATTTAATTTAAAAACACTTTTTGCGCTAACCTCTACCTCTCTCTCTCCACCCGTACCTACGATTTAAATCAATCTTAAATTGTGTGCAAAATTTTGATTTACATATTTTCAGGATGTGTTGAAAAAAAAGGGTATATTATGATAATTTATTGCCTACTTTTTGAGTGGGTGGCGCTTGTGAATCTTTGTTATTGACATTCGCAGAACATAATGAATATAAATGAATATAATGCGCATGCAGAAAAGTTAAAAGTTATTATAAATGATTTAAAACAGAGGTAATAAATTCTGTTTTTAAACGAAATCATAATTTAACATAAAAATAAAGCAACTCAAACAATATTTGCAGTTGTTGGCTGGCGCGCTTGATGCGTTATTTGTTATTTGTTCGCAATATTTGCAAATAGACGACGACGGGTTATATAAATATTTTATTTTTGAAACGCCTTTGACTGTACATAATGTGTGTGTCAGAACAATGAAATTTTATTTATCATTGAAATATGAAATTTTATTTGCAATTTCTTTTATTGATTTAAGAACATTTTTTGGTCAGTTTTTGCTTTATTCGAACAATATTTAAATATGCTTTGCGAATGGCGTGTGTTTGGGCAGAATATGATTTTGTGGCACAAAGTATTTATAAAGGGTGATTTTTTAAGAGCTTGCTTGGACATCAAAGAGTTTTCAAGCAAAGGCAATTATATTAGGCTTCCGCGGTTTACCAATAGTTGCCTCTAGCTGTAAGTGTTGATCGATATTAATCGATTGAAAAGGATATTCCATAATCGCGTACATTTGTCTAAATTATTCATAAAAAAATTTTTGAATACTTGTATGCATCCTAAATTCAATGTTGATGTCAGTTCTTGAACCGAATTTGCGAGAAGTGTTACTTTTTACACAATAGAAACAAATATAAAGTAACAAATAGAGTATGTGCGTAAGTACTGTCTTCAACCATATTGTAAGCTCCTAAGAATTTAAATAAACAGTTTGGCTACGAAACAAATTTATTTGGTTTCGATTTCTAAATTTAAAAGGTAATTTTTTAAGAGCTTGTTATTTGTTAAAATAAAAAAATAAAATTGGAAAAAAAGTGTAAGAGTACGTATCGAACTGTTTTCGATACATTGTTAGCACTTCGGCCGAAAAACGAAATTAACAAGCAAACCAAATAAATATATTCGTTACGTATTTCTGCTGCAAAAATCGAAATTTAAAGGGTGATTTTTTGAGTGCTTGCTAATTTGCTTAAAAAGAAAATTGAAAAAAAAGGGTAAGTGAGTGGATGAAAACAGTCTTCAAGCACTTTGTTAACCCATAATAACTTATACAAACAGCAATACTGTGAAAAAAAAAACAAAATTAAGAAAAAAACAAATAAATTTATTTTTACGATTTTGTGTGCCGCGAAAAATGGATTTTCGTGGCATATAACTGAATTGAAAGGGTGATTTTTATGAGCTCATTTGATATCAAATAAATAACAAAACAAAAAAAATAATAACTTCTGCAAAATGTAAAGACTCTTAATTTGTATTAAACTATATTTACGAACTTTATTATTAGTGTTTAAAGTTAATACTGTAAAATTTTTTAAAGATAATATCATAAAATGTAAATAATGGACATGGCTGTACTTCCAGTTTGGGCATATTATTTGTAACATATCCTTCAGTATCTCAAGAATAAAAAAATAAATTAATAAATAAATTTATTTAAATTAGATTTTCTATTCTCAGTGTTGATGAGCGCTCCAACAACTCAAAGTTACATCTATATTTGTTATATAATAGATTCCTCTTGACTATGATCATCGCTCCAAGAGTGGAGCATGCATATAGTTCTATTAATAGTTGTTCGAAGAGAACAGGAACCTACAGTTTATAGACGAATCCGAAGTGTGAATTAATAGAGACTTTCCTCTTTAAGTAGCTTCTATTGATTTGCTAGTTATGCCAGTGCTAGACAAATGCACCAGTGCTGCTGGGTAGAATCCAGAATCACTACGCTACCGAAGTCCATAATCATAAGAATAAGTTCTTCGATATTGGCTCGCAGTGCGGCAATTCCGACACAGCCCCGCAAAAATATAGTCTGGAGTCGTTAAAACACTTGATCGAAGCGGCCGTTGAAGCATCCCTAAATTTGAAAAAACCGCTAAGAGAATTTGCCTCACATCATTTCACATGCTGTATGGCATGTTGCATCTTGTAAATTCAACTTTATAGTTGCATGGCGCAACAATCCCGATGTAAGCATCATATCGTAGCTCACTATTCACAATAACGTTCTGTTCTTTTCCCCTACGATGCGCAGCGGCTTATAATGTAGAGACAAATAGAGACTTTTTCGGAATTCATTGTTATTTCCTACCATGATTCTGGTTGCATTTTAACTACAATGGCGCAATTCACAATAGATATTCAATCAAAATTCAGCTTACTAGAAATAAGAGAAACGAAACATCACATTGCGTACATTTTTATGATAAATTCATATAACAGATTCATCGCCGAATTCCAGGCAAAATCCGACATGATTGACAGTAAGACTTAACTGCATGCTAAAAATAGCGTTGGCAAACATTTTTTTTTAAAAAATCACCCTTTATTTATATGCGTAGGTGTACATTTGCATCTAAGCCATTGCTCGCAGTTGATATTTTTGGTTGGTTTATAACGATTATGGAACGATTTACTTCTCTCAGCCCACAGAGATGATATAAAATTAATAACAAAAAATTAAGAGAAATATATTATATTTTTTTCCATTTCTGTGGGATCAAAGGGGTCCCAGCTGTTAGTAATTGCAAGTAGATCAATTCAAAGATTATATAGCGACAGTTTTTATTTTTTAAGCCTGCAAAGCTTAAATGCAATATGAGCCCAAAATAACTTGTCAAATTTTTATGCAGAGTGGCATTTCGCTTACTGAAACCACATACATTTTTAGTGTAGAACAAACGAGAAGATATATCTGAAGTTACAGATAATAAAAAGTTTATAAAAGTTAAAATCATATACAAAAATTGCAAATATTTGGCAGTCCAACAGAAAGCATGCTATTTATTTAGAATTTTTTGCTGGCGCCATCTACGCATTGTTCTTGTTCCACCCAATGAATAGATTTCAAGTGCTAATTTTGAGTTCATTTAGGCGAGTGTTCAAGTAATGATTTTATCAGATACTTTGACTTAATTTAAGTGTATCTCGATTATAATAAATAATTGAAAAAACGAAGTAGCACAAAGTAAGCTCGTTGCATGGCTGCCACACGAGTTATGGCAAAAAATCATCATGGATCGAATTTCGAACTACGAAATTGCTGCTGAATCGCAACAAAATCGATGCATTTCCAATGCGATTGGTCACTTACGACAACGTCAAAGCGGTTTTGCTCGCGCTGAGTCGGCGAAAGCGATGGCCACGCCAGGTTTGACGGCCAGATAGGATTTGCTGTGTGTTTGCTGGGAGTGGCTGGCAATTGTACACTATGAGCTGCTCCCAAACGGCAAAACTCTTAACTCGGAACAGTACTATCAACAATTGGGCAATATTTTTATAAATAATAATTCACAACCATGCTGGCATTACAAAAGATACATTACTATGTGTTGCAGTGTTGCCGTTACTGCTGGCGCCACCTACGCAAGTTGCTAGAACCACCCGAAGTGAAATCATAGCTCAACGCCAAACAATAGCCGCAAATGCTTAATATTAAATATAAAAACGCTTTTTTATCATATTCCAACTTCTGGTACAGTTGTGCTTTGGTAGCCAATTTCAACAAGTACAGTCTCAGTGACAATCAAAAAGTCTTAGTCGTTTTGTATTTTAAGCCAGCAAAGCCATAATCCAAACTTAAGCTTTAAATAAACGCTTCAAGTTTAACCTGCAGTAGCAACAAAAAATAGCGTATGGTTTTTTTAAATCGCAGAAAATTTACGAAATCACTTTTTGCTGTTAGAATGATTGTCGAAATCCCAGAGGAGAGCAAAAAATTGCTCCAAAAAAAAATGTGAAAAGAAATCTTAAACTTAACTTAAGTATCTACCACACAACAACAATGTACAGAAGGAAGAAGAAAAAAAAAATAACACAACAGCAGCAAGCAGGTAAGTGCATGAGAGGTTAGGTGACTTGGGAGGGAACTTCTGGCTTTGAATGTTGGCTCCGTTGTCAAGCATGCGGGCGCACGTGTTTGGCACAGGATAATATGGATGGGTTGGGGCGTGGGACACACAGTAATAGAAAACTTACCACCTGTATAGATCTTGTGCGCTGGCAGCTAAACTCAGGTTTCCCAATAATGGTGGACGCTCCTTAAGATGATGATGATTCAGCAAATCGGAGGATGAAGCAAGTCTATAAAAAAAGGGACCAACAAAAAAATACAGAAATAATGTGACCAAAAGAAAACAGGCTAAAAGACAATTATAATTGATGTCATTAGGCAATGTTAGCATTGATTGATTGATGGGCGTTAGGCCCTCCAAGCATTTGCTATTGATTAATGCCGGCAGAGAGACAACGAGACTCGAAGACTTACCTTAACTGCGGCGCCTTGATGCCATGCTTATCCATGACCTTCTCCAGCTGACGCACACGTAAACGTGACATGTCCAGCTCATGCTTCACCTTCCACAGATGCGTATCGCAAATTGGATCATTGCAGCGATGTTTCTTTAGTATTTCGGTTGCCTCGTAAACGGCACCACGGAAGGTCAGCGATTTGCCCATCGATAGTGAAATGAGTGCACAACAATGGCCGCCATCCTTTTTGGCCAAACGTTTGCGTATATATTTGAAGTAGACGTGCTCCAGCAGCAGCAACAGTGCGGCCAGCAATATACCGGCCATTAGTAATAGGAAGGCGGACAAGAATTGCTCAAGTGCCAGTGGATCGGAGGATTTATGCTCTTGTTTACCTGGACGACAAGTGCCGGTCATCCAGTAGCGACGCAGACGTTCCAAATCACCATTGGCACGAAACTCTAACAGGCGCTTGTTGAACATTTGCACGTATTTCGAGTTGCGACTAAATGCAAGACCGTAACCTGAGAAAATTATGGTTTGGGGTTAGTTTTTTGTGGAACTAGTTCCGTATGTCAAAATTTTGCTAAGAACACTTAGCTAGTGGCTCGAGATTTTATTTAAGTTAAAGAATTTGGCAGTTTTTGGGATTTCAAAGAATGTATTTTAGATGAACTGAACTAGTTCCATTTGTTCCTGTTGATAATATTATCTATTGTAATCGCGAAGTTATTGTTAAAAGTTGGCTGGAACTTTACTGTACTTAAAGTTACGTTCGCTTATTTGAAAATTGTGCAAATGCTCTAATCGCCACAAAGATGCATTACTTGAGCATCCTTCCTTTTTATTTAAAGGAACTACTTTTGATGGCTTAATTGAATATTCAAAAATAAACTGCGAATTCGTGTTTTTAGAAAGAAGTATTTTTACGTAAAAATCTTTTCTTTTTCTCAATACAATTTATAAGAAAATTCTCAAAACACAAATGATGTATATATTTTCTTCAAAAACGCTCAGCAAATATCGCAATTTATGGGCAAGGGGAATTCTTGAACATGATTTATTTCAAATTGATTATATAGATTTTTACTTTAGAAAAAACATTCGTAATAAAAAGAATTTTATACATTTTAATTGGAATCAGTCTCTAGCTGTACTAGAATTATCATGCTATTTCTCTAAATCAGTCAAATTCAATCGGACTATATTTAATTCTAATTTTTTTTTAATAATATTTTATAGCTTATGAGGCATTTCGAAGATTTGAATTTGTAAGTAAAAATTTTAATACACAAAACTTGGCCGAATTTGAATATTGTGAACTTTAGTTAGAACTAATTTCAGGATTTATTAAAATTATGATGCTCATGAAAAAAGATTTTTCTTTTCCGAAATTCTTTAAAAATTGACTTATAAACAACGATCGAATTCACTAATATATTTTGTTTTTTAATTTTTGAAAAAAAAAAAAAATATTTGAACTCTATTATCTTTCAAAAGAAAAAGTTAATGATTATTTATAATTGCAGCAACAGTTTAATTTAGTTCCCAATATAACTGGAACTACACGATTTTTTGTAACAGCTCGAGGTTACCGAATTTATATTTATATTTCGTAATAGAATTTCAGAATTTTATTAAAAAAATTATGTAAATTGAATTCGTTATCGTTTTCTATATAATTTTCTAACTATTGTAATAGTGTCTGCCCTTTACAGCTTCGTGTAGACCATGCATTCGATTGAACTAGTTCCTTGATAGCTTCTATTTTTAAGCTATTATTAAAGGTTCAAAAATAGTCTCTCTTTGTAACCTCACCACATTGTCACATACGTTACTTTGCGCTTCCAATTTCGTCAAAACCATTTTCGAACCACTAAATTCCGCTAACAAGAGATCTCTGGCACACAACAACTTTACAAATTGTGTCCAAATGCTCACCTGTCATGGCATACCAGCTGCCCACAGTCATCAGACGGCAATCCTCGTCCTGTGCTACCAAATAATCCAAAACAGTGCCATCATAGATAAAGGAATCCAAGTTGCCGTTCAGCACAGCGGCGACGCCATCAGCGACGCTAGTCTTGTTGTATCTACAGAGGATTGGGAACAAAAAAAAGAAAAGAAAACGACACAAATAATGCTTAGTCAAGTGTTGCCACAATTGGGGGTGAGGGTGTTTGCCATAACAGGTGACACCTACTGCCTCATGTAGTAGTGCATGTCCTTAAAGTACTTATGTATGGTGGAGTCGGTGTGACTGTAGGGTATGGTACCGAATTTAAAGGATGGCTTCTGTGAGTAGGGATGCACCAGGCGGCTATCGTTCAGTCCACTAAACTCATGAAACTCCTCTCTGCAAAAATATTGCAAGCATCAAACATGTTGCACAAAAAAACTTGGTTAAGTGCGCTTACCTGGTTATCATGAAAGCGGCCAGGTTGGCAGTGTAGATGGCCAAAAAGACGACGGCAAACAGAGCCCAGACGTTGGTCATGAAACGAGAGGTAAAGCCACGTGGAGAGTCCACGTGTACGGCAGCTTGAAAGAGCACCGCCCAGACCAGCCAATATGTGCGAAAGAGCGAAAAGCGATAGGGCGTGACATTTGTATTTTGCAGATAGAGCTTCATGTCATAGCCGCTGGGAGAGAGCCACTCGAAGAGAAAGATCATAAAGGTGGCCGCTTGTATGGCCACAATACCCACCTGATAAAGTGATAGCGCGCGCGCACGGCAATAGTACAAGTTGAGAAGAATTTGATTTTTATTTTGGAAAGGAAGAAAGTAAGCAAAGTAAAGCACATTCAGACTTACCGAACAGAGAGCAGTTAGCGTGATGCAGAGAGAGATGGGGGTATTTGGGTTGTTGGTGGGATGTATGATAATGGGACTGGTGGAGTGGTGGGTATGTTGTAACAGCGTATTTACTTACCAACATCCAGGAGGCCGTATCGAATGGCTCAAGAAAAGCCGTGGGCGATATAATGCCCGTACGTTTGGCCACAACAATGGCAATGCCAGTCTCCATAAAGGGTTCACTAAAATCAACGACTGCCTCGCGTTCAGTGTTGATCATAAGCGATGTGAGTACCATATCCGTCTTGCGGTTTACCAAATCGGCAATCAAACCATTCCATTTACCATTCTCAAGTGTACCCCATCTACCATCTTCAACCCTGACCAGCTCATAGGTGAAACCAAGTTCTTCGGCAAATTTCTCGAGTAGATCAATGCAAAAACCGCTGCAGCATTGATAGAAGGACTCATTGCGGTGTGCCTGGCCGACATCAATGTCGGCGGCCATTTCATGATCAGCGGCCACGCGACATAGCACACCGCGGTCCATGAGACACTTGCCACTGACTGGATCGGCGGGTGATAGATTGATATAGGGTGCCTCTTCGAGGAATGTGATCTTTAAATGGAATTTCTCGGGTACACCTTGAGGCGGTGCGTGCGAATTACCTGGCCACGCAATGTCGCGTATGTCCAGCTTTTGTGTCTCCCACGACTTCCAGACACCAATCTGAGCAAATGCGTAAGTTTGTACATAGCGTTTGGTGCATGGTTATTGGTGCAACAAAAGTTCAAAAAGTTCAAGAGAAAGAAGCACAAAAAAAAAACATAAGGATACATATATATATATATATAAGTTAGAGATTCTGTCTGCTAGAGATACTGTGTGTTAGAGATACTGTCTGCCTATGTGTGTGTTCACGTAATGTGTCTTATAGGGTGCCTGGGTAGTAGAGCATGCAAAAAGCTGTACACCTACCTCTTCCCAGACTAAATTCTTATTGTTCGCACTGGGACGCAGATTCATGATCTTCAGCTCGGCGGACTTCAAGTCACCATCGGCCGTAAACTCTATATTGGGTTTATTTAAGTCACCCTCAATGGAGACATTGCGCAAGTACTTAAAGAAACTAAATGTATAACAAAGCATTAAAGCAACCAACTGTTCGGCATTGTTGCATTGTTTATGGCTGCACTTACATTTCACCATTATCCCAACGGCCACGTCCTTCGTCCTCGCAGGATAGCATTTGTGTGGTCAGACGTCTGCCCTTGTTAGCCGGATCCGTTAGATAACCCTCAACACCGTAGCTATAAATCTTAATCGCATTGGATATCTCATTCATCAGCGCTGCACTGCTCGTATCAAAATGCACACCCAGCATGCCCACCGGAAACTGCGAATGTGCATCCTTTTTCTCTATAACCGACTGACTAACCACCCAGACATAGTTCTCGCCCGTTAGCTTCATCTCCTCGGCGGCGCGCAGTATGGTTATGGACTCGGTTTGTGTGGCATACAGCAGCATGACGCGCGCCTCGCTGTTGACCAACTCCATGAGATCGCTGGTGCGTGTTACCACAATGGAATTGAGTATGGTGAACTTGAAGTGCTCTTGCATTTCGGCCACACGCTCACGCACCGCCTGCACAAAATCATCATGTCCAGCGATTTGTGATGTTACCACCGAGAATTGATGCCACTTGTAGCGCTCCAATATGCTCAGCATGGCCGCACTCTGATGCTCTATGCTGGGCGCCAGCTGCAGCTGTAGCGTCGATTGTGAGGCGCGTCGCTCCAGCCCGGAATTGTCGGCATTCCATGATATAACCGGTATACCCAGATAACCAGCTAGCTGCAGGAAATATTGTGCCGATGCGGTGCTGTGTCCAAACTGCTCGTTATTCATCATATACAATATGGCCGAAACATTTACGCGCAGGAATTCCTTGCATAACGTGCTCAAAATGGCTGCAACAAGACAAAAAGGTAAAAGTTACAAAACGATTAGTGATGTGCGCGTGACAAATAAGCTTGGCAGCGAGCTATTCAGACATATTTAGTTATTATTTAAGCAAGCATTTAATAATTATAGCCAGTTTTGACTTATATGGCTTATTAAAACTTGTTGTAGCTGCAGCAGCTCACGTTTTGCTTAGCTTTGTTTCTGCCACATAAAACAATTCCTATGAATTTTATTGCTCTTCATAAAACTGATAAATGAAATTTTTACTGCCTTATATCTTTAGTTTATGTGTGGAGCATTTACTGGCAGCTTAAGCTTAAACTTGTCATAAAAGAGCTTGATTTTTATTTATGCTTTTATACAAATATCGGTTGAGCAGCTGTCACTTTTCATCATTTATCTTTCCATTTTTAGTTTAGTTTTACTATCCTCAAGGCGTTCGATACATTTTTCATGTTTATGCATAAAAATACATAAATCCTTTTTGATTTTTCTATTTATAGTTTTAGGCAAATGATTGATTGGCCATATAATCGTAAATGTTTGTTTATGACAAGATTGGAATTATTAGAAAGTTATGTTTAAGAGATAAAAATTCTAAATGTGGGGATTGGTTTTTTAAACTTACAAAATAGGTTTGAAATTAAACAAGAAATAGCAAAAAAATAAAGATAATAGCATTTTTGCATAAACAAATATAAGTTTTTGGCAATAAATTTATAGTCTTTGAAATTAAATCCGTGCTTTTGGCACAATAACAATTACTTTTAATATCGATTTCACATTTGAATTTATAGCTACAGCATAGGGGTTTGGGTATTAGAGGTATGATGCCCTTTCCAAAGCGACATTTAAGGCAAGAGTTCTACATAAAACTATAAAAATACTTTTTGATTTTTCTATTTAAAGTTTGTAGGAATTGATAAATAATATTAGACTGAGCCTGCCTGTGGTTTGGCTGTTGTCTAGTAGGTCAACTAGATAATCGCTTTTAAGTTTGAGTGGTTTCTCTTAACTCTTGGACACAAGGTACAACCAGTTTGTTGTCTACAGTCGGCTGTTTATATGAATTCAAAAATCGAACGCAAAGCTAAAGCCAATACTTATGGATCCACAACTTCTCCAGTTCTGTGGCATAGGTTGGTCTACAATCCAGACCATGGCGAACAAATGGTTTGCAGTGAAGTGAAATATTGGAAAGAGAGCCTATCAAACCACAGGTTGTTTTCAAGGCAAAACATCTTGGTAGTGTACATTTTAAATCTCTCGTAGCATATCTTTCGGGGCAATACACTATATGATACCACCAACAGTAAATGTGACAATCGGATTTCTCGGTATATGAATGCCTGTTGGATTTATCGGATTTATTATTTATACAGAACATACAATAGAAGGTTATTTGTTATAAATTCATTGGATATGGCCTTTTCATTCTGTGCGGTAGAAAGTAAAGAAGTCATGACTTTTGGCAAAATTTTTATGAAAAGCTCGTATGCCTTAGCTTTATATTGTTGAGATGCGTGTGTCTCGGGAAATACATTCTTTTTACATTTTAGAATGTGTACACTCGCTCTTTCTTGCTTAGCAAACGCTATGAGCGTATATTTCGATCCCTCTATTTTTTTTATAATCCCTGAGTTTTTACTTCCTTCGTAAACTCTTAAATTTTATAGTATTCTATTTCCTTATAGTCAAGAACATTTTGAAATACATTTTTCGATACAAGAAAAAAGAAAGGATAATCTAAAAAATGTATATTAATCTCAAATGCAAAATCTTGGTATCCTGAAATCAAGCGGGCAATAATTTCATGTGAACTGCTGGAAAAATAAGACACATTGAAGTAAAATTTCAATAGAAAGTATTACTCTAAAATGATTTTTATGCATAGAACAAACCATAGTCATAAATTACAAATATTTAGTTAAGAAACCTATGTAGAAATGGCAACAATTCGAAATGGCTTCCCTGTGAATTACAGGTATACTTTGCTGCGCTGTTATTAGAAATGCGATATTTTTGTTAAATATTTATATCTAAATAGTTTTTTTTGTTTATATAAAATGCTTTCTCTAGAGCTTCCTGTGTTGTTATTATATTCGCGTAATTATATTGCAGTGAATTTTCTAATGTTTTCATTATCTTGAATTTTTCATATGAAATGAACACATTTTCCGCTTTCGTAGTTTTTGGCGAAGTCTTTTTTGAGATGAATCTCTTGGGTTTCAACAAAAATTATCGGAAAGAAGTCAATATAGTGCTCTCTCTTGTGTGATCTGTTGAGTTTGCTGTATATACAAAAGTTATACGAAGCTAAATAAGATGAATGAGTAGATTTCCTGACGATGTTTGCCGAGTTCCCAAGACCTTACAAAGAACTCGTGTCGTAAATTTATGAATATCTTGAACTAGCATTTCGCGCAGCTACTATGAACGCCTCGATAGCGTACTCGCCTCTAAACCGAAAGATCGGTGGTTTGATTTCACCCATCAGCACAGGTGCATTTGCCTAGCAGTGGTATGGCTAGCAAATAGACGCTATTTACCTAGGAAAAACAACCTATGTTCCGGCTTTGGAGCAATGACCACAATCAAGCGGAATAATAATAATGACTAACGCCACCAGGTTCGCAAACTTATTTGGTTGAAGTTAAAATTTACTTTTTCACTCTGCACAAAATAGTAGCTCCCATCTCAAATTGAGCAAATCTTAAACTACTAAATTCTCCCTTCCTTCGTGTTCCTTCATATAACCCCCACTATGGCGCCCTTAACACGACTACATTTTACAACTAACAAACACCGGCTCCAGCCGCATTTAAAATTTCCAGCACGTTTTCAAGCACTTCAACGATTAGTTTTAACCCACTCACGCACACATACACACACACACACACACACACACTTACACGCTCACGCACCCATCGCTACTTAGATAATACATTAGTATTAGTGAAATTGCCCAACCCCTGGGGCAGTTAATCAAAGGCAATGTCTGCCAAATTGGCCCATATTTGCATTGGCCAACGCAGGCGTACGTGCAACCATGTAAAGGCAAACTCAAATACCATGCCACACCCAGGACCCACCTCAGCCAGCATTGCTACAACAGCATTTGCAACAAACTACCGATCCTCCCCACCGCATGCTCACACTGTGTTGCTCTTAACGCCTTTCCCGCGGCATGCGTGCCAATTGAACCTAATTTAAGCGCAGTTTGAGCTTGGCAATGGCACCAACCAGCATTAGTGTGACCAGAGGCCAGCAGGCACACACACACACACACAGATAATACTAAAAAAAAAAATAATACAGCTGAAAAAAAGTGTGCCCAAGTGTGCGTGTGAGTGTGTGCGTGTTTTGTATACAGATGTGTGCCAATTAATTACAGATTAGCCATGGGCCCCAACCGCGCCTAAACACATAGCAATGTATAAAAAGGTATAGTCTGTAGTAGTCGCTATGGATAGGTATCCGAAGTAGCAGGCGGAGTAGGAGGAGTATACAGTCAGTTTTTTTGGGTGGGTTTTGTGGTGTGCCGTCGCGTCATTTTGCTTTATTAGGTTATCAAGTGTCGCTGTGGGGGATTGGTTGCCGGGTTGCTGAGGTGTTGAGTAGCTTAGCACCCAACGCAACTCAATTTGTGGCTCTATGCGGTTGCTTTGCCATCCGCATTAAAATAGGTTTCGGTTGTGGGAATGGAATTGGGTCTACCCCGCCTGGTTGCCACTGTGGCGCGGTTACTTACTGCCACACTAACATAGCTCTTTGTTACGTGCTCTTGACATCGAGTACTAACATTAAAAAAAAAAACAAGTGAAATAAAACCGGAAAATGTAGCGTCTCTGTTTACAAGCAAGTAATTGACCCAGTTGAATTTGTGGTCCAATGCTAAGTTTACAAAATTTGCATGTGAATTGGTGGCTGTTTGCTGAGCTCTACTGTGGTGCAGACTCTTTGTAGCTTGTTGAAGTGAGAGATACTTGCAAAATGAAATCAGTCACTCTTGTCAAATGGTTGGGCGTGAGATAAGCTGCGCATTGGATAACCGGCAAAGCGAAAGAGGTTGGCAACTCTCAAATAAATGTGGTGAGCTGGTATTAACTTTAAGATGTCTCTTAAGTTATAGCTTATCTAAGTTAAGCTTTGGAAATGGCAAAAATTAAACTATCATAGTGACATATGTATGGTAAAAATACAAAATGGCGTGTTTGTCCAGTAGATGGTGAAGTTTGCTGCATTGATTGGTTTAGTTTGCTCTGAGAAATGTACTGATATGCATTGATCTTAGGAATTTCGAGTCTGGAGATGCGTCAAGTCTTCCAAATTGTTGTATCTACTTCTTAGCGCGAAATTTGCTTCAGCGCAAGTTCTAGTTCAAAGCGTGTACCAACCATTTCTGCAAGAACAGTCTTCTGTAAGGATTTATCATCATACTGTTGCATCGTTGATAACTATAACTCTTGTTGCTCTTCGTTTAAATTGATTTCAGCACAGCAGTACAATAGAGCATAGCGTGATCCAAGACTATATTGAATAGTCCGTGAACAATATTCGGGTATCAAAGGTTTCTGGTAGAACGCTGCTCTGTCTTTTGTGACGATAGTTTGCTGTCTCACTGGTGCATCGTTGCGTAGATAACTATAACTCTTCTGCCACTTCGAATAGTTGGATTTCAGAAAGGTAGTTCAATCAAGCATAGCGTGATCCAAAACTGTCTTCAAGAGTGTTGCATCTACGAAGAGTATTCAGGTACCAAACGTTTCAGGAAGAACATTGTTCTGTCTTCTGTGATACTTTGTCGTCCTACTAAATTCTCTTCATTAAATTCGATTCCAGAATGACAGCAAAGCGTGTTCCAAAAATGCCTTCAAGAGTATACATTCTATAAATAGTTCTGGGGTATTAACCATTTCTGCAAGTACAGTCTTGTGTCATCTGTAATAGTTTATCGTCCCACTTCAGTGCCGTTGCGCTGATAACTACAATTCTTTTATCTCTTCATAAATTTCGACTTGAGAAAGGCACTCCAATAGAGCATAACATGACCCAAAACTATTCTCAATAGTATTGTATCTTCAAATAGTACTCAGGTACCAAGCATTTTGGATAGAATAGTGATCTGTCTTCTGTGCTAGTTCATTGTCCACACTACTGCATCGTTGCATTGATAACTATGATTCTTCTGTTCTTTTATTTTCGTTTCAGAAAGACAATTTAATAAAACATAGCGTGATCAAAAAATATTCTTTAAAGTTTTGCAGCTATGACGGGTACTCCGGTACTTAATATTTCTGGAAGAAAAATGATTTGGCTTCTGTAATAGTTAGTTTGTTGTACCACTGTTGCATCGTGGATAACTATAATACTCTTCACTTAATTTGATTTCAAAAGACTGTCCGAACCAGCAAAGTGTTATGCAAACTATCTTCAATAGTATTGCGCCTAAAAAATAGTCTTTGGAGACCCACAAGCAAAAGTATTTGCAGTTGCTAAAGTTTCTATTATATGCCTCTTTCTCAGTTAAAATAAATTAAGTTTCCTTAACTATTCCATCATCGCTACAATGCGAGGTATGGGTATATCTCTATTAATAACTGCTCGAAGAGAATATAGACCTTCGGCTTATAGTCAAATCCGAAAGACGGTATCTTTAAATAATATGCATTTCCTTAAGCAAATAAGGAATAATATGAGAGTTTTTTTCTGGCATTTGGTTTTAAAGTCGACCACTCCGAAACCGATAACCACGGTAAAATCACGGTCGCTGTGAGGAATTCTTAATTTTCATCTAGTCGTCCGTCTATGATACTTTATTCTTCGTGAGGTATTATTAGAGTGGGAAAGATCTGCATTGAATCGATAACAATGCCATGAATCGGATTTCAGAACTGTCTGCTGTGCTGTCGTACTATGATAGTTTTCTCTTTTCGTGAAATATTATCACAGTGACAAAGATATCTATCGAATCGATAACCATACCATCGATGGGTTTGAATCTTCAGATAGGAACTCAGCACTGTTCGCTGTGGCACTTTCTGAATTTTCATCTAGTCATTCGTCAATGATAATTTTATTTTTCGGTTTGATATTATCATAGTGGAATAGCTCTGTATTGAATCCATAACAATACCATGGGTTAATGTGTTTGTGTCTTTAAATAGGATCTCAGAACTGTCCGCTGTGGGAATTTCTGAATTTATATCTAGTCGTTCTATGATAGTTTTCATTTTTCGTGAAATTTTATCACAGTGGGATAGCTCTGCATTGAAACGATAATGAAACCATTGAATAGGATCACAGTACCGTCTGCTTTGAAGATTTCTCAAATTACACCTATTCGTTCGTCAATGATACTTTTTGTTTTTAATTAAAAATTCTCACAATGGGAGAGATCTGTTTTGAAACGACAAATATTTCATTTATGAGTTTGTGTCTATAAATTGTTTTGGCTTTCTCAACAATTCTGCTCCATTCGTCAAAAACCGCCCCGGGTTGTAGAGCTGAATGATGATGATGATGATCCAGTGCAGCGGATTTGCCTTAAATATGGCACATCCAGCTGTGCCTCCCATCTCCTAAATACCTGGATCTAAGCGAGCAATTTGTTAAAAAAAAATAAAAGTCTTAAATGCAACAAAGCTTCTTCAAGTATGCGTCTATGAATTATTCTACACTTAAAGTCAAAATCACTTCGAGTATATTTTCCAGGTGCTAGTTCTGCCTCAAAAGTCGATTTTCCCGGTTTAATTAGTAGACAAAGTCAAATGACGCGCTTAGTTGAGTTGGAAATAGACTTATTCTGCTGCTTTGTATTTACTCAGCGAGGGTAAAATAAATAAAGGATTAAATTCTCACATTTTGCAAGCCACTTTACTCTCACCTAAATCATTGCAATGACGTCACAAAAACGAAAGTTATTTTTACCCGCAAACAAAAGGCATACAAGTCGTATTATGTTCCAAATCGTTTTAATAAATTACCACCAAGCGAGCCTCCCCCAAAACGCAAAGAGAGAGAATTATAATTTTTTTTTTTCGAATGCATCATATTGCAAAAGTGCTTCATAATGTTCCATATAAGCCATATTAGAGTTTTGTCATCGTTTTATTGCTAAAAATAGATTATTTTCAAAATAAACTTTTATTTTGTTCCATTCACAAAATTGCAATTTGGCTATCACATGGCAAGCTGCCAAAACACATACCAATACACATAAAGTGTGTGTACTGTTGGCCAACCTAATTACCGGCATCGTCAGCGTCATCATCATCATCATCCTGGTCATTATTGGCATTTTTGGAAATGGGCGCGGTGTATGGTTAAGTAGCAGCCGCCATCGATATAGACGGGCAATGTAATCGATTAGAAATGTTTTGCTCGCGCTCATTTTGTAATCAAGATGAGTTTTGGGTACATAGTACTTGGTAAGGAGGAAGTATCCGAGCGGAAATGCCAATGCATAGAGAGTGAGTGGCAGGGGCTTAGATGGTTGGCTTGTTTCGTACGGGGGGGTGGTGTTAGTCTGTTTAAGTTAAGGCGAATATTGTGTAAGATGTAGACAAGTCTGCTGCTATAGTTGGTTTGACTGAAATAAGTATTTAAGGTGGTTGAGTTATTTTGGGAATACTTAAGTTCTATATGGAAATGTGAATGCAGGCGATTGGGGATATTAATCTGTATATGGGATATTATCATATAGAAAGTAAAAATTTTATTTAATAGATTTAGCGGAATCCCTGTGCCATAATTGCTTCATTTCTAACTAAAAGCTTTAAAGCTGTTGATAAGCCAGACACATAAAGGGTGATTTTTTAGAAATTTCGTTATTGGCAACACTGTTTTTGTGGTTTACGTGTTTTGTGTTACTCCCAGACACGTTAAATTTGAACTTGTAATAAGGCAATACAATACACAATACTTTTATTCTTCCATTGTGAATAGGCAAAATAACCGCATTTGAAAGCATTCCAAAAAAATCACTGTAGCATAATAGAGCCGTATTTTTTCAAAAAAGGCGATGCTCGAAACGAAATGTCGAGCGCTACCATATTATGCTGACAGCATTTTTGTTGCCTTATCAATCGTATATTTTTCAGAGCAATCGATGAATTTTTTTTGTAAAAGAAGCAACACTTTTTCAATAGATGCGAATTCGGCTCAAAAACTGATATTTTTAATGAACAATGACTTTATGATGCAGATACTTACAAATGTTGTAATGCAACAATGCGGATGATTATCTGCGATTATTGTATATAGTTTTCAATCGATTAATATCGATCACTTACGCCTAGAAGCAGGTATTGGTAAACGGCGGCAGCAAAATTCTGCACCATTAAAATATTTCATATATATAATTTATATTTGCATCAAATTTGCAAGCTCTTAAAAAATAACCTTTTAAGTTTAACTGCTGGCGGCGAAACAAAAAATCGCTATCGAATAAATTTGTTTGGTTTGCTTAGTGCGCAACGTTTGCCGCCCTGCAAGCCAATATTGAAGAATTTATTTTTAAGATAACGGCTGATTCTTTAAACATTAAAAATAATAATAATGAATATCGTTTGATACAAACAAACATTTCCTACATTTACGGAAGTTTGTGATTTTAATCAAATTAGCAAGCATTTAAAAAATCACCCTTTATATAGATGTTGACGGCAAAAAATGCATTGCTCAAAGCACTAAAAATCGCCAATCGCTGTCTATTTTAACTTTTATGGGCTTACAAGTATGTAGTCACAAGGCCGCATTCCTAGTCAATAGTTGAAGAATCTATTCTCAAGATACCGGCCAACACTATAAGGAAAGTATGCGGCAACTGTACTCAATTTGCACAGCCGCGGCCAAGACTGCGGAAGAGATCATTCAGCATTAAGTAACAATGATCATATGCAGCGTTTAATACAAATAAATAGTTCGTGTATTTTGCGTAAGTTAAAGTTTCTTCTTAAGCAAAGTAAGTTGCTAAAAAATCACCCTTTAAGTTTAGATGCTCACACAAAAATTCAATGCTTACAACACACAAATTCGCTAAGGAAGCTCGTTGGGTTCTAGTTATAGTTTACAGTTCTTTCCTAAGCAAATTTTGCAAGCGCTTTAAAAATCACCCTTTAAATTTAGATGTTCGCCACAAAAAATTCACAAAGTCGTTAACGACTAAATTTCTTTGGTTTTTTTTGTAAATTTTTGTTTCCCACAGCTCAGTTGTTTATTTAAATATTTATCAGCGTACAATGTGCTGGAAAAGTTTTCTTCGGTATATTAATTATTGTCGAAATTTCTTAAGAGTTTTAAAGCCAAAAAATTTCAAAACGTAGTTAGATTGTGTCAGAAGCACTGAGCACAAAGAGAAAAAAAAACTGCGCTACACAAAAGTTATATTCGCGGAACTGATTTTTCCAAATTACAATTTCTCGCCTAAGGAATTCAATACCGAAACATACAAAAAAAAAAAAAAATAGCCATTTCCAAGGAAATACGCAAGGAATTTAATAGAAGCTCGCGGCTGTGTGTGTGTTCCCCCACCAAACTACGTCACTGGCAAGTAGTAGTTGTAGTTGTTGCTTTTATTTAAGTTGTTGTTTTTATTTTAGTTGCTGGGGGGGGGTGTTGTTGTTGGGGGAATGCTGTCAGCTGCCATGTAATTTTCATTGCGTGCCAAGATAAATGTTTTATATATAGAAACAGCCAGCGGGCTGGTTAGCTGCTTGCCGCAGTTAGTTTTATTTTGAATTTGCAAACAATGACCAGCAATAATTTACAAAGTTTTGCATAATTTTTTTTTTTACTTTAATTTTTTTTTTTTTGGTTCCTGGGGGTTCCTGACATGTCAAAAGTTTAAAAAGCCTGGGAGCGCACTTGAGCAAACACAAAACTTGAGCAAAATGTGAGTGACAAAACAGACATGTTGAAGTTTGTGAATATATATATATATATATATGTATGTTTTGGGGGGCGGCGGCAAAAAGGCGTAGCAGCATTGTAGTTAGCGGGTTTGGGCAAGGACAAGGCCAATGCCATAGTCATAGCCACAGTCATAGTCATAGTCATAGCCAGCGCGTCAAAGCCAATGTTGGCAATGGCAACGCGCCTGTCAATGCTGAAATCTCATCAAAAAGTTTAATTAACTTTTTCATCACTTTACTTCTGCTGTTTGCATTTCGCATTTGCCGTCGTCCCAGCTCTCTACGCCCGCTAACCATGCTGCCACCCCTCCATCAACAGTGACCCCTTCAGGCGCATAACTAACGCCCATGGCGGTGCTGCTCTGTTTGTGTTGCTAATTTTTCCAACAGTTTTGCAGCAGGAGCAGCGGTCGCACGCTTGCTTTGCATTCAATTACCATTACCATGTCTGTCAAGCCCAATGTTGTCTTAGATGGCCTATCTATATATCTAGATTTATTGAGATGTATATATCTGGCTGGCTGGCCGGCCGGCTGGCTGGCTGGCTTGGTGCTGGAGCACACAATGATGGATAGACCATCAAAGCAACATTTTGTTCACATTTAATCAACAATAGAAAATCACTTAATAAAATTATGCCCCGAATTGGTAGCTCTCTCTCCAGTCTACGGCGACCTTCTGAATTTGACGTAATTTATTGGGGGAACCCGTAGACCATTAAAATTTACACTTAAACAAAATGAAATTTACAGCTGCATTTTAATTGCCGGACATCAAAATGTTTGATTTTTTAACACCGACAACATTTCGTCATTCCCTCAGTCAATCCCTGAGTGTGTCCCTCACTCATGCCGTCATTCCGTCATTCCGTCATTCCGTCGTTCCCTTATTCCTGCTCTCATTCTCATCCATTAAAAACTTTAATTATATGCATTAAGAATTTGTAATTGCATTTGTAATGGCTTTTGGTGGGGGTAGTGTGGTATTTCAAGCGATTTTTCTTTCTCTCTGTCACACTCTCGCCGCTCTCTACTCTCTCTCTCCGCTCTCTCAGTCTCTTACCAATTACTCTTTGTTGTGGTTTATGCTGTAATTGTTGTTGTTTTTGTTTTTGGTCTCTTGATTTCCCGAGTAGAGCTTAAGTACTTGCTAACGATAAGATAAGCATTAAGGTTGACAATTTGCCGGAACATAAATCTCTACAATTTGAAATAAAGCTGAGCGCATTTGCAAACGCATAAAATCGTTCAGTATGAGAATGTTAAGTACTTTGACGTAATACTTGAATTTTCGTTACTCTCTCGTACCAAATGCATGTTTATAGTTTTAGCTTAATTATTTGTTCCTTAATTAATTATTGCTTTGTGCATTAGGTTGCTGCGAAGGTGAAAACTTTGAGTGTGGTTTGGAATAGGCGGCAATTCGGCGGCGGTAAGTTTTTTGCAAAAGAAATTAGCAAGAAATTGATATACGTAATTGCTGAAGAACTCACTGGAGACTTAGTAGTTAATGAACACTTGAAACATAACTACCTCAATTAAATACAGCTTCAGTTCACGAGCGACATCAGCCAGCTGTAACTTAGCTAAGTAATAGTTCAAGCGCGTGAAAACATTTCAGCTCGCGAGCGACATCAGCCAGCTGTAACTTAGCTAAGTAACAGTTCAAGCGCGTGAAAACATTTCAGCTATCGAGCGACATCAGCCAGCTGTAACTTAGCTAAGTAACAGTTCAAGCGCGTGAAAACATTTCGCTGCGCGTGAACACGAAGTATAGTAATCCGTAATGATGATTGTATTATATTTACGTGGAGGATCCCAACCAGTTCGTGAGCTCAAACACGCAAAGGTGCAATTAGTCTTTGTTTACGACCGCACAAATCGGTATAGTGATACTGATAGCAGCGCAGAACGTCATGGAATTGGTCATCAAATGACTACAACTGTACGTGCATGGGTTTAAAATTTAAAGAAACTTAGGCGAAGCTCCGATTATAGCATCGGTCACATACTGAAAAATGATCTCAAGTTGAAGCCTTACAAGGTTCAAAGGCGCTTGACTTCACACCGAAGCAGCAACAAAGTCAGACTTAAGACGGCGAGAAAGTGAAAAACATAAGTGTTTCTCGTAAACTCTCAAAATAATGGGTTTTGGTCACGAGAAGGCAGCACCCGCCACAGATAAAGGAGCCATTGTGACCACAATTCGGCACTCTCTAATCGCAGAAGGCAGCAGCCGCCACAGATGGTTTGGCCTTCTGTAACCACAGCTCGGCGTACTTCAATTGTTTTCATCGCGCCTGCAGTCGAGGAACATGTGTAATATTATCAGGAAAGTAATCTGGAGCTTGCTTTGAAGTCCTGAGCAGACAAATATATCGTTGGCAGACCACGCTTGTTCCAATAGGACTCGTCACCGTCTGATAAAGTTTGAGTAAACCAATGGCTGAACAACAACGTTCCGAACTTTAAATTTCCATCCCTTGGCACTCGATTTCACCAGATACAATGGATTAGTCTCTTTTTGCGTCATTTTGGAGAACAAGATCCAAACTAAAAGATACATGAGCCTTGGAGGCGCTACCAGCAGATCAAACATTAAAAGAACATTTTGGAAACCGAATTTATGATCTTACTTATTGGTTTTCTTTGGTGTAACTCTAAAACTCTAAAGAAAATTAAATATCTCCTATATGGGCTCACAATCTTTGATTTTAAGATATTGTAAATTGGCAAAGCTACAATTTCAAAATAAATTAAAATTTTTTAGTTCTGTGCACAAATATTGTTCAGCTTAACGTTTTAATGCATAAATATAGTTTGTTTATTATATAAACAATAGATGTTGGGCATAAAAATATAACTCTAAAGGTTTTAGTCATACAGTTAAAAAATTGCCAATAGCGAGGTTATCTCCGTCATTCTTACATTTTTTATTTAAAACGAATTGGTTATTGAAATACAGTTTATTTCCGAGAATTTTACCGAACTTCTTCCTATTTTAACAGACAGCAACTCGTAATTGTCGACCCCTAGCACTACCATTCGGGTAATCCAATTTTGCTTTGGACGATCCTTTTTTGCTCTTATAACGTTTACAATTTTCTTTCTAACGAATTGTATATCTAAGCCATTTCTTTCTTTATCTTAACTCATCTTGATTTGAAAAATCAAGCAACTTTGACCAATTATGCGATATGTATGCCGCACGCGACTTTTTAGCCACTTTTGTTAGGAAATCTTTAAACTTTTTTGTTATATATTATAAATCAATTTATATTATAAATCAAAGTATCCTATGAGGTCAACTGTAATTTGATGTAATTCTTAAAATAAATTATAAGATTATAAATCGGCTCAAAAAAAGACATAATTTCAGTATTATTAAGTGTCAGCCGTTGTAAAGTTTAAGCCTATATACGTGTTGGATATGTAAATATGGGTTTTAGTCAATGAAATCTTTACTTAATCAAGTTCTGCTCAGTTTATTTTTTAAACTGTTTTTTGGAAATATGGCTGATATCGATGAATTAATGCAAGAAGTTCCTATTGATGATGACAACTTAATTAAGATTATGGCAATCAATGAGAATAAGTATATCGATGACAATGAAGACGTAGACGAGGATGAAGGTCAGGTTTTAATGGCTAATTTAATTCGTGTGGGCTTGAAAAAGTTTCGAACAACATTTTCCATCCGATTCCAAAGTAATCTTAAAACTTATGTTGCTGAATATTAATAGTTATATAAATAACTAGAGAAATTGGAAAACTGACTTTTTTATGAAACAATTTATAACAAAAGAAACTATAGAGTGTGATAATAATGAAGATAAGTTTGCTTTTGCAAACCCGACAGATGTATTACACTTATCTTCCGTTGAGAGTGCTATATTGAATGCGATACAGATCTACCGATCAATAGATCTACTTTTATTTACTTTTTTTTTAGGTTTTTATTTAATTTTGTATCTGAATTGATTTTAAATTGTAAACTAAATTTGTTTTCTTGTTATCTAATGAAGTTTCAATTAGCTTTTTTACACGGTTTTCTAAGGAAGTATATGAATTCTTTCCCTATATTGTACAATTTCCCCATAAAAAATGTATTTTTTTACGCGTTTTTTCCTACCGTGTAAAAAAATTGTATACTCTATTTGATTTAAGGATCTGAAAATGTTAATGCCAACGAGCTGCAAATAACGAATCCAACTGCACATTAATGCAAAATCTAAAATACTTTCCACGAGCTACATAAAAAAGCACCCTCTAAGGACAAGCTTTTGCGCGCTTAGCTGCGTATGAGCTTGTGTTACATTACATGATGCCCATTTTGGGTAAAAGTATTTCGCATATTATGCCAAATATGTCTTATAGTCATGCTAATCATGGCCATGACTATATAATTCCACAGTTATGTACTATATATATGCGTCACATTTGAGGTCCCAGCCCTTTGGGTACAAATTGTGGTACTCATCGTTTTGCATTGCCCAAGTGCAAATCAAAGTTAAATGTAGTTCAAAATTTGCTTTGTCATTAACAATGTTGTGCGTGTGTGTGTGTGTGTGTTAGCCCCTTGCTGCCAATTCAAATTAAAAAGTTTGGCTGACTGTCAAATCGTTTCACACGGCGTATACATAATCACATTTGCCTATATAGTCTTCCTCTCTATCTCCCTCTCGCGTGTGCGCGCTGTCTCCTGGCTGTTTCCTGCTGCCTCTCTGTCTCGCATTGCAGATTAACCAACGCCCAAAAATGCGTAACTCATAATGTTTCACGCAACGTCGCGTCGCATCGAGGCACACACACACGCACACACACTCGCGTACATAGACGCAACATCGAACCCAAAAACCCCAAACCCAAAACCCGAAATTCAGACCTTATCCTTGCAGGCACTCTGCGCTCCCCTTATGCAGACAGACAGCAGCTACCGCTGCCAATTCATCAACGTTGCCACCACAACGCACCACAGCCCCGCCTGTGGTCATGGGCGCCATGCGTATTTGCAAGCTCACTTTAAAGGACAATCCCCTCTCAGGACGCCGCTTATAAATATGCCAACCTTCGCCTGCCACACCGCCACTCCCATGCACCCCCCTGCTGCCCCATGAGCGTTTGATGTGCTAAAAGTCAACGGCATGAAAAACAAAAAAAAATTGCAAAATAGAAAATAAAGGACGAGAAAAAAATTGGACAAAATGCTTGGCAAGTCAAAGTGAAACTGAAAGTGAAAAGTGTAAAGCAGCAGCTACAACAACAACAAGGATCAGGACATAAGGCTGCCGGTTTTTTGGTGGGGCTTGGGAAATCATACGTACAAGCAGCAACTGAAGTAGTAGCAAAACGTAGTAGAAAATTGTGTTGATTGCAAGGAAGTAAACCAGAAAGTACACTGAGAGAAATGCATAAACGATTTGGAGTATTTTTGTAAACGAGAGAGAATAGTGGAGTTGAAGATTTCCGAGAAGAAATTCGGGCGGGGCTATCTTAACCATCAATTATAAACCAATATGTTGTTTTTAAGGATTTGGGAAAGCTTTTTATGAAGATGGGACTCAAATTTTCGAAATTAGAACCGCGAGTCTGTGTATGGAGAGTCTCTTCTTTGAAAAAGATAGTATCGCGATTGGTTTCAATGCTTTAAGAATGGTGATATTGCTGTCAAAGACTGATATGCAGCTGGAAATAAGTTTCGAAGTTGCAGAATTGGAAACATAACTTGACAAAGACGCATTCCAAACGCTAGAGGATTTGTCAATTTGAGCGTAAGTGACACAGCAAGCCATGTCAAAATACCTCCAAGTTATGAAAACTAGGAAGAAAGACGGCCACAATTCGAATTAAGATATGACAAAGTCATTCACCAGCATGAGAATACTCGAGCCGACATTGCAATAGAGGTTAAAAATTACTAGGGTTGATACTAGGATTACCTCGAAAGATGAGTAGTTTTTCTGCGGGATCGCTGCTGCAATAAAAGAAATATGCGAAAAATCTGAACCTTTGTATTATTATGAAACTAATGAAAGAGATGACGGCAACAAAGTACATACTAGTTTTTCTTTAGAAGCTAAATATTGTCGGAAATGTATAGATTTTTAGCAAGTTAGTAATTAAAATTAAAGCTTTCTAGAGATTGATGTCTGTCTAAATACTTAAAGAATTAGTCATAGAATACCAGACTATATCCGCAAAGCTTTGATTTCCACGCTATAACCCAAACCAAGAGGCATGTGGTGCTATAAAGTATGATAATCCTTGCCCTTTTTGCAAATATTTCCCGGCTTAAAATCATGCTGAAGTATACTTTTGATGCTCTTAGCAAATTTGTGATCGTAAAAGATAATATATCTCGTTGCTGTCTGACAATTCTTGAATATGCATTTAGATGAAGAAAAAGGTTGAAAAGAGCTGAGTCAAAAAAATGTGCACTTTGGAACAATAGATCATTAATAATAAGAAGTATTAAAATAATAGGAAACTGTAATAGATTGTTGTGTCTTCCGACTACGTTGCCGCTCAAAAGAAACATCTGCACTTATTACTTTTGTAGAATAGAATTTGTAAAAGTCATTGTGCTATCGTTGAAATTACTAAAATGATGCGCCTTCTCCATTACAACTTCTGCTGAAGCTTCTGTTTTGCATATAATTCACTAAATGCTATTGATATACTGTTCCGTTTCTAAGACGATGAATCTCTACTCGCCGAAAAATCAATCCTAGCTACCTAAGTGACTAAGATTGCTTACCAGCGTTGACTTTCGGAATAGCGCTTCTCAAGCCTTTTCATCTTACTTTGCATAGAATGCGCACAAGTTCGAGATCTACAGCAGAAATTTCGATTCATTGTGTTGTAAAGTAAAAAAGCTAAATGTTTAAGACAGTATTTGCTGTTTTTTCAAATTTAAGTTGAGTACCTCATTGGTTAGTTTTGGATAGTTAAGCAGAAAGCAAAAATTATAAAACTTAAAAATAATACGTATACGCAATGTTGCACACTTGGAAAAAGTCGACTTGATCAGATCAATCGTATATAAAAATCACTTCATTTATGTAATATATTTTAATCCTAGGATCCCTAAAAAATATGTGTTGGTTTTACTTAAAAAAATCCACCAAAATGTAAGTTTTACAAAATTAAGCATACGCAATGTGAGCTATAAGAAACTGGTATCAAATCCCAAAGGACTTTGGCTACTTCATGCATTCATCATTTTATACCACAAAAGAAATAATGTTTATTTTTTTAACAAAAATTTAATGAAAAATTCTTTAAAAAATCAAGTATACTTAAGGCTTGAGGTGGCGGCAATCAGCAGGAAATAGTGGGGAGATAATAAATATTAAAGGTAAAGTATGGCAGATACTAACGAAGCTCTCATAGTCGCAATTGTATTTGAAGACATTTTGAGGATTTGGAGCAATGAAACGTCTTCTGCAAGCGCTCGAATAGTAGCTTTTCCTTATACTGGGTGTATACGATATAAGGACTGAAAAATATACTCCCCTTGACTGTGATAATTGTGCCAAAGGCGGGGCATGGAGATAACTCTATTAGTTGCTATTCGAAGAGAACAGGTAGACACATTTTTGACCCAAATACGAACAGCAGTGACTAATTAATGGAGATTTTCTTGCGTCGTCAAACCGAATCACTGATCTTTCAGTGAAGAAGCCAGTGTGCTACTAGGCGGCCTGCAGCACCCATATTTCTTCCCCAATGCTAGCTGCTATGACTGACATCACTTGGGGGGAATATTCATCATCTTTTTTGCTGGCAAGCCAGAATGTAATTCTGCGCTTATACTATTATCAATGTGTAGAGAGCTGTACTCTTGTGGAGTTCACAGAAGCTTGGAATTACACTTTGTATTGTGATCTGGCAAAGACTGATGTAGTAAGCGTATAAATTGTGCCATTTTCGAGCTTCCTACTCTCATACAACTGCGTTCCGTTCGAGTTCATCTTTAGTGCAACATAAGAAATTTAAGAGATAGCATTACTCCGGAACCCATGGTCTCTATTGAAGCTATTTCCAATTACATTGTTGCACCACGACCATCCTAATCTCGTACAACTATGTTCTGCTCTAGTTCAACTCTTTGAACCCATTCCGGGTCAACTGGCTTTTCAACTTTTCGTTGTCAGTCTTGCTGTTCTGCCACCATCTTTTCTCCAAGTGTACACTTGCTGCATTGTGGCATGATGTGCGGCAGCGGCGGCTTCATCATATTTGCCGTCAGCTTTCTGCTGCTGCTGCTTTCAGCATGCCTCATCTACCCTACACCAAGTCCCGCGTCTTTATGGTACGCACAAAAATTTCCAAATTGAATTTTGACACTGTGCTGCTGCTGCTTCAATTTGACTGCTATGTGGCATCAGCTGTTGTTGCTGCCACAGCCATTGCCACTTGCTGCTTATTTATTTTTGTTGCTGTTGTTGTTGTTGTTGCCGTGTCAGACATCGTCGTCGCCTTGGCTGCCATAACTGGCAACTTCTGTTGCCAGCAAGCGATAGCGTTTAGCATTTAGAATTTGTTGCATTGAGTGATAACAAGCCAACAGCCCGCATCTTTGCCGCATTTCTGCTGCCGCTGCTGCCGCTACCGCTGCCGCTTTGTGCCTTTGTGGCACTTTAGAGGCAGGCACGGTGGGCAAAAAAGCACATTGCAACATGTGAGAGGCAAGCAAAGTTGCTCGGCAAGTCTGTCAACTTATTATAACATCCATTAATTTCATTTAAGCATCATTCAATTGCCTTCATTTTTATCGCAAGTTATCACCAAGTTGGCAACAATGTACTGGCATGGCCGCAGGCACGAGGTGAAGGCGTCCTTGGGAAGTTCCATAGAGCGGCACATAAGCATGCCGGCGGTAAAGTTTCAAAGTGCTGGGCTCTTTTAAGCGGCGGGCCGGGACTTGTGGCAGCTTTGGCCAGCTGTGCACAGTCAAAGAAACTTTTTGCATTACGCGCAGGCAAGTGGAAATAGCGGCAGCAATGAGCACAACCTGAAACAGGGTGTTCCCCCCGAAATCATTCTCGCTTTGTCACCATTTTGCTTGAGCTCTGCGCTCCTCATTGCTGCAAACTCCTCGACTCCTACGACTTACTGCTTGATCCGTATTCTGCTTGAACTGCTAAATTTGCTGCGGGTTTTGCGCTCAATGGATTTTTGTATTTATAACGTTTTATTTTTTTTTCTTGTTGTTTGCTCGATTCGCTTTCATTTTTTTTTTTTTTTTGTATGACAAAGTCTTGGCTCATAAATCTAGGCGAAGTTCCATTGTGCGAAGCGGCAATACATTTATATACTGTCGGTATGTCTGCTTGTGTCTGGCCTGCATGGAAGTTAAGTGGCTGCCACAAAGCAAAGGGGCAGCCACTTTTTAAAGAATGCCGTAAATGTTGTACTCTTTTTAAAGCTGTGACATTTTGCTAACAAGTATGGGGCTTCTGCAAGAAGTTGTAAGTATATAGCTTTTAGAAGTTATGAGCTGAGATTTATTTTCAGTATTCCTTCAATTGCCTAACGAGTTGATTGTGTTTGGGTGTTCAATTCCGACTGTCGAGCGTGTCAAGTGTGATTTTTTAGACTTAAGGATTAGACCGTAGTTTTCTTCTTCCGCAACGGAAATACGGCTCATCTGCTAAGTTAATCCAAGTATAAGTCCTCATATAAACAAAAATACTCTTTAGCTAGATCGGGTACCATTGAGCGAAAGTGGTGGTTCTACGTTGGCACATCGTCTGGATAGTTTGGCGAATGGGGATTAAGAACTAAACTTGGCTCAAACGCGTCAACTGCATTCGGTATCGATTTCCTGTGACAGTTTCACTAAGCATCAGCAGCTCATCACATATCACTCCTAGCTGTTTCGACCAACGCTTAACTTGGGTACTATGTATATTAGCTTTCGCTGTGGACGTGGAGGCATGTCCGAGCTTTCACCAAAACACTCAAGTGGTTCGTCGATCCCTAACGAAATTGCCTTGGGGAAACCTGTTTGTTTGCAAGTTAAGTTCTTTTGATATTTTGATTAAATCAAAAACTCCAGTTCCTGTATATTTTAAAGAACAACTCCGAGTCTTCGACTATGGTTCACAAAGGTCATTGTAGCTTATATGCCTTCGGTAGAGACGTCTTTACCATCTCCAAAATGATTTACAAAGACCAGAGAAGTGGTAGTACCCTATTATGTTCCGTCTTTGGGGGCGAAGACCGCATAGTTAAGCGGAATAACTTTACTTGTTTGTTTTCCAAGATGGAATCTATTGTACTACCTATGCCTTCAATATATTAAGTAGTTCCGAATTATAGATTGAAAACGATTTCATGGCATCTCAAACATTCTTGCCTGCAGTAAGACCATAGAAGTTGCGATATCTTAAGAAGAGACGACTGAGTATCTCCAAAATGGTTCACAAAGGCCATAGAAGTTGTAATACCTACCCTGCTCCGCGATGACCGCTTAGTAAAGGGAAAGAACTTTACTTGTTTCTTTCTTTGAGAGAATCTATTGAATTTCCAATGACTTGAATATAGTGAGAGCTTTCGAGTTATAGATTGAAAACGATTTGATGGCATCCCAAACATATTCGCCTGCAGTTAGGCCACAGAAGTTGCGATATCTTAAGAAGAGACGCCTGTGTATCGCCAAAATGGTTCACAAAGGTCATAGAAGTTGTAATACCTACCCTGCTCCGCGTTGACCGCTTAGCAAAGGGAAAGAACTTTACTTGTTTATTTCTATGAGGGAATCTATTGAATTTCCAATGACTTGAATATAGTGAGAGCTTTCGAATTATAGATTGAAAACGATTTGATGGCATACCAAGCATTCTTGCCTGCAGCGATTCTGCCTAATTGACTTCTTTCACCCTCAACAAATCGCAAGATCTCTTAATCGCAGCATGACTACATAATGCGAAAATTGTTTTAATTTAAACTTCTAATTTCGTTTAATTTGCAATTATTTTTTTTATATTTATTTATTTTTTTTGCCACAAATTTGTGTAACCAAAAACCTCAGCTTAAAACAAATGCCGTGCTGGCCATATATATATATATGTCCGTGTTGACCGCCATGTAGCCGCTAAGGACAACAAACCAAAAGTGCCTGCGGCAAGTGAACAAAAAACGGCCAAGCCCCTTGGAATGAAATGTTAATTTGGTTCAGCAAAGCGATGGCCGCGGGCTACACAACTCGACTGCAATGAATGTAAGGTTACACTGGAAAAAAAAGAATGATGCCTGCAAGCGAAGAGATTACTGTGATTTTCAATATGGATTTTATGCAGCTACGATTCAGATATTCAGATATTGCAAAACTGTGAAATGCGGAGAGATGACTGAAATTTTGCGGAATACGATATGATGAGAAGTTAGCATACTTTTGCCTCTCAATTCAGATTTCAATATACTGGCATCTCTTCTGTTGAAGACTCTGAATGAGTTTTTGTTCGATTTGAAGATCTACTTTTCTACAGCTTTTTTACTTAGTTTGCTTGATAATAATGATCACGATAATTAACAACTTTTACAAATTCTGACGGCGAATAAAATTGCGTATACGTTATTTTTTGAAGTTTTATAAATTTCTATGAAATTTAAGTCAAGTTCCTTTAAGTTCGATTATGCTTAAATTAAAAAGTCTTGAAATTTAGGTGGTAGTAAATTTTTTTAGGTTTACTGATGCATAAAGCCAAAGTACACATACTTTGCTGGAACTTATGCTCATCTCGAGCAGCTGCACTACTTACATCAGATGAGCATAAATATCTCTACTAACTC
The DNA here is from genome assembly GCA_035046065.1 of Chymomyza procnemis. Taxonomy (NCBI): domain Eukaryota; kingdom Metazoa; phylum Arthropoda; class Insecta; order Diptera; family Drosophilidae; genus Chymomyza; species Chymomyza procnemis. The sequence goes on from JAWNOJ010000021.1 coordinate 23,133,941, forward strand.
AAAACCAGTGCGATCCATTACTAACTAGGTTATATATTTACTATTATTATATAGTTCTATATAAAAATAATAAAAAAATCTCTATTTGCATCAAATAAAATGCAACAATTTCCTAAAGCAGCCCTTGGGGCATGTCCATTGTTTTTCAGCTAGCTAATAGGCACCACGTGCAGTGTAACTTGCGCCATATTAAGGTTCAAGCACAATATATTAAGTTCAGAGATTCAATTCGCAAAGTCTAGACAGCTAATACAATTAGGCGCTGCTTTGGCCGCATTTTAGTAAGATATTGCTTAGGAATCCATACAGATATATAAATATGCTTAAGTATAACGCAGCTTTGGGCTGCATTGAACTGTAGATACTTAATTATATAATTTTTCATCTGATTTATGTGCAACCATAGGCGATGCTTATGATATCTTAGTAGAGCAATTGGCGTAACACGTAAATAATTTTATATTTTAATTTAATTTTTCGATTTATAATGCCAAAGCTCTATGTGTTTCGGTAATTTCAGGTAGTTTGGTTTTCTTTTTTTTGTGTTTACGCAAATGATTGATAAGTTCGAATAATATTTTCATTGTAATTGCTTAAAATTCGCAATTGGTTCAAACTGGCAAGTTGTTATATATATATATTTAATAAATCAAAGTTAATTAAGTTTAATTGTTTAATTTGGGTGAACATAGCACTCTTCAATAGACTACATCAGACATAATGATATAATAATGCACGCGTTATAAAGTTACCTGCTATATGGTTATTACTACAAAGCGAATTTGAAAGAAAAGCATCGTCTAAAATGTACCAAAAAGTCATCGCTGTTTTAAAACCAAAAATGTCTTAGCTTATGAGGAAAAATTTTTTTTTTACCAAAAGTAGTAGTTTTCTTCTGTCAAAACATTGATAAAAAACGCGTTTGGCCTATTTCCGTAATACGCAATGGAAAATTGTCTTGAAGAAAATTGCGTATACGTTGTATAACTTTCTTTGATAATTAAGTTCCATTAATTTTGGTTGGTTATGATTCAAACAAGTAGTATTATTGTTAGGTGGGGGTAGATTTTCGTTGGGTTCACAAAGTCAAAGAACTCTTACTCCCAGAACTGATTTTTAAGCAGCAGCTGCCGAGTTTTAGATCGAAAGACTTAGTATGTATGAGGCGCATACCATCGATTTGAAGATGTCGACTTTAATAGTCGCACAACACTGCGTATACGTTATTTTTGAGTAATATAATTTTCTATGCAGGGAAACAATATTGCGTATACGTTATTATACAACTTTCAATGAAAGTTTAAGTTAACAAATAAAGTCGGTTTTGCTTGAAACAAATCAACAATATTCTTTGGTTTATAACGAAAAATCTTTATTTTGACTGCCCACCGAAATCAGCCTGATCTAACGCCGGCAGACTTCTTTTTGTGGGATTATTTGTAAGCCAATATTTCACTTTTACGGAACTAATTTTGCTGGATGGCAAAACAAACTTCTTTGAGAAAAAAAGTCGCGAATATCAGCTTATAGCACTAGTAATCGCTAGGATGTGTTGACACCTGATGCGGATTTCTAAGTTTCTATTCGATAAGCCAAGAAGAAAAGACAATATATGATGCGAAATTGCAGTCATATCGAGGGATAACTTGAACAAAACAATGAAAAGCACCGACAAGAGCATGTTTTGTGCTCAAGACAAAAGATGGTCAGTTAAGCAATATTATGTTTAAAAAGTAGCTGAAACATATTTACTTGTATCGAAATGAAACTAAAAATAAAATGAAGTGGCTGCCACTTTAAGTCTGCTCTGGAACTCAAAAGCTTAACTGGTCGAAATATAGAAGATTTCACTAATATTCACTAAATGTGGGGTACAATTTGCTCTACAGACTAATCTGCCTAATTTCTGGCACTAAAATCAGTTCACCAACATGCTGGCTGCCATATAAATTTACAAAACAAAAAGAAACACAAACCATTGCCTCTTCATATGGGCTGGGTTCTTGAATTTATGGCAAAATACTTTATGATGTGATTTTAATGTTGACAATATCTTTTTATCTCTTAACAAGGCTTACAGGTTATTTTGAGCCCGTACATGTAATTCACTTGTTAGCATATACAAATGAGGCATTAATGTTATTTAAATTTAAGCTGCAGCTAAACCGATTTGTATAAATAAATAAATAAATAAATACATATATAAAGATATATGGATGTGTGTATAGGGAGCAGGTATGTAAAACGATTTAATTGTATAGGGGCGGCAGACGAGACGAAAAGAAAAGTTTCTGGGAACACTTTGCGGTTAAGGCTGCCATTAAATTTGAAATGCAAAGAAGCGCATTAATCGGTATTATGTCAAATGGAAGTTACCTTTACAGGTTCACATATAATAATAAAATAATAATAATAATATAATATGATGCTTTAGCATTTCAAGAATGCAATGCGCTAATAACTGCTGATATTTTGACCTGCTTAACATGCAAACCAGACCAACAAACTCAGCTACTAAGCTGACATGGGCGTGGCGTGCCGTGGCCTGGGAAAACGCAAGAAAAACCAACAACCAGCAGCCAACAGCAACAACAACAACAACGGCACTAAACTTGTAGCTGGGAATAACTTGCCGCATATTTTATAACTTGACGTCACACGCCAAGCTTACGCATGCGACGCAAGGACGCAAGGACGCACTGCCGAAGGAGTTTTTTGTGGGACATGCGGTTGCGTGTGTCTGTCTCACTGTGTGTCTCCAGCTCTGTAGCTGAGAAATGGCTGTAAAAAGTACCCAAGCGACGACGCCCCATTTACTTAGTGCGAGTTCAGCTGCTCTGTTGTCGCCATCGTCGCTTCGACATTTGTGGCACGTTGCTGCTTTGGAAGCCTTAGTTGTACGCAGCCCTGTCAGTGTGCGTCTTATCGAATATCAAAGTGTTGCTAAGATGATTTTTCGGTTTTTATGTTGTTTTTAGATGAGTTTCACACACGTGAAATATTCAACACGCACGCGGCAGGCACAACTGCTTTTCAGCTTAAAGTTACACGTCTTGACACTGCTTTGGCCGCAGAGCAAGCAGTGTTGTTGTGACTGCCAAATGAAAACTGATTCATTTGCCTTGACAAGCACAAGTGCCATGTTAAGTTGCTACGAATCCGACAAGCAAATTGTTGAAAGGAAATAGTTCAACACAAAGTAAAAAAAAAAGAAGCAGTCAAGCAACTAACCAGCAGCGCTGGCCCACTTATGCTGCCCAAACTCCCTGCAAGCCAACAAACCCCAACAAAGAACTTGCCAGCCCGACTGCGCACGACCCCTTACATGCCAACGCTTGAGCAGCCTTTGTTATTTATTTATTTATTTTATTTTATTTTTTTTTTGTCTTTGGGCATTTTTTCATCATCTTGTCAGAAGTTTTTGCTAGTTGTAATGATGTACAACGACGATGCCTTTGGAATTGTTTCGCATCGATTCGTATTTCGTGCGGCAGTGAGAGTGAGAGAGAGAGAGAGGGAGCGATAGGGCGAGACAGCAGTCTTGGGCATCAGATGTTTTATTAACTTTAGATTGTGCTTTGAAATGCTTAGATGTCGTTGGGTTTATGACCGGGTTTTGTATTCCATTTTAGCAAAAAACTTGCAAATCTTTTAAAATAGCAACCAAACGTTTCAATAATAGAGTATATGCAGACTTGTTTGGGCTTCAGTGTGCGACGCGTTAATGCAGTCTGTGAGAAGTAAAACAAATAAGTTTCTTACAAAACAATTGGGACATAACCATTTCGTGGTATATAGATTTATGCGCTACGAGTTTTTTAGGTTTATTTGTCAATGGGCAAAACTTTTGTTCTGATAAGTACTATAATTAGACGCTAGAGGAAAAGCGCATAAATAATGTAGCGTCTAGCGGTTAAGATGATTGACAAATTAATTTGTTAAAAAAAGTGTGGTGCAATTTGTAAGTGACATTTTATATGTGGTTAATTAATTTACTAAAGAAGTTATTTAATTTTGTGCAAAAGTTGTTGCGTGTAGCCAAAGCAGCTGCAATGTTCACTTTTATAAGGCAACGCTGCGTATGCGTAATGTAATGCTTTGATATGAAAATTTGTATGCGATTTAAATATTTTTCTACTAAAGCTAAACCTTGAATGTTGAGTTGCTGCTTAGCGTTGGCGTGCTATTTAGTATATAAGTTATTAATTTGATTGATTAATTTTGTTTTTCTTAACCAAAGCTAGTCCATCAATTTCTACTCTAAGCTCTCTTGTTAGACAATGCGTATACGTAATTTTGCTTTACAAACATTACATTTATTTCAATTTCTCTGTTTTTTCCACAGCCTTAGACTCATGCTCAAAATCTATATTTTAAATAGTTTTCTGGTTTTTTTAATATGAACTTTTTTTTGGATACCCAGTTACTACCTCAAAGGAAGAAAAGGTTCAAGAAACGAGAAAATCATATTTTTATGCACGATGCTGCGCCATGCCATTGATCAAAAAGTATTACAACATTTTTAACTAAAATTAAAGTAAATATTCTTGGCTGGCCAGGAAATTTTCCCGACAGCCGGCAACCCCATCGAGAGCGTCTGTGAGTTTTTGAAATTTGAAATTAGATTGAAAGTCGCTACAACCAAGAAAGAGTTGATTGATATACTCAATGATACTTGGAAAAACAGCACTCCGATCAAGCAGAAGATTTAAAATTGTATTAGCAGTATGCCGCGTCGAGTTAAAGATGTATTGGCCGCAAAAGGTGGTTATACAAAATACTGATTATTGAGAAAAACTGTATTTTCATGTAAAAAAACACTAGTTTTAGATAAGTTAGCCTTTCTCTTAGAGAAATTAAATGTATTGATAATCACCTTTGTAGATTTTATATGCAATCAATCTTCAAAAGTCTACTGAGTGAGAAAAAAATTAATTTCTGAGCATAAGTGTAATAATATGGCAAGGGGCTGTACTACAACCCTCTACATTAACTTTTCTGGTAGAGCTACAATGGGTATACGCAATTTTTCTACTAAAACTATTTCTGCAATCTAAACTTTAAGTTGTCTACATTGCGTATACGTAATTTGTTGGTTTACAAATTAATTATTTGAAATTCCATATTATTTCTACTGAAACTATTGCTTCAATCTCTATAATAAGTTGTCTGTTTGGGCTACATTGCGTATATGTAATTTTTTGTGGTTTAGATTCTTACTTACTTACTACTTACTACTACTTTTAGCTTTCTGGTAGAGCTACAATACGTATACGCAATTTTTCTGGTTTAAAAAATTGTTATTTTAAATTCTATATTACTTCAACTAAAAATATTCCTCCAAAGTCTACTTTGGATAATACTGGTTGGCCAGTATTTTTAATTATAACTTCGATATAATTTCTATTCCCCCAATATCATCTTCAAACTCTCAGGCTATAGGTTTATGCGAAGTTATTTTATCCTCTAAAAGTCTACTAAGGCAATCACATCACTTTTAGCCTTAGCATGCTCTACATTGCGTATACGTAATTTTCTTTTGTTTTGTTTACAAATTGTTTCTACAAATTATATATTTTGTTCACTTCAATTTTGCAGCCCACATTGCGTATACGTTATTTTTGATATACAAATGAATTATTTCACATTCAGCTCTGGTTAGGCTACATTGCGTATACGTAATTTTAGTTTAGATATTTTCTATTTCAGATGATATACTTTACAAGCTAAGCCTATTTCTTCAAAGTCAACCTAAATCCCTCTGGTGAGGCGTAACATTTCTGAAGCGAAAAGAGGGTATTGTAGATTTTGTAGCCAGAGTTAGTTTCTGTCGAAATCTGCACCAACTGAGCTTCTATGAAATAATGCTGCAAATTGCTTTAAAGATTTTCTCGAACAAACTGTACTATTCGATTTTATGATATCAAAAAACTCTGCCAGCTTATTAGCAAAACGTTTGAAAGCAAAACCCAACACTGATGGATGGAGTCATTCGGATACTAACTGGCTGACTGACTGACTGACAGAGTGGCTGAGAGCTGCAGCTAGTTATTGAACAAATTCATCTTCATTTCCATCAGCTTTACTGACGCCTTTTATGATATATATATATATATATATTTTTTTTTATATAGTATGTATCTGTAGCGTGTGTGCATAAGTGTTTACATACATGCTTATATTTGTTTAGTTATGTATTCGCAGGATATACATAAAACTGAAAATGTTAAGTCAGAGAGCTATTAAAAATGCCACAGCACGTGCCCATGCTTGCACAGTGGGTGTCAATTGGGATCGATATCTATGTAGATGGCAGACAAATATACAAAATCTATGCGATATATACCATATATATCATATCATATCAGCTCATATCAACATATTATATCAGTGCAGATGCCAGCAGTTAAAATACTTGTGTAAACAACTTGGAATCACTTTTATGCATATATATTCTATATCTATATGTACATAGGATACAAAACGAATCCAAAGGACATATAAGGCAAACTAAATTAGCATAAATTACAAATGATTTTGAATAGATTTTCTAATGGTATTGCAAGCTGTTTTTATTATTATAATGTTGTACAACAACAACTGTAGGTGTATTATGTGTGTGTGTGTGTGTGTGTGCACAGACACACACAGCTACAGAGACATTTATATTTCGGTGGGCGAATCTGTGAATTTTAAATTAATTTAAAGTGACACTTGTAAGGGTGACTTTCAAATGTCTGTGACTTCTTTGCTTCGTTTTTTTTTTTTTTATACGCAAATTTTGGCTTTATTACAAAAGCAAAACGCGAATACTTTTCGGACATAAAACTTTTTATTAAATCCGGGTATTTTTTTTTATTTCATCAGTCTTGAAGTGGATATAAAGTGGATGACAAATTAAAACCAAATTTGAATGGTTCAGTTCAGTTGTATTAGCATTTTCGTAAACGCTTTGGTCATAAAAGGCATAAGCATACTCTTGGTGAAAAGGTTTTATATTTTTTAAAGGGTGGTACATCTAGTGCTTGCAAGTTTAGCTAAGTGATTCGGGGACTAAGCAGGGAAGCGAATTCTTTTACAGAGAGTCATAAGTATTTACTGAACACGTTATGCTTTTGCTTAATAAATGTTGGATATTTTTAAAGTTTCAACAATTACTCGCATTTGGCAACGAAACTCGTTGGTTCGGCATATTTTATTTACTAAAGAAGGTTTTTTCACACAAATAGACCAGCAAACTTTATCTCAAAACATATTAAACTTTAAAATATATATATAAAAACCAGATCAGGGCAAGTTAAATTTTTGCCATGTGATGCCTAATAGTTGCAGCTAATTAAGTGAAGTGATTCGTTTTGATATCTTATCTGATATAGTTGTATCTGTCTGTGACATGAAAAGATAGGCCTATTCTACATAATTAAATGAAAACAGTCTACCATAGCTTTAACAAATCATCTACTTATTTAACTTACTAGAGAAGTGGTTGTATTTTGGTCAAATTTGTTATGAAATTTTTACGTCTAGTCATTGCATGTGCAATATATGCTTTTGCGAGCCAACGATACGTATACGTAATGCTTTGATACGTAACATCAAGTATTGCAATTGATATTTTTCTGCTAAAGCTATGCCTTCAGTGTCTACTGCAAGTTGCGGGTAGAATAGCGATAATGTACTTTTAGTCTATAAATTATTTATTGAAAATTTTATTTTTCTTACTCACTCTACTGAATCGATTGATTTATTAAGTTAAGCAACATTACGTATACGTAATATTGTAGCTTGACACATTTTTAATAACAAATTTCATATTATTTGTACTACACATATTTCTTTGAATCTACTTTAAGCTCTCTGCAAACGCCACACAGCATATATATTATTTTGTTGGTCATAATTTTTAATTGCAAGTGCGAGTTATTTCATCTATGGCTTCTTCAAACTATCGGATTTTAAGTTCAGACATAATTTTTTTCGTCTCAGCAATTGCTTCACTTCAAGCTTTGATCTGGTCTACGTTGCGTATGCGTAATTTTACATTTTGAACGTTTAGATTGCTTAATCTATTAGACTTTAAAAACCTACTTTGCGCGTTCATAATTTTTTTAATTGAAATGACTATATTGCGTATATATATTTAAATTTTTAATTTTTTCTACACTTAAGCTCTCTGGTTAGGCAACATTGCGTATTCGCTATTTTATTGGTCAAATTCTTAAATAGTAAATTTGATATTGTTTTTAACTTAGTTATTTCTTCAATGTGTACTCTTTTATTTTTATTATTAATTGTATGGACATGCTCCCTTATAATAAATAGTTTCCAGCTTTGCCTATTGTCAGCTAAAAACCTTAATTTGTTCAACGATTTGGACGTTTCGTTGAGCACTGTCCGCCTTCAGCCGCCTTCTGCGACGATTGCCAATTGAGAACTGCACGTGCTATATTTTTGTTGTCTTTTCTGAGGGTGTGTCCGGTCCATTTATATATAATCTGATCGATTTGTCACTTTTGCTGTCCCGTTGCTTGGTAATATCCCATAACCTCGCATTGAATATAGTTCTGCGCCAGAACACTCCAACAACAGGCTTCAGGCAGGTTTTCTTAAGATATTATTTGCAGTACGCCAGGTTTCGCTTCCATATAAAACAACAGTTTTGACATATGCATTAAAGATTTTTAGTTTTGTTGTCTTTCTTATAAATGCAGATCTTCATGCGCGGGATAGTGTGGCATAGGCACGTTTTGGCTTTTTGCAGACGATTATTAACATCGTAAATGGAGCCACCATCTGGAGTAAGTACGCTGCCTAGGTATTCAAATTCTTTTACGTTTTGAAGAATGTATACTTTATACTTTCTATTTTTGAATTTAAACAATTTATTATTCTTTTAAAAATCTACTAAGGCCATTGTTTCACCATTAAGCTCTAGTATGGCTACGCTGCGTATACGTAATTTTGCCGTCTAAAGTAAACATAAATACATATTGAACGCTTAGAATGCAAGATCTATTTGATATGAAAAGCCTTCATTGCGCATACGTAATTTATTTGAGTAGCGTTATTATATTACGTATACGTAATTTTTTATAATTCATAATCATATTTTGGTAATAAGACAATGTTGCGTATATTTATGTTTTTACAATTTTTAATTGCATGCGATTTATTCGTGATCTATTGGATCTCTTTTATAAATGCTAACCTGGAAATCTACAGAGATTATGGCTCTAGATATGAAGGTATACAGCATAGGGATATCTCTAATTTTAGCTGTTCAAGCGCAGTAGGAGCCTACAGCCGCATCCAAAAGGCAATGCCTACAATTGTAAGAGATTTACTTAGGCGTATAGCGTCTTTTTGGAATCGAACCTCCAACCTTTTGGAATAGAGGGACGTACGCAATACTACCCATACTGGTTTTCTTAATTAAGCTTCAACACTATAGTAATATTATTATACTTTCCATTGTTAAAACAAATATTAATTTAAAGTTTATTAAATATTGAATTAAAGAAGAACTTATTTTGTTTTTTTTCTTTTTGAAAACTCACAATGTCCTAAACAAAGCCCATATATACATTCATATATTATGTATAATGTGTATATAATATGTGTATATACAACCGCAGCTATGCTTGGATAGATGCACATAGAGGATGATATAGCTATGTGGAGCATTGGGGGCATTAGTGTGACAACATAAATATGATTATGTAACTGTGTTATGGTCGTACGTGAGTGACCGCGAGCCAGACAGTTGCATGGAAAAGCCTAAAAGCATGCTACACTTTTTATATATATTTATTTATTTATTTTTTTTTTATATATTTTTTATTATTTTCTGTTTGCTTGTTTCTTTGTAGGCTTTGGCGCGCGCCCCTTGTCTGGCTCATTGTCAGTCACCAGGCGTAGAGAGGGAGAGCAAGCGCCACGCTGAAGGATGTGGATGATGGCAACCCAAGTCAAATGAAATGGAAAAGCAGAAAAACCCGCAAGAAAATTCCGCACGACTTAATGCAAATCTTGTTTGTTTTGTTGGCGTCGCTGTAGGTATAGCTATGTAGCGAGGGTGGGCTAAAAAGTTGGCGACGTTTAAGAAGCAAAAACTAATTGTTAAAGCGACTCATTGCAAGTTTGTCTAGGTAGGTATTGTGCAGTGTGCCATGGCACTATGCTGCTCATGAAATTGGTAGCTGCCACTATAGTCAGTTAGCTCAAGTTGCGTTTTTTCCAGCTCGTTTTTTGCCCACCCTCGCTGCCTATATCTGTAGGCTATACTATAGCTATTCCAGTAGCTGTTTTTGATGCGAATGCCACACGACCGTTGTCTGCCACAAGAAACCAAGTGGCGCATAACCTGCAGAACTCAAAGCGCCATTAAGCGCGGTTTGCCAGGGCGCTCCACTCACACACACACACGCACATACAGGCGGCGAGCCTATCTATGTCTGCCACTTTGCTACAGTGTCCTGACCATTTTCGGTCCAGGCAACCGCAACGCACAAGCCGCTTAGTATTGGCGCGTATCCTTGTGCGTGCCTATGAATGCAGTTGAACGCATCATTAGCTATTGTATGCTCGCAGTATATACACATAACCATATCTATATATATATATATATATATTTATATATGTATATATGTTTTTTTGAGGCAAGGGCAAGGGCAAGGGCAACATATGTACGTTTCGAGTGGAACTATAATAAAGCAATAGAAAGTCCATTTTGTGGGCAACCCAGCAAAGTTTGTCTACATCTGATGACAACAATGTGTTCTCACACAGCCTCCAAGTCGTGGCTGTCAACAATGCCTCCTCGCCCCTCTCCCCCCCTCCCACCACACAAACCCAGTTTTGGAGCATTTGCTGTAACCAAAAACCTGGCGTAACCTAAAACCAAAACCAAATCGACAAAGACAAACTCACATAGCGCTAGTGGCAGGCACAGTGGGACAATTTCAAATCGCAGAGCGCTTAATTAAGTTTCGAAATGAGCGCGAGACTGACGTATCTAAAGCGGGCAGCTGGGGATTGGATATTAGTCATTTGAAAATGAAAAAACGAAATTTCATTTTTTTGGTTGTATTTCAAATAACGATAATTGAACGTTTGACTTGTAATTACTCAATACTTCGGGGCATTATTTGTTTACAATTCAGTTTATTTCACACAATTAGGCTGAAAATAGCAGAGCGAGGCTTAATAGCTTCAACTTAAAATTATGGGAAAATAGAAGAGAGTATTTTCGATTCCTAATAGCGGCTTGAATTTAATGCTCCAAGAGATGCTTGCTCAATGAAACAATTTCGTTGGCAGATATTGCTGGTTAATTTTAAATTAAGCTGATAAAATTTTACAAAATATTTTGTGAATAAAATAAATTGATGTCCTTTGACTTTGGTTATCGTTTCAAAGGCGCAGCATGCAGATATCTCGATTAATAGCTGTTCGAAGAGCACGGGATCTCTAACCAAAGAGATTTATGAGAGCTATCAGCGCTTGTGTGCTAGCTATGTCAGCACTATGTCAGTTGTCAGTATAAAATAGAGCCACAGAACTTCCGGCTTAGAGTCGAGTATGCTAACTCTGTAAGTTAATCTAAAAAACTTAAAGTAAATACGCATTATCTGAAGATGCAGTATATTTTTGAGCTCTTTCAGAAATGCCTTCGAATGCTATTGTAGGGTCCCCTTGTTTTTTTTATACTCAAAATATTTGTTAATTTTTTTGTTTGTTAATCTCTCTTTATATACTCAATACTCTCTGCTAAGCCAACTTTATTTAAGTAATTTCTCAATCTATAAATAAGTAATACCAATTTTGATATAATAACTTCTGAAATATTTCATACAATGTCTATTTGATGTATACCTTGCGTATACATAATCTATTTTTATATATTATAATTATTATATCAAACTAGATTATAATAGTAAATATTAATTTAAATATTTTTAAAATAATATAATATATATAATCTAAGCTACCACGGAGTTACAATATGTAAGATGTTATTCTTTACCTGAAAATTATATTTAAATATTTTGATATCTTTTCCATTTAAACTATTCCAACAATGTCTATTTCAAACTCGTTGGTAGGACCACCTTGCGTATACGTAATCTATTTATATTATTATTTTAATACAACATTATCTTAATCTTAAAAATTTAATACACAAATTTTGATATCTTCTCTTCCTAAACTATTACATCTATGTTTATTTTAAACTCGTTGGTCAGGCCACATTGCGTATGCGTAATTTATTTTTATTATTTGCATTCAGCATTATTTTTTATTGCACAGCAAAGAAATCAATTTAAATATTAGTTTTTATAACTAGGTTGCTTTGTCCCCTTATAGCTTGGTTTGACAACCTCCACTCCTTCCACGAATGTTTCGCGATTGTTCTTTCTTCGAGTGTCTAAGTCTCTATCATTTTTTTCTTTTTTCAAAAGTTAATTTTTGTCTAAATTTTCCACGCGTACATTTACTTTCATCTTTTCTCAACTGACATTTTTCTCGATTTTTAACTTTTCGTATACTTGCCTGTTGGCAAATTCAAACTTTTCGTTCTTCTTCAGAAATATTCAACTTTTCTTCTTTTTTAAGATGCAGCTGTCCAATTTTAACAAAGTTATGGTATTTTTTGTCATTATCTTCAAATTTTATTTTATAAAAGTATTGTTCAGTTTCAAACTATTTTTAAAATATAAAAAAATTTAGTTTAAGGGAGTGAAAAACTGCTTGCTTATCCAAAATTCCATTTTCTAAAAGAAATAGTTCTAAAATTTGCATTAAAATAATTTTTTGGTCATCGACAGCTTTTTGATTGCATTCTCGCGTCTTCGCTATTTCAGTTGGCTTCCTAATCATGTAGAGTCGAGAATTGAAGCGGTGTATCGGCCATTATCCAAATTTTATAATTGTGAACTAACCAATGCACCTGGTAATGTCGGCCTCTATAACTGAAGGTTCGAGGACTGATGTGGACCTTGGTAGCGTAGTAAAAGCTAACACGTCTCTTAACTAGTAGATCAGTAGTTCGATTCCAGCCTGCAGCACTGCTGCAGTTGTCCAGCACTGACATAGCTAGCAAATTGATGCTTTTGAAGTAAAACTTTATTGGTTAGAGACACCGCCCTGCGGATTCGTCTAAAAACTGCAGCTATCTGTACCCTCCGAAGAGATATTAATAGAGATATGTCAATGCTCTACCTTTTGGATCGATATCAGCAATATTAAGCAGAATTTCAGAAGACGTTTTCTGTGCGAAAATATGATGGGAATTTTAACTTTGCAGGATTTTTAAAGCTTAAAAGAAAATTGGTAAAATCGATACAATGTATGTTTTCTAAGCTATATTCGTATTCAAAAAATCTATCGAAGGAATTTACAATCAAGTTCTTTGAAAATATGATGGGAATATGAAAAATTTTACATGATTTTTTTAGGCTTATATGATAGGTAATCTTGAAAAATACGAAAGCATTTTCAAGTTTATTGTGCTTGCGCAGAGACTGCTGTTTTCCAACTTCTAAACCATTTTCGGATTCAAATTCGAAAAACCTATCGAGGAAATCTAAAAACAAGTCTATGGATTTATAAGGAGAAAGAATATTAGGCCATGACTAAGCAGTCTTTTTGAATACGATCTGGGCTACAGGTAGCTGCAATTGACAATGTAAAAAAATAAATAAAATGTAAGGTGGGCAACCGTTCAGACTTGCATTAAATTAAATGCTCTACTTTGAGTTCTTAAATGAATTTCTTTTTTTTTTTTAATTTGTAATAAATTATTAAAAGCTGTAACTAGACCGAAAAATGCTTAGCATTATGAGAAATGGATCAGTAGTACTAGTACCACAAATAGTTGTGAGTAGTATAGTTGGACTTATGGTCAACTTGCTTGTAAAAAAACGTCGACACTATAGATAAACAAAGACAATACCATTGATGTGACCTTAGAGCGAACATAGAAGTCAAATCTATAAGTAGTCTCAATCAATTTAATAAATTTAATTAAAACGATTTAGGCAAAATTTGGCAACTTCCAAGATTTCAGACACCAGGCGTACAGCAACAACTAGCAAGCGATATGAAAAAATATTTTTCCAATATTTGACACTTAGAGTTGGTCATGCTTTGCGCTAAAAATTCCCAGGAAAAGACAAGATTTTAAGAATGAGTTTCTATAGCATAATTTAGGTTGTCAAATTAAAGTTACTTTCTGAATTTGATGCATTTATGTTAACCTGTTAGTGGCCACGTTGGAAGAGACCATTTTTCCAGAAAAACTCATCTTTCCAGAATCAATATTTGCTGTCAAAGCATTTCTTCAAGTACCTCATTTGAATCAGATCATTAAAAATCGCGAATAACTTTGAGAATTTTAAATATAATCAAAACATTTTTTTTTTATTAGTAAGATCAGCTATTTAAATTCTGTTTAAGCTTTTTATTCCTCCAAAACAACATCGACCAAATGACCCCTTTTATAAGGAACACAAAAGTGGTTCGTTCTACATTCATTTTGGGAGGCGCAGTCTACAATTATGCAACGACAGTTGGCTGCTAGGATCCCAAAAATATAAACCAAAGATCCAAGAAAATATATAAACTATACAACTTTTTTAGCGTTTCTACCAATCATTCAGTAGTAATAATCTAGCTCTCAAGGCTGTAGAGTTCTAAGCTGTAGATAGTTCTAGCTTCTTAATTGATCTCCCAAACACAGCGAAAAGCTGCAACTCATTGAAAGATTATGAAAACGCAAATTTTGAACACTTCTTCCAATGCTGAACTTGCAGCAAAGGTTAGACTTACAGTCTCCCTTTGCTGATGTATCCCTCAAATTCCACAAAAAAAAAAACCCCTGTGAGGTCAACGTTTCGGACATCACACTAAATACCTGCTTAAGGACCAGCACCAGGAAGTCAAGTAGAATTTCCTTCCTATGCCCATTATAAGCTGAATAAGTATTTGCCCAAAATTTGTCCCCAGTTCATTGTCCACTGTACATTGTTCAGCACAGTTTAGTTCTGTTTAGTTTGGTTGGGTTTGGTTTAGTTACGTTGGGAATCAGGGTAGCTGTACGCAGTTTGGGGGAAGCGAAACCACAGCAAGTGGGCAGCAGCAGGAGCGGCAACGTTGACGGCCATGGGTTGCTTCAGGCTCGACTGACTCTCTCCCTGCCTTAAATTCAGAGCAAAAGAGCATTATGTGCGAATAAAAAGTCAGCATAATGCGAAAGCAGTCCAAGTTCAAAAAAGTTCTTGGCTGGCCAGTAGTAGTGGGTGGTTTTGGTGTGGGGGGAGGGCATGGCGGCTGTGACTTTGACTACAAATGCTGGGCAACACTTTTGACCTGCTGCCACTGACTCTGTGCGTCCTTCGGCGTCAATTAGGTATATAGCAGCAGGACCATGACTTGTGGCGGCACAAGCTAGCAGTGCTAGGGTGGGCTGGGTGTGGCCCAATGTAGTGGTAGTAGTAGTAGTGGTAGTGGTAGTAGTCGTAGCAGCGGTGGTAAGAGTATTTATGTATGCGAATTTTTCCTCAGGCATTTTAAGCTCGTTCCGACTCTTCAACTTGTTTGGTTTTGTTTGTGTTTATTTTTTGTCGGCACATTGCCTGCCAGCCATGCGAAGAAATGCCAAAGAAACAAACTTTCTTTTTATTGTGTGCGGGTGTGCGGGTGCGGGTGTGTGTGTGTGTGTGTGTGCAGGAGTGTATGTTTGCTGAATCGAAGCGACTGTCTTGGCGCTGAGCGTGTCCAGGTTTAGTTGGTCTTTGGGTTACTTGGGCGGTCGTTCATTTTCATTTGATGCTGGTTTGCAGCTCGTTTGGTTACTTGGGTTTGCCATGCGGTTCCTTAGTCATTTGTTTCAGGCTTGTTCATGTCGCAAGGATACGCACACACACACACACGCGCACGGTTGCGCACAGCTATGCGCTCCCTTGTCAACCAACAACTTGACACTGTGACTCTGTCACACCGCAAACATGACAAAAGTTGAATGTATTGCTTTTTGCACTCACTCGCATTATCCTTGCACACACACACACACGCACACACACGCACGTATGGTCACTGTGTACATAGTATGCCTGTGTGTATGTGTTTGTCTTTGTTTGCAAAGTGCAACGACGTCCATGTTTATTCTTATGGCCATAAAGCTTAGGGTTGTTACTATTGTCTTGTTCACATATGCAGACCGCTTCCAAATCAGTGTCCAACTTCGTATCGTAGTCGCCGCCAACCAAGTCCTGGCTTCAACGCAAATGTCTTTTCTATGAAATCAATTTTCGCTTGAGTAACTTTTGGCCACAGTTTTCCAATTGCTGTCACATAATTTCACATTTCAATAAATAAAACCTTAGCATATTGTTGGGGGAGGGTCGGTTTGCGTTGGCTTCAGCATCTTGTCTATTGGCTAAGGACTAAATAAGGAGTAACTGCAATATATGCCTAGCTTTTTATATGTATCTGTCTGTGGTTTTGCTTTTTTTCTACGCTCAAATTGGCATATAAATGCGGCTGCAAATTGAGTGCAAATTTATTGCGTAAAATCTGAGTTGATTTTGTTTTTTACTCTATTCCAAATCACTGACTTTGAGCTGCGGGTTGTATCTGAAGAATGTTGTGACTGTGCAGCAATTGGGGCTGCACAAGCTATGTCCAATCGATTTGTAGCTTGTTTAGTTGATGGCTTCCGTACAATTTGCCAAAAAAAAAACATCTGTATTTGATTAACATCAACAAAATACCTTGAAAAATCTGGAACTTTTGCAATTAAGTCAATTTCCAGCTATTTTCGTTTAAGAACTAAAAAGCTTATCCCCAATTGATTTTACATGAAAAGCTTACGTAGACACAACCAAATACTTTACAAACATTATGAAAGTTTTATTAATCAGAGATCTTTCTATATTGAAATAGATGGCATTAAATCTATTAAAAGAAACATCTGTGCAGGTTTTGCCTTAGTATCTGTATTAGGCCCCATTCTCTACAATGTATACACACACGATATACCCAATGGAGCAAATACCACGCTGTTCATGTCTGCTGATGACACAGCAGTATATAGTTCGGACCCAAATTTAAAACCAATTAAAAATCGTCTACAAGACGCAACAAACCAACTAGAACAATATTATCATAAGCGGAAAATCAAAGTAAGCCCAAAACTTTAATCCAAAAACTTTTATGTCTACTTCTATAAGGCCTCAAAGCTGTTAATTTTGGGTAAATAAAATACATTTTGGCCCTAAAGCGATCAACTTTTATCTGTCATTCTGTAATTTTAAAAGTATTAATATTATATATTTCTACAGAGGTTTTCTGAGAATAGGATTTGAAATTGTGGGCCTCGGTAGTGCAGTGGTATTGTACTCGCCTCTAAAACCGCAGTAACGTGGATCGATTTCATGCTGCAGCACTGGTGCCCTTGCCTAGCACTAGCATTGCTAGCAAATTGATGATTTTTGCTTCAATTAAACTCATTTTATTAAGGACGCCATTGTTCGGATTCGGCTATAAGCTTTGAGTGTCGATTTTCTTTCTGCATAGACTGTTTCTAAGAGAAAAAATCTAAGATCATATAGGGAAGGCAATTATGTCAGGCGAAGTCTACAAGAAGGGGCGTCAGTCGGATGCTTGGATGCCAATTTAAGCTACCAGAGTTTAAAAATTTATTTTGTAGAAACTCAATCAACTATTGAAAGTGTTGGTATTGAGGTGTTCAAACGCAGAAGCAATATCCAAGAGTTTGACTGACGACTGACATTTACAGCAGTTTGGCTGTCTAAGAATTCATCAGTTATTTGGAAGACCGCTTTATGAATGCAATAAACCCTCTAACTTCATTTAAAATATTATTTATCAGATTATTCAATTTTGGCATGGAATCAAACAAAGAACCAAGCTCAGACACATTGTGAATGCGTTCCAAGGTAATCAACGCTATAAAGTAGAATGCATTTTGAGTGGCAGAGCAATATAACATTATAACATTGCAGAAGTTTTCTGTAATATTATCAAGTGATAACATTTTCTTCTATCACAGCAACAATTATGACAAGATAAAAATAATATTTTCCACTTATTATCAAAAATATCTCACATAAAAACTAAATACCCCAAAAGAAGGAAAAACCATATAGTATATGCTCGAAAACTTTTGCCATTTTTAAAGTATATCAATAATTTATTGTCTTTATTCCGTACTTTTTTTTTGTTGGCAATTAGAAAAAAACTTTAAAATGAAAATAAATGCTTATATCTGTTCAGCACTATGCCATGCGCCTTGCCTGCGCTCCTGCCTGCCTTGCCATGCCATACCATACCATATATTCCATAAAAGAATTGCAACTAAGTTTTAAACTAAATTGTGCCCCCAAGTCAAAACATTTGCTCCACAATAAAAAGTTATTTGCCCTTAACCATTTGCAATTAAGCAGTTTTCCAACACTGTTGGACTATTATTAAACCATTGGATTCCAGCTTAATGCATTCACCAGGATAATCCCATTGCTAAGTTAACATGGAATGTGAAATGGAAACTAATTTTCTGCACAGTGGGGAATGACGAGCATGCATGCAATCGGCAAGATGGGCCAACTACTTGAGCGAGTTGTAGTCATCCAAACCGTTTCGAATGTGCGGCATGTGGTGGTGGTGGTGGTGGTGGTGGTGGTGGTGGTGGTGGTGGTGACAAGATTCTCATAATAGAGATAATAGAGATACGATGGATAATGAAAATCAAGCTGCTGTTTATTTAGCAAATGTGGAAAGTGTATATAGTACACACGGCATATGCGATTGCCTGGGGCCTTTTGGCTAATGGCTTTGCGTATTTAATATTGATGGACAAACTTGGAAGCGCGGAAAATGTTCCAATTATAGAAAATAATTGTTTTTGGAACTTGCTGAATGCTGGTATGTGTGCATTAATTTAAGTTAGTTTTGGAAATAAAAATATATAACGCCAATTTTTTTTGTTAATTGCTTTTGGCTCGCAGCCATTGTTCATGCTATTTGCTGTGAGATGCTGAATATCTAGGCTTAGTTTTACATAATATATCGCAGTTGGGCCTCGGCAGCATAGTGGTAGCGCAATTATATAATGATGGCGAGATTCTTTGAAGACATCAAAAACCGACAGAGAAAACTTGTAACTGCATAACAGCAGTATCAGTAACTTGAAGTTGAAGTTAACTACAAGTAAATGTTATAGCGATACTACTGATCAGATGAATATGAAAGGGTCCAGCAACTCGAAAACAGCTGAAATTGCTACTGATGCGCCTTCTGGAACATTAAATTTTAGTTCGCTGCAAGTTGTAGCTCCGTCGGCTGTCCTTACAGTCCTTACCATCTAAGCAAACTTAGCAATTAGGTGGACAGGATCCTAAGCAGAAGAAGAGCAGCATTGAAGCAGGCCTTCGCAAACTGAACTAGTGACTCTATCCTATGTCACTAGCTGAAATTTTCTTTCCAATCCAAACGGATGTTGGGCTGAAACATCTATCAGGTGTACCGCATTAAGTAAAATTACTTTGCAGTGCTTTCTTTCGTCCATTGCCAAAAAAAAGATATGCTTATTAGAAATCGTTTGAAATGAGGAAGCCCTGCAAACTCCTAAGCCACAGGAACTTGCAACAGTACAGCATGTTTTGGATCACCTCAAAGGCAAGGACTGCAGCATTCGCAACGTAAATGTAATCGATGGTTATCGATTTTCGATGTTTTTCAATTTACCAATCTTTAAATTTTAAAAAACAAATAAAGTGAAAAATATTATATAAAAAATATTATATAATAAATACTTTCAAAAGTAAAGACTCTGCGAGTTGAATGTTGAATGTTTGCCATTTTACAGTATCGATCATTTTAGTGTTGCACAACGTGTTAATTTTGTAAAATTCCAAATCACTACTAAAGATTCTGGTCGTCATGGATGACCAACACCACAAAAAATTTAACAAGTAGTGCAAAAATTTGAACGAATTGGCTCCATAACAGATATTGGGAGACCTGTGCATCATGGTAATGCTCGTTTGGCCGTAAATATTGTTGACGAAGACCCGAAGGCTTCGATACCACGACGTGCTCAGCAATTGGGCTTGCCAAATAAGTAATTTTGCTGAATTTTGCATTTGGACTTGTACCTAAATTCACATAAAGCCCAACTGGTGCCAAAAATTGAGCGTGGTATCCATGGAATGCATCGGGCAAATGTACGAACAAGAACAGCAAAATGCAGAATTCTCGTATCAAATTTTCTTTAGCGATATGATACATTTTGAGCTCGGTGGCCCAATTGGGATTGTTGAGAGACCATTGCATCCGCGTAAAAGTTGTTGTTTGATGCGCGTTATAGTCTGCTGGAATCATTGGAGCGTATTTCTTTGAAAACGAGGTGAACACTATGACCGCAAGTTAACCGAATCTTTTTTGGCCTTAAATTGATGACATGGATACGGATGACATGTGGGTCCAGCAGGACGGCGCCATATTGCGAGTACAATTTAAGGAACGCATAATTTCTGTTTAGGTGATGTCAATTGGCCATCGAGATGATGTGGGCCATTTGTTTTTTTTTTTATGGGGCTACGCTGAAGATCAAGTCTACGCCGACAATACATAAACTCTTGAACATTTAAAAGACAACATTTGCGAAGTTATGGCCCAGTACCACCTCTGATGTGCCGCAACGTCATCGCAAATTACCTGCGAGAAAGCCTTAGATGGTCATTTGAAATAAAAGTTCAAACAAAATACGCATGCTGAGTGTGTTTGAATTCAACTAACTTTTGAAAGCTCAAAATGAAAAACCCTCTCATTTGTGCATCTAACAAAATAACAAAATTGTATACAGAATAAACAATAGAAGTCAATTTAATTAAAAAATGAAACATATTTGAGTTACTTTTTAGCAAAATCAAAAAAAATATTCTGTACGCACGTAAAGTTCTGAACATTTTAACTAATAAAATAAAAACAATTTGATTGATCGAAATATTCTTATAAAAAATTCTGCGCTCAAAGTAAGCCGACCCAGCCGACCCCCAAAAAATGAACTTCAAACAGACCAAAATTATCTCAATAAGTTGCACAGAAAAGTGAATTCACATTTAGCTTTGCGTTTTGATTACATTTCAACAACACATATGCGCCACAAATCGAATATTCGATAACATAAAAGCAAAAAATCAAATAGAATAAGGAAATAATTTTGTAGCTGTTTATTTTTGGCACATTTCAAAGGCACAAAAGCAAACAAGGCGGAAGTTCCAAAAAAAAAAGAGTTATCAATTGCAAAAAATATGCCAAATCACAGACGAAACACACACTCACACACACACACACAGAGTACTGATAAGATTAACTAATGCCTTGGGGCATATCCGCATAAATATATATATATATCTTATCCTACATTTGTTGCATGCTTCAAGTACATAATACAAAGAGATATACTTCTTGTAAATAAATGGGGCTTATTATTGTATTGCTTGTCAATAAGTTGAACTTACGTTCGGGGTTCGTTGCTTCTACATCTTCTTCATGCGAGATGCGATTCTTCGGCACGGGCACGACTTTAAAAAAATTATCATAAAAATCTATGAGTAGGAAAAACACTTTCCATAAAAGCTGCCACATGCACACACACACACACACACACACATAGTGTATGTGCTTACAGCGCAAGTGATGGTGCGGGGGTGTGGCAGTGTGGGAAAGGGTAAGGCCACATAAAGAACGTCTAAAAGGGGGAAACACACTGTGGCACAGATGTCAGGCACAAAAAAGAGAAACATTAAAATGCTTTGATTATGGCTGCAGCAAGCCGCTTTGAGTACTAAACGAGCAGACAGCACCCAACAGCCAACATTACGTATACATGATGCGAGGGCAGGTATTAGAGTTACGAGGTCTAAGAAAGAGAGACAGGGAGAAAACTGTGGCAAGCAGTGGGATAACTTTTTTATTGATGTAGTCGGGCATATTGGAATTGCTACTGCACTAAGCCAGATTTTACTACAAAATGTTAATTTATTTCCTTAATTTCTGTTGGGGTGGAGGGTTTTTGTACCCAAAATCCAAGTTAGATGCATCTCACGTTCTCCACTACTAAGGTGACATCTTTCACGGTACTAAGCATTTACCGAATTAACCAACTTTGTTGGACAAAGATTTTCTTTTGGATGCAAAAGCGAAGCTACACTTACGGATAAATAGTTCTTATTCTAGTTAAATCTTACGAGGTATTGAGATTCTGAAATATTAAGGCAGAGAAAAGATTTCCGAAGAGGTTCATCCGTCACATATTTGCCTTCACTGGCGAAATTAGTAAAATGATTTCCTATGTGGTTCAAAGCCGTAAACACAACGTGAATCCACATAAATTTTTGTAAAACTGTAGAACTAGAATGGAAGGAGAATATTTTACGTCGGATACAAAGCCAAAAATTTATAATGCATCCGCCAGAAAGTACTATCTTTCGCATGACGAAGCTTCTGCCAATTAAAGGAACTTGGCAGGGAAAAGGTCTACTAAGAGTTTAAATGCAAGGAAGTGGTACTTGAATTTTTGCAAAATAGTTGGGCCTTTTTCCTTAGCATCTTTTAAGTTTCAGTGCCAAAAATTATAAACTATAGTCGAATATTATTTTCTATTTGGTCCAAAATCAGCTTTCCCCCTAAACTATTGTAGTACTATAAATTTGGGAGCAGCCGCGTAGTAGTATTTACTAAGCTTCTGCAAAATAAATAAACTGGGTAGGGTTCAAGCTTACTGATTCAAAGCTAAAAATCTACCGAGGAGGCACCACAAGGTGGCATTTAGCTCAGCAAAGTTGCAAGAAAAATCAAGAATCAAGTTCAGAATAAGATTTTTTATCTGGTTTAAGAAAAAAAAAGTTTTAATTTAATTGAAATCACACCCAAAGCCATAAACCTATCGTCAAACCAGCACAAGGTAACATCTTTCACAGCTCTGAAAGGTCTTAGTTTATCTCTAGTTTCAGGGCTGAATAAAGATTTCTAATCAGTTTCTGATTTAAAAACCAAACATGAATATCATAAGATTAGGCACAAAATAGATGATCCTACATTTTTGATCGAAATTGCTTAACAATAATGTTCGGCCAACCCTCGCAAACCCACACACATACCACACATGCACACAGACAGCTAGACAAGGCAACTCATGTCGTATGTGCGGCTTACTCTCTCCTTCATTCATTCATGCATCTATGCACTCACTTTGCTTTAGTTGTTTTAGTGCGCCGCCCTACCCGCCTAAATCCCCTGCCCATGCCCACACATGCTGTGTATGTGGCTAAGAGAGCGGCTTGCAGGCAGGCAGGCAGGCAGAGTTGCAATGTAACATTGCTTTCCACTATAAATTGCTCTTAACACGATTTGAGTTGTTAACCGGACAGGCCAACTGCTTGCGCCCAGGTGTTGCCCAGCACTCGATGGCCAGCAACCGGATGCTCTCCTTTACAAGCTTATTAATGTTCACTTTGTTTGCTTCAGTCGCGTGGGCCTTGGAGTTGGAAACAGCGGTAACTGCCAGCTGGATTGAGCTTACTGCTACGACAGATGTGTTGGAGCAACTACATACCCCAGCCCAACCCGGCTCGCTTATCCAACGACCACAAACACACACACACACACACACAGACACATTCATCGGTGCTCCTCAGGTGTACAATTTGTAATGCAGCGTGTAGACAAAGCTGTAAACAATGTTGATGCTGATGCCATGGATAACGATGACGCTGATAATGATGATGATGATGAACTGCATAAAAGGTTCTTGAATGGCAATAGCTTGGCTTCTCTCACCCGGTTCAATGACTAAAAATAATGCCACGCACCACACACACATACAGCTACTCGCACACACAAACACATCTCATCAAGGTGCCGCTGAGCTCTTTAAGTTCCAATTTGATGGAAATGAGTGTGGCACTGCGGCCTGGGGGGTTGTTAGGTGTAGCCACAGGTGGCGCACATGTTGGTAGCGGCAACAACTTGACGATAACAATTGGCATATTTGCTTCTGGCGGCAAAAACGGCAACAACAACAACAGGAGTGTTAGGCAAAGTGAAATGAGCCAAAAAATCGATTAGTTAATTACCACGAATATGCAATGCTCTTTGTGGCAATTCTTTCTCAGAAGTAAGGCAATACAAAAGTACATAAGCAGCTATCACGCATATATTGTGTGTTTTATGTTTGGGATTTGTACTTAAGTTGGTGATATATGAGGCCTAAAGGTCTTACATATTCTGACTGAATACGCAAACATGATGCAGTGCGTTCAGTTGGTGCTTTGTGCTTAAATAATTGGAGCCTAGAGAGCACAAAATTATATCTTGCCCACAGAGACGGAGAAACAGCAAATATTATTCATCATGCTGGCCTAATTTTTAAGGTTACAATTTGAGTTTAAGGATTATATTTGCTTAATCTACGTAATCTTAACGTATGGAATTAGAGTCTAGCACATAAAGTCTTTAAGATTTTTTGTGGCTTAAAATGCTTTGCGGTCGAAGAAGTAGTAATATTCATAATTTTGCATCTTAGATTATAGTCATTAAGCGAAAAGTATTGATTAGTACAAGCCCTTGTTTTGTCTGGGTTTCTATCAAATGTCTAAAATCCAATTCTTATTTCAAATCTAAGGCACTTTTCAGCGATAATCTACAAAATTTTTCATTTAGAATATCTGTTGAGGTTACGGGACATTGAAATATACAAAGGCTTTACCTATTCCTGATCTTGCTTCGTCTGGCTCTGTTGATTTGTGTGTAACCTTATTTGACCAAGTAAAGTTTATCAGACCCCTAGAAGTGATGTCTAAAACGTAAGTCGAGCTTGACATCGAGGGCCATTTTCAGACATAATCTACAAAATTGTATGGCTGTATTGATTCTAAGACCTCTTATTAAATGTATTCGAGCTCATAATATTACATTATATTCGTACCAGAAAGATCTAACATGCAATTCGAGCTTAAAATCTAAGCAAACTTTTAGTGTTAATCTTCAAAAATTCTCGACGAGCGATTGACCAGATTTTGATCTTGTTTTATGTGGTTGTATTGATTTGCACCTCATAAAGCATTTCAGAAACCTAGAATATTCCCCAAATCATAGCAATTCGTTAGTTTTTTGAGTATACGGTATATTGCATTTGTGATAATCAAAATAAACAGTCGGCACATACCATATTACATTTAAGTTTGTAAATTTCTGAGATTTCTTAATTTTGTAAATAGTTGTTATTAGGGAATTTGGGGTTAAGTACAATTTTTTATTGCTGACTGAGGGCACTTGCTGCACAACATGATCTTGTTTCTAGTAACTCTGATGATTTTCAGTAAATTATATTAGAAGTGTAAGCCATAAGCGAGATTAAAAACTACTTAAGATTTTTGTGCTACCTGCCGTGGGGTTTACGGATTTCAATTCCCTGAGTATACATTAAAAATACAAACCTACTAAGTCGAGTTCACTTTAGATTTTCAAGATAGCCTCAAAAGTAACTTATTTTGTGAAGTCATTAATTATTATTATTAAGATACACTACAAAAATTATTTATAAAACTATTTGCGGATTACGGAAACTTCAGGGTGTTTTCAAAAGGAAAAAAGAAGCACATTTGAAGCCTTATAATCGCATTTAATAGTTTGTAGCTAAGAAGTCCGTTTTTCTACGTCTTAACCATTTGAGATGATGGCTGAATGGAACTGATTGGGAAGAGAACTTTAGAATAAATTGAAAGTTTTGTTCCGAATACATAAGGGAAACGAATTACTGCATTTTTCAGCTTCAAATAGATCAGATAATAATATTTTTTCCCCCTCTATGCAATAAAATTTAAGGCTACAAAATTAGGTTTATATTGAAAAAAAACTAGCAAGATGCAACTGCTGCATTAGTAGTGGCCAAACAATCCTACAGGTGAGCCACTCTGATTATTGCGCTTAATTTAAAGTCTTGGCTGTGCTTTAGTATTTGGCGGACTCACAGGAATTTATTTGTAGCACGAGAGCTTTGAAGTCTTCAGCAATAGTTTCTTTCTCGATTTACGGAGCAAACGTATTTAAGTACCAAACTAACAGATGGCCCACCCATCATTACTATGGTTTATTGCTTTTAACAACCAAACCTACAGATGACCCACCCAATATTGTATTTTATTGCCTTTAACTGAAAGTTAGTTGTATTTCGTTTTTTTTCTACAGTTTTGAGCAATGGCTTCGCCATAAATAAATGACCCACCCTACATAATAAAATTAAATTAATTTTCAATTTGTATGAATATTCTGAGCGAACAGACTGTATTGGCTTCTACCAGACATTCATTTATAAAAAAAAAGATACAACTAAATTACAACAGTTGATCCACTCTCCTTTTTCAGCTTAGCCTAAAATTGCTCAAGACTGTAATCCAATATTATTATGCAAAAGTTAGAAGTACGTTCAACAAATTCGTGAAAACCTTTTTCTGTCTGGAAAAATATGTACCTTATGTTGGAATACACCCGAAAAGCATACCTGACCAGATTGCACATAAACCAAAATTTTATTAAAGTCATATTACAGCGCTACCGGCTTTAAAATCGCTTAAAAGAGAAAGAAAAACGTCAGCATTCATAAAATGCAATTATTTGCGTAAAAAAATCTACGCTGCAATGCAAGCAATACAATGGCGACCACTGCAGGCAGTTTTCCCAGAGTGCACAGGGTTGGATCAACGGTTAAAGGTCTTAAAGCCAGCAAATGTCCATGACAATGCGTCACAAACATCATGAATAAGTGAAAATTGGTTTTGGCTCTTAAAGCAAGGGTATAAAACAATGAAAAATGTACGAAAAATTCGAATTGTGAGAACAAGAGATGGTACAGCAGCCCGCGGCTTCTTGGTTGGGTAAGCAAGCAACCCGGCTTTATATATACATAAGTCTTTATGTTTGCGTATATATATATATATATATATATATATATATTTATTTATTTTTTTGTCTTGGGCGTGGTCGTAGTGCTCTGGTTTAGGGTTTCATCGATTAGTCAAAGTCAAAGCAAAATGGGACTGGGCTTGTTTCCGTTTCCGTCAATTTTTTGCTTCATTTTTTTTAAGAAAAAAAAAATTTTTTTTTTCTTTAATGAAATTTTAACAATGAAAGCGCAAATAGATTTACGCACTTTTCCCAGGGCTTGTTGACTGGCCTTTTTTTTAAGGATCTCTGCTTGCTTACGACTTTTCTGTCAAGTGTGCCGTTGTTGTGGTTGTTGTTGTTATTGTGCCACAATCACGGACAACAAACAAAAGCGGAAACCGTAAAGAAAAGAAAAATGGCTGACCTAATCGTAATGGGTGTGTATGTGGGGGTGTGGGGTGTGGGTGGTTGTGCGTGGGGTCCTTGCATGCAGCTTTCTAAAATATTTATATTGTAAATATGTGTATATATAAGCAGAATAGTAAATATTTACATCTTCCATACACTACATTAGCTTTTAAGTTGAAAAATTCTAAGCAGTTCAAAGCAGTCGCAAGCAGTTCATTGCTAATTGTAAAGAAAGAGAGAAAAGTGACCACGGCTGTATGAACAGGTGTGCATGAACACTACATAAGGTTTCAAATTTATCAAATTCAAGCAGTTCCAAGCAGTCTCAAGCAGTTCATTGCTAATTGTAAAGCAGAGACATAACAATTAGCATCAAGACCATGTCTTTCAGCACTTCTGTCCAGTATGACCTGAGATAAATGAGCGATTTTTCAGTGTGCCCACAACTGTCAATGCAGTTCGAGAACGAGAGAGCCTCAGCATTACTGCTTCATCATGAAAGCTTTTACAAAATAGACCACACCAATATACCAGCTCCTTGCTGTTGGGAAGTCATGCATATAGCAGAAATTTTTTAAAGCTGGTCACACTAATGCAGTCAGGCATGCAAATGCAGCAGGTAACTTCTGCAAGAAATGTTGCCAGAATATTTCGATTTCTTGCAGTCAATGGTTATGCAGGCCACTGGGTCACACAACAGCAGCAGCAGCAACTGCAGAAAATGTTCAGTGTCAGCAATGAATGTGCTCATCCTGAACGATATGTTCATCTATGAGGTCTCTGCCAGAAATGAACATCAAAGTTCAACAGCTTACGTCAGCTCACCGACATTAAGCAGAAAAATGATGGAAAAATGTGTGCACAATAGACTAGGCAGTGCCCACGCAGCCAAATGACCGACCAGCTGTGGCATTTCCATACCTCAAACTAACATATCTCTAATAGGGCAACATATGCCGCATTGACAAGAGCAGCCCATAGACGCAATGAAGATAGCTTCTTAGCCAAAACTGTGCATTTTTCGTATATGGTTGGAGTTTATCGAATTGTTTGCACAAGTGAAAACATTCATCCAAACTAGCATTCACTGGCTGACCAACCGACAAATCCATTCGTTTGAAACTAGATACAGTTTGGTACGCCCTCAGTTGAGCGCATATGACATAACTCAACACTTTTGGCCACGCTCAATTGAACGAAATTTTGACAATTTGCCAAACTAGTTGGCTAAAAACGAAATTTGGCAATGTAATTGGCTGAAAGCAGGAAGCAAACGTTTCGGAAAATAGAGAGAATAATGTTAATGATAATCTAAAAATAGTTCTACCTGCGTCATATAGGCACATACATATGTATAGATTGTGGAAGCAATCATGATAAATGTTGTTATTCAGCTACATAGAATAGAACTTTATAGAACTTTTTGTTCTCTTAATTTTGCCTTTAGAATATATCTTTAATGATTAGATTGGTAGTGTCATATGAGTATACGAAAAGCTGCCAATATGAAACCAATTATGCATGACAAAGTCTTGCTATATTCCTAACAAACTATGCCAATTTTCGCATTAAAAAGATTTCTAAATCGACTTTGGATTATTTTACATTTTTCTGACATATTTTGGCTTCATGTGGCGTCATATAAGTACGTATTAAACGCAGACGTGCCAGTTTCCATGCTTATAAAAAGAGCAAAATGTTGAGACTTTTGTATTTGCCATTTTTGCTTAAATTTCGTCACATTTATATGACATTTTTTGTATTGTTTCATATAAAATTGATATTTTGCAATTAAAACCTTTCAACGGAAACCACAGTCAGGGAATATGCAGCCATGCTTTTTGTCATATTGTGTCACTTCTATGGAGATTTCTTACTATTAAAACCAAATTGATAAAGCTATTTTGAAGATTTCGTACTCATTTTTTTTCGTTTTTATGCCACATGAAGGTGGCATTTTGTGATATTAGCCAGCCGTCATATATTAGTTATATAGCTTGCAATATGATACCAATTATGACAAAGTCTAGTTAAATCTTTAATATTTTTTTGCTGCTCTGGCGACACAATTATAACTACGCATTACTTCTACTTCATAAATACCCTAAATATTTCTTATTTTATTTCACGTGCCATATTATGATCTATGTTAGGATTCACTCAACTTTAAAACCTACAGAATCAAATTCTCATTTGGTTTGTCATAAGGTCGCATATTGGGATATAATTTTGGATTATATAATATCGGCAGCCACAATTATAGTTAAAGATTGATTCTACTTTATACTTTACATATTTCGTTTGTCATGTGGTGTCATATTATGACATTATTTAAGATTGATTTAACTTTATGAATCACAGAAATAAATAATCATTTCGTTTGTCAGTAGGTATCATATTTTGATATAATTTTGGTTTAACTCTACTTTACAATTTCCATATTTAAAACCTTATGTTATTTGTCATATGGTGCCATATTATGACATTATTCAGGGCAAATTTAACAGCAATAAATTCTCATTTCGTTTGTCATATAATGTCGTATTATGATATACTCTAGAATTAATTCAACTACGCCTACGCTGCTTGGGAGCTAGAATTATAACTAAAGATTGATCCTTCTTTATAATTTACATAATTCGTTTGTCATATGGTGTCATATTAGGACACTATTTAAGATTGATTCAACTTAACGATTCACAGAAATAAATTGTCACTTCGTTTGTCATATGGTATCGTATTAAGATATAATTTAAGAGTAATTTAACTTTATAATTCACAGAAACAAATACTCATTTCGTTTGTCAGATGGTGTCATATTATGACATACATATACATATTTAAAACCTTCTGTAAGTCGTCATATAGTGCCATATTATGATATAATTTAGTGTATATTTAACTTGGTAATTTATAGAATTAAATTTTAACTTTGTTTGTCATATGGTGTCATATTATGTTATACCTTAGGATTGCTTCAACTTCAAAATTCACAGAAATAAAGATACCTTTCATGGCACCGAAAACGCGACCAACGCTGATATTACATGCAAAACCGACATCCAAATAATATAGACAGCGACCTGGTCCCACATCGACTGGCTCAACAATGTACTCCTCACCAGCAACCTCAGTGCAGCCGGCATTCAGCGAGTCCAAGCCCAGCTACTTCGGTAGGCGGCATGCCACCAACAGACCAGTACAATAGGCAGCAGCATAGTTGTTCGAACCGACCTTGGCGACATACTTGGCTAGTTCTTGGGAGTAAACGGCGTAGATAACGCCAGCTCTCTCATAGACAATTTGCGTGGTAATGTCCTAGTTGAACAAGCTTACAATTAAAAGACTCTTGGGAGTATTGTATTTATTGTTGTCCTAGAAAGTCAAGCGTTTTCTGGCATAGTAGGTTGGTCCTACGCTCGCGACGCCTGCTGAATTTAACTTGGTATCGCTTGAAGCACTTCTTGTTCCGGACTACCTTGACGAAAACCATTTTTCGCCTTTTAATGAAAACCGAAGAGCGACGCAAAATACGCGATAAAAATCTGTGTCACTTTAGTGTCATTTTTCAGTTGCGCGCAATATCTTTGTCATTTATATTACTTTACAAAAATTACAAAAAATCAATAATTAATTTATTTAAAAAAATTAAAAAGTAATAACAAATCCAATAGAAACTTAGTGAGTCAGACAGCTGCGCGCCAAACAGAGAGCCACAGCTTCAATGGCAACACGCATACGCACTGTTGCACAAGGCCAACACATTTGTGGGTCAAACTAAAATGCACACTAAATTAACTGAGTTGGGGCGTGGTCATAAATAAAATCAAATACCAGGCAATAATATCAAGTATACAAGAACAAAAAAAAAAAAACAAAAAAAATATGTATATAATATATATATATCCAAAAGAGAAATGTTGCCAAAGCCAAAGAAATTATGCCCGGCAATGTAATAATCGTAATAATAATGCAATATATATGCGATATGTACAAGATATGTAAGGATATTTATATATATATTACAGTCACTGTGTACACTCATATATATATAAATATAAATGTGTGTGTGTGTGTGTGAGGATAATGGCAAGGAGGCCAAGTTATATTGCAATTGAATTTATGGCAAATTGTTCGAATAAACGCAGAACGGCCAAGTCAAGCACAGCGGGCCAACTGGCTGGCTGGCAGGCTTAAGCTGGCTCAATGCTTGAATGCTTCGATGCTTTGGCTAAACTGAGAAAAAACCTTTATAGATATTTTATGTTTTTGTATCTAGTAAAAGTTGTTTTGGACTTGAAGTTGTAAGCCGCTGGGCTCATGGAAATAGTCGTGACAGTTTTGTGCAAACTGACATTGACATTGAATTTTAAGCGCCATTTTGGGGTTGTATGAAAAGTTTGCACTGCCAGAAAGTTGCCATCTTGGGATGTTGTTAACTTGATGAAAATTGTTATGGTTTTAAAGGGAATCAACATAAGGAAATTAATAAAAACATATTCACTTTAAAATGTTTCTAAAAATAACTTAAAAACAACAACCAGTTGGTGCTCAAAAACATCGCAAAAACCTCTAAAGATTATTTCCTTAACATTTTCCCTACTCAATTTTGACAGCTTTAACTTAATTTGCTGCAAATGAGTTTACAAACTGGCCAATTATCAAAAATATATTTTGCCTGCAATATTTGCAAGAAATTAATTTATAATTAAGCAAAAAGGTTCAGCGACCTGTAGGCTTTGGGCTCTGCAAATTTCCAACAATTCATTAACTCAAAGCTGGCGAAATTTAATTTAACAAATTTTTAAGAGAGTCGAGACGAGACACTTAAATAATTGAAATATTTTTGCAACAAAAGTTAAAATTAGTAAAACTTTGATTAAATGTTTATGTTTGGTTTCTAAGATTCGCTTATTGGCAGCCTTACTTCACTTTTTAGTTGCTTTTTAAATGTTTCTCGTTTTTTGCCAAACATTTTTTATATTGATAAAATCATTTAAGTTTTTTATTTGTTTTTATTTTATGCAGAAATAATGCAACAAGTTTGTTATATTATGTTAAAGAGAATGTTTGAAACATAATTTTCAAACAGACTTTGCTGGTTTATTTGTCAATTCTAAGAATGAAACTATTATATGCATATAATTCCATACTTTTTCTAACTAAAAAAAAATATTTTACAAATATATAATAATATTATAAATATAAATATTAAAAAAATATATATTTTTGTACTTATTATTTATTTATAATTTTTGCTATTTGGATGAAAACATTTAACGTTAATTTATTGTTTTTTTTCTACTATTTATTTTTTATATCTTTGGAGAAAACTTATGATTTCCGAGTGCATAGATACTTTTTTTTGGGTTTAAATTTTATTTTTAGTTTTCCATATTTGGTAAAAAAAAACTTTTTTGGTATAAATGTTTTGCAAAATTATGAATTTTGCATTTTGGAAATGCTTTGAAATTTAAATTATTTTATATAAAAAAAAAATTATTGCATTTTTTAGAATTATTTTTACTAAATTTTTATTTGCATTTTTTAAGAAAAATATCAATACAACATATTTATTTTTAATAAAATTGTCGTGACATCCTTGATTAATGATTGTTAAATTTTAATGTGAAGATGTCGTTCGTTTGTTGTATTATATTTTTTTTTTAATATTTTATTTATTTAATATTTTATTACAACAAGATTCTCTAAACAAAAATGCGTATAAATATTTTTGTCATTTTTATATCTTAGCCAAATGTGTCTAGTTATGTAAATATTATTGCAAAAAATTATATTCCTAAAACTATCATAAAAAATGTACTTAAAAATTAAATAAAAAATTGCATTTATATTTTGTCTGATTTGACGAATTTCTTTGTAATTTGTATATTTTACATTATATGTGATACTGGAAATGGCCTCAAACGATTTTTGAAAATTAATGATATTCAAAATATAAATTTTAGCTCAAATTTCAATACATTAACTTAAAGAGTTTCGACGTAAACGAAAACATTACGTCTCTCGGTTTTATAATATCATAAAATCGAGAAAACCTTTTCGAAATAATTTTTTACATCATATGTCAATCAAGATATTTATTTTGTAATAAAAATATAAACAATATAAAACAAAATTACTGATTATTAAATGAAATAAATTTTTAAATTAAGAAAAAATATTTTAAAACTATTAAATTAAAATTTATAAAATTAAAATAAATCAAATCAAAAAATGAAAAAGTTTAATTCAATAAATGCGAAAAATATTTGAAGTATTTAAATATTAATAATAATGTAAACATATATTTTTTATTATATTATTATTATTATATTATATTACAAAATAAATTAAATATTTTGAGTATTTTTTCTAATTTTAATTAAGTTTAAAAAAAAATACAAAGATCTTATAAAAAGATTTTCAGACAATATAGCAGCGATATAAAATAGAATTTTCTGATTCCGCTCTTGAAAGTTTCAGTAATATTGGGCGGTTCACCCCAAACTAGTACTCGCTCAGCGTTACTTAAGAAAAAGCTGCTGAAGTATTCCTATACGATCGTTTAAAGAGTAGAGAGCAAAATGCCTTTGTGCCTAAACAACAACTTATATCGATCTTAAATCACACATAGAAAGTTGCACGTTTATTTGCAAGTGAGTATTTCTCACAGTGTATTGCCCATGACCGTTGCTGCTGCTGCTTGGATTTGTTGGTTCGTTTCCAGCTGTTAATACATTGGTTCGGGATGGTCTGGTGTGGCCCAACAATAATGACCAGTGAGTTACCACAACAAAAGACAACAACAAGAAATTATGTGCTTCATTGCACAAATGCTCAATTATGGTGCACACAGACACACATGAATTCCTTTACACAAACATGGTAGGACACACACAGGGGGGTCGCTGTATGCACATGTGTTTGTGTGCGTGTGTGTGTGTGTGTGTGTAATGCAATAATTGCAAATTGGCTGCAAAAATCATACCGATAATATTAATGATGATAATGCGTGAGGTTGGCCAACAACAATTGGATGCCTATGTCCTGCTGGCCATGTGTTGACGTTGAGGAATTCCTGTCTATCATTAACTACAACAACAGCCACAACAGCGACAACAACAACAACAAGGATAACACACATACCAGTTAACTCGACAGTTTTTGTTAGCAATTGAAGCCCAACCAATGGGGTAGACAGACTACCACTACCAAGCTACTACCCTCTAGACTGTATTCAGGCCAACAAATGAGCCAAGCTTTGATAATCAGACCATTAAAGTTTATGCCTGTTTATGTCAAGGATAGCAAGAAATAAACATATTTTGACGCAACGAATTGTGCATGCTCTTCAAAATGTGCCACAAGGCGTTGGCAGGCGCTGCTCCAAGATAATCTCAAAAGTAACTAGGAACTTGATTGAGGCAATAAGTGCCTGAAGCTGTAGATTTCCAGCAGGCTACGCATAACTGCTAGCCGAGTTCAAAGCAGTTGTACAGCTGTACTTAGGGGGGTTTTGGTTCTTCAAAAGGTAAAGCAGTAAATTTTTTGCATATTAATCATAATCTTCAGACAGCGCTTCAAACTAAGTGTACATTTGCATAGCTAATGTGCTCACTTTGAGCACATTAAAACACTCTCTCCGGCAGTTAAATGTATAAACTTTCCAAAGCTCTGACAGTAAGTGAGTTTGGAGCGGCTGGGTGCAGCGCTGTGGGTGGCCGTATGGCGTTCCCGAACTAGTAGAAGCAAACTCGTAAAGAGACCCGTAGAATTTTATAGTCTTATATGGCTGCTGCCTGCTGCTGGTCAGTAATCGTTTGTTTGTCGTGTCTGGGAGCATTTGTGTGTAAGGGTCCTTTATGTCGAGGTTAAAGTAATACAATTTTAGATTAAATTACTTTGACACACAATCAAATGCAAAAAAGAAAAAAAAGGCACAAAGCCTTGACGCATCTTCTTCTCAAGGCTGGCGCATTATTCAGATATTCCCGTAGTCTTTCACCGACTTTGTTTATTTGGTAGCAAAACATTTCGCATGCATTGAAATTTTTATATCCCTACATAAATGTTAATGCCATGAAACATAGGTTTTTTTTTGGTGGGGCGTGGGCAGGAGGTTGAGACGCATTGAAAGACAGACAGCACATTTCGATTTAAAACATTGACGCACTCACTTGACTGTCCATTAAGTTCCAACTGTTGGACGATAAGCAAGCACACAAGCATGCCCAGCACTCTCTCACACTAGACAAATATATACTTTGGGACTGCAAAACAAATAGTGACTAGGGTGCAGCTGACTTAAGCATCTATAGCAAAAGCAATGCAATGGTTATACGGATGGTTATATAGATGGGATACTTATGGTGCGAGCATAACATTAATGGGTCCATCAAGTGGTTGGGTTCGAAACGTGTGCGCGCAATAACACGTTCTTGGGCGCCTAGGGTAGACTTGAAAGTAGTTCAACTGAGTTAAACTATTAACAAGACAATGTTTATGGCGGCGACCACATGGAGAGGTACGAGCTTAAAGTGATTTTAGGCTGTACACATGAGGTGACCGGGAAACTGTGTGTGACGACAGTTTGGCAACAGCGACAGACAGATGACCTAAGGTGCTCTCTGCTGGCAAGCATAAGATGCGAAGAGTCTGTTATTGTAATAGTTTTTTGCTAAGTAAGCCGGTGCTTCGCGTCTTTGTAGTTTAAGCCAAAATATAAAGTAAAATAATTAACTTCGGAAAGTGACCAGCAGGCATGAACTTTATCTCATCTGCAGGCAGCACATGTGGAGTTCTCCACTTTGCCCACTATTGAAGTGAATAGAGTCGAACCATAGACAAGATGATCATGGAATCTAAGTAACTTGAATCTATTGCTGCATTACCTTTTCAAAAGAATAGAGGCTTGCATTTCATTCTTTTGGAATGGGAGTGAAAGGTTTGCATTCCATTCCTAAAGAGTCTAAATACAAACAAACCGTCATCATCTCGCCCAGTACCAAAATACCCAAACCAAATTCATTGCTGTTTCTCTTATGACTTCATGACTTAATCGTAGGCCTAAGCAGCGTAGTGGTAGACGCTATTTGCCTAGAAATATCTCGCTGCCGTCAGGATTTGTTCCTTGTTTTCTTCAAACAGTTATTAAAAGAGATGTCTCCATGCTCAGCCATGGGAGGTGCTATCTTCAACGGGACAGTCTTCAAGCATTTATGACACTTCCATCAAGCCTAAACAGCAAATAGTTAAAGAAGAAGCGCCTTTTAAAGCCATTGTGAAAAAATGCCTAACGGCGCAGTATTTCATTTCAACACCTATTACCATCCTACTCCTGGCCTTTGTCAAGCCGCATAAGTTTAGAACAATTATACTGAACCACAGAATTGCTATTCATCTGAATTTGTCTAGTTTATTCTACTTAGGCGATTCTGCTCGAGATGTTCTCACGTGAAGTGAATAGTTTTCCAAAGTCATGAATATAGCCGATTGCTGCTGAATCATACTTCTTACCAAAGTAATTGCTTCCTGGTGAAAGCAACACCATAGTTTATCGCGTAATCTTCAATCAAAGCCACTTCAAGAATCATTCTTCTGAAGTGATTTTCTAAAAGTGCCATTTGCCTTAAAGTTCATTCTACTTTGGCAATTCTACTCGAGATGTTCCTATGTAAAGTGCATACTTTTCTGGAGTCATAATAATAAGCAATTGCTCCTGAAGAATGCCTTCTTACCGAAGCAATATTTTGATTAAAGATGAGCCGTATGCCCAATAATTTTTCTCGTCATCTCTTCACTTCACAAACCAAGCTTCCAGAAACATATTTTTACGTGCCTTTTACTCGAACTTTTTAAGTTTTTTTTGCTTAAGCACTCCTGAATAGTATTCAGAGGTTATAATAATAAACGATTGCTGCAGAAGAACACCTTTTTACCAAAGTAATATCTTCATTTTGCCCACTTAAAGAAAGGCAAGTAGTTTTGCTCGTAATCATCAACCTAAGCAATTCCCACTTCAAAAAGACTTTCTTCTGAAGTAATATTTTTAAGTGTCTACTCATGGGTGAAGCTTAGCCAGCTTCGGTGGGAAGTCTGACATATAAAAACGAAAAAAATGAGCTCAATATACGGCAAATCATAGTATTGTTTGTGAGATCCAAAAAGTCTGCACGTAACACAGGTGTGCTTGACATGCTATATTTTGGCATGTACTGGATCAGATGTATCCAAATCCATATAACGAATTTTTAAGTAAGAAAAGCAGCAAAAGTTTGCTTAAAGGAACCTGAGTCGAAGAGCTATTTAAATAGCTATTTCTAGTTAAATATTTCTAGTTCTCTTCATAGGAGCTATCTGTTTTTAAATGAATTCTTCGCTTCGATTGCTTGCAGTTGCCCTTAAAGGGCCATCAACAGTTAATTTAAAGGAATTCTTGAACATAATGGAAATATTACAAAATATCAGCAAAAACAGTCCGATAATTAAATATACTTAATAAATTCAGAATTATTTTTTGGTTCCACAACTATAAGTTCGGCATTTGCTGGTAGGAATTTCTATTGCTTTCATTTGCTTATAACAAATTTTTAATGAAGAAAATCAGAAAAAAGGTATTTCTGGTCCTTGAGCGAGTTATGTACGCGATATCACTTCATAACTGCGCCTTCAACTTTGATTCATTGCTGTAACCCTAAAGTTCCATTGGCAGTTAATTTAAAGGAATTCTCGAAAATGATCGAATCTCTGCAAAATATTAGCAAAAATAGAGCGAAACAACTTAGGCAAAGTTACTTATTAGTTAGAAATTCATAGGAAATCCCAGCAGATAAATGCGCAAAATGCATAATGCCAAGTATCCAAAAAATAAGTTCAAAAAGCACAGCTTACGGATAGTTTTGAAAAATTGTAATATTCCTTGAAAGACAACAGTTTTGTGTTACTTTCACAGTCTCACTAGGTTTAATGCTATTAACTTTCTTACAACTTGAAGAATATCTTAACAATATTTCGCTGGCTTGATTATTTGCTAGGCCACCCTCGTTGGCCAAGTGTGTGTGTGTGTGTGTGCGTGTGCGTGTGTGCCGGCGCCCGAAACCAAATAACTTGGCAATGCTTTGCCGCATACGAACCGCAAAATTGAATTTGATTTCCATACAATTATTATACAATTTCTTTTCAAATGAAGCAAATGAAAAATCAGTAAACTTTGCTCGACTTACAAATGTACCAATATGCATATATGTATGCGATGCGAAGCGATATATATATATGTATATATATTGTATATGTATTAACTGGTACATGTAGTAACTTGTAACTGGGTCCTGAGCTCTCTACATGCGTAGAGCTGTCTGGGTTAGCAATGAAAGCAACAACTGACATGATACAAGCAATCAAGCAAACCAAACTGTACCCAGCCAACAACCGGGAGCTGTACCCGTAGCTGCTGCTGCCGTTGCTGCTGTAGCTGCTTCTGGTTAAAAAATATAAATAAAATGCTTTAGGGTCTCTTAGGGGCATATGGTTGGTACGGGTGCGGGTGCGGGTGCGGTAGCTACTAAGGTATGCTTATGGGTCCTATACGGCCTGGGCGCATTGGTGCGTGAGCTGAGAGTGGCATAGGCAGCCACACCAACAACAACAGCATCACAAATCAAGCTAACACACACACACACACACACACCCAGAGATTCTAAGAAACAACAATTGAGTGTGTTTGTGTGTGTGGTGTGTGTATGTGTGCCGGTTTGAATGCCATAGAATATATAGAAAAGAAATCCATTATAAATTCCCAGCTGGCAAGCCAAAAGCAGAGAAATTCCTATACTCACACACACACACACACACAAATACTATATACATATACGGCACACCCACAGCGAGGGTCACACTGGCAGTGTATCCTGACAGGGCAGAGTTTGGCAATCAGTCAGCAGACATTTGTTATGTGTTGTAATTTGCGTACCCAGACATGTAAGCTGGCTTGATTCGTTGACTGGCTGGCTGGCTGGCTGGTTGGATGGCTGACTGGCTGGTTGGATAGATGTATGGCTGACTGGGCTGACTGGCTGGCAACTTGGTTGCCTGATGGCCGCCACAATGTTCAAGGATCTGCACAATAAACATTAAACATCATCTAAATTTCGTTTGGTTTACTTACAATTTCAGCTCTGGCTGTGTTTGCATTGAATCTGCTGCTGCTGCCGGCGCTACTGGCGCTGCCGTCGCAGACGCTGTGATTGTGTTTACACTAACAATTTATAAAAAATTAAAAAAAAAAAGAAATTTTTAT
This sequence comes from Chymomyza procnemis, assembly GCA_035046065.1. Taxonomy (NCBI): domain Eukaryota; kingdom Metazoa; phylum Arthropoda; class Insecta; order Diptera; family Drosophilidae; genus Chymomyza; species Chymomyza procnemis. The sequence continues at coordinate 23,173,617 of JAWNOJ010000021.1, forward strand.
AGAAAAAATATAATAAAAAAAGAAACAGAAAGGCATACATTATCAGTGGACACTTGGGCGCCAACTTTAGTTGTAACTAAAAAAGTAGAAATGTCTGTCAACAGCGACAAAAGCGCCCAAAAAGTAAAAACTAATCAGTCTTTAAGTGTTGCTCAATGCTATATAGAGGATATTATATAAACATGATATCATTTTGGAAACTTTTAAGAGAACTCTTTAAGTATGGAGTGGAACTAGTGAACTGTAGTACTCGGGGGTGGCTAATATACACTAAAATGTAGAACTTACTATACAATTTCTATCTGTTTGAGTTAAGCACATAGACGTTCTCAACTCCGATTCTTAGCAAACTATCAAAGCTTTTGCCAATAATTAACAATTCTATTCTTATTTGAACGACATGAGCTGCAATATATTATAAAGAAAACAAATTTCGTAAAAATTCAAATTATATAGCTAGCGCTCCTGAAGCTAATCTTAAGTTTAGTATTATATAATAGGCTTAATTTTTCAAAAGTATATACTCTATATATATGTGTAGTTATGTAACTTGTTCAGCCAACGATTTCACTATCGATTGAGTCCGATAAATGAGCAGTAAAAGAACCAAGATCAACAATAGACATTCAAAATAGTGTAACCGTGTTTTTTAAAGTGCGGAAATAAAATGGCTCGAAAGAATGTGAGACATATGAATATGTCAATATATATACTAGGGGCTTCGCCACCTGCTCGCTTCACTCGCCAACTTCCAACCCTTCTACGATCGCTCCGCGGGAGTTCACTTTGGCAAGTAAGAGCTTTACCATATTGACACGCTTTTTTCATTTCCCCTATATGCAAAAATTCTAAATCTTTACATAAGCTTCTGCTTTTCGAATTTTACATTTTCCTACAAATCCAACGTACCATTCCTTTTTTTTCAATTTGTTCTCCCTTCAGAAGACACTCTTCATTTTTTCTATAATTCGAACATCGATTTTTGTCTAACTTTTCAACGTTATTTTCTTTTCTTTTTTTCCTTTTTCTCCATTAACAAATTCACTCGGTTTTGAATTTTTCGCATTCTTGTCTGTTCGTAAATTCGAACTTTTCGCTCTTCTACAGAAATATTCAACCTATTTTTACCCACTATATTTGATATATATATATTATATGTAAAACGTGAGCAACGTCAAAAATTTTCTGCTTTTATTATATTTTTCGAACTTTTGTAAATCAACGGAAATCGTCTGTTTCTAACTGATTGTCGTAGTGGTTGAAGCCATTTAGAGTTTTTGAAAAAATATATGAAGAAAACAATGATTTTGATAATAATTTATTTCAGTTGGAGGAGATATGTTTAGGTTACTTTTTGAATATGATATGCGCACCTTTCGCCTTGAGCACACAACAAATTCCTTGTTCCACGTTTTTCTTTCTTTTTTGTCAAAAGAATGTCATACCTTTAAGTAGTTCCCTTTAGCTCCCTTTCAGGCCTCGTTGCAGGATTTTACAATCAATAACGCTTTCTAGCCAATATAATAATGTCGCTTGGTTGCGCTTGTAACTCCCTCAACAGAAAAAATAAATTACATTTAGCTGACATAAACGTTATATACCCTAACAACTCCACCTTTACAGTGTATCAAATATTATAGTGTTTATATGAAAAACTTTTATTTTCTTATTTATTGTGCTTCCATTGCGCTGCAATTTCAAACATTTTTAATAAGCTGCATTTTGCTTTGGTTTTGTTTTTTTTTTTTTTTTTTTTTTGGTAGAAACAATTTTCTTATTACACTTGAACTGAAATTCGAGAAAACGAAAAGTAAAAAAAAAAATGATTCTTACAACTGTGGCACATAAGCATGGTAAGTGCCTTAAGTGCGCTTTGGGGAATAAATGGGTCAATTGACAAACTAATTTAAAATTTCTTTTCTTGTTCCCTTGTGCCACTTAAATTTTTTTTTGGGTGAGACAAAAAAATATTGTCTGAAAATTGCCACTTTAGTTGATTTAACATGCTGCAAGGGAACATTTTGTAGCAAGCAGCCTTTAAATATTGCATTGAAAGTGTTTAAGTTAATGTTTTCGAAATATAATTTGCTCTTTGTATTCCTGAGTGTATAATTTGGCAGTTGCCGCAATAACCGAGTGAACACTAGTTTGATAAACTTACACGAAATGAAAAGCTTGGACTTGTAGACTTTTTCAATGAAGCTAATTTGTGCGGTTAGTTGGAAGTAAGTTGAGGGTATTTCTTTTAAAAATTAAGGAAATCAAGTTTAAACATAATAACAAAAAACTGGTTCAAGGTTTGTAAAAAGCGCAAATGTTTCTTTTAGTTTGGAAAACTTATCCATTAACGTGTAGATGTTCTGAAATACCAAGAACTCAGTCAGCTCATATAGTAACTACATTTTGATATGCTTTAGGCGCACACGCTGCAGCTGAGAAAAATTTGACAGATAGCAGCATGGTAAAATTTATACAGGTAAAGTTTTTTGGCGCTCTGTTAGTCTATGTTTTGCTGTTAATCTTAAAGTGTCGTAATGTTAATGTTGATGTTATGCTTTTGTTGTAAATAAGCAGGCGCATGGTATAATTATGCAGGTAAAATCGTTGGAAAAATGAACAATTAAATTTGCTGTTTAATAATTGATCGCACGCCAATGCAACAACTAGCGTCGCCGCAAACTTGCCTATCACACTTCGCAGCAATGATAAGAGCACAAGTTAGCCAAGAGAAGCTGTTAATACTTATCACAACCCACTCTCTCATGCCTTTGTCAAAATGTTTGTCACTACGCTACCGATATAGGTGCTTACCTTAAGCTAGAATTAGTTCTGAATGCATACTCGATGTATAAAGTGGGGTCAAGACAAAGTTTAAGTCGCCGAAATTACTTTTAATAAACATTACTCATTAGTTAATTAAACATTTATTTTTTGTGAAGTTGTTCTTGTACTTGCTTATGTAAGTCATGGTATAATAATACAGGTAAAGTCGTTCACAGAATGAGTAGTCAGTTCTTACGTTAACAGTCTCTGTTATTTAACATAGCAACGGCTATTTTTGACTGCATTACCTCAATTTGTTTTTGTAGTTGCTCATGTAAATCATTGTATAATAATGTAGCTAATGTCGTCGTAAATTTTTCTCGATCTTATGCAATAACAGCTCATGGTATAATTACACAGGTAATGTTGTCGGAACTCAGCCTTAGTTTTTGCTGTTAATAAAAATGTTAAATTAAAGCATACCCATTGCTTTGCGGTTGTTGTTATGTTAAATAACAGAGACTGTTAAAATAACGCATACTTGAGTTATATTTGCGACAACTTTACCTATATAACTATACCATGAGTTTGCTGTAATTTTAGTTGTAGCTTATAGAACTTTAAGTCCTTAAAAAATATTATGTAAGACTTAATAGAGACAACATCTATTTCGCCTGATTTCTAACTCAAAACACTTCTCTTACTTCAAAACTGGCCACACCGTTGCACCCCAGCTAGACGACACACGCACATTCAAGTTCAAATCTTCTGCAAAAGTCGTAACTGCTCTTCCGTAGCAGTCGCCTATTGTTCATTGTTGTTCCCTTGCCTCCTTTGTTTTATTAAACATGCAATTATCTATGTTCAAGAATTGTTTTACACAAAGTACTTAACCTCACAAAGGGGCTTAAAATTTTGCCATTGTTTTGAAATACTAGCAACTTGAACGTCAATACGTTATTGATGTGGCTAATAGCTGTGAAAAGCCTCAACCGTATATATTTCATGGAACCACAAGCACTGTGTGTGTGTGTTCGGTACGTGTTCCGAGAATGTCTATCGAATTTCAATCAACTTGACTATTGACCATTTCGACTAATTACTTGTATTAAATTTGAGTGAAATGGCTTTTGAAATCGAAAACGTAGCTAATCGATTGATGTAAAGCTCAAATTACTGCCAACCAATGTGTAATAAGTTTAAGTACAGGGTGCTTGAAGTGCTGTGTGGCGTACTTTTGGATAGATTTTATTTTATTTTTTTCGTAATAAAGCTTAATTGTTTCTTTATAGTTCCATCGATTTAAGACTATGATTAAATTTTGTAGTCTACGGTTGCTATTCTAATTGTCATCATTTGTCATTGCTGCAGGTTACGGCTATGGGGAATATTATGCCTATGCGTTACTTCGAGGGGATGTACTCTTACTCGGGTCCACGTATTTTGAAAATACTGTTTATGCGTTTCAAGCCCTCAGATCCAGCTTTATCAGCACAAAATTGAGTCTATACAAAAGCTGTTTCTCCGCTGAATACTGCGCGGCCTGTATCGATAGTCTACTATCCGACTACCTTCTGATATCCCAATAGAATCTGCCTTCTCAAGCTACTCAAGCTACTTAGAACATCAATAAAACCCCATTCTTCCTGCATAAACTATCACTCAGCTGAATTGATTCTTCTGATCTTCTTCTAGTAACTCATAAGTTTGTTTCATTCGTTCTAGATAATCCTGCGCTAAATTTACAACTAAATTTTAAATTTTACTCTTCATAGCTTAAATTGGGATGCTGGCGTACGACTGACGGCAATTCTTGTAGAATTCATCTTATAAAAAAGCGGTTGAAATCCAACCAGATGGCAGTTAGAGTAGATAAAATACATGGTCAGCCATTTAAAGTGCAAGCAACGGGTAATTCTATAACTTTTGATATGAATGACAGATCGACGCTTGTCATACCGCGTCATTTATACCATGGAATACTTCGCACCAAAAGTAGTACAAAATAACTTCTTAATTATGAAAACTGAACGTGCGCTTCCTGCAAAAAATAAAGTTGAAAGCGAACAAGACGTTCCGCTTCAAAAATATTGAGGTCCTACGAGCCAGTGTTGCGGAGCAACATCGCGAACATCGAGTTATTGTCGTTCTCAAGAGGTGGACATCGCTGGGACCACTCTTTGCCTCATAATTCGTGTAGATTTGCAGACATTTCCGGACTTAATTCAAACTACATCCGGATGACAAATGAAGCAGCGAAATGGCTGAACACGAACTTGACTTTTGGAAAAAAGTCAATCATATCAGATGAAGTACATTTAACGATAAATGGAAAAGTAAATAATCAAAATTGTCGGGGTTCTCTGCCAATGAAAAGCCTCAATTGAAGAACAGCCGCTATATAATCGAAAGGTGACTGTTTGGTGCGGATATGATCATCGGTACCCATTTTTTCGCAGATGATGATGTAGTAACGACAAGCGTCCATGGGGCGCATTATCGAGCAATAATAACAGATTTTTTGACGCTCCATTGTTCTACTAAACTGTTTGAATGACTTCTGTCTGGTTCCAACAAGAGTATACAACCTGCACGCTAAAGAATGGATTTATTGCGACCATTATTTCCCGACCAAGTCATATCGAAAAACGTTTATTTTGATTGGCCATCGAGTTCACCCGATCTAAATCCCTTTTTTTGTGAGCATATTCTGAAACTCAAGTTATAACCTGATAAGCCAAGAACCATATTTGAACTTAACGACGCAAAATTGCAGCCATATCGAAAGATACGTTGGTCAAAACAATGGAAAACGTCAAAAAGGAATTCAATTTGGGCTGAAGACCATTGGTGACAATTTTTGCGATGTAATTTTCAGAAGGTAACTAAAATATATCCCTTTGAAGCGAAATAAATAATTTTCAACATGAAATCAAAAAGAAATAAATGTACACACTTTATGGGGATTTGTGATGCTTTCTTAAAATTTGTATCATAAATTCCATACTTTTTTAATATAAAATCGTTGGATATATAAAGCGATTTGAACAGTTTACTATATGATGTTTGAACTATTGATAGTGTTGTATATAAACTTGAATTAAAACCTTCCCCTTGTCTATGGTCATCACTCCAAAGGCGGGGCATAAAGATATATATATCTTTATTAATAGCTGTTCGAAGAAAACAGGGACCAACAGTTTATAGCCGAATCCACTGTTAGACAAATGCATCAGCACAACAGCGTAGAATCAAACCACCCATCTTCCGGCTTAGAGGTTGGTACGCTAACATTACGCTACCGAGACCCACTAATAAACTAAGCTACATCATGTCTCGACAACGAACTATCGTATCACAGAAAATGTACGAATGAGCTAAACGTTTTGTGTACATCAAAACGATCTCCCACAGCTTCATATTATTCTACTATTTCTCTATTTAGATAGTATTTGCACCTAAAAAGCTGTTTTCTCCTAAAATGCCTAACGAGCTGTCACTGCATTTATGCTAAAACCAAGTTTATTCCCTGACAATTTTTAAGCTTTTTATATTTAATTTTTTTCTACTTTACTTTTTTCTACACTTTTTGTCTTTATCAAAATAAAACCCCTTAACAGCAGTCATAGCGCATTACTTGTCTCAAACATGCCTGCCAGCATTTTGTTTCAATATTAAATGTTCAAAAAATATGTCAAGCAGCACCCTATATACCCCTAATGGTTCGCCATATTTATGCAGTAAATACAAATAGTTAAAGTGCACACGCGGCGTATGCGTAATATATGAAATACTTAACAATTAAGAGCATTATTTGGCAAATTTGTGTACTTTAAGCGGTTTGAGACTGGTGTCAGCTTGTATATAATAATTAAATGTGTGTGCAGTCCCCACTCTCCCCCCCCACCACACACACACGCACACATACGCCATAAACACCCCAAACGCGAAAACCCTAAGCCAAAAGCTTTGCCCCAAATTGACAAACCACATATACACAGCGAGAGACGCCACCAACTAGTCCAGCAGCAGAGCGCACACTGGCTGCCCCCATTTTTAGTTTGCTTTGTCTAAATATAATCTCTTATATAATTCAGTTTTATATATATATATATTTTTCATTTACATAAGCGTGCACGGGTGGCTGTATGGATCGCTGGGTGTGTCTCTCTGTGTAAGACAATAAATGAAGTTTACACCATTTAAGTACTAAATTAGTTAGTGCCAGACTTTTTCACGCAGTGCAACCCTACATCTTATCTGCCAAACTATGCAACCACTAAAAAAACAAAAAAAAAAAAAAAAGGGTTATAAACGCGCCCAGAGACACAGTCATAGCGCGCCGGGAAAAAAATATTGTATATCTAACCAAATGTTGTTTTAATTTATGCGCAGAGTTTAAGCGCTCACAAAATTGCCGCTTAAATGCTTAAGTAGCTCCAAAATGAACGTTCATTAAAATCTGCACGCAATTAAATGTGCCAGCCCTACCCAAAGAAGCAGCCCTTCACCCTGCCCTTACTCACGGCCAGACAAACTGGCACGCCCAGGACTTTGATAGAGTAAGTTATGCCAGAGCATATATTAATTTTGTGATAAAGTTTGTTGCCCACAAATTGTTGTTTGTGCCTAATATGTTGTAAGGCATACTTCAGGCATCAAGTAAATTTTTTGGTTTTGGTTCTGATAGAACCGCATAGCTTTACTTTTAAATATGCACAAATCGTATTAGTTTCGAAATTTGGGGGCGCTTTCTATGTGTTTTATGTGGGTTTTAGGCCTACGTTTTTTTTTTTGAAACAAAAATTTGGATTATTAAATTAAAAGTTTGCTTTTTTTGTTAGGAATAAATTAATGAAATAATTTACAATTTGTTCGAGAGTCATTATACGCTGAAGATTTTGAACTTAGAACTTAAGAATCTTTAGGGAACTTACTTTAAAAGTTATAGTATAGAGCGCAAGTGCGACTCTTTGCATTGAATTGTTTTCAGATATCAAGCTTACCACTCATAAGTTGCCATTGAAATAAACAAAATTAACGAATAAAGAGCTATAGATATACTCATATTAACGCTCAGACCCCATTCCATGCACAAAAAGTCACTGCTTGGTGTGCTATTTTTGGTCTATTAGTATAACAGGTCCCTGCTTCTACTGTACATGAAGATTTTTCTCGACTTCCCTAGAATTAAAAGAGGTATCACACTTTGAACCATCGAAAGTAAAATTACAAGTTCTATAACATGTTATGATTCTCGTGGGCTTCGGTAGCGTTTTACCACTCAGACACCATTTCATTCACAAAAAGTCACTGACCGGTATGATATTTTATTGGAATACTTGGTCTCTGCTGCTACTGGCATTGTGGTGTACCAGAAGAGGTTTTTGAAGATGAAAAATTGAAAGCTATACTGGATCAAGACGCATTCCAAACCCAAGAGAAATTGATAGACATATTGCAAGTGACTCAGCCAGCCATGTCAAAATGTCTCAAAGCCATGGTAGTGATGCAGAAACAAGCACACTGGGCTTTGTATGACTAGAGACCAAGACATGTCGATGGATGACAGCTTTTTTAAAAGTAAAATCGTAGTGTATTTATTTATCTCTTCGTAACTGGCGAAGAAATAGTGATCCATAACGAAATAAATTCACTGCTTGATGTTCTACTTTTCGTCTAATCGAATAATTGGACTCTGCTACTATGGAAGTGAAGAAGTTATCACTCGAAAATTAACTTTAAAAATTAAGTTCTATAACAAGTCTTGGGCCTTCTGCAGTAGCATTGGTGCATTTGCCCAGCACTAGCATAGCTAGCAAAATTAAGCTATTTGCCTAAATTGTATGTAGATCTCGGTTGCGTAGTGGATGCGCACTCACCTCTAAGCCCAAAAGTCGGTTGATTGTGTCTGTAGCACTGGAACATTTGTCCAGCACTGACACAGCTAGCAAATAAAAGTACGCTATTTGCTTAGAAAAATCTGTAATGCTTAGAATATTCAAAGGAAGTTTAAATAGATGGCGCCAGCATAACATTTATATTTGCATATGCAAAACTGTTTGGTTCTTTCCAATATAATAAATGAAGGTAGCAGTTTTTCAAATAACCAAATGATTAATCTTAAACCAAAAGCAATTATTACTAAAATTTTGCTTTTAAGCTTGTAAAGCTACCAAAGCAGTATGAACTTCATTTAACTAGCAAAACAGTTCGCTATTGGTGTGCAAAATTAATATGATTTGGTTTCTAATAAATTTAAATAGTGATTTTTCTAATAACCAATGTTCTCCCTTAAGGCTGAAGCAATTTATGTTAACAATTTGCCTTTTAGGTTGTAAAACTAAAAATAGTATGAGCAATAGTAGTATGCGTAGATGGCGCCAGCAAGAATATCGCATTTGGAGTACAAAACTGTATAAAAGTTTAATTTTGTCAAATATCCATTGATAGTTCTTAAGGCAAAAGCAATATATACTAAAAGTTTGCTTAGCGATTGTAAAGCGAACAATGTGCAAAAGAAGTATCAATAGATGGCGACAGCAAGATATTCGCTTTTGGTAAACGAAATTGCATAAAATTGTTTGCCTTCCTTCTATTCAAATAATTTGTAGTAGCATTTTTTTAAATAATCGTTGATTTTCGCAATATTTGTTTAAAATTTACCATAAAAGTTGCAAGGTTATAAAATAAGTATAAGTAGATGGCGCCAGCACAAAATTTGCTTTTGATGTACTAAAGTGCCAGAAATTCTAGGGTTTCTTTCTATTACAATAAATTGAAGTAGTATTTTTACACATAAAGAATGAATTTTTTTAAAGTAGAAGCAATTATTGCTGAAATTTTGCTTTTAAAAGCGTAAGGCTACAAACGAAGTATGACTAGATGGCGCCAGCAATTAATTGCACGTAGGCTAATACAGAACTGTATAAAATTGTTTGGCATTTGGAGGTTTTTACTGTAAATCATTTTGTTAAGTTGGCATTTTGCTGTTTGAAGATGCTTAAACTTTGTTTCTTCTTCTATTAGGATATGCCATAGTTTAGGCTATATGGCACCGAATTTGAATTTTATAATTTTTGTAATAAATAATTAAAATACTACTCTGCCTTTTACATATAATTTTCCTATTTATTTTTATCTATGACAGCCTTGACCCAGCAGCGAACTGTTTATTAAAAAATTAAGTCCATTCATTTATATTTTTTGTAATTTGCATTAATGCGCATTTTATGGATTAATTTATGTTGCATGCAACATATGCAAATCAACTTAAATCACTTTAGTTAGTTGAAATAAATTTACTTTAGGGATTTTTTAGTGCAATCAGCAGCAACTATTTATACATTTTTCGTTTACGAGTGAATAATTTTATAATAGTTTATGTAAATATTTATGGAATTTGCATAACATATGCTTTGTTGCATGTAGAACATTGCTGATTACAAAGAGTTTAACTTATTTAATTAGAATTTCATTCATAACTAAATCAGTTAATTTTTATTTATTTTTCAATAAGTAAGCATTCAAGCGCAGCAATATCAATGAAAAGTTTTATAATAAAAAAGCATTTTTTATTATAAAACTTTTTGCAAAAATATGAAATTAATTTTTATGCAAATACTGCGAACTAATCACAAAAACTTGACGTTGAATTAGTTGCGCAACAATAAAGGGAACTCGTTTAGTGGAAGGTAAAGGGTGATTTTTTGGTAATTAATATTTTGGGAACAGTGCTGCTAGACGCGCTTGACATAAGAAAGCCGAAAGTCACGTATCATTGGGTTATACTGTAGAGAAGACGGAAAAGATTTCATTTTTCAAAAATTTCAAGAATATTGTGCCCCACACAGCATACTAAACAAAGCTCCAATTGAGAAGTCAGCTCGTTCAAACAAAATTAAATTCAACTTGGTTTCCACCTTTTTCCAATAGCTGTATCTAGGGTTATTTGCTGATCGATATTAATCGATTAAAATCGATACACAATGATTGCAAACATCCGTCTACATTATTGCATCAGAAGATTTGAGAATATCTTCTTCAATCATTAATTCATTGTTGATTGAATATGTCAGTTTTGGGGTCGTATTCGCGTCGTTGGCGGGGATTGTGTTTGTACACATAAAAAAAAAAATAAATAAATATAGAAATAAACTGTTAAACATGACAAAAATTTATATTCAACAAATTGAAATGGCAAAACTAACAGAAGCTGATATGCAGCAATATTGGTGTAAAATTTGTATAAATTGCAATGCGGCCCGAATTGGTATGATAAATAGTTGATATAGTTACACTGGCGTGAATTTTGTATAAATGCTTCTTTAATAATTACCTTGTCCATCAAATCAGCCAAAAAAAAAAAAATAGCCAGCAAAATGCACATTAGTTTTTTCAATTTAGAAATATTTTTAGGCGGTTTTATTACCCTTGAGTTTCAATTAAGTCAATTTGGTAAATTGCTAATTACGAAACCAACTGCATATTATAATATTCAATGCACATTTATATATCGCGAATAATTCTATTGCTATTTTCTTCAAAGTACATTCAATTCACTGCTCTCTTGTGTTTTTTTTTTTGGAATTAATTTTTGATTTTGCAGGCTGCGCATTGTGCGAGAAGTAAAGGTAAAATATTACAAAATGTTGAGCACAAATGTGGTTTTTGACAGTGCGATGAGGCTCAGACTAAACAGTCTAAGATAATTATAGATTTTGACTATCAAAATATATATCTGACATCAGCCATATCAGTTCCCATAACATACATAATCATAATCAAATCAGCTCGAACCTTAGCTTATTTTGCAGGATCGTAATCGTCATCAAAATCAAAATTTATAAATATTAAGAATATGTCTTAATATTCTCGCTTCGAGCGTAGCCCACAGTAGGGGAAATGTCCACCTTAGTGGCAAGTAGAACCAATATGAAGCGTTGCCCAACTAAAGTTGTTTAACTTTTAGGAAGGGTTTTCCACGACTAACTTGGTCCATGAGCAACAAGAAAGCCGTCCAGCTGTACCAGCTTCGCGATGATGGATTTCAAATACAAAGAACATATGAGCGGTGCGAAGAGCTAGAATTTGCGTGCTTTACCGCATGAACAATGCTTAGACCGTTGGAATAACCTAACCAAGAGAACACAACGAAAATACAAGAACCTACAGTAATCTCAAACAGTTTCCAGTGGAATAAATACTTTACACAAAATCAGAATCAGAAGCAGGGACACTGGACTTGACTGGAAACCGAGAAATGTTGAATGGCGTTTATTCGCTTGTGCTACTCCAGCTACTATCAAGCCAAAATGGTAATGGATTTCCTCATTGCATCATAAATGGCGACAAAAAATAAGTCCATTACTCCGAAGCGTAGCAACTTCTCGTCCACAGCGAAACTACATTTAGAGATAGACTAGATAAGTGCGATATATTATGAGCTATATGAAGCACAGAAAGTCCGCACATGGATGCATATTCACGTCCAAAATCAAACTCTACTTTTGTTGGGACAAGTAAGGTGAGATATATTGTAAGCTATTGCAGCTGAGGGAATCCATACCGAACTCAGTTGATTTGTCTAAGCCAAGAACTAAAAGACAAATGGCCACAATGCAATGGAAGACATGTCAAAGGCATTCCCCAGCATGACAATGCTTTCCAAAAGTGGTCAAAAAATACTTGGAAACGCTGAAATGAGAGAGCTTACTGCTTCCGCCATACTGTCCAGACATTGCTTCATCTAACTGCCAACTATTCCGATCGATGGCAAGCGATCAAGCTCACGAGCTTTTTGATTCAAATGAAAAAGTCAAAAATTGGATTGATATTTGGTTCATCTCGAAAGCTGAGCAGATTTTCCATCGTTTTCGCATCCTGCTAGAAAGATGGGCAATAATAGTGGATAACAATACCCAGTATTTGAAATAGCTTATTTATAAGCATTACCTGCTTTGTCAAATTTTATGCTGGCAAGCTCAACACACTATAGTCTTGTGCTTCATATGGCAAAGTGCTTTTGAAGCTTACTAGATGGCGCCAGCATTTATTATGATTGTTTTAATAGTTTTGTATATTTTTAACTTTCCTTCTAATATTTACGCTGTCCCTTAGAGTTTTGCATATTTGACAACTACTCTCGGCTACGTTGTAGCATGTATTCCAAACTATCGAAACTAACATCCAAATATTTCGTTACAAAATTTTAACCCAAATAAACTCAATTCAGTCGGTTTGTTGGCCAACAAGTAATTCGCTTATTTTATTGGCAACAAAATGTTGTCATATTGTTTGAAAACTTTGGCATGTCACCAGGTAAACTCGTGGGCATACTCCCTCCCATCAAATACAGCAGCCCATCAACCTCCTACCAGCAGCCCATCAAAGGCCCCCTCCTCTCTTAGTTGTTATAAATTTTTTTTTATTTGTGATTCGATAACGCTCTGACAAAGCGCCACAGGCAGCCAAAATAAAATGTTCCACTTTTGGTTTTGTGGCAATTGTGGCCCACCCACTACAGCTGGCAGCGACACGTGGCTACCCGCGGCCACCAGCAAAGAAAAGAAGAAAAAGTAAAGTGAACAACCATAATTCGGGACGCCCCAGCGTGCGTGCGTGCGTCCTGCTGTATTGTATTTGGTATTCCCACTTGTGTGAAATTTGTTAGGTAATTGGTATGGCAATGTTACTTACCCGTTGGACTGGGCGTCAAAGCCATCATATCAAAATGTATGTTCTTCTGCTCGAACGAGTAGTCCTTAAGGAATGTCAATTTGGCACCGCGCGTCTTGGTCAGACCAGTGACCGCATTGTTAATCGCGCGCAGATATTCACGTTTGCCGAAATTTGTATGTGGCGCGATTAGGCCAATATTAAGCTGCTCCTTGTTGGCGGCAGCATTTTTGCTCAGACTATTGCCGCCATTGGTTAGACGCAGTCCAGTGGCGCATGGACATGCATAAATTAGTAGCAGCGTCAGGGTCAGCACAAATGACAGCTGCAGGCGTGGAGTGAGAGTGAGGGGAGTGCTGGTGGTGGTGGTGGTGGTGTTGTTGGAAGCGGTGATGCAGCTGGGAATGGTGGTGTTGGGAGTGCGGGTGTTGAGAGTTTTGGTGCAGCTGAGGGTGTTGGAGTTGGGAGTGTTGCTGCTGGTATGGTTGTTGCTGGCATTGAAGTTGTTGCTATAAGTGGCAGTGGCAGCTGTTGTTGATGCGGAAACGGATGTTGCTGTTAAAAATGGCGGCAGCCATGTTGGTTTTGCTTTGTTGTTGCTGTTTGTTGGTTGTGCGATTGTTGTTGCTGCCGCTGCGGCTGCGGCTGCGGCTACGGCTGTTGTTGTTGTTAGTTGTGGCGTTTTGTTGTTGTAGTTGTTGTTGTTGTTAGAGCTCGTTGTTGCTGTTGTTGTCGTTGCTGACATTTTAGAATCTATTGAAGGCTTGTTGTTGTTGTTGTTGCTATTGTTATGGCTGCCATTAGCTGCTGCTGTTGTTGTTTTTAATTTGTGTTTCACTTTGTTTTTGTAGTTGCTGCTTATTTTTAGTTTGAGATTTGTTTGCTGTTGTTGTTGTTGTTGTTGCTGTTGTGCTTGACCAAGCGGCCGCCATTGCCGTTTTTGTTGTTGTTGCTGCTGCTGCACAGCATGGCGCCTGAATTCAAACATGGCGCCTTGTGCGCCCCACGCTATGCAATAATTATTTTGCTCGCGCCTTTTTATGCGCCTAACGCACGCACACACTTACATAAACGGCTACACACGCACGCACACGGACACAGTTACACACGCACACACGCGCGCGCGCGCACTTAATAAATTTTTGCTTTGATTTAATTAAATTTTTGTTGCTGTTGTTGTTGTTGTTGTAGTAGTAATTTGCTGTTTGTTGTTGTGCTGCAGTTGCTTCTTATTTTGGTAAATTAAATTTGCAGACAGTGGTTGCGTTTCATTTGCCTTGTATACACCTTGTAGCTTTTGTTTAATAATTTTTGTGTTTTTTTTTTGTTTTTTATTTAACTAATATTATGTACATTATTTAATATTTTTTAAACCTTGTATATACTTGTATATATATATTTATACTTTTATTTGTATTTTTGGTTTGTTTAATTTGGTGGATGGATTGGATTGGATCAAAAACAGTATTCGTTTTGTTTTATGTTTTCGTTCGCTTTAATCTTAAGTTGTTTTTTGTTAAAAAAAAATGTTTCCTTAGTTGGTTGCTGGCTGTTATGTTGTTGTTGCAGCAGCATTTGTGTTAGATTCTGCCAATGCGACGCTTTGCTAATTATTTTGGGGTAAGAAAAAAATGTGCGAAAAAACAAATACAAAATTAATTATGTCACAGTTGTTACTTGGCATTATAATTGTATACAGAAATATAAACACGCCGGTAAATATAAACACGGATACACTTACACACCTAAGTACACTGACAGATACACTTACAGCTACATTCACAGATACACTCATAGAAACGCTCACAGATACGCTCATAGGTACACTCACGGATACACTCACAGATACACCCACAGATACACTCATAGATGCACTCACAGATACCCTCATAGGTACACTCACAGATACTCTCACAGATACACTGACAGATACACTCACAGATACACTGCAGATACGCTCACACACACAGATACACTTACAGCTACACTCATAGATGCACTCACAGATACATTCATAGATACGCTTACAGATACATTCATAGATAATCTCATAGATACACTCACACTCAGAAGGATACTCACAGATACACGCACAGATAGACTCACAGATACCCTCATAGATACACTTGCAGATACACTACCGCATGCACTCACATACACACACATACATATAATTACATACACAGATACACATACACTCATATACATAAGTACACTCACAGATACACTTACACACATTACTTACCCACACACACACCTACAAACACACTCTTACCCAAACACCTACCCCCAACAACATACAAGTACGCACACACACCTTCCCCCGCACCTTTACACCGCCACCCTCTAACAGCGCCAACAAATTAGTAGCTGTAGCACACGGAAAGTCAAGTTTTACGCTCTGACTTTAGCATTTCCGTTTCCGTTACTAATTTGTTTTCATTTGGCTTTTAAGCCAACAACGGCCACACTGGCACCAGATTAACCAAAAAAAAAATTGCAAAAATACAAAAATAAAATAAAGTAGCAATAACAACAAGCTAATTAATGAGTTGTACCGAGTTATAGATGAAGTGCCAGCAAGCGGCTGTCATCGGCTCTGCTACAAATCTTATCTGCTCACCTTTTTGGGGTGCCTTGGCATATATAACAAATTAGCCTACTAATTAATCAAAGAGCGCCGAGGCCTTTTGCTTCTGCTAACGACCTAGTTCTAGTTGGTGTTTCTTTTTTTCCAGTAACTTGGAATTAGCAGCAAAAATATTTGCACATTTTAGTAAAATGTATTTTATGTTTCTGTTGAATTTAATTATATTTTTAAATGATTCTATATCAGCAGCAGCTGCAATGAAAACAAAAAGAGTTACTAATAAAATAATTACAAACAATTTCTACTGGATTTTGTACGAGCATGAAAACTATTATAAGAAATACGAAATATATGACCGGATTAAACGGCGGTGTCTTTGGTTAACTTAGGCAAATAGCGTATATTTGCTAGCTTTGAGAGTGCTAGGAAAATGCATCAGTGTTGCTGCGGGGCAGTGAACCACCAACCTTCCGTTTTAAATGCGAGTATGGATTTCAGAAATGGCTTCACTTTAAACTTAAAAGCATTGCAAAATATTGACAGCAGTATCTTAATATATTATTTGTTTTTAACTTACTAGGGGACTTGGCTCCCTGCTAGTTTCACTCGCCCATCTCTTTTTTAATACCTCTGGACATTTATCTTGAGGCGGTAGAACAATTTATTCTCGTTCACAATGCTTTTATCGCATCATTTCAACTCCTAAGTAAGGAACGATGCAATATTGACACTCATTCTTCATATCCCCTATATACAAATATTCAATATTTTTCCTGCTTCGTATAAGCCTAACAACAACATTTGCTTTTCGGATTTTACATTTCAATTTGTCCTCCCATCAACTCTTATATTTTTTTGTTTTTTCAAAGTTGATATTTGTCGAAATTTTCCACGCGAGCAGAAAATTACACTTGCAAGTTTAAAGTTTTGGCGTATGGCAGCAGCTCAAAGTAGATAGACAACCTTTCTGGCCGTCGATCAAGGCTTGGCCACCGTTTCCGGCGACTTACCGCATTTCGACCACAACCGTTTATTCTTGACGTTTACGTAAGTGATTCACTTCTCATGGTCAGTCATCAACAACGTGGAGAGAAATTGGTTGATTGTGTTGCGATCAAGCTTATTTTCAAAGGATTCCAAAAGTTTTTTTTGTAATCTTTACCTCTTGGGCCATCGAAACATCTTTGACTTTGGAATAACTGAAACGAAATCGACGCAACCTAAATGATGTGTCTGTTCCAGTATCAGGACCATAAACGCTTATCACATTTTCAGCCGCCTGGTTTACGTTTTCGTTCTTATCGAATAAAAACTATCTTTGACGCACGCTCAAGCAAAACAGAATAAAGTAATCACAAAACTGTCAGAGAATCTTTTTTAGTACGAAATCTCGTCTTTCTGCCTTCTTGTTTCGAAAGTCGACCAGAATTATACAACGTGAGATACGGATAAGTAACGCCAACTACCTCTTGTCATCGTTAATATTTCTCAACTTTTTTGCAAATGTAAGGTAAAAAGTCTAAAACTGTAAGAGTAAGCCACCCGCGTACCGACGAAATAAAAAGTGTGCATCTTTATATTAACACAATGTCACCGAAGAGACGCTGGTGAGTGGGTATACAATAATGTTCCATTTAAATAAATAAATAAAATAGTATATTATTCAAATATACATAAATATCTATTGATCATCAATAAAAGCTCGTCTTTTTAAACTAACAAATTGTTGAGACTAAAACTTTACGTTTTATTAGCTTTTAGAGAAAAATCAGAAAAATATACAAAGCCCTACGTATCTTTTATAAAAATTAGAGTATATTAAAGTCGAATACGTGCAACCACCGGTGTCTGCCACTTTTCATATTACATTAGTATCTCAGCATTATTTATCTTTTCCAGAGCAATCAACAAATCATTGCCTCTTATGAAGTTGTTTTAGTTTTTCAAGTTTTTTCCAGAATAGGATTTATAGGAATAACATGTAAACGTGCTGCCATTTATTTATAATATGAATATATCCTCAGCTAGCCTGAATATGAGGTTGTATAAGTTTTGGTCAACAACGCCTACAAGTTGCAGCCCTAAATAGATGACACATAATTGCCAGTCATAAGTCTTAACAAAGATGGCCAGCAGTTATCGGTTATGACAGTCATTAGTCACTGCTTCTTTCTGCTCACGGTGACTATGTACGAACTAAATACATATATCTATATATATATTTATATATAAAGTACAACAAAGGGATATTGTCTAATATTGATTGCAATTTTCAGCTGACTAGAAGTTATTGCCTATAACTAATTTCCTAGTCAATCGTTTACTATAAATCATCTTGTGACAAAGTGACTCAATCACGGTAAATATTTCAAAATAAATCGCAGTTGTAATGAATGGATCATGTTTTATTTATTTTTTTCATTTAAGTGAGAATTGCTGGTAGATTTTATTTGTGAGTTAAAGTTAGGATTTCGATTAGATGTGTTAATGTTGGATACAAATGTGCTTGAAGTAGATATACTTTGAATTGTTTTATAATCAAGCCATTTTTGTTAAAAACTTTTTATGAAATGCCAGAACAATAAGTTAATAAGCTTTGAATGCATATTTGGCGCATACACGTTAGTTATGAAACTGAGGAAAGGTTAAGATTACATTTTTAATTTTAAGCGTACATTTTCATACCACCAAGAGGCAAAATATTGCAAAATAGCTTATTTTCATAATTTTAAATTTATTAAATTAGACATAAATGATATAACTACTCCCAAAAACAGAAGCTTGGCATCGTCGAAAAAAAAAATTGGCAGAATTTACCTTTTTTTTGCAAGATTTTTTTAGGTTTTAATCTTTTATTTTTAAGAGAATCTCTAACAGAAATATAATTCAAAGCAAGTGAATTTTGTTTCAAGCAAAAAATGGTTCAAATCGCATAATCTATTGGGTAATTTTTAGTGGATTTTCCATCTTACTTTCTATTTACAACCCCTAAATTG
Organism: Chymomyza procnemis; assembly: GCA_035046065.1. NCBI lineage: Eukaryota > Metazoa > Arthropoda > Insecta > Diptera > Drosophilidae > Chymomyza > Chymomyza procnemis. The sequence continues at coordinate 23,192,643 of JAWNOJ010000021.1, forward strand.
GAATCCTAAAACTTCGCCTTATCAAATTTCCTTCCCTAAATGACCTTAGAACATGCCATGGCGTGTTAATTCTGCGTAAGCTCTAACTCGGGTTCATTGACTCTGACGAATTTCTTAACAAGATTTCTCTGGTCATTTCCTCTAGAGTAACTCGTAATTTCCTACCTCTAGCAGTATCATTTTGTAGATCAAATAATGCACTGCATGATCCTTTTTGAGGCTTATTTGCAGATTATAATAAACTTTATGATTTGCTATCTTATAAATGTTCTATTCCATCCAACTTTTTCTCTATCTTTACTCTTCTTTATGCACCAAATCGTGCATCTTTGACCCATAACGATGTGTGAAAACCCAACTTGGTCTACGCTCAACTTTTCGTTCCTTTGTTAAGAAGTCCTTTAAGCTTTTATGCTATTTTCTGTTTTTATTTTGTACATTGCGAGTCCTTGTTTGCAGATATATTAAAAATTCACCCACCCTAGAAATAGGCTTAACCTAACCTAACCTAAAATATATAAACAGTTCATTTTGTACTCTTACCAAACTACAATTATTAAAAAATTTGGGAATTTTTTTTGTTTTTAAAGCTGAAAGTTTATAATAAGAAATAAATTTATTTCGCTTGACTATGGTCATCGCTCCAATGGCAAAGCATGAGCAAATCTCTATAAATAGCTGTACGAAGAGAAAAGGAACCTATAGTCTATAGCCGAAACCGAATACTTCCTAGGTATATGGCTTATATTTATTTGCTAGCTATGCTAGTGCTAGACAAATGCACCAGTGCTGCTGGGTGGAATCGAATCACCGATCTTTGAATTTAGATGCCAATGCGCTACCCAGACCCAGTATTTATTCAGATAACCAAGTAAGTAACATTAACTTTGAAGCATTTGAAACTTCGTTGCAACTTTGCAACACCTCTACGCAATGCAGCCAGCGTGAATACCCACTTAGCTTGCTACCATACCGCACATTGGCGAAATTTCTAACATTCGCGTGACTGAAACAAATAAACATTGATCCACTGTGTCACATTTAATGTTGTCACTTTTGTGTGTGTATTTTTGTCAGGATAAGTGGAGTGTATGTTGTGTGTGCGTGTGTGCACAGGTGGCACTTGTTGTTGTTGTTGCTGTTGTAGGTACTGAATGAGTTGCCTTCACTTATTTCAATTTAACACGGTTTTTCTTTTTGTAATTTATTTTGTTTTATTTTTTTCTCTTTTTTTGTCGCTAAATAAATTAAATGCGACAGTGGATCGCATTATCACAACCTTATACATGTGGAGCACACTTGCACACACACAGTAGCAGGAAGGAGCAAAGCGCGCACCTTGAAGGACACTTATAAATTTCTTCATATAAATTTTGCTTGCAGAACTTCATCACCAACATCATCAGCATCAGCATCATCATTGTAAACACATCACATGTTTTCATGCGCCGCTCTACTTTGATTTTATTTTCTATGTTGTTTTATTTTATTACGTTTTTTTGTGCATTTTATTTAATTTCTCTTTTTCGTTTTTGTTATTATTTATTTTATTATTTATGCCCCTCTTTTGGCCCCCCTGCCTCACCGCCTGCGCTTGTTGTCAGCTTAATTTTAGTTGTCATATGCAACTTAATTTTGCCTCTCCAGCTGACAACACTTGACAGCGAATGGGTTTTGGGTGGCGTCTGCTGGAGTCTAAATATTGTTGAATGCTGCATGGACTTGGGGCTGGGTTGATTTGGGGACTTATGATGGGGGTTGGATGGCATTACTGGGGCGTGGCATTATGTTGAGCCTGCCTTGCTTCAAAACACTTGGCTGTCAATTTGGCTCTGGCTCGTGTCTCTTGTGAGCTTTTATTTTTGTGTTTTTACACTTTTTGAGTGGCAGAGCTAGCACGAGAGAGTAGTGTGTAAGGTGTTGAAGCTTCAGAAGCTTCAGCAAGTGTATACTCTTTAGAGTGCTAATAAGTTATGCTCTTTGTGCAAAGTTGGTTAAGGACTATAATGTTGATTGAGCCACTATCGTGCCGAAAATTTATGTTAATTAAAATTTTGCATAAAAGTAACTTTTTTTTTTGATTTTAAGATGTTATTTTGATTTTTGCATCAAAGTTGGAAAATATTTTAAGTAGAAATTAAGTAAACTTTTAAGTGGGGTGGCGGCTTAGTGCAGGGTGGGTCAGTAGTTGATGCTTTGATTGCTTAGGCGCTTTGATATGTGTTCGGTGCGGAAGGACTCAAAATAAGTCGGCCTTGGAACGTTTGGTAAACGAACAACGCTTCAGATAGCGCTTACTACATAGATGCGAGCAGCATGATCTTAAATTACAAAAAACCCATAAAAGATCAATTTCGTTGAGAATCTTTTGCTCATTAAGTGAATGACAAAGCATTTATTTTGGGGAAAAATCCATGAAAAATTCGAATTTCATAATACTGCTAGGTAAGCTTAGGCTATGTTATTTGGCTGATATTATTTTTTATACAAAAATAAGTAAATAACATTTTGTATGCTTGTGATTCTTGGTTGCGTGCTCGCCTTCAAACTCGAAGATCGGTGATTCGAGTCCAACATGCAGCAATGGATAATTTTCAATAAGGGCTTGAAATTACCCCATAATGTATGAAGCTTCAGACTGGTTTACTAAATTCATAAATTCTAGATCTACAAATAATTCATTCCGATACGGGTAATTTTTCAATACGGTGTGGAAGTAGCTCTACTTTGCTTTACTTGGAAAATGTGGCACCATATACCCATGGGGGTCGCAGTGCTAAAGGGCGTAGGCCCTCCCTCGTTCATACATTACTTGCAAAAATTGTACTTTTAAAGGCGATATAATTTGATATAATGGCGTTTACCTTTCAAGTTTTCATATGCATAACCTTAAATATCTGAGTTCCTTATGGGTCAAACACGAAATTAGACTCTCTGTAGCACATTACTTCGAAATTGTACCTGAACTTTCCAATAACTATTTTTATGGTATTTTATCTATATAAAATTTTGCATCCTACAAAAATTCGCTTTTCGAAATTTCTCTTTAATATATAAAAAGGATTTCCGCGCATCATTTATATAACTTTGGATAGGCATTCGCGAACAGAGCGAGTTGGAGACAAACTCCGGAGTTAATAAACAAAAATTGATACTGCGTGTCCGATAAACTGCAAATAAAATTCGAAAACTTTATGAAAACATGAAAATTTGACTTATAATTTTTCAATTATTTTCGGTAGGTTTGTTCTAAGCAGAATTATTGTTTTACTTTTGCTTTCGTATTGGGGACGGTGAGTAGTGATGAAGCATATTGAGCATAAAAGGTTTGACTTAAGTTAACATTTATTCCTCGTGACAATGATTATTGCTCCAAAGGTGAAGCATGGGTATATCTCTATAAATAGCTGTTCGACGAGAACAGGAATTAATATTGTACTTTAAAACCGAATTCGAGCAGCGGTGTCTTTAATAAATAAAGATTTTCCTAGGAAAATAGCGTCTATTTGCTAGCTATGCTAGTGCTCAATCAACGACCTTTCGATTAAGATTGCGCTACCACAACGCTAACGAGGTACAGGCATATCTATATTTTTTATCACTGCTTATCTTTTTTCAAATCCTTCTTTACTTCTTTTAGGATTCGCATATGCTGCTTCTGATGCATAGGTTGGTATACGGTCGTAACGTTCTTCACCATCCATGCCAATCCCACTACAAATCATCTTTATTACATAAAGTTTCCATGGGGTGCTATCACATTAAAATGCACTAACAAAAGTGTCCTTTTGCCGTTGTGCCTGAGCCTAAGCCTTTGCCAACCCATACAAAAGGTATTCCCTATGCACATAATAATCCTTGCTTGCCAGCCTCAGCAACATACGCTGCTTAAAGCTGCATGCAGTGCATCCAATATTTGAGGCTTTAAATTAAGCCCAGCACCCAGTCGCTGCTGCAACAACTACAACTTTTATTGTTTTTATAGTGTTTGTTATTGCTGCAACTTTAAGTTGAATCCTTTACTCTGCTCTTCATGCCGCATTTCCAGCACAATGGCCTGCTCAAACAAAATGGCAGCAGCAAAAACAAAAAAAAAAAAAAAAGAGCAGGAACAGTAAGTAAACCTTAAGTTGTGGGCTTGACGGTGGGTACGGGTGTGGTTGCTAGTTCGGTGATCCGGGCGCCTGGCTGCATACGTCAGCAGCTTGTCGAAACATTGGTGGTTTGGTGGCTAGCTGGCTTGCTGTTGCGATAGCTTAGAGGTTTGTTGGCTTTTTTTCGCGTGCTACTTCGTGCCGGGCGTTGTTGGTGGCTTATAATTTATTGTGGTGGCAAGGCGGGTTTTGGGCCGCAATGGTGTGGAGGGAGTGTAAGTGGTACGTCAAAATGTTGCTGGCTGGCTTAAGCTGCGTTTTGCCGCTAAACTGACTGCTAGTCAATATACTAGTGCATAGATATATGTCTGTGCGTATCTGTGTGTATGCGTGTGTGTGTATGTGTGTGTGTGTCATTGTTATTGTTGTTTTTGTGCTATGACAAAAGAGTGATTACTTTTGTGTGCTGGCCATTGCCATTGCCGCTGGTTAAACGTGGCCCAAAAGGCTATAAGCCAGGCCAACAACATTGCAGCCAAAGACGCAGAAGGTCATGGCGCACACACACTAACACACACACACACACACACACTGCATGATGTCTGTATCAGTGTGTGTGTGTGTGTGTACTTTGCAGCTTTTTTAAGCCAAAACACGCACACCAGCAGCACTCTCTCACTTTAAGCAGCATAAATGCTGCTGTATGTATCTGTGTGCATATGCGTGTATCTATGCGTGTGTGCTTAATGTATGTGTGTGTGTATGTGTGCTTAGTGTGTGTGTGGCAATAAATTTTATCTTATGAAAACCAAATAACAGCCGTCGGACTGCGTTAACTGCCTTTTGCTAGCTTTCCTGGTTTTAGGCTTGTCTAGGCGCTACGCAGAGAGCGAGCGAGTCAGCCTGACTGCCTGCTGCCTGGCTCACATTGCGTATACGCAACATTGGCTAGTTGTGTTTTTTGGCTGCTGCTGCTGCCGCTGCTGCCGCCGCTCTGATGAAATGTGCGTAATGAATTCACGGCGTATTAAACTTTTGATTGAAAACGTTTTGTTGTTGCTGTTGCCACTTGCTTTTATTATTGTTGCTGCTGCTGCCACACAGTGGCATTATCATCATCTATGCATGTGTCAGGTTTTTGCGTCAGTATGTTCAGAATTTTAGGTCTATTTTGTGAAACAGTTTCCTGTACAATTTTTATAACAATGGACAGAGAACACATTTGCTCTTATGTTTGAACTTGATATCCCTAGGGACTTTGCTTTACGATGTTAGTTCTGTGAAGAGTAAATTTTTGAAACTGAATTTAAAGACTTGAAGATATGAAGTAGGTTTTGAGCACTAAGCGTTCAAATCTTGTTAGTAAGTGTTATGAGAGATTTAAGCACTCTACTGTTTTTTTTTTTTTTTTTTTTGGATATTTGGTACTTATTTGCTTTGGATAGAATTTTTAATATCTGCAAGTTAAGCAGTAGCGATTTTTCCACAACTTTGGACTTGTAGAAGTTTCTTGTATTAGTTTCCGACCATCTTTTCCCTTTTCAAAAAGTGTTGGAAATCAAAACAAAATCTTTAAATTGGGTGATTCCCACACATTAATTTCGAAATGTATTTAAGTTTTTGAGCTTCGTTATATTAAAAATGCCGCTGCTACATAGACTGCTCAGCAAATCTGCATTCAAATAATTTTCAGATATCTAAACATCTAAAGTTTTAGTCAATTGCACAATACCCAATCTAGAGAGGCCAAATTTATATTTTTTCTGAAATTTTTACTTAAGTGGGGAAATTTCGGGGTTTTTTTGCGATAATGTTGAAAATAAGCAATTTTCACTATAGAAAACAGCTGCCGCTGTACTTAAGTACAAGAAATTGATTTTTAAAGAAATTAATTAAAAAATATATCTAATGCGAATGTTTTTGTATGATGTTGATCTGTGCAGCGTAGTGGTAGCATGCTCGCCTCTAAAATTGATGTTTTTTGATGGTTCGTTTTAATTGATAATGTGATTCCCCGTAGCAGGAGTGCTGCATTTAGCTTCATCTCAAGTCATTTACCTGACTTAAGCAAATACACGTTATTTGCCTGAGTTAATCTTTATTAATTACAGCCAACTAGGGAAATCACTATTAATTAAAGAAACCCCCATTCGGCTTTCGCTATAAACTGTAGGTCCCTGTTATTATCAAACAGCTGTTAATAGATCATGTCGTGCCATGCGCCACCTTGACCTGGAAATAGTGGGGCTAGTAGTTGGAAAGATATAAGCCAATGGAATCGAGGTCTACGCATTTAATGACCCCTTAATTTAATGCGTAGCTCTCGAATCCGCTTTGTTATTTTGTAACACAGAAATTCGTATTATCCTTCGCGTTGGAATAACCCTTCAAAACTGAGATTGATTTAAAGCAATGAAACTGCAGTAATCGTTCAAAAATATGTTGTGCAGCCCTCAAAAATGGCAAATATTATTATTTTAATGCAAGATAGGCTAATATATCTTAAAATCTCAAACTGATAAGCCAATACCAATTTTAATATATCATTGAAACAATCCACACATTTTCCAGACTGAAACCATGTTTATCTGTGTAGTTTGTTAGGACTCGAAATGCTGGAAAACTTCTCTTATCATAGTTGAAGGTGAGAAATATCGCTCAAAAAATCAAAGGCTGTGATAACAATGTGCGGTGAAAGCAGAGTAGTTTTTATTTATTAAAGCTACCGAATTTGAAGAAGTTGTTCTAAATTCCGTTAAAGTTATAAGTGCGAACATTTTCCTCAAAGCTGTGTTCAAAATCTGCAGGGACTATACAATTAGTTACCATTTACTGAAGCACTGAGAATTCGTAGATCTCGCAATATTTGAAAAATTCCGCTCTTAAAGTTGCACTATATGGGATAAATTTCCTTTAGTCAAGGAATATGTAGAATATATCCTCGTTTTGGTCATAAATGAGAAATTTCCCTTAAACGCTGGCAAGCACTGATAGTAATGAGTAGTTTCTGATGATTAAAGCAACTTGGTAGCATTCGTAATATTTAAAAATTTCCTATGTTATAGGTAGAACTGAGAAATTTCCCTAAAAAAATATGAAAAAGTAATCACTATGTGTTGGGGGAAATATGAGCTGCATTTGAAAATCGTAGAGTTCGTAGTATTTGAAATATCACTTGTTATAGTGAGAATTTTTCTTAAGTAAGAAATTTTTCTTTGCCTTGAAACCTGTCTAGCAATAATAACAACTGATAGCGGAAATATATAATTATAGTACTCGTAATATTTGAAAATGTCTCTTAGTTTTAGATATAAGTGAAAAATTTCATATGTTGTAACAATATGTTGGGGAAATATGCGCAGTTTTCGATAAAAAAATCCATTCAGAATTCATAGAACTCGTAATATTTAAAAATTTCCTTTGTTACAATTTGTTCCTCAAATTTTTTGAGAGAACAAAGAGTACAAACGAATTCGTCAAACAATTGTCGTTTTGATACTCTACGTTTTTTCTAACTCCACATATACCCTACCTATTGCCGTCCCTTACTGCTCAGGCCAACCTCGCATTCTGCTAGAGCAACGTATCTTCGGTTTTTGCCTTAATTTGTTTTCCTTCCTTTTGGCTTCTCGTCTAACATACACTTCCTCTCGCTACACTTCCTCTCGTGTCTCTACTGACGTTTCCCCACTTGCTGCTGCTGCTGCTATGTCGAATATCCTTTTGCCTTTTTTGTATTGTGTCCTAAGTATATGTAGCAAGTTACTTAGCTGCTGCGTGTCTGGCAAGCGACAACGGACAAGGACAACGACAACGACAACAAATATGAAGAAAAGGGTTAAGCAGGAAAAAGGGTTTTTCTTTTATTTTATCATTTTTTTTTTTTTGTTTTCTTCTGCAACGTTGATGCTGACGTTAACGTCGAAGTCGGCAGCGTTGTTAACATTTTTTGGCGTGTGCGCCGCTTCTATTTGGCTTTCCGCTATTTGGCCGTGTGACAGTTATTTACTTTTTGTGCAGACGACAATGCTGGCACCCAAAAAATATCCTTACACTTCCTAGCTAGCCTTTTGTCTTTGGCTTTGTCTCTTAAGCCGTTGCAATTTATTTATTTATTTGTTTGCTTGTCGTGCTTTATCGTTTTGGGGCGTGGTGCCGCATTTTGTGGCCCGACTGCGTCGTATGTGATACGGTGGTGTACGTTGGCTGGTGATAAGCATAAGGGTAGCCTGGAAGACGGGGTGGGGGCGGCTGTTGTTGTGGCGGAGCTTTGTCTAATTTGACAGTGCGGCGACCGCTGTCAACGTGCCTGTAGTTGTTGTCAGGCTTTCTTATGCCGTTTTTTGGTTGTGCAGTGCAATGTCTGCTACACATATACAGCAGGGAGTGAGGGAAAGAGTGTACAGCACTACACATACACACATGTACGCACACACACACACGTGCTTATTAGTTTTTGGCCATTTTGTCGTTAGGTTGTTATGTCGCTTTTGCTTTGGGAGCTGCCATTTTTGGTATAAAGAACGCCGACAAGCTGACAGTCAAGCAAATTTTTGGGCGTGTTATCTTTTTGACATTGATGATGATGCGCGACTTAAATACACACACACACACTCGCACACATTAATACACACGTACACACACGCACACACACACACAGTGTATCCTTAGCCCACTCTTGAGCCGCGCGCGTGACTATCTTATGTCTACAACTAACAAAAGCCTTAAATATCTATCACGATTACGCTAAATATGTCTGCTTCCGGGCTGCTGATATCGTTTGGGATTTACACATGAGATATTATACAACATAGAAAATAAATTGTTTGTTCAAGATTTACAACGCACTAAATATTATATTATAAGTGCGCGCTTTTTCATTATAGTTGGCATATAGGGTGATTTTTTTTTTATATTTGCAAAATTTGCAGGCTATGCAAAGTTTCATTTGAAAATGGTTTGAGTTCATGCACCTATCATTACAACTTTACTTAAATTATATATTTTCTACTTAACGCTCAGAGCGTTCTACCAATTAAAGCAATTTTTGCCATAAAAAGCAGCTTATAAAGTTACCGCCTGTCAAAACGCTTCAGTTTTGTTTACCAACATGAGCAGCATTTTGATTGATGACAGACTTTTGGTTAATAAATTTTTACTTCTTGGTAGCATTACTCTTATGTGTATTTATGATGAAGTGTCTAAGCAGAGGGATACAATAAGAGAGGGGCGGCAAGTTAGCACAACTGCACAAAATATGCTTTATAAGGCTTGCAATACAAAGTAAAGCGTGATAGATCATGCATGCCTTTGATAAATAAAGTATTTGCCGACTGACAATAAAGAAAACCTCAACTCTTATTGAAATCAGCAGACAACTTGACAACTTTACTACATATTCGTTTGAACAAGTGCAGTTTATTGCTTCAATATTCTAAGTTGCTCTTTAAAAGTCACCCTATAACACATTATGTGACACCCTATACACAATAAGAGGGTTTGATATTGTTGAAGATAACAAACTTTTCGCCCAAAAATGGTACTAATCGAAATTTTTAGAAAAAATTCTAATGCTCTCCAAAAGCCACCCTATATAATATTATATGATGTGATGGCTATCTTTTAAGCATTTTTAATTTACAACATTGAAATATGAAAGATGATGGAACGCCTTATCGTGAAATGCGCATTAAAGAGCACCCTATACATAATATCAGCGCTTGATCTTGTAGAAGATACATACTTTTGTCTACAAAATGGAATTTACTTAGATCGTTACAAAAACAAGCTATATTTATTTCAAGCTTACTTTTATCTGTCTGTTAGCTCCAGCATCCTAATAATCTAATATTATGTGGCTGGATGACAGTTGATTAAGACTGTATATTCTGCGACTTTGAAAATATTACAGAGGTAGGCTTCTTCATTAAATGCATTTTAAGAAGCACCCTATACATAAAAAAGGGCTTCATATTGCAGAAGATAACAAATTCTTATTTCTAAATATGGTTTTTATTGATATCTTTAAAAATACATGGTATATTTTTTTTCAAGCTTAGTCTTATCGGTATTTTAGCTCCATCGTTTAATGCGCTCTAAATGCCACCCTATATAATATTATATGATTTGATGGCTATCTATTAAGCATTTTTAGTTTACAGCATTGAAAATAAGAAAGATGATGGAACGCCTTATCGTTAAATGCGCATTGAAGAGCACCCTATACATAATAACAGCGCTTGATGTTGCAAAAGATACATACTTTTGTCTCAAAGATGGAATATACTTAGATCGTTACAAGAACAAGCTCCATCGTTTAATGCGCTCTAAATGCCATCCTATATGACATTATGGGATTTGGAAGCTTTGTATTAAGCCTATATATTTTATGACTTTAAAAATATTGAAGATGGTGGTAAACTCCAAAGTTAAATGCACATTAGAAAGCATCTTATATATAATAAGATAGATTGATGCTATAAAAGGTAACATATTTTCGTACAAAAAATGGTATTTACTAAGATTTTTGAAAAATACCAGGTACATTTTTATAAGCTCTCTTAGCAGTTCTTGGTTACATTGGTCTACTATACTTCAGGTGAACTTTACATGACGTTATCGGACTACAGCCGACTGCTTTTGCTACATATTGGCCGATAATAAGATGTGTGTATATATATATAGTAAGTTAAGTTAAGCAAAAGTAAACTCAAAGCATATATAAGAAAAATTTAAACCACTTAGACGAAATCAGACCCCCGAACCGCTTGAAGAAAACCAAAGCCAAGCCACATGGATGAAAAAACCAAGATCTGACATTTTAAAACAAGAATGAATTGCCAAGCTAAGCACTAAGGATATTGGATGGAAATATATGTAAGACCTCGACTTTACACAAAGAGTCAGTCAACATTTGCTAATATTTGTAACTCAATAAGTTAGCATTTGATGCTCAAAGACTAAGTTAATATATCATTTTCTTTTAATTGAAAGTTTAATATAAAGTTAATTTTACATTTTTCATTAAATTTATATTAATATATTTCTTTATCTAACTAATTCTTGCTAAGTTTTATTCAAATATAAACTGGATTCCCTGGCATAACTATCCAAAATTATATAAAGATGGGATATCCATATACCATATCGATCTGTCAAAATCGAATATTTTAAGTGTTTAGTTTTAGGAGCATATGAGCCACATTTGTTGTAGAGATGTACGGCGATAGATAGTAGTTAATAAACATAAAATTTCTATAGCGATTTAGGATCGTACGAAATTTAAGATATCGTAATTTTCAAGACTCAACTGGGTTTTTTGAGAGATGAACATTTGGAGATTGCTGCCCATAATACAATATTTAAATTTATAATATATATATTTCGTCAATTCAGTCAATGGTGATCGGTATAGAGCCATGACTACTAAGTTTTTCATTTCTGAATTGAGCAACCATGATGTCTAGGAGCTGTGGTTCCAACAAGACGGTCACAAATGTTGGAAAAAGTCAAAATTGGACATCCATGCCAGCCGTGGCGGTCATATGCCAGAAATCATATTAAAAATGTAATGCCTCATAAATAAATAAAATTGTTGCTTTATTGCAATTTAACATTCCATAGCTCTACGAAAGAACACCCTTTAGCTTGGGTATGAAAATCAAGATGTTATAGGATTACTAAACTTACATCCAAACCATTAAAAATTAATGTTTGCTTTTCTGATTGCTGCATTCTTTGATACAATAAGTTTATATTTCAATTTTCTCTACAATTAAACTGAACAAAGAATTTATCATTTTAACTCCGTTAGTTATTCTTCTTCTCGCCAATTGCTTTGATGCAATTTTTGAAAACCTTTGAAATGTTTCAACCGACATAGTTTTTGGGGTCTACACAAAATTTTTAAATGCAATCACCATCCACAATAAGTTACATATTTTTTATTTAAGTAAAATTTACAAAAATCTAGTAAAATCTAAACAAACAACTCAATTATTTGCAATTACTTAAAATAGTTGTAACTTTTCAACAATATTGATTTATTTCATTTCCTTTTTTATTTTATTTTTAACAAACCATTACAAATGCACACAAAATCCCATTTAAATGCATTTGTAAAAAATTATTTGATTTGAAAATTTCCATTTTTTTTTTTGCGTATTTATATTTGTTTTGCATTTGTTTGTCTGTTTACATGCAATTTTCCAGCTGTGTGCTCTTTTCTATTTACTTTTTTTGCTCTAGACTGATGAGGCTTAAAAAGGCCGTAGGTTTTGGCCATGCGTCTCCTTTTGGCCTTTTTTTTGTGTGGAATAAAGTAAAAATGTGCAGAAAATATAAATAGTTTTATTTGAATATAAACAGCAAACTGACTACAAAATAATTGATATGCGGCAGAGCAGTGCGTATAAGCTTGTGAGTTCAATAAAGGCTTTACTTGCCCTATAATCCTTTAAGAATACTTTAGGGATTACTTAATTGCTGAACTAGGTACGAGTTGTTTTGAATGATTTTCAAGTCAAATTTGTCGGTTGGAAGAAATTGATTATTAACGATAAGCAGCTTTTCAGTATAGTAAGGAGAAACTTGCGTCAGCTTAGAGAAACTGCAATAAGGATTTCTTTATAATTTTGATATATAGATCTCCGATGGACAGACTCCTTATCTTTTGTAAAGTGAACTTTTCAGTGTAGTAGGGCCACACTTACGTCAGCTTGGGACCCAAATTGGAATATATTGGGTGTATCAAAAACAAATTTTTTTGTATCTCGCTTTGTATAAGTCTGATCGAGATGGCGATAGAATGATGACATTTTGTACTAAAACAATGTTTCGGATAGTTTTGTGTTTGGTTGATTCAGTTTAGTTTGAACGTGCGTCAAAGATGAATACCAGAATGCAAGCTCGGGGGTTTAAAATGTGATAAGAGTTCATGATCCTGATACGTTAATTCCGATCCGTTAATTTCGATGCTAGAATCATGGATATTTTCTAGTTCGACCACCATGTAAGCACTGTTTCGATGGCTCAAAAAATCGAACACGCGACTAAACGCAAAAGTACCTCATGGACCGAATTTCCATCTGCGAATCGCTGCTGAATCACAACAAAGTCGACCCATTGCTGCAGCGGTTGATGACTGTCGACGAAAAGTGGATCACCGACGACAACGTCTAGCAATAACGGTCGTGGTCGAAAAGCAGTGAGCTGGCCGAAACGTTAACCAAGCCAGAATTGACAGCCAGAAGGGTTTTGCTATGTGCATGGTGTAATTAGCAGGGAATTTTATCTACTATGAGCTGCTCGCATATGGCAAAACTCTTGACTCTACATTGTACATTCAACAATTGAACTGTCTGAAGTAACTAATCGTTCAGAAGCGGCCAGCTTTGGCCAATACGAGAGTAATTGTGTTTCATCAGCACAACTACAGGTCACACACATCGATAGTGACTCGCCATATGCTCCGGGAGCTTGGTGGGAGATTGCTATGCATTCACCTTCTACTCCGTACCTGGCACCGAGTGATGACCATCTGTTCCTGTACATGACAAACAATTTTGCTGGTGAAAAATTCTCTACTATTCGACAGTTTCAATAGGAACGCGAGCTTTTATGAGACACATAATGAAATTACCTTTGAAATGGCAACAAGTTTTCGAACAAAATGGCGCTTATTTTACCTAAATCAGATCATTCTTATAGTGGTTAGCCTTCAATATACCATATATGTATGGTTTTAGATCTGCAATTGGCAGACTGTGTCTTTTTTACAAGACAACACTATATACTTTATAGCAAGGCAACACTCTTGGGGATACAGTTCGGGGAAGACCCCAATTGGGGTATATTGTACATATAATTTAAAGATTTATATCAGCAATGGAGAGACTCTCTCTTCTATGCAAACTCATCTTTTACATATAGTAAGGAGACACTGACGTCAGTTCGAGAAACGCCAATAGATGCAAATCTTCGAAGGACAGACTCGTGCTCTTCCTCTTTTGCATAGCACACATCCTACGCCGCAGCGCAATCAGCACGCACACTTGCGTCACCGACTCAACTCTCTCACACGCATTTGCTTGTTTGCCGCTCCTACGCTCAATTTCGCTCTGGCTGCCTGCACAGAGTATTATTTGCTTATACGAGTTCTCCAAACCGATTACGAGTTGAATAAATCTCAGAAGCTAGCAGTTATTACAGATAACAACAGATCACCAGCGCAAAGCGCACCCTATGTTGTCTTTGAGCAATTCTATGTAATAAAGTCTAAAATAAATAATAATTCTAAATGGCTCATTGTTGTAATTAAAAAACTTTTTCATTAAATACTACGAAAAATTACTCTACTAGAAGAGCGCCAAAATCTTTGATCAAGTGACGTAGTTGCGCTCAGCAGCAACACAAATTGCACTCATTTACGCAAAGAGGCATCATCTATTTTTAGAAGTTCCTCGGCAAAAAGTTACAAAACAGCGGAAACCGCGCAATGAAATATTTTTTTAATATTTATTTTTGTCCGTTGCCGCAATGAGAGCAGTAGGAGCGAATACTGTATACACTTTTGGTATTTAGCTTATAAACTGTTTTCCGAATAAATTTCAAAACTAAAATCTTAACAAATTTTCATAAATATTGAGCCATAGGGAAAGAGGTCTGCTCTCGATATTTCCTACCGAATAGCGTTCCTAGTTCCAAAATAAATATTTTTTACTTTTTCGCAAGTTATGTGATGTAACAACCCCCTTGCAAAAATGTTGTTAAAAAGATCGATATTTTCCAAATTCATAAAATTTTAATGCCAAACTACAGTCAATCGAAATGGCAGTCCCAAACGCATTAAAATTTCAAAACCGAGCCATATACAAGAAAGATAGGCATTTTTGAGAACAAAAATTTCCGTAAAAACAAATCATATTTTCATAAACATAAAACCAAACTGAAAAGATTTGGATTTCTCTACTGCACTTGACATTTTCTGTCAAATGGCGTTCAAAGTTCCAGACTAAACTTTTATTATAATTTTTCGCAAAAACTTTGTGCCGAGAATTTTGCATAAAAATCAACATGTATTACATACGTATAATTTCAATGCAAACTTATAGGCATTCCAAATAGCAGTTCCAAAAGCTTTCAATTTTGAAAATCAAGCCATAAATGCTAGAGATCCAAAAATAATATGTAAATGTCGATATGAAGAAATCCTAGAAACTGTAGGAAACTTGTTCTTGGAATTAATAATTAATTGAAAGGGCTAAAAACAAATTACTTAGGAATATTTTGCAGCTAAATCACAGCTTTTTTGAAAACAATGTTTACCGATTCCTCAAAGACTACGATTTAATGAGCCAAGAACCAGTTCAAAAGCCCAACTTTTTGATAATTTTAACCTTGCCAAAATTTTCTCTCTTCAAAGGGTATTCAAAAATCCACAGTAGACATACGCATACGAGAGCAATTGAGTATCTGCAGTGTGCGTGTGTATGTGTGTGTGCGTGCCTGTGTATCTGTGTGGGTAAACGCGTATTTGCATTGTTGTGTAATTGTGTTCACTGTAGGACTGTATGCGTGTGTGTATGAGTGGTGTGCGTGGGTGCATGCGTGTGTGTGTGTGGGTCTGTGAGGGAGAGGTGTGTGTGTGTGTGTTTCGCGACCAAACAACAAGCAAAAGTTGTGCCAAAAGTTTCGCGTTGTTCCACAAATGCAACACTGTTTGTTTCCTTGTTTATGTTGAGGCTCCGCTGCCGGCGTCAGTGCCATCAACAGCATTGACGCTGACGTCTACGCAGACACACAGTTTGTAACTTTTATTTGTATTTTATACAGATATATATTTATTTATACACGTATATTCATATATATATTTATTTTTGTTTAATGTGACACAATTGCTAGGCTTGAAACTTTACTTCTAATTGCATTTGCTGTGGAATTTCTTGGTAAAATTGTTGGAAATGCAGAGTATATTTGGTGCTCGGATGCATATGTAACAGAAAGAAATTTCGTGGGAAAACATTAATAGGCAATAATGTATGTATAATATTTCAGCAATATCAGTTCCCATAACATAAATAATCAATACGAAATACATTTTTTTCAAAGCAGCTCTAAATTTTCTTAATTTGCAGGTTCTGCGTGTTACTCGTTTCCAACTGACATATATTTTCTGTTTATTTGGATTAAAATATTTAAAAATGTATTCCAACATTTTGTATAGACTAAAACTGGTTTTCTGATTATTGTCAAACATTTAATCATTCTAAAACCAAAACCTACAGCAGACGAACATAAGAAATATTAAAATTTATATATATTATAGATATATATTATTATTATTCTCTCTATTTCCACACGCTACGCAAGCCAAACCCACCGAAGAGAAGTCCGCACAACATTCTCTTAATAAATCGCCCAATAACGCTTCGAGCGCAGCCAACAGTAGGGGAAATGTCCAACTTAGTGGTAAGTAGAACCAATTTGAAGCGTCGCCCAACTAAAGTTGTTTAACTTTTTGGATGGGGCTTCCCCGACTAACTTGGTCCATGAGCAACAAGAAAGCCGTCCAGCTGTACCAGCTGAGGATTCGCTTAGCGATGATGGATTCGTCAAATACAAAGAACATGTGAGCGGTGCGAAGAGCTCGAATTAGCGTGCTTTATCGCATGATCAATGCTTAGACCGTTGGAATAACATTACCAAAAGAACACAACGAAAATACAAGAACCTACAGTAGTAATCTCAAACAGTTTCCAGTGGAATAAATACTTTACACAAAATACATGCCACACACAGAACACAATTCAACTGGAGGTAACTCAACAACTCTTTCGTTTATTTGTTGTAGAACAATAATAATAGTAAAAAGAATGTACTACCGAAATATTTTCAATGTTTTCATTAAGATGTCTACAAACACCGCCGCTGTCTAAAAGGTATTACTGAGGGTATCGATATTAATCGATGATAAATGATAGACAATAATCGTTGACATTCAGCTACATTATTACAACAGTATATAAGTGGATATGTGTTTGCATTAAAGAATCATTGTTGTTTGAAAATGTCCGTTTTCTTTGGGATGAATTGACGGAAAATTTCCTTTTATATTTCATAGGAAAGTGAAGCTAAAGGAATGCACTTGAATACGTGCGGCCAGGCTGATCTTAGGGAAAGAACGGATGTGGAGTGATTCAAAAGCTGCAAGCAAGGTGATATTGATGTGGCAGCCCACCAATTGGTCGATGCATTGCAAGTGACTCAGTCAGTTATTTCAAGAACGCCTCAAAGTCATTGGAATCATATAGAAGCCGGGCCATTGGGTTGCGTATGTTTCTTTGCTTGACAATCGCATGCTGCCAAAAATATTTGGCAAAATAGTAGATAGGAACGTTCAGCACTTGGGAATAGCATTTCTGTAACAATTTTTTTTTTAAATAAAGGCTCAAATTAAACACGAGGGAAGCAAAGTCTTGCCCAACATCATGTAAAAATGTAATTATAATAGATTTCAAATTGCGTGCTTTTGTTTCTTTTTAGCATTCAACCACAAAATATAAAGCAAACTATGTAAATAATACATTGCTTTCTTCGCATACAATTGTTGACAAAACAAAAAGAAATCATCGTGCCTAAGGATACGCTAGTTGCTGACTATCCTCGTACAACGTGCCAAAGTCCATTTAAGTTTTTGTTACCGCAAATTGAATTCTGTGGCAAGTATCTAAGTTAATCAATGCCGAGAGAGAGTAAATAACAATAAAGTGTAGCATACTTTTCGGGGCCTCTCTCTCTCTTTCTCTCGAAAACATGTTCGATAAATATTTAATAAAACAATTTAACTACGCATATTTGTTTAAACGATAGAGCGAATATAAGTTGAGTAAATAATATAATCGAAATATAATTTAAACGTTTATAAAATTTTCTATGCATATTGTGTGTGTGTGTGCGGTTGCTTTATTTATTTCAACTTTTAATTGGAAATTTAAAGTTTATGCTTGTTAAGCGCTTTTGTTGTTTTTTCTAGCTTGTTGCTGCTGCTGCTGTTGTTGTTGTTGTTTTTTGGGGAAAATATTGTTTTCCATGAAATATTACATTTTCTTAGCATTTCACTTGCTATTGAACTTTGCCTTTGTTTTCTAGCTTAAGTGTTAACTATTAAATTGCTTGCAGCTAAGTGTTTAAGTAGCTTAAAGGAAAGTTTTCCAAGAGATATTTGAATACTTTAGGAAAATGGGAAGCGACTTTGTTTGGTAGCATGCATATGAGGGGGTTTTGGGAATTGATGGGCAGCACTTGGTAATATTGTTTGCCAGTAATTGGATGCCATTGTGTATGAGATAGATAAAGTGTAGTATGCATGCAAATCTATTTTAAGTATCTACAAGTAAAGTAAGGAGTAAAAAATAACGTATATGGGTCAACATGACATATCAAAATTTTGGCAGCAAAAAGTCAAAATAAAGTTTTCCTATTGTTTAGTAACATTTGAGAAATAGAACTTAATAAAATAATTAGAATTTATGTTGGTACAGCTCAAAGTGTTTCCAGAAGCTCTGAACTATCGTTTAAACATTAACTAAACTAAAAAAAATAAAGAAGGTAAGTTATTTAAAGTGACAGCAACGGGCAACACTCGAACTTGTTGCAGTAGTTTCACATATACTTGAGTTATGGCGCTGTGGAAGCTTGCTTCCAAGACAATAGGTAACACGGAACACTTCAAATTCTTGAGCTTTACATACAAAATAACTTCTCTATTTTGAAAATCAAACGTGCATTTTGTGCAAGAAATGCAGTTGAAAGTGCGTCACCTGTCATAACTAAACCACTAGAGTAATATTAAAAAAAAATGAGAAATATTAGCAATATAAAGGGAATTTTTTTGTGGTAACGTAGCGGTAGCGCTTTTGCCTCTAAATCGAAAGATGGTACGATTCCGCCCTGTAGCACTGCTGCAATTTCCTAGCACTAGCATAGCTAGCAAATAAACAGTTGCTATTTACTTAGGTAAATCTCTAATAATTAAAGACTGTAGCTGCCTGTTCTCTTCGAACAGCTACTAATAAAGATTGGTGTGGCCCCACTTTTAAAGCTATGGCCATAGTCAAGTTGAATAAATTTATTATACAGAGAAAGGAACAAAAGACAAGATAAACTTATTGTTAAAGTTAAGCAAATGTAACTCTTGAAAGATAAAGCTATGCCCAAGCTTTCACCCCTCGTTTGGATCGTCAAGTTCAGATATTCCAGAACCAAGTTGTGCCACACTCTACTTCTACCATAATCCATGTAGTTGATTTTATTGCAAAAAATTAGTTAATAGTGCGTCCGTTGATAACAGCACAGTAATATTAAACTGTCTTTGATAACACAATAAGACATTTTTATGCAAAATTTGGCAATGCCGACCAAAATATTGATACCGTACGAGCTACTGTTGAGGAGGAACTGCGAATGTCGAGTTATCGTCTTTCTCAGCAGTTGAGCATCGCGCGTACCACATTTTGTCTCATAATTCGTGTCGATTTGAGGATGTTTTTTATACAAAAGCACAAACTATACCCATCAAACTATTCGCATCGTGTTAATTATGCCAAATGGACGATTCAAACGACTGAGAAAGTATTCGACTTTTGGAAAACAACTCATCATGTCAGATGAAGCACATTTCACGTTAAATGGAAGTGAAAATTTTCAACATTTTCGGGGTTCTGTGCCACTGAAAACCCTCAATTAATTGAACAACAGCCTCTATTTGTGCGATCATGATAATTGTGGATCATGATAATTGGTGATGGAGCGAGCAACGCTCGAACAATGACAACAGCTTTTGTGATGCCTGTTTTACGTGAGAATGGTTTGAATGGCTTCTGGTTCCAACAAGATGGTCAAGAAATGGACCTTTTCCATAGCTCAACTTAAAGACAACGACCGAAACACTGGAAAACGAGGGCATTTCGTGGCTAAGGCCAAGAGTGGTGGTCATGAAAAATTTACCTGAATTATATCTACTTGAATCGAAATAAATGATTGTCAAAATGAAAACAAATGCTTCCACATTAAATGGCTCACCCTATATATGGTAAAGTCACTCAAGTGCTGCAAAAGACAAAACACTTTTGCCCTATTGGATTTAAAAACTTATTTTAACCTGTATTTGCATTTTGCCATGTGCAACAAGGCCATTTCGAATCTTAAAATACAACTTTATATTAAAATCTTCTGATGAGAGATTTAAAAATAAAAATCGCTTAATTTTTTGCTGTTTGTCAAAGTTTTCAAGCACACAAAGAGTCAAAGATGCCAATCTCTATCAAGCAACTGAAATGTGTTCGATCTCACAAGAGTTTCTGATGGAAAGTGTAAATTTGTATTGTTTTAATATTGATGACTGGACTGACTGACTGATGCAACTACAGTGTTAATATGTTATTAAATATTAAGGCTGTTGCACAAAAAACAATTTTGTTTTGCTTCTCTAAAGTCTAAACGTTTGCAATATTAGTTTCTTATGGGGAATACGTGTCGTCACAACGATTTTTGCTCTAAGTACATTCCAAGGTTTATGCAGTATTCCAAAAATCAGAATGAAATCAACAATAACCAAGCAAACTGCTAATGAGCTAGCAAAGGCTTTAGAACTTATTTCTCGTAAATTCTAATACTCGAAAAACCTTAACTAGTTCGCTACAAATTAAGCCCCAAAAAGACGCTACCCCCTATAGGTAGAACAAGTTTGTTCAAGAAAGTCAGTTAAAGTCAAAACTGTTACATATTCATAAACTTATTAGGACCAGTTCAATGGGCATGCACTCAAGCCTAAAATAAAGCCAATTATTAAAGATATTATAATGTTAAATATAAAACTTTAAAAGCAAATATTATTATAATGACATGTATGTGTTAATTATTATTTAAGTTTTAAATGAAAACATATTTGAGGCAAGCATAATTATATTAAGTGCATTGGCCCAACAGGCGTATACGTAATATTGAAATTATTATGTCTATAACTTTGCTTACGCCGTTTTCCAAAATATGTTGCTAGGACTAAGTGTTGTTGGATTTTAATCGATTGATAATGACAAACGATTATGCTGATTATGGAAAACCCAACGAAGATAAGTCCGCGCAACATTTTCTTAATGAATCGCACAATAACGCTTCGAGCGCAGCCAACAGTAGGGGAAATGTCCAACTTAGTGGTAAGTAGAACCAATTTGAAGCGTTGCCCAACTAAAGTTGGCTAAATTTACGAAAGGGGCTTCTACGACTAACTTGGTCCATGAGCAACAAGAAAGCCGTCCAGCTGTACCAGCTGAGGATTCGCTTCGCGATGATGGATTCGTCAAATACAAAGAACATATGAGCGGTGCGAAGAGCTAAAATTTGCGTGCTTTATCGCATGAACAATGCTTACACCTTTGGAATAACCTTACCAAGAGAACACAACAAAAATACAAGAACCTACAGTAGTAATCTCAAACAGTTTCCAATGGAATACACAGAACACAATTCAACTGGAGGTAACACAACAATTCCTTCGTTTATTTGTTGAAGTACAATAATAATAGTAAAAAGAATGTACTACCGGAATCTATCCAATGTTTTTATTAATATGTCTACAAGGACCACCGCTGTCTAAAAGGTATTACTGATTGTATCGATATTAATCGATGGTAAATGATAGACAATAATCGTTGACATCCAGCTACATTATTACAACAGAATATAAGTGGATATGTGTTTGCATTAAAGGATAATTGTTGTTTGAAAATGTGCGTTTTCTTTGGAATGAATTGACGGAAAATTTCCTTTTATATTTCATAGGAAAGTGCAGCTAATGGAATGCACTTGAATACGTGCGGCCAGGCTGATCTTTTTTTTTTTTTTCGCAATAAGGAAAAAATTAGTTTATTCTGGCCCTCTTAAGACAATTTTCACAAATCATACATTTGAAAAAAATTTAGTTGTCCGGCAATGAACGAATAATGTCCGAGTCTCCAGGATCGGTGATGGACATGGTGCACACGCGGAAATATTTACCTCAGGCGGTGCCCAGCTCAATGTTGGTGTCACTGTAGTGCTGCACCTCTGTCTTGGCCAACATGGCGTAATATTCAATCTCTGATTTTCTCAAAGCGGGAGTATTGCTGGCAATAAGCACCAATTTGGCCTTTCCCTGACGCAGGGTCTTCAAAGTTTGCTTGTAGCCCAGGCAGTATTTGCTGATTTCATCACCAATGCAAGGCGAGTATTGGTGCTTTCCAAAGCCTTTTTCTGTTTCTTAACTGCAACCATGTTGAACGTTTGAGTTGTAAACTTCGTTGGCGAACTCCGACAAAAAGGGAAAGAACGGATGTGGAGTGATTCAAAAGCTGCAAGCAAGGTGATATTGATGTCGCAGACCACCAATTGGCCGATGCATTGAAAGTGACTCAGTCAGTTATTACAAGAACGCCTCAAAGTCATTGGAATCATATAGAAGCAGGGCCACTGGGTTGCCTACGCTTGAAACCCTAGAAATTTCGACCGGCTTTTTTTTGCTTGAACAGCTACCTCAAAGGCAAAAACGTAAGGAATTTCTTTCATTTCTATAGCAGTGAAACTGACGAAAATGAAATGGCTAAAATACGATAATCCTCATCACAGCACGCACTGCGATACGCTTGGATATGCCTTCAAAGTTCATAGCGCCACACAATATTCATAACGCCAGAGTCATGCTCTAGGTATAATATGTTGTGAGCTGCTGAAGCCAAGTGAAACTAGGACAGGGCATCGATATCAAATGCAGTTGATGCAGGTGAGCCAAAATCCAAAAGAAATGCGGCCACAATAATAGCAAAAGCAGGAGAAAGTCGTTCTTCTGCATGACGTTGGTCATGTTCATATTAAAATTACTTCGAAACGCTGATCATACTCCACACACCATACTCTACAGACGTTGCACCTTCTAAGTGTGGCCTGTTCCGATTAATGGCATACGATCTACCAAACGAATACATTCATTCACATGAATATGCCAAAT
The DNA here is from genome assembly GCA_035046065.1 of Chymomyza procnemis. Classification (NCBI taxonomy): domain Eukaryota; kingdom Metazoa; phylum Arthropoda; class Insecta; order Diptera; family Drosophilidae; genus Chymomyza; species Chymomyza procnemis. The sequence goes on from JAWNOJ010000021.1 coordinate 23,215,776, forward strand.
ATTGTATTAATACTTGGATAACCTCTATGGCAGAATACACATGCTGCTCGAAAGATGAGCGATACTTATGGATAACAAGGGCGTCGGTAGCGTAGTGGTAGCGCATTCGCCTTTTAATCGGAAGATTTGTGGTTCGATTACACATTTATGTAGCACTAGCAAAGGAAAGGTTTTCTTGTTTAAAGACACCGCCGTTCGGATTCCACTATAAACTGTAGCTGCCTGTTGTCTTCGAACAGCTGTTAATAGAGATTGCGGTGACCATACTCAAGGCAAATACATTTATTTTATCTACATAAATATTATTGTACAAGAAAGTTGTACACCCCATAGAGTTCTTAGATTATACAAAAACAAATAAAATAACAACAAAAACAACAATCGTTTGTGACTAAAAACTAAGCAGTTTACTTATGATAAAGCACAGTTCAATGCGCTTGCACTCAAGCCTAAAATAAAGCTAATTAATTAGAATGTAATTATTTTATATAAAAAAATTTAAGAGCGAATTTGTTTATAATGCCAAGTATGCGTTAATTATTATTACAGTTTGTACAACAACTGCACTGGCACAATAGGCGTATACGTTATATATATACAAATATTTGGTAAAATGTTACATTTCGTTGCATTTTTTGCATTTGCTTAATTTCATTTTTATAATTCATATTAAATTCAAATATTTCAACAATTTGAAATTAACATTTGTTTATATGTCTTTCATATAAGACATTTTTTGTTACATTCTTGTTGTCGTACCACTTAACTCACGTAAATTCCTTCATTTGCCTTTTGGCAGCAAAATACGCCAAAGCGTAAAACCGTAACGAGAACAACAACAAAAAAAAAAAACAAATTTTTTGGCACACTTGAAAAAAAATTCCAAAAAAAACATGCTATTTTGGTATATCTTTTTTTATTTATTTTTTTTTTTTGGTACTCACTTTATTGTGATTTCAAGGACCACATCATTTAACTGGGCCTTGCATTTTTTGTACGTCACGCACACACACAAGACAAGACACTTACGCACACACACACACACAAAAAGACACACATGTGCATGCTGCTATGTATGTGTGTGTGTATTTGGGGGGTAGTGTTGGGGGTGCTGCTAAATTAGCAACAAAAAAAACAACAAAATTTCATAATGCTTTTGCTTAAGGCAACCAAAAAAAAGCGTTGCATACTTTTTGGGGCTGTGCACTTTTGCACTTAATTAAAACGTAGCGAGTGAAGGGTCGGTCGGTCGGTAGGTCGGTTGGTCGCTCGCACATCTGCCTCAGAAGGCTGGCTGCACTTGCTTAGCTTTGTTATGTTTTGGCAGTCGCTGTTGTTGTTATTGTTGTTCTTCGTTACACAGTAAAAAAAAAGGCGTCAAGTTATTGTACAAGTTGCACAAAGTCACTGCACTTTTGGCTGCTTAGTTGCATTGTCTTGCCGCTGCTGCCACTTTGGGGCATGTTGCAAGTTTGCAAGTGGCAACTTTTGTTAGCAACAAACAAAAAAAAAAAAAAAGGCAGCTAAAATAATAATAAAGAAGAAGCTGTGGCAGCAAGTGAAACATGAAACAAGTCCACACCCAAAAACGCAAAGACACGCAGCACGACGTTGGCTTTGGCGACTGAGACGCTACACACACACACACGCACAACACGCACATTTACACACTTACTCATACGCACACACAGGCACACTCTCACACACACACACTCACGCACACACAGCAGCACGCCCTAGCATAACGCTTTAACTGCTTTTTTTTTGGCTGATGCTATTGATGCTACTTTTTTGGCTTCAAAAATTTTGTTACTTTTTTTTGGAACTTTAACTTTACGCGATTTTTTTGAATGATTTTTTGTTTATTTTTTAACACTGGCTTACATTTTTATTTTTTGTTTTTTGGTTTTTTTCGGTGTTTGTTAGTTTTTTGTACTAATGTCACGGTTTGGCGTACTTTTTGTTGGGTGTTTGTCAGTCAGCTAAGCTGGCCGTGATGTTTGGCCAGTGTTAGCCAGTGGTTTTTGGCCAGCGTTAGCCAGTGTTGTGTGTGTGTGTGTGTGTGTGTGTGAGTGTGTTTGTGCGTGTGTTGATGTGTGTTTTTGTATTGCTTTGGCGTCCTCGCTGTCGTCAGTGTCGTTGTTTAGCAATAGTCGTAGTCGCTGTGTTAGTAGTAGTTGTTGTGTTAGCGTTAGTCCTCGTAGTCCTTGTCGTGGTCGTCGTCGTCGTCGTCGTTGCGCGTTACGTAGCGTTGGTGTCTCGGTCTTGGTCTTGGTCTCGCGCGTTACGTTGGCTGTGTGCCCGCTGACAGGATGCGCTGCGGAATGAATACGACGAGCAACCAAATGGCACTGCCAACCCGGGGCACAACAGTTAGCCGCAGACGAGCCCAGCGAGATGCTGATTACGAAATTTACGAAAACTTCACACACACACACACACTCGCACACACACTCATACACACACACATTGTACTTTTTTCGAGTCATTGTTGTTGTTGTATTTTTATTTTGTTCTCCATGAAGCCATTTTATGCGCTCTTTTGCCGAAGTTCATAGCCAAAGCCCAAAACTGTAGCTCTCACCAGCGGCAATAGCAGCTTGTCGAGCTGCGCGGCAGCGGGGCAGCGTACAGCCGCAACACAGCATCAACATCGTACAAACTCGTCAATGTCAAAGGAGCATGCAGGATTTTTTTTTTTCGGTTTTTTTTTGCGTTCCTTTGGCTTTAGTTCTGCAACACGCCCTCGAGTAAGCGTTGCGTATACGTAATATGGGCAAAGCATCTCTCTCTCGCGCGCTCGAACCACACACACACACACACACTCGCACTCTCTCTCTCTGTGTTATGTATGCTCTCTCTTGCAATGACACTGCTGAGTGTCGTCGGCCGCATACTACATGCCGCATAGCCAATTGCTATGCCTCAGCCACTGCTCCCTCCCCCTGCGGCATTTACATTATCATTCCTTATGGAAATGGCGTTGCCAGATGACAGCAAATATGTTAAACTTTTTTAAAACTTAAACCTCCTAGAGGTATATGGTCCGTGCACCTTCAACTGACACATGGTGTCTGCTTGTACCACTTTGTATTTCAATGATTTTTTATAAAATTATTACTTGCATTTGAGATTATATATGTACCAATCGGATATATATTTTTAGCCGCTTAACCTTTTGAAATGTTATCCCATATGTTGAACTATCTGTGCGTCATTCGCATTTCATTTCAAGGAATTTTCGCAATATTTTTTTATTTATTGATCTGTTATTAATTTAAGTGTACCACTAAGTCCGATTGACCTTATAATTAAACAATTTTAAAATTAAGAAAAATTAAATTATAAGTAAGAAAATATAATACCTAGCCTGATTGATTTGATCTACAAAATGGTAGTCCAAAATTACTGGGAATTGCGTTATAGTCAATGGGTCTGAGTAAAAGTTTATGCAAATGTAATACACCACGGCATGTTCTACAATCTCTTAGAGAAGGTGTAAACTATAAGGCGAAGTCTACAAGAATGGGACAGCAATCGCATGTTAGGATGCCAATTTAAGCCCCGAATAGCAATCCTTCGATCGCCAGTTTTAGGAATCTACATGGATATTGAAGTTGATAGCTGAACTTTAAATTTATTTTGCAATATGTAGCGAAATATTTTTTTTTTTTTATTTCTAACAACTTATACTAAGCGGGATATTTTTTCAGGACGTAGATTTACGGTTCCAGATACATTCACTGTGTGTTGGCACCAGATTTTCCGTCAAAGGTAAGACTCCAGCCGCTCGCAAATCTGTCTCCCTATCGCGATTGAAACGAGGACACACGACTAGGATGTGTTGAGCATCTTCTTGGATAACTCTCCTACAGCTTGGACAGCCACCATTCTCCTCGTATCCAAAACGCAGCAGATAGCCACGAGTTTCAGTAAAGCAGTGGAAAAATTTCTCAAAGGATTACATTTTGTAAGTCCTTCTAGCTATTTAACGACAGCTGCAGCTTATAAACGTATCCTAATTGAGCAAATACTCCTTAAATTTTTCAAAATTTTCAAAATATTCTATGTTTTCGAAACCAATTTTTCCTGAAGACATTAAAAAATTAGCCATTATAGCTTAAAGTATTAAAGATGCTTAAAGGAAAGAAAAACTTTATAAACAATTTCTATCGAATCATATATATTATAATTATTGATGGGAAATATTTGCATGCGAACTGTAGCTCCATTGCATCCTCTTCTTATATATTGCAGAATAATTTTGAGTCCAATGATATCTAATAGTTTAGAAAACTGTGCATATCATTGTATGGTGTAGCTCCTGTATTAGGAACATAATATTAGATAGTGCTATGAGAGTTTCGAATTTCCCAAATATATAAAGCTGAGCTATTCCCGAATAACTGGTGTTAAATATGTCGGTTTCCGAATTCCAAATATTTCTCATTTTTCAGCAAATATTCTCCCAATCTGGCAACGCATTTGGGCAGGCTGCTTCTAAGCATTGGGTTGGCCTGGCCCACTTTGGAGCATTACAACAATGATAATAAGCAAAACTTTGTTTGGCGCAGGGCCTGCGGCGGGCTATAAAGAGAAGAAATATAAAATATTTTGAGAGAATACACTCACTCCCTTCCTCCACTCTCTAACTCTTCGCGCTCGCTCTCTTTCTCTCTCTCTCTCTCTCTCTCTCTCTCGCTCTCGTGTAGGCTTGTCTCTGCGCAGCATCCGGCATGCAGGATTCGTTTAGCCAAAATATAACGAATTTTAAACGCGGTTCCAAGCAGAGTGCTCGTCGAGAGCTCGTTGACTTGACGCTTGAACGTCGGCAAAGCGTATGCCATGGCTCGGAACGCAGCAGTTTTTTGGGTCTGGCCAAAAAACCACGTGTTGATTTGTTTTGATTATGCGCACTTTGGCTTTAAAAGTTTTCTAATTGAATCCTTTGCGGCAATGGCAACAGCCTTACCGATGCGGACAGCTTACGCTGACGGCTCACGGCTGACATCTGATGACGGGGTATTGTGGAACGTGGGAATGGCTTATAAACAGCGAATGCCATAAAGGAGCACCACGTTCTTCGTACTTATTTAACATCGTACTCGCGCGCGCGTCTGTCGTCGTTCCTAAAGACCCTCCTTCACTCCAACCTGCCTATGCCAGCCATCGTCATAGGCAGCGTCATCGCCGCCTCGGTCCATGGCCAACGCAATGTCGTCATTGTCGAAGTGCTGGTGCTGCTGCTGCTGTCGCTGTCGGTTCTTTGGTTATAGTTGTTCTAGTTGCCGTTGTTATTGTTGCTGTTGTTGTTGCCGTTGCCGTTGCCATTGTTGCTGTCGTCAAGCAGCTTTTTTGGGTGCCGCTGGTCCACACTTGGTCCTCACTGTCACTGAGTCTCAACTTCGGCTTTGGCTTTGGCTGCGGCCTCTAAGCCACTTGGCCATGTTGGTTTTGGGTGTGTTTGTCTGTGTGTGTGCGCGCAATGCTGCCAAGCGTGTAAACGTTTTGCGTTGGTTCAGCTCGGCTTTTAATTTAACAAATTAATAAATTGCTCTTAAAATATTCAACACTAAAAAACAGAAGCATCCTAGGCACCTAGAGTTGACGGTATTGGCTAGTAGTAGCAGCCTCATCCAAAATTTTACCATATTTTCTTTTGAGTTAGCATCTCGGCATGGAGATGAGTACACTTTTAAAGCTTAATTATACAGCGTGTCGTTGCGGCCATGGGATTGGCTGCTGGGAGAATATCATAAATTTGCGCAATGTATTGAAATGACATGGGTAGGTGTGACAGAGCATAAGTACTTTAGGGGGAGGCTTGGGCGCGACATCATGATTTACATTCAGTTTGTGTTGGTGTTGGTGTTGGTAGCAATGATGCTCAGATAATTTGGTGATAATATTATCCTGGATTCAAAATGTTCTACACGCTGGCAATAAGCATATTTGGCTAAGCAAATTTGGCTGGAAAAGAAAATTGGCTAACACGTAAAGCTGCCTCGAAGTTGCACAATAGTCCGGCAATCCTCTTTTGTATTTTGTAGCAAAGGAGTCGTATATTTTTGCAGTTAAATTTTAAAAATATAGTTCATGTTTCTAAGAACTAACCATTCTACAAAGCAGTCTATGCACAACTCAGGTCTAATTCTACACCAATTTATTTTGTACTGCTAATGTCGCCTACGCTACTCAAAAGCTCCCGAAATCCAAGAGAAGTCGATGTTTTTTCAAGAATAGTTCAGAAATCGAAGGATTTGTAAAGAATGAAAATATACATTGTTGATTCTATGTTTTCACAAAAATACATATAGTCTGATTTCTTATTACAAAGAAGAATTACAACAAAAAAAGAATTTTTAAATAATAGCGAGGGAAATTAAATATAAATCTAATCCGTATCCCTATTGGATGGATTTTTTATAGATATGCACCGTCTCACATCTGGTGTTGGCTAGGAACTTGGGTTTGCAATGTAAAAGATAAAAACAGGAAGTAATATAAATGTTTAAACATTTCGTTCCTAATTGGTTAAGATGTCCAATTTGACAAATCAAGTTAATTAAGATGTAGAAAGATGCGACTTGAACAGACCGTTTGCAAGTAGAGAAATAGCAAAGTTTATCACATAATTGCAGCTTTTAAATGGTATTGCTAGAAGTCCAAAATTATGAGTTACTCTGGATGGAGTGACCAGAGAAACTTTGGTTAGAAATGCTTTAGAGCCAATTAATCTGAGTTAGAGCTTATGCAAAAATAACACGCCATGGCATGTTCCATAGTCATTTAGAGAAGGTAATTTTGTAAGGCAAAGTCAACAGTAATAGAACGGCAATCAAATGTTAGGATTCCAATTTAATCCCTATAAAAAATTTGTGTTAAACTGACTCAATAAATTCCTGCAAATATTGCATTATTTGGCCCACAGTAAAGATACAATTGGTTATTGAAGACAACGTAAAATGTTGCTTTCGAAATCAAAAAATCATTAAATATTTAGTATCTCTGATAAATGCATATCCTACGAATTGTATGGCGGTTTTCCCTAAAATTCTCAGTTGACTTAAAATAATTATTCATTTTCTCCCGATTTTTCCATTGTCCTCATGAGGTGTGAGTATGCGGTCACAGCATTCTTCGACAGGCTTTCCGCTCTTATCGTCACCTATTCGCAAATGCTGAGATTGCTGGCAATTTTGTATGAATAAATTTTACCATACTTATCAATGAAATTGCAAACACTGTTCTTTGAGAAGAATTATTTATATTTTTAAGGTTGCTTGCTTGAAATATATCTAAAATATCACCAATATCAGTTCCTATAACAACCATAATCAAATGGATTACGTATTTTTCAAACCACCTCAGACTTTAGCTCAATTCGCTGGTTCTTCGTGATCTTCGTTTCCAACTGACATATATTTTCCGCTAACTTGGATAAAAATATTTAATCCAAAATTTTGTATAGAATAAAGCTGGCTTTCTTATTATTTCCAAACATTCAATCATTCTAAAATCAAAACCTAATGCAGACAAACATAAAAAAAATACAAATTTATAAATATAAATATATATATTATTCTCGCAATTTCCACACTAATCATGGGAGTTACGCAAGCCAAACCCACCGAAGAGACGCCCCCACAACATACTCCTAATGATTCGCCCAATAATGCTTCTAGCGTAGCAACAGAAGGGGAAATGTCCACCTTGTGGTAAGTAGAACCAATATGAAGCGTTGTCCAACAAAAGTTCTTTAACTTTTAGGAAGGGGCTTCCACAACAAGAAAGCCGTCCAGCTGTACCAGCTGAGGTGCCGCACCTCGTTGATTACTTTGCTGTATACGAGGAGGACATGAAGCACGCAAAGAGCTCTACATTACGTAGTCTAACCCACGAACAAGTATTAGAGCGCTGGAACCAACTTTCGAAGCGCCAACAGAAAAAATATAAGGTACTCATTTCTTCGAGTTCGAATTTCTTCGCAATTAACACAATCTTTTGGCCTTGGTATGCACTTCACCTTCTATAAAATGAACACACATAAAACACCAGAATACTCGATGAGATAGCAACATATACCTAATTAATAATAGATAAGATGTTAAATAATAAAGATCGAAGAAGTGCATAAAAACATAACTCTTTTATTTAATCAACGGAATGCATGAAAATATAAATCTATAATTTGTTTTTTTAATTTAAGATTATTTTCGAACTCTGATTATATAACAAATTGTATAAAAATAATGCAGTTTATGGTTGGAATTTATCAGTTGACTAAAGTGTTGCGCATGCGTTGGTATTAGTCTAAAATGTAGAAGATATCTGGAGCAAAGGAGACACGTTTTAAAAACATATACTTTCTGTTGGCGCCATCTGTTAGTAGTCGGAAGAAGTTGGAAACTTTTTGAAGAAAGTTCTTCGCTGACTGATACTTATTTATTGATAAGTTAGTTGTATCAGCCTCAGCATTTTCGAGGAAGGCTTTTGAAGCTCATAACTAGCCAAATGTTTCAACTTCTGCCACGGAGCAGCAAACTGTCCACCCAAAACAAGTTCTGCTTTTTCAAGTGCATTATCACGGGCATTGAACTTTGGAGCACAGCTTCAGCAATGCACTTGAAGAGATTGGGTAGAGCTGTGGAGGAAAATCTTAAATGTGCCCTACTATGTGCGCAATTCTATCATGAGAGTAGAAAGCTTAAAATGCCTACAGTTGTAGGGCACGCTCAAGCTATCTTAAGTGTTGCATTAGAATTTAGTTGGAAACTAAAGTTCAGTATTATAGAAAACGACTTAGCTTATGATAAAATCCTTTTACTGAAAACATTTAAAAAAAATGTATTGCCCTCGACTATCGTCATCGCTCCAAATGCATTGATATTTCTCTCATAATAGCTGTTGAAAGACAACAGAGAACTAAGTTTACAGCCGAACCCGAACGGTGACTTCTTTCCTTAATACAAAATATTCCTAGATATATAAGGTCTATTTATTTGCTAGCTATGTAAGTGCTGGGCAAATGCAGCAGTGACCGCTAGCAGTACGCTGCCGAGGGTTGTAGAGCTCTATGACTGCAGCAACTCGTAGTCCTATCAATAAAATCATAAATCTTTGGCCCACTTGATGTATACTCTTAGGTTTTTATCATTTCCTGTTGGAATCTCTTTGATTATGATCTTTATTATGCTGCAAGAATGCAAAAAAACTATTGTTTGGGTGTCTGAACTTGAGCTAATTAATTAGAGTAGGCCCGGCTGGCAACTTGTAGCCACTTGGATGGCCACCACTTGGCGGACATATGTTCCAAGTGTATATTATGTTTGTTTTATGTGTAAAAGTATGCAAACGGACTTTTGCATTAATAAATTAAAGTAAATTAAGTAAAAGGACAACAATTTTGGTGCTTATGATGATGACGACCTTGGACAGCGGTCAAACGTGTTGCCATTGTCCACTGCGCTGCTGGGCTAAGCAAATAAGTTGTTGCAACAACAGCCGCCCGCCATGAGGCACAATATTTTTGCAAATGGCGGCACGAAAAATTGCTCACATTTTTGCGCATACGTCAGGGGAACGAACGTCGCGCGAAGCCAGCATGGTTTATGTGTGTGTTTTTTTTTTTTGGGGGGGAGAAAGGGCATGCGAATTGGAGTCTATAGCGTCTTGGAGCACACATGTATGGTGGCTATACATCAGCTGTGCGAACGCAGAGACAGACGTAGAGACATTGTCAAGCAGTTTGTCGACGGTTGTTGACAATTTGGTTGGGATTTGTTTTGGTTTTTTTTTTTTGCTTATGGGAAGGGGGACACACAGAAGGCGCATAGGGGGAACGGCGCGTTATTAATTTTGCTGTCAGGCATTTGTTACCAACTTTTCGCGCTTTTCAATTGTTTTTTTTTTTCTATGTTTTTTGTGCTTTTAATTAAACTTGGCCTCGACAAAATGCAGGCAAAAACTAATTCGATATTCTGTCAGATTGCAAATGCAAAATGAGCAAAAATTCTTTTGCATTGTTTTCAACTTTGTTTGAATGCCGTCGTTGTGTGTCAGTGTGAGTGTGTAGGATGTGTGTGTGTGTGTGTGCAAATGAGTGTCTGCGTGTGTGTGTGCACAAGTAATTTTGTTTGCATAGCGTTGATTTTGTTACATATATGTACATATTTGCATATAGCATTTGTCTATGTGTGTGTGTGTGTGTATCTATGTGTGAGTGTATCTATGTGTGTAGGGTGTATGTCTGTGTGTACTTCTATTATGCCATTTTTTGCCTTTACTTTGAAGGGTTCCTAGTATTGTTTTTTTTTTTTTTTGTTTTGCTCGACGTTGTGGAGGCTGCCTCTGTCGCCTGCTGCGTGTTGTAAAATATGCTCATATCCTAGCCTCTAAGCACACGCACACACTGTAGCCGAGGCACACAGATACTACGCATACGCACGCACAGAGAGAGTAAGCAACAACAACATCATCATTATTAACAACAGCATCATCATTATCATCATAGTAGTTTGGCAAAGTTCGAAACGCTTAAAACAAATTTTTTGGGCGTTGTACGTCGCAACATTTTTGTTTTGCTTAACACACACACACACACACACAAACACGCATTTATTTATATATATACACACATACAAACATACACATCTCTACACACAACCACACACACACACACAGAGCTGTTGCTGATGTGAGAACCCAAAAGGCTGCTTCGCTGTTATGCGAGAGCACTTCGCCGCTTGGCAATTTTCTTGGCCATCATTTTGCTGTAGCAGCGCATAAACTGTCATGCACATGGCCAGCCACCACTGTCACCACCACTGCTCCTCCGTCTGCTTCAGCAATACTGGCACTTGCAATCGCACCGACACCTACACGCAGCATCCTGCAGGACACTGAAAACATTTACAGCCACCGTTGCTCTGTTGCGGAGCAGACCATGCTGCTGCCGCCGCCCATTGCGCGTCGCCACGCCCAGCTGACGTGCAAAGTAACTTTCCAGATCATTGATTTGTATTCAAGTCAAAGGACGACGTGCGTCAATTAGGCAGCTCGAGTTGTTCACATTCTCGGTTGCATGCTTTTAGGCCCAGCTGCAAAACAAATGCACATAAATAGAGGCGACGGCGGCGACTACTACGTACTTTGGGTCGCCTGTTCTTGTGCTCACTTGCGCATAAATTACGGCTGGTACTTCAAGTGCGGGGTTATGCACATTGTGACCTCCAGGGTTAATGTTTATTTAGTTATTAATAATTTAGGGGTATTTAGTGAAACATGGTAGCGTACACGCCTTAAAACCCAAAGGTCGTTGCTGCATTCGCCTAGCACTAGCCTGGCTAGCAAAAGCACGCTATTTGCCTTTGTATATTACTATGAGCTAAAGATACTTTCATGCGAATTATAGCCGTATAACGTTTTGTTGTACTCGCGCCTAAACACGAAGCTAGTTGGTTCGATTCCAAGTAGCAACACTATTACATTTGCCTAGCACTAACAAAGCTAGCAAATAAACGCTATTTGCTGCAGTAAAACTCTTTTAATTAAGAAGGCAGAGATTTTAGCTAACTGGTCTCTTTGAAGAGCTGTTAATAAATTTATAGCCATTTTTGTCTTTGGAGCGATGGCAGCATGGTCAATTAGTGATGGCCTAAGAAATAGCTTAGGAGGTAACACTGTCATCAATTTTGTGTGAATTCTTGATAAATACTTTGAGGCTCCATCATTGAGGGTAAGTGCTGTTCGATATTTATCGATGGTAAATAATAGAGAATAATCGTTGATATGTAACTACATTATTGCAACAGAAGATTTGTGGATATCTGTTTGCATCGTAAATTCATTGTAGATTGAATGTGTCCGAATTGGAAGCATTACTTGACGAAAACTCTAGCCAAACACCAGTTGAATTAGCAGATTTGTTGTCGTGCTTTTGTATGAATTGAAACGGACAGATGTTGAATGACGTTTCAGTGAGTCATAAGCAGTTTCTTAATCACACACCTGGAAAATCCGTACATGCCGCCGCATCAACAGCAAAACCCAAAATCCATGGTGCCAAAGTCAAGCTCTACATTTGCTGGAACCAGCCAGTCGTGATATATTATGAGCTGAAGTGCAACTATTACCGGGAATCGATAGCGAACTCAGTTGATGCGTTTGAGTGCAGAAAAGTAAAATGTTCACAATATAAAGAACGGCCTGACAAAGTAGAACTTCAGATTGACATAAATATATGACAGCAATCGAGTTAAATAACTTGGAAATGCTAAAATGGAACAAGTGGAGAAAAGTAGAATCGAACCAGCGACCTGCTGTTTTAGCGGCGAATGCACTACGACTACGGAGGCCCACCTCTTGTCTTCTTAGATCTCTATATTTCGTAATAAATATGAAATCTCGGAGATCATGTAAGTTTGCTATTTATATTTTTTTTGAACGTGGTGACTACATTCCTAGGAACAATGGCGAGTTGTTGCGCTGAAACCATGCCGAAGATGTAGTCAAATTTATTTAATCGCAGAAGCTAAGATAGATAGGATATGTGCTATGGATGTAGCAGAGCCGAGCACAGAAGCTTGTCTTGGCGTACACACCACTCTCCACAAGAACCACGGGTCCAGCAAGAAAGCGCCTAATTGACAATATTGAAGATGAAATGCTGAAGATGAAAGTAAGGAACTGGCGCGCCTTTGCTAACAACCGAGACGAATGGAGAAGAAAACTCTTTCCGCGTTGTAGAGCTGAATGATGACTTTATAAAGTTGATTGAGTCACCCATCAAAATTGCAACCATAAATGAAAGGCACTATCATCATTTTTTCGTTTTTGCAAAATTTGAGTTTTGTCTTTATTTTCCATGCGTTGATTGTTTTTTATCTTTTCCTTTAACTCAATTGATATTTTCTCTCGTTTTTTAATTTTTCGTTTTCGAACTTTTCGTTCGTTCTTCACAAATATTCAACATTTTTCTACCCATTTTCCACTACAAAACGCGAAAGACATTAAACAATAAATAACAAAATGCCATCACGAATCAAAAGTAACCTTTGAACAATACAAACAAGCAGCATTTTTTTCTTAACAAATCGAAGTAAAATCATTTATAAAGAAAGAACTAACCATAAATGCGCAATTGAACTAGAAATTCTAAGTGAATTGAGAGCATTCTAAAGAATACGTATTTGTATTTTTATTATTATATTTACTTTAACTTACAATTTACTTTGTTATTTATTTATTTTTTATTCTCTATAATATTTACTTTTCTATGGTTTTGGTCTTGCGGGCAATGACATGGTACTCCCAGGTGCTTAGACACGGGCAAGCATATAGACGTGCACACACAGTTGTAGCTGCCTCTACAGACAAACACACACAGATACATATATATGTATATATATATGTTTGTATGTATATGTGTGTATAGACACATACACATGTAAATGCCATAGAGTTGTATCATATTTCATCAATAGAAAAGTTTTTCGTGGCAAAACATAGCTCAGCAAAATGCTTTGCATTTTATGTGTTTACCATTTTTTTTTTCAAAATAAATAACAAAAACACATAAAATGGCGCAAAAATAATAAATAAAAGAAGAAAAATATATGAAAATGCCGAAAAGTGAGTAGAGAGTGAAATCTGAAATATGCAAAATGTGTGTTTTATATACATTTATTTGCTGTGAATATTTTAATTTAATTACACAACGATTTTTCATAAGAAATTATGCGGCGCATAAAATGGCGGCCATAAATTGACAATTTCAAATTGAATTTCAAATTTATGTAATTAACCTTTAAATGCTTACTCTATATATATGTGGAAATTGTTTACAAATCAACATGTACGATTTGTAATACACTATAATTTCCATAAAACAATTTGTATACGAGAGTTGCCTTTAAGATACAAGCATAACATACAAGCATGCCTATAAGATACAGCACAGAAATAAATATTAATCATTGAAAATACATCGCTTTATTGTTTTTCAAAGTATTCCCCATTAAGATCCAATTACTTTTGTATGCGTTTGAACCCATTGCTGAGGCAATTTTGATTGAGATATCTCCAAAACATGCATTCTGAACGCATCAACCGCTGCTTCAATTGTCGAAAACGACGTTGATCTCTAAATTTATTTTTTACCTACAGAAATAAAAAGAAGTCCATCGATGCCAAGGCAGTATTATATGGCGAATGACTCATCAAATTGATGTTTTGAGTGCTAAAAATGCAGCTGTTTGAGCTGATGATGTGTGAGAGCTCGCATTGTCGTGGTGAAGAGTGATCCGTGTTCCTCGGTTGCTGATTTCTTCGAAGACAACTAAATGGCAAACAGATGATTGTGTATCACTCAGAATTGACGATTTTGTGTTGTTCTAGTGTTAGCGCCATATCCAGTTTTTCCGAAAAAAAAATGGCTACCCTTTGCTTGGAAGTGCTTCGCACGCCAAAACCTTTTGTTGGATTTGGTTCTTCTTGAAACACCAGCGATACAGTCGGCAGCTGTTTATTCCATGATTCATCATCTGTCACGATGTCATAGATGTGTTTCGAAGCAGCGCCATCGTATCTTTTTAGCATTTCTTTCGACCAATCGACACAAGCCTCTTTTCAAGCGATTGACAAATTGTGTGGCATTCAACGAACCAAACTTTTTGTACGGTCAAAAAAATGTACATGCAATATTGAATGTATGCTGGTCCCACTTATGTCTATGTTTGGTTATTCCAATAACAGACTCTACACTGGCATGACAAAAAAGACAAGATACTAAAGCTAGGCACCTAGCTAGAGGGCCTCTAAATCTAGAGGGTTTCTGAAACTCAAAAGGATTTGTGTGCCTTTCTTGCAGCAAGAGCCAAGGAGGTTCTATGCTTAAATAGGACACAGCTCGGGTCACTTTGTGGAGCAACGACCATTGTCTTGTTAGCCAGTCAGAACATGTAGATTCTGTGTGTATGATGCCGAGTCAATGGAGCAGCTAATCACTGACTACCGAGGGAAATCCAAAATTCATCCAATAGCGTGCCTTTTTCACCTTGCTCGTGACTATCTCGAGACCATCTCGAAACATTCAACTGACGCATCCAAAAATTGCCAAGCAGCTTTGCTTTCCGTCGTACTAGGCAACTATATACTCTGTGAGAAGAACCTGTTGTATATTTCGCAGACTGGTCTGACTCAGTTTCTAAGAACATTGAACTTGAACTAGTCGCAGTGCCGAAAGGCATAGGCCTACCCTCGCCCATACATTACATATATTACACTTATGCCTTAGGTTGTCGTAATCTCACCATAGGTCACATGACGAACTTGCAATAAGTTTGCGCACAGCATCAATGGTTTGCGAAACAACAACTGATTGGGGACGACCTATGCGAAATTCGTCTTGCAGGGAACTTCTACCTTCTTAACTCCTCTTCACCTTAGTCACTGCTTCCTGATGGAGCTTCATCGCCAAAAATTGACTTAACTTCATCCATGCACTGTTGGTTAAGTTAATCCACATCGAAAGTTGTAAAAAATAATCCCACGAAAATATTCACTATTTAATTCGATTTTTTGAGGCGAAACCTTCCGAGTACCTTTAATCTCACAAATGCCAAACCTTACGATACAGTTGTCGGTTGCCGAGGCTTGACCAATCCCAAAATATAAAAGGCAACCCTCGTATCATATTTTAGCTAATTTTTATTTAGTTTTAGTTGCTCATAAATTTTGTTTGTTTAAATTTAATTAAGTTTAATTTTAATGCATTACAACTAACTGCAGCTTTATTTGAACGCATTTAATTTAGCAAGCAATAATTTATGCCCAAAACTAATGCTTTTTTAACAAGTTTTGGTCCTTGTGTATTTTCGGCCATTGCTACGTCTTTAAGCCATAAATCATGTTCGAATATGGATTTATTGCTTTTTGCAGCAGTTCATGTTAGTTAAGTTTTTGAACGTTCTACCATAATTTTCTTTGCTTATTTGTAGGCGGAGAGGCATGCTTTTGGGGCAAACTTTTACTGTATTTGACTTGTTTTAAAGTTGGTCATAAAACAAAACAGCAAAGTCTGTAAAGGAATTACATAAGGAGAGGAGTACATGCATTGCACTACTTCCGGCAAATATGCTCTCGAAGTTGGTTAAATTAAGAAAACTCATATATGTGCTGGCACCACCAGGGCGTATACGTAACGCAGACAAAAATTGACTTTAAAGTTGCCTTTAAGTCAGCAGAACAAAGCAGAGAGTTCTGTATTTCGCTGAAATAAATGTTTAATGTATATATTGTTGTCAAGAGCTCGCTAGATGGCGCCTGCAGCACGTTAGATGGCGCCAGCAGTTCGCCAGCTGATGCTCACAGTATCGTTTGTTCTCTTATGTCAACGCAAACTAAACTTAAACGCAAGCATATTGTTTCAAAGATCGACAACAATCTCAGCACGGAGATTAAGCGAAGAATCACACTTGACCATAGATGTTTCAATGGGCTTAGTATGCAAAGAGATTTTGGATAAGCTAGGATGCACCTGGCATGGAAGCCTCTGCTATGGGATCTCTCTTGACAGGCAAAATTAAAGCTTTACTAGACGCTCAGTCTGGCCGTGCTCTTCTATGGCATAATGGCATAATTCACATAGTAAGGAGAAGAGTTCTCTCGCTGTTTTTCGGATTGGGAGCGTCTATTGCATTGGAGTACATCCTCAGCTGTATGAGCTCTTCTACGACATATATTTCATAGCAGGGAACCAACTAGGGGATGTCTGTGGAAAAATTAGAGCTCATGTAGCCGCCATACTGAAAATAAGGAAACGGACAGAACAAGGTCGCCCTTAAAAGGCAAGCTTTGATACATACTACAGATACCATGCAGTTGGGAGAATCTCAATGGTGATTCGTACTAAGCCTGAGACATTGCAACCACGTCTTCAGATTCTCAGAGCAATGACTATGAAACAACTGCTGCTTTTGTTGCAAAAAGCAAAATGTCTTCTGCTTAAATTAGGCATACCGGTACAGTTCTGATCCTCTCTATGATGTGGTATCACTTTGTTGGAAATTTTAACTTCTAAGCTGTTGCCAAAAAAGTGAATAACAGCTTTTAGAACCCATGCTTCCCGAAGCCTATGCACTTGCCTATGCATATGCTTTGCAATATCCTTTTTTTAATGATTTATAGAATGATAATTAAAGTTGAAATTCAATCAGAGCTCATAATGTCAAGGCTGTACTTGAGGCTTTACTCAATGAACATTCTTTCTCCAAAGACAGCGCATATGCAGACAGGTCCTCATAAGGCGCAGCAGCCTCACAGCTGGCTCAACAAAAAACAGCGAGTTACGCACATTACTTTCCGAGAATCTTAATATTATACATACCACAAGAGCAATGCCTGTTGCCTCTTTTTCCCAATCATTTTTGCTAATGGCCTTGAGGAGAGCAACTGCATGTTCCTTAGACACATTTTGTTCATCTTAAGTGAGTCGCAGATTTCGCGTCAAGCTTTGAAAAACGTACGATTTTGGAATCTTCATAACACATGCACGCAAGCATTTGACATTAACTGCAGTCTCAACCTTCATTATCTGTCCAATTTCCTAGCTCAGTTGGCGTAATCACTACCCAGCCCTACTTGTACCACTTATCATCTGTTGACCAGACTCCATCTTATATTCCTCTGCTCGGAGGCAGCTGAAAGGTAGACAATGGGAACGACTAAAGGTCAGTTGGAAAGACCAAGAGAAGGATGACCTATTTTAACTTAAAGTGACCAAATGGAGGGGCGCCTAGCGAGAGCTGATGGGGTCGGCTGTAATCCGACAGCAAGTAGAACTATTTCGAACTTTATGAGGTAAAAATAAGAAGCTATCAAAAATTGCGTATACGCAGTATAGGCTGGCTTAGGCGCTAATAGTAAACATTGTCACTTCGCTTACGAATATTATCATCAAAAAAAAATATGCGGAAAACTTGTCTAGTTACAATGAGAAACAAGTTTGTTAGATATTTTTGAAGCATTTTGTAATACACCAAAATGTTCGCGCCAACACTAATATCGTTTACATGCGACTATTTCGCCTTACCCAAAGAGAAATGGTCGTATATTGGTTTTGGGCTGCATAAATCGCATAAGTAATTTGAATAGGTTAAGTCTGAAAATTGTACGAAAAGATTGCACATTATATACATTTTCTTACCTTAAGATTTATTTCATTCCAGCTTAATTTCGAATCCATACGAATATGAAAGCCAAACTAACATTACGTTGCATTTCTGCTTAATTACTTGAGCGTACCCCCAAATTTCCTTAGTAATCATAAATTCATAATTTTTTATCTGCTTGCATGTCCGAATTTACCACAATGGAGACCATAATCAAAACTCATTTGTAGTTGGCCCAGTAGCACAGTCACGCTTGTTTGCCTGCTCGTTGGCCACAACAATTGGCAGCATTTGAGGTCATATAAAAATTTAAATCGGGCAACAGTCTAATGAACTAGTTGTTGGTTGTCTCAACATGGCGCACAACATGGCAATAAAAAGCAAAACATAATCCAAACTGCAAATATATAGGAAAGATACGTCAAAAAATATCCTAATTTAAGTCTCTGTATGGAAGCTTCTTAAAGTGTTTCAAAAAAACGTAATCAAAGGGAAAGACCAAGGTCCTATCAAGCAGAAACTGCTTGAGTTTTAATCGTTTCTAATGGTTCTTCCGTTTGCGTGCTGTAGAAAATCGTTTACTATATTGCGGAATGTCATTGATTCTTGCCAAGTATTTCGATAAAAGCTCAAGAAATATATGACTTGGCTCTGCATGGCTGCATGCTATTGAGCATACTTATGGCATCGCTTTGAGGACATAGTTTGAACTTGTTTGAGGTAATAAAGGCTAAATCAAAGAAGCTCTGAAGCCCATTCTTAAGTTAGATAAGATTAGGTTACGTTGAGTAAGCAGCTTAAGCATAATAATAATAATACAGATCATTCAGGAATCTCATAATTCGAATGGTGCAACGCTAGAATAACACTTTTCTTTAATGAAAGAACCTTTCCGATAACTTGACAAAAGTAATCAGAACTGCATTTAAATTTGCGTCCTTACGCATGACAGCTGCGGTAAATATCACAGCTTGCTTGCATAGAGCAATCTTCTGCTGTTCATCTCATTTTCTGCCTTAACTGTTTTCAGTGCATCCGCTAGTTCGATAGAGGCACTATTCCTTTAAGAAACCGGACATTCCAAGTGCATATCATTAAATTGCAGGCATTTTGGCGCATTCCAGGTGCATATCCTTAAAATGTAATCATTTTCGAACAATTCAGGTGCATATGGTTATATTGTAGACCTTTATTCGGACTCTCCTACTCTCCTACATCCAAAGAACTCTACATTAGCTGGTAAAAGCAACATTTCCAAGCCATTTGCAGCTGGAATCTTTCTCCACCAGCTCAAGAAAAACTTCAGAGATGCGACGTTATACCATACAATGGATTTCCATAGGACATTATCATTGTCCCGTTTGCTTATGGCGGCATCCAATATAATTAGATTCCTCAGATCCGAGATATGCTTCAACGATACTGCGATGCGTGTTCTTGATTCAAATTTTACCGTAGATCTTTATATTGGAACATGTTCAAGTCATTCTGAACTAGACTCTCCACATATTCCAGAATCACATCAAAGATGCGACGTTATATCATGTATCCGATCCCCCAGCGTTGTCAGTATCTCTAAAATGGCAGATTGCTATAGCACATCATAATTTTCCCGCTCGTATTCATAATAAGATACCCTAGGTACTAAATATGCTGCAATCTTACCATAGAACTGCACTCGCCATATGGCCGGCACAAGCATTCAAGCCCTTCTCAGCCAGACACTGAGAAGCATTACATCAAAGAGGCGACGTTATATCATACAGTCGACTTTCTAGCAGTGTCTGTGTCTCCAATATGGTAGACTGCAAGATCATCGTTCATCATCAGAGCTCATAGAGCTCACAGTTTTAAGTGCCTTGTGGTCGTCTGTGGCAATGGTAAGGCCAAGCTCGTAGGTGAAACAGCGCTTGCTGCTGGCCGGATGTTTGACTACCAGTAATAGTTTCTGTTGTACCACAGCATCGGCCAGTTGTTGCGCCAACAGCAGGCTCAACATAGTAATGATCGATGCCCACGACAGTCGATCCTTCACACCGGAATCGACTCAGGTTCCGGCCTGCCCAAGCACTGCCTAACCCCCTCTGTTTCGGAAGCCCAGATCATACCTGGTGCAACGAAACAGCTACAACAACTTGGTAATGATGAGCCTGAGCTCATTCAGCACAAAACATACTGAATGACAATGTTGCGGTAAAGCTTTGAAGTTTCCCAAAAAAAAACTTCTTCGAAAACCCAACTTAATCGCCTAATTTGAGGGTTTCTTTTTTTTTAACATAATCACTGACTCTCCAAGGCCTTGCACTAATATGGCAAATAAAGTTAACAGGATATGTGCCGCTCAGCAGCTAATGAGCTTAAGTGGAGAAAACGCTAAACAACAAAATCTGCCAGCTGAGACCATTTTTCAATTTATTGATTTCCCAAAATATGCCGAGAGCCCTTAACAAGAGATTTCAAGTTTAATTAACTGCCACCAGAAATTGAACAAAATGCGAATTATTGCTTTGCCAAATTAAATTGGCCACATTAGCTTGGGGTTTTAGACCCCCTTCCCCCTATCACCACCCCACACACACACACATACACACACTCAGAATTTTGGCTGCTGAAACTGTGGAAACTTATGGCCTGCGGTGATGGAACCGCTGAAAAAGCCAAAAGATAAGAAGATATAATGTTGAAAAGCATTTAGATTTTTATATATTTATGGCTTAATTAATTCAATTAATTAGATGCCAAGTGTGCATATGTGTGTGTGTGTGTGTCTGCGAGTGTGAGTGTTTGTGTGTAAGAGCGTGTTTCTGTGTGTGTGTGACAGTACTTTCATGTGTTTGTGTGAAAAAGTCACAGTCAGGCAATGATTGTAAAGATTTATCAGGCCGCAATGCTTCAACACGCATACGCCCCATTAGGCCAAGGGCAGACAAGCAAACACATGAAACAGCCCGACACACGTACACACGCACACATATGTATGCGAATATATATATATATGTATATATGTATAGGTGTATGTATATAGGTATATTTGCTGTTTGTATACAACGCGTCAGGCTGGCAGTCTGGCAATTTAATTGAAAGAATAATATTTACGTATGTGTAACTACAACAGCAACAAGGCCGACAACAGCAAACAAACAACAACAAACAGCTACAAACAACAACAAACAAACAGAAACAACAACAACAACAAACAGCTACAAACAACAACAAACAACAACAAACAAACAAAACCATCCAGACAAAATACCAAAAATGCTTGAAATATAAAAAATGATATTAAGTAGATTTGACATTTCATATATTTTTACGAGATTATTTTTTCCATTTTTCTTTCTTCTATAGCCTTTAATTTTTAACTAAAAGGCTATTATGATTTTGTCGCAAATGTCGCAGTTTTTTAAAGTTCATTAAGCAGCGCCAAAAAGTAAGTGCGAAGTACCCAAAGCAACTCGGTAATATTTGGTTATAGTTATTCCAACTTGCTTATAAGAGCTAAGCACTGCGAAATGCTTGTTCTTCTGTTCTCTTTCAATCCCTTTACTAACTATTCATCCCAAAATTCATTATTTCTTGCTGCTTTTTAGGAAATTTCAATTATAAGCAGCAAAACTCCCAATTCTTTGCAATCTCTTCGAATCTTAAATCGTTCAAAAGTTCAAGTTGGTTTTCTGGTATATTTAAGCCCATTTACAATCCACTATTCCCAAATTTACAATTGCTTGCTGCTTTTTTTTGGAAATTCCAATCATTGGCACCAAAACTCCCAATTCTTTGCAATCTCTTCGAATCTTAAATCGATCCCTTTACTAAATACTCATTCCAAAATTCGCAAATTCTTGCCACATTTTTGGACTTTTTTTTCCAAGAAGTATAACTACAAATTTATGGCAAACTTTCTGCATCTTAAACTGTTCACAACTATTAATTCTTTGCTATCGTTCCACATTTTGAATACATATATGCGTTTTTATACATTTTTTCCCTGAAACCCTGACCTTTCGGCTTAAAGCCGAATACGCTACCGAGGCCTACTATCTTAGTCCGTTTACTACTTACTATTTGCACAATGTCTTGCTACTTTTTTGAAAATTTCCATAATTTTTTTTACAATCCGACATTTATAATGTTCTGCTGTCAGAACAACTACCAATTTTCTGAAATCTATCCGCATATTTTATACTCCACAAATTCATCTGCTTTTCTGATATATTTAAGTTCCTTAACTAACTATTAATACCCAAATTTCTAATTTCTTGCTAGTAGTTTGAAAATTTCAATCATTTTTTTTAGTCCAAAATTTTTTCTACTGGTATTATGCACTTTTTCCCTACAATAATTAACTCTTTGCAATTGTTCCGCATTTTGAAACGGTCACAAATTCAATCTATTTTTCTGATATATCTAATTGCGTTTACTATCTATTAGTCCCGAATTTCACAATTTCTCACTACTTTTTTGGAAAGTTTTTTTATAAATCCAAATTTTTTTCTACTGATATGCAAGTTTCTTTGCTACCAATTTTTTTTTTTTAAATTTACAATTACTTGCTGCTTATTTTTAAATTTAATCATTTTTGTTTACAATCCAAAAAATTGTCTACTGGTATTTTGCGCTGCTCTCTGAAACTACCAATTCGCAGCTTCAATCTCTGTTTTT
The DNA here is from genome assembly GCA_035046065.1 of Chymomyza procnemis. NCBI lineage: Eukaryota > Metazoa > Arthropoda > Insecta > Diptera > Drosophilidae > Chymomyza > Chymomyza procnemis. The sequence goes on from JAWNOJ010000021.1 coordinate 23,238,608, forward strand.
GAGATGAACTTAAATCTGCTTAAGTTCTTTCCAAATTTCACAATTTACCTTTCTGGAAATTTCTATTCTATATGCTTATGTCTCAAATTTAGTTCAAAAATTCTTGCCTTGAAGAATATTTTGTTTAAAAATTCTTTTTAATTTTGAAGTTTCACTTTCAAGCGAGCTCATCCCAACGCAGCGAAAGAACTGCTTGTTGTACGCTCAAGCAGTGCACGGTCATACTGAGTACAAAAGACACTGGAAAAATCAATTTTTTAGCCCCACAACTGGTCTACAGGGTATACCAATGTCTAGCACAATTCTAACCGATTTTATTTGACTCATTTGTTTGGGTTTGGTATCTTGAGCAGATGTATATCTGCATTGGTGTCAGCTTTGCTCTCTGCGCTTTATCAGCATCTATTGTGCAACCGGAACAACAACAAGAATAGACTCAATAACAAAAAAAAAAACCAAGAAAAGGCTGAGTAGAATGTACAATCAGTATATATATATAGGAGAAAGCATATATATATATGCATATTAAAATATATAATAGACATATGCGTATACGTAATATTTACAAGCAGTGCGACATGACAAAAAACTCACACGGCATTGACGTGCGCAGCAAAAAATATCACAAAGCACAAATGTGTCGGCTGACAGCAGTTAAGCTTTTAGAATCTTAAATACTTCTCAGCTAATTATGGCAACGTTAAGAAAATATAGAAAAAAAATATATATAAAAAGTGAGTCATCATTGATTACTGTTGAGACCACAAAATGGATAACGCTGCAGATAAAAAAAATTTACTTTCATTTTCAAACTAACATGTCACTCATAGGATATGCCTAGTTGGCTCTGTTAATGGAGCAGATCCAAATCGGTCAAAGGTATTCAAAGCCTAGTTGGTTAACATTTGCTTAAGCACCATGAAAGGTCATAGTCTGATGACTATCGTCATCATCATCATGCAGCTCTACAGCCCGTGTTGGGTTTTGGCTTTCTCAACAATTCTTCTCCATTCGCTTCTGTTGTTAGCAAAGGCGCACCAGTTCCTGTCTTCAGCATCGTCAATATTGTCAATTAGGAGCTTTCTTGGTCGACCCCTACTTCTTGTGGAGAGTGATGTATATGCCAACACAAGCTTTTATGCTCTGTTCTGGTCTATCCGCACGACATATGCTATCGATAAATATCGTGGAGAAGTATTTCTTTGACAGATTTGCTAGAATTAAGTTCAAAATTACACAAATCATCTAAAAATATGTATTATATATCACCAATATCAGTTGCCATAACATACATAATCAGTATGGAGTAAATTTTATTCCAAATCTGAATTTAGCTTAACTTGTGAGTACTGCGTGATCTTCAAACTGATATGTGTTTTCTGCTTACTTGGATTAAAATATTTAAAAATATTATCCAAAATTTTGTATTATAAAAATTTAAATTTATAAATATTATAAATATATATTATTATTATTCTCGCTATTTCCACACTAATCATGGGAGTTACGCAAGCCAAACCCACCGGAGAGCCCCCACAACATACTCCTAGTGATTCGCCCAATAATGCTTCTAGCGCACCAACAGAAGGGGAAATGTCCGCCTTGGTGGTAAGTAGAACCAATATGAAGCGTTGTCCAACTAAAGTTGTTCAACTTTCAGGAAGGCGCCTCCACAACTAACTTGGTCCATGAGCAAGAAGAAAGCCGTCCAGCTGTACCAGTTGAGGAGCCGCACCTCGTTGATGGCTTTGCTGTATACGAGCAGGACATGAAGCACGCAAAGAGCTCTACATTACGTAGTCTAACCCACGAACAAGTATTAGAGCGCTGGAACCAACTTTCGAAGCGCCAACAGAAAAAATATAAGGTACAATTATTATGATATTTGTTTTTATTCCTTTACTAATCTCTTGGAATTCTCAGCGCAATCAAGACAATCTTTTGGCCTTGGTATGCACTTCACCTTCTGTAAAATGAACACACATAAAACACCAGAAAACTCTATGAGATAGCAACATATACCTAATTAATAATAGATAAGATGTTAAATAATAAAGATCGAAGAAGTGCATAAAAACATAACTCTTTTATTTAATCAACGGAATGCATGAAAATGTAAATCTATAATTTGTTTTTCAAATTGAGATTATTTTCGAACTTCAATTAGATAACAAATTGTAAAAAAAATAATGCAGTTTATGATTGGAATTTATCAGTTGACTAAAGTGTTGCACATGCGTTGGTATTAGTCTAACATGTAGAAGATATCCGGAGCAAAGGAGACACGTTTTAAAAATATGTACTTTCTGCTGGCTCCATCTGTTAGTAGTCGGAAGAAGTTGGAAACTTTGTGAAGAAAGTTCTACGCTGACTGATACTTATTTATTGATAAGTTAGTTGTATCAGCCTCAGCATTTCCGAGGAAGGCTTTTGAAGCTCATAACTCGCCAAATGTTTCAACTTCTGCCACGGAACAGCAAACTGTCCACCAATAACAAGTTCTGCTTTTTCAAGTGCATTACCACAGGCATTGAACTTTGGAGCACAGCTTCAGCAATGCACTTGAAGAGATTGGGTAGAGCTTTGCAGGCAAATCTTAAATGTGCCCTACTATGTGCGCAATTCTATCATGAGAGTAGGAAGCTTAAAATGCCTACAGTTGCATTAGAATTTAATTGAAAACTGAACATCATTATTATTGGAGAACGACACTCAACCTTTGACCAAATCATAACTACAGAATATTTTACCATTCAGTATAGTTGATCTAATAAAACAATAATTTAATTAGGAAATATAAAGTTAGAGCCGGGAAAATATATAAAACTAAAAGGGATCTCATGGGAAGAATATTGTATAGATATGCAACGCCTCACATCCGGTGCTGACTAGGAACTTGCATACACAACAAAAAAGTTGCAAACAGAAAGTAACACAAAATTTTTAACATTTCTTAACAAAACAGCCAAAAGATCAACCTTGGTCAAGTTGGGGTTTCATTGTACAGGGTTGGTCGGTGATAGACGATTTGGCAAATACCAATTGAGCAGTAACTTGGTTCCATTTCATATTATTTAGCACCTTTAGTTTACAGCCAGGCCTCATTTTGTGGCCAAATTTTACACTCACCAGCGCCTCTTGCCCAACATAATCATGTCGCTTGGTTGCGCTTGAAACTCCCTTAACAAAAAAAGTTGACCTTTAATGCTCAACATGTGGGAAATCATTTTGAACCTTATGGGTCATTTTGGTTACATTTCCTAACTTAATAGTGACAAGTTATAATAAATTACATTGAAATCTTGCAGCACCGTTCCAAGTTTTGCTTTTATTTATGGGTTTTCGCTCTTAGATGAAGTGTAATAACTTTATAATGAAAAACGATTATATATTTTCGATTTCAAATGCTGCATTTTACAATAACAAAACAGTAACAAAATAAATTTACGAAAAATAGATTTTTTGAGCTTCACGGATGGAAACCCACGATTTCATAGAGCACAATGGCCATACCAAAAGCCTTTACAAAGGAATATGCATTCTCAACAAGGGACTAGTCATTGCCGTTAATGACTATTGTGGTCACTAGAAAACTTTTTCATCAGCTTAAGGGCTCTTTTACATATTGAGTCGATTTTCTTTTCATTCTGTTTCTTATTGCTTCTCTTACGCTTACGTGTCTGGGAAGCCGTTGTTTTTAATATTTTACTATCCAAGTTCTTTTCCCGTTCGAGAAGTTTTTGTATCTCATCAAATTGAGCATCACGTTCTTTTTTTTGATCTTTAAGCTCTTTTATAGTTTCTACCTGCTCGTAATTCTGCAATATTAACTGCTCCATTAGCACTTCATTAGTTTTCGTACTCTTCTGCTCGCTTGTTTGGGAAGCCTTTGTTTCGAATAGTCGCATATTCATGTCCAACTTAAACTCTAGTTCCTCAGTCTCATCGCGAAGTTGTTTATATTGTACATTTGATTCCACTTTGTAATTCCTTAAAGTATCTTTTAGTTTATTCAATGTGATATCTGAGGCTTGAGCAGCGTTCTTTGCCATTTGTGCTACCGTCTCTTGCTGGCAGCGATTGTTTTTCTGCAGAGCCTTGATCTGAGCATTAATATCCAAACATTTTAATCGCATTAAATCCATATTGTCTGCTTCTTCATGTTGTTTTTGCTCGAGATCCTGAATTTGTCTATAAAATTCGTTAAGAAATTTCTGCTGGTGTCTCAGCTCGACCAACTCCTCTTCACGACTGTTTTGATCCAATAAGAGGCTTTCCTTGCAACACTCTATAAATGATTTTCATATCGGATGTATCAAATTATTAGGATTAGAGCTATTCTTCGCTAGATTCATGTCTCATTTACCTGGCTCCATGTTTTATTTTGTTTAATTTTATATTAAAAATGAATAATATCAAAAACATTTTATTTATTTTCGTAGCTCCGTCTACAATCAAAACTAAACGGAAACGTCAAAAAATCAGTGCAAACTTGTTATTTTATAATTAGAGAGAGAGAGAGAGACAGTGTTTGAATTTTAGTGACGTCACGCGCATGGTAAAATAAAGACATAAGAGCAAAATCGACTGCACAATTTCGTGAGAGCAAAAAAGTGTTTGAGGATACACGATTATATAGGTGGCGCCAGCAAAAATATTACTTTTTTGTAGCAGTCATAAGCAGCCCATTATTTGAAAGAACTTCATTAAACTGGAAAGGTTGCACAAATTATTTTCGACGGCATCAATTATATTTGGCTAACTCAGAGACTTTAAAGGAAATATAAACACATTTTCGATGCTCGTCAAAACCGAAAAATCTGTTGCAAAAACAACAACAACTTGAAGCTGAATAGCCACCTTTTGCTTTGCTTCATAAAACAATAACCATGAAGCACTATTTAAGCTAGACGTCACACGCAACTTGTTCATCCACATTTTGGGGGGGTGTGCCGGCCTCTTACAGAGCACCAATTTGGTGAATTATGTCAATAAGCTAGGAGTATGGTAAACACAATAGATGAAACATGGCATAATGATCTACTTAATATTCGTAACGAAGCAGTACTTCGGTGGCTCCTATTATTATAACTTGACAAACAAAAGATCTAGTCATTTGGGCTAGAAGAAAGTGAAAAACAAAAAATTTATTGTAGCCTGCTAAAGACTTGATAGTAATCTTTGAGAGATTTAATTCAATTATTAAGATTGCATGCATCTGTCTGACTAGTTGTTCGTTTAGAATCTCTTTCGCTAGCCAAATTACCATACAAATTAAATCTCATATGCCATCAATATCAACTTTCATACCACAACGAAAATTTAATATGTTTTGTCTTGTTGGTACACCGTGGTCTTCGTTTCGGGCGGATATACAATTTCTGCTTACTCAGATTAAGATAATAACCAAGTTTTATGCTTCTTAAGTTTCTAAGCAAAGCCTAGCAAAATTGACCGGATCAGATGAAACAACTTCCAACTTGAAAATGCAACTCATTAGTCTGAAGATATTGCCCGAAGAAATACATTTTATGAATATTGTTTGCGGTAAGAAGGAAAACCAAGCTCGTAGTGCTGCTACTGACAGTAAATTTTGAGTCAAGGCCTCGAAATACATAAGCTCTGCTAAACCTTCCAGATATTTTTGTTAATTTTTTTTGTATCCAATTGAGGTTTTTCACTTTTGTGTATGAATATGTTTATCATGAAGATAGTTTACAACATTGGAAAAATAGGTCATCGTACAAGTTGCTTTTAGTTCCAATAAAATAAATTATTTCTGGTGATTTAAAAACGTATTTTTTTCATAAAAAAAATGATTTGGCTTAAAAAACAAACTTTTTACCCTAAAATTGGTATGTTTGGCTTTATACTTTGCCAAATTTCCGCACAAAAATCCTAAATAACTATATGATCTATTTATTTCTTGCCTTAACTGCAATTAAAGCAAATAATTTGTATATTTCATATGGGAGAAGCATCGTTTTTGACTGAAAACGGCTTTGTTCTGCATAAACTGACACTTTTCTTTAAGAGAAATCTAAAAGCGCTGGAACAATCGCTACAAAAGAGCAAAGAAAATCTGCAAAGCTAGCAACTGTGCTACATTTGATAAAAGTTTTTCAATTTGGGAATTTCAATATAAAGATCTTCAGAAAATTTTGTTCCGTCATTGGGCATATGCTGTAGTGGCCACACATCGAAGCGCCTCCAATCTTTAGCTTAAGTTGGTTCGTACCCAAAGTCCTATATGAACTATCTTTGAACAAACGATTTTGCTGCTGATTGTTTTTTTAGTGACCCAAAACTTGGCATCGGCCAATAAATCACTTAATTGATGCAGTTGATTGCTTATCAAATTTGCTTAGACTTGGAACTTAGTCACTCGATTATTTGGTTTGGCCAAGAGCAACATGCAAATTGTCTCCCTTAAGCCCTGCTCCGGCCACTGCGCCCATACATATACACAAATCTATGTACAATTATACAAACGCATGTCCTTAAGCGCAATCAGTCGAGTTTCTTCTGCTGCTGCCTCAGTTTCAAGTAGTTCCTGTTGATATTGTTGTTGTTGTTGTTGCTGTTGTTGCCGTTGTTTTCGTTTCTGAGTTTCGCATAATGCGCAGATCAAACATTATATGCTCCAGGCGGAAATAACAAGAAAAAAACCCAATTGTTTCTGTTGTTGGAAAGGACTTTTGTATGCTCTGCAAACTGAGTTGGTCTGAAATTGTTCAGGCGAATTTCATTCCAAGCATTCAAAGCAGGATTGTATGCAAAGTCATGGATGTCTCTAATACGACTTGTGTAAGTATATCTCAAAGTCAATGGGCCCAGCAACAGTTGGCCCACCCTATATAAGGCTAGGCATTCAATAGCAAGAAATTAGCAAAGCTAACTTAGCCCACCACATAAGCTCTGAAAACCCTGTAAAGAATTATTATTTTTTAAAACAAAAATTTTGTTAAGTCTGCCTTATATCCTGTTCCTTTTGAGTTGATAATTTATTATGCGCTCTAACGCTTTTGAAGGGTATAAAGACAAGACGAACCAAAACCAAAATTCAAAAGGTAAGCAAACAAACATTGGCAGAGCAAATGAAGTATGTCCATGTATCTGTGTGTGTGTGTGTGCGTGTGTGTATCTGTGTAAAACGTTGCAAAGCAAAACGCACAGATACAGATACACAAACTAAGTGTGAGAGTAAGCAACGAGAATGCGCTATTTGCATGCCACTGCGTTGGGCAATGAAGCGAAAGCAATGACAACATCATTTACATCTTGTTGATGACGCCAATGACGCCAAGGCATTGGTATGAACCATTCCGGAGCCGAACCATTACAAACCGGTAGCTTGGTTGCTTTTGAACCGTATAATTAGTAGTAATTTAATTCTCGGGCGTGTTCGACTGGCGTCCATGCGCAAAACAGCCGCACTTATGATGGCCATTGATGTTTTGCGTTTTGGAATAGAATAGAACAATGCGCTTAAATTTACGCGCATACGCTTTGTTTTAAAGTAAAACTAGTTTTTTGCTAGCGCCACCTATGCATATTTCTCTGACTCACTATGAGCGTTGCCTTGAGGCTTTTGGAAGCATTTTTTGCAAGGGAAATTTCAATTTTCCGAGATGTAAGCTTTTTTAGCAACTTTTAAACATTTTTTATAATTATTTGCTTTGAGTAGAATCGGAAGAATATAGAGCTTAGCACACAATATTGGCAAAGAACGAAAACAATGCGCATACATAGGCGTTCGTAACAACGAAAAGCGAATTTTTTGCAGGCGCCATCTATGCATCGTACTATGACTCATTATGAGCGTTGCTTTAGGGTTTTTAAAGGAACTTCTTTTAAGGGGACATTTTATTTTTGCAAGAAAACTCTTTTAGCAAGTTATGCATTTTTCTTTGTATATTTGTTTTGGGTAGAGTCGAAATTATATAATTAAAAACATTAATTATTGAACTAAAAGTTGGCATACGTAACTAAAAAGAAAATCAGATTAAAACAAATTTATTCCCCTAGACTAGAATCATCACACCAAAGGCAGATGCATCGATCTTCCGGCACAAAAATTAAATTAGATAGGATATATATTTTAGTTTATTTGCATAAACTTCTAAATTAACAACAAATAAAAATAAAAATTGCGTATACGCAATGTTGTGCGCTTTCACAAAATCGCCGTGAGCAGATAGACTATAAATGCTTTGTGAATTATTATTGTATAACTGAATACCTAAAAATGTATTATTTTGTTACCAATAATTACTTTCTGCCTTTAACTACTTTCAGCTGCAAAATTAAAACCATCGCTTAGATCGTTGAAAACGTACAAAAATTGTTGTTTTTTTTTTTTTTTTTTTGTTTCTAAGAGCTGCAACCCTGAAACAAACTGGTGCGTTTTGCAGCCATATTTAAGATGCACACACACACACGCCGGGTGCCACACCGAGTCCCACACCGAGTCCCACACCGAATCCCACACCGAACAAACACAAACGCACACATAGTAACTATAAGCTGCATACCGTGCGACAGGCTTTTGTATTAAAATTAAATACGTGCCACTGGCTAAGGTTGTGGCAAGTTTACAGTGGCAGGGTATAAGCTGGCAGCAGTACAAGTAGCACGAATAGCTTTGGGATATGCATAAATATTTGTGTGTGTGCGTGTGTGTGTTGGTGTGCGTGTGTGTGTGTGTGTGTGTGCGTATCCTCCATGCACTTGCTTGATGGTTAATCAACACCCAGGACGCTAAATGCTGCATACTTTTAAGCGCGCGCATAAACAAGCAGCAGCTGTGAGAGAATGCTTATACCCTACAACAGCCAAAGTAGCGGCAAAACCTTAATAGACTTGGTAAGCAGCACAAAGTGAAGTAAATTATTTGAAAATATGTCAGAATGGGGAGTTTGCTTACAACAAAAGTAAGCAATAGTTGACTTGTGGGGGGAATGAAGATTATGCAGAACATTTTTTGCTGAATAACCACGAAAAATTGCTTTAAGGCAATGCAATGGCTATAGTGTGACGAGTCCCCGGTTTTGTGCAGAACAGTGGCTGGGACAGACCCTACGCTGGGTTATCTACTATTATTTAAATTTTTGATATTCTCATCTGCAAGGGGTACATATTATTCTCGCACACTATTCCTAATCCAAATTGTACTTTATTTTCTACTTTGCAATCACGCTGAATCGCTGGTCTTCTGTTGTCCACGTATCTAAAAGATGTAACGCACTCATTGACCAGATCCTCGTTCTGCACAACATCTGCCAACTTAGTGTTCTGAGTCGTTTGCGACTACACATTGCCCACAGCATCCAAGTGAAGTCACTAGTACTACATCAACACTACGACGCGTGCCTTACCAGGACAAACGTATTATCTGCCTCTAGCTAGATACTCATTCTGCACAGCTCCCACCAAATATAGTGATCCTCCTGACCCACTTCCGCTACTGTCTTGGGCCAACCCGTGCATCTACTGTGACAGCACCTTACCCACCTCGATGGTACCGGCCTGAGTGTTGAACCACTTTGCCTGTTTCTGTTACGGCTGTGACGCTCTTACTGGCCAGATCCTCGTTCTGCACAACATCCGCCAACTTAGTCTTCTTCATGAACCACTCCAGCTGCTGTCCTGGGCCCACCCGTCCGTGTCAGCCATTGTGACAGCCCATTGCCCACCTCGATGGTAACGGCACACACAGTGCGTACCTTACGTGGGCGAGCGTATTCTCCTTCGCTGACTAGGTCTCTCTGCTTGTTTCTCTTGCTACCGTGACGCACTCACTGCCCAGATCCTGCTGCTGCACGACATCCGTCAATGCAGTGTACTCTTTGGCCCACACCCACTACTGCCCTGGGCCGAACCGGACGTGTCAATATGTCTTTTGTAAGTGCCCGAATGCCAAGGCCAACATTGCGCCGCGTGCCTTATGTGGGCGAGCGTATTCTCTGCCGCTGACTGGGCCGCTCTGTCTGCTTCTATTGTGGCCGTGACGCACCCACGGTCCAGATCCTGGTCCTTACCGACATTCGCCAACATAGTGTTCTTTACGGCCCACTTCCGCTATGCTTCTTTGGCGACAGCCAATTGTCCACCTCGATGATACTTGCACTCAAAGGGCCTGAGTGACATCACCCCACGCAGCGTGCCTTGCGTGGGCTGGCGTACTCTCTGCCGCCAGCTGCGCCCCTCAACGTGTTTTAGTTATGGTCTTTCGGCTACTCTGCAGCAATACCTCTAAATTGTACTGGCTTTCTTACCTTCTCTCAAGAGCACCTAGAACTCGCTTACCAAACTCGGCGTTTTTTTTTATTTCTTAAAACGAAATTACTTAATAATTCTTTAATGCACTGAATATCAGACTGATCTCTCTGATCATCTCATCGCGTCATCCAACTCATTGATCAACCGATTAACGCGACTTACGAACCAATCCAGTTTTGGTTGCCGTCCCGCCGTTGAGTAACTCCAAATCCTGGACCAAACAGAATGATAATCTGCTTATCTTGCTGTGCTTTCTAGACGATTAGACAAGGTCCACCATTTCCTACGCTCTCTCTGCCATCTCTGAAGTTATTCGTGTGCGACTACTAGGTGAATCTATTGTCGAGGATGCCAAGCACTTTCTGCGCGCTCTCACTCATCGTATACCCAACAGCGATTCATGGCAACAGGTGGCAACTCGCCCCCTCACATTAGCAACATGTGAGCCTAACCAGAAACATATTGTTCATTCAAAGCGCGACACTACACGCCGCAATTTCCATAACTTCAAAAATACACAAATTAACTAATTCTTCAACTACTGCCTGCACTTGCTGCAGTGTATTCCATTGTCGTATTACCATTTGAAAAGATTCACTTTTAGTTTTATCAAGTGCTTCGATGAGTGTGATGAAATTTTCTTGCTTGTACTTTAAATGACTGCTAAAAACAGACTTCATCGATATGGTAGTTGGGATGAGCGAATGTTGGCAATCGAATGATGAAATATCGAGATGACGAAGAGACTCTATTGGCAAGCCTGACTGGCTAACAAACGAACTGTCAATGGCAAGTAAAACTTGTTTTTGACAACTACATTGACAGGAAAACCATTTTCAATCAATAGGATGCCTTTGCAAAAAGGACATACACTACACACACACACACGCGCACAACTCAAGCGACACACACACGTGCGTTATGAAAAGATAAAGTGATTGTTCCGATTTCAAACTGACGAACTGACTTACTGGACCAAACTTACGCACTCATCAACTTGAAGAAGCAACAGCACTCTCACTGTCAACAGATGCTAGCGTTCCCTCGCGCTCCCTCACTCTCGCTCAATCTCTCGCTCCCTTCTTTCTCTCTATTTCTTTATATCTCGCACTCTCCGACTTTTGCTCAAACGCTGCCGTAATGCCTGACAAATGCTACGGGCACACTTTCCTGACACATATGTCAAGTCCAACCAGGCGACAAAAAACCACTTTAAGTTGATTTCCACTTCAGTAAAATCTTTGTTTCGAGTGATTTTTGGGGCGATGGCTAAAATTTGCAGTAAAGCAAAATTAAAAATAATTATAAATTGCGCTTAATTTATTTTGAAAGTACTTGAGAGGGTGTAATGATAATTAACATTGTTTGTCATAAAAGTAGCAATATTTCTGCTGGCGCCATCTATTGCTAGAAATCTGCGTAGATGTCGTAGACGATTTATATATATATGATATATCTGAAATATAATGGTTAGAAAAAACTTGAAAATATCTGAATAAGCACGAAAAGTTCGAGCTCGCAAATAGGAATACGAATAGTTAAAAATCGAGTGAAAATGTCAATTGAGAAAAGGAAAAAGATAAAAGAAAATACTCGCGTGTAAAATTTCGACAAAGCAGATATTGGAAAAAATGTAACAAATTTTGGAAGTAGTAGAGTTAGCGTGCATTGTTTATTAAATAAAATATGAATATTAAGTTGTTTTATAAACTTGAAGAAACACTCCGGAAGTATTTCAACTGATAAACAAAATTTTGGAAGTTTGTCTTTATTCGCGAAATGTTTATTTGTTTTTTTGGAAGCTCCTGAAGACCCCTGTGATGATAAAAAGACAGGTTGTTAAAAATTTTTTGTGGTCAAATATAATTTAAAAAAAATGTAAATTCCCGAAAAGTAAGACGAAATCCTGAAAGCTTAGATAGATAAATATATGTTAATGTGACCAATAACCATCCGTATGCTATCACCGTTGGCAGATTAGTGTCAGTGCTACCTCAGGAGTCTGTTCTGCAGTTCTATCTAGGATTTTGAAGATACTTTTGCTGTAGATGCTGTTTCTGCTGTCTCTCTGAGAGCAAATAAAATTGCAGTTAAGTTGGTGCTTGCCTTAACGTAACCTACGATAGGCTCAGACGAAGTTGTGTGCATTGTTGATCTAGCTTTTGCAGAAAGTAACCTTCTAGTAGCTTTTTGTACGTCTATTTTCGTAATAGTCAACCCGCCTTACACCGTTTTGAACTCAGATCATTGAAAAATTTAAAAGTCGAACAGACTTAAAATTCAGCCTAATCCAACAGCGAAGTCGCAATCTAGTACCCTAAATCGAAAGTCGGGTGTTCCACTCCCCACAAATTATAACCTAATTCAACTTCGAAATTGCAATCTTTTTTACCGATAAGAACTCTGCAACAAAATTACGTTCTTATCCCTTTGTGGTACTAAATTGAAATTGGGAGGTTCCATTCCTCACAGCAGGCTAGCACTGGCATAGCTAGCAAATAGACGCTATTTACCTTTGTAGATCTTTACAAATTTAAGACCCTGCCACTTAGATTTGGCTGTAGGTCTCTGTTTTCTGTGTACAACCAGCCCCTAATAGCGATATCCCCTTACGATGACAGATTCGTCAAGCATTAACTTGTTCAAACCCTTAATCTGCTAGTTCCGAAACTAATACTGATTTTTGGCGAGCACCTGAGTTGCGATTTTAAATATCCAAAAAAAGTATCACTTATAAGTGCATAAAAGCCACCCAAGCAGACCGGCATACTCATACTACTCCTAAATATAACTTTGAAGACTTTTCGAAAACAAAAAAGAAATTTCTGTTGCAAAATACTTAATTGTTGCTTTTTCTTTTGTACCATACAAATCATAATACGTATACGTAATGTTGCGTATACTTAATGTTGCGTATACGTATTAAATGAGCGATGCATTAGCTTGGAGCACAATTGTTGCGAAAGTTTGTTAAGTAGCGCACTCTCGGTCCTTCTCTTCTTATGCTTATTAACTACATTAAGCTCTAAACAATATTTGTACAACTTTGCTTGCGCCATTTGTTTGTTCAATTTCAAGCTTTTTTTGCAAAAATTGGCTGCCAAACTCTACTCAAAATACTGGCCGTTGGTATCTCTTTTGCTCATCTTGCTGGCAGCTTGCGAATTCCGCAACGGAAAAACTGCTCAACTTTTAAAGTGATACAAGTGTCAATTCATTTTTTGGCTTCTTCACATATAGCGTCCGCGCTCCTTAGTTAGATTGCGGCATTGATCGAAACAGTTGGTAGTCAGCTAGAGCAAAACCTAAACAGAGATCTTCCACTTCAGCGCTTTCAATATTGTTGGAGCACTTTTCTGATGTGGAAGTTTTACTTTCAATTCTGGGCTCAAGCGCGTCAACTGCCTTCGATATCGATAGTCCATAATGACATCACTTGGCTACATCAGCTCATAATATGTCACACCTAGCTGCTTCTATCAAATGCAGAGTATCACTTCGACACCATGAATATTGGGTTTCGCTGTGGCAGAGGAAGCATGTACTGCTTTTTCCAAGAATATCTTTGCTTCAGCTTATTGTAATGGACCTATTTTTTGTCGCCAGCTGCAATGCGATGTCGAAATCCCTCACAATTTGTAGAAGCTGTACCTAAGCAAAGAAACGCCGTTAAACATCTCTCATTTTCAAGTCATACGAACCCAGTGGCCTTGCTTCTGAATCAATCCCAGTTTCATTTGCCTTCGGAACTCTTCTTGGTCAGATAATGCTTTCAATTCAGTAATTTTAAAACTTTTTAAGACTTCAAGCAATTCGTCAATTGCTCTGGCGTTTGGCAGGTGTCTTGATCAAGTATTGCTTCGCATTCTGTTACTTTTGAATTTTTTTTCCCTTCCAACACCAAGCCGTTCTTCGACGTTAAAATCAGCATTCTTAAAGCGTTTAAATCAAACGCCACTCCTTAAGCAACCGCGCCAGAGTTATTTTAGTGCAATCGTTAAGCTTCAGCCGCACTTTTCTGTAAATTGTAAAAGAAAAGACAACACTTGCCACGAATTCGGCTTAAAAAACGGAGATTTTCAATCGAATATATTTATGATGCAAACAGATATCCATTCACAAATATTCTGATACATAAATGTTGACGAATGTCTACGATTATTGTAAACAATTTTCAATCGATTAACAACGTTTAGCTGCTACCACTGGAGTTACCACTTGTAAAACTGCGCTACCAAAGTTGTATACGTAATTTGATGAATTTTCGCGTGAAATTTATGTTTGTTTAATAAAAATCTTTCCTTGTCAAACTTTTAAGTATTCTTTTTTTATGAGTATACTCTGGCCTACCAATTGCAAAAGTTGTTTATTACCAAGCTATGGACAGTCACTTTGTCGCCTGTACAAGACTGGACACTCTTATATAAACACGGCCAACACACACACACACACACACACAGTTCCACCAACATATTGACACTCAAACATAAGTCTTTGTCACTTACTGGCTGTCTTCTGTTTTATGTTTTTCATTTTTATTTTCTTTGCTTTTTTTGCGATTTATGCTTTTCCTCTTGATTTTGTTTTTCTCTTTGTTTTTGGTTTTATTTTTTTTTTTTTTGTACGTCTTTGATTTTTATCTAAAAGAACGCACGCGTTTTACTCTAACCCAACTGGGGGCAAATATAAATCACAAAAGCTCGCATACATATGTAATAGCTTATAGCGACACAGGCACACACGCACGCACAACTCCACACATTGCCATAGACCATTCCCAGTTCCTTCTTTGTGCAGAGTCAAGACGCATATAAGCGCAGCCAGTGTGAATGTTAAGCGCATTAATGCTTTATTGATATCATAATGGCATTTGAGCAACGATTTGTTTACGTTATGTGAGCCAACTTTTAACCGACAACAACAACAACAACAGCTCGAACAGGAAACGGAACAAGCGCAGCCACAGTACAGAGAACAACAGGAAGAACAATAACAATGGCGCACATCGGCAGCTGACAGCCATTTGAAACAAAAACACAAAAAACAAAAAAAAAACGAGAAGAAAAGCGAAAATGTGCTAACGACAACTGAATGTTTGACTGTCTGCCTATTTCTATACAGCTAGCCACTTACACACTGAAATAGACACACACGCACACACACACACACACGCACACACACACACACACGCACACGCACACACACACCTACTCAAACACTCACACACACCGATACTCACATGTCAAAATGAAAACACTTTCTCCTGTCATGCATTGTCACAATTTCTTTTTGCCAAAGCAACAAAGAAAATTATTAAGAAAATTTTGTAAGCTTCAATAGTAGCACTCTGTATACACTACACAAAAAGCTTGATGCGTATACTTAATATAAGCTGCATTTGCAGTCGCAACATGTTTGAAGCGCCTAACCTGCAACAGGTATGAATGCAGCAGCAACTGTTTCAATGCAACTTCGCACTCAGCTTCAACATGTTCGAGTTCGATCAGCCTGCAACGCAACATGTCTTACTTATGTTCAAACAGTTGATATAATTACTTTTGCAGTTCTACGAAATTTAGATCGTTTTTCCCACGGTGAATTTCGTTCCTAGTGAGATGCGGTATTGGTAGATCGTTGCTTCTGCAGGTTTATGTGTGTTTGGGATTATTTAGTTTATATACCCGATTCGCATACTTTCTGTTTAGTTAAGGTTTGATTTACTCTCAAGAAAAATGAACCATATATAGACCAGGTTTGTTTCTCAGTAGGACCTGTATTGATAGGTCTTTGCTTCTGCAATTATAACAAATTATCTGTCTAACAAATCTATATTTTTGATAATACGATTAAGTTTCCGATTCGCATGCATTTCATTTCATTTTAGGTTTGATCGACTCTGATACGCATAGACCCAGTTTGTTTCCTAAGTCGTTGTCTGCAGTTATACGCAATTATCTTCCTAACAAATCATTTCTAACAAATCTGTTTGAGATCATTGCCGTTTCGCATGCATTTCTCATCAGCTTAGTTTTGATCGTATCCCAAGATCCTAGTAGCAGCAGTCAAAGAAAACCGTTGCTTTTGCAGATATACGAATTATCTTCCTAATAAATCTATTTATAGGATTATTTTATTTAAGTTTTCGATTCGCATGCATTTCATTTCATTTCAGGTTCGATCGACTCTGAGAATGAAATAGACACGCATAGACCCGGTTTGTTTCCTAGGTCGTTGTCTGCAGTTTTACGAAATCATCTGCATCAGTTTACTATAGTTTTGCTCAACTTCCATAAACAAGGTTTCGATTCTAATGGGAGCGGTAAAAGTAGGTCGTTGCTCTGCAGTGATACGAACTTATCTGTCCAACAAATTTTATGTTTGGGAATTCTTTATTTAAGTTTTTGATTCGCATGAACTTCAATTCAATTGATCCCCAAAAAGCAGAAGTCAAGCACAGAGCAGGTTTGTTGCAAATGACCAGAAGCTTGTTATGTTTCTATCTGCTCATTTTCCGAAATATTGCCATCTATGGCAAGTGAAGTTTACGCCTTTCTCATAGAATAGGTGCGGAAAAGTAGCAAAGTAGGTGCGCCAGCTTCCCTCCTGCAGAGAGTTCTTCCCATTTCGTGCAACCGTTCACAGTGGTTGTGTCTATGAACACCGTGACCAACTCGCTTGCTGTAGTCACTTCACTCAAGTTTCAGGGAGAATCATACATCATTCTGCATCTTGCACAACTTTTTCAAAGAATCTACAGCCTGTGGTTGTGTGTAGCGGTTCAATTTTCAACTGCCTATTGCATCGCCATATGATAGACTGCCTGGAGCCATCAATGGCTTCGCAAGCCTTCGAGGACGGACCCCGCGACAATTCCTGATTGCGATATAAGCTAATGCCAGGAGGCACTTGCTGCTCCGCCAACGACTCATACTGCTTGCTTGTATAGCTGCACGTTGCACAGTTTCTACTGCCGCCATGTAGGTGCCAGCTGGGGCTTCCTGTATTAGATCCGGTTAATATGAAAATCTATATTCTAAATTGATCAACCGCATATGTACGACGTTTCACTGATCTACCGGAACTTAAAAAATCTCAGCAAAGATTTTGCCTGCTGAACAAAGAGTTCAGTATTTCAGAACACAGCGTGATATTGTACATCATATATCAACAATAGCAGATCCCATAAAATGCATAATTGATATAAAATATATTTCTCAAATCAGCCCCACGGTTTAGCTTAAATTGCTGACTCTTCGTGGTCTTCTTCTCCAGCTGACATATACTTTCCGCTTACTTGGTTTAAAATATTTCAAATTATATTCCAAAATTTTGTATAGACTCAAGCAGGCTTTCTGATTATTGTCAAACATTCAGTCATTCGGAACTATATATTGGAATATACAACACATAAGTTAACTAGCAAAAAAAATTTAATTATAAAATATTTCGAAATAATACCTAAAGACTAGAACCATTGATCATGGGCGGTAATCTGGTCAAACTAGACGATGAAGAACAGTCAGCACAGCTGCAATCACCCAGTAACGCATCGAGTGGTGCCCCAGAAGAGAATGTGGTCGGCTTTGTGGTAAGTAGACGTAATGTCAAGTATTGCTCAACTAAAGTTGCTTGGTCCAGGGCGAACAAGCTGCGTCTCCTGTGCTTGAGGATAACGAAGAAAAAGAGGTTGACGAAAATGACGTAGTCCCGCAGACAGCACAACCTGGTGAAGTAAATAATCAAGAAGCCCAGGAAGACGAGGAGCCCGAGGGATTTCTAATTTATGAACATCATATGAAACACACCAGAAGCTCGACACTACGGGCCCTCACCCATGAACAATGCTTGGAACGCTGGAACAAGCTGACAAAGCGCACCCAGCAAAAATATATCGATAAGGTACGATTATTATAATATTCTTCAAGTTTTTATTTTACTAATATTTACTAATCCTTTTTATTTTCAGGGTAATTAATTTAGATAATCATTTGGCGGTTGGTTGTATGCACTTGAAAGAAAGTCTTTGAAATAAAGACACACAAAAACACCAGTGAATAATAATAATAATAATAATATAAGAAATAATAAAAAAAAGGTGCATACACGTAAATCATTAATTCTTTTCTTTATTACACGGAAAGCATGGAAGAGTATCTATCTATTATTTATATGTTTCCGAACTCCGATTAGATAAGAAATAATGGAGTGTTGCGCATGCGATGGTATTAGCCCAAAAAGCTAGAAGATATCTGAAGCAAAGGAGATGCGTTGATTTAAAAATATGCATTTTCTGGTGGCGCCATCTGTTAGTAGTCGAAAGAAGTTGAAAACATTTTAACAGAAAGCTCTGCACTGACTGCTGTACATTTATAATCATCAGTTGGTTATTCATATCAAGCTCAGCCTATCCGAATCAGATATCTTAAGCTAGATAGCTTTCTGGGTTTATTTCTAATCAAATTTTTTCACTTTGTACTTAAATGAAGCTGCGGAAAAGTAATAAAAATCATGATCTGGTCTCGCGTAGTCTTTTGGAACTAGGCCACATTTTTGACATATTCTATGTTTTCCAGCTTACTGGAAGAACTTAAGTTCTTAACTTCTAAAACTTTGTGTTGTATGTTCTGGAAACAAAAGCTAGCAAAGTTGATCACCAATTAATTTGGATGTTCTTATATTTCTTGAAACAATTTCAAACTTGCTGTAGACAGTCGCTGGCAGAATTCGTTATATGAACATTTTTTGCGTTTAGAAGCAAAGTCAAGACCGTAGAACTACATCTGATAGTAAATTTTGACACAGCACCTCGACATATATTGAAAATAAAATAAATTTATTTATTTCTCTTGACTAGAGTTGTCGCTCCTAAGGGGAAGCATAAATGTCTCTCTATTCGCAGCTGCACGCCAAGCACAGCTAACTACAGTTTATAGTCGGATGCGGCGGTTTCTTTAATTAATGGAAATTAACTTAGGCAAATAGCGTCTATTCATTTGCTAGCTATGTCAGCGCTAGGCAACTGCAACAGTGCTGTAGGGTGGAAGCGAACTACCGATTTAAAGGCGAGTGCGCTATCACTAATCTACCGAGGCCTACAAATACATTTTTTGACCTTTCGCCCAAGTTATATCCATTTTTAATTTTTGATCAAAATGCGGTTTTTGACTTTTGTGTACGGATATAAAAATTATGGTGGATATCGTTTTACAACGGCAAGAACCTACGGACGCCATTACTCAGACGTATGCTTGGCAGATCTTTTAGATGTCAAGATTGCGTCTTCGCCTGCATCTAAGCAGAACGTTTATAGGGAAGGTCATTGTATTAAGAAGGCAAAGTCTAGTTAGATTAGAATGGGAAGAGCTAACAAACGAATCTTTTCTTAGAGTTATTTTTTTAGGAGTTAGGTTAGGAGTTATGCAGAAATAACACGCCTTGGTAAACTCTACGATCATAGAGTAGGTAGAAAAGGCATTCTTATAAAGTGTGTGTACTAGGAAATGTTCTATGATCACAAAGTAGGTAGGAAATTCTTATAAGTTTATGCATGAGGAGCTGTACTACGATCATATAGTAGAATATTCTTATGAAGTATGTGCTTTCTCCAAGGTAAAAGAAGACTCTAAAGCTAAAGAAATAGATTGCTGCTAGTGGATTAGGTCCAGAAAGCGAGATGCGGGAAGCGGCTGGTTAAGCCAGTCAGAGATTCACGCACAACCAACTCAAATAATTTATGACATTTTAAAAGCTGCATCCTTGGAAGATATCCTGACTGCCCAACGTAGTGTTAGCTTTAATTGACTTTATTTTAGACGAAGCTTCCCAATGCTTATATACCTTCACTTAGTCCTTGAGAAATGTGTACGGCAAACATATGGCTTTTGTCATTTTATTTTTATTTTTTTGAGGAGCACTCCTTACAAATCGTTTGTACTCTCTTTGAGGGCATTTAAAACCGACAGCTATAACGAGCGGCTTGTTAAGCTCTAACGATTTGTTGTTGTTGTTGTTGTTGCTGCTGCCGTTTTGTAGTCCTTCAGTTTCCTTTTGGATGATGTATTTGTTGCTGTTGTTGTGCTTTTCATTTATGGAATTTATCTCACTTTTGCTTTGACAACCTTTTTATTCCATTTTAGGCCATTTTTCTTTACTTTTTGTGTGTGTGTGTGTGGAGGGGGGGGGGGGGGGGGTGAGGAGTAGGAGGAAGGCCGTTTGGAGCGACGTTTATTCTTTGCATTTTTATTGTTGTTTCCTTGTTTTTTTTTTGTTTCGTTTGTTGCTCTTCTTCTTGTGTCTCATCATTATTTTATACAATTTGTTGTTGCTGTTGTTATTGTTGTTGTTTGATTTAATCATAATTCCTGTTAAAGGACATTAAACACACATACAAACAATATATGGTCACACTGTGGCGCAGTGACACAATAAACAAGGCAAGAGCAACAAAAGAAATGAGCAAAGGACATAACAATAAAAGCAACAACAATGACAAAGAACCTTCACACAGTGTCCAAAACATGCCAGGACATTGATGTGCTGACCGTGTGTGTGTGTGTGTGTGGTGGTTCATTGAATTGTATTGCAAAACGATTTTGATTTCATTGACACATCCTTCCGCTCCTCTGCTGTCATAATAATAAAAACAAAACGACGCAGCAACGCAACAACAATAAAAACCCAAACGCAGAGCTCCGCGCAACATCAAAAGCAAAATTTTTTCGTTGCTTTCCAAAAATTCTCAAAAAATAAAACAACAACAACAAAGTATTATGAAAAAAAAAAACAAAAACCAAAGCGGAAAGGGAAATTAAAACTTAAAGCAATTGATAAGTAATGCAAGTATTTTGAGTTAACAGAAGCTAACTTGTGCGAGGGTTGGCTGCAAAGTTATGGAACCAAACAGAACAGAAAAATCAAGCAAAACTTGCAGTAGCAAACAAGTACAGTCAGCAAGAGCGCATTTAAGCGTGCAAGTGGCGCCATCTAGTTTGCTTTGGTGCGCCATCTAGCGTAGAACATGTAAAACACTGCATATGCATTTCTTTACTTTTCTTTTTTCTTAAAAATATAAATAAAAAATCTAAAATTCTTAATTCATAAAAAATTTATAAACACTTTCAAGTGAAGGGTCTACGGCCTGGCGTTCTAGTTTTAAAAGCTATACAAGGGGTGTAAGTTGAAATTTGCCGCTTTGAATTATAGATGTCGCTAGCAGTTTGTATGCATTTTTTTGAGTTGGCATAAGTGTCATTCGTTACTGTTGACCATAAGCTTTGAAAGTACAATGGCAGCGAAAATCTTTCCTGCATCAAGCTGTCACGTTGAACTACAAATTGAAATATTTATAGTATTTCATGAATCCGAAACGAAAAAAAGCATGATTTTGGGCCTGGTGAGCCTGGCCCATCGACTGCAAAGCCAAATCGCTTTGACCGTGAGACAATGCTCTTGGTGGGACCTGTACTACGAGTTATTAAAACCGGGTGACACCCTTGATAAGGATCGCTACCGACAACAAATCATTAATTTAAATAATGCGTCACTAGAAAAACGGCCGGAAATTGCCCAAAGATATGGCAAAGTTATCTTATAAGATGATAACGCGCCGGCTCATACAGCTAAATTGATGAAAGACACGGTCAAAAGAATTAATTGGGAATACTGCTGAAACTCTACAGATCTCGCCGCGTTCGATTGTGAACAATGGGACACTTACTTGCAGAACAGCGCTTCGCCAACTTGTCGGATTCTTCGCCTTAAAAAAACAAATTTGAATGAGATGGCATTCATAATTTGCCCAAAAGTTGCTCTAAATATGTAGAATCGAATGGTTAATACTTTAAATGAAAAAGTATGCATGATTCCCTGAATCCCAGTGTTTTATTGAAAAAACCGGCAATTTTCAACTTGCAGCCCTGGTATAACTAGTTAAAGTTTGCAAAAGAAGCGAGTGTTTTTTTTTTTGGCGATACAACAACTGATTTCTGACTGATTGTAAGATATAATATATCTAGTGGGCAAAAAATATCTAGAATTTGTTTATAAAGGCTGTTTCTTTCGATGTATTTAACTATAAGTTGGCATTATTGTTCAAGATGGCTACCGATTTAACAGCTGTCAAGTGATTTCTTCTCAGTTTGGTTTGGCAATTCATCATGAAAAGACTCACGTCTGAACAGCGCTTGCAAAAAGTGAAATTTTTATTTTGAAAATAATGGTACTGTGCGGAATACGTATCGCGTACTACGTCCGTTTTATTGTCGACAAAATCGTCCATCAGAGCAGTTAATTCGATTAAACAAGGAACATTTTCGCACCATGTTTTCTCTTATTGATAAGTCGCATTCCCAGAGACGCCATACGGTGCGTTCAGCAGAAGCTATTGCGTGAGGAAGACCCGAATGAGTCCATACGCCATAGAGCACCGGAATTTAATCAGTGTCCATACACTTTATGAAAGATTTTGCGGAAGGATCGTGGTTTGCGTGTATACAAACTCCAAGTCGTGCAAGAATTGAAGCCAAACGATCATCAAGCAAGGCGTGGGGTTCGTCGAATGGGCCCAAAACGAGTTTGCGGTTGTTGCCGATTTTCATAAGCGACTTTTGTTTAGGGATGAAGCGCACTTCTGGCTGAATGGATACGTCAACAAATAAAACTACCACATTTGGAGTGAAGCTAATCATCAAGTGTGTGGCGCAACACTGTGACATCCAAGTGCAGGTGGAATCATTGGTGCGTTTGTCTTCATAAACAATGATGGCCAGAATGTTACAGTCAAAGGTGATCGGTTTAGAGCCATGATTACTAACTTTTTCATTCCTAAATGGAACAACCATGATGTTCACGTGCTGTGGTTGCAACAAGACGGCGCAACATGTTGCACAGCTCGTGTCACAATCGTTTTATTGAAAGACACTTTTGGTGATCGCCTAATTTCATGTTTTGGAACTGTGAATTGACCTCCAAGATCTTGTGATTTAACACCGCTAGACTACTTTCGATGGAGCTATGTCAAGTCAGTGGTCTATGCGAATAAGCCATTTGGAAGACAACATTCGCCGTTTTATTGCCGCTATATGACCACAAATGTTGGAAAAAGTTATCGAATATTAGACGTCCATTCGTGCCAGCCGTCTCGATCATATGCCAGAAATCATATTTAAAATATAATGCCAAAAGATTATCTTTCGGATAAAAAAAAATCATGTCAATCGAATACTCCCTCGTTGTTTTATTGCAATCTAAACTTAGTTCTATACTTCTAAAAAAAACACCCTTTACCTATTAAATGCTATAAACGTGCTTTTCGAAAGATTGTGAATAGCTCTCCATTTACAAAGTGAACATTATTCATACCAAAGTCGAAACTGCTACAAAGCGTCAAGAGAAATAGAAGAAAAAGCTGCTCATGAATAGAAAGTATAAGAAAAAAATCACCCTGTTGGAAAACCAGAATTTTTTCGATATAAATCGTTTCGGCAAGAAGCGCAATAATTTAGTCATGGGGCTATGCCCTATTGAAACTTATAGTCTACATTTTGCATTTATAGTCTACGGGAGCCACAATCTCAAACAATTGTCAAAAGAACATCCTAGTTCGAATCATTTTTTAATATGAGATATTTTTCAAATATATTTTCTATTTAATTTATTTTAAAAATATCTCAAATTTTCAAATCGTCTTTTTGACAAACCAAAAACCAGCTTCACTTTCGAAATACAATTTTATGCACATTTTTGCCCATCTCCAGTTGACATAGAAACTCAAACAATTTCGCCAAATATGCATTCCACTGCGTTCCATGGCGTCAAACAGCGACAGGTTTTTCAACAAATAAATTAAACTTTGAACTGCACAATTCCCCTTTAATTACTCAACTAATTTAATATTTTTCATAATTTTCATATTTATGTTTTGGCAACTATTATTGCATTTTAATTATTTTCAACATTTCGCAGGTTGCCAAAATGCTGCCGGTAAATTTTCTGCAACAATCATAAACCAAAAAAAAAAAGTAATATTATGCGCAAAAGTTTTTAAATTATAAATTAGGTCAACAAAAAAACAATGACAAATCCGAAAGCAACAATAAACAATCCACTAAAATATACAACAAATGGGCTAGCCCAGCCTATTTTGGCCTTAACGCGTTTGGAACGACGAAACCTGCTACGAAAACCCAAAAAAATAACCAACAACCGACCATCACGTCAAGATGCCCGCCCACACCATGGAGCCGCGTGAGGCAGAGTCAGTCGGAGACCAACAAGCCAATTACCAATTAGGCCAAAACCAATAAGACAAGTTAGATAACTTTGGCCAAGCTTTAAATTTAAGATTTTATTTATAGCCTCAAAATACAAAGTAAAAACAAGAATCTTTGCAGCCACACAACGCACTATGAATACACTAACATTGTAACTTACACTGGATACATTCGCGTTTACGATTTCGGAGAAAAAAAAATCGATAGATAGGATTCTGCAAAACTCCCCTAAGTTAAGAGGTCTTTGTGTTAGGATATCCAAAATTTTATAATAGTTTATAAATAATCTATATAATAATATATAAAATATTTTGCCATTTATAAAGTTTTAGTCTTGATTCAATCCGATGATCGCATCACTTATTTGAACCTATCCGTTTTTTCCAATTTCGTAGAACAAGAAACTTCTAATTTGCTTTTGTGCGAAGTTTAAGCGTATAAAGCAACAATTTCAAGTATTCTTTAAAATCAAGCATTTTTTGGAGATCTTGATCTTAACTGAAGATGCTTGCTCTAAAAATTATTTATAAGGATTCCTTGTAGCAACTGAGTTAATCCTCCAAAGTGTTTTTTTTTTTAAGATTAACAAAAAAACTTTTTATATTTGAATTTCATGTATTCTGGCAAGTACCAATTCTCAATAATCATAATAATACATTTTTTATGTTAAAAATTCGAACATATTTTTTCAGGAAATTCGAAAAAATATTTTCATTCAAGAGAAACAGTGTTCTTTTTTTTAAGTCAATCCATATGCTGACATCTTTTCCAAAAAAGAAAATAAATTGTTTTTAAACAAATTCGAAACATCTTTTGCAAAAATCCGAAATTTGCGGAATTTCTAAAAAAATATTTTCGAATTTGCTTGAAAATAATTAATTTTCAGTCTCATATGAAATATTTTTTCCAAATTCAAACATTCGAAAAAAAATATTTCATATGAGAAAGAAAGTGAATTAATTCCGAATGTTTGAATTTGTAAAAAATATTTCATATGAGAAAGAAAATGAGTTATGTTTAAAGTTACAAAATCAAAAATATAATTTACGAAAATTCTAGAAATTTGGAAAAAAAATATTTTCATACAAGAAAACAGTTTTCTTTTTTTTAAGGCAATCCAAATCCTGAAATGCACTGTCACATCTTTTCAAAAAGAAAATAAATTGTTTTTAAACAAATTCGAAACATATTTTGCGACAAACCAAAATTTGCGGAAATTCGGAAAAACATTTTCAAATTTGTTTAAAAATAACTTATTTCCTTTGTCATATGAATTATTGTTTCCCAAAAGTTTGAATTTGGAAAAATATTTTCAAAAAAAAACATCCTCCAAAGTGTGTTTTTTATTTTAAGATTAAGAAAAAAACTTTTTACATTTGAATTTAAAGTATTGTGCTGGAAAATATCAATCATAATAATTACAAATTTTTTAATGTTACAAAATCTAATATATTATTTCCCGAAATTTCAAAAAAATATTTTCATTCAAGGGAAAGAGTTTTTATTAAGGGAATCCAAATCCTGAAATGCGCTGTCACATCTTTTCAAAAAGAAAATAAATTGTTTTTAAACAAATTCGAAAACATCTTTTGCAAAAATCCGAACAAAATTGTTTTCGAATTTTTTTGAAAATAACTCATTTTCTTTCTCATATAAAATATTTTTTCCGAAAGTTGGAAATTGGAAAAAATATTTTCGAATTTTTTCGAAAATCATAAAAATTTTTTTTTTATGATTTTGCAGAGTATTTCAAGTTTTGAATTGCCTCAAAAAAATGTTCGCCTTAATATAATAGGGAAGAAAGACCCCGAATTGCCTTCTACTTTACGTAAAAATCTGTCAACAATCGAACAGTTTCTCACAAGTTGTTTGCTTCAAAGAACTGCTTCCTGCACAGACATAAAAATACCCTAACTTTATATGGCTCAAGTTAGCAACAATTAAACAGCGGGCACATCCTACACGCTTCCTCTCTTTTTGCCTTTCGCCTCCTACAAACATTTTATGATAACTCAATCGCTCTTTAATGTGTTACAAACTTCATGGAAAAACTTTTAATGCCATTTTTATAGTGTATAAAATAAAAAAAAAAACACAAAAATACAGTTGAAGAAAAAAAGCATTTTGAATTAGTAGATAATCTCTAAATAGACGCAATGACATCACAAGTGGCGCCCCCGGCTTTTGGCCAACAGCAGATCAACACTTTATCTTCATCTTCAGCTCCAAAGCCAACGCCATTGCCAACTCCATCAACATCTACAACATCATCATCATCGTCGTCATCAACATCGTCAGCTGCCACACTCATCCGCTCCATGACCATTTTCAGTGTCATCGAGTCATATATATATTTTTTTTTTCAATTGGCTTAAATGCCCTTGACTTTGGCTTTTGTCGCCTGCGATTTGACTGAAAGCCACAAAAAGAGAAATAAAAACAAAAACATTCAATTGACTCATATGGACGGGGAGGGCAGACAGCCAGCCAGCCAGCCAGCGAGCCACATTGCCAAGTGAATGTAATCCACTTACCGGTAATTAAGCCATCTCCAACATCTGCTATGAGACCCGGGTGGCTTGTGGGCACCTGCACTGTGGCCTCACCCTGTGACTGCGTCTGCGTTTGGGTTTGCAGCTCGCTGGCACGTTGCCTTTGTGCCACCTGTTTGCGCAATTTACGCAAATAGGCCGCCTTGTATTCCTCGCTGGGCTTGCCACCGGCACCATAGCTCACCTCGAGCACTGTCAGTGGTATGACAGTCGATGAGACGGGCACCAGATCTGTCATGGATCGTTGCATGCAACGGAAAGTTGATTGAAACTGGCTGATTGCAATGGGATTGTCTAACCTGCTTCGTATTTTTCCTCTTGATTGCGCTTATATAACATGGGTGCAGCGCTTGCGCAAGCCACAAAAGCTAACAGTATCAGCGTCGTCTGTTGCATCTTGTTGTTGGCTCCCTCGCACTCACTCTCTCTGTTGCCACAAAGTTAAGTTGCACGTCTGCACGGCTCAAGCGTTTGACGCATACTGAGCATTTGGTGTGACTTTTGTTTTGGCAAGCAAATGTTTTGGCAATATCGCACAGTGGGACAGACGCTGCATATTTGTGCAAAAAAAAATGGGTGAGGCTTTACTTTATGAAATTTATAGACTTACCATTTTTTTTTTTTTTTTTTTTGAAGAGAGTAATCTTTATGATATTTATATGGATATTATAATATTGCGAGCGAAATATGAAGGAACTCGAATTGGCCACACACTGAGTTGTAGAGTTGCAAGATCACGTATTATCTGAAGCAGGTGCACACAACTTCCTTGGGCTGCAGCTGGAACGAATTGAGAAATCTATGGAGAAAAGTTAATTTCATTGAGTTAGGGAGTGTTCGTGTGGAAAAATCTTCGATCCCTTGCGGATTGGCAACGACTAACGTATCCGAACATACCATGAGTTACATGAGCTCTACAACGACATGGATGTCGTCCAGCGTTTTACGGCACAACGTATGCCTTGGCTCGGCCATATCGTTCTTATGAACGAAGATGCTCCAGCAATGAAGGTTTCCGATACGTAAGTCAACGAAGCAAGACAAAGGGGACGACCTAAGCTCAGATGGAGAGACCAAGTGGAGGAGGACCTATCTTCAATTGGAGTGAGAAGCCGCGCGCAAAAAAAGGTCGCCTGGCGACAGCTAGTAAGCTCGGCTGTGACCCGATAAAGGGTTGTGATGGCCAATGTAATATTAAGATATGACAGTTGAAATCCCACCAATTAAACGATTTCACAATTTCAAATATCTTGTCGCTTGGTCAGATACTGATTGGAACGCTGAACAAGAAATCAGATGCCGAATTGAAATAGCTCCTAGTCATTTCGAAAAATTCAGACAGCTGTTCGCTAATAGGCAACTCAATTTTCAACAGACACTACGCTTGGTAAATTGCTAAATATAGTCTGTCTGGATGTATGGTCTAGAAACTTGGACCATGAAAGTAGCTCAGATGATCAAACTAGAAGGTTTTGAGATGTGGATTTCCTCACACCACAAATGAGGAAGACCTAAGAGGAGTCAATAAACGCAGGAAACTTCTGACAATCATTAAAAGCAGAAAAACAACGTATTTTGGTCATATAATGCATGGTCCCAAATATCAACTACTTCAACTCAAGGTAAAATTGAGGGCAGACGCGGCATTGATAGAAAGCAACTTTCTTGGCTGCGCAGCATCAGAGAATAGACTGGAATAAGAAGAGCTGAAGATCTTGTTCATCCCACTACCGAAAGCGAGGAGTACTTTAACTTAGTTTCAAACTTTAATTAATAAAAAAAATTTTAATTTTAGAGTTTTTTTAGAAAGAATATTGAGATAATTAAGTGATAGCAAAAATAAATACATTATTTTTGCATAAAATTTAAGGCTTTAATTGACATAGTTCGAATGATCCGATTTGAGTCAAATATGTCAAATATGTCGTATATTCTCTTTGCTAGTGTCCAACTTTGACATACGCTCAGACAAAACTGAATCCATCAATCCCAAAACTATCGGATAAACTTTTTTGGTAAGAAACGCACTTAGACAAAACGAGAAACAGATAAATTACCGCCATCTCTTGGCACAATATTATGTGGGCCACGGAAGGTCGTTGGTTCGGTTCTAGCACTGCTGATTTACCTAGCACTAGCATAGATAGCAAATATACCTTATTTACCTAGGGGAATCACTATTAATTAAGCACAGGATTCAGATTCAACTATTCGGCAAGTCCTGCTGTTCCCTCGAACAGCTATTAATAGAGATCTCACAATGCTCCGCCTTTGGAGCAATGAGCGGAGTCAAGGAAAATAAATTTATTTACGTTAATACTTAAGAATTTAGATAAAAACTTAAAATAAAAGTTTGTGCAAAAATGCAAAATTCATCAAACTGCATTTTTTCTATTATTTTTGTTTGGCATTGGCAAACATTTTTCTATGCAATATGAAAAATGTTAAAATAATTCGCTTAATTGTTGCTAAACTCGCCTTATCATTCAATATGGCAAGATCTTCTATTTCGAAAAATCGAATTAATTTAAGCAGAAAAATGCATAACCCGGACATAAAGTGTCCTATCAAACATATCCAAAAAACCATAATTTAATTTTTTTTCTTAACTTCTTTGCTGAATTTGCATCATAAAATTACAAAATCGTACCACTGTGCCTTGTTTGCAATTTTTGCGTTGGCAGCATTGTCGATAAATCGACGCGACGCCAACGTCTACACCAACTTAAATGTCATGGGCAGCACTTTTGAGATTACAACGAACAACTTGTACTAAGTATAGGTGGTTTAGTTTCTATACTAATTTTCGATTTTTTTTTCTTTTGTATTAAAATATATGGATATTTGCAATAAAGAAAGTCTTATTTTTTTATCTGTTGTTCCATGGAAGCCAAATGTAATTGTCAAACGATTTTGAACC
Organism: Chymomyza procnemis; assembly: GCA_035046065.1. Lineage (NCBI taxonomy): Eukaryota > Metazoa > Arthropoda > Insecta > Diptera > Drosophilidae > Chymomyza > Chymomyza procnemis. The sequence continues at coordinate 23,268,631 of JAWNOJ010000021.1, forward strand.
AACAAAAACCGAAACGAGCAGAACAACCAAAGCTCAGATGAAGGCAGACCTATCTTCAATTGAGACCAAGTGGAGAAGACGCGCATAAAGCATGAGCGCCTGCTGAGGTAAATATATAGCCAATATCGGCAGTGTGGGAGTTGGGTCGGTTGAGCGGGTACGAGAGGTGAGCAGAGTAGGTTTCGACTCTCCCCTGTGATTGCAGCTTAGCGCCGCCTAGCTTTTGCTGCATTCGGGGTTGCGAATTTCCCGCACAGCGCATAGCCGCATGCATATCTTGGTTGCAAGAAGATACAGTTCGGAGTCGATAACGATACTGCGAGATGCACACACGTCCAACACACTTGAACCCTGCCTTCTGTCGATGACAACATGTTCAATTTGCTTCCGTGAGGCGACAGTCAAATGGCCAAATGGTACTACTAACTAATCGATCAGCCAAAGACAATTGTTAGAGGTGGTCTCATGGAGGTGGATTTAAAAATTCGTTTTCGTCCAAGGTTTGCATTGAACTCCCCGGTTTGGTGTGGTCCTCGAGGTCTCGCATAGAACGCATCTTTAACAGCATCGTGCACGCAAATAAGGCTAAGATTTAGATTCTAGAGAGCCGCTCACTCACAGCAGTAAATCTGGAGACGTGATGGCAAAGTCTGCGGCTTACTACCAATCCGCATTCACATTCGCGGCTTTCCGCATGACAGCTGTAAGCTTGCTTGTTTAGAGCAACCTTGTCCTGTTCATCTTATTTCGTGGCTGGCGTTTATAGCCGTCTTTGCTTTTCGAGTGTATCCGCCAGTTGGTTAGAGGTAACATACCTATAAAGCGTTCGGACATTCCAGTTGCATGTCCTCAAATCGTTGTTCATTTTTCGTTTGCGTTGGTCGTCATAAATGGGGTTGATCTTATTCGCGGGTACCAAGCCCAACGGGTTTTTATTGCGAACAACACGCTGCTTTTTACTATAGCTACCGAGGGGCGCCGCGTGGTGGCTGTATATCAACTTGCAATCATTTGAGCCAGAAATCGCTCTGACTGCCGCTTCAATGACAAGAATCAGAAACTTTAATCTGTTGCAAATAAAACGAATTTCATACAAATTGCAAGAACATAGCCCGGTCTATTTCATTTTCTATGCCAAATTATGAGCTCACATTGTGTTGAAATTGTACACAGCATAACGATGCTCGATATAAGTCCTAGATTAAGTTAATTATGCTATCAGGCAGTCCATTTTAATCCAATATATCAAACTATGAACATACAATCTACCTATCAATGCAGCATCGCTGGCAGCTGAATCCATTTGTGCTGCATGCAATCATGCCTGAGGCTACATATTTGCCTTAATAGCGCGCAAAGTTTATCTCAAGTTTCAAATTTAAATTTAAACTGCCAGTTATCGATAACCATCACCAACTCGCGCATACCATAACAACCAGCACTTGTCAGCCAACAAAAGCACGCTGCACGCAACAGCTGTTGCGCACTATCGCCTGCAATCGATAGCTTATCAACACAAAATACCAAAAAAGTACCACAAAATTAGTCATACCAAACAGCTCTTGCGCTGCTGCACTGTCATCGCCAGCAAGAAGAAAAACCAAATGACAAATTGGCACAAAAAAATAAAAGACGAAAAAAAACATTGCTTGTGAAGACAGAAAACAGCGCGGAAGTGTTATTTTGGGATAGTCGTGCATTTTTGTTAATGTTTTTTTTTTCGAATGCAAAACGTAAGCAGTGCAAAAAGTAAATAAAACTCCAAAAAAAAAAAACAACAAACAAATGCACAGTAAAATAATTAAAAGTTAGAAGAGCAAAGAGGAAAGGCCACGCCAACAAGCAGCAGCAGCCACAAAAACAACAAAAAGAAAAAATAGAGGAAAATTTCAAGGCGACCACGACGACGACGGCGACAATAAATAAATATAAATAATTAAAATAATAAATAATATACAAAAAGGCAGCGCAAACGCAAAGCGTTAAAAAAGAAAAGCAAACCGAAAAATCAAAGCAAATAAAATTGTTGTTCTTGTTCCAGTTCTGCGTCTTGGCGTGTTTGTGTTTGTGCATCTGTGTGTGTGTGTGTGCGTGCGTGCGTGTGCCTAATACATATATAAACATTTAACATTGTGTGCATATATGTGTGTGCCTGCCTGCGTGCGTGTGTGTGCGCTGCAACTTCCTAGTAAATAAAAGTCAAACCAGCCAGCCAACCAACAACAAATGCAAACAACACCGCGCGCCTTCTAGCTGCAGCAACTTGAGCGCTTCTGCCATCCCACGCCATCACTTTGCATGCATTTACCAGCGGCAGCGCAGTAGCACTCATCCACAATCCACACTTGACTTCATCAGCGTCAACTGCAACAGCAGCTGCAGCCGTCGCATCATCTGCATTCACATCAGCCGCCGCCACCGCCGCCGCCGGAGTAGCTCTCAGTTCCAGCAGCAACAACTTACAATATGAGCACAGTTTTCATTAACTCGCGGAAGAGCCCCAATGTGCTTAAGAAACAGGGAACTGACCAATGGGTCAAGCTTAATGTTGGTGGCACTTACTTTTTAACCACCAAAACGACGCTTTCCCGTGACCCAAATTCGTTTCTATCGCGTTTAATACAAGAGGACTGCGATTTAATATCAGATAGGGTAAGTCTATACACTCCCGCACCTAGCCCACACCCTACACACGCCCACACTGCGCCCGCTCTTAATGGCCATAATTATGCATACATAATCACTTCTATATAAGCCGAAACTTTGCGCTGTGTGTGTGTGTGCGGAGGGGGGGGGGGCTTACCCGCCCCCACCATAGACGCAGCGCTCAGGCTCAGAGGCTTAAGGCGCGCATGCAGCAGGCAATGCAGGTCATGCTGCTGCTCCACTTGCTCGTCGTCCTTCTTCTGCTTGTTGTTGTAGTTATTCTTGTGCAGCAGCAGTGGCGGCCAGCGCCATTGCTAAAAACAAAAAAAAAATGTGTACCAGGGTCACAGGCTTATACTCTATAAAGGCTGTAGAAGAAGTATATTAGTTTTAAGTCAAAGTTTGTTTTTAAGCTAAGAAACTTTGAATCGACATGCATCCAAGCTCACAATGGCAATAATTATCTGTAGAGATCTAAGAACTTGCAGGATCTTTTGTTGCGTTCCTCAATTGGAGCAGTAGCATCCACAGAGAGTAGTGGCTGTGGAGCTTATGGTTGCAGTAGGAGTGAACTAAATAAACTCCACTTCTTCGTTGGAATTGTGCTTTCCTGCAAAGAATCCATATCATTCGCATGTCGCTGCTGCGATGCCAACTTGCAGCAGCACTGCATTTGCCTAGCACTGACAGCGCTAGCAAATAGACGCTTTTTGTCTAGGGAAATCTCTATTAATTGAAGAAACCGCCGCATCCGGCTCTGCGCACAGCTACGAATAGAGATATCCCTATGCTTCCCCTTTGTAGCAATGATCATAGTCAAGAGGAATTGTATTTTCAAGATATGTCGAGGTGCTGTGTCAAAATTTACTATCAGAAGTAGCTCTACGGTCTTGACTTTGCTTCTAAACGCAAACAATGTTCATATAACAAATTCTGCCAGCGACTGTCTACAGCAAGTTTGAAATTGTTTCAAGAAATATAAGAACATCCAAAATAATTGGTGATCAACTTTGCTAGCTTTTGTTTCCAGAACATACGACACAAAGTTTTAGAAGTTAAGAACTTAAGTTCTTCCAGTAAGCTGGGAAGCATACAGAATATGTCAAAAATGTGGCCTAGTTCCAAAAGACTACGCGAGACCAGATCATGATTTTTATTACTTTTCCGCAGCTGCATTTCAGTGCAAAGTGAAAAAATTTGATTAGAAATAAACCCAGAAAGCTATCTAGCTTAAGATATCAGATTCGGATACGCTGAGCTTAATATGAATAACCAACTGATGATTATAAATGTACAGCAGTCAGTGCGGAGCTTTCTGTTAAAATATTTTCAACTTCTTTCGACTACTAACAGATGGCGCCACCAGAAAATGCATATTTTTAAATCAACGCATCTCCTTTGCTTCAGATATCTTCTAGCTTTTTGGGCTAATACCATCGCATGCGGAACACTCCATTATTTCTTATCTAATCGGAGTTCGGAAACATATAAATAATAGATATACTTTTCCATGCTTTCCGTGTAATAAAGAAAAGAATTAATGATTTACGTGTATGCACCTTTTTTTTATTATTTCTTATATTATTATTATTATTATTATTATTATTCACTGGTGTTTTTGTGTGCCTTTATTTCAAAGACTTTCTTTCAAGTGCATACAACCAACCGCCAAATGATTATCTAAATTAATTACCCTGAAAACAAAAAAGATTAGTAAAGATTTGTAAAATAAAAACTTGTAGAATATTATAACATTCGTACCTTATCGATGTATTTTTGCTGGGTGCGCTTTGTCAGCTTGTTCCAGCGTTCCAAGCATTGTTCATGGGTGAGGGCCCGTAGTGTCGAGCTTCTGGTGTGTTTCATATGATGTTCATAAATTGAAAATCCCTCGGGCTCCTCGTCTTCCTGGGCTTCTTGATTATTTACTTCACCAGGTTGTGCTGTCTGCGGGACTACGTCATTTTCGTCGACCTCTTTTTCTTCGTTATCCTCAAGCACAGGAGACGCAGCTTGTTCGCCCTGGAGCAAGCAACTTTAGTTGAGCAATACTTGACATTACGTCTACTTACCACAAAGCCGACCACATTCTCTTCTGGGGCATCACTCGATGCGTTACTGGGTGATTGCAGCTGTGCTGACTGTTCTTCATCGTCTAGCTTGACCAGATTACCGCCCATGATCAATGTTACTAGTCTTTAGGTATTATTTCGAAATATTTTATAATTTAATTTTTCCAGCTAGTAAACTTCTGTGTTGTATATTCCAATATATAGTTCCGAATGACTGAATGTTTGACAATAATCAGAAAGCCTGCTTGAGTCTATACAAAATATTGGAATATAATTTGAAATATTTTAAACCCAGTAAGCGAAAAGTATATGTCAGCTGGAAAAGAAGACCACGGAGAGTCAGCTCCACGCTGTGCCATGTCGGCTGCCCTTAAGTATTTTCTGTGCATTGTAATCGAGCGCTTGTGGGCATACTTATTTTTTTTTTTGGAATCACTGACCTTTACATCTAAATAATTGCAATTTGTATTGCAGATTGCAATATAAAAAGGCTTATCGATTTTGTACTTAGTACTGGGGAACGCTAAAAATCGACCGAGTGCAGCCTCTCACTACGATATCATTTTGATTCTTCTCAAGATTTAATTCTTTAAGAAGTCCGTTTTTGGATCTATGGAAATCTAAAATAATATTATATTGACTAATTTCGAATTGAATTCAAAAACGAAATTGAGATATTGATGGTAATGCAAGTAGTCAACTAAGGTAACTTTGGGAGTTTAACGCTAAACCCATTTCGCTAAGAAATTGGGATAAAATTGTTTGTCAGTTAGAAATTAGATCATAGGAAGATATATTGGTTAAAGTAAATTATTTTTGCATAAAACTGAAGGCTTTAATTTCCATTTGTTGCCATTTCTTTCATTATACAAAGCAGCCCTCGTTTCTATTGAGAGAGTCGACTTTCAGAAGCCTCCCTTGAAACGAATTTTTCAACAGCAAAATTGTTCGATATGGATAGGAATAGATGCCAGCTCCGGACTATAAGGCGGATGCATAAGAACCTCTCAACTAAACTCCCGAAGCTTCTGGCGAGTCACTATCAATGTGTGTGGCCTGTAGTTCTTCTAATGGCACACAATTCGTCTCGAATTGCCCAAAGCTAGCCGCTTTTGGCAATTGCTTTCTTCAGACGTTCCAGTTTTTGACCGTACAGTTCCAAGTTTAGAGCTTTGCCGTATGGGGGAGCAGCTTATAGTGAATAATTTCCTGCTAATCCCAGCCAACACACAGCAAAACCTTTTCTGCCCGACAATCCTGGATTAACCAACGTTTTCGCCGGCAGACCGCATTTCGATCTCGACCGTTTTCGTCTCGTTGGTGATCCAGTTTTCATCAAGCAGTCACCAACTGCTGCAGAAATGCGTCGATTTTGTTGTGATTCGCAGCTGGAAATTCGGTACATAAGGTTTTTTTTTTGCGTTGACTCATTTGGCAGACATCGAGCTTCTTTTCGTATTCAAATGCTTCCAACCGTTTTTTTTTTTGCAATCTTTTGCTCTTGGGCCAGATAATGATCGAACTCGACATTTTCGACAATTTGCCTTTCAGTGCGTGTTGCATCTTTGACATAGAAATTCCCGGCACGGAATCGAGGAAACTAATACTGCGCACAATTTATCATATATCTTCATATGATCATAGTCTTGCCTGTCTAGCGCTTTCGCTCTTATCGAATATATATTACTTTAAATCGACTTTCGACTCTAAAAAAAATATGAGTTGCCATTGCAAAATTTCGACTTCAAGAACTTCTTTGTCGTAGTGCTCCCTAAGTTTAAATCAAGTTCTTCAAATAATGTCATATCCTATGCGATTTGTTTGCATTTCTAAAGTTATCAGCATTTTTTGTATATTTTATTATCGGCATAGAACTTTTTGGAAAAATTTAAAAACTAATTACAAGAAATTTTCGAAAATGTTAGCAAGCTACGAGGATGGCGTGTTAAGTACGAAATTCCGGCGCTAATATTGTAGTCTGTAGTAGCTTGAGAAATATTAATATTCCTTGCGAATTTATATTTTTCGTAACATTTACCCAACATTTCTTGTACTTTATTTATTGACAAACTACTCGCTCGACCCTCGCATGCCGCACACCAGCAGATTAGCTATAAACAAAACAATGTATTTCGCTTTTTATTTTCTACAAAGTTATTCATGACTGTCGCGTTGTATTGCAGTGAGCATGTAGCGCAGGGTTAGGGAGGGGCGTAGGGGCCGCGACCAGGGCTTCGCGTCCTCCCACATCAACAATTACTACACACCAAGGACTTAACTTGCAACAACAACGAATGTGGCAAGCGTCAGCCTCTGTCACATGGACGAAAAAAAAAAACTAGTTTTAGGCACTTGCGCCGTGCCCTACATAGGCGTATGTATGTGAATATATGTATCCTTTGATACATACTCAGTCGAGTTTGTGTAAATGTATATATATGTGTGTGTGTGTGTGTGTGTGTGGTGGTATATGAAGGATATATAATACGAAGGATAAACATGTTGCCCTATTTTAGTTACAGCTGACCCAAAGCAAGTGAGAGAGCCAGAGAAAGGGCGTGCAACATTAAAATCAGCTGCTAACCTTTGGCACTAGAGGGTCGCAGAGCCTAAAAAACAGCTAAAATCGTGCGAAACCGATTTCGTAATACACCTTTCTTTATGTGGAAATCGTTCTTTTCGCGCTCTGTCATTATAATTTTGACTTTTGCTCTGGTATCCTCCAAAAAACTGGTTAAGATGGAAATTTTATTCCCCGTCACTGCGGTTCCAACAGTTCTGGACTCTGTTGATAGGTCCAACTTTCTGTTGTTGCAACAGTCAATAAATTGCTTAAATTTTGTACATCTATGGGATCCCATGTTGTACAAGTAATGAAGGATGATAGATCCTTAGATTTTCTAGATCTCTAGATGTAGATATTTGCTAAAAATTGAACCTCTGAAATTGGTATCGCAATTGTATTTCTCAAAGAGAAACTACTCCAACTGCATTCGTTGGGTTGATAGGTGCTTTACGCGAAGTCGGGATCGACTGCGTTAGATCTCTCACTAGATGATTATTTTTATATTTTTCCTTGGGTTCCGAATTTGTATTTATGACTCTTGCAATGTACAAGCCGCTTTGGATGTTTTCATTGCGAATATACGACGGTGGCGCGTATCGCAATTGCTTCTATTACATTCTCAGTTTTCGTACTTTTGCTCTAAAACTAGATGAGCCCAAAAGGCATTCTAAACTTGCTTTGTCTTACTTATCCCAAAACGATTCAATTATAATAAAAATTGCTAATATTTAAAAAAAAAAAACAAAATTGTTGGTGAATTTCACTGAAAGAATTTTAAACAAAGCTGTATTCATGTTTTTAAAAACGTTTACCCCTTTGCGCATGGTTTATGTACAGATCTAGATCCTAAAGCCCAAAACAAATAAAATATACCAAAAACTTGCGCTTTTTCTTGAGAATCGACTTATCTTAAAAACCCAAAAAAAAAAAATTGTAATTTTGTTAATTTTTTCATAATAAATTTCGTGTGATTGCTTACATTCTGTATAGCATCGCAGATGAGAAAGAAGCACCCCCAAATGTCAAACTTAAAAAACTTAAATCCAAATTATAGCATTTCTATGTTGCGGTAAACCAAAATTTCTGCATTTTTGGCGTTGTTGAAGGACCAATTTCACTGAGTATAGAGTTTTTTTTTCAACTTCTCTGTAGATCTGTAAAAATCACACTTAAAAACAAAATACTCCCAAGTAAGTCATAGGGCACATCGCTTAAAAAACGCATTTTGCGTAAAAAGTTTTGTTTAGGTATTCCTCAGATTATGTTTCATAAATGTAAACAAACTTAAACTATTTATATTTTGTACTCTTATCTGTGTATTTACTTTAGAATGCTGCTGCTCTTGGAATTGGAACTTCAATGGCATTAAAAATAAAAAATTAAATTTCTAGCTTATATATCTAGCATTCTTCAAGAGCAATTTCCAATTTTTGGCGAACTCTCTGTACAGAAATCACACATTACCTAGGAACAAAATCTGCCTCGATTTCAATTCCAAACGCAATTCCAAACCAATCATTATATTATTTTTATTATGAGCAAAATCGGTTAACCTTATCAAAGTCATAGTGCCGTGGAGCAAATCGTTTACATTTTCTATAAAAAGTTATTGTGCGCCAATTTTGTGGTTGAAAGTTATTTAGGTTTTCCAAGTATTGTGTTCAAATCGGTTGACTATATCGTCATATATTTATTATAGTTCCCATTGCGCATAATCGAAAAACATGGGACACACTTCATTCACAAAGTTATTTGTAACTGAAGAAATCATAATGGAGTGCCAACCCATGAAATATGACCTAATTACAGAAAGTGGACGTAATCGTAATCTTGGCAATATTTTTTTGGAAGGCAGTAAAGTTGGGCATAGAAATCTCATGCTTGAAAAGTTGACCTTAAGAGTGAAATTAAAGTAAATAATGCAGCTCGGCCAGCAAACTTGCCAGCTGTTGTCGTATGACCAGTAATCTCTGAATTGGTAATCAATGTGCCCACTCTAACGATTTGACTGAAACTTAATTTGGCAAAGTTTTTAGAACGAAGTAGTCTTGTTTGAAATAGTGAGCGATTTTACTTCTTGTTTTCTGAGTATCAGCAAAGCTGTGCTTTCAATGAGAGAAGATAGTGGGTTCTTATACTGGAAAAGTGTGAAATTTTACTTTTGATTTTCTGAGTTGGTCCCCGTTGGTCTTAGTTCCATGAGTAAAGAGTAAAAAAGTAACTTTACCACCAAAATAAAATAAAAGTAAAGTAAAAGTACGGTCAAAAATTCCGTATAGCTTTTTTTTCGGTAAAGTTTTTGCGTTTTTCCCTACTCCTCTCAATAAAAACAGACTTGCCAGCAGCTGCCTTTGTATGACGCATAATCTTGAAACCTCCAACTGATGGACTGCGTGTGGTTTTACTGAAACTTAATCAAAACTACATTTTTTGAAATTGTAGCACATCAAAATCTTGTAAAATTTCACTTCCAATTTCCCCAACTAAGCATTGAAGTATGTTGTCATTTTTCTCAATTTTTTCAGCTTCTCCCAACAAATTAGACTAAAAGCTGCCAATTTCGTTTGGACAATTTGCCACACTAGACCAGACCAGGCCACAGCACAGCACACCACGCCAACCCAGATATTAAATGTATATTTATATTTTTATAGTTCATTTCTTAAAACATTTTCATTCCGAATGCAAATCAGCTTGGCAATAAACCTCAGGCATCCATGCCATGGGGAAATGTCTGTCGGTCGGTTTATTGAGTTCCTCCTATGCGCTGCGCCGTTCCGATGTTTGCCCATTCCATAGTTGGGCTGGTCATAGTTGCTTGGAATGGTTGTTGTTGCTGTTGTTGTTGTTTTTTAGGTGCTGCTCCCAACAGATCCATCCACACACACACACACACACACACACACACACACACACACACACACACACACACACACACACACACACACACACACACACACCTTGCATACAAAATACGTTTCATAGTTTTCGAATGTTTTTAATCAAAACTTTGCACGTTTTGCTTGTTGTTGTTTGTGTTTTTTTTTGTCGAAATGTGTTTGTTTGTATTTTGTGCTGGAAAAGGCGCTCATTTTTGTTATTGATTAAATTTGCCCCATCCCAGGGCACCCCCAAAGCGCCCACCAATTAAGGCGCGCACACACACACACATACCTATAATGTGATGTAACGTGTGTGTGTGAGTGAGTGAGTGTGTGTGACGTTTGCTTGAATTGCTTCACAGCCAAAAAAGATCTAAAACGATATAATTACATTGGGCCAGCACCTGTTTCGGATGTCATTCACATTTGCCGTTTTTAAGTTAATTTTGTTCTTGGAAATCTTTAAATTTGAAATTTTCCATTTCGGAAGGAAATAAGTTGTTTGCGCCATGAAAAAAAAAATGTTTCAACAAAAAGTTTATACAACGTGAAAATGCTTAACTGCCGTCTGCTTTTAGACTAAAAAGCGACTTTGCAATACCCTATACCATTTTACACTTTAGCACAAAAGCTTCAATTATTTTACACAAGACAATAGAAATCGACATTTTTGCACGATTCGCGCGAATTGATATAGTCAACCCGAAGATTTTCATCACTTAAAATCTTCTGCATATATTTAAAAATAAATTCGGTAGAAAAATATGGATTATTTCTGCGATTTGCCTTAGCTTTTGTATAAGAAAACGCTATATCCATAGTAAAGTCGCATTACTTTAAGAATTCTGAATATATTTCAAAATCATCACCATGAACTTTTTACAATTTGTTTGAGCTATTTCCCAAAACCCTCTATTATGATTACAAAAGCGGGCTCTTTTTTTTGGCGGTATAGATGTCATTTCAGCTCGCATGTTGTATTTAAGCTCTTCTATGGTCTGCGGCTTGTTGACCTAAACTTTGCTCTGCGAAAATCTGCACAAAATGAAATCTGGGATCTGGGCGGCCAGTTTATATCGTAGTTTTTGGGTACACCACGTCCCGGTAATTTCCGACGCAACTAGTCGATTGTTGCAGTTGCTGTGTTATGTGCACGCCTTTTCCACGCAGTTGGGCCAGCATCCATCTATATCGACAGTCTCACCAGATTTGAAGAACCACGGCCCAACGATGGTTTGCGAGCAAACACCAGCTCAAACAGTCATCTATGGATAATTTGAGGATTATCGGTGCCCTATACTTGACAATTTTGTTTGTTGACGGCGTCAGCGAACGAGATTTTCGCTATAAAGCGACTTTATTTCGTAGAATTTCTTCCCAAATTTGTACTGCATTAAACTTTACTAAATCTTAAGATAAAGCCAATCGGTTGAAAATTGTCGAAGTTATTCGCTTATTGTATTGACCCAATTCAAATGGCGCACCCTATGGTAAATTTCATTATATATTTTGCTCAAATTTATCCAAGTTTGGAAAACTGAAATATTTTTATATACTGAATTTGGTTAGCAAAGAAACCGTATTTTTGAACTTCAACCGATTGCCAACCATTCAAACATCTGAGTATGGAACTTGATCATAGTACAAACCAATATACTTAACATATTAAATTAAAAAACAAAGTTGTGAAAAAATCGGTATTTTTTTCAACGAATTGAGCTTAAATAGTTTTCGATAATTAAGCAATTTCGATTTAAACAATTTGAGACATCAGCAAACTAAATTTAAACATATTAATCTAGGGAACATACAAAATACAACGAAAAATTGAATTGTTGAACCGATTTGCCCTATGAAACCCATATGGTACAGTCAAACGATTTCGAAGAAGTCGATGGAGAATACTAACACTCATAGATGGTAAGAGCTAGTTCAAAGCAACTTATCGCTAAGTTAACATAATTGCTGAGACAATAACTATTGGTTGTCGTATGTGGTTGCAATATCTTCATAAACAACCGCACAATTCATACAAAATTGTTTGGTTTTTGTGAGATGCTGTAGAAAACATCCATGGAAACTTTGTCTTATATTTCGATATCAAAGTAACCAAACCAACTTGCATTGCCCTGGGATAGTAATAAGCTTCTCCGACAAATTGGTTCACGCTAGCTCTTAGGTGTTCATACAAAAGGATATCTGTAGATCAACTTCTTTGGTCAATCAAATCAAATTGGGGCGTCTTCGACTTTTTCTTGTATCTTACAGCAGCAGAAACTAGAAGTTCTTGTGCTATATAGGGTATTAAAAACTTGAGCATGAGACTTGAGAAATTTTGGGATTCTATCTGGAGAGGCAGATGAACAAAAGCTACACGAGCTGCTGCGAGATTTTGCAATGTAGTTAACTTAATCCCGGCTTATCTGGCTTAGTTACCTTAAAGCCACTACGAATCAACTCTATTCTTATATACTTTGTCTTAAAGCATAAGAGGCTTCAAATTTGTTAACTCGAGCCTGAAATACCATCTGAAATACCATCTATTTCTGAAAATGCAGAATACATCCATCATATTTATTCTTACTGCTGTGCGAAGCCGTTCTGCATAAAACCCATCACCAAACGCTTGTCAGCAATTTCCCAAATATCTTTCAAATTTTAGATATATTTTGTTTGTTTTGTTTTTTTTTTGGGGAAATCCTAAAAGTCAATACGAAATACTTGGCATACTTGCTACTTAATGAGGCCATAACACAGCACGTGGCCCAAACCAAAATGTTACCATAAATAAATGAAATATATTATTCCATTGCCAAGCTATTAAAACGAAGTTAGTTGTAGGTTTTTCCGGATAAATAGAATAAAAAAAAACCAAAGTAAACAAATCGTAATAACATCGTAAAGAACAAATGCAAGATAAGTTTAAATACCTTGGGAAATTCCGCATATTTTATGTCTTGTTTATGTTTTAATATTTTCTTTGAGTCATTTTTTGTATATTAACAGAAATTGTTTTGGGAGCAGTCAAAACAATATAGTCAAGATATATTGTTTGAGCTTGTGAATCATCTAGCAAAGGGGGAGAGTCTTAAAGGTAATGTGCCGACTGTACAATAGAGTTGAGCAGAAGTAAGACAAGCAGGCCCTTGCTTTCTATGCGTAAGCAGCGCAGTTCGCAAGAGCGCCAAAGAGCGCGAGAGCGGCATTCCATCAGAGAGAGAGAGTTGCCCCAGCACAGCCCTACTCACTGTGCACTTGTTTTGTTATTGCAGAAATATAGCAATCTTAGCGATTTTAGTCATATTTCCAACATATCTGCAATATATGGTGGGTTTTAGTTTTTTCTCTGTCATCACAATATCTGCATTTGTGGCCATCTACTGCAAGGTTTCGTATCATCTGTTAATCCATAGCTTGGTTTACCCCGGGCTAGCGTAGGTTTATCTTCGGAAATGTTTTATTGATGTGATAATATCATCTGCAATTATTGACTTTCGACGAAATGGGCTCTGTAAGAGCTAAAAACTCTTAACTTTAATCTCCCATCAATTTTGTATTTTGCAAATCAAATTTTTAGATTCTTGCGCGACAACAATTTCACATTTTTACTGTAGAACTAGATGTTTGTTAGTGATTTTCAGAAAACAGTTGTAAAGATTCGTCAAAGATAATTCTCTGCTAATAATTGGGCTGCAAAAAATAGTTCGTATTTCCTTTAACTTGTTGAACTGGTTATTATATCTTTAGAAAATAGATTTGATCGAATTCGAATACGATATGTCTTCAACGATATATGTGCGAAACACGCCTTTTATAGACGGTTGGCTCGGCTCTGCGGCAGCTTTATAATATATTCCACAGAGATCTGTTAAATTTGGGATACTATATAGAATAACTTAGTTACTTGCAAGTGCCAAATGTGCTTAAGACTTCAAAACAAGTTATTTCAGCTTTAGGTTTCCGATTTTGATCGAGTTAAGCCGTGCTTACCAGCTCGTAAAATACTTGTTTCAGTTCAATTTGGTTAAGTAATTTCTATTGACCCATTTGTCATCATTTTCTCCTACTTGAGCGTATGGCTTCTATATAGCATTTTCAGCTTATAGTGTATTATGCATTCATCTTCAACTCGCTCAGAAATCTTTCGCATTTGACAAATTCTTTTCGTAAAGATATTCTCCATGTTGTTCTTAGAGACGCTAAAAATTTTATTATTAAGATTTCTATGTTTACCAATCATAAGCTCCTACTTGAGCATAACGCCTTTATAAAGCATTTCCTTTCCGCTCAATTTCTTTCTTTCCGATCAATTTCTTTTCGTAAGAATCACCTATACGTTGATTTAAGTAGGCTCCCCTTATGGGCTTCGTGTGGACTCTAAATGTAAGCTTGAAGGTTTCTCTAGGTTTTTTTTTCGCAATGTGTGACCTTAATACCTTAATATTTATTATTTGATAAAATGGCTATAGGTTTCAGATCCTATTATAAAAAAGTTTATCGATTTTGTACGTCGGTGTGTAGATTCTGTCTACGATATCTTTATGAACTTTTATTTTTTGAGATTCTTTGAGAGGTACGATTTAGAACTTAGAATTTACATATTTGAAACTAAAATAAATTTGCAATCCCTAACTTAAATCGCATTAAATCCGAAAATATGGTTGCTATAGTTCTTCACGAACTTGAGATCTAGGCGTTTACAGACGAAGCGACAGGCATGGGTAGTAAATAGTCACCCTGTTCTGAATTAAGTTAAATTTTGGAGTTGAACGCTAAAAACATTTCGCTAAGAAATTTGTATACAAAAATTGTTTGAAAATTAAGTATTACCGAGATCATAGAAGATATATTGAGCAAAAATAAATTAGCTTTGCATGAAATTGAAGCTTTTAATTACCAAAGTTTGAATGTTCCGATTTGGGTCAAATATGCGTCGTGTTGTTCGATAACTTGTTTCCCATTTTAAAGGTTATTTCCTTGCGTCTCTCTTATAGAAGCACTCGTTCCTATTTGCAAAAAATTGAGATAGTGGATTTGCAGATTCTCTTTCGAAGCGAATCTTTCACCAGCAAAATTGTTCGTTATGATTAGGAAAAGTTGGTAATACGTTGGTGCGAGGTACGAAGTAGAAAGTCGATGCATAAGAATCTTCCAACCAAGCTACCGTAGCTTCTGGCGAGTCACAATCGTTGTGCGTGGCCTGTAGTTGTTCTAATGGCACACAATTCCTCTCCTATCACTACGGGGGGATTGCTTTCTTCAGACTGTCGAATTGTGGATAGTATAGTTCCGGAACAGCTCATAATAGATATTTCTATATGTGCTTTGATTTGTATGAAAACTATAGTGAGCTAACTACATACAGGAGTGACAGCAGTTTATCGGAGTCTACTCCCAAAACAACTTACATGGCCTAATGTGAACTAAAGTGAAGAAAGCCTTGAAGGTTAGCTTTGGTTAGAGAGGCTGCTCTAAACGTGATTGAGATCACTTCAAGACCTTGAAGCTGCATGCCTGTGATGCCTTTTTGGAGCAACAAAATGAAACTACACCATGGGAGAGATTGTGTTGGTAAGGGTATGTCGGCAAATTGTGTGGCCGAAAGCGTGGTAGCCTTGTGTGAGTATGCTCACTTCTAAGCGCCATAGCTATGGGTTCGATTCTGCTCTGTAGCATTGGGTAATTTGCAAAAAAATGCTTTTTGCTTAAGTTAATCTCTTAAATTTGGATTCGGCTCTAAACTGTAGCAATCTGGTATCTATTCTCTTCGAACAGAGATATCTATAAATTTATTTTATCAAAGAAAGGTTGGGTTAGAAAAGAGAGCTCTAGTTTAAACGTAAGCTTCAAGTCGCTTTCCAGTTTGAGCTATCAGTGAAAGAGGCACCGGTACAAGGCTACCCAGTTCGTCAGAGAATAGTTTGCCTAGAAACCGGATTCATTTTGTAAAAAAAAAAAGCTGGACAGAGGCACAATAGCTGTTGTGGACGTTCTATCTGCTCCTTACAACCACCACTGTCGTAATGCGGAACTTTGCATACTCCCGATTTTGGGGACACTCCTCACATCAAACACATTTTGTGCCATGCAAAAAGCACTAAAATTGAAGTATTCTGCAACTGCGACAACCAAGCGTAATATGTCTTGCTCTAACCAGCAAAGCCCAGGCTTTCTAAGCTTTACCTAAAATTCTTGCAAATTGTTGGTTTTGCTATTTATTTCGAATTTATTCGCAAGAGTGCAGCCAGTAAGCTCAGGATTAAGAGTTACGTGACAATTAGAAGACTAGAGGAGAGACACCGCGTCTGGCATAATGCACGCTCTTGGTAAACAAATGCGCATATATATCTGCACTCAAGGGTATATAATAATTGCAATTGTTATTGCATTCCGTCTGGTTGTTGGGGTGGCACAACCAAGTGAGGGTGAGAGAGGGAAGTGGAGAGGACAATACACTATACATAGATTCAAGTACAAGAAAACATTTGCATGCAGCATGCTAAATTCATGCCACTCAATGTAGCATGTATTTGATGGGGCATACGAGAGGCAGCACGACAATACGACATTGCTACAAAATGCCATTCACGGTCGCCCCCAATTGTGCGTGTGGGTGTGGGGCCTTACGGTATTTCTGTGTAGGTGTGTGTGGGAGAGGGGTAGTTTTTTGAGGGACAATGAGGTAGTGCCGCTCAATGTTGCAATTGCTCGAAAAAAAAAGAAACATATGTAAAACGTGATAGAAGAACCAGATAAACTAACTGACACATTTCCAATAGAGATGTGTCAAAATGTCTTGCCAAAGACTAATTGGTTGACATTTCCGCTGTATACCCTTTAGTTGTGAGGGTATTGCGGACAATGCGAGAATGTGAGATTACGGATTGTGCGCAAGTGATAGGCGCGCAAAAGACAGGCAATGGAAGAAGCCAGATTTTTGGTACCAAGTGCGGATTGCGCTTGTAGCTCCAAAGTAGATATGTCTTCTATTAGTAGCTGTACGAAGAAAACAGTTTTCTACAGTTTCTAGCCGAATTCAAACGGCCTTGTGCTTAGTTTATAGCGATTTACTTAGGTAAATGGCATACTTTTTGCTAGCTATGACAGTGCTAGGTTAAAATTGATTTGCCGACCTGCGGTTTTACAGGCGAGCATGCTACCACAGCGCATGCTTCAACCAAAAGCATATGTCAGAGATATTGAGCGAGAATAACTGAACTAACTTTGATTTTTAGAAGAGCAAGCGTTTCAAACCTAAATTCGTCAAGCCTCAAGCCTATGCAAAAAAATTACAAAAAAAAAAAACAAATTCTGCTGAGATAGTTCATTGCCAAAGCTTGAAGAAAAGACGGAAAAGATTTGAAATAAACATTTCCGAAAGCAGTTGGTTGAATTAGAATTAAATTCTATTGGAAAACATCAAGGAAGTAAGCACACAAGTAGGTATGGAATTTAAAGAGATCAAAGTGCATAAGAGTAGCCTCGGCAAGGGATTCATCTTTGAAGAACTCAAATTTTAGAAATGTTTTTGCATTAGGCTTTACAAGTCGTATTCAGGCTTAGGTACTTACTTCTACTATTATGATATTTTTCAGCAAAAAATCGAAGAGACCCACAAGCAAGTTTTTACAGCGTCTGCCAGAGCTACCCCACAGCGCCACCACAAAAAATCAGTTTTCCAATTACTAAACTTTGCTCCATTTCTTTGTTTTTTTTTTTGCCTGCAGGACGAGACCGGCGCTTATTTAATCGACAGAGATCCCAAGTACTTTGCGCCCGTGCTCAATTATTTACGCCACGGCAAGTTGGTGCTCGATGGCGTCTCCGAGGAGGGCGTGCTGGAGGAGGCCGAGTTCTATAATGTTACACAGCTGATAGCACTGCTCAAAGAGTGCATCAGTCAGAGAGATCAAGTAAAACTAATGCAAAACCAAGATTTTGTTGTATTTCCAACAAACTTACGCAACCAACTTGTACTTATTCCATTTTTTTTGCATTCAATAGGGACCACATGGGGACAAGAAACGTGTCTATCGTGTGCTGCAGTGCCGCGAACAGGAACTGACACAGGTAAGTACAATTGCATATATATGGATATAACAGTCTGGTGTGCCCTAACTAAACCTGCGCCTTTTTTATGACAGATGATCTCAACATTATCGGATGGCTGGCGTTTTGAGCAATTGATCAGCATACAATACAATGGTCCATTTGATAACAACGAGTTCCTTTGCGTGGTCTCAAAGGAATGTGGAACAACTGCCGGGCGTGAATTGGAGCTCAACGATCGCGCCAAAGTGCTGCAGCAGAAGGGATCGCGAATGTAAGCCCAAACAAGCCATTGTCATGCCAGCAAAAGCAATTGCGCTCTGTCTGTCGTGGTGTGGATTTTTTTTTTTTTTCTTGTTATTAATTTGTGTATCTCGCTCGCACACGTGCATGAGTTCGGGGTGCGTGTGTGTGTATCTGTGTGTGCGGGTGTATCTGTGTGTGTGTAGCTAGCTGTGTGCGCTGTTTTTTATCTGATGCATGCAATTTGCTTCAATTTGAAGTGGGCGACGCGTTAATCAAACCACAGCCGCAACAACAACGACAACCACGGCAACAGCAACAAATTGACAAGCTTTATGTATAATATATGATATATTATATAGTATATACCTTTCTATGTATATTATCGTTTGGTCATATGAACGTATTTATTTTACCTGCTGTATTTTATTGTACATAACTTTGTTTTTTTGATTTGATATCATCAAAGTATCAACCCACTCATGCCATGCCACCACCATCACACACACACCACTGCGTATACGTAATATAATTAATACGCTGATTATTTGTTTCTGGTTTTTTATCTACAAACAAATTTATTTCCATGCCCCATTTGAAAGGCATTAAATCAGTCGATATTAGCTGCTGCTATAACGTTACGCATCGCCTAATATAATAATTATAATTATATATTTATGATTAACTATTGAATTTCTATAGTTTTTATTAACTTAATGGAATTCTATGGCGGAACTATCTATTGCAACACTTTGTGAAGATTTTCATTGCATTGCCATGAGTGCTTATTCCAAATTAATATTTGACGGCTTTTCAATGCAGTACAAAATCTATTATAAATTTTAAGTGCACGCAAAGACCACGCCACTGTTTAAACTGTCGATAAGATTTGTGATTTCCCTGAATCATACTAATTGTTTTCATCGTTTAATTAACACAACTCCCAATCAGTTTGACAACAATACAATGCCTGCAGACTCGTAAGTTGTCGAGTATATGGAAGATTTAGCATTTGTAGAGTATTGACATATTATCTGTATAGCTACGAGTTCAGATAGGCTGCTCACTTTGTGATTAAGCACTCCCTAAGAACTTTAAGCTTCATTAAATTAAATTAAACTAAAAATTAACCCAAGCAGAGCTTACAGCGCCATTGTGGTGGCTTTAGCGAAAGAAATCAAAAACCTTTAAGAAGCTGCATTGCCGTTTACAGAAAAAAAATTAAACTAAAAATCACACTAAGATCTTTCAGCTTCAATTCTGCTGCCTCGCGGAGAAAGAAAATGCAGCTAAACAGCTGGAAAAGTTTGTTGGTCTAGGAAAGTTATATATAGATAGATTGTGTGCTCGTCGCTAGCATTGACGCTATTTGCCTATTTGAAGCTTATTTTCGAGGAAGAAAATTTAACCAAAAGGTTGAAAAGTTTATTTGATTTGAGTGAGGTATGTAGCGGCAGGCAGTGTCTCTGCCGGTAGCGCAATGGTAACATGATCGCCCATTTGCAAAAATATGCTATTCGCTTGCGTAAATTTATATTAAAGTTATATATCACAAATACTGTCGTTCGGATTCGTCTATGAACTGTAAGACCTTGCGCTCTTCGAGCAGTTGTTCATAAAGATATCTTCGCACTCTACATTTGGTGCAATGACATCATATTTAGTAAAATTAACTAAAGATGTACACGTACTCCACGCTAAGTACAAAGTCTGGTGGTTCAATTTTACCCAATACAGCTAGCCAAAGACACCACCGTTCGTATTTAGCTATAAATTGCAGGTCCCTCTTCTCTTCGAACAGCTATTAGTAGAGTTAACTCCATGCACCGCTTTTGAAGCGATGAACATGGTCAATGGGAATACGCATATAAGTTCTAAAGTTCCAAGAAGTAACAGAGGGCTGCAAAATTGTTGGCTATGTTGTTGTGTAGGGTTACAAAATAGTTGCTTCTGAAGCCTTTTCCCCGTTGTGTCCCAAACATTCAGAGAATATTTGGTACGCTTACAGTTTTTGCAGATTTTTTTTCTATATTCGAAACATAAACACAAAGTTTTGGGCCTCGGTAGTGCACTCACCTCAAAATCGAAAGTTCGGTGTTACGATTTATTCAGCAGCAAACAAATATACGCAGAAGAATCTCTATTAATTGAAGCAACCGCCATTAGTTCTCTATTCTCTGCGAATAGTTTCTAATAGAGATATTACCAGGCTCCGCCTTTGGAGCGATGAGCATAGTCAAGGGGAATAAATTGATTTTTAAATTTTATATTAAAATTTAATTTAAATAATATTAACTTGGTTTTGCTACAATGTACTAAGACAGCAGCAACAACTTAGGGTTGATTTATATTCTGTGAATTATTGAGACATTGCCGAATCTCTAAAATACTCGAAAGACAATTCAACATTAATTTCCTTGACCTTCAAATTCTTAATTTTGCATAATTGGTAAACAAAATGTCAACCGATTTCAAAATCAATTTCTAGATTTTGGGCAGTTTTGGTAATTTTAGAACGAAAGTTGTATTCTCTTAAATGCTTTTGGCTGCCAACTTATCCAATCGTAAGTTTAGCTGGCTATAGAGAGGTTGAGCTAGTTCAAAAAGAAGGAAAAAATATACGCCACAGCCGTGTCTGTTAGAGCATACAACGTTCGTAGGAGTTGCGCCTAAATATAGAGTAACTTTAAAAGCTTTGAAAGTAAGCAAGAGCATACAATATTCGTAGAAGTGGGCGCCCAACTACTGCTATTGAGCAACTACGGGCACTTTGAAAGTAATGAGGGAAGTCTGCAATGAAATCTAGACAGCTGCCAAATTAATTTTTGTAAGATTTCTCAAAAACTTATAGTGATTGCTTAAAACAAAATCACAAAGCCGAGCGATCTTATTAGAATGAACTGATGCTGCTGATGACACATCGCAATGATTCACAAAGTTTGCAAAAGAGAGTAAAATTTCTAGAATTTCTGCTGCAGCTATAGAATTCCATACAGCTGGCATATCTTCATAAGCGTATACTCATATTTCTTTAAAATTAATTATTTAATTATTACCCCACCGACTTAAATTAAAAAAAAATAGTAAAGATAAAGTCATGTCAATTTTGTAAGCGAGAAAAATGCGCAAAGCTTTTGTCAAATTTGCAAAAAGCAATGAAAGATTTTTGAATGAACAATTATTGGTATAAAACTAGATACAGTTGATGTCTTGATCTAAACATTTGCATGTATATAATATGTGTATTTGTCTATATATATATATATATATGGGTCTATATACCTATATATATATATTTATGTATAATTCTAAATGCTCAGCTGCTTTTTGAGCTTTCTTAGTACGCACAATGTCAAATGTATTCATATATTTAGGTGATTATTATATATAGATACCATATATATGTAGTTGTAAGTATATAAACAAAAACTTGTAATTTTTAAGCCCAAGAACGTACAATAACAACAAGAACACTTAAACTTAATATATATACACTTTTTTTTGTTTTTGTGATTTAAGTAAAAACAATGAAACTTTGTAATTTTGCCATGTGGCTTGTATGTAGCTGCTTTGACTCTAAAATGAATGAGCAAGCTTAATGCACATTATATACAGCACACATACATATATATATATATATTATATAAAGATATTAAACTTTAATATAACAAGAAATATATAAGTTAATTAGTAAACTTATACATAAGCATTTTAAACAAATATTGTATATAGAAGTATATATGCAAAATATGCAAAATTATATTTGTAGCATTTGAGAAAGAGTGGAGCTCCACATATGCAACATTTTAAGGGCAGTTACACACACACACACACACAGACAGTTATATATATATTTTTTAAATCGAAAAGTTATTAGTCGCTTGGTCAAAAGATTTGTGCGAAATCAAGTAAATTGTAACTTGAGGAAAACTTGATGAAATTTATTCGAAACTTTAAGCAGCCTGTACGCAGCAAGCCGAAACGCTTTTGTTTCTACAGTAAAAAATATCGTTGTAACGCGTTTAAAAGAATAAAAAAAAAGTTTAAAACATACACAATTTTTTAAGTTGATTTAGCCATAATTTTCAGTTCTATCACATGCGAAAATCTCTGTCTATTCTGTGTATTTTTTTTACACTTTCTAACCTTCTTCGAGCTTCTGAACAAAATTTGCATTAAATATTGCGCGAGTTGAAGTAGAGTCGCCGAGGCCTTTGGGTTGGTTTTTTAGACAGAGACCGTGTCACTTCTCTATTATTTCGAACTAAGAACTTTGAGAAAATATATTTGCATAAAATGTTGCATGAGTTGAAGACAGTTGCAGCAGACTGGTGGGGAGTGGTAAACTTCTCTCTTTTTTTCTAAATAGGAAATTTGAGAAAACATATTTAGTTCTGAACAAACTTTACACAAAATATTATGTGAGTTGAAGACACTCGCTGAAACCCTAAGGTTAGACTCTACCACTTCTCTCGTATTTCCAACTAGGAACTTTCCATAAAATATTGCATTGGAGACAGTCGCAGAAGACTGGTGGGTCTTATTTCCAACAAGGGTCTTCGAGAAATAAATATTTAGTTCATAACGAACTTTACATAGAATATTGCGTGAGTTGAAGACAGTCGCTGAAAACCTAAGATTAGACTGTACCGCTTCTCTCGTATTTCCAACTAGGGTCTTTGGAAAAAATATATAGATTTCTAAATAAACTTTGCATAAAATGTTGTATGAGTTGAAGACAGTTGTGTCAGACTAGTGGGGAGTGGTAAACTTCTCTCTTATTTCTAACTAGGATCTTTGGGAAATATATATTTAGTTTTGAACAAACTTTGCATAAACTATAGCATGAGTTCAAGACAGTCGCAGAAGACTTTGGTGTAGACTGTACCACTTGTATCTTTTTTGAAACAATCGTTTTTCCAGCGCAAACTCTAAACGCGCTGTGTTTCATCTGTGAACTTTGGCAAAATATATTTACTTCTGAACAAACTTTGCATTAAATATTGCATGAGTTGAAGACTGTCGCTGAAAACGTAAGGTCAAACGTACCACTTCTCTCTTATTTAAAACAATGATATAGCTTTAGTATCTCAATTTTTAATTTGTTGAACAAAACGTTCCTAGAAATGAGCAACTTTGTGCCAAAAACGTCTTCTTCAAATGGTTGCTACATATGCTCTCATTTCCGAGTAATCAAGCAGCAACCCGATTGAAGTCAATTATCGAAGGCTCTTTTAGAGTTTTTTTTTGTATGGAATGAGAACATCATAAGAAGAAGCTTAATACAGACAGAGTGTTGAAAGTGAAGTCTGTTTATCCAGACGAGTTTCGTTGTCGTCGGAGACATTCTCGGACAACCGAATCCTTCTTCCTGTGTGACCAATTATCTGTTCCAAAGATAAGGTAACAGTGTTCCGTTTCGAAGCCAGCGCTGCAGGGCGTATCGACTTGACGATTTCTAATTTACGAAAAAAAAAGCAAAAATTTGAGATTTTAAGCGTGTAGAGCTCAAATGGAATCTGCTCCATTTCTGCTTAAGCGATTGTTTTCGACTCACTGCGCGCTGAAGCAAATATTTGCTGCATTTTTGCGGCAGCGTTTCGTGCTGCTGCGTACTGCGTTTTTTCGGCTGAAATGCAACCGAAAAAGGCTTAAAAACTTCGGTAGTACAACTTCTAGTAAATGATTACTTGTTATTCTAACTTAATGCTATTTGGCTGTATTTCGTAAGTGCGTGTGCCTGTGTGTTTGCCTGTTTGTTGTGCCTTAAAATCATAAAAAAACTACTCTTATTTTTTTAATTTATTTTACTTTTAAATTATTAATCGAAACCAAAACTTTCTTTGTTTCTTTGCAGTCTTGGAATTTAAAAAGAAAATAAATGAAATTGTAGTATTTAAACAATAGAAACGTGAGAGCGTCATAAATATTACAAAAAAAAAATAATAAAAAATGAAGAAATATTATACAAAAAAAAAATAAATGACGACAAAAGTAATCGCAATCATCATATTTCATTTAAGAACTCTTAATCAAAAAACAACAACAAACTGTAGCCAACAACAACAACAACAAGTACTACAACACATCACCAACAACAACAACAATAACAACAACAAAGCAGAGCTAAACTTCCATCGGGGATGCAACATAACATACTTTATTTTAATTTTTTTTTGTTAATTTTTACAAAAAACACAAAATGTATATTATTTTTGCTACTCAAAAATGAAAAGAAAAATGAATTAAGCAAGCAAATAGTTTTATATTTTTAATTAAACTTAATATTGAAAATATTGCTATATTAAAAAAAAAACATAATTATAGTAACTAAGTTAAGCGCGTTTAAAAATAATCATTTTTTTGTTAAAAAACTTTTTGCCACAAAATTTTTTCATAAACAATTTTTTTTAAGCATAAAAGAGTTTTATTTTTTTTTAATTTAATTAATTTTCTTAACTAAAAAAAAGTTAACAATTATTTGTGTGCGTGTGTGTGTGTGTATGTATGCGTGCGTGTGTGTGACTGTATGTGTGAGCTAATATTCAAATTTTTAATGAAATTTAAGTGAATTTTAACTTAGCACAAATACATTTATATACAATTTGTGTACAAAATAAAAAAAAAAAATACTGCATAAAAACAAAAATGAAAAGTACAGTAAATTCTAATGCGACATATTTTGCGCTTTAAATGACAAATTATTAAATTTAAAAAATATATATATATAAATATAATTAAATGCTTTAGTTGGCCCTTGATAATTAACAATTTAAAAACTTTTTGGAAAAACATTTTTTTTTTTTTTTGGTCTAAACATTTCAAGACACTTAGTTGTTAAGTTTAACAATTTAATAATAACTTGAACTTTATAGTAATTAATAAGTTTTCATGGCAAAATGCGTTTGGGCACACTGACTGCTGTATACACTAATGCGCATTGTAGGGTAATCCATTGCCAGAGTTGAGTTTCTTAATTGCAAATTTGTTGAGAAAGTCACAGACTTAAGTTAAGCAAAACTTGAAGTTCAATAACTTTTTAAAAATTTTGTTGCAAAATTGAAATTTAGAGCTCTTGAAGCAACAGCCCATCGCCAATCCTTCTACGAACGCTTCGCGATCTCAGTTCGTTGAAATAAAGGGGTTTTTGAGAAATAAAGGAACATGAGCTTCAGCTACAATCCTCAATGAATATGAAACAGAACCTTTTAAATTTACATTTTGGGCATTTTGAAATACGCAAAAGGTTTGCTTATTATAAGCTCGAATTTTTTCCCTGAAGTTTTTAATTGGTTCTTCATTTTTATACATTTTTTTTGAATACCTCTCGATATTTATCTGCACAATTTTTCCTAGAAGACAACAGCCATGTTTTAAAAGCGATATTTCATTTTCGAAAGTCAGCCCGTGACAATATTAACAGCGTTTCTTCATATTGCTCTATATCCAAATTATCTTTTTCTTCCAACGCAGGCTACCTCTTTTTGTCAATTTGTTCTGCCTTCAAATCTATCGAACTCTATAATTTTTTGGTTTTTTTCAAAAGTTAACTTTCGTCCAAATTTTCCACGCGTGCATTTTATTTTAACTTTTTCTTGACATTTTCTCTCGATTTTACATACTGCCTACGGAGTTCAACTTTTTGACGCTAGAAGACTTCTTTCATTTCCATCAACAGCATATTAACTCCTAGACAGTTTCCAAAGATTATCAGTGCACTTTAGTACAGACCTATGAGTTCAGTTCAAATTCTTCGAAAAATTGAAAAGTTTTAAAAAAACAATTACATTTTTAAGATAAATTTAGTATAGTTTTTGTACGAAATCGGTTGAAATAGCGCATATGCTTACTTTACATTTATTGGCCAACACAAGCACTTCTTCGGGTTACAGGCGGCCTATCGGTTTGCAGGTCGACCTAAAATAGAGCATACATATATATTATACAGAAATTATAATATTTAACTCAACTCACTCGATTTCGCATTAAAAACACTCTGTCTTTGTTTTTGTTTTTGTAGAACTTCTCAAGTATTTAACTTCTTAACTGAACTCATAGGTCTGTGCACTAAAAATTTTCTGAATCCGAAAGTTGGTTGGAAGCTCAAAAAGCAGACGCACGACTGTCATTTTTTCAAATTCCTTATTTGTAGGTCTGAAATCCGCTTATTATGCAAAAGCACACTTTAGGGAAGTTGAATAAGGGATAGCCCAGAATTTCCCAAAAACAATATGAGAAACATAGTTTTACTGGAAAAAAAGTTCCCATTAGGAATTTACTATAAAAAAAATATTGTTCCTTCCCTTAAGGGAAGATCTAAAATCAGCTGAATATTAAAGAAATATTGTATTCATTGAAAGCGAATTTGTGAAGAATCTTAAACGAAGAATATGTGGCACACAAGTTTATGAAGATAAAACTCAAATTTGTGAAACAAAAACCTGAAATTTGTGAAACAAAAACCTGAAGTTTGTAAAACAAAAACCTGAAATTTGTGACATTTGAAGAACACGACTGTTCTAATATATTGTCAAACTCCTGAAAGCCAGTTCTCATTCTACCATAATATAAACAAATTTTCTTTTGGTGAAAATAATATTTCGAAAAACAGTTCTACGAAGGAAATTCGTTAAAAAACACACGAATGTATCCGGAACTTTGTCGTATGCGTTAAAGGAAGATCTAAAATAAATTTATAAAAGAAGGCACTTCTGGAAAGTTTACAGAAGGCTAATTGTAGAAAAAATCTTATCCAGTACACAACTTTGTACAAATACTCAATTTTGAGAAATTTGTTTTGGGACACACGACTTTGCTAAAATATTTTGTCCTTTTTTTATAAAAAAGCTTAATGTGAACAAATTTTCTGTAGATAAAAAATATTTTGAAAATTAGTACTTTGGAACAAATTCGTTAAATGACAGACGAATTTACTGGAACTTCATCGTATGCGTTAAGAACATAAAAAATAAGCTTTTTGTAAAAGAAGAAGGCATCTCTTGGAAGCATAATAATATCGCATTTTCTGAAGAATCTTCTAAAGTAAATATACACCACAAAACTTTTTGAGAAAAACTTCCTTTAAGGATTTGTGTTAGATCAAGCGAGTGTGCTCAAATGTTGTCAAAACCCTTAAAAAAAATTATAAAATCAGCTTATTATGTTTAAATTTTCATTAAGTAAAAAAATATTTGGAAAAACAGGAAATTCTTCAAAAGACACATGACGTCCTGGAATTACATCGTACGCGTTTAGGAAGCTTTTAAAAAAAACTTATAAGTTCTTTAAAAGCCACACGACTTCACTGCAAAATGGGGAATTTTAATGAAGTGGAATTGCATGTAGCGTCTTCTAATGGGAAGATCAGAAAAACACTATTGAACACTATGACTATGCCAAAATATGGTCAAGTGGCACAAATTCTGTTCTATATGACAAATTTTACTCTTGTTGAAAATAAAAGTTTGGAAAAACGGTCTACCCGGCAAATTCTTAAAAAAAAACGGAAATTCTACAATGAATTTCTTAAGATAAATAAGCAAAATAAGCATTTTCAGAAAATTTTTCGAAAACTAAAGTCTGCGCCGATGCGCAGATACTGCCTTTATAGCATATAATCCATGCTCGTATTTAAAAAAAAAATAATATATCATAATAGATTTACCGCGATGCCATGAAAATCGAACTCTACTAAATTCCAGCACAAAATAGACAACTCCAGTGATACTTATATCATATAAAGTTTTCGCAAACTTGCCGCCACTGCCATGAAAACTTATTATTATCTATAAACATTTCAAGCAACATTTTGAAAAACTTTGATATTTTTATTGTTTAATTTAATAGTATAAACTTTAAGCAATTGTTATGCTAAATTAAAAATCAATTCACTTTCATATAAAGATAAAGAACGTTGTTTTTTGTATGCATTTTGGCTTCCATGGGGCCTATCATAAAGTATAGCAGACAATATCTTTGAGTTTGCTATCTGCAACTCAAAAAAAAAATAATAATAATTATAATAATAAATTAACTTTAATTATTATACAAAATGAAATAAAAAGGAAAAGAAAATGTTTGCAATAATTGAAAATGTAATCTTGTTGTTTGAGGCCAAGCAGCTGTGGTGGGCAGGCAACCAGATTGCATTTCGAGGACACACAGGACATCTCATACGCTTTATAAGTGAGAATTACTCGTAGCACAACAGAGAAATGTGGAGCAAGCACCAAAACACCGCCAGCATTGTACTGTTCGATTAATAAATTAATAATAAGTTATAAAAATAAAAACACTAAATAAATATATATATATATATATGTATGCTGAAATACTGATAAAAACAAATGTATTTATTATACACAAAAAAAGGCCTCAAGCGAGCCCTAAAAAAACAGTGCAAAACATTTTCAGACACATTTTACTACACTTACATTGTGCTTTATTTTGTTTTTAAATTAAAGCCGGTTGTATCCTGCATTATATAGCAAAAAACAAAAATAATGTAAACATTAGAAATGCCTTTAAATTAAATATTTAAATTAATCCTGAATTAACGAAAAGACTTGAACAAGCGAAAAAATAATCTAAAAGCGGAACTTTGATTTATGAACAGTCAGCAGGGGTTCTACATAACTGCTTCAGTTAATTTTAACAATTTAAAATTAAAATTAAGCGCGGTTCCAATTTGTATATAAAAAATTCATAACGTTTGAAAGTTATTCAAACTTT
The DNA here is from genome assembly GCA_035046065.1 of Chymomyza procnemis. NCBI lineage: Eukaryota > Metazoa > Arthropoda > Insecta > Diptera > Drosophilidae > Chymomyza > Chymomyza procnemis. The sequence continues at coordinate 23,297,820 of JAWNOJ010000021.1, forward strand.
GTATCCCAAACGATTAGAACGGCAAACAGTTTGTGCATAGTTTTGCGACCTTGAAAACGTTTATGAAAATTTTTTGGTTTTTCAGCAAAAATATAACAATGCATAGATTTTTGCCTTAAAAAAAATAAATATCAAAAAATTTTAGATATTATGAAAAAAAAAATATTTCCAATTTAACTTATTTTTGAATTAAAAAAAAATTATATTATTATGCAATTCAAGATATACACATTTTTTTTTTTAAATTTTATATTATATTATTTATACTTTAAATTTTTTTATATTTTTTGCTTAATACAATTTATTAGCGTAAATTTTGCTTTAAATTTTCGTTTTTACTTTTAAAACTTAAACTTTTATTTTTATTGAAATAAAACTAAAATCTATTTTCAATTTAATATACTATTTTTTAATTAACAAAAATGTAAACTTAAGGCATTACTTTTAAAATTAAGCATATTTTATATTTTGAATACGATTTTTGTTACGAAGCCTTTTCTGCATTTGTTTTTATTTTCTATTTTTTTTTCTATTTTTAAACTTATTTTTTTTATAAAATATTTTTGTAAAAAAATGTGTATGTATATTTTTTTATTTTTATAATTTTTATTTATAATAAAAGATAAAAATTGTAAATAAAATTTATTTAAAAAAATTTTATTTTTAATATAAAAAATAAAACAATATACATTTTATGTATATATAAAAATTAATAATTCAATTTAAAAAATACAAAGATATAAAATTTTTTGCTTAAGTTGTTTTTTACGCTTAAGATATTATTTACTTTTATTTATTATGCTCAAAATAAAATTATTTTTAATAATATTCTTTTTTCATTTTAATTGATTTAAAAATAGTTCTATTTTGTATATAATAAATAATAACAAATTGTCATAATAAATAATTATTATACTTCAAATAATATTATTTTTTATAATAATTTATTATTTATTTTTATTGTTTTATTTTGAATGTAATAAATAAAATAATATAAAGTTTTGTGTATATATAGTTTTTTTATTTGTTAAATTTTACTAATCATTTTTATATAAACATAAAATTTTATATTTTATTTGTTATATTCAAAATAAAATTATTTTTCAAAAAATTAAAAAAATTTGCAAAAAATTAAAATTAAAAGTTTATTTTGAAAAATAATTTGGTTTTGTATAGCAAAAAAGTAAAGTTTCGATTTACTTTCTATAACCGAAATGCACGAAATAACTTTGCAATTTCTAAAGAGAAGCTACTAAAATTAAAAATAAATGTATATTTTTTTTAACCTCTGCTGACTTGTTAAAATAATTAAGCAAAGTTCTTGCAAACATTCTTATAATTAATTCAAACAACCGGACTTGAAATACTCTAAAAAAAAGCCTGCATAAGTAGAATGCCCGAAAAAATGTTGCGTTAAAAACATAAATGCTGCATAACTTTGAATAAGATTTTAATTAAAAAAATAAATAAATAACTTAAATTTTTTTTTCTAGCCAAGTTGGAGCTGCATTTATTTAACATAAATTTGCATATATTATGTATAGCTCTATCTTTCTCTTTTTTATTGTAGCGCCCGATTTGCTAAATTGAGCTTTATCACAAAAAAAAGAAATAAATGTAAAAAATAATGCTTAATAAGACATTAAACAAAAAAAAAAATACAAAATTGTATCACGACTGAATTTATGCACAAAAAAAAAAACAAGTTTAAAAGGCTGGCGATGTTTTGTATATAAATTTATACAAAAAAAAAAAACACTTTAGTATATATTTGTATTTATACTATATAAAGTATGTGCATAATTTTAAAAAATTCATTTAAAAAAATTGTAAATGAAACAAGATATCGCCACCTAAAACTAATAGATACCCAATTTTTGTATCCAATTTTGAAAAATATTTTTTTTGTGCAGTTTAGTTTAAAAAAAAAATGCTTTGATATAAAGTTAAAAAAAAATTAAATAAATAAACAAAACTTTAAAAAGTTACAAAAAAATAATATATATATATACAAAATATAAAATAAAACAATTAGCGCTTAGGTTTAACCAAATTAGACAAAAAAGGCAAAAATATCTGACAGGATATGTTATTAGCAATATAAAACATACATAACTTGTAATAAATATTAAATAATTAAAAGTAATAAATAATATTTATATAAAAATTAAATGTAATAAGTACGCTTAAGTACACACAATGTCTGCAAGCGCTTTGTATTAAATTTAAAAATCAATCACAAAATGTTGATAATATACAAAAGTAAATATGAAAAATGAAATAAAGAAAAAACAAATTTAAAAACACAAAAATTAAATTGTGTAAAATATATATTTAGTTGTACACACACATAAAAAATAAATAAAAAAACAACTCTAGAAAGCAGTTAAGTTACAGCAATTATAAAAAATAATTAAAAACGGAACAAAGAAATTAAAAAATAAACAACTTTGTGTTAGGTGCTTGCATGAACTCTTAAAAATAAAAAAATATATATATATTGAGATTTAAAATTAAACTCAAAATAAAGCAAAAATTTGAATAAATTAATGAATCCTTTTATATTAAAATGCAAAACAAGTTGTTTTTTTTAAGCCAAAGGACAGCTCAACTTTGGCTTACTTGTTGAGCTTAAAAGCTTCAAATCAAAAGCTGCTGCTTGAAGTTTATTTCCAAAGCACAGATGTTATCCTTTAAAAGCAGTCGGTTGTGAACTCTAATTAGCTTTATAAGCTTACAAGTTTGAAAGCTTTTAGCTTAGCCAACATCAATGCGTTAAGCTCTACATCGGTCTTAAATTAAAGCACTCAAAAGCTTTAAAAGCACAATTATCCAAGTAACAACCCCAGGCTTGGTTTTCTGTGCCGTAGCACTTTAAAAATCGTATACTTCTACCACTTTTTGGAAACATTTATGTGGTAACTTTGTAACCATCAATATTTCTAGTAATTTCTACCAACTAGCAATGACTTATAAGAGTTACGAAATAAGATCCCGAAAATCGATTGCCATCCAAATCTTGTAGACCAAATCATCGTGTTAGTTTTTGCATAAGCTTTTAGTCGGTTTCATTGACTCTAGCCTACTTCAAAGACAATTTACTTTTGTCAATTCATCCAGAGTAACTCGGTATTTTCGACCTCTAGCATTACAATATCGAAGATTCATGGCAAGATACATTTCGCATCTTATGCGCAAATTATAATCATCCTTACGATTTTCTATCTTACGAAACAGTTTATCTCTATCTCTGGCTTAATTTATCTTGATTCGCAAAAAATCTAGCATCTTTAACCAAACACGAGCTATGAAAACCCAACTAGAACTTTTGTCTTCTTTCTTTGCTAAAAAATGTTTCAACATTTATGTTACTTCCCCTTTCCATCTTTAACACTGTAAATCCAAGTTTCTAGCCTGCCCCAGATGTGAGAGAATTTATTTTGAATGCAGCTCATACCTTTTTTTAAGACTTTAAAAATAAAATTGGATTACAGACGAGGTGGTACCCAATACTGTTGGATTGAATATCCTCTAATTTCTAATTTTTACAAAACTATATATCGAGGGTAGTCCTTCATGGTTATTGTTTTATGAAGCAAAGCAAAAGTGGCTATTCAGCTTTAAGTTGTTGTTGTTTTTGCAACTCTGATCCCTTCCACTGCATTGGGGACAGATCACATCGAAAATGTGTTTATATTTCGTTTAAAGTCTCTGAGTTAGCCAAATATAATTGATGCCATCGAAAATAATTTGTGCAACCTTTCCAGTTTAATGAAGTTCTTTCAAATAATGGGCTGCTTATGACTGCTACAAAAAAAAGTAATATTTTTGCTGGCGCCACCTATATAATCGAGTATCCTCAAACACTTTTTTGCTCTCACGAAATTGTGCAGTCGATTTTGCTCTTATGTCTTAATTATACCATGCGCGTGACGTCACTAAAATTCAAACACTGTCTCTCTCTCTCTCTCTACTTATAAAATAACAAGTTTGCTCTGATTTTTGACGTTTCCATTTAGTTTTGATTGTAGACGGAGCTACGAAAATAAATGAAATATTTTTTGATATTATTAATTTTAAACAAAATAAAACATGGAGCCAGGTAAATGCAACATGAATCTAGCGAAGAATAGCTCTAATACTAATAATTTTGTACATCCGATATGAAAATCATTTATAGAGTGTTGCAAGGAAAGCCTCTTATTGGATCGAAACAGTCTTGAAGAGGAGTTGGTCGAGCTGAGACACCAGCATAAATTGCTTTCCGAATTGTGTAGTAAAATTGGAAACCTCGAGCAAAAAATACATGAGGAAGCCGACAAATCGATTTTAAAACGATTAAAATATTCGGATATTAATGCTCAGATCAAGGCTCTGCAGAAAAACAATCGCTGGCAGCAAGAGACTGCAGCACAACTAACAGTTCAAATGGCAGAAAGCGCTGCTAAAGGCTCAGATATCACATTGAATAAACTAAAAGATACTTTAAGAAAATACAAAATGAAATCAAATGTACAATATAAACAACTTCGCGATGAGACTGAGAAATTGGACTTTAAGTTGGACATGAATATGAGACTATTCGAAACAAAGGCTTCCCAAACAAGCGAGCAGAAGAGTACGAAAGCTAATCAACTTTTAATGGAGCAATTAATAGCGCAGAATTACGAGCAGGGAGAAACTATAAGAGAGCTTAAAGATCACTTAAAAGTACGCGATGCTCAATTTGATGAGATAAAAAAACTACTCGCTGAGTCTGCGGCACGGGAAAAGAACTCGGATAGTAAAATATTGAAAACAACGGCTTCCCAGACACGTAAGCGTAAGAGAAGCAATAAAAGGACCAAAAAAACAATGAGAGCTGGCTTTAAAGCAGCCAGCATTGACAGTAACTTTTTGGAGTTACTTTGTACAGCCGGACGTAAGGTCATACAATTGATAAATGATTTCGAATATGAAATCAAAAACAACAAATACATTTGCCTTTTAAAGTTATACCAATTGTATTGTGAAGCTTTTGATATCGGCTTTGTGATCTATGGAATCATAAATGCCATTTTGTCCAATTTTAAGCTCTCAACATAGCTTTTTCCCAATTTATCTGTTTTGTTATTTAAAATTCATGCGTTTTTTCATTATAATATTATTACTACTTCATCTAAGAGCGAAAACCTATAAATAAAAGCAAAACTTGGAATGTGCTGCAAGATTTCCATATTATTTATTATAACTTGTCACTATTAAGTTAGGAAATGTGACCAAAATGTACATGATTATATTGGCTAGAAAGCGTAAGTGAGTGCGGAATCCCCAAAACGAGGCCTAAAAGTGCCGACAAGTATGAAATTCTTTTGAATAAAACTGTGCAATAATATTGAAATTAACTATTTTACGGCAGAAATACTGCTCAGTTGGTATAGCTGGCGAGTAGGAAAAATAAAAAAGAATATTCTTCCCAAACTATGATACCCCAACTTGATCAGAGCTGATCTTTTTGCATTAAGAAATGTTTTAATTTTATGTTTCCTCCTGCTTTCATTTTTTAAATTGTATATGCTAGTTACCAGAAACTTTGCATATCTATAAGAAATTCTCCCCAATTCAAAGGATTTGGCCAAAGCCTAAAAGCTGTACTCCATTTCAAACTAAAGTTTAAACTAAGTGTGAAATTCGCCTAATACTAGAGTTCAATGCTCACCGAACTCGCCTCTCAGTGGGCACCATCTAGTTATTTGTCGACTTAAGCTCTTCCATACTGTGCGACAGAAGAGTTTTTCAGCCGCGTTTGGTAGTGCTTGCCATTCACAATAACGTTTCGGTCTTCGTCGTACTGCTTCATGATGTTCTCGTCCAAAAAGTCCCTTTATTTTTGGCAAATATTGTTAGTTCGTTTAATGGTTCTGCTGACACTTTCATGGAAACATGCAAAATTCAAATATTTGCACTCGTAGTTCGTATATGTCTCTTATACTTAAACTGCTTACAATTTTGGGACGCAAATCTTGGAACTAGCTTAACATAGTCGCTATTTTGCAGACAGTCTTGCCTGCCACAAAAAGCACTGCCAAGTCAATGGGTATAATTTATAATAAATTTGTTTTCCCTCGAGCTCTATTGATTAGAATTTACGCCAATGCCAAAGTCTATGCAAAGTCAACAAAAAGCAAAAGGAACAAACACAAGAAAAAATCTCAAATATTTTGTTGCGTGAGTTTAAAGCTCATGAGATATTCATAGGCAAGCCACATCCCCCCCCCCCCCCCCCCACACGATGCAGATGCCACCTGCTTTATAAGTCTAACCCCTAGAAGCAATCACTCCACCGTTGCGCTGCTGCTTCAACCAGTACAGTAGTCACAGAACTTGCGCCCAAACTAAAGCCGGAAAAGCGAGCACATACGCAACGTCAATTGCCGTGCAGTCTCTTATCGTGGCATACGCAGTCGCCATCAAGGACAACGCAGACGTCGAAGCTGGCAGACGTAGACGTCAACAGCGACGCTAACTTAGACGTCAACGTTGGGGCAACTTTGACACGTAGCGAGCTTCGCGAATTTTTATTTTATAGATTTAGCTGCCATGCACGCATATCGATATGGCCACATTAAAATTTAACAGCGCCAACAACCACTGTCCTGTGCCTCAACAGCCCCCAGCGGTTTCGGTGGCTGACAGGCGGGCGGGCGGGCAGGACTACTATGTATATAGTGAGCGCAACAGCGGAGCTACTAAAACGCAGCCCTTGGCCACGTGTACATTTGCGCTAAACAAAGGAATAAAAAGTTCTGTGTCACCGTGTGCACATGTGACCAACCACACAACCACAGAGCGGGTGGTCCAAAAATTGACAAAAAAAAGACATGGAAAGTGGAGTTAATTTCAGTGAGTTGGTTATGCGTGGTTTTTTGGGTTGTTCAGCACTTCAGGTTTTAGTTTGCGCTCTTAACTTGTAATATTCTCAAAAAATTTTCCAAGTCCATTTTGAAGTACTTTTTGTTTAACATTTTTCGATGTAACGACGTGGATTTTCAGAATCTCAATCAGGATGTATTCTTTGCAGACACTGTACTTTTTAGTAGTTGTTCACGCACTTTGACTTGTTTCTGAGCAGCTTGATGTCTGCATGTCTCTGCTCATATGATTCCTTAAGCGCGACTACTTAAGGCGCTGTATAAAGGGTAATTTTTTATGAGCTTGCTAATTTGATTTTCAAAAAAAAATTTGCATCAAATTGCAAAAAATGTATGAAAACGAAGTCCATACAATGATTGACATTGAATAATTTTGTGTTAGGCTTCTTCATATATATATATGATCTTCGACTGCGCTGCACATTGTCCTAAGCCTGCGTCCAATTTTGGTTTAATTTACTCTGCAGTACACCCTGCAGCCTAGGATTAAATATTGCTATCTTGACTTCTTATGCCTTAATGGCTGCATGCACAACAGTTGATCTGGCGACGTTAGGTTGCATGCTCCCGAAGTTTAAGGCAGCGGCCCCCAGCGTGAAATAAACTGCTGAACCAACTTATCTCTCATTTGGGCCATTGCTTTGCATGCTATGGGGCATGTGTCACCAGCTAGTTATTAGGAAAGTTGAACTGTTCCATTTTGAGCTATAGAAGACTTTGTATGTAGATTTCTGGCTAAGTTCGTTGGTTTAAAGAAGATAAGTTGCCATCAAATAAGTTGCTCAAAAAATCACCCTATATAAATCATAAACTTAACATTCGGTTAGAAAAGTTCAGAAGGTTATAATAACTAATAAAAGTTCTTGAAGTTTTGCAAGCTTTTTCAAATCCGCTCTATCCGATCAACTTGACATAATACAATACTTTGTTTTATTCAATGCGATGAATTATGACAAAGTGCGCAATCCATATGGTGCTTCGTTCATTTGTATGGTATTTTGATTATCAATACTACATTGTTCTCTTCGGAGTTGGCTTCATGTAACATTTAATTGTTTGCAAAACTTCAATTGCCCATAAATGGACATCGAAGCTATTCAATAAAGCGTGATCCTTTCGAAAAATGGCATTCAACACTTACTTGCAATACTTATTGACTATCGTGTCTCCTCTGCGCCGTATCTTTTGTCTTGCATTTCATTTAACATTTGTCCCACCCTATACTATATTTGATCGTAAGTCGACCCAATATTTTTCTATAGAAAAGAAGAAGTATAATAATATATAATATATATAATTGTTTGTCTTTTTAAGCTTCATTTTGAAGTGAAGTGAGTGCCTAAAACAGAAAATTGACTTACATTCTGCATATTCAATTTTAAGTTCTGCTCAATGTGGCGCACCCTATAGTTTCAAATAGATCAATAAAATAAACAGAAGTTAGTGTTATTTTAAGTAGATTTCTATTCGAAGTCAAGTGAGTGCCTTAAAACGAAAACAGACTTACGTTCTTCACTTTCAATTTTGAGTTCCGCTCAAAGTGGCCCACCCTATATATTCATATAGAAACGAAGCACTATAATAAATCAGAAAACTTAGTTCTAGTAATTTTTCATTTGAAGTCAAGTGAGTGCCTAAAACAGAAAACTGACTTAGGTTCACGTTCTCCTTTTGCAATTTTAACTCTTGCCCACGCAGTGACCCACCCTATATATTTTCCATATAGAAGAGAAGCAGTATAATCACTTTAAATGTAAGTTTTAGTTTCCATTGGAAATCAATTCAATGACTTGGACCCAATTTCAACTCAACAGCTACTAATCCTAAAACCAAGCAGACTACTGGCACACGCTTACCATACTTTGTTAGAGTATTAAAAAAGTTTACCTTGCCATTTGCTTCCCTTTGCTTTTTCGAATCTCTCGAATTTGCTCTTGCGTTACAAAAATTGGTGGCACATCAAAACGCGTTTTGGCTGCCACAGCAACAACAGCAGCGAAGCAGCAGGCGCAGGAGCAATAGCAGCCGCTGGGTTGACGTAGTGCACAGGGACATTAGTGCGTTTGGTTTTTATTTCAAGTTGAAACCTTGGGGAGCGCTCGTAAAGCGCAGCACGCAGCATGGAGCATTTGCCTAAGCGAAATTTCATTGGTTTTTATTGCAGGGAGCGCAGGCAAATGATGGCTTTATGTGAGCTTTCACTTTTTTGTTATTTCGTTGAATCCTTGCCAGCACGGCACTTGAGCAAGCTCTTTAACTTCAGCATTTGGCTAGAGTTAAGGCTACAGTTTTGAGTGTTTTGGCGTCTAGCGGCGGTGCTCAAGGGCAAAGGCAAGCGCATGGCAAGACTACGTCAACCAAATATGTCAGCCATGTCTCATACACATCAACTACGTCATCTACTTCAGCTACGCCTCACTGCCAGTTCAATGGCATAGAGTTTCTTTGGCCAAAGCTGAGAGGCAATGCAATGCCAATGCTGATGCTTCTCCATATCCGCCATCTTTGCATGCGCCTCGTTAGGCAAAAGCCAACCCCAAAGGGACAAGCCACAGACACGGCTGCAGTGCGTCCTCAGCTAGCCCCATACCGCCAACTTGCGCCCAGACCAAAACGTCGTGCAACATAAACAAGCATGCCGCACAAAAGGGGACACAAGATGTGGCAGACGGCGTGCCAAATGCACCACCATCGCCACCAAACACACACACACACACACAACTTTTGAATAGTGCAAAAAGTGCACTCCAAACGGCAGATCGCAGCAGCGCTGCTTGTTGCAAGCTGCAAGCAATGGCTGTGGCAGTATGAATACCCTCACCACACCTTCTCAAGCTGGCCGAGAACCACCACCATTTCACTTTCATTTAGATGCTGCCTTTGGCACATTTGCACCTGCCTACAAGTGGGTGGCTCTGTCAGAGACGCCACCACGACTGCAGCTGCAACTAACACTGCGCACAGTGGGCCAAATCTTTGCATCTTTTTTGTATCTTTCTTATTTGCAATCTGGATATAACTTCATATTTGAAAAAAAAAAACCAAAACGGCAGCATAGATTGTGCTATATCCTGCAGGTTTACGCTGGAAAACTAACTGGAAGATACGGAATATAAAATCTTTTCAGACGTCTTATGCCCAAACTATTCTCCAATAGGTTAATTACCAGCGAGTTTTCATGGTCATCAAAAGATCTGTCAATATTTTACCAATGTTATGCTTATTTTATTTTTAAAATTGGGAACATTCAAATCATTACCACATACTGATTGCCCACACATTCCTAACATAATAATCCCAATAGAAAGAAAATTGCGTTTTGTCGGCCGTTTCAACCTGAGATTTTGTTGCTTTGCGTTGGATTTTTGGGGGGAATTTGTTATATTTGTACATCTCCACAAGATGTTCACGTTAACTTTTAACGTTTACAAGACTGAATTCGAAAGTGAATTACCAAATAATTAAACAAAAAAAATAAACCAATATCAATACCGCATACTTATGCCAACTAACGTCTTAAGGAGTTGAGAACCAGAAGCGAATTCCTTTGTGCTTTTTTTTGTGAAAAATCGCTTACAATTCAGCAATGCTTGTAGAAAAGTGATTAAACTTTAGTTCTCCGACAAATAATTTTCATATTTGCGTTTTTGCAGGAATAATGGCATTGTGTTGGAATTTCTGAAAAGTTATTTTAAATAACTCAGACCAGCATGGGAATGTTTGAAATGAATCAATAATATATGAATATGAATTTATTTTCTTGTAGAAGAAGATAATTTCAGCTAAATAAATACCAATAAAGTTGGTTGGTATAGCCACTCTATGGTCTATAGCTTTGTTCAGCGTTTGTTTTTTTTTGGAATATTGCACAAAAATATAAAAATTATTTTAAAAATATTTGGTGGGGGAAAATTTACTGTTGACATAATGCAGAAAAACACGCATAGACTTAAATTTTTTTACCAAAGCAATGACACATTTGGACCACTGTATGCTACTGCTAGCCATAATTCTATGTCAATATGACAAGATGGCAGCTGCGCATTGTCAACGCTAGCAGCGCTGTCTGCGTCACGACGTCGACGTAGCTTGCAATGCTCTAGTGCACTAAGCGTCGCCTTGGGGTGGCCAAGGGTTAAGCTTGAGTTGGATGCTAAGCATCAGGACGATAGCTAAGGATGAGTTCAGCTGGGTGCAGGGTGCAGGGTGCAGGGTAACAGCAGGAAGCAGTGCGACGTTTTGGTGTCTCGTGTCTGTCTAGTACATCTAACTGTGCGAAGCGCATTTACCTCAATCTGTGGGGAGTATCTACACGCATATGCATGTAGCTGTCTCTGTAACCGTATCTGTGTGACGTATCTTCGTGTGTGTGTGTGTATGTGTTTGAGAGAGGCTTTTGTGCAACTCAAGTGCATGTCGCCGCCGTGTTAAGTGCTGCGAACAAAACAACAAGCTGCAGCGGCTGGTGGCATAGCGGGGCTGGTCTCTGCCACTCGCCCAACCGCCCAACCGCCCACACGCTATTTCATGCAACATGAGCTTGGGGGGTGGGGGAGGTGGCATAGCGCGTGATTTCTGTGCAATTTAACCCCATTTTGTTGCAAGCTTCTAAGCAGCACACACGTACACTCACACACAAGCACACACGGGAACCGATGACGCACACTTCCTGCCAGCTGCTGCAGTTGTATCCTTGTTGTTGTTTGGAGTGTGCAAAATTTCACTTTTGCTGGCAGCATTTGCATTTAGCGCCTTTCACAGATACAAGATTTTTTTTGTTTTTAATTTTTTCGGCACCTACAATGCTTGAATTGTGAATAGCATTGAAGGAGCACAAAACGAAATAGGCAGGATTTTGGGTGTAAAATATTGCGTGCTCATGTATCATAAGCATTTGATTGGCAGAGTGTTGTGGAGATTGACGTTGGAGTGAGTTCGTTTTTGAGGCAAGTAGTCTTTCTGCACTTCATATATATATCCTTGAGCAGCAGTTTCACTATGAATTGTGTACATTGGGTGGTCAAATTAGTTCCACATTCTTAGACTCTTTTAGACGGGATTCTAAGCAACTATACGAAGGAACTCGAGATTTTAGATTCAATTGCATTTATTTTTGCATCGAATGGTAAGGTTCTAAGTTTATGTAAGCGCAAAATGTTTGTTGACCCCGGTAGCGTTCTCGTATCTGAACCACCCTGCAGCACTGGTGTTTTGACCAAACATTGTTATACTCAAGAAAAAAAAACTAATAATTAAATATTTCCATTTCCCATTACCTGTTTTTTTTTAAATATTTATTTTTTCGATAATGTATGATGCTTGTACTTTACTGCACTGAGGACATTCTTTGTAGGTGTAAGTCACAGAATGAAACTCAGAAGCAAAACGATAAAACGAATTCCCTTCGAAATATGTTATTTTAATATTTTATTTCATATAAATATGAAAATTTTCAATTTTGAAATTAGCTTATGATGAATTGCTATACAAAAAACTATAATAAATTATAAAGAAATAATATGTTGACGAAAAGTGACTTAATCAAGCTTACAACTTTTATTTCATTCCTCATTAAATCCTCCCAAAACATATAAAATATATAGCTGCTATTATCAAAATTCACCAATCAGAAAATTTGTTTGTTCTTTTAAAATCTTTAAAATCTTGCTAACATATTGAAATAGACATCGGTTGATTGACTCTTAATGAAGACGAATTTCGAGGGATATACAATTTGTCCTTTTAATTGTGAGATACATTATACGATTTCGATAGAACAAGTATGCGCTCTGTACAGTAAAATATAAGTATCATCAATAATCTCAAGAGTAATACTATAAATTAAAATAAAAAAAAAACAAATAGAAATAATAAATATGAAAATATTACTAATTTAGTTTTTTTCTTAAAAATATAGTTTTTTTTTTTAAATAATAAATAATTAAAGAAAGTAGATAATTGAAAATTGCAATTAAATTGGGCAGTTTTGAGCGTCAAATATAAGATAAAAAAGAAAAATAAAGTTATATTCCTTGCTCATCGCTTCAAAGGCGGAGCATGGTGATATCTCTGTTAATAGCTGTTCAAAGAGAACTGGAACCTACTTTAAGTGGCGTTTATTTTCGGATCGGAATCGATTCACCTACTTTCCGATTTAAATGCGAGTGCGCTGCTACTACAGTACCGAGGCCCAAATTTCCGATATCAGTTCGTTAGCTTCAGTGACCACTATAAAAATGAGTCTCGCTTGACCGCAACTGTCATTCCCCGCCAGCGGCTGATGCCAGTTGCAATCTTCCAGTTCACCAGTAAGCTGATCCATTCGTGTCATCTTCGTTTTGATCACAGTTATACGTTAACCCAACCCCAAACGCAGCGTGATTCAAATAACCCAGCTATATCTCATGCATAATATTGATTCGTGCCAAACCTTTTAAATGCACATAATCCATTTGGGAATATCGATTTTATGATCTTTGTTGTATATATAATACATAACATATTCTAAAACCGCAAAATTATACAATTCATCAAACATTTCTCAATTGCCCGCCTATAACTTTGCTTAGCTATTCTTGTAGCGACTGTACTTTTTGGTAGGCTCAACTGTTGCGACTAGACTTTAAGCAAACACAAAAAGCAACTTACATTTTTAATACGTTATAGTACCTACATCTTTCCACTTTCACTTCCATAAATCTCGGCACTTAAAAAACAACACACACACACACACACAAAAAGGAAGAAAGAATCCTTTGTGCTACGTTCTATATCATCTATATATGGCAGTTCCACTCCGTATATACTTACATTTAATTGCAATTGCACTTGCATAGAAAATGAAAGCAGTAGCTGAAACTGAAGCATGGATGGCTGAAGTGGGGAAAGACCTTCGGCGGTGAGGCGTTTACAAAAGGGGTTAAGCAAGTGCTGGGACACATGTCCTGTGAAACGCTTTCGAGACAAAAGCGAGAATCTATTACATGCACTTCATTTTTACACACAGACAGACACAGATGAAATGTCTATGTGCGTTGATGAGTATGTGTGTGGGTGTGTTTCGGAAATAAAGAATTTGAAATCAAAGCGAATACTGAATACACTATAAAGTATAAGTTGCTTGTGAGAGACATGATGTAAGTTGCGAATGCTTGTAAAGTTTAAAGTTTCACTTGGAAAATTGTTCAGCTTAAGTAAGTTTTTAGAAATTAATCCTTTCCTCACGACAAAAAATTATAAAAAAAATCTACCTTTCTTGGCGTTGTTTGGGACGATCATTTAGGTTGACTTAATATACGCAAACTTATGGTATGGACTGTAAGCCTACTGCTAAAAGTTTGTAGTGTCGTTTACGGATTCCCTTTTTTTCCCTATTCTTCGCTTAAAATCCAGGATTAATCGCAAATAAATTGCCGAAACGTGTTGTGGGCTGCTTTTGGAATTCGAACTCCAATAGCTTTTTTGTGTTCAAACAGATATTATATATAAATTCTCTATATTTTATGAAAAATCTTATCCATTGAATAAAAAAAATGTAATGGAAAAGTACAGCGTATGAATTGCTGATTATGATGGGGATTGGTGAGTGAAGCGTGCAGTATGCAAAAATCAATCAACTGGATTTGAAATATACCAAAAATTAGCTAAGAATATTCAATAATATTATCATTACTATTATAAGCATTGTCATAGCTAGTAAGTAGACGCTATTTCTCCAAGTAAATCTCTATTAATGAAAGACATATGAGATATCTACAGGTTGAGCCTTTGCAACGATGGCAGTAAAGTCAGGGGAATAACTTATTTCTCTTCCTAAGAAAGTTATCTTTGGAGTTACCATTGCCTTTCAACTGCATCATTCAAAAAACTTTTCTGCAACAATATATAAGCGCTTCGTATTTGGATAATAGCATTTTCTGTATATATTCTGATACAGATAACTTTAGTACCTCTTCTATTTAGGGGCCTATATAACTCAGTAGCTCGCTACCATGGTTCGAAGTCGGCTATATACTGTAGCTCGCTGTTCTCTGCAAACAGCTATGAATAGAGATATTTCCAAGCTCTAAGACAGAACAGTCAAAATAAATTTATTTCATTTTAGTAAGAATTTGAAACAAAGAATTTATATAATTTAAAATCAAGCCAAGAAGTAAAGAACATCTGAAAACTTTAAAGTTCTTACTAGAAAATTACTACGTAATACTTCGTAAACCAAGCTTCAAAAATGTTGGATTTTTTACTTAAAAAATGTCAGATAGTTTACTTTAAAAATTTAGAATTTTTTACTGTACATCCATACATATTTTCCAAAGTTATTTTTAGCACAACTTTATAGCTTTTAGGAGAATATTTTCGATGTCTTAGAGCTTTAAGAAATCTTAAATTCAGAAATAATTTTTTCAGTGAGAAACAAAACGAAAATAAAAATTGATTTCAATTTAAAATTCGTGATTTTTGCAACTATTTTGCCCAAATTGCTTCAAGTTCTCTCTCAATGACGTACTTGTTCTTAAAGATAATTCGAATAAGTTGCTAACCCGTTGAAGTTCCTTGGCAAGATAATAATAATATACAAAGTAGTGTTTCTTTTGTGGATACATGCAGTATTATTCAAGGATAAAAATTAATAACATTATAAAAAATTGGCATAAAGTCTAGGGCTATCGCAGCATTTTTTAAAAACAATTTCCGTAAAAAATGCGTGATTTTTGAAGTTATTTTTAATAAATTGTTTCTAAATAGAATCCGATTAAGTTGTCTATTCATTTGTGTTGCAACAAATAAGAAGCAATAAAATTTTATTTATAAGTGAAATGAAAATACCTGACAATTTTTGAAGAGTAGAGAGGCTGCATAATTGTTCAAAGATTTATAAAATAAAGAATTAATATAGCTTAAGGCTTATTGTCAGGATGTCACTGCACTGGAATCCCCAAGGCAGCAGGCGGATCGAAAGACCCAAGGCAACCTGGAGAAGATCCATACTCCAACAATTGGCCCACTCGAACACTACATGGGACAGAGTAAAACAGACAGCACAAAACGGGGTTCGTTGGAAGGCTCTAGTAGAGGCCCTAAGTTGCCAAGCGGAATAATCCGGAAAAAAATAAAACAAAATAGCTTCAGGCTAGGGCTTAGTTATTTTAATATCAAATTCGTGATTTTCTGAAAGAATTCTTCTCGAATTGTCAAATATTCCTTGTTAAAAAAAAACTATCGTTTGAAACAATTGTTTTTAAGCGAATTCGAATAAATCGGTAGCTGATTTGAGTTCGTTTTACAAGAAAAAGAAACAATATATACTTATTTTCATTGAAAATGGATATACCATGCAAAATTATCATTCATTGTGTTCTGTATTATGCCAAATCTCTGACTCATCGACTAGTTTTGCATTTCCAAATCATAGCTGACGGTTTGCCAAATTTAACTGTCGGTATGTTGTTGCAGTTCTCCAGCGCAGTTTGCCATACTCGGTTGGGTCCATCGTTGTAATACAGCATTTCATATTGGTTTCAACGCAGAAACTTACATTATCTCAGTAATCTCCTCCTAATCTAGGACTACCAAAGTATTCTTAAAATTTAATAAAAGAAATTTTACTAGAAAATCCATGATTTTTGAAACCTTTTTTGCCGCAGTTAAAATTCTTTTTAAAAACAATTGTTTTTAAAACGAATTCGAATAAATTTTTGGATTTTATTTTTCGAATCATGATCAACTATTTTATAATAGATTTACCACAACTTAACGCGCAAAATAAAGCTACTAGCAGAGCAATGGGATTATCAAGAATTTTGATGTGTTGAGAGCCGAGTTACAGCGATGGAACTAGTTGTCGCCCAAGAGCCTATAAATAGGCGACTTCTCTTAAGAGATGGTAATATATACGATTTTTATTAGTTCTATTGAAGCCAAGAAAGTCTAATAAAGTAGGAATAATAATGCAAATAACTAAGTATAGATTGTTTTCCAAAAATCAAGCCAAGTTCCAGACAGTATTAAAGTGTAAAACCATGACGTCACAAACGTCGTCAGAAACTCATAAGTCTATTCTTTCTTCACAGAAAGAGAGTCTTACGTGCATTATAGGGGTTAAGTCCCGCTGGCAAAACTAAGCGTAAAAAAAATGAATGTTGCGAAAAAAGGACGAGCATGTTGAGAGCTGGTGGCATACGCCTAAGTAATTTGCATTACAGAAAGGAAGAGAAACAAAGCTAATGAATGTCAAAATAGGAGGCCTAGAGCTGATAGAGGGGGGGAAGTATGCTCTTGCACAAAAGAGCGTAGAAATTTGTCAATGCAACGAAACAAAAAAAGTTTCATTTTTTTCCAACTTTTTCGAGAGAGAGAGCAAAGCAAGCTACTGAAATATGAAGCGCAACAGCGCAGGACATGCAGGCAATGTCATAGAAATAAAATAAATACTTGCATGTACACACACTCCGGGGGTAGCAAGGACTCGGCAGAAAAATGTAAAAAAAAATAATTCTTTTTTTGTTAAAGAAACTGTTGTAGACGAAGTCGAGACGTCGAGACGCCGACGTGAAAAGTGAAATGAAGTGAGTGAAGTGATGGAATGGTATGCAAGGGTAGTGGCCATGATGGCTATGATATGCTCGCATATAGTATGGGCTGTATTTTCAGTTGTGCGTTTATAGGGTATGTACGACCTAGTAGTTGGGGGTTGGAGGAGACGCTGCTGAAATCCTTTGTTTTAGGTAGATTTTTTTTTTTGTACTTGTGCATGTGTCACATTTGTGCGACACGTCAAAGGCATAAACAGTAGTTGGGGGGAAAGGGCTGTAATGGGAGTTATGTGCGGGTGGGAGTTGTTGTTGCAGCAAATCGTACGGGTTTGAGTTGCACTTGAACTACGCCAAATAGAAGGTACAGACGTAAGCGTAAGCGTAAACGTAAGCGATAACTGCCAGGCTACGTGACGTAAGTTGGCTGCACTGCATGCAGCAAGCACTGCGTTAGGCATGAGGCTGTGCACTTACGTGGGGACGGGAAAGTGTCTGCTGGGCGCGCTATTAAGGGATGCAGTTGTCGTCGTTAGGGGTTTTGTTGATGTTGATGCCTCACGACTAATATTATGCATTCGATTCGCCTGCTTGGCACTGGCATAGTGGCATAGCTGGCCGTGCATATGGTTTGGGTGCAAGAGCTGGGTCTGCTTCTGGGCTTTAATGATGTGCTTGGCGTCTGCTGTGCAGCTGCTTAGGCAAACAACAACCACAACAGGCAGCGTCTAAAAGGCTTAGACGGTAGACAGTATCCATGAACTTGTTATTTTGCGCCTCAAAGTATGCAGCGCTTTTATTTGCATATTCATATATGTGTACACAAAATTTATGTTGTGTAATGAGCGGCGAATAGACGTCCAAGGGGTTGGGTTGGGTTGGGTTGGGTTCTGGTAAGGGAGTGGGCAGGGGTAAGGTTGGGATTGGAGCTTTGTTAGTTATGCTTCGGCAGTAAAGGGGTTTTTGGCGTTATTGCGCTGTAAGGGTCAACGTCAACCCTGTCATAAGCACACTCACAACACACATACACATGCGGAGATGAGTATAGAACTTATAAAGTAGCGTGGGTGGTTTAATTAGTTTGCGTGAATCTTGTGGAAATAAAAGATAACTTTACAGCATATAGGGTGGGTCAGCTGTTGAGTGCTTGACTATGTTGTCATTGCATCAAATGTGCAGCTTGCAGATATCTCTATTAGCAGCTGTTCAGAGAGAACAGAGACCTACGATTTCGTCCATAAATGGATATAGAAAAAAAACCACCCTATATGTATAATGTGTTGTGCTTCTCTGTCTTCCTTAGTTGTGCCACACCAACTAGACAAAATGCAATAACAATTGCAGTTATTATAAACCCCCGAGAGCAGCTAGATATGCGCAATTGTTACCATGAGCTTGGTATAATTCATGCGATGACTGATTTTTATCTTCTAATTGTCACGAAACTCTTATTCTAAGCTTACTTGCTGCACTATTGCGATTTCGAAGAGAGTAGAAAAAGCCAAAAATCCTATTCCAACTCTTACACTTTTTCATGAACCTGATTTGGATGGTGTTTGGAGTACCACTGTGCCAAATGCCTCAAGACAAGAAATTCCCTATTACAACTTCTGCATGCAGAGGGTAGTAGGTCTGCAATATATTTTTTGCAACTGTCCGCCTTTTTTTTTAGCAAACGAATCTGGCTTCTAGGCAAAGCATATGTACATGAACTGGATAGCCTTCTACCCTCTTTTATAACAGATCTCCACGTTTTTAACGATTCCTTAAGCTGGCTAGGATAACCTGCAGCTCTCTTTTCTTACCCATACTAACCCAACGAGAAGAATAAGTTAAGCAAGATTCTTTTTAAATTTAATCCAAAAGAAATATGGTGAAATAAGTGGGCTTTGCGCTTTCTGCACCATAGTTCAAGCTTTTATGTAAGCCGTGCTATATTTAGAATAAATATTTTGACATTAAGTTAATATAAATTGAACTATCAAAGGCGGCAGAGGTAGTTTCCAATTAAATTCTTCAGTGGAGTACAATCACGAACCTTCGTTTAATAAAATAAAGCTATGCTATCATCGCTTCAAAGGTGCATATATATTGTGCAAGTCTCTGTTCTCTTGGAAAAGCTTTTAATAGAGATATATCCATGCTACACGATGACAGCATATTCAAAGGATATAAAAGAAACAGAAGAAGAGCCAGGTAATATGATATTATCTGATTTTACAAATAATGTCAATCCAATTTTCTACTGGAAAACCTCTCTCAATAGACAGCATGACAAAATCCATAGTGGCTTTCCAATCGTAAATTATGAAAGTTAAATAAATCATTGGCGATATCAAGCATTTAGAAAGCTCTACCAACTTCTCAGACTTACCTCGCTCACGCGTAGTATAAATTTTGCTGTCGCTTTTATGTGTGTTTTACTTTATTTTAATTTTTTGCTCTGTTTTTTTGGGTGTTTTCATTAGAAACTTTTTTTTTTTTTGCCAACATAATTTTCAGCAAAACGTCAAAACAAAAAAGGGTTCGCGCTTACACACACACACACACACACACACATCCTGCTAGTATCTGTGTATGCCCATATAGAGAGATAAATGCGAGCAGTTGGCAAAGTTGGCTGCGATTTAGATATTTTAGACATGCGTGTGCACTTCCGCCGCTCAGCTGCTCCTCCACACCCCTTAACACCACCGCAGCCACCCACCACACACACACACACACACACACACCCACACACACACACACTCATGCACAACCACCCAAAATGGACACTGTGCATGGCTGCCGCTGACATGTCTTTGGCATTGTATCTGCTGACCAAAGGACGCTACCGGGGTTGGTCCTTCGCGATAACTAAACACGCTTAATTAGAAAGAAGCTGCGGTTGCCAGCAGCATTAGCGGCAGCGGCGTTGACGTTGACGTTAACTTTGACGTTGGCATCTACGCGACCGCTCATTTTTCACTGACCAGTGTGACCACGCCGCCCGGCACCCATCGAACTGGTTTCGCAGCTACAGCTCCCCAACAAAATGCCCATCCTCTAGCACGCACTTAGCCCACTCTATTTAGCATTTCCAGGGTTTTTGGTTACCGCCGACGCTGGGGTTTTTTTTTTATTCTTACTGTACTCATTTTATATTATCTATACACTATATATAGCTAGAGAGTGAATTGTGTTTTGAATGAGAAATAAAGTTGGCAACACTTTTAGCTAGTGGCTGTGGAAAATCGAAACTATTTTAAGCGTGGGATTGCATCGGAAATAGGCTTGGGGTGTTTATATCTTGAGTTACAGCAGCAGCAAGACAGTCTGTCAATGGGATTAGCAATATTTGTGACTTTGTTAAATACCTTGAGCAACTGTAGCGAAGAGATAGATGTACGAATAAAATCAGCAAAGAAAACAGTTCAAGTGAAAAACGACGGATGAGAAAAAAGTTGATATTTTTGAAAGAAAAATTCTTCGCCATATACTTAGTCTCGTGCAAGAAAACGATGGCTGCTATCACCTTCGATATAACAGCGAATGCGAGGAAGAACTTGGCGAACCAGCAAACAGCAAAAGGATCAAGCTCAAGCAACTGCGGTGGGCTGATCATGTGCAAGGACTGGACCCCAGTAGCCCAATTAGCAGTCTTCTGAAACACACCACAAGAAAGAAGAAGAAGAGATCGTTCTAATGCTAGACGTATAGACAATGTGGAGCAAACTGCAGAGCACCTTGGAAGAACAAAATGGAGAACATTAGCCCCTCACCATGAAGAATAGAGGAGATTTCAAAGGGAGGCCCAAATTCAACTAGGATCGTCGCGCCACTGAAGATGATGATTGTTTGAACTAAGTGTGTACACATTTTTTTTGCAAATTAATTGTTTAAAAACTTGACTCCTAGGAGTCTTAGGAGCTTTGTACGTGCTCTGAACTTTGTTTCTTTACAAAAGCTAAAAGTGTGTACACACCCTGTAATTTCACTTCACAATGAGACTGCTTAGAAAATCTGCTTTTTGAAGAACTTCTATGGGTATGGGTGTCGGCTAAGTGCTGTCTGATACTGCGGCCTACAGTATGGTGCAAAAGTAAAACTACATTAAATATTTCCTCTGAAATTATTAATTTATCGTTAACACATTTGAAACATACTATAAGTTAAGATATAGAATTAACATCTGTACATTAAGCGAAATATTTAGAATTTTCAAGTCTGTTTTTTGGGAAAAATATACTACTGTGGGCAAAAAGTATCGGGAGTTTCATATTTCAAGCAGAATTGGGTTTCGTTTGGGGGACAAATTCTTTTATTTGTAGGTTTTTCAGGACTGTCTTTGACATATCTCAATTTATTGGTAAGTTGAGCTTGTGTTTAGTGAACAACCAAAGGACTGAAGTTATTGAACAACGAAGTTTCATCAAAGCTTGTGTTCGAGATGAAATATCTGGAGCCTAAACATTGAGAACGCTGCTGAAGGCCAACAGGCTCTATCCAAAACATGTATATTTGAAAGGTATAAA
The DNA here is from genome assembly GCA_035046065.1 of Chymomyza procnemis. NCBI lineage: Eukaryota > Metazoa > Arthropoda > Insecta > Diptera > Drosophilidae > Chymomyza > Chymomyza procnemis. The sequence continues at coordinate 23,319,774 of JAWNOJ010000021.1, forward strand.
AAGTTCAAAGAGGGTCGAGAAAGTGTTGAAGTCGCAGAGCGGCTTGGTCGACCATCCACGCCAACTGATGAGCAACATTTCAACAAATTCAAGGAATTACTGCTCGAAAATCGTGCTCTTGTTGGAATATCAGAAGAATCAACTAAAAGCATTTTATAGTACCATTTGGGTCTCCGAAAAGTCGAGTATCATTTGCTGCCGAAAACACTCAATTTCTTGGAAAACCAGCGTCGCGTTGATGTCTGCGAAAAACTTTGCGTTCTGACTAGCAAGTTGAGATGAAAAGCAATATAACTGCGGAAGACACATGGATTGGTGCTTACTATTCGGAAACAGCCTATCCATTGAGCTAAGGCGAACCAAGACCAAAAAAATCACGCCAAAGTCGTTCCAAAATCAAGATCATGTTGTCTGTTTTCTGCGACTATCTTGGTATAAGGGACAGTAACTATTTTAAAGTGGAGAAAATTGATTTAGGAGAATAAATAAAGTTTTTTTTTTGAGTTATAAGCCAATTCTCTTTATTTTTTGTCCACAGTAGTATTTGCACTCTTTTGTTCTGTTCTACGCCTTGTCAACGGAGTTTTCTCTAAAATTCTAACCATATCCTTACCCTTACATTCAAAACAATACTGCTGTAGCAAGTTCTACAAAAAAATACTATCATCAGAAGTACGAAGCCGCTCAGATAGCGCAAACGAAACAATAAAATAAGCCTCCTTCATAGACATTTTTTCAATCAAAAATTTGAGAATCAGAGCACTCAAAGGCCAATAGTTTTTCAGCATAAGAGCTATTGAAATCGAGTTGATTAAGATTTTCCCAAACCGCTTGCTTTTTGTTAGAAAATTCGTTCTTCAAAATTTGACATAACGAAGATTCTTTTTTTTTTTTTGTCAAAAAACTCTATTATTGAAGTTCGATTTTCATTTTTTTTCGGCATTCTTAAGCTAATTTCTCAAAGGCTAACATACGACCCAATCTCGACAGGTTTTTTTGAATTTTTTTTCCTTGCTATGCCGCTTGGGAACTCTTATGTCTCCTACTAGAGCCTTCCAACGAGCCCTGTTTTGTGCCGTCTGTTTAACTCTGTTCCATGCTGTGTTCGCCTGGGTCAGTACTTGAGGGATGGACCTTCTACAGGGTTTTTTTTTTTTTAAATAATAACGATAATTGCTTCAAGGCTGATAAACTTGGATTTTATTATAAATAAAAAATATTGTTTCAAAAGAAAAACATTTTGAATCAAACTGCTGAGAAAAAGGCTGCTTCGAAATGTAGCTACTTAATATTTTTTTTTCTAAAATTTAAGAGCATCTAGTTTTCGTTTTTAAGGCAATTTTTTTTCTTCTAAAATTTAAAGAGCATCTAGCTTTCGTTAATTAACGCAATCTCTCATGGTATATTTTGGGCTTAAATTCGCTTAAAATTTTTTGCTCATTACATGGGGTACGTGCTGGACTCATGCGTGTTTTCTGCCGGAGGTTTTCAGGCACTGCTGAGGGTTGGTGGTTCGTAGAGCGCCCGCCATTTACGCACATATGAATATGTTGAATTAATCACTTGGGTTTTGGGTTTTTTAGCTGCTTTTTTGGATTTCGGTTTTTTAGTTTTTTTTCTTTTGTTTTGCTTTTTATTTATTTTTTTTTTTTTTATTTTCTGGTTACTGGACGCAACCCCAAAAACGCACAAACAAACAAGTGATGCGGGCACTGCTCTAGGCCCCCCCAATTCGTACAATTCCAACGTTTGCTCCAACGTCACCCTTTCATTTCATTATTACATATGCGGCAGATCGATAAAAAGTTTGGCACAACGTGGGCAGCGCTGCCAGCGTCGACATGTGTGAAATGCGCGCATTAAATAAAAAACGTTAAAAAAAAATACACACAAAATAAATAAAATACGAAAAAAATGGGAACGTAGTACTACCCAACAATCACTAAGGTCCGACAAAGAGCAGCAGGGAAACAAAAAAATTCGGGGGGATTTTGTGCATTGTATTGCCGATTTTGATGCGCAACAAAGGTGTGGCTGCTTTCAACTTAACTCCAAACTGCCCGTGTTCCACTACACATGGGTTCTATCTTGCACTGTCCCCCTCCCCCTCCCCCTCCACCACCACCACACAAGCTTCATGCCCCCCCCCACCAACGCGTAGTCCAGCAGCCGCAGCTCGTTTTAGATAAGGTGACTAGCGGCGATTGTTTGGAATTTTAATGTAAAAGTTTTTATAGCACATTCATCGCCGTCGTTGTTGTTGTTGTTGTTATTTTGGTGTAGGTGCTGGGGGGTTGGAGAATTTGGGAACTTGGAGCTGGACAAGCCGCGGCTATGGCATTATTTTTAATGGTGTTTTGTGCCTCAACGCGACGCAGTTAAATGCCTTAAATGTGTTGGCCCAAACAAAAAAAAAAAAAAATCAAACCTGTTTTAGGGTTGAATTTGACAGATATGCATGATATTAGTGTGGAGAGACCCAAGTCCTTTTTTTTTTGTTATTTTTGACCATTCTATGCATGTGTATTTTGCTATATACACAAACACATACACCATATATACCCTCGCATATGTGTGAGTTAATACAAATTCCATGTAATGCAAATGGAATAAAAACACTCCATTTACTGCTATATATATGTATCCTCTATATATCCTAGAAGTTACATTTTACCCAAGTACAGCAGTGAAACCGCCTAAATAAACAATATTGTGTGAGGCATCAAAATTGCATCCTTCTATGGCATTCTTATCCTAAACACCTCTTATGCACATAAGAAGCCTAAAATCTTAAATCGAAAGTCAACTTCTCCATGTCTTGGAGCTATCTGAAGACATTCTTATGCCTCAAGGAAATAAGTGGAACACTACGAATACAATGTTCCCTTTAAAGAGCACAAGCTACGAACACAACACTCTGTTTGCTTCATTATACATTCTCTATATTTATCGTAGAAGTTACAGTATCCCAGTATCTCTTTGAGTTGCTTTCACACTTCTATACGAACCGCCTAAGTACACAATTTTTTGAGTCTTGTATTAATAGTTTCCTTCTATATCATCCTTATCCTTAACGTCTCTTACGTATACAAGTAGCATACAACTTTCAATCGAAAGACAACTTCTCTCTTTCTAGAAACTACCTGGAATCCATTGTAATTCCTTACGAGTACCATAGAATAAGAAGCACACTGATATCACAATGGCTTCCTTATAGCACGCATAAAGTTGCGAATAATGCACTTTTTCCTCTTTCATTCTTGACAAAGGGTTTCGACTATACTCTTATCTCTAACTCTATGGCGTGATGTTTGACTTATACCATTCCAGCTGTAGTCTGCTGCTCGCAAATAAAAAACAATGGACTACATTCACATCCAACAGCAGCAGCAACTCATCAGATTCATCGCTGCGGGTTGGACACTCCTTAGCCACCGGAGCCTTTGGCTCACTTCACTTCACTTTATCAATTGAAAACCCTTATTAAAAAGTACGAAACTTAAAAAAAAAGTGACTCTTTCTGCTTTTTTGGACACTACCATGTCTTTGATAAAGCCTCTTATCATCGACCAGAAGGGGCCTAGACAAAATCACTGTTATGCTCTTGAAGAAAAACAGATACTATGAAAGGGCAATCAACTACATTAATAATTATCACCTCTGTTGTGATCTATGAGTTTCGGCGAAGCACCTAATAACACTTGAGATAATACTAAAGTGGTGAAGATGAATCGCCTATAGATTAGGTCAGTGATTTGCGGGTGACTGAACTCAGTAAGTAATACCACAATACACTGAGAAATCTTACCAGAGTCTTCCAGCAGAAGTATACACCATTAGAAATTACGCAGAGTTCAATATTGGAAGGAACTATCGCGATAAGTATATCTTCATCTTGTCTAATAATCGACGAACTATAGAAGACCTATGCAGAGTCAAAAACACGGCAAGACTGGCCAAGGAATCGAAAACTCTTCTCTATAAATGTGTACCAGTGGTAGACTCACTATATGTTGGATTCCAGGACACATCAACATTCTTGAAAACAGACAGGGTAGCTGAAAAGGTGTTGTAAGACCATTAATTGAACTTGGAACATGCTGTGAAGTTGGTAACCACATTTTGAGGGAAGTACTTGGTACAAGGGAACGAAAGCAACTTAAGTGGGCTACTTAAGTCCCACTTAGTATTGGTTTTAGAAATATTCTTAAAGATACAAAAAGAAGGCTCAATAGGCCTCTAGATCGCGGTGCAAATTTTGCTTCAACAAAAATAATATTATTATAATAATATTATTATTGTTGATGGGGGATATATGCACCATGACCTGTAAGTCCATTGTACCCCTTAATTTATCTTAGAGAATATCACTTTATTTGGTATAGCTAATTATAATGTACTAAGGATAGTTCATAATCTTTCTTCAACCGCGCATTAACGCTGTCTAGGTTCCCAAAATATGCAACGCAGTTTCCTCATTCTCTTTGCAGAATCTGCAAGTTTTGTTTGAGATTATTCGCAGTTTAGTTAAAAAATATTTCAACCTGGAATAACCTGTAAGAATTTAACAATTCTTAGCCTTTCTTTAGTTTTAACAATCCCTAAACCGCTCTAAGTTATAAGTTTTGAGTGTACAAGTCCAGTGTAGGCTCTACCAGTACCTTTCACTCTTCCTTGATATCAGTGAAATGTGTCCTGGGCCTAGAGGGGCATACCCAAGATTTTTTAATATACTTATTCAGGAGATATGTTATCATAAGTTCGAACAATGCAATAGAGCATGTCCAGACCGGAGATTAGGAGAGCTCTTAGTCGCTGCTTTATGAAGAGAGTTCTTAGTCGCGTAGAGGTTACAATAGATACTGCTGGTTCGTCGTAATTATTGATATGGATGTTCCTAGATGGAACATAGAGCTGCTTGAAATAACTTTCATGGAGCAACTAATTGCTTCAACTCATGCTAAGCTTTTCCGCCAGCTACTTGGTACGCCTTCAGTTTGCCTTCTTATGTTATTGATTAGGTTGCTCAGATTATTAAAAGAGTTTTTACGAAGACCATGGGACTAATTGAGTTGATAAGTTGAAAGTATGAGAAGCGAAATCTTGTGATATTCGATATTTCCACTCTCCAGAGTCTCGCTTCTCGTAAGGCTATTTTGAGAATTCAAGTAAAATCGTGGGGTTGCTTGCCTTATGTTGTGGTATTTGGTATTTCTACTTTCTAGGGTCTGTCTCTACGAACGGTCACTTTGCGAATTTAAGAAAAATGTTTAGATTGCCCAGATTGCCATCATTTTAGTTCTATTGATGTTACAAATCAGATGTTACAATTACTTCAATCAAAACAATTCAAGTTTTTGAAAATTGTCAAAGGTAAGTCATTCGATGTCTGTAGTATTTCGGAGACTAAAATCAAAATTTCACAAATGAAGAACATAAATGCCAGGGATCATTGACTCTTGCATGCAGCTTACGCGACTTTAACCCTTTGCGACCGTTTGTCTGCTGTCAGCCAACAAAACTTTTTATCATTCCTGTCGTATGTCTGCACTAAATCGAAGCTTTCGAAATTCGTTGAAATCGAATGTTAGACACTTGGAAATGGCTAGTTGAGTGACACCTAACTGCTTGGCAAGCATTTTTTGCGATTTGGTATCGTCTTCGTCCAAAGAACCCTGTAATTGATGGTCCTGGACCTCTCTGGGCCGATTTTCACGCTTCTTGTCAACCAAGTCAAAATGGCCATATTTGAATCGACGAAACCTGTCTCGGCAAGTTGATTCCGATGAAGCACTGACACCATAGGCTTCGACAAGCTTTCAATGTGATTCAACAGCTGATTTCTTCAAATTGAGAGAGCTTCCCGCATATGCTCATTTTTTGGCACAAAACAAGACATGATTCACAAAGAAAAATGTATGTTGTTGTATGAAATCTCCTGTGATGTGGACTGATTGATGTGAAGAGATGTCGAACTCAGCTGTTCGTAAGACATTTCCATGGTAATACGCTTACTTATGTCACCTCTGAGCAAACAGAACATTATTTTACCTTCGCAATCTTGCCATAGTATGCTATGTATTATTCTCGCAAAGCGTTAAGTACAATCACAGCCAATATAATGCGAAAATCTTGAAAATATTTATTTATTTATTTTGATGTCTTTTTTGAGTTGCTTGCAAAGTCCATTAGTTTTGGATATCATTGGAAACTATCTCCGCCGCGTTTGATAGTTAAATGTCTATTAACTTCAAGCCAACCTAATTATTCTGAATACAGCACGGTTTTCATAAAAGCTTAAACTATGGGGAAGACAGCGCACAGCTAAATTCCTACGAGTAACTACTCGTGTAACTACACTGATTATTTAAATTATATTTACAATATTGCTTAAATTATTCTGCTCCAACCAGAAAATTTATAAATATAACCTTATCCATAAACACAACCACAGAAATTCAAAATTAAATCTTTTAAATCATAAATAATTTTTTCGTTAGTGGTAATGCAATAAACATTTCTCATTCAGGAATAACCCAACAGTATACTGTTTCGTTAAAAATCGCTTAAGATTGCAATTTATTGCAAACAAACAAAGCCAATCACTTGGGAAATAAAAATCAAAGCTGGTCACACTAAAAGCACACACAAAACACGAGGCGCGCCTCGCGAAATAAATGATCAACACATGCCACCATGCATGTAATATTTATGTTTGTTTTAAACAAAATTTTAGTTTAAATTCAAAATAATTTTTAGCATTATTTTTAACTGCCAAATGATCTATATTTTTATTTTTTTAGTTTTATGATGCTGCAGCAGCAAGTGTAGTAGCATTTCATGTTGTTAAATGCCACAAAAGGTTTTTAATTACGCTAAGCTGCTTCGGGCCACATTGCAAATGCAACAAAATTTTATAAATATAAAAAAAAAATAACAAATTATAGCCAGAAAATGGCGACAGTAAAAGATAAAAGCGGTGACTAAATCAAAGATACAATTTTGCATCAAAAGCGGAATTGCAGTTTTTGTTGCCACAAATGTTGTTGTTGTTGTAAATGCAAGCTGCAACAACACTCAAACAGCCACAAATGCCAAGCATATTTATAAAGAAAAAGTTAAAAATAAAAAAAAGTACAAAAAAAAACATGGCAAAAAAAAATAGAATAAAAACTGACTGACTTTGCCTTTTGTATCCGAATTTGAAATTGCGCATCTTTTGAGCTTGTCGTCTGTCAGCTGCAAGTACTGCAATCCACACAGATACACACACAAAGATACACTCACACACTCACACAGTTGCAGAGTGTAGACGCTTGCAGAGAGTAAGAGGCACTCGCTTGGCCCGCGGAAGTGCAGCAATTGCAATGACGCTCACAAAGCATCCTAACATGATTTTAATTACGACAACAAACGTTGCCAGCCACAGATACAAATGCACACAGATACTCACACACACACACCCGCACACACTCATACAACCAAACAAGTTGCAACAGCTTTGAGCTCGTGCCAAACTTGTGCCACAAAACAATGCTACAGCGCCCTGTCTTACCACCTTACCCTCTGCCCAACTCTGCCACATTGCAGTGGCACGCGTCACAAAGCGGAACTCAAGCTTTGTATTTTAAAACGCTTCCAGCGTGAGATAAATTTTTTTCGCACTTTTATTTATATTTTTTAATCCTTTTTTTTTGCTTATATACAGGACATTGCAAATATCGTAAGCTCTGGCGGTAGGAGTATGCAAATTAACCGACCAAAGCAATTGTCAGCAGTTGCAAGTGTTAGTTTAGTTTAGTTTGCCTCGAAACTCAATTATTTTCAAAGCATTTTGTTACGTTTTACAATCTTCTCAAGGACATCTGTTGGGAACTTACTAAGTTTGATAGTTATGCAAGTGGAACTAGGAGTCGATTTAGGATGGATTACTATTCTTATCTGCTTGCGACAAAATTGTAGAAGCTAATTGTGCAAAGTGTGGCTGTCTTCTTTAAGAATTTTGGGTCTTTGGGTAACTTTGTTTCTGTCAGAGATTATGTAATTTATGTATGACTTCCTTTGATTTTTCTATTGGAGCCATTTTGCGTCGTACTCTGTGTTGGTATATGTTTCTCAGCTAAACACAGGCACTGTATTTTCGCTGCTGTAGATCTTCTCTAGGTAGGCCTCCAATTCCACGAACCGTTCCATCGATTACGTAGTTGCCGTAAAGCTGGCGATTAAAATAATTTGAGTTCTCCTTTAAGATATTATACCAAAATTATTGGCCACTTAGTTGGCATTTAAGCAATATCGAAATCTGTGAATGAATTTTCTAGCAAATTCCTTACAAAAAGTTTATTATTAAAGATTTTGAATTGAGCGCATTCACAATAAAATAAAAGGCGGGGATGTTGATATGTGTGAAGCTTTTGATTTCTATACCCTGTACACTGTACATTGAGATCTTCCTAAGTTACCTAAAGAAGTTGATATATCTATGTAGGTCTGCTCGTCTCTATCAATTCCTTGATCTCAGAGATCTTGTGAGCTAGCACAAAAACTTTACAGAAAATCGTTGTTATAGAAGCAGATACACGTATAATTTATTTAGTTTTTGATATCGGTAATACTATGCGGGGTTCTTTGCGGGGTTCATTGGGCAATGTTGAATTGTTTTGAAATCGGTTAACTATATAATAGCTGGCTTATAGCGAATCGGTACAAAAAAATCGTTGTTTGCACAAAATGCATCAAGATAAAGATATTCTAATTAATTTTGGCGCTCTCAAGTTTTTTTCTGCTTTCAAGCACTTTGTCGAATTTGAAATTATCTTGACTGCATCTTATAGTTCCTAGAAAGTAAGTTGTTTTTTTTTTTGTACTTTCAATTTAATTTATTTTAATTTGTTTGGTTTCCTAAAGATATTTAAAAGCTTGACACAATAATGTGTCAAAGAAAATTTTATTTTACTTTTTACATATATTTAATTTAGTTTTTTGAATAGGGTGCGAGGGTTGCCTTTTATATTTCGGAATTAGAGAACAAAACTAAAAATTAATCATAGAAAATCATTTATTGTTTTTCAAAATATTCCCCATTAAGATCCTATCACTTTTGCATGCGTTTGAACCCATTGCCGAAGCAATTTTGATTGAGATACCGCTGCTTCAATTATCGAAAACGACGTTGACCTCTCATTTTATTTTTTACTTACAGAAATAAAAAGAAGTCCATGGATACCAAGTCAGTTGTATATGATGGATGACTCATCAAATCAATGCTTTGAGTACTCAGCTGTTTGAGCTGATGATGCGTGCGAACTCGTATTGTCGTGGTTAAGAGTGATCCGTGTTCTTCGGTTGGATTTGCTGATTTCTTGGAAGACAACTTATTGGCCAACAAATGTTTGGCCTTCGGCGGTTGATTTTCCTGATTTCTTGGAAGACAACTGGCAAACAATTGGTTGTGTACCACTCAGAATTGACGGTTCTGCGTTGTTCTAGTGATACGCTTGCGTCATATCTAGTGTTTCCGAAAACAAACAGGCGACCCATTACTTGGAAGTGCTTTGTGCGCGAACTACTTTTGTTGGATGTGGATCTACTTAAAACTTAAACCACCCATACAGTCAAATGCTGTTTACTTTCGGGCCGATACGCGCAAAATCCATGATTCATCACCTGCAACGATGTCATAGATGTGTTTCGAAGCAGTGCCATCGTATCTTTTGACCATTTCTTTTGACCAATCGACATGAGCCTATTTTCAAGCGATTGACAAATTGTGTGGAATCCAACGCAAACAAAATTTTTGTACGTTCAAAAAATGTTCATGCAATATTGAATGTTTGCTGCTCCCACTAATGCCTAAGGTGTCCTCTATCTCACGATAGGTCACATGTCAAAATTGCAACATTAGTCTGCGCACAGCATCAATGGTTTCCGGAACAACAACTGAATTTGCACGACCCCCACGATATTCATCTTGGAGTGAACTACGACCTCTGTTGAATTCTACCATGCTGTCAATAAACACTAGTCCTTCACGGGGCTGCATCGCCTAAAATTGACTTAAGTTCATTCTGTTGCTGAGGTAATCAATCCACTTCAAAAGTTGTACAAAATAATCGCACGAAAATATTCACTATATAATTTCACTTTTTTAGTCGAGATAAATCTTCCAAGTTAATGTAAACGACACAAATAGCACTCATATGTCAAAATGTTCCGAGTACGTTTAACCTCAAAAATACCAAATCTACGATATGGCTGTTGGTTGCCAGTTTGTAGCACTTGGGTTACCCAGTCCCGATATAATTTTACCACCTCATAAAAATCATAAAGTTTTGGATATAGAAATCGTTTGTTAATTAAACAAGTTGTATCTAATTAAATTTAATTAAATTCAATTTGAGCTAAATCGCTTAACCATTTCATAAAGCTGCTATGGTGCAAATCGGAATAAAAAAAATTCCATTTCCTATAACATTTGTTTTTTAACTAATCTATTCACTACTTCGAATTTGATCCAAGTCGGTCCATATATATTTATTTTTCAATATATCTTGAACAAATTCGCCACTCTGCAGACTTTTTTATGTACTAGACGAGATAAAAATCGACTGACTCTATTAATTTAAGCGAGTCGCACGAAATATTCGGTTTTATTGGATGAAGAATTCTTAGCAATATAATTCATATTTTATTTCAAAAAATTATGTAGCGTATTCCAAAGCCCACACTCCTAACTTTAACTGACGCTATTTTTAAATAGTTTAATTGTTGCTTCTATTCTTGATTCAGAGTTATGAATGTCTCAGGCAAGATCTATGTAAAATTGAAATAATTTAAAGAATTAATAAATTTTCACACTGTACAGTTTGCTATCAAATCAGAAAGATGATTTATTGCAGTTAGCTGAAAGTGTGGGAGTATTCATCTCAGTTCGTTAAGCGTTGTGAGTTGACATTTTAATTTGTGGTCTAGGGCACATATATCTAAGAAGAGGCCCAAATTCTCTACATATAGTCCTGTAAAGTAGCAAAATTATAATATTTGTAATACCATTATAATACTTTAAGAAATTATGTAGCAAAGTAACTAGTAGCTAGATCTTAGAAGATAGCGAAATGAATAGAACTGCAAGCTTTTTGTTTGCAATTAACTTAGGAAAGTTTAGAAGCTTTTAGTTCAATAATTCATAATATTGTTGTGGGGGTATTCACTCAGGAGTTGTTGCAAAGCTGCTCAAAAAATTAGAATCTCGTGAGTTGTTATTGTGCTACAACTTAGTTAGGATTAGGCAAAAGTTCAAATAAAATTTTCAACAAGATTTGCTGATAAATGTTAATGTACAAATATGTGAACTGCAAGAAACTATATTTCGTATATACTGAGGTTAAACAGAAAAAATGTTGCACTGGGGAGTATTCACAGTAAAGTTGTGGTAAAGCTGCTGAAAATTTAAAGACTTTACAGCTTGAAGTAAGTTGTCAATTAATAAGTTCGGTTTTTTAACTTAATTTTAACAAGTTCGAGAACGTAGCGCTGTGAGCTGAAGTGCATATATTAATATACTTTTTTTGTAGCTTTTCAGGGAGATCAATGTGTTGCAAAGTTGCTCAGAAATTTAACTGACCGAAGCGTGTGCCGCTAGATGGCGCCAACAATAATATTTACATGGCGGTTTGCTGAAAAATGGTAAACAAATAGATTGTTCAACTACAAAAATGTATATTTTGTATTTTGAAGCTAAAGAGAATATATGTTGCACAGGGGGTATTCACAGTGTAGGTAAGGACTGAAAAGCTCAACAGCTTATAGCTATTTATTCCGATTTTAAACTTCAATTTGAAGACAAGCTTAAGAATGTAGGATGTTGTAGTGAAGTGCATACATTTATATATTAACATTTGGGGGGTTAGTAGTTAAATGAAGCAATCATTGTTATTATTTCGGGCGTACTTCACGTATTGCAAAAGCTGCACAGCTTGAAACGTAAAAGTTGTGAATTGAAAGGTCAGATTACTGATGCTACACACTCAACACTGTAACGCAGGCGTACGACATTTATTCGCTAGATGGCGCCAGCGGTAGCTAGAACATTTTTCCCAACCTAAGTCCCATTTACTTGATCACAAAAATAAATATATATATAATAAGGCTTATCAGGCAATCCTTATGCTACGGCGCAATGTTTTATTCATTTATAATTAAAAAAAGGAACGGACAGTCTTTCATTTGTAGTCCGCTGTTGGAATCGAATTCCAGTCAAAAAAGGACAAAAAAAAAAATTGCAAATAATATGCGCAGGAAGATGATTTAGTGGTTTTGGCAACTTGGCAGTTGAATGGCTCGTTGCACGGATGATTGGCGGCTGCTTGCTGTTGCTGCTGCTGCTCCTGCTCCTGCTGCTGCGTAGCTACCAAACACGCAATTTGGCGCGTTGATGTTATTATAACCCGAAATGGTCTTGCCTCGTTCCATGAAAGCCGTGTCCAACGACACAAGCCGTGTTGACTGACCCCCCCTGCCCTCCCTTCCGCACCAGCTGCAACAAAATTATACGTTTTCGGGTGTCTAACGTGCTGATGCAGCTGCAGCACGGACAGTGCATATAATGCGGGTGCTGTACTTTTTTTTTTTGCCCCCCCCCAAAAAAAACAGAAAAAAAGAGAGGAGGTGGAGAAAAAAAAGGATATAGTCGCGAAAAACATGCGAAAAAATAGTATATAAAGAGCTGCTGGCTCGTGTGTACGCTGCCGAAAAATAAATCGAAAAGGCAACACGTCATTGGTGGCATGTGCATAATCAAGCGCCCGGCGATAGGCGACCGAGCGTAGGCCCGGCACCCGGTATAGGCCCGAAAAACTGCAATGTCCAGAAATTGTCCAAAGTGCGTCGCAAATGAGCACAAAAAGGCCACGCCTGCTCATGTCGTTGTACTGCGTCCGTTGTCCTGTGTGCAGTCCATGTGTGCAGTTCCTTTTTTTTGCGCTTCCTTTTTTTTTGCGTTTTATATATCTGGGAATTTATTTTATTTTTATTTTTACTCTTTGAGCCAGCATGGGGTAGGGGGGGAGTTGGTTGTCAGTGTTGGCGTTGCTGCTGCTGTTGCTGTTGTTGTTGTTGTGATGTGGGCGATTTTCACAGTTTTGTTTTATATTTTGTTGCTGCTGCGGCTCGTCCTGTTTTTTTTGCTCGTTTTTTTTTTTTTTTTTTTTTTTTGGTTATATTTCCTGCACAATTTTAATGGATTTTTTCGTGTGTGCACACTGTGTGCTCGTGTGTGTGTGTGCAAGCACGGGCTATATTTTGTTGTTGCCGCCAATCCCTTTGCCTACATCGCTGCCTGCCGCTTCCAGCAGCTCATCATGATGAGCATTTTTTTATTCAAGCAGATAATTACATTTAAATAAAATAAAAATTTCATGTTGGCGCAAGGCTCGCACACACGCACACGCACATACATAGAGACACCCCCTACCCCGGGGATTGCTAGGTGCCTGCTAGGCGCCTCCGTTGTTGCCTACTGCCCACCATCAGCCCTCACTTGGCCAGCCTGTTCAAGCATGCCGTTGTTGGTTTTGTTGCCATGTTATTTTATAATTCATTTCGTTGCGTTGTTTGACTTACGCGACGCTGCACCACGTTGCAATCCTGTCCAGCTGCCGCCGCACCTATACCAAAACTTTTGCCTTGTTGTCACTGTGCCGCAAATTGCGCCGCATTTGTATGCTCTTAGGCCGTACCACTTTGGCCTCCGTCGTATCTATGTATGTGTGCACACACAGTCCAAGTGCACCAATATACAAGTCATTCGCCTCAACGCGGTCCAGCGCCGTCCCTAGAGTTACTCGGGGTTTTCATTTTCATGTTGTTTTTTTTTTTGCTTCTTGTTTGTTTGCAAACTGCAGTCAAGTTTTTGTGTTAATGCTAATTGCCACAATTCTCAGTCATCTACATGGCAGGCCCTTAGCCCCTCAACCCCTCCACCCACCACGACTTGCAGCAACTCAACGCAACTTCAGCACTGCCAGTTGCCATGCTGCTGCATTGTGTCTGCCTCTTTGGGGTCATTTTGAATTCTAAAAGTGTCGCAATTTCTGGACAGCACAGCACAGCCAGCAGCTTGACCCAAACCATGCCAACCAGCAAGTCTTTGCGTTTCCCCCCAATTGTTTGCTTTGTCTTGCATAATCTCTGTGCAGTTGTAATGATATAATAAGCAGTCGATTTTCTGCACCGAGCTTCACAGTATCACTTTTCCGTAACTTTTTTATGTAATTTGCTGTTTTGAGAGCTAATCTGCCAAGTATCCTGCTGCGAGCTGCTAGTTGAGCTGAGCTTGTCATCTTTTTATTGTCATGTCAAACTGCAACGGGAACAAAAAAACTTATCCAAACTAAGCATTTTTATTGAAAGAAATTCGGTAGTTTTGGAATTTGCTTTTTTTCGAAACCTTTTTGGAAAATATTTTGTATTTCAATTTTCAAAACCAATAATTATATTCTACTTGACTGTGCCATCATAGATTTAAGATGGATATATCTCTATTAAGATAATTGGAATCGATAGTTTCTAGCCGCATCCGAACGGTGGTATTTTTGCCAGCTATGCCAGGTAGGAACCGAAACGGTGACCTTCGAGCTTAGAGTTGAAAGCGAAGGCAACACCCACACAATCACTTATGCCCGCAATGCGTCCAAAACGCATCAGTGTGCAGTGGTTGGAACCAGAACAACTTTATCTCTTGCATTGGGCGGCTAGACCTGCGTCTTCCAAACAAAGATTCATTCACTACAGGTCGCTGGATTGGGGTGACATAAGGTGTATTGCGTCAGTGGTACGACCGCTATCAGTGCACTATCCTCTTGGAAAATATGATGAAGTTACCTGCACTTGCTTGAAGAAGATGCAACTTCTGTTATCGCTAAACAGAGTGACAGAGATTTGATATTGTGTCTATGATCTTAGATGATCAAGTTGTTACGCGCTAGATTCAGCAAGTCAATGGCTTCTATCCGTCTTTTTAAGCTTGAAGCTTTCTGATATACCACAATTCTGCTTATAGTGCCTCTGGAAATAGTGCGACGAAAGAGTTAAAAAGTATGATTCTTAAAGTTATAACAATGTAGAAGCAGTAGAAATCATTGTCTGATGAGCAATGAGAATAGATTGCCACGACTAACTTCTTTTTGAAGCTATTTTTTTTTTCAAAACGATCGACAATCATGGGGGCTTCGGAACGTATGAGCAATTTTTCTTAAGGAGTTGACAAACATTTATAAATTTCTTTGTTACCTTGGAAGGCAACTGAAAGTAATGCGAAGCTGCCACTATTTAATTGAAGTTAGTTCTTCAGTATACTAAAAAAAGGTTTTTGATCGTTTTGAATATAAGTAACAGTTATAAGAGGCCCCCCTTACTATGCCCAAAAATCCAATCAGTCAGCGGCATATCGCTTAGGAAGAACTTAGTGCAACTTACGTTTTAGCAAATAATTTATATATTCTTTAAAAAAAATATCTCTTAAGTTTAAACCATGAGGAAGATGTAGTCAAATTCATTGAGTTCCAGAGGCTAAGATGGATAGTATATGTTCTACGGATAGACCAGAACAGAACACAAAAGCTTGTCTTGGCATACACACCACTCTCCACAAGAAATAGAGGTCGATCAAGAAAGCGCCTAATTGACAATATTGACGATGACTTGCCGGCGATGGAAGTAAGAAACCGGTGCGCCCTTGAGAACAGCAGAGACGAATGGAGAAGAGTTGTTGAGAAAGCTTAAACTCACGCCGCGTTGTAGAGCTAAATGATGATGATAATCGCTCTTGTATATAAATAAAAACTCAGAAGTGAACAAATAAAATTTTTAGTTTTTGATCTTAATTGTTTACATTGGAATCCTAATATTCGCTTTTGAATCTGAAGGTTGGTGGTTCGAATTCACCCTGCAGTTGTGCGCCATTTTTCGAGCTGGCAAATAGACGCTCTTTGCCCAAGTAAATCTCTATTGATTAAAGAGAGCGCCGTTCGGATTCGGCTTTAAGATGCTCGTCCCCGCAGCCTTAGCTGAAATTGGAGATCGAGTAAATTATACACACATATATATTTCGATTACTAAAAGCAATGCATCTGCGATTTATACCGAATATATATCATCCCAATTGATTTCTGTAAAATAGTTCCGAATAGCGCTAGACCAGCGGCACATTATGTCGAACCTGTGGCACAACCTTATCAGCAAAAGGCACCACGTTGAAACATAATAATACATAACTGACGAAAATATATACTTTTTTCAATGAGTCTGAGACCCATGTCGCTGACTACCAGATGATCGAGTATTGTTTGCCTGCCGAAGAACGCTAAGACTGCATACCCACACCTCAGGGGGAGAAAAGCATATGCAGAAAAGACAAAATACCAAAGTCTCCCGATTGCCTAAATAAGTTACAGACAAAAAGAGATTCAGAATAAAAAGTAAAAAAAGCTTTGAGGCCTTGTAAGTATTTTTAAAATCTTGTGTTATTCGAAATAAATTGTATATTTTTTTTGATTCCCCTTTTTCCGCAAAAGCTTGTTTGTTCAGGCTATTGCCCATCGGATCCCAAACTGAAACTTTACTTTCTAATAAGTGGACGCCATGTCTTTTGTTAGTGTTGTTTCCTCTAAAGACTCTATAGAATTTAATTAGATTCAATCAAATGCCTATAGCTTTACGCAAAAAGACTTTTTAATAAATGTAACAAAAAGACTGCCAAACTCTTTCAAAGAACTGCTTAAGATTACCAAAGCATTAAAATTTGTCATGGGATGCTACGTAGATCTATGAATAATATAAGAATAAATTGTCTGATGTGAACCTAAATTTCGATGAGTAGGGAGCTTCAGAAAATAATAGACGAGTCTCTGCCAGTAAACAAAGCGCCAAACAGGGTAAAAAGTAGTCTATGACATCACAGTTTTAACTTTTATTGAAGTTTACAATCATAAAAAAAAACTAATTACCTCATAATATTATTGTGCTGAAAGAAATGCTTTAATTTCTTAAAAATCCTTAAAAACGAAAAAAAAAACTCTTCACACAGCGACTTTGATTTTAAATAAAAGACTTATACTTTTGAAAGCCAAAAATTAAAGCAGGACTACAGATAATCCTACTCAAAAAAAGTACAAAAATTCATAAGGAATAAATTGAATAAAATTCTGTTCAGCTTAAAGCTCCATACAACTACAACAACAACAAAAAGATATGTCTGGAGTTGGTTGCCATTTTATGTTTTTTTTTTTTTTCGGGGGTATTCCTCAGCACTGCAACTGTTGCGCAATGAGGCCAGGTGAGTGTGTGTGTGTGTGTGTGTGTTGATAATGGCATTGCCATGTGTGTGCGTATGTGTGAATGAGCGTGTGTGTGTGTGTGTGTGTGTGTGCGTGTGTGTGTGTGCGTGTGTGTGTGTGTAAGGGCAATGCCATAAGAAGCACAGAAAGAAAAAGTCAGCAGTGAGTCCTTGCCTTCCAGTGCTCCAGTCCGGGACAGACATGTAACGCAACTCAAACAGCAACAACGATACCGATACCAATACCCAGACGTAGCGTACCCAGGCAGACGACTGGACATGCTACTGTGCCCCATGTCTCGGTGCCCCATTATTTGGCACGTATAAAAAATGCTTTTTTTTTCAATTTTTTTCATGTTGTTGTTGCTGCTGCTGCTGCTGCTGCCGTGCTCCTTTCTGGCACTTCAAGGACAAGAGCAGTAAATGGCTGAAAGTTGAAAATAAACGTCTGCAAGTTGCGGCCATAAGTTGCTTAACTTTAGCAAAATTCATCCGAGGCTTCGCTGGATAGCAGGTACCCACGTGCTCATGCTTCCGTATTTATTTAAGAAAAACGAATGAGAAACAAGGCATTGCGAGCCAATGACACATTTATATTTCATTTTTTTTTTCGCTTTCAAAGGAAAAAATGAAATTTAACGAAATTTTTGCCAAAAGCCAATCGATACAGCAGACAGCCCCCCAAAAACAAAAAAAAAAAAAAAAACTAAAGAAACATGTTTTACGTTTTAAAGCTTTTCAAGCAAAATATCCTTATCATTGCGATAATTGCTTACTCGAGCGTTGGAGTTAGCAGTTGTAATGAGAAGCCAAGTGCTTGGAAGCTATGGCTGCTTGTAGGCTCAAGGCTCGTATATAAATAATTTCGGAATTATATGTACTTTGTTCGCGATTACATGTTGTAGCTCAGCGCTAGGCTCTACTTTAGCTGTTTTAGCGTAACTTAGAAAGATACTGAGACTAGCAGGTTTATGTCTGACGCGATCTCTGTTTTCTATTGACTTAAGCCTTTCAGTTCTTTTTAATTTTGCTGCCCAGAGAAAACCAAAACGCAATGAGCAAAAATGAACTAATTCAAAGACGTTTCATTTCAAAAAAGCATACGAGATTGCTGCATTTCCAAAGGTTTCTCTAAAAAATGAAATCAATTGTTTGAAAATTGCATCCATTGAAATACCCAGTACAGCTCTGCACTTACTTCTGACAGAAGTAGTTATTCATAAGCAGGTTAACATCGGGACTTCCACTTGTCTAACAGTACAGTCGTATTATAATGGAAAATACCTTGAAAATAAGTATGGCTTTATTCTAAATTCATTTATTTTCCAAGTACCAATTTTAGCTTTTCTACGCCAAAAGATAATATTGCTTAATTGTAGGAAAAACAATTTTCTGTTTTGAATAGTGAAAGCAATGCTATATATCCTTATCCTATTCCATCCTATCCTATCCTATATCTACCCTAAGACATTGTGCTTAAACGGCTTAAGACCTCAACAATTATTGTTAATTTTTATATAAAATTATTATACGATTATTAGCAAAGTTGTCGGCTTTATTTTTAAGCTTCATAACAATCTCTACGCTGTTTGACGAGGTTAAGTTCGCTAAAAAGGCCTAACTCCTAAAGATTTAAAAATTAATTTTTGAAACTAACATTTTTTAAACTTGCATTATAGATTTTATTACAAAAATTGTTTTATTAAAAATAAAAATTTTGCTTCTTACTTAAATTAATCCCATTCTAAATGTAATTCGCATAACATTTGCTTGAAACATTTGCCAAGAAGTGCACTATCGTTCAATTAGTATTTTCCATAATGAGGATAGTCGTCTTCTTTCTGCCGCACAATAAGGATTTAGGTCTCATTGCAGCTGCATTCATCTGCTCAAAAAGCTGAAGCATGATCTTCAATACCGTAGCTACAGTAACTTTTGATATATAATCGGGGTTTGTGACTAATGTTTTTTGCATAACTTACAAAATATCGGTACGCCCTCGTATCTTCTACGAATCATAAAAAGATTTTTAGCGATAAGTTATATTTGGTTAGATATGTATGGTGCCAAGTCAGATCTTAAACTTATTACCGCAGGCATGCCCCAGGGTTCTGTTTTGGGACCAATTCTTTATATTTCTACTACCAATACATAGATCATATAGGACGCTAATCTTTGCTGAAGAGTGTACTGCCTAGTACTTGCTGTGGAAAGAACCTCAAAGAAGCTACAGATTGCTGCACAAGTGGAAAATTAAATTTAATATTAATAAAACAATTACAATTTATTTTACACGTAAACGAAAGCCTTGACATCTTTCAAACACAGACTTCTTGATAGGAAATAAACCAATTCGATGGGTAAGTAATATGAAAGATCTGAGTAAACATTCGGATAGCAAATTACTATTTAGTATTTACATAAGGAATAAAAGTATTTGCACTGTATATGCTTTTATTAATCGTTGACCTCATTTATCGAGTGAAAAAAATCAATACAATTTTTAAATAATATTTTTATCAGCTATGTTATGTAGGTGGGAAGTTAGGGGTGATTGTGCTGCATGCCATAGAAACAAGAAAAAAATATTAAAAATTACTTTTAATCTTTCCATTTATTTTTCAACCATACATCTCCACGAAATGGTTGATATTTGATGATTAGTGCAAAAATTGCTCAGGTTACCATTAAATTTATCACTAAAAACATAAACAACACGCTATCTTAGTTTTAAGTAGTTTTTTTTATTTTTTATTTTTTTTTTTTGCTTTTAGTGTTTCTATTAATTTTTTTCCTTAACTTAATACTTGCTTATAATATTGAAACATTTTTTCATTAACTTTTATTATATATTTTAAATAAAAATAAATGTTAATTTTCGCTCAAGAATATTAGGCCATAAACGAACATTTTTATATAAAAATATTAAAATAAATTAGAAAATCAATTGTTAAAAAACTTGCATAAATAAATCAAATTTAAAATAATAACTAACTAATTTCTTCTTATTTTATTCAATTAAAAATATATAAATTGTATTAAAATTATTAGTATTAATATTAATAAAATAACTAACAATATATTTAAAATATTATAATTATGAATTATATACATTTATTATTCAAACTATTGCTTCTTATTTCAAATTATACGATTTTTTTTACCAAAATTAATAGATATTAAAAAAATGCTGCTGAATTTAAAAAAAAAATTTGAACAATTATTGAAATTTTAAGTTTTTAAATTTATGTTATTTCCATATTTTAGTTTTTGATTAATATTTTTGTAACAAAAACATTAAATATATGTATATTTTTTTTCTTTTTCAAACTCTCTAAAATCGAAATCTGTTTTTCAACAATAACATTGCAAACAACCCTCGCATGTCATGTGGTATGTATTATTTACCACTATTATATTTTTGTTATTTGTTGAGAATTTAATGTCAACTACTGTCATCCCTTGTCATTTGTCACATAAATGTTTTATTTTTTTGGATAACTCAATGCAAAATAATGTCAATACATGCAAGAAAATATATAACAAAAAAAAAAAAAAAACAATAAAATTAAAAACAAAATAACAAAATATTTATGTTATTTAAAATAAAAAATAAAAAAAAGTGTGCCATTCATTTGAAACGCTGTTACGAAAACCAATATTTGAAATGAATAATTTTAAATAATATTTGCAAAGGAACATTTTTTACATCGTTTGTACAAAATTATGAACGCAATTGTATGCTGCGTATACGTAATATTTGTTTGCCAATAAAATGATGAATGGTGGTAAAGGGATTGCGGTAGGAGCCGTTGGTAAGAGGCTGTCATTTGCTCAAAGTGAGTTTTGACATAATGACAAGAGACGAACTTAAGCAGCTGGAAACTAGGACATTTCAACAGTGCAAAATAATAATTATTGCACTTGAGATGGGAATAGTTCTAAAATGAAAGTTTTTTTTCTGAAAGAAACTAAGCTGAGAACCCTAGACGAGAGATAATATGGGGGGAACGCTTAATAGAAATTTTGCAACATTATTCAAGAAAGCCGCTTTGAGTTTCGAATACCTTTATTCCTTATTAGAGTAGGACTAACTTAAAAACTGCAAATAAGAGCTTCGAAGCCAAAAGCATTGTGCAAAAACTACGCTTGCAAGCTCAAATCACAAGTGCAGGTTTGTGAGCTTTTAAGATGAACTTTGAAAAGCTTCAACTATTTTAAGTATCCCTAGACTATAATCAAAGGGTCCAAACGTGCAGCCTGTAACTTCATCATTAGTCCAATCAACTTACCAACCAACTGTCCAGTGCTTCAAGCCTTGTGACCACTAAAGCCCACTTGGTCGCACCAAATCTATACATTGTCTGCAGCTTTAAAGCGCGCCCGTGTCCAGCAACTTTAAGTCTCAGACGAACACACCCGCACACACACGAACACACCGCGATCCCCTCACGCCTTGCCAGGTTTATTTCTGGCATCAAATACTTCACCGCTCCCAATGCCCATTTCGTCTTGGCTGTTTGTCTGGCCGCCATGTTAATCGCCATTTTTGGTATTTAGTGCCCCTCCGACATGCTGCTGCTGCCAGCATACCCACTCCACGCACCCCAACCACCTCAGCATGCCTCAGGAATTACAAAGACATTCATCGTTTATTTGACATGACGCTTGTGTGAACGCCTTCGACGCCATTTTTATTTTTTTTGCTTTCTCTGCTCTCTTCATTTCTTTTTTGCTGCTGCTGCTGCTGCTTTCTTGGCCTTGAACTTGGGGGCAGTTGACCTTGAATTGGTTGCCTAGTTGGTTGCCAAGAAATTGATTAGCCTGCTGTTGCTGCTGCTGCTGGCCGCAGGACACGCCTCCCTGCTCCCCACCCGCCGCCCACATGCGGCTATTCCGCCTACTTGTTGCCGTCTGCTATACATTGCGTATACGTAACGTTGCCATTTGTATGAAGTGCTTCCCACTATTTTGTTGTTTGCTTGCTTGCTGGCTTGCTTGCTTTTTTGCTTTTGATAATTACTTAATGAAGTGTAGATTAACTCAGCCTGGACTTGCTTGATTGTCATTGTTGTTGCTTGTCTGTGAGCTGCTTTTGTTTAAAATATTCGCCATAATGTATCCTCCATCCATCCATCCACATCCATCAGGCTGAAGCTTATACCGTCCGACAGATCATATGATGTTTGTGGTAATGGTTTTATAAATATAAACGCATAATGCCTTCCATTGTTCGTTTTTTTTCTTTTTCACTTGGCGCGTGTGAATTATGTCTAAAATTGTTAATTGTTCTTACATCACAGAAAGTGTATGCAAAGTGTAGGTAGACAGCACTTGGAGCATTTCGCATGTGGGAATATTTTGCAAAATGTAAGATTTGGCAATGGCAAAAGTATTTTTAGTATATTATTTGCTCTAGCTTGATCTTACAGTAAAAAAAATACATTATTCATACATACTGCTTTAATTTAGGGTATTCACGTTGGTTCTGCAATAGACAAATGTTGCGTGGAAACTGTCAACTGAGATACTTGTCGAGTTATAAGCTCTGAGGTTGCATTTTCAGTTGATTTCGGTGCGATTCCGGTATGAAGGACCGACTGCCGTGTGAATCGCACCAATAGTGTTTGTGGGCCTTGGTAGCGTACATGCCTTATAGCCCGAAGTTCGGTGGTTTGATTCCATAAATAGATATATAAATAGCTTATATAGGAAAAACGTGACTAATTTAAGACACCGCCGTTTAAATTAAGCTAGAGGAGTCTTTTCTCCCAACATCCTAATGGAGATGCTTCGTATTTGTAGCGATGACCAAAGTTAAGGGAATAAATTTATTTTATTAAGGGTATTCACGCTAATTTGCAATAAAACAATTGTTGAGCTGAAACTATAAATTAGGTTTGTTATTGTTCTTATTTGGGGTATTTATGTGCTTTTGCAATAAAATATTCTGTTTATTGCTCAACTTAGGCAATAGTCGAGTTATAAGCTTTTTTATTTTAAGAATTTTGCTTTTGAATTTGTAGGGATATCGAATGTTTTAATTGCAAAAAAATTAAAAAAATAAAATTTAAAATATTTAAATTTTGTATTAAAAAATTGTAAAGAATTTAAAATATTTAGAAAGTAGATATTTAAGAACTAAAAAAAAAGAAGCAAACGCTATAAAATTTTTGATACACCAAAAGTGCTTCACAGCTTCAGTATTTCAGCATTGTGCAACTTTGCAACACTTCAATGAAATAGCGTGAATGGTTGTTCATTGCAAAATACACTAAAATTTATTTCATTTTATTACTCGACAAGATTATTGCTTTGGCAGACCACTTGTCTTTTTATCAGTTTTTCGAGCATCGAGTGCAGCTTGGGCTTTGACAATCGCATATTGCTTGTGCAACTTTACAATACTAAAAAATAATACAGTTTCAAAATATCCTATAGCATGACGTTGGGGATAAACTGATAAGCTTTATACCAATTAAAATACATAGCTTAGCATTTGTTTGAAAGGCTATTTTGCAACTCACAGTACCACAAAATAATGGCTCATTAAAATCTTTTTGAAAATAAATATTTTAATAGATGCTGCAGAATCTATTTAGCGTGTTAAGTTTTTGTGAAACTTTTCTATAGCGGATACAGTAATTCTTTAAAAATAACTTTTTAATTTCCGAAAGCTAAGAAAAATATAAAATATGCCGTTTTTGTTTTTTACAAATTTTATTATGATTTACGAACTCGTAATTTTCGACCCACTTTTCGTACAATACCATTTTGCGTCTTAACTATAAGAACCTTTACGATGTACTCTCTTAAGAGAAGTCTAATCAATTCAGCTCTTTCTCTATCTTGACTCAACTTAATTCGCCAAAACGAGCCTCTTTGACCAATCGCGAATTATAAAAAATCCAACTTCGTCTATGTTGATCTTTTGGCTTCTTTGTTTGCCAGAAAGAGCGTAAACTTTCATGTTTCATCTTTTAGGTTGTAAATTCAAGTTTCCAGCCATCCCCAAATGTGAGATGCTGTATATCTGTCCAAAATTCGCCCATCGGTCTAGGGATACGAATTAGTTTTATATTATGTTTTTCTCGTGGTAATTTTATATTTCTTCACTTAAAAAAATATTTATTACAAGATCAACTCCAGTTGTATGCCTAAATAAATAAATAAAAATCTAAACAAAAAAAATAAATTTTTATATTTTGGAAACTTAAACTTAAATATAAAAAATAAATAAACTGCAATCTTTAAAATTAAGAGAAAACCAGTAAATTTTAGCTAGACATAAAAAATCCCATACTGTACTATAACAAAAATATTGCGTTCATGATTTTATAAACTTTTTCAAAGTTCCCTCCTTTAGTTACAGTGTATGCGCACTTCGTTGCATGACTTATATGTTTTCAAACCTTTTTAAAATGCTTTGACTGTACTCCTAGTTACTTGCAAGCCTTTCATTTGCATTAAAATGTTAAGTAACGTTTATTGTTTTGCTCTTAATTGTTTTAAGGATTCGTTGTGGATTTACTCCTTTGTTACAATATAATAATATGCTATTAAGGATAAATTGACAAAAAACATAAACGGATGCCTCATACACTTAGACGGAAAAGCTGTTAGCACTTTGTCAGAAATAATTAATTATTTCGATATGACGGCTTATACTTCGGCAACTGTTGAGGGGATTTCTTCAGATAAACAGAGTTTCCTCTTAGAGCATAAACGAAATAGCATCGATCTGGAGACCTATTTCATCTGTGCGATAAAGTTGATGTTATTGTAGGTGTCATAACATTATTGAACTATTTCATAGACGTTGACAACATATTGCGATAGATAAACTATTTTTACTTTTTTAATGAATAGCGCTCAATTTTCAGAAGTTATTGTGAATTGTCAGCTTGCCTTCGATATTTCCGTTGGTCTGTCTGTCTTCTTACAAATTGTATTCCAGAGGCAGCCTTTTAGGGGAAAACAAAGTTTAATCCGGATAGCAGTTTGGAGCTTAAACATTGATTTGCATCTTAAATACATTGGTCATCATGTTCCACATATAATCCTAAGGCTTTTTTCGCAATTAACTATAGCTTTCAAATGATTCTTCGAGAAGTCAGCCATATCTTGAACATAGTTGAGATGATTGATTCTGTTTGTTTATGCAAACCAGCCTTGATGGAACATCTCACAGCGACTTGATTCTTGGCGGAGTCAGCGTTATCTTGCGCATAGTTAAAATGATTGATTCTGGCTCTTTATCCAAGCCATCCTTGTTGGAAAATATGGTAGCGAAGAACTTGAAAGTCATTCACAGATATAACCTTCACATGGCTCAGATATGGAAGTTGATGGAGAACAAGCACCTACTGTTTTTCAGTCGAATCGGAACGGATTCCTTCGGTCTTAGCTACCACTTGAAGATAACTTAAATTATCATCTTCAAATTTTTTAACTAAACTATTTATTAGTCAAACAATGTTTCCACAAAGCAAATATAAAATTTTTCAATGCCATTAAAAAACAACCAACTCTATTATCTTGCGCTATTCATACAAAATGTATGAGGTATACATTTTTACATTTATTTTTAATTTCTTTAATTCTAACAATATACGCAAAACTCACTTACTTTATTTTTTATTATCTATTTATCTGTTCTAAAATGTAATTATTGAACTTTATACTAAATACAGGGGAACAAAAAAATTTAAACACAAAGTTTAATGCAATGCAAGTTGTTTGACGTTCATGAAATATTCCAAATATTTGCTTAAAAACAATACACTGAGAGATAAAATCAAAAGTTGTCCGAATATTGGTATTATATAAAAAATTTAAAAACGAAGCATTCGAGATATTTCGATGAACCCAGGTGCTTGTGTCCCCATATTTTCTTTTTAAATTTTCTGCAAACGAAGCGATTTTAAGTTTCTGGCGATCTTTATCGCAAATCAAAAGCAAGATTATCTTGTAGCCCATTTTGGTATACAAATTTTTAGTCTACAGCTGAAATAAGTCGGGAATGGCTTAAGCGCAAAATGACATGTACAAGGGCTATGTTTGAAAACCTAGGTAACCGTTATAGATGGTCGAATAGCTTTAACTTTCGAACTTTTTCAATTTCGATTTTGAAAAATCTGGCAAATTTGAACACCTTTTTGTAGCTGTTGCAAGTTCTTCTATGATACATATAGAGATTTAGTTGATCAAATAAAAACATATTTAAAGTCATACTAGTTGTGTATCGCTCTACAACAAATATTAGGACTGTAGAATATTCGAACTTGCTTTAAAAATACTGGCTCTAGAGGAAATAAATGCTTTCAAAGACGTCTAAACAAAATAAACATTTTCAAGCTCTATTCCCAATTTCCAACTTCAGATGACTTAATCGTTAATAGTATTGCAATGCACCCATCTTTAGGATAGCTTGGATAGTTATCCTCGAGGGAACAGATGAAAAAACGTACTTTTTGTATTCTTCCATATATCGCTGCTAGTTGGAGCCAAGTTCGGTAATAAAAGTTCTTCAACGACTATCAGACGACAGTCATTTTAGGTGACTTATTGTAGATTGTCGATATCTAGATCTAAAACAAAGTTGTAAGTTTGTAAATTATACAAACCAAACGTATGTGATAGAACGTAAGCCGCGTCAGCTGAAAAAAACCGTGTTGCCAAATAAAAGGTTGCAAAAAAAACACCCTTCATAATAATTTATTGGATAACATAATTTTAAACATAAAAAGCTGCTGTAAGTTTTAAACTGCAAACACCTTGGAAAGAATTATAAAAAAAAAATATTTTTACTTAACGCCCTGTTTTATTTAGGTAAGTTTGAACGCAGAAAGATCTTTAATTTCGTCTTAATATAAACTTTTAATATTTCAAAAACAAACTTTAAGGCATACACTATTTTATTCGATAGAGTTGTTCCGAAAAAATTAATGCGGCGATTTATCCTCCGTAAAATTGTAGGCTATATAGAAAAATTTAATTCGTAACATCGTAACTAGTCGAAATTTAGTATGTTTATAGAAGAAATATGCTGGGGTAGCCCCTTTTTTGTTGCGGAGATATTGTCTAAAATGGCAAAGATAACGATAATGAAGTGTACGAAAAACACGCCAAATTCGTAAACTGTGACAATATAGCCAAAGCGACATAGTCTTCCCATGAAATTTAAGATGAAAAAAATAGATGAAAATAATTGTTAAAAACTGCGAGAGGTCACTTTTCTCTTAGTGGAGCACAAATATTTAATACTTGCTGACGCTCTTGAAACAGTAGACCAAATAAATGAATCTCTTGTTTGATATTAAATGATATATACTTACAAATATTTGAACAAATGTTTTTTAACAAACAATTTCGTATCAAATAAAAAAACATAATACAATGCAGTCCGTTTGCCTAAGGCCGCTTTGGACGCTCAAGAAGAGAAAACAAAAGAAATCTGAATGGTTGGTAAAAAATTTTTTACAAAGTATTTTTGATGGATGTAAAAAGTAATGTTCAAACGTTGGTCCAAGATTTTTACAATGATAGTTTCGATAAAGACAGACTCACTGCACTTGGTGGAATGGAAAAAAGCCGAACAGTGCGTAAGATTGTTTAAGCCAAAAAAAAATATATACCATGACCCAAGTGCTTCATCAAACTTGCACTTAAAAAATTTAGTTGCTCTACCACTAACAGTCTTCGAGCTATGGGCGTTCATACAGACATGCGGCTAGAAGTGTTCCCAATACCATAAACCGCACTGTTCAATATTTGGTAATAAATAATTTATTGTTTACAAAAACATGACAAAGAACAATTAACGGATGTCACGAAAATTTTTGGCATAAAAGCTGCCCGTTTGGAGAGAACGAGTAGTAAATGAGTTTTGAACCCAAAATGCGTAGCATCTTTGTAATTACTGTGCTGGTAGCCGCCTTGAGGGCAGCCCACGGATCTGACTACTGTAGTCTTGACTGCAGTGGCACGCAAAATATTGGCTGCAACAACAACGGAGTAAGTCCAAGGCAGCTGAACCAGTTTTCCAGGAACATTTTCACAAAATTACTTTGCAGGCCTGGGGTGCGGCCTGTGGCAGCACTGCCGCAATGCAGACGCTCTCAAACGCTGATAAGAATTATATTGTGAACATGCACAATGAGCATCGTAACTTTATTGCGGGTGGTGGTGCGAGCACATTGAGCGCTGCCTGTCGCATGGCCACCATGAGATGGAACGATGAGCTGGCCTATTTGGCCTCCTTGAACGTCAAAAGTTGCCAGATTAAGCATGATGCTTGTCACAGAACTTCAGCATTCAGGTACTCCGGTCAGAATCTGGGCCTAATGGGTTATTTCGATCCACTGAATATGAGCACGCTTCTGCTAAATGTCACAGACATGTGGTACAATGAGATTTCTAATACACAGCAATCGCATATTGATGCCTATCCCTCGAATTATCAAGGACCGTAAGCATGCTTTTTTATGAAAAATCACTTTCAGCTTTTCACGCATTTGTTTTTACAGTGACATTGGTCATTTCACTACCATGGTTGCCGATCGTAATACGGATATCGGTTGTGCCATTTCCACCTTTCCCGTGGAGAATCAGAATTATAAATATTTCCTAATGGCCTGCAATTATGCAACAACCAACAGGATTGGACAACCAATTTACGAATCTTGCTCTGCTCCAGGCTCTGAATGCTTAACCGGTACAAATCCCAGCTATAGCAATCTGTGCAGCAGCAATGAATTGTACGATCTTCTCAATTTCCAGTAAAACTTTAAAACGTTGGTATTTGTTAACCAACGCTGAGCAGATAAAATAAAAAAGAGCATAAGCAAATGGGAGAACTTTTTATTACTCAGTTTTTTTCGGCAACAGAAATCCATATCTTACCATATCTTACTCTTATAACAAACGGTTTTTCTTCGTAAGCATTTAAAAAAACTTTTCAATTGGCCAAAGTCAAACAACTCTTTATGGAATCATTGTGTTTTAGTAACTGCGTCGAAACCCACTGAAATGCTGGCTTACCAGTTCTGAAAAAATCGTATAAAACTTGGAGAAAAGCTAAAGCTTTGTTTTCTCAACAAAAATCGCTTAACTGTTTGTTTACCTAAATGCTGGGCAGTTAGAATTTGGACTCTACCCATTGCTTTAACTCTCAAAGTTTCCGAAACCAAAAACCCACTGATGCAAGCATACACTGCTGAAGAAAAGATTTTTATATGCTTTTTCTTGAACTTCAAGACTCATTAATAAGTTTCATAAAATTTAAAAAAAAATTAACTGCCTTAAAAATAATAAATTTTAATTTTTATAAAAACAATATTTCAACCCTACTTGATCGTTTATGAAGAACGTGACTTGTGTAATTTGCTGAAAAATTAGTTATTGTGAGATGATGTTGAGGAAAAGTATATCCCAAAAAGTTTTGCAAGTTTTTAGTAATAAAGTAATTTATCTTTGATAAATCGTCTCTGGATATGGCGTAAAATATATCGTAAAAATATTGCAAACAGAAAATTTACTTCCTAAAATGAGTAACCGCTTGCAAAGATTCTGAAGAAACTAACTGAAAAAATTACTTGACAAGAAAAACTCAATCACAACGAAACTAATGTATCGATTCCAACTCGGCTGTGTTTCTTTGAAACAATAACTGCCATCAGCAAAATAGAACAATACCTGATTTTGCGCTGGGATTTTTGTCTTTTGTAAGCTACACGTGAAGATTTATTTTATGCATTTCCTAAGCTTCTCAGAAAATCAGGTTAGATTATATTAAAAAATACAATAAATTAATGAAAAAATACTATTTTTTATAGCGATTTGCTTTTTGAGAGCTATATTCGATTTCGATCTGAATATCTCATTCAATTAAATTCGACGTTGTGATTTGCAAGACAAAAATGCTTTCATAAACCGAAATCGAAAACCGAAAAGCAAGAGATATCCAACGTATTTAGTGAGAAAATAGAAATATAATATAATGGATGTTGTATGATCAAACGATATATGGTGTCAAAAGGTTTTTATTGAATTTACTGCTGCGCTTGGAAACAGTTTTGCCTGATGAGTGACGAACTTGGTCATAATACATACATAATAATAATATAGTTCCTAATATATTCAAAAGCAATTGAAAAACAAAAAATTTTCTAAAAAAAAAACGATTTGGTTAGACAAGCGATGAATATTGAATTCGTTTGTTGCGGATTAGTTGAAAATTAAACGAAATACAAAAAATTTAGTGCTGAAATCGCTTTTCGGACCTATAGGTGCTTATCGCTTTTGAGCGCTTGGAAATACCAGAAATCTTTGTGCACCGAACTTGGTAATTGTATTTTTGTAAACAATCAACAAATCTTAAAAAATATCACACAATAATATTATACATAATATATTTCAAAACAAATAAGAAACATAAAATTTTCTAAAAAAAAAGTGATTTCGGTGCGTTGTGCCCTATATTGCTATATGACAAAGTCTACCGATGTAGATTGAATTCGTTTGTTGGAGATAACTTCAAAACTAAACGAACTATTATCTATTTGGTGCTAGAATTGATTTTTTTTTTTTCCAATTTGACTAATGAGAGCTAATCACTGAATCCTATGGAAATTTTGAGCGCATGGGAATATTCTAAATCTTTTGGTTGCCAATCTGGGCAATAATATCTTTTCATGCTAGATTCAGATTAGCGATACGGATTACTTTTGTATTTTATTTTCCCCATTATTGATAAATATTTTTTATTTTTACAATTGTTTTATTATAAGGCCAACAGCCATTAGTTGTACTCCCAAATTAATAATTAAAATTTAGTGCTCCTAACAACGCTATATCATAAGTGCCCGACATCAAAAATCAAAATTAAACTTTCGTTTCCTAGGATATGAAGTTTTTTTTCAAAGGTACTGGCAGCCTGTAGTTCGATTGGCAGCAATAGTTATAAGTTACCACTAGAAGAAGTGCAATTTTGATATGATTTTTCCCAAAAACCAAAAAAAATGTGTTTCTCTGGTTAGACAAACAAATTCCCCTCCTTTACTTCTCAACTTGCCGATTCATCTACCACCACTAGTACTTAGTTCAAGTTATTTGTTAAGAAATCCGCTACAGCTACAGAGAGAGCCTTTGGCATATTTTTGCCAATTTTAAGCAGTTTTCAAGTTGAACTTAACTCAAAGCGTCAAAAATGCGCACACGCAAATTGAAAAGGACGAAAAAAAAATAAAGTATTTTATTTTTTTTAACATTTTTTTTTTTTTTGTATTACAACGGATTCAGGCAACTAAATTAATTAAAAATTTTTGCGCGCTTCTTAAGATGGGAGGAACTTGGGTGAACTTTTTTTTTTGGTGGGGTTTTGGCTCAATTCAGTCATGTATGTAGTTTGTAAGTCCTGTGAGTGTGTGGAGTATGCGAAATGAGCAAGTTGTAGAAGAGGAACTAAGCTTGTTAGCAACTTGGCACAGGCAACCACACGCACTGCCGCATCGCCTTCCCCTCTGCACCCCCCAAAAATAAAATTCACTGAAGGACAACAAGCATACCCCGGAAGGAGAGTATGAAGGAGGGCTTAGTTAGCATGGCTGCTCCCTAGTTTACACATATTCCCAAACACATCCACACACACACACATCGTACATGCAAGTAGCATTGTGCATATTATTATACATATTTTATTTTAATTTTGTGCGTTTTCATACACTATATCCATTCGAAGTGTGTAGGGTATTATCGTATGTCTGGTCTAAGGCGAAAAGTTAGCTCATATGAAATTTGTGCAAAACTGGATATATGTATTCCATGCTCTATACTTTCGATTCTCTCATATCAGTCAATTTGACGAAAGCAATTGGGGGACATCTATGGCAGCTGAAGAGCTGAGGCGAGATAATTGAAATCTACAGATTTATTTGAAAAGTTCTGTTTTTCTTAAATTCGCGAATAAACATTTTTTCAAGCAAGCGCAATATACGGAAGATTGGTTCCAAAGTTAAAGAACAAAGATCGTGAAAAGCTGGCTAACGCGTTAATTTTCTTTGAAATCTAAAAAACTTTTGATTTACGTATTTTTTTATCTTTTGTGGTTCACAATAGACCCCACCCTCATGCCTACGCATATTTTCCCCGAAGTGTCTTAATAATACAGTATGCGCCTTCTGAACAAGTTTTTGAAATATGTTTATAGAAAAGTCGAATAGCTCTAAGAATTTGCGATATCTTTAAAGCTTTCTGACTTTTCTATTGTTCCGATACAGATGGCAAAACCCTGTAGAAAGTCACGCGAATAATATAGACTCTTATTTTCGCTTAGCAAACAATACCCACTGTCCGTGAAGATTATGTGGGCTATATCCGCTTCGTCAAGTACTTCTATTACTCCAATATTGTATGCTTCATCATTATTTTTCCAAAATCGCTGAAACAGTTTTCTGTGCTACCAATTTGAGGTTTTTTTTAGAACTGTTTTACTTTCCAAGGTTGCCAAAAATTGCATTCTAATCTTTTTCAAATATTCGTTTAACATTTTTTCTCGATATTTTTGGTCGAACTGCGAAAAACAATGATTTTTATTTGTATCCAACAAGTGAAAATGAAATCGTTGAAATAGTGAGCACATTCTCCTCTTGGTGGATAACTTCGAAGCACCCAAACATATTCGTTAAATTTAAAATTAATATAAAATTAAAATAAAACTGTAGCTCCCAAGCTTTCATCGCTCTAATGTGGTAGTTGGAAGATGTATTCCTTAATAGCTGTTTGAATAGAGCAAGGACATAGAGTTCATAGCCGAATCCGAACTAAGAAGCTTTTGTAAAATGGAGATTTACATAGGCCAATTAGATTTTTTTTTCTTGGGATATCAATGCAAGATAAACCCGGGCTAAAAATGGAAAACGCCTACCTTAGGCTTAAGCGGCGAGTACGTCTAGATAAATTCGTAATTTTTGACCACCAGCACTATCCTTTTTTTAGATCTACTTATGCTTTACATAATTCCTTACGAGCCTGATGCTCTCTCTAGCTATAATAACCTTATGAGTTTCGCTATTATGAATGGTCTATTCAAACTATCTCTTTCTTTGTCTTAACTCATCTTGACTTGCTAAATCGCGCATCTTTTAAAAATTATGAGCTATGGATACAAGACTCTTTGATACTTTTTATTAAAAATACATATAATTTCTTGGTTCCAACTTTAATATCTTAAATCCAATTTCCTGGCCAGCAGCAGCTACACGATAGTTCATGTCGAAAAAATTCATCTAACCAGCTAAAGATCTAATTTCATATTTTTCTATTTGAATATCTTTTATTCATAAAAAGACTTCATATCTTAACACATTCAAAAAAATAATAATAATAAATAATATTGCCAGTAAGCATGCACTTATAGATAGAAGCAATGAGTGCTGACATTAATATTTCGTAATATTATAGAAAGAATTGATATGATTGGATAGTAATGCCGCTTAGCTTACTTCTTCGGAAAAAATGAGGAAACAGCAACTTTTTCGTCAAAAGAGTCACCATATGTGCATATATGGCCAATTGAGGTAATCTATGATTCTTTACCGTTTTTATTAGAAAAATCGTAATGAAAATTTAGCGGAAAAGCTATGATCAGTTGGACCACCCGTAGCTTAGTGCCACATAATCCCATCAAACAAAAGTTACTGCAAAATTTCAAAAAAAGAAAAGCTAAAAAGGGAAAGGTATATCTTTTCAGGCTGTCGGTCTCTGTAGGGCAGCCGCATTTTCCTAAGACTACTAAGGATAGATGCTATTTGCTTATGTAAAACTAAACAACACCGTTCGGAATCGAACAGATAATAGAGTTATCTCCGTGCTTATCCTATGTAGCGATGCGATCATAGTCAAAAATGAAATTTTTTTTTTTTGTTTTTTTTGATTATATCTTTTCAGTTGACTTCAAGAGTCATTTTCATTTTTATCAGTTGTCGTACGTTAGAGTTTCGAGATTTATAGATATTACTACTGGAAAATAACTTTTGTGTATAGAATCCTAAGTATGCTAATTCAAAATAAATTAAACGATGTCACTTGCCCCTTTCTTTGCTTTGCTAGCCAAATCTCATGAAAAGCTTTCTTGCACGTGACGGAATCTATTTTAAATCTATTTTAAAGTTAAGTTGTTGTTGCAGGAAAAAGAGATTAAAAAAAATAACTTATTCAAACGTTTCGCAGAGAAGAATCTATTATCAAGTTCTAAATTGAAGTTCGCTAAGGATATTCAATAGTATTGTGCTAGAGAGTGGTGATATAAGAAGTTGAAGCATCAGCGAAGAATTCTTGCAAAAGACGAGGGATCTTTGAAAAACTTAAAGCTTGCATATCTTCTCCAAAAATTTAAGCTCAACACAATGAAGCTTAAAGCTTAAAGAGCATTCAATAGTTGCCATATCCTGCCAGTTTGCGGCTAACTTTCTTTCTTTCATATATGTATTTTTTTTTTTCGACTTTACTTGTCCTTTTTTGTGCACTTGCTTGGTAGTTGTTTATTCTTTCTTCTTTTTTATTTTTTATTTTTTTTTTTTGGTTCGGCTGCTGCTGCGTCTTCTTTCAATTTCTTGCGCATTTGTTTCGCGCACTCTGTGTGTGTGTGTGTGTGTGTGTGTGTGTGTGTGTGCTCATATGTGCTTGTAAAGTTTTTACTTCGTTAGCATAATGAGAAACCGCGTGTTCATATCCTCACAGACCAGGCACCACAATACCATCTCCCATACCCCCGGCACAAGCAGCACCGCCGCGAACCAACGTTCAGCACCAACAAGTTTCACATGAGGCAAGTTGATTGTGCGTCTTCTTCAAGTATTTTGCGCCAGGTTTGATGAGTAAAAGAGAAAGCGAGATTGGGTGGGTGGCAGAGAGTGAGATGGGTAGTGTGAGCGAAAGAGATACAGCACAGCAGAGCAAATTCTATTTAAATTGTGTACAACATTATTAGAAAGTTTTTCATTGCGCAGTGCAACAACAACAACAACAATAAAAATAATAATAATAATAACAGCTTTGAAAGCACCAAAAAAAAAAATAAATATTTGGAGAATTATAGGGAGTAGAGCAGAACAGTGGAATACTCTATCGAGGAGAGCAGAATTTTAACAGTTTCTTAGGCTCGCAGAAGTCCATAGGACTCATAAACTGGTGGGATACTCTATAGAACAGAGCAGATTGTGATATGACTAAGGTAGTATTTTGGTAAGAATATAGCAACTTTTCACTGCTTCATAGGCTCATAGCAGCCTGTAGGTCTTATAAAATGAAATTAGCATAATAACCCGAAGAAGCAATATATAATGCTGCTGCTTTGGGAAATAAAGTATACGCTCCGTAGAAATAAGTAGCGAAATTGTATTTTGCTCAAAACCAAATCGATCGTAAAGAACGTGATCATTTTTGTTTGCTTATATTGGTAGATCGTTCCACTGTTCATAACCGAAATTGAAGAAACAACTGTTGATTGTTTTATTCATGGTAACTCTCATAATAAGTCAAGCCTAAAGCAGCTCAGTGAATTTTTGGACAATTTTTATCATGCATTTCGGGCAAAGAAGAATCTCCATCTACCTTCTTCTTCACTTGACTTACCCTAAAGCAGATTGGCGAATCTTTAAAAAATTTTACCATACGGAACATAAAAGCATCATCATAGATCTTGTTAAAATGTTGATTCTCAGCGTTTCGGCGTAATATGGAATTAGTCAATGATAATCATAGCGGCTGGTCAGAATGACTGAGAATTGAAGAAGTGATAGATTAAATAGACAATTGGACAGAGAGTAAACTTATGAAGACTATAAAATTTAGCACATAAGACATGGAAAGCATCGTGCAAAGCGTTATTAGATCTATTGAACTGTAGGGCTAAGGTTAAGGTTACAAGTAACGCTGAAATGTACAATAGAAATCAGTTTTTTAAGAAGAGTAACACAATTCTATGCAGATGACTTTTAACTGTCATGCAATGCCTTCAAAATAAAGCCATGAGCATGGTCTTGTGTGCTCATTCATGACAATGTGACTTTATGCAATGAACTGGGTGTTCACTAAGTCTGAGTAGTGATACGATGAAAAGCCAGCGATAGATACACTGAGTACATGCACAACCTCCCAAATGTGTTAACGATCAGCACGCAGGACAACAGTCAGCTCACAAGAAGTACTCACACTCAGTTCCAGCATTGCTGTGGAATAGGCATAAGATTCCTAATACCTTACCCCTAAGCTGAACCAAGGGTAAATGATAACCACATTAATTTCGTAGCCGAAAACTATTTTACGAAAGTCAATTATTGTTCAAAAAAGCCAAATCGTGAATATAAGAAATAATACAGAATTTGGTAACAAAATCAAAAAAAATTAAATTTAATTAAATATAAAAACAAAAATGAAGGCTAAGAACTTTTTTGTTATAATGTTTTTTATAATAAACATAATTTCAGGTCAATAACAAAACTGAATGTCTCTCTGAGATGATATGCTTTTAGAACCTAAGCGTAGTATCCGTTATTAAGTCGAAATATTCTTGAATTGCATTTAGAGTAGATTTATTAAATGAGTGCTGCTACTTTGTTTATATTAAAAAAACATCTTGCTGGTATTTTTTTGGTCTAGTCTATTCAGTTGTTTTGAAATTCTGCGTTTTTAGCAATGACAAGAATCAGTTTCAAAAACATAAGAGGTTCGAAATTTGTTATGGAAGATAAATACATTGATAACCATATAAAATATTTTCTTTTAGTAGTTATATATGTTTATTGTATTTACGATTCAAATATAAAAACATTTCTTATATTACCCTTGAATCGAAACTTTCGGAAAAATATTTATTTTATAAATCTATTAATTTTTAATTAATTATTATTGTATACAATATATTTAATTAATAAATATGTTAAAGACTTTTTAGTTCAAGCAACGGTCAACTTCCTCCTCAAAATAGCACTGCTTCAAAAATATGGTTTTTGTTTATAGGCTTTTTAAAAAAAGATTTAATTTAATTTGAGCATTTTTTGCTCAAAAAAAATTGATTTTATCTTCAAAAAAAGAACAAAAAATACATTTATAATAAAAAATATAAAAGATTTTATTCTATATTCACATTTTTTTTGCAGTTTTATTTCTTAAAATAATCATTTTTTTAAGCGGCGTCTCAAGTGTTTCATTTTTCCAGCAAGTGTGTTCACTCCCTAGCAAAGTTGCACAAAGCCTTGAGATTTTTTTTTTTGGCAAATTCATATGAAGCTCACTTTATATTTGCACAGTTTTTTTATAATTCTCTTAAATCTGGCTTAGCTTTAGACTTCTCTTATGCATGCTGTTGTTCTGTTCTAAACATTGTCTAAAATCTATTATAACCCTGACCCTATGGGTACAGGGTATTAAGCATAAAAAAAAGTAAACAGAAAGAAAAAAACGAGTATGCAACAAAAAGTTGCAAAGAACGCCGAATAAAAGCAACATAATACACACACACACAGATACACACTCACATAGATACACGCTCACACACAGATACACACACACACGCTGAGCATGTACAAAAAGTCGAGAAACGAAATTTTTAATTTGCCTTGCGGCTCACACACACATAAACACAA
Organism: Chymomyza procnemis; assembly: GCA_035046065.1. Classification (NCBI taxonomy): domain Eukaryota; kingdom Metazoa; phylum Arthropoda; class Insecta; order Diptera; family Drosophilidae; genus Chymomyza; species Chymomyza procnemis. The sequence continues at coordinate 23,357,751 of JAWNOJ010000021.1, forward strand.
ACTCCTACACACGCACACACACACACACACGCGCGCTAAACTGTCTTGACGACAGGCTCCATGGTGCCACCATTTGACGGCCGCTGGGGTCTTGACAACCCCTTAACTTTTGGTACCCCTGCCCGCCATGCCACATACCTTCAACAATCAGCCAGCCTCGTATCAAAAAGAAAAACCACAGCATTGTTTTTACTTTCTTTTTTTTCTCCCATGCAATTTTATTTACTTTCTTTGTCTTCGTTTTAGTTTTTCCTACTGCTTTTCGGCTGCTTCAGCGAACTTAACTTTTACTTGTGCCAATGTGTGCACACATATTTGAATAATAATTTTTGCCAAGACAAAGTCGATGGGAAAGCGCACACCCACATCCCACAACCCACTTTCCATAGCTGAGCAATTGTTCAACTTTAAATTAACCATAATAACCAGATACTCCTACCTTAAGTAGGAGATTTTTTTTTCTGAATATTATTTTGTTGCTTTTTCCGGGGCCGGATAAGTAGGACCGACCTCTTTAGGGAAAAAATTATAGTAACTAATATGCGTTATATGGATGGGTGAGTGTTCGTTTTACAAGCGAGCGTGCATAATTAGGGTATTCACACCCTAGCAAAGTTGCACAAAACCTTAACACGCGATTATGTTTGTGCAAATCCACTTAAGCTATTCAATTGCGCAGTTTTTTATATTTGTTTTGTTATGAACCGGACCGCAGTGTAAAAAGTAGTGACGCCGCACCTGTTGAGTCAAACCATATTTATCAATCTTCTAAGAAGAAGTTGTGATCACTCATCGCTATTCGTTCTCTCACGCTTATGTTAATCTCTCCATCTGAAAGACAAGCGGTATCACTATCGTTGTTTACTTTATTTTAATCTTGAGTGAGTTCTTTCACTGCATACCCGTTTTGTGAAGCTCGAGTCAACACAAAATAGTTCAGCCTGACATAAATCGGCCTTTTAAACTAAGTTTAAGTCGCCAAGACATTAGTTTTAATAATCACTAAAGTTTTTTAACTTAAAATGGTTTTTTTTTTTACTTTTGCAGCCAACGAACAATCACTTTGCTCACTTTGTATACAAGCTTGCTTATAAGGGTATTCGCTATGGCACTGTTGTAAAGTTGCACAACTACTTAAACTTGGCATTTTGTCAAAGATTTATTTACAGTTTGCCCAAATTTGCATGACATAACTTTTTGCATATATCACCTGAGGAATCAGAATCACAATCGCCAATAGATGTTACCATAGGCTTAGTAAGCCAATGCCTTGTGCTTATATGGCGCTGAAGCATGGGTTATGTCGCGTACGGATGCAGTTGCGCTTGGAATGCTTGAAAGAAAAATTCCTCTCAAAGTTCTCGTTCCTTTTCGGATGATGGGGGACGAATTTTGCATGCGAATAAACCATGAGTTGTATGGGCTCAAAAATGACATAGATGTTGTGCAACGTATTACGGCACCATGGCTCAACCATGACATTCGTATGGACGACAATGCTTCAGAGAAGAAGATGTTCGATGCTGAATCCGACGACAGGAGACGAAGGAAATGCACAAAGTTCCAATGGCAAGACCAAGTGGAGGAGGACTTATCTTCCGTTGCAGTGACCAAAGGGAGACGGTGTACGCAAAGTAGGGGCACCTGACAACAGCTAGTGAGGTTGTCGTTAACCCAAACACGGATTCTAATGGCTGAGTAATAAAAGTAGGTAACTCCTTCTCATAGGATTTTATGGGCTTTGTGCACTTTTTACATGGAAGTATGTATAATAATGTTATTCATGCTGTTTTCAAATTGCATGAAAGAAAAACGTAATATATTTCTTAGATTTTTTACTATTTTGTGTAAAGTCCTATAAGTTCTGTATTTATATCCAAGCATTTTTAATATTTGTATGACAATGTTAATTACGCTGTTGCAAATTTGCACATAAGTAATAAGTCGATGTTTTTCTAGAGTTTTTTATTTTGTTATAATTTGCTGTTGCTGTTTATTTTTATGATTGCTATTTATTTTTTCCGTTGTTCTCCATACCGTTGCATTTTTTACATAAAAGTTTGTTAAATAAAGGTATTCACAATTACTGTTTCAAAGTTACACAAGAACTTTTGCTTAAAAATACAGTTTGTGAAAAAATATGCACATTTCTCAAACATGTTCGAAATATTCTTCATGTCTTTATAGACTGTGCACTTATTATATGCAAGTTGGTGTTCACGCTGTTGCAAGTTTGCACCTTAATAGAGCATACGTTTTTTTTTACATTTTTTTAACCTTTATCTAGAGTCACATTAGTTTGCTATGTATTTTTTGCGTTGTTCTCTATACTTATTTTATTTTTATATGAAAACTGCTAAGTTCAAATTATCAAGTGCTAGCTGTTCTTCATGTGTGTGTATTCACACTATTGCAAATTTGCACAAAAGCACATGATTTTTTCTTTAAATTTTGTAACTTTGTCTTGTCTAAAGTTACATAAGTTTGTTATTTAGTTTTTACGCTGTTCTCCATATATTTAAAGTATTCATAATCGCTGTTGAACTGTTGTAAAATTGCACAAAAAATTTTCATTTTTTCCAAGCTTGCAGTTTGACCAAATTGCCTTGAGCTAAGTATTCTTCATGTCCTGAAGAATACTCGACTTATATTCAAAAACGCTGCTGCAAATTTGCACAAATGGAAATCAAAATATGTTTTCTAAGATTTTGTAACTTTTTTTGTGATGTTTTTTTTCTACTGATTAATTTTTGACATATGGGTATTCACACTTGCAATTGTTCTGTTGCAAACGCTCAACTCAGAGGTAGAATTTTATTTTATTACTTTTGTCTACTATTAATATTCATAACCCAGCTGTTTTTTTAACTAAGTCTAAAAGTTGTACATTTATTTCTTACTATCTTGTGCGCTTTTGACTTAAATCTGCAAAAATATTATGCATTTTTATTTTTGGTTCCCAGTTAACAATTTCAACTGCTTGATTTCCCAAAAAGGCCATGCAAGTCAGTGGCAGTCCACTGGGAGCCAAAAGTAAAATTTTAAACGCCAAAAAATTAAAACCGCAAATTTTTTGCAGCCGCACATCAAGCAAAATTAGTGGGAGTCAAGTAAATATGTAGAATATTGTACATATATACATATCAACATCATAATATATAATATATATTTTATGTCTATATGCTCTTGGTATATGTGTATGTGTTTGTTAAAGGGAGAACTTGATTGGTTGGGGAGCTAAAGGGGTCTGTGTGGGTTAGCGTACACAAAAAGAATTCTTAAGAAACTTTTCATATGCTTGTTTTGCGCTACAATTGAAGAAAAAGTAAAGTATTTCAGTTCCCCAAGGAATACAATTTTACAATACGAAACGTAAATGTTGAAAAACGCGTTTGATACGCTTGACATGTTACGAAGTTTTGGAAGAAAAGTATTTGGTTAGGATTGAGCAAAGTAAAGCCTGGCTAGGAATTTAAGAATTAAATTTGAGAAGCCGAATTACTATTTCATAAATGAAAACGAATGTTACGCTCTTTCGAAGACGATATAAACGTATAACTATGGATATATATGAAAGTATGAATAAAATATTTTACAATTAATTTAATTTTAAAATTGAGACGCACTTTTGATGTGAGGAAATCGAATCCGTAACTCAAGAATCTAGTAAGTGGACTATATGAGAGCTTCTAGTCAAAACAATAAAAAACTTTGAAGTAAAAGTTAATTAAGTAAAAATTAATAAGGTGTGGATCGGTAGCGTGGTGGTGAGTTCTAGCCTCCAATCCCGAAGGTTGGTGGTTCGATTCCATCCTACAGCACTGGTTTTTTGTCTAGCTCTAGCATGGATTAGACAGAGCTTAATTACCTCGAAAAATTAAAAAAAAGACCCGTCCATTCGGATTTGGGTGTAAACTTTAGGTCCATTTTCTCTTCGAACTGTTATTAATGGAGATATATTCATGATCTCCGTCACTATCCACAGGAAAAAGATGTTGCCCAAGAAAGCCTAATTGACAATATTGACGATGACATGCTGAAGATGAAAGTAAGGAACTGGTGCGCTGTTAACAACAGAGAAGAATGGAGCACAATTGTTGAGAAAGCCAAAACCCACCCCGGGTAGTAAAGCTGAATGATCTCCATTCTCTACATTTGGAATCTTTCCAAGCAATTTGCTCTATTGCAGCCGAGTTTCTCAAACCAACAAAGGTTTCACCAAATTTGTAACTATCTCAGCATACTTTCACAAATTTTGCAAAAAATATTTAAGAACCACTAACAGATACTAAAATATTAGGCTTTTCCCGAAATTAATCCAACTAAAGTCTTACACGAAGACTTACTTTATTTTATTGCGTATACGCCATGTATGGCACTCAACTAATTTTAACCAACTTTCATAGATAGATTTGTCTCGAAGAGCAAAATTGACGACAATGTTTTGCGAAAAACTTGCAAATGGACTACTTAGAGCAAATGTATCTCAAATTACATATTTTACGTATACGCCAAGTATGACAGTTTTCTGTACATAAACTTTTTGGTAAGATTTTTGCTGGCTTTATTAATTGCGCCGGTATCCAAAAATGGGAAATGACTCATCACTATCGCTAGTTAGGGTATTAAACGTTGTTGATACTCTACTGAAACATATTTCATAATGTTGACGCTGCATAGGTTGTCGACAACGTTACATTTGGTGTACTGTCTGCTGCCGGGCAACGGCAGCTCGATGTAGGTAATAAGTAAACTGGTTTTGGGTAAGGCAGACTTTGTGCGCGTTTTAAATGTCAAGCAAGATCGTGCCCATCAATGGCAAGTGAAACGTCAGTTCACTTCCTGCACCAAAGCCTAATGTAGCAAGGCGGCAACTGGGTGCGGGAAAAATTAACCGCAGCGCAAATGTGGCAACATTTTGTTTTTTTTTTTTCGCTTCACTTTTTTGTATGTTAAGAAAAACTTGGCAAGCAGCTAATTTAACCCTGAAAATTCTTAAAACACGCACGTACGCACACAGATACACACACACACACAGATAGACACACACACAGATACACCCGGACAGACATGTGCACACACACATACACATGCCATACAGTTTGCCACAGCTTCGGCTTACTTCTTTTGTTTTGAGTTAAGAAAAATTGTGTACGCGAAAAATTAAAAGCACAAATGCCTGGCACTTTCCCAGCACTTTCCGTTTGAAAGGGGGGGGGGTTTGCTTTACCAACATCGAGTTGCTCGTTTCCTGCTCATGATTATTTTGAAATTAATTTAAATGCCTTTTTCTGGCATAGCAAAAATTTCTGCGGCATGTTTGGGGTGGGGCTTGAGGGGGCATATGGGGAGGGCTGCTTGGCTCCTTGCAACATGGGTATCAAAATGTCTCAAACTTATGTTGAACTCAATTTCATTACTCATCTTTGTTCATATTTCTTAATGCGGCTTTATCGTGTCCCAGGCATATGTGACTCACAGCAGAGCGGGGCAAAGAGTGCGCGTGTTAACCACATGTCTGCGGGGCGGAGTGGGGGCGGGGTTTGGTTGGTTTGACGCAAGTGAATGAATGGAGTTGCTTGTCAAATAGATGTCTTAGTTCTTTTATAATGTCTCACTCCATTTGTATGCTAGGTTTTTGAGTGAAGTATAACACTGTGCGGATGTTGGCAGATACGAGGAGTAAGAGCAGAAGAGTGCTTTATGTTTATTTTTTTGTTTTTGTGTACAATATTATCAGCACTTAGACCGAAACGAAGGTATCTACCCATAGTAGTAGAATTTTCGTAGCATTTTCCCAATTATTTTATAAAACTTGCTATATAACTTTTTTCATTTTAAATTTTCATCATTTTCGTACTAAAAATACTGCTTAACTAGCTGTCGATAATATAGGGTGGGTCATTTGCTAGCTGACAAGTTTTGAGCTTCAAAAAAAAATAACAGTCACTTAAGGCGAATATGTTCTGAATTGCAAAATATCCTAGGTTAAAGATTACTTACAACAGAATAGTCAAAAAAACCAAAACATTTATTATGATTGGCACTAAAATTTCAGGAGAATCTACAAGAAGAAATCTGTGCTTTCAGTTTTTTTTTTTGCAAATTGTGACAGATAGTAGTTGATAGTTTTTGGATAGTTTATATTTATCATTAAATATATATTTTCTTTCAAAGTTAAATTGCACTTTTATAAATTTATTGATAGTGTCTGTTCGAATCCTGTTCGAAAGGCTTCAACACTTGGCTTGGTATAAATTTCACAAGAGAAAGCCATTGCATTTCGTCAAAATTTTGTTGTATATATTAACTAAGCTGCGATTTTGTACTTTTTTTGTAGACTTCGCCTTATAAAATTAACTTCTCTGAATGCTTGTAGTGCATGCCCCGAAGTATTATTTTTGCATCAACTTTTACTCGGGCTCATTGACTCTGACGTCCTTCTTAACAAAATTTCTTTTGCCATTCCGTTCAGAGTGAGTCGTAATTTTCGACCTCTAGCATTAATATCTTGTAGATGTGATTATGCATTCCACAATCCTTTTTCTCTTTCTAATCCAAGCCTCTACGATTTCCTATCCTATAAATGGATTTTTCAATTCATCTCTTTGTCTATCTTAACTCATCTTGATGCGCCAAATCGAGCATCTTTGACCAATCTCGAACTATGAAAACCAAAGTTGGTCAATGCTGATCTTTTGGTTTGTTTATTAAGAAATGTCTAAACTTTAATGTTACTTTCTATTTTGATCCTTTACACTGTAAATCTACGTTCCTAGCCAGCCTCAGATGTCAGACGCTGCATAACTATCAAAAATTCACCCAACATCAGGCTAGGGATACGGTTTAGTTTTATATTATATTTTTTTCGTTATACAACAATATAATCATCTCTAAAATCATTGGGATGACTCGATTTCTTGTCTCCATAGCAAATGCGAAAAAGTCGCAAATCTATCTTTTCAAGCATATTTTAATTTTAATTGCGCATACGCCATGTATGCCAGTTTTATTGAATTTTGATCTTTTTTAGTTCAATTTGATGAGTTTATTTATTGTATCCTAAGCAGAACTTATTGAATTATTTCAGAAAAAAATCCTAGTTGGTTACTTTATTATAGTCATTTGTTCATTGCGTATGCGCCATATATGATGAATATAATAGTTCGATAATTTTTGCTGAACAATTTGCTAAGTATTCTTATTTATTTTAAATATTAGCCCACAACTTATTTTTTGATTGCGTGTACGCCATGGTTGAGCCATTTCTATATCAATTTCTATTCAATCTAATATTTAACTCACAATATTTATTGCGTATACGCCATGTATAAGCGATTTTTACAAAAATTTCAAAACTTTTGCTGGGAAACTGGTTCAGTATTCACAAGGAATTTATTAGAAGAAAAAGAAACAAAGACATAGTGTTAAAATTTTAAATTTATTTATAAGTTGCCTATATGCTCTGTTTCCGAATTAATGCAACTTACTCTACATCATGCTGAATTTTTGATTTATTTTAATTAAAGTTTAATATTTCTTTAAAGAAATGATAAGCTGCTGGCAGCCTTACAGCGATTTTAGATATATTCTTATAATTATCTTTAATATAGTATCTATAGCCTTAATATGCTTTAGATATATATTTGAAAATATCTATGATCTAACAATATAACAAAATTTTAATTATTTTAAAAAACTTTTCTTATATCTCTTCTTCTCAGAAGCACAAACCATTCATTATAATAAATAGCATCTAAGTTTTATTTTATATTTTTACAACTAACCATAACATGCCTAAAACAATTTAAAAAAAAAAATGAAGTACTCAAAAAAATTCTAATTATTTCTTAAGTCTCTTTGTGGAAATAGCTTGAATAAATTTTGGAACTTGTCAGGGTTATTGACTGCAATAATTAATTTACTTCCAGTCTCTCTCAAGATCATTTATTGTATAGACTGTAAGCTAATTGTTAATAGTTTTTACTGCAATTTGTGTATTTTCTTTTTTTCCCAATTCTTCTGTCAAAAGCCACACTGAAATGGTGAACCAATGGTGTATCCTCAAACCTATATTAAGTTTAGTCGCAAATAAATTGCTGAAATGAAAAGTTGGCTGCTTTTGGAATTCGTACTCCAAAAGCCCGCTTAATTGAAATTTATAAAAATAAAATAAAATTAATTTAAATTGTCTTAATTAAGATTTATTTCATAACTTTCAAATTAAGTTTTTTGTTAAGAAATAATTTTTCAAGGTTACGAACTATAGATTGATTAGAAAATAAGACCATTTTGCGTGTGCAAGCGGCAAGTGCTCGTGAGACTTATACTAAGTTTAGTACTAGGCTTAAAGCTAATCGACTTCACATCTGCCTTATGTTCAACAGCAAAGCTTTCCCAACTTTCTCGTAATTCCCAACCAAATCATAATAATATGCAACAAATTCCACAACTAATTCGTAAAACAACCTACAAGCATGCAGCTAGAAATCGTGTCAAACCGAATGTCAGAAGCATTTTTGATTGGCTGCTCTCAAGCGTGTAGCATGAGGTCCTTACATTCTAAGCACATGCACTATTTCGCTATGCAAATTCAGCCCTTTATCGAGAAACTAAACACACCCACACATTCACCCACCCACACACACACATACACGCCTGCATGCGTGTTAGTTGTGCTGTTAGTGTGCGTACGTGGGCCAACCACAAAAGTCAATTGCACTATACGAAGCAAAAGGACCAGGCCCCTAACAAGGACGAGTAGTAAGTACGATGACGACGACATCGACTACGACTACGACTACGCGAGGCATTTAGGTCAAACGCAGCTCTATTGCGGACTAAACATTTGCAATGATGCCATTGGCTGTTGCTGCCGCACACACACACAACACGCACACACACAAGTTGATGTGGCAAAAGCCAATCACACTATCGCAAATAATTTAAACAAATCTAGGACAACGCCGCGGCCTACACCCCCGCCGTGGCGCTCTTTGGTCTAAAATACTAGCAATGGAGCCGACGCAGAAACAAGAGTAAAATATTTATTGCAGAGAGGAGGGCCTACGCCCACACACACACACACACACACGCACACAGGCACGCAGCGAGCCGAGCGACAAAGCGCTTTGTCGTCTAGTTGAGCCGAACAGTCAGGCCGCTCGTCTTTTGGTAGGGAACAAACAGCAAAGGATTCTCAGTGCTAGTAGTGCGGCATATAAAATGCCGACGGAAGAGAGCACGACTACGCACACACACACACACACACACACACAGCAATACACACAGATACACACTCTCACACACACACACACAGCACAACAACTATGTCCGTGTGTGAATAGAGCGCATAGAATAATGATGTTTGATGTGCGAGCGAGGCAATGCATACGGCAAGGACGATTTGCTAAACCGAAAGCAAACGAAACTTTTACACGCTATGTGCGTGTGTGTGTCGATGTGTCGGTGTGTGTGTGTGTTTGTGTGGCCCTGTCAGCCCAGCCCGCCCGCTAGCCACCCACGCAGCTGGCACTGATTAGAGCCAAAAACTCAACCAGTACCCACCGCGCGCGCAAAACTTTTCAAAACCGAGCATGGTCACGACAACCGAATGCCACTGAGACGATGTCCTGATGCGCTCTATGCCCTGGACCTGCTCTATGTCAGTTTCTACTTCTTTTTTTTGTTTTGGTGGGGCACGACGAGGCCAGCTAACGAATGCAACAAACGATTTGAAAGGCTTCTAAGTCCTCATTGGCAACGGCGATTGGTGCACGAACATATTTAGTTGCCTCTCGTGTGGCAGCAAAAACCAAAATGCTGCCACCTACCTACCTGCCTGACTGCCTTGTTGCAAACTAACTCGACACATGCAACACACACACACCCAAACACACGCACACACACACACACAGGACACATGCACATATGCAGCATAGTGTGCCAGCGAATGAATAGATAGAAAATTGTGGTTGAACATTTGGCCAGTTAGATAGACGCAAGCTCCAGTTGACAATATGGGGGTTCACACTGTGCGCAAGTGCAGCTGTTGCAAATATTGGAATCTCAAGAGTTATTAAATGCAATATTTTCGATCTCTATTGTTATGTCAGGTAGGAAGCAGAATTAAAGTCGATGAAAGATATTAGATGTAGAAATAACTATGTTGCTGTGTTTCTACATATATGCTGCAGAGTTACCATGCGGGCTCCTAAGCATAACGACCGTCTACATGGTTTTCTTTCAGAGAATTTTAACCAAAAGTTGACAAAAATCAAATAAAGTGAGATACAGTTTTTTGTTAGTTTATCTTGAGTAATGCAATGTATTGTATGAACAAGGGAACTGCAACCCCCATGGGTCTATTGTGCGCCCTTTCTACTAGTTGAGCTTTAATGTTCTGAGAAACTGAGTCAGAGCAGTCTGCGAGATATGCTTCAGTTTCCTCTCACTGAGTATATAGTTACCTAGCAGCTTTGCTCTCCATCGTGCCAGGGCTGGGATGTTAGTGATTAGGTGATCCATTTACTCGGCATGCTACTCACAGAATATACATGTTTTGTTGCTAATAAAGTCCATTTTGTATAAAGGATCGTTACAGAGAAAAATCTCCACAAGGTGATCGAAGCAGTGTCCTATTTAGAGTTTTCTTTGCTTTTGCTGCAATCAAGGAATACAAATATTTTTGTGTGTCTGAGATCCTCTAGATTGTTTCAGTGCCTAGCTTTCCTGTCTTCTTGGGCCCATAAACTACGCTTATGCCCCTGACTCAGCCTTCCGCAACCTCATTTCCTGAGTGATCTTCATGCCCTGCCACCCATACTCTGTTTTTGGAAATCTTGAGTTGAGATTTCAAGCAGAGAAACTTGCACGCTCTCGTTAAAGCTTTTCTAGGTATTTATATCTATCTATATGTGAATATATTTATAAATCTTTTTATTTAACTCTCTATATCAATTTTAACATCTTTTTATATGTCTATTCACCTATCTAGACTTTCGATCAAAAGTACATAAAATCCAAATAAAGTGGGATACAGATTCTTTTTACAGTTTTTCTATATCTATATATGTCTTTCTATCTGTGAATATATTCATATATCTTTTCATTCAACTCTCTATATCTATTTATAAATCTTTTTATTTCTCTATCCATCTACCTCCTTAGCTATCATCTAGAACAACTATAATCAACTGCACACAACTAGTGATACATTGGATTATACGTGTGGATGACGCCTATTGGTGTTGCAATTTTTTAGGGACCTAATAGGTTCACTATGAAAGAAGCAGCGTGTTCATATAACCATGCTGTCTGGTCACACTTGTTTGTTTTGAATCTTTTGGAAAATGTACAATTTTATTTAAGAGTATGTAGGTGATAGTCGAGCCTAGATTGGGGATCTTAACATATTTTAAAATAAAAGTACTCCAGAAGACCAAACACAGGAACGAAAAACTTCAAGTGCGGCGCAATAGTAGTAGACACCTTGGTAACGTAGTAGTAGTAAATAATTTAAACATTATGTGTTACCTTTGGCAATTTCTCAATGAGTTCTGTGCCACCATTGACTATTACTCCAAGATTGTTCGCAGTGTCTAAAAGTAATACTTTGGTCTTCGTGAATATTACTCTGAGACCCCAGCTCTCCACTTATTACCTGAGAGCTTCTTTACTTTTGCTATTATGTCTTCATAGCTGTGTGACATCAGGCAGGTGTCATCAGCGGAGTTCAAATTTTTTCGTGGTACTCATTCAAAATCTACAAAAAGTAGAAAGAGGGGTTTTAGTTCTAATGAAGTGATTTCAATTATAATCCGAAGCGTATTTTCATGATCGAAGGTGCACCGTTGGGATCTCAAGACATATTGTTTCTCATGCAAGCACGACTTTATAATAGAAGCGATTTTATCAAGAATTATGAAAGCTGTTATTTTCCATCTTTTTTAAGCTTGTCAGTTCCTGCATGAATTTTAATCACTATTTTTTGAGTTCCCGATTTTGCAGCCTTGCTTCCCAGCAGTGCGCTAAAGTAAAAATATGAAAATATTAAATCTAAATGAAATGAAATCTAAGTTAGTTAGTTTTGGAAACTCTAAACGCCAAAGAAGATGGCACATTTTATTGCAACTCATACATTTTTAAGCGAAACCCCAAGTTCCTTAAGCGTTTTTGATAAATATATATAAAATCAAAACTCGTCATGGATATACTTTTCGTCAAAGGAAACAAGATGAAGAGATTTATCATTATTGACTTGGTATAGATGTATGTATCTCTGCCAACTCACTTTAATAGGATGATTATAATATCGAAAATATTATTGAATAAATAAGTCCGCCATTCGCAAACGGAAGTAAATTGCAAGTCAAAGTGAGAAACCTTGACTTATGTAATCGAAATCTTGTAACTAAAGTGAGGATTCAATATCACTTTCAATCTTTTCGCACAAAAGTGTGACAAAAGAATTATTTGTCAAGTTGAAGTAAAAAGATGTAAGTCACAGGCAAGACCTCAGATAATGAGATAAACTAAAAATCTGTCACAACATAGGTATTATGAGAATTATTCTGAAGTATGGAAGTATTGGGGCAGATCAGGAATTTTCGACTGTGCTCCAATTGTAAATTGGACAAGATCACCAGTAAAATAACTTCATCAGTAAAATATTTAGCTTCATCATACATTTCCGATGTCAAGAAGATAATTGATTTGTTCAAAAAAGAAAGGAAAGTTTTGCTTACTCTTAAAATTTGGACGGTAGCCTGTGGCTGTAAGGGAAGTTTGAAAACCGATTAGGACACAACTTCTGGAGCTGAAAATATATGAAAAATGTCAATTATAAAAATTTAATTTGAACATATATAGCTTATATAGTAGGCAGCATACATTTATGCGGATGAAATTTAAGGAAAAACAAAACGGAAATTTTACAAAGTGTCTCCTACTAATAAATCAAGATTCTTTGTTTTTTTGCATATCTGCCTCAAACTCTACCTTCAAACTTTCGAGCTGAGAATAATCATTAATTTTATTTGGCAAGGACCTCTGGTAGCTAATGGCAAATATTATTCGTTTTGCTTTGGCTTACCAATGAGAGTCTCAAAATTTGCTGAAATTTGTTGTTATAAATGATTCAATTGGCAATTCCCGATATTTTTCCCTTGGAATTTTCTTGCAGTGTATACTTTCTTAATGAGAAGATAATCCATATGCTCCTACAGTTCATTTAAAGTCTGTACAAGCAGTAAATTTCGTAAATGTTTCAGAAAATTTTTGTAAAATTTTGTTTAAAATTAACGAAAATTGGACTACAAAAATCATATTGATTTATTTTTTTTCGTAAGTCAGCAGAAGTTGTTGCTATTGTTCAAGAACTTTTAACAGAATAGAGAGCTGAAATATTATTTTATTATGATAAGAAGCTGATGCCCTGCATACAACTGAAAATACTAAGTTTATGCTTTCTGGATAAGAAATAACAAGCAGGCATTTATTTTAGAAATCTTTTTTTAGTTAAGAATTAGATTTCCTCATTAATTGGAAAAAAACTCAGTTTAATTTTATTCAAGTTACTGCAACTAGCTTCATGCTCCGAAAAAAAAAAAAACGCTTTTATTTCCAAATTTAATGACAAACCCTTACCCACATGCCTCACAACGTCATCTCGTTCATCAGCCTCACGTTCATTGGCGCTTATCAACAGCCACAAATCTTTGGCAGTAAAACAAAAGTCTGGCCAAGAGCTGACCAAATGTCCTCTGGCCATATGCAGCTGCAAGCCTTTTCTTTCTATTTTTTTTTTTTTTGGTTCTTGTCTAAAGTATGATTCCCAACTGGCCGTCTACGGACTGTTTGCTGCGTTTGATTAAAGTTAAGCGAGCCAGCGTAAGGACCAACTGGCTCTTTTTATGGATCATCATAAAAAACGAAAACGAAAACAGGCAAGTAATCAGGCAGACATCATGTCCAGCTGGAACCTCATACAGCCGGCCCACATACTCACATGCCTTCATACTAAACTCATATGCTAGATAGATTTCCCCAAATTTATTTATTATATTTTATTTTTATGCAATTTTATTTTATTTTTTGTAGAACAACGCGAAATATTATTACCAAAGTCGCCGCGCGCTGATGCAATTGTCGATAGAGCGGAACCCCTTATGTGGCACTGCACACCCCCCACCAGAGCCAGACCCGAATCCAGACCAGTTTCCGAGCATCTATTGTCAGCGCTGTTGGGTTATATGTGTAATGACTTTTTTATGGCCAACATGTAGGCACAGAAATATTTTATTACATGTTATTAAAATTTTGCAATGCCAGCGGCAGCGACGACATCAATGTCAGGTGTAGGACCAGGGGCAGCAGTGAGTTCTGGCCAGATCTGAAGTTACGGCTTCGGCACAGCTCTAGCTTATTAGAAAGAAATTACTTGGCAGTCACTGGCATACGCTCATAGTCATATCATCATTGATGGTATCGCTGCGAACATTCTCTCTGCATACGAGGGTGGGTTGAGCAGTAAGCTGAACAGGTTTTTGGAAAAGCTAAGTGAGAGAGGCGGAAAATATCTGTAAGCAGTTTGGTGCCTGCATGCTGCATGTTTTTTACAATTAAAAATGAAATCTGTAAGACATTTAAATATATTTCAGGAAAATCAATAATTATAAACTAAAAAAGAAATTAAATTTGTTATACAAGAAAGATAATTTCAACATTGCATTAACTTTAAATTAAAATATTCAATTTATTATCAGCACTATTTACAAAATGTTAATTTAAAAATGTATTTAAAAATTAATTAAAAACTCTGAACGCTTTTTGAAAAATACGAAGTAAATCGCTTATAATTCTCAACTTTCTTTAACCGGAGTTCACATAACAATTCCTTGTTCATTTTAATCTTAAATTTTTACTTGGGTAATTCACTTTCAAATTCAGTCTTGTAAACGTTGAACGTTGTTATTGCCTTCTTAACAACAAGCGCCAATTGTTCCCTAATCAGTGGCACCACGAACGATACGTCGAAATATAATCGGTCTTTTAATATGCAAAACGCAATTTGATTATTACAATTCTTAGTGTCACAATTATTGCAATATAAACAGTTTTAAAATGTTTGTTAGGAAATAAAAAAAAAAATCTTAAGTCGGTGCATTTTTGTGTCAATTTTCGTTGTTTCGATTTTGAGGGACTCCAGCTACCAGGCGCACAGAGTTAGAATTAGCAGGCGGCCATAGACTTTGGTATTGTTCTCAGATTTGCTATGAAAATTACTTCGCCAATTAACATCAAGTACCAGGCGAGCAGAAATACTGCAAATCCAGCAAGCAACTTTAAAAAAATAACTAAAATTATGCAACAAAATTTTGATAGTTTTTGAAAACTGCTGCCTACATTTAGTGCAAATTTTTGGTCTAGGTTAACTGCTGAAACTTTCTGTGCGCCTGATAGCTGCACCTCCCTCAAAATCTAAAATTAACAAGAATGGAATGATTTTTTGTTGTTTTAAATCAGTCCCAGTTGTATTGCTTTGTTGAAGAACTATAAATATAGAAGAGCGCTGAAATATTATTAAATATGGAAAGAATATCATGCGTTTTATACCTCTGAAAATTTCTTATTGAATACGAAAGTAAACATCTGGAGTTTTTGGCTTTTGTTCAGTTTTTATTTGAAATACTGTTTAATTTTTGAGTATAATTTATTTACATTTATTTTAAATATTGTTTTATGTTTCAAAATCGAAAATCATTGCGTTTGAACTAGCTGAAGGCCTGCGATGAATGTGGTAGCTGGTATTGTATCAATAGAGAAGACAAGCTTCTCCAGAACAGTACGACTACAGCTTCCTCTATGTTGAGATTAATAAAAACATACATTTTATTTACTTTATGCTAAATTTTAATTACATTTACGGGATATATTTTTTGATTGAAGTTTTTGCTTTGACTGAAGAAGCTGTAGATCATAAGGGAATAAGAGGGCAAGATTTGGCCATATTTTGCAAGCAAGATTTTCAGTGTAGCGCATGAGAGAGTCATACAATTGGACTAGAAATAAGGAAATGCATAAGAAAACTTTATTTTAAGTTATTAATTAATTTTTAATAAAATAAGCTAAATGAAACAACAATCAAATGAAATGTACCTGATCTGAAATTAAAAATCTCCTATTTTATATTTTTTGAAAAGAAATTAAAAAAAACAAAATTGATTCATCTTTACTCGTTCCAAAGGCGGAGCATCGAGATATCAGATCAGCTGTTCGAAGAGCACATGGGCCTATAGTTTATAGCCGAATACGATCGACGAATTCATTTATAAAAAATAATTTTTCTTAGCTAAAAAGCAACTATTTGGTAGCTCTGGCAGTGCTAGGAAAAGGCACCAGTGCTGTAGGGGGAGGCGACTCACAGTACAAAATTGCCAAATCGGCTATAGTTCACTATCTTAGGAGGACTTTGGCCTATAATAAGAGTTTGAAGATTTTTACAAGGGCCTTAGAAACTACTAACTTTCATAAGACTTCTGGACAAAATACGGGGGTTTACCTTCTCTGAACTAATTGAAGTGTAAATGTCGATAGAGTGTCTATGGCATGACACCCTATCAGAGGTTTGTCTGAAATTACTAACTTCCATAAGATTCCTGGACAATACACGGGGTTTACCGTAAGTAAGTTTAAATATCGATGGAGTGTCTATGGCTTGACCCCTTATCAGGGGTTTGTCTGGTGCTAAAGGTGGTGAAGTAGCCTACAGAGTTTTCTCTGTGCAGACCATGGGTACGGCCGTGGTGATTGTGGTTTTCTACCCTAATATGGGTAAAACTTGGCGTGAAGTTGTGTCTAACCCAACGGACGTTGTGAGACTTGATCCTGCCAAAGGTGAAGAACAGAAGTGCCATCTTTTAGGAACAGTTAGTGTATATCGGTATATCCTATCTACATATTCTGCTGAACATAAATGTGGCGCATTATTTCATACTTATCGTGATAATTGCTTCGATCGCAGTGAGACAGCGATGTTGTACATCATGTAAAATAGATTTTGAGATACAAGTGATTCAAGATGTCTGCTGCAGCGAACCACCGATCTTGGGGTTTGCAGGCAAGTGAGCTACCAACTCGTGTACGAGTTGCCAATGTCGTATAATATAATATATCGTTAATTCTGTAGATATGTGCTCCAAGTGGACATACCCGTCTTCAGGCGCTGCACATTGTCAGCTCACTCGCCAGTACTACTCAGCCTACCCTCGCACTGTGCTGTTGCATTCTTTGATGCTTGCGACTTAAAATGTTATTTCTTCTCTATAACATGTTGTATTTTTTTTCATCTTTTTGTTTTTATTTTTATTATGAATAACGGTGATAAAATGCTTGGGCCAAGCAACAGTCGCAAAGTCGCAAGTCAAGTTTGGCAGGGCCAACGGGGCGTATGAATATGGCACATAAAAAAATATAAGCACAACAGCGTGGAGGTATACCCGTACCCCCCGCCCCCAACTCCAGTCCAAAGACTGAAACACAGAAACACACGAAATGCAAATTGTAAATTACAAATTTGCAATAAAAATTTTTAATAGAATGAAACATTTTGCCTTTACGAGTTTGTCTTTCGGGTAAATTTATCTGCTTTTATGATAACGTGATGGGGCTGCGACGCCCGCAACGACAGCGACGTCAGCGTCACCGTCAGCGTCAGCGACTGTCTCATACATAGCATACTAACCGTATACTTCTTCTATATAAATGTATATAGCGGCGTCTTACCAACAATTCCATTGTTGTTGTTCGCGTTGTCGTAACAGTTTTGCATTAACATTAACGTAATTCTTTTTTGCATTATCATAAATACATTTTACGCATATTACAAAGCATGATCTGGGCTTTATGTGCCAGCTGTATTTCTCATCGCATCCTTGTATCCTTCTATTTGTTTTGTATGAGCATCTCTGAGTGCGTTGTTTTATGCCCATTTGCTCAAGTGCCAAACCAACGACCCACTGGGTGTGGGTAGTACGGTACGATGTTGGGATGCTTGTCATGGGCTGGTGGTTTTAGTGTTAATGTTACAGTTTATCACGCAACATGCATAGAATCTTTATGAATTAACAAAAAGCCAAGCAATCCAGCATAAAAAGTACAAAATGGCGGCAACAGACGTTTAGTCAGTAAGCTGGACCAAGGGGAAATCCGTACGTAATATGGCAGGCCAGACCGGAGCATAAGCCATTTAAGTACGTGAACGCTTTAAATGCGTACATTTGGCAAAAAATTCAGAAAATTACTTTGACAAAATGGCATTTTTTGCAGAATCCAGGAAACAGCCACAATGATGAGTCAGTCTATCAAGGATATCGTGTTCAATGTATACCACTATCAAGCTCAACAAAATAATTAAAACATTGTTAATAAGGCATGGAGGCGTCGGCAGCGCAGTGCTCGACTCTAAATCGGAAGTGTGATGTTCGATTCCGCCCAGCGACACTGCTGCATTTGCTTAGCACTGACATAGCTAGCAAATAGACGTCAGGGCCTATATGCAGCTAATATGAGAGACCAGACCGGAGCATAAGCCATTTAAGTACGTGAACGCTTTAAATGCGTACATTTGGCAAAAAATTCAGAAAATTACTTTGACAAAATGGCATCTTTTGCAGAATCCAGGAACAGCAACAATGATGAGTCAGTCTATCAACGATATCGTGTTCAATGTATACCACTATCAAGCTCAACAAAATAATTAAAACATTGTTAATAAGGCATGGAGGCGTCGGCAGCGCAGTGCTCGACTCTAAATCGGAAGTGTGATGTTCGATTCCGCCCAGCGACACTGCTGCATTTGCTTAGCACTGACATAGCTAGCAAATAGACGTCAGGGCCTATATGCAGCTAATATGAGAGACCAGACCGGAGCATAAGCCATTTAAGTACGTGAACGCTTTAAATGCGTACATTTGGCAAAAAATTCAGAAAATTACTTTGACAAAATGGCATCTTTTGCAGAATCCAGGAACAGCAACAATGATGAGTCAGTCTATCAAGGATATCGTGTTCAATGTATTCCACTATCAAGCTCAACAAAATAATTAAAACATTATTAATATGGCATGAGGGCGTCGGCAGCGCAGTGCTCGACTCTAAATCGGAAGTGTGATGTTCGATTCCGCCCAGTGACACTGCTGCATTTGCTTAGCACTGACACAGCTAGCAAATAGACGTTAATTGCTTAAGTAAATCTCTATAAATAGAAGGCAGCGACGTTCGGATTCGGCAATAAACTGTAGTTCTCTCCCACTTCGAACAGCTGTTATTGGAGATATCTCCATACCCCATCTTTGATGCGATGACAGCGCAGTCAAGGGTAATCAATAGATAATCATGATGAGTTAGAATAGAGAATGGATTGCATTGGATGCATAAGACGTGAAAAGTATCGTGGACAGTGTGGATCTACAATAGAATGGAAATAGAAAGTTTAATATTTCTTAACAAAGAAGCCAAGAGCTCAGCCTAGAGCAAGTTAGATTTTAATAGTTCGCGATTGCTCAAAGTTGCATGATTTGGCGAAACAATATGAGATAAGGTAGAGAAAGAGATCGTTTGGAAGAGTGAAAATCGTAGGGGTATGTATATCAACCCTGACCACATAACACGCGAAAAGGAACATGCATAGCGTGTTTTCGGTCTACAAAAGAATAGTGCCAGCAGTCGAAAAGTACAAGTTACGCTGGATGAAATGATAGAAGACAATTTGTTCACAAGTGCGTAGGGGTGAATGCACCAGAGTAAGAGCCTAAAATGGAAAAAGCATGCCGGCAGGAACACATAGGAAAGGTAATTTTAAAAGGCGAAGTCGACAATAATAAGGCGGCAGTCGAATGCTATGTATTCCAATTTAAGTCACAAAAATCAAAATTTTAGTTTTTGAGACTTAAGCAATTACTTATAGTGGAACCACCAAAGGCCTCCCAAAGCTATAGCAATATTTAGCATTGTTGAACCTAAGTTTGGGATCAAACAAATGCCAAGTGTTAGAAATACTATAGATGCGTTCGAAGGTAAAAGATTCTAAGGAATAGTTTACATAATAAGGCGCACAAGGATACAACTTCAGAATGTTGCTTATTGTTTTGATAAGAAAAAGTTGGATGATTTTAATCTCATATTAAGAAAGTCATTTTTTACTAGAATCTTTGTCCTATAGAGTTTAACATTATTATATAACAATAGAATGCGAGAGACGGAAATTTCTTAAAGATCATCCTTTTAAATACATTTAAAAATAGGTTAAAAATTAGAGTAATTTGAGACAAAGTTAAAGAATTTAAATACTTAGTCAGCATCCTGACACCTGCTTGCTTGCGTTCTGTAGAGCAATTATGGCAGTTATGATTTTGGGCAGATACCTGCGGCATACTCTATCGATCGAGCACCTATGGGAAACGATGAACTAAAAACGAATCAAGAAAGTCATAAGATGTGGAAATTTCATAAGAAATGGACACACGCACAAAATCTGCTAGAAATCTTAACATTTCAATATATTTGGATTGCAATGAAAAAAGAAAGTTTATTTAAAACGACTCCGTATCCAGTATCGTAATATTTTCAAATATTCATATATGAAAGTAGAAAGTTCATATGAATCGCACCTACGCAAGAATCCAACTCCGGTTCCACAAAAATTCTCAGATATCTAAATATTTGCAAATATTATGTAGGTACCATTAATTTCTTAGTAGTAAAGTACTCAATTATTTTAACTTTTATTTGCAATTTAATTAATACTCTTGCATAATTTAATTATAAACAGTTCTTAAGACATTATATAGTAATTACAAGAAATTTATAAAATGCAGGAAAATCTTAAAAAATGGATCATAAATCAAATGACTTGGTTAGTTTCTCCAGTACATGTACCCATTTGATATAATATTTCGTATACGTCGTCGCTCTTTATCTGGTACACAGTGCACCATTTCTGAAGTTGTTTCCACTTCCTTCTGCGTATGCAATGGTGGCCACATGGTAGTATAGGCCATAATACTGCATAGGGAATATGTTTCTATATTATAATGGGTTTTTCCAACTATATATATATATATATACATACCGATTAAAAGTCATTGCCTCTATGGCGCTTGGTTGATATTTTATAATATTACGTATGTCATCTTGGAATTGTCTTTCATAGCGTTTCTTGGCCGCTCCGTAGTATAATTTGCATTTAATATGTCTGCATGGAAATATTAAAAAAAAAACAAGAAAATTAGTAAATTAACAATTATGGGTAAACCTTTTCACATGACTCACAGGGGCATTTTATAGCCACTATAACTGGGGCATGACGATGACGGCGGGCAATCTTCAAGTCTCCCCAACGGTTTCCTTAAATGAATTTTATCGATGTCAGCGTTCGGATTTACGTATTTAGCATCGTCTTCATGGCGATATTGAAAATCCCAGAATTGCTTGGCCCAATCACTATTGGGTATTTCCATTGTCTGTCGAGACGTTATCGATATTCTTGATGGAGGTCTATAAGTAATTCTACTATCTTGATATTTCTCCTTTAATCGCTTCTCCCACAAATCGAGTCCAAATAGCATGGATGGTAATATTTTTAAATCTTCTAATCTCTCTTGTAAGCTTTCTCTTATTGCTTGTTTATCACTTTCAGTGCTCACTTTTGGAAGGATTATGCTGCTTCCCATAGATGAACCCAAAATGGACGCTGATGTTTCGCTCCAATTGTGAGTCATAAATAACTTGCGGCTTCCCTCTGACACCGAAGTATGCTTACCAATGGACTCATCATTTTCTACTTTGATTACAGAAGCTTCTTTTGACAAATTTTCGTCTACATCAGGTGGCATGTTTGTATCTGAGGGTGCCACAACCAACGCCTCAGATACACTCGGTTTCTTGCTTTCTTCATTAACGATTATATTTACGCTAGCCCCCGAGTTTTTTAGAATTGATTTTTTCTTTTTCGGAGCCATTTTTTATTTTCTTTCCTTACAGTGTCTTCTTGTAATTCTACATTAATATTTATTGCTATATTATAACTAGCCGTAAGAGTATTACATTATTTATGATATAAAATTCATGGATATTGTGTTTCGGACTTGCCTGCTTTGTTAGTATTTGAAAATTTTATTTTTAAATTTTCCCCATTTTCAATAATTTTGTCAGAAACTGCACTCTAAGAATCAAACGAAAATCATAAAAAATCCAAACTGAAGAATATTCTGCTTAGAACGACATCTGAGATCATGGATTTTACTCGTGTTCACTTTTTAGCTCATTTCAACTACTATCCCACACTTACTAAGCCGATTTGTGGATTTTCCATTTGACATCTGGATTGGCATTATCCAAATCGCGCTTTTCGTTTAATTTCAAAATGCGAAAACTTCGATTTCGATCAAATCACAGCCAAAAGTAGCACGCAATGGATAGTCCTGTCAGCCTGAGCAACCTGGTGAAAAATTGGGTACCAAACCCTAGTGGTATACCAGGTCAGTATAGCTGACGATGCAGTGATATTGGTCCTCCAAAATGGGGGTTGGGTGTTGGGCCTACAAACCACTCTGCAAAAAACACATCTGTATTGCACTCCCAACAATGTCCTCGGAAACAAGCAGCAACGGACTAACGCAACGTAAAAGGACTAATGATTTCATAACTGGAACTCAAATGTCAGAACCATGCTTAGAGCTGGTGCGATGTCGGAACTTGACTTGCAACTGCAAAAATACAAGTTTGTCTCCTTGGCAGTTCAAGAAGTCCGCTGGAAAACTACCGGTAGGACTCATAGTCCTATTATTAACGTTATGCCATTGCTTAAACCATGGCGAAGATGTAGTCAAATTCATTAAATCCCAGAGGTATGGATAGATGGGATATATCCTACGGATGGATCAGAATAGAGTACAAAAGCTTGTCTTGGCAAACACACCATTCTCCACAAGAAACAAAGGGTCGACCAAGAAAGCGCCTAATTGACGATGATATGCTGAAGATGAAAGTAAGGAACTGCAGCGCCCTTGCTAAAAACAGAGACGAATGGAGAAGAAATGCTGAGAAAGCCAAAACCCAACACTGATTTTAGAGCTGAATGATGATAAGAAGAAGCTAACCTTTAGGTTTCGGACATTTTTGGATGGTATCTTTCTATAAACTCAAAATTTAAGTAGCATGCCTTTTACAAAAGTTTTTTTTTTTTTGTAAGACTTCTGGAATTCGAGAGCTGTAACAGGGATTCCAAGAAAGAGATAGAGAAAGGTCACTATTTCGGTTTCGACCGTTTTGAATGTTGTCTTTACTTGTAGTAATGATGGGAACTGTTTACGTCTTTTTATAAAAACACTTGATAACAGCATAATGCCGTAATCTTTCGATTTGCAGCTTCTTTATCTATTATTTTTTTTCTTTTTCCATGACATAGAACGTTTTACTTCTTTTGTTTCAAAATATCCTAACGATTTCGTATTGTCTGCACTGACAGGCTTCTTGCTAAGCAGCTTTGCTGAATTTAGAAAATCTCTCAAAGAGAAAAAATCGCTTTGTTACAATACAAGATGAAAAATAAACTGTATCTATATGGTTTCATTGCCTTTGAAATGTAATTTTCTATACAATGAGAGACAAATACATGCTAGTTACCAGTTCTATGTAATTGTTATCTAAGCTGCCAAATCGTAGAGACAGTGTCCTTGACAAGCCAGTGCCCTGACGCACTTCAATTACCGCAGCGCCATAAGCCATGTGACAGACGGGGGCGTGGGAGCAACGGAAAGCTGCTAAGTCAGCTGCAAACCGCAGTCGCAGCTGGCATATAGGCCCTAAGCGTTACGAGAGTGGAGTGGAGTGCGTGCTGGGTTTTGGTAGGTGCTGCCAACTTATTTTTTTTTTTACATACGAAACGAACCCAACGACCGAAATAAAAATAAAAACAAGGCACACGCATAAGGACGTGAGCTTTGAAATTTGCGCAGTGGAATTTTGTTTAAAGCAAAATGGGTGCGAAGTGGTAACGATTTGCGTTGGGTGGGTGTGTGGGCATGGGTGATGGGGAGAAAAAATTAAACATTTTTAACGTGCCACGATTTTGGCCTTGAGCCTGAGCGGCACAAACATATGAAAATATGCGTAAAAAGGATAATTTGTCTTGGGCGCGCTCGCACAGCATAAAAGGAAGTTTGTGTTTTAGTTTAAAATGGCTGCTGCGCTACGCCCACTACGTGCGTTACCCCCAACGACCCCAAAGTAACCTACCCCCCCTGCTGCAGCATTAAGGCATGTGCGTCACTTTTACATTATAATATTTAATATAATTTTCATTTTTTATTTTTATGATACAACATAGAGGACATTTTAAACGCAAATTCTGTAGCGACGCTTATCGCGCATACGCGATGTTGCCGCAGCAAGTCACTCAGCCCCGTAAGCGCTGGGGCAGCGCACAACTACCCAAGGCACAAATAAGCTTGTTTGGGGTGCAAGCGTGGGGGGATGGGATGTGCTGGGGGTACGAGCCGTTTGGGCCTAGGCAGGCAAAATCTTTCGCAATAAAATTCCTCTAAACACTCATAAAAATTGCAGGCATATTAAAAATTGTGTTTGTTTAAAAACGGCAACAAAAAACAACAACAACAACTGAGTGGGTACTATGGTGTGGGCAGGGTGCAGCAGGGTACGCACACATGAAGCAAGCCAAGTCAAGTCAAGTCAGAAAAAAAGCGTGGAATTTCGCTTATACGTAAGACTACATCGTAGATGTCGCTTTCCGGTTTACCGTGCGGGGCCCATAAAAATGTATGGATATTTGAATAGAATTTGCAATAAAAAATGCCGTTAAAAGGCAACTTGCCCGGGTGTGTGTGGGTGTGCGTCCTTGTGTGTGTGGCAATAACAACTTGTGCGTTATGAAAAACTAATTTCTCTAAACATATGCGACGCCCATATCATATATGTACATAGGTCCTGGCCACCCCTCGTATGTCGTCTACGTTGTGGCTGCTTGTTTTATGACGAACCCGGTGGGGGGGGTTTCCTACCCCGGAACAGAGCAAAACGCTTGTTGACAGCCAGCGTGCTGTGTGTGGAGCGATCTTGAAATGTTTTATATATAGGATATGTTTTTTTTTTCCATTTTGGTCCTCTTGAAATTGCAAATTTACGAGTATTTATATTGATGTCATTTTACTTTGATTTTAATGCGCGCTCAAAATGCGTGCAAAGACTTTTAATATTTTTGCCTACACGCTCATCAGCATCAGCATCATCAGCATGAGCATCATCGATATACTATATCTTGTATATTTTGCAACATTTTTATATTTTATAAACTTAAAAGCAAAATTTCGAAGCACTACATTGAGTCAGACCAGTAGTTTCACAGCTTCCTATACTTCGTTTTACGCGGTAGAGACATTATGTTCCCAATAGCGGGCGTTATTTATCTGTAACTCGAGTTGTATAACTCCAAGCGGGTTGCGAAAGATGACGTTTGAAAGATGATATTTCGTACATAAGAAAGCGTGTCTGACAGTCTTGTGATTGCTTGATGCAGTTGTCTTTGAACTTGCGTCAAGGTTGGAAACTAGCAAAGCGGAAACACAGTTTCTCTGCGATAAGAGCGAAATTGCAAGAGAGGTGGCCTAAATATGCGAATAAAGTTTGTGGTCCTGAGCCCATTACGTGCATTTTGGATTGCTTCGATTTCGTTTCGATAATTTGGATGTGATGCAACACCAATTGTCGAAAATGTCGCTAAGACCATGTATATTGTGTATATTATTGAGCCCGACTGTTTCTCTTGTCCAAGAGCTCAAGAAATATATCAATAGGGCAGCACGATACATGGGTGCCACACGGGTTAGGGCAAAAAATCCTCATGCACCGAAATCGCTTCTAAATCGCAACGCATTCGACGCATTTCTGAAGATGTTGGTGACTGCCGTTGGCAGATGAATCACTTACGGACACGTCAAGCGAAAATGGTCGTGATGGAAAAGCGGCGAGCCGGTAGAAACTCTGGCCCAGCCAGGATTGCGTCCAGGAAAGTTTTGCTGTGCGTTTGCTGGGATTGGCAAGGATTTATCTACTTTGAGCTGCGCTCAAAAGGGAAACTCTTAACTCGAAATTGTAGCAGTCTGATTGACGTATTTCAGCATTCGGCTTCTTGACATTCTTCTTTGTTTGCTGATTTACTTCAGTTGCCTCTTCATTGTCCATTCCTGAAGCTGGCAGCCCATTTTGTTGCCCCTCTATGATGGAGTCGATATCCGTTGGTTCCGTCAAAATGAAACAATGTAAGTTGCGCAATGCCTGATATAGGTGCTACGTACTGCTATGTCATCAATTGCTGCGTGTTCTACGGAGTTTTCATCAGTAGCCTCAGCAACTTGCTCAGGCGCATGTTCAAATCCTTGTTATTGCTGTGCCCCATCTTTGCCCGCAAAATATAATTCTTTTGCTAATGTAATATGAAGACTTATCTAGGGTTTGTTATTTGTAGTTATGAATGAATGTTTGGAGGTATTCGTATTGCCTTTCTCAGTCTGTACGAAATTTTTGATTATATTTGATCATCAAATTAATGTCATTCATCAATGTGGGCCCAGGAGTACCAAAATTAGCTGAAGTCTGAGATTTTTATGTATTTACAACAAAGCATTTTGCGTTAAGTGTGATTCCGTTCGTCAGCACTAACTTTCAGTGCTGGTTACAGTTGCACTAGCAATCCCCAACTTGAGGACAAGCAAAATACTTGTATATTCATTTTGTAAATTGGCTGGCATTCTACTAGCTAAATTTTTAGGTACTCCGTGTGCCTTATTGCCAGCTGACATTATTTTTCTGCTTATTGGGATTACAATTTTTAAAAATATAAGTTAAAATTTTGTACAGACCCAAGCAGGCTTTCTGAATACTATCAATCATTCATTCATAGCTTAGAATTATAAACTAACACAACTACTGAAAATATAAATAATTAAAAATAAAATAATTCAAAAATTTTCTTCACATATTTTTACTGGCACGTTTGGCAGCACTAAAATGGGCGCTTCGCAAACTAAGGATATACCGCCTGTACCAGCAGAGACAACTGCAGTGCCAAACACTAATGAGGAACAAAACGTGGAGCAGGTTTCGGACACTGATATTGGAGTAAGTAGCACCCGTATCAAGCGTTGCCCAACTAACGCTTGGTTCGTTTTGTAGGAAGCTGCACCCATCAACGAACAACAACATGAGGTGGCCGACTTAGGAGCTGAAGCTGAAGGGTTTATCACCTATAAAAATCATTTAAGAAGTGGTAGAAACAGCAAACTCCGGCTATTATCCGATGAACAGCTGGCTGAACGCTGGCGCAATATCTCCCCTAAACAGAAGCGTAAATACTGCAGAATGGTAGAAATTATATTATACTCTTGAAGAACTTCTTACTTAAATCTTATCAATTTTCAGCACTCTTAAAATCATTTGGCATTTGGAACTTGTACACGATATCCAGTTGAATCCCATACACAAAAAGACACACACAAATACACGGGATGACATTTCAACTGGATATACACGCATATATTTCCGCGTATTATACACAATACCAATTTCAAAATTTATTTTCGTGAAATAAAGCGCAAATCGATGCGGCTGGATCTGTTCTGCATGCGTTGAAATAAGTTAAAATGATTTACTTTTTTTTGGGATTGTCTCATAACTCTTACTTGGTAACAATCAAATGAGACGGATTGGAGGTTCTAGTGTTGCGCTAGCTTGTAATATGCTCAAAATGTCATTAACAATAGAAAAGCGATGTTTCAGATATATTTGTAATTTTTTGATGGCGCCATCTATTGGTACGAGGCACAATTTGTTTGTAGGTTGGTGACGCTTGTACAAACTGTAAGTGATTTTACGGGAAACTTATTCCTGTCTGATGCATACTCATAATCATTAGTGATAAGTGATCCTTATATGGCTTAGCGATTCCCAATCTGATGTTTGCAATATATAAAAAAAAATGGTAAATGAAAATGGCGAAATAACTCTAGCTGGGGCACTGTATTTTCAATCCTAAAATTAAATTTGCGACAAAAAACTTAAGGAGTATATATTGGGTAGCAGCAAGCACTAACTTCAGTTTCTGTAGCACTTCATCGTGGTAGACTATGTCAAAACTCGGTTGGTTAATCATCTAAAAATGCAGCAATACCATAATATCAATTCTCAAATGAGTCGAAAATCTGTTCCATCACACTGTAGACTTTGTCAGGCCTGCTATTTTTGCAACTGAGCTCGTAGTGATGACGATTGAGCTTTAGAATCATAACTATTTGCGAACTTTTTCACTATTTTGGAAAATATAGCAGATTTTTTATAATAAGAAAGCACCACTTATGATAAAATAGAAATGGTGACCTTTGTTATCTACTTTTCTCGTTCATCTTTTTAGCAGCGTGCGTCTTCCGTAACCAGAAGCTGCAAATCTTTGGAGGTGACCAGGTGGCAATTTAATTTATGACAATGAATGCTCCATTGGTAGATCGTGTGGCATCGATCGGAAATTGGATGTTCTAACGCCTGGAGAGTATAGCGGGTGGGGGAAGATATTCCATTTCAGTGTTTCCAAGTATTTTTAACCATTTTAACGACGTTTGGCGGAGAATTGTGCAGCTGGAGAAAGATTTTTTTTTATGTTTTCAAGTGATGTTGCCATTTTCATTTTAGTTCTTGAAGTTCGTGGAGGCGTTTCCGGGCTTTTTCCAAGAGTTTGTGTGGGCTTTGGAATACAGTAATGAAGCCTTTTTTTTACGTATTTGCCATTTGAGAAGCTCTTCACAGGCAAAGAAATGCCATTGGTCATCTCTCAGTTTCAAGTCAAAGGGAACCCAGTGTGCTTGCTTCCGAATAATTTCAATGGCTCTATGGCATTTCGACACGGCAGGCTAAGTCACTTGTAATGGAACTGACAATCACTCTTACGCTTGGAACGCGCCTGGGTCAACTAATGGATTAAATTCTGCAACTTTGAAAATCATTTTTGGTTCCACCAACTTGCCGGTCTTCAACGTCACTATCATCATTCTTATAGCGTTCAAGCCACTCGAGACACGTTATTTCAGCAAGAGCTATCTTGCCTAGTTAAGCTATCGATGAGCTTCAGCCTATATTTTTTAAAATTTTTTCCAAAGCCAAACCCAAATAAAAAAAAAACAAATTTTTAGACCATAATCGCAGCCATTAAAGTGTAGCTGCAGCCGCTGAAGAAAAATGAGCGCAAACAACTGACTGAGCTGGGGGACCCACGCACTCACAATGGCTTTGGTTTGGTCAAGGACACAAGGGCAGCCGGCAGACCGTAGACTTTTGACCATAAAGTGTACGAGTAGGCCTCTCAATTAGCCTGCGCTTCAATTATTTCATTCGAAAACAAATTAAAATAACAAAGACGGTGAAATACCAAAAAGGAGAACAATGGATAAACTAAAACAAATGCCATTGTTGAGAGCCAACACTTTGGAGCATTTGCTGGGGCTAAATGTTTGGAAAATCTATTTGTGAAAATTGTGCAAAAACTGCATACAAATATGGGAAAGAGAGAGAGAGAAACAACAACAAACTCGAAAAAAATACAAAATAAAGAAAAGCCAACAACATAAATCGCGTTCAAAGCGAAATCAATTGAAATTAGCCTCTCCTACGCGCAACAGGAAAACTTTTTCATGTTTTGTACAGTCAAACAAAAGGTTCACAATAACGCTCGCTGCCTCTGCCTCTCTCTCTCTCCTATCACTCTCTCTTTCTCTCGCTGCACTCTCTTCTCTCTCTCTCTCTCCCTCGTGATTTTTGCATAGTTTTGCTTTGGGCCAGGCTCAGGGACATTGGGGGGAGATAAAAATAAAACAGCTTTTCATGCATTTTCCGATGCCGCAAACCTAACCGCCGGTCACTGCCTTATTGTTGTTGTTGTGATTGTTGTTGCTGCTGCTGCTGCAGTTGTTGTTGTTGTTGTTCTAACCACTTGACAATCAAAGCGTTGAAAATCAATTACACATAAAAGCTTCAAGTGGCAAAAAATGAAAATGTTTGGAGGAAAAAAATGGCCTGCATAAAGGAAAAATCACACAAAAAAAAACAAAAAAACAAAATGAAAATCTCTTATAAAATGCCAACACGATTTTGAATGGGTTTTAGATTATGGCGGTGGTGTTGGGGTGGGCGAGAGCAGTGGTGTAGCATGGAAAATCAGCTTTTGTGTTTTATAATTTGCTGCACTTAATTATAAAAATAAATTAAGTGCATTTAATACTCTTTAAGGAAAAATGGCTATGCTAATATTTTGAGTAGAAAATTTTCACATGGATACTCTTACAATTTTCAGTTTGTTGCGTCGAATGGCGACAAATGTGCCTCACTCCTAAGCGCTTTTGTACATTTGGGTACTCTAAGAAACTCTTTCTTAGAACATAAAAGCTAAGCATGCAAAATCGTGACTTTTGTAGGTAGACTTTATTATTACTATTATTATTATTATTATTATTATTATTATTATTATTATTATTATTATTTTTTATTATTATTATTATTATTATTATTATTATTATTATTATTATTATTATTATTATTATTATTATTATTATTATTATTATTATTATTATTATTATTATTATTATTATTTTTATTATTATTATTATTATTATTATAATTATAATTATTATTATAATTATTATTATTATTATTATTATTATTATTATTATTATTATTATTATTATTATTATTATTATTATTATTATTTTTTTTTTTTTTTTTTTTTTTTTTTATCAGTCTTATTTGTACTTTGGGGGAAAATTCGAACTCGAACTGTAGGTCTATTGTCCGCTCACTTTATTCAGGAGATTATCTCTTAGTTCAATTCCATCTATAAAGCTATGTAGTCTAGCTTACTATGGTGTACTTTTAGCTTGCCAGCAAATTTCCACTATTATCTGCAAAAATCTATTAGAAAGGACCAAAAATTTACCATGAGATCAGCTGTCACATACAGATTTCCGATATACTTTTCTAAACAAATTCTACACAAGTTACAGATTTTCGTATCGGTCATATCACTGTCATATCACTTTGTCGCTTTCAAGTCTTGGGAATCCAACCTGCGCTGTTTGAATGCAACACATCTTTTCTAGCTTGCCGTCCTGGAAATGCTTTCCAAGTTAGCATCTTTACAAGATTTCTTGGTCGTCTTCATTAAGGCACAACGTTGAATTGATTTTTATGCGTAGAGAGAGACTATATTGCATGTGGCAACTTTGTTTGAAATGTATATTTGGCTTTATTTTCTCAACACTTTACGTCAGGATATCCAGCTCAATGTGAGGATGGTAACTCGAAGAAATCACACCGAACTAATATCAAAGGATTTGGCTGCGTAAACTGAGATATTTTCAGCTGGTTATCGTTACTTTTGGTAAAGATTTGCACTGTGATCTATCTATCTATCGTGTGGCCTTTTTTTATCTTAAAGTTTATATTTTGTTAAAATGCCTATAAGGTTTAGTAGTGTTCGTTTCTTTACATGATATAATACTTTACTTTTGCAGGCTCCCAATATATGTCTTGCATTTTCGCAATCCCCTTTGCAGAATCTCTTATTTTTTTTAAGAATTTTTCCAGTAGTTTTAGTTTAACCTACATTGATCTGCTAGAATTCCTATAGCAAAACTCAAGCTGTTCTTCCTTAATTTCGAACATTCTTTAAAACATTTTGAGTTATTAGTTACTATGAGCAGTTTGGAGTGCATAAGTCCGAGTAGCCCAGGTATGTACATATATAGACATTTTTTCACTTTATTGTTCTTATTTTCTTTATCTACTTTATCGTTCAAAAACTTTTTTTGAATATCAGCTCTGTTTATGTTTTTCGAAATTTAATATGGAATAAAGACTTGCTCCACAATATTTTGAAACTGCATCCAACCAACTGTAACAGTTTCAGCTGTAAATGTTCTATTTATAATATTATTTGAGTTATTTTTTGTATATCTCTTAAAAAAAACAAAATTTTTCTATATATTACTTCAGAAAGATCATTAAAAAATTAATTAAAAATTCGGTTTCCTAAGTGGCTACCTTGTTGCACTTCTGACAGAACTTTAAATTCCTTAGATTCACAGTTGTTGAAAATTAACGTCTGAACAAGGTTCGACAGATTGTATAGATTTTCAATGTAAATGGCCAGACCGAAAACCCAAACCTGGGAGTTCTACAAAGCAAGGAAGAAGTTGGTTTTTAAAGTCTTACCAAAGTCAGTATCAATAATATCAGTTTATTCTTGTTTAATAAATTCTGTTGTTAAGAAATTTAAGTTCCTAAAGCTTTGCGGAATTGGAACAAACTTGTAAAAAATCTTATTGAGTGGTTGAACCACAGTAATATTGCAATTCTGATGTAACAATCATCTCAAAGACATCATGAATCGAAGATCGCTTACTGTTAATGATCTCCTCATAATTTCTAACAGCAGCTTATCCTCCTGAGGTTACTTTTAGATTAAACATTATTAATAAGGAAAGCATTTTTTTACATAGTAACTTTTTTTGACCGATTTCCACCGCTTAAAAGAGCCGCTACTACGTTGAGTTCTTTGAGAAATTTCAAACACTATTTTCAAAGTAAATTTTCAACTCGCCCAAATGCAGTAGTTACTAGGCAGAAGAAATTTATTTTCTCTGGAAAATAAATTGCTTACTGTAGAAAACTCTGGGGAAACTGCAGCCAAGTCAAATCTTAAGAAAATGCAGGTCACACAAGATAGAGTCTAGAAAAATCGCGAATGCACCTGGTACATTGGAAAGTTCATTTGTACAAAGATCTTAGAATTTCTATTATTGGTGACTTCTTTAATATAAGAAGCGATCATCAGGCGTAAGGCACACGATCTCGTCCTAATTCTCTTCCTTGTGCCCTAACCGATCAAAGATCTATGACCAGAGAAATTGTCATATTGCTGTTAAAAATTTTATGAATAAATGTATTACGCTTTCAATGCTCCAAATGCGGAATATGAAGATATCTGTATTAATAACTGTTTGAAGAGTACAGGAATCTATAGTTTATAGCCCAACTCGAAGTGCGGTATCCTTAAGTTATAGGGATTTAATATGACAAAAAGCTTCTACATGCTAGCGCTTATTTGCTAACTATACTAGTGCTAGACATATATTATTGTGTGTAAATTGTTCTTCCCTTAACATTTTTATCTTGTGAATGTTTTCTGGTCTCGTAATTTAAGTTGCCATGGCGAATATTTGGTGTTTAAGCGTTTTAACAAATATTGGATCGTAAGCTAGTAAGATTATTGATTAAACGCCATAATCTTAAAAAAAATTTCTACATTTTCTATAATTTCAAACAATTCGAATTGTTGTGGCCATTGCGAAAATTTATGACGATCGCATGAAAGTGCTGTTGGACATACGTCATCGAAGCAATTTTGTGAAATGCGCTGCACAAAATGTATAACCCTTTATATATAAGAGATCGATTTTGACTTGAATTTGCTGCTAGGACAATCTACTCATGCGCTTGCTATTGTTGCTTACCATTACCAACTGTCCAGTTGGTTTTCTCTACTTTTTTTTCTTCTTATACGGCCTGAAATCCAAGTAAAACCAATACCAAGCAACACAATTCTTCAATTAACGCGCCAAAGTTGCTTTTTTCAACAAATTAGCCACAAAGTAACTTTAAAACCGCCAGACCCCAAGCCCTGCTACCCACGTAGCACTTTAGCGTTTTTTTTGGCAACCTTTTTTTTTTCGTTGGCCAATTTGCCGCGGCGGCTGCCCCGACCAGGGATGGCAGCAACATCATTGGCACATGTCAAATGCATAGCACAAATTTTCTATAAAAATGGCAAGCTCAAAATGCGCAGATAAATATTAATCGACAGCTTAAGCAGGCGGGAGCGGTATGTAGAGGCGGGTGAGCAGCAGTTGTACGGGGGGTAGACAGCATAAAAATATCGGTAATTTTGTAAAGAAATAAAATTTATGTGCAAAAATGCCCAAACAACAGCAAACAGAGCTGGAAAGAGTCAGACAGACAGGCGAGAGTGGAGTGTGTACGCGGTACAACGCAATGACAAATAAAAACCCCCCCGAAAAAAACCAAAAAATACAACAAAAAAAAAAAAAAGAAATGAGAGAAAAGCCAGCAAAATGATGCCGCTGCCGATGTCGATGCCTATGCCTGCACAGCTCTGACTACCAGGTTACTATATAAAAATAAACACTGATGGAGGGAGCACAAAAAACCAAAAAACAAAAAAAAAAAACGAGAAGCCAAGCAGACACCCAATGCTGCGGGGTGTACCAACTACCAACAAGCAGTAACTGCAACAGAACCAGCAGCAGAACCATCAGGAAATGCAGCTGGCCGCGTGTGAAGCCGGCGATTATGCGAAGCGCTTGGCAACAAAGACAAACAGGCCTAACAACAACAACAACAACAACGACGACAAAAAAAAACATGCTCTGCGACCCACATTCGACCCACAACAAAACAACACCCAAACGTAACGAACTTCAGCTCGGTAGCTCGGCTTTGGACGCCCCGGAGTTGCGCTTAAAAATTGGCATGGGCAATTTTTTAATGACTGCAAAAAAAAAGGCAATATACAAAAAGTTTTGGAACTGCTTGTGCGTGGAAAAAGGACAAAACAGTAGCAGCTGCATGTCCGTGCATGTTATCACTGGGACAGCACACTCACGCACGCACGCACGCACTCAGACTCACTCACACTCACGCACAAGGCGCTTTAACATAATGCAAGCCGCCAATGCAAACATTTTATTTGCATTAAATGTTCAAAAAAAAGCAAAAAAAAAAAGTTCCAAAACAACCAAAAAGTTGCGCAAAAAAAAACCATCAAGAGTAGCACTGAGCGCAACCTGCTTACCGCACTTTTGGGGCTGCCACACACGCACTGCCAGCCAATAAAAATGCAGCCACAAAAGTTGCGTGCAACACGAGCAACACAACGCACACACACACAAAAAAAAACCAAAAAAAAACTTGTGCAAAAATCAGCCAAAAAAGCACAAAACAAAACCAAAACAAAAAAAAAACCATCAAATAAAAATAATTGCAAAAAAAAACGAGCGCATTTCCCCAAAGCAAAAAATGTTTCGGGTGCGAGTGAAATGACAGCAGCCGCCACCGCCTGCTGGACCAGCACACACATGCAGCACTGAAACTGGGCCTACAACGCCTGGACATGCATGCAGCACATTGTGCATAGTTGCATTGGAGCCCTGCAGCTGACTGCGCTGCTGCTGCTGCCACACACATGGGTGGGGCACACGCACACACACACATATGCACACGCGCGGCGACAAAAAAAAGTCTAGAAAAAAGGATTATATAAAAATTGTCCAAAAAGTAAGAAAAAAAAAACCATAAGTTCAATAATATTGAAAATAAAAATAAAACAACAACAAAATGCACATCCTAAATTGCAACGTGCAACAGAGATAGCAACAAGTAAATGCAACAGCGAAAGGAAAGAGCAAGCGTCACATGTAGCGAGCGAGAGAGAGAGAGCGCGCGAGCCGCCAACATTTAGCGAGAGAGAGAGAGAGCGTGCAAAAAGTGCATATGGGCTGTCGGTTATCCTTTTTTTTGCAGTTTTATTTTTTTGACTTTTTTGTGCGCAATTTTTTTTTCGTTTATGCAACTGCAACGGACGCTGGTTTTGATTAATTTTTTTCAATTTTTTTGCCAACAAATGCATTTTTCAGGAGCGCAGTGCGGTTGACGTCAGCACATCATAGTAATTGGAGGGAACACTTGTAGGCGCCACCAAGTTAGTTGTACCTTATAAAGCCTTATGGAGGTACAATATTGAATTGTTAGGCTTGACCTAGTAATATGCTTCTTTTGTGCATTTTTTTTTGCAATTATTTCTTTTTCTTAATTGCGATGAAAATATTCCTTAGAGAATCGTAAATTTTCGCAACTGTCGAAAACGAAAAATTTTTGAAATTTACTATATATTTTTTTCTCCTTTCTTTATTTTGAGCTTAGCATCTAATAAGCAAAGGATAACTTAATAAGCTTCATTATAGATAATTTCTCATTAAGCTGCCTGCACAAAAAAGTTAATGAAATTAGCAAAAATTCTTTTGAATGCTCTTCTCCTATTTCCGTATCATCAAATTCGCATGTCCTAACATAAATTGCCGAATCGCTGATAGTGTGACTAGTTTTAGACATGGTTTAGTTTATTAACTGCTGTGCAGGTAGATTGAGTACGTTCAGTAGTTAACTTTTAAATAAAAGCTATATGGTATAAGTAATTGAGAGGATCTGGCTTGAGTTTACAACAAATGTAGCAGTATCGTAGGCAAAGCCTGAACCAACTCCGGGTTGCAAACCCTTATACTCTTCAAGAAGCTGTATAAAATATTGATAACGCTGGCTTACAAAGCCAAATGATAATAATCATAGGAAATATATCAAATAATATTCAATATATTTTACATAGAATGTCCTCTGATTGCAAATAGTCAATAATTCCGTCTTTGTGCTGATGGAACTTGGTAGCTAACGTTACACTCGCCTCTAAACCCGAAGTTCTATGTCTCGATTCCAAACTGCAGCACTGGTGAATTCGCCTAGTTCGCCGCAATAAAATTGACATTATTTGCCTAAGTATCTCTCTATTAGTTAAGAATACCGTTCAGATTTAGCTATAAACTGTAGATTTCTGTTCTCTTGGAACGCCTACTATGCCATGTGCATGTTCCACCTTTGCAGCGAAGCCCGGGGATTATTTTTTTTTATGCTTTTATTTTGCAATTTTATGCTATATGTCTTGAATATATTAAGATTTCTTAGGAAGAACACAGCACTGCTAGTGAAGTTGAACAATTTTCAAATGCGACTAAAAAGTTAATGGAGCTCCCGTAAGTAGACTACAAAATATGTATTATTTCAAGATGAACGAATTTAGGAAAAATAAATTTATTTCATTAGACTATTCGCTTCAAAATTGGATGGGATAATTCTACAGTTTTCGAATACCAAAATCGATGTCTTAGATGAAATAGTTGGTCTAAGCCGAGTAGCCTCTTTTTGCTGACGATGTCAGCAATAGGAATATGCAGTAGTGCAGCTGCGGGAAATCGAACCATCAATGTTCCGGATTAAGAGGCGAATACATTACCGATGTTCACAAATGTATACGGAGAAATTAATATAAGTTATCCAAGATGAGATGCTTCAGAGTTAGGTAAGAGTGAACGAAACTTAACTTTCTCAGCCGAAATGTCTTCAGTTTCTCCAACTTTACGACGACAAAAACTTGGCCACCACAGAAGCCAGCGCTCTGCTGTTGTAGCTGCTCAGCGACTACTACAAAGTGCGCCCGAAATTGCCAACCGCGCTGCGCTCCTGTACAATGCAGTTTTGCCGTCCACACTCGGCGAAGAGAGCGCTGATGAGAGCGAACTGACCAAGCGAGCGTAAGGTGCGACAGAGAAAGCGAGAGTGAGAGCCGCTGCGGTAGTGTGAGATGGCAAATGCAGAGCGCCGGATATGCATATGGATGGATATGCTATATAAGGCTATGTGCGTGCGCGTGTGTGCAAGGATGTGCTGCAAGGATATGCATGCACATGCAGTTGCAGCTCTGTGTTGCATGCAGTTGCAGTGCATTGTGCCTGCCACCCAATGCAGTTGGGCTGCAGCGCCAAACCAACCAACCAACAACAAAAAAAGCCAACACAAAAAAATAGATCAAAATAAAAATATGTAAAATAAAAATAAGAATAAAAAAAAACTCATAAATAAATAAAATTAAGCAGAGCGCTGCGCAAAATGAGGAGAAATTGCAACTGCAGCTCAATAGAATTTGCCGTTGTTGTTGTTGTTGTTGCTGGCAGGATGCACTGGCAGGCAGGCCTCTGTCCATGTCCTGCACTGCAACTGCAGCGCAGTTTGGCAATTTAGCGGCAGCGTAGTATATGGCAAAAAAATAAAAATATAAATAAAAATAACAAAACACACAAAAATTGCAGTAAAAAAAAAAAACAAAAAAAAAATTGGGAAATATATTTAAATTTTTTGCTGTTGTTGTTGCTGCTGCCGCTGCCGCTGCTGTTGTGCGTTTTGTGCGTAAGAGCGGCATGCCACATATACACTTTTCTCATTCAAACGCATTGCATAAAATAAAAATTGAAAAACTCCGCCCTAAAATGCGAACTGAAATCGCGAAAAAAAAAACAAAAACAACAAACGAAACCTAACAAAACTAAAAAAAGTAAAACGAATTTATGCTGCCGAAAAAACAAAAAAAAACGAAATGTTGTCTATGGCAGGACACGCACTCACGCTCACACTCACGCACGGCACGAGAGAGCGGCAGCCATGTGCTAATTTAAAATGCTCAACTATGGCTGCTTGGTGTAACCCTGTCCATGGCCGCGGTACCGCGGTCCAATGGTCCGGCACGCCAACGCCATTTATAGTCAACATTCGATTATGAAATCTGCCAAAAACCCTGATGCCACCGGCCCACGGCATTGGCCCCAACTATGGTACGGGTTTTTTGTAGTCTGAGCCCGTCACGTAGTCAAAAATTGAATCACAGCCGTTCTAGCTGCAGTTTTTCGGGTGGGGGATTTATGGAAATGCCGTGTTTTAATTTTATCATAATTAATTTTTTTTTTTTTTGTAGGCTTAATAATGAAATATTATTCATTTTGGCATAAGATATTAATTGAGTTAGTGTAATCTTTAAGGACATGCATTGGGAAATATCGATTTATTTGGTGAAATTATACCTCAAATTATTTCAGTTGCCTGAATATAGCGAAATCTCTCTTTTTTTAGGGAAATTTTTTTTCTCATATTTTTTTTTTTGATATTAAAAAAAGTTTATTTCGCGAGATTATTTTTTTGTAACCAATAGTTGAGGTCCTATTAGAAAAATAATTGTTTTAATCTAGAGAAATCTCATTTCTTCAAAAAAAAAATTTAGCTTATAGCTTATTTTTTTATTTTAATTAATAGCAGAAAGAAGAATTTGAAGTTTTATGTGTTATTTCGATTCATTTTGCGCTCAGAATTTTCCCGACTTACTTCAACAGTTTATTCCAACGTTACAAAGTTAATAAACAACCTCTATAGGGTAACTGCTTTTGTAAGTGTATGGCTGGATCTATTGCGACCCTATAGCATGTATTTTACTTCGAAAGAAAGGAACTACGTTTTAATTGGTAAAAAATAATTATAGAAATCACAGACAAAAATTGCTCTTTGCATAGAAGAGTTTGAAAAAAAAAACATTAATACCATATTCAACGGGCTTGGGTCTTGAAGTACAGTTTTGTCTGATTTTGATAGTCTCATATATATTATATCCACTTGATGTCTGCCAATATCCAATGTTTGTATTGCAATTTTTGAAATAAATTTAGTCTTCCGATTTATAAATTCGAATGTAAAATGCGTAGTGCAGAGCAACAGATATTAAAATATGCATCTTTAGACTCAAAATGGTAGAGGATTCCCAACATATAAATGGTGAATATTTTGTATTTTATAAGAAAAATAATTGACTGAATTCAGCGGAATAGGAAAAGTTTCGAATATTTTTTGTTGAGAAAAAAATTGTGAAAAATCACTTTTTTTAAATTCTGCCAAATATCATTACTATATGGAATTGTTTGAGCTCCTACACACAGCTATCAAGAGTTCATTTGATCTGTACCAAAACAATTTCAATTTTTGTTTTTCTTGGCTTAAATTGAGATCCTAATATGTGACTGCCGCCTATGCTACTGCTCCTTATAAAATTGCCTTCCCCAAAGAATCGAAGAATATGTCAGGCCTGATTATTTCGGCATAAGCGCTTGCTTGCTTAATTTAAGCACAAATTCCTAAGAAAGCTATTTTGTCAATTATTGATTTTGAGTAAATCTGCCGAACCTGTTCCCTAGATTTACTTCCTCTTCTAAAGGCATATGGTTCGGAGTTGTACATTCGAGATCCTTAATTCGTATTAAATGAGCTGAAGCCAATCCATTGTGCCGAAGCAAACGTTAGAATAAGAATAATTTCAACAAAGGATAATCTTATCGACCAAAGACTTTTAGACTTTTTTTCTCTGATTAAGAGCCAAAGAAAGAAGAGAAATTTTAGTGTCCCATTGTTTCCAGTTGTGTTTTCTCTCTTTACTCCTCTACAAATCCACAACTTTGAGTTGCGATAAGGTTTTTATATAATGCCTAAGTGCATTTATCTCGAGGACGGCGCAGCAGGTGCGATTTAGTGTGTTGATAATTATTTATCCTGCAAGATGTGTTGGACATAGGTTAAAATCCATAAAACCTTTGAGCTCTTGAGAAGAACGGGAGTATGGAACGCAATCAATATTTCTTTACCTACATAACATTAAAGTTATTCGGCAAAGCCGAGAGTCAGGTGGATTCCACTCGGACACGATGTTGGTAATGTTGAAAACGTCTTGCTTTCAGGTATTCCGACTGCTATGATCTTTGTGAACTATTTTGATGTTGTCAAAGACGTCTTGCTTTCAGCTATAACGATTTCTATGGTCTTTTGTGAATCATTTTTACGATGTCAGAGACGCCTCTTCTTAAGGGTTTTCGACTTCTGTGAGCACTCTAGACCTAAAAATTAAAAGTTGCTGCAAGTTTTTGACCAAAATATTAAACTGAAACGTGAAAACCGGAAATTCATATATTATCAGACGTTTTGCATGCTTTAAAATGGGAAAGCCAGATTTTTGTAAGTCGAGATAAATTCTTTTTGTGAAAGACATGTCTAGCTCTTCGAAAGCATAAATCTACATTGGCAACTGACCTTTTACTGCGTTTCTGTTGAGTTAGCCGAATGTAGGAGTCTCTTCAATAGTTTTCATAGTTGCTTTCAAGCTAATAGAAAGCATACTTCAACACTCCTCATATTTTTTGTACCACAATAGAGCCCTCCCAACGAAAAACTGCTGACACCGAATCTCTAGGACTGCAAGTCCTATCCAAACGCTAACAGTTGCGCTTAAGTGTGTGACAGCCTGTCGTCAGGTGATGGATAATTTGTCTATGAGCAAGACGAAGAGCCGTTTATGTTTTGGGATAACCAAAGTTATAATATGCATAAAATACAATATAAAAAATAAAAATCATAAAAAAAAATACAAGAAATGAAAAGAGCAGCACAAAAACTAAACCGCAACTTTTTTATGGATGGCACGGCCACCGGGAGTGAGGGTGTTACTATGTACAACGGTTGAGTGATTGCATGGGGCGTGCTGGAAACGGAGCAAAGTATTGGGATACTGCACTCAAAGCGCGCTGCCGTACCCGGTTATACTTGGAAGTAACGCAAAATAAGGCCGCCAAAATGTGCCGATAACTTTTTTATTTCGAAGCTCTAAAAATGAGACATTTCATATTACTTTTATGGCTACAACAACTGCTGTATGTGTGTGGGAGAGATGCTGTTTGCCGTTGAGTCCTTTAGTGGGTTAAAAACAATTCGGCAACTGGGCACCAGCAGCAAAAGTTTGAGGTTATGTTAACGGGTGCACGTTAGAGAGGGGCACACACACCCGCACACACACACCCGCACACACTTAACGGCACTCAACGCATACAAAATTTCAAAATCATCAAAAAGTAGAAAAATACGCATTTCATGCACATTCGCGGCATTTATGAGCCCATCAACGTCGCTCATGGATGAAAGTAACGCGTTTTATGCGTCGTTTGGGTGGCTTGGAAATGTATCTTTTTATGTGGTTGTTGGTGAACGACGAAGCCCAAAGTCTTGCATCTTCGTTTTTTTGGTGTTCGTACAGAGAAACGAAGAAATCCACATGAGCTACCTACCATTCCGGCAACTGGCAGTTACAGTTGCAGGAGATAGAAGCAACACACGCCAGTGCCGTAAAAAGAATCGTGGAAAACCATCAAGTTCAAAGTTTGGCAACGTTTATGAGCCGTGCGCTGCTCCGGCTATTTCTGTTTGCCAGTAAAAATGAAGAGCGCCCCCAATACAACCACATCCGGGGTTACCATTCAGCATTCGACATTCAGCATTTACCACGCACCAAGTTGGCAGCTTGACAGCAACTGCCGATGCGCACCTGTATATACTCTATATCCCTATACGGGGTGTTGGGAGAGTATTGTGCGTTGGGCAGTGTGGTTGAGCGCTGATCTTTATTTGGGAACTCTGTTTTGTTCTTTTCTGCTCCATATCGGGGATCTTACAAATGCCTACAGTTTAGAGTGTAGTAGATCATATAATTCTTTTCGGCAAATTTGTGGGCAATGAAGGTTTTGCTACTAACTCAGCAGTTTTTTTAATGCAGCACCGATGGGAATCCCTAAAAAGATGTCGCTTATTTTACTAGCGCTATAAAACTGTAGGGATCCATCTTTCTCGTACTGCCCATTCTCCATCTAAGAGATAGATTGTGTACTAGGCCCTTAAAAATTGCAATGGTTTCAAAGGTTTCAAAAAGCGGACAGACCACCACACTATGGTGACTATGTCTATATACAAGTAAGTAAGAAAGTGAGATAGTAAAGTTATTTTCTTCCCAAAATAATAGTTGGTGGTTCTTCGGTGACGTGCTGAAGAACTGGTGCATATACCTAGCACTGAAAACCCCTGCTCTTTAACTGTGACGGCCTTTACGCTTTGTTCAACGTTGAAGCATTCTTTTAGAAAATTTTGGGTACTTTTTTCTTACTCTTGGAGATCAACATTTTAAGTCCTAAAGCGATTTAGCTTCGAAAAGCTTTTTCGGCAGAACCCTACGAATTTCTTGATGCATTTCAACTAGATTGACCAGCAATTGCAGAAAGCCGTTATTACATGTTAATAAATACTAATTATATTACATTAATATTTATTTATAATATAATTATAGTAAATTTTTGCACAATAATCCACTTATTCAATTTGAATCATGCAAGCTTTCAGCCTTTATCAGACTCCGCGAATATGTTTGCTAATTTTTAAGAATATTGTATTAGTTCAACGGTTCCTTTGATTTCCTTTGATTTTCAGCTCTTCTTAATTATATTGTTTCGTACCCAAATATGTATTTGAGTAACTTTTTCCCCAGAAATCCATAAGCAAAGGTCTAAAGCAATAAAAGATGCGAATTTGACTCATGAAATCCATAAATAATATTCATTTCTTTGTTTGTAACGCAACAGATCAGCTTTGTCTATTTTTCTCTCTTAATATAAACAACTTAATCAGTGAAATAATAATCTTTGTGTTTTGAGATCCCATATATGGTATAAATTTGGATTTTTCCAACTTTAGTGGGTACCTTTTGTGTACTCTACAAGTAAGAATATAAAGTTAGCGTGATCTACTTCTCTACATAAAAAACAAAGAAACCCTAATGCTACTTTTGTATACTAAAGAATTGAAGTGAAGATGGTGGGTTGGATCTTCAAATATTTGAACTTGTCTGCAACATAGTTTGATTGCATTTGTTCCACAAATTAGAAGAAACAGAAAATTGTGCTTCAATTGATAGATACATTACGGCCTCATGCTACTAGTTCGAGTGATAGGATTTCAATATGTTAGTTTCTAATTCAGAAAGGCGTATTATTTGACGATAACTTATTACACTAATATTGTTTTGATCTCTGCTATATTTTGTCGTTTTTTGTGTAGATAAAAGCTAATATTTAATAAATAAACTAATCAGCATCATAATACTGAATTAATGATTCTATGTATATTGAAATTCTCCACAGCCTTGTTTTAAACTCTCTCCCCCTCTCTGTCTTATTTGATAATAGTTTCGGAACTTCATTTCAATCTATACGCGTACACGCGATGTTCTGAATGAGCTATCTTCTCCTTATATATGTTGTTTGTACTCTTCTACAAGATCTTTATGAATTCTAGTTGATTGCTTTCGTTGGAAATATCGAAAGCATGAAACCAGCCACTTAATCTAATACAATAATAATATTAACTCTTTATTTTTAGATCGAATATCTGCAATGTCATTAATTATTTAAATCTAAAAATGATTTCGACAAAAACCAGACTACAGTAAAAAATAAAATAAAATGGAAAATATATATTGTCATCCCTGGCACATTAAGCAATTACAGAGTATTCCGTAGACGTGCAGCACGTAACCGCCGCTTCACAGTTTTGTGCCCATCAAGGGTCGAGCAGCTGGCAGCTGTAGAGTTTTTAGTTGCAATTGTTCCAACTTGCTTAGTATGCAACGACCAA
Source organism: Chymomyza procnemis (assembly GCA_035046065.1). Taxonomy (NCBI): domain Eukaryota; kingdom Metazoa; phylum Arthropoda; class Insecta; order Diptera; family Drosophilidae; genus Chymomyza; species Chymomyza procnemis. The sequence continues at coordinate 23,402,088 of JAWNOJ010000021.1, forward strand.
CAACTGGCCAAAACCCGGCCTGCCAACTGTTTTTATGCGCTATTAAAAATATTTTTTATAAGCCCTATAAAAAAAAATAAGAAGAAAAACCGAAAGAATAAGAAATGCTACTGCCACGGCTAAGACCAGCGCACCAAATCACATCAACCAAAAAATTTATTTGCAAACGCTGCGCAGACGGCGCAGGGCAGAGTGCTGACTGCCAAGCTATCCGCGCTCAACTCTCTAGAGACATTTTATGCGCACCTAAGTCATTTCGAACAATTTCGATTAAAAAACTCATCTAAACAATTTATGTTGAGGCGTAAAAATCAAATCAAAAATACACACGCCAAAACTGCAACATTAAAGTTTTGCGAGCAACCCTCGCAAGACGTCGTCGTATCGGCGGTATCTAACATTCCCCCTGCCGCCCAATAACAATGCCAGCAGCCATAACGATCCAACATTATTCACATTTTACAGTTTACAACTATGCGAAAAAACCATAAATTTAGAAATTAGATGGCTGCTCTTAAAAATATACATGCCCGGAGAGAGTGAGTGGGATGGGATTTCCAAGTGCAGCCGTAAACCCAGAGGTACCCCGCACATAGCATACGGAAGGAACTCACTGCTTTCAGCATCTGCACTTGGCTTTGTTGATTAGCCATTAAACGTTTTGTGTGTGCGCCCGCCAACATTCGTAATCGAATTTCGGAGCTACCCCAAAGTCTATACCAACCCCATCCCACCAATGCCAACCCCAACCAAACTAGATGGTATTCCAGTCAGTCCAATAGAGTGTGAGCAACTGGCAATAAGTTAAGTTTATGTTTATGACTTCTTCGTCTTTGGCCAGTGCCAATGGCAGTGGAATGAATGGCCAGACACTTGAGGCAAACATAAAGATAGTTATAGGCGTGGAATAGGCAAAGCTTTTTGATTAATGTTGCATTTCGGCGGATATTGGGGGTCTTGCAGTAAGCTTTCGATTAAGTGATTATTTACTGTTCAAAATCACTTGAAAGTTTTTAGAAGAGAGCAATTTTGAAGACGGAAAGTGTCAAAAATAGAAGTAATGGTAGTACAAATTTAATATTTCGATTTTTTGTTGAAAAAAGTATTGCAAGTATTGTCCAGCGAAAGCGACTACTTATCCTTTACAATCTGCTAATTTTTTAACTACCATCTCACTTTGAGATCTAGCTGCTCTAGCTTCAGTCATTTCGATTTCTTCTAAATATCCAAATTGGTTGACTCCCAAAAATAGTCTTGCAACCGTCGGCAAAGTAGTTAGTCCGCAGTAGCAGGATTTTGGCAATATAGTGGATGGAATAGCGCCTCCTATTTCAGTGTTTTGCGTTTACTTTTGATAGGTATGGGTCCAAACTTTATAGTTTTTTTTAATTCTGCATTACTTGTATTCGAGAAGATTGCCCCTAAATGGTGCCGCCTAGTTTCATAGTGCACCACAGCTGTGGAACTTGAAAGCGTTGTGGTGTGGCAAGCTCGCCTCTAAACCGAAAGGTCGGTGGCTCAATTTCTATTATGTTTTTTTGCCTTAATATTCATCTGTTCATTTAAGACACCGCCGTTCAGATTCCGGTATAAACTGTAGGTCCCTGCTCTCTTTGAACAGCTACTATTAGTGATATTCCCATATTCCGTCTTTGGAGCGCCGACAGCATAGTCGAGAGGAATGAATTTAGTTTGCTTAATTTTTTATATATTTTATTCTAATTCAAAGAAACAGGTTGTATTATCAAAAACTTTTCGTTATTGTGAACACATTTTGACCTACAGAAATAGCCCTGCAAAAACCGTAAAATCTAGACGAATAAAAATATTGTCTCTCTGGTAAAATTTACTAATTTTAAAAGTTTGCTTATTTTGCGTACTTTGATTTTAAGAAGCTGAAAATATTTCGTATTAAAATAAAGCACTTCTACAGTTTCTTAAAATTATTGTGCACAGGTCGAGCATTCCGGTTTTATCTTTAATTGTCTTTTGCTTGCAAATAACGCGAATTCGGTTCAAAACTGACATTTTCAAATAAAAATGAATTTATGATGCAAACAGATATCCACAAATATTCGTTCTCATGCAATACTGTAATCGAATACGAACTACGATTATTGTATAACATTTGCAATCGATTGATAGCGATAAGCAATTACTACTAGATACACCTAACGACGGAAGCAAAGTTGTAGAGCTTACGCAAATACACTGAGAAAAAAGGAAATCAAGTTTTTTCAAATAGCTATCCGAACTTGAAAAATTTTAGGAATAAGCCATCCATAGATACTATTATAATGAATGGTTTTTGTCATATATCTGGTAATATACCGCTTACTATTGTATTTCCGGTAATTTATCAACTACTTTTTAAACACAGAAATGGTGTAGTCTTTGTTTTAATATTTGAAATTTTTTAAAATAAATTGTCCTTATTAAAATGTGTTTTGTCTTTCATGGAACATATAGTTCTGTAGGGCTAAGTTTTTGTATATTGAAGTTCTTTGCTTTCAAGCTATTTTTCTTAATTGATTTTTGGAAACATTTGCAAACTATTGTTTTTTTTTTATATTTCTGCACTATGAGAATATGGCCCTTGCGCCGACTGCCAGGAAAATTCTACTTACTTAAAAGTAATGGTATAATTATGCGAGGTAATGCCAACGCAAACAGTTTTCTCCGAGGTCGGGAGTGCCTGTTATTTTTTTAAATCTTTGGCATAGAGCATAACATGACATTATTTCAATTCAAGACAATTACGATTAATTAGAGAGTTCTACGTAAGTAGTAAAAGTAAAGTTAAGTAAAATTAAACAAACGAAGATGATATGAGTATGAAGTATTCAAAATCGTCTTTGAAATAGCGAATTAGTGTAGTGCACCCTTAGAAGAAAACTGGTCTATGCATATCTGACAGCTCTTCTCGTAAGTTAGCCGGTCCCATTTGGATCCTACATTTGGGGCCACTGATTTAGCGTGTGAAGCGTAGGAGATACGGATATAAGATTAAAGCCAACTGAATGAAGTAGATGTTTTTATTTATAAAATTTTCATCATAAAGCAAATGCTAGCATACAATTTAGGAAACTTTTGGTAATAGAATCTTAACTATTTATTTTCTGCAGACCAATGTTGCGAACTGCTTGCCTTTTCTGCACAATCTTTGCCGGGAGTTACTAGAGTGCCATTTGTCTTTGTAATTTGTTTTGAATCGTTGCAGAACCATTGATAAACCCATTAAATCGTTGAAACAAACGATTTTGATTAAGTTCGTATGGTTCACCAGAGGACCTGCGAGTCTAATAAGCTTCAAATGGTAAGCAGCACTGGCACGACTTGGCGGCTCCGATGGTCAAAATTTAAATGGAGATTTTTTAATTTGCTATAAACATTTCTATTTTCTAAAACAAGATTTCGTGATTTTATTAATGTTTTTCGTTTTCATTATATGAAGTTTTAATGAAAAACCCAAAAAATTTAAATTACTTGACGAAAGATAATGCTTTATTTAAGAAAAGGTTCTTGTATTTTGTGAATAGTTGGGATTTTATTGAGCAGATCCAAGCACTTTTTGAACAAAACTAAGGATGCCAAGAACGAACTACTATATAGCATATGCACAGATATTCCCCATGAGATTAAGATATGCCAAGTTTGTTGCCTTTTGTATGCGCCGTTTGCTTTTTTTTTCGGCAAAGGACATTTGCCAAACTGTCAACGATATAGTATACAACTTATGGCCCAAGCCCTGAGTCAGCCATTACAAAGTTTCTAAACTTTACGATTAAATATAAAACCAAAGAAAGTGGAGTTGGGCTACAGCAACAAAACGAAGAAAAACAAGAAGAAGCCAAAGACAACAGCAACAACAGCAACAACAACAACAACAGGATGAAGAAAAAGAACGAGAACATCGCAGAAGAAAGTTAAACCGTGCAGGATATTAAAAAGTGCACGAGTAATGTTTCTTTTATGACTAAAGTGGCAGTGGCGGTGCCATCTAAAGCTGCAATGTTTAAGGCGGCCGGAGGCGGGGCGCGGCGGCTGCGATATTTTTAGTGAGTTCAGATGATAGGCCGACAGGAGCGAGCGGGTAGCCAGGATGCGCATGAGCGTGAACGAACCGCTGGCGGTTCAGCATCGGCGGTTGGTTCAGCGTCATTTCATTTTTAATTTCCGTAATTCCGTCAGCAGAAAAATTTTTGCAATATAAAAAGTAAATATCGAAATTTATAGACCTGCAGATGTGTGCAAGAGAGGGCTGACTGCCAGCCCGCTGGTTAGGTTAGTGTGCGGCCGAGGCTGAGCGACATTAAAAATGTTAAATAAAAACAGTAACAAAATACACACACAAACACACACACACAGCGATTGTGTGGGTTTGTCATGACGGAGACGGGTGGGTAGTAACATCAATGGAGCTGGCAACCCTCTTGGCAACTTACACGCGAAATTTAATGACAACACTAAAAAGTTTAAGCGTTATTATTTCTAGGGTGCAATCGCTCTGACCTCCAATCCCCGCTTCAACCAGCACTTCTCCGCCAAACCGAACACAGCCTCCCATACCGTCGCACTGCCAAAAAAAAAAGAAAACACACAGCTCATTCATCACATTGTGTAGTGGATAAGAGCTTAGGATGTATCCAAGAGTTGAGCGGTAGAGGAGCAGAAGAAGAATAACAACAACAACAACAACAAAAAAATACGAGGCTGTAAAATGGCAAATTCATGACCTCCAACTGCCGTAAGCAACATTCTGCCCCGCTCCCCCCCTGCCTGCTGCATTCTAAGGGCAACTAAAACTGTGGAGCGCGCGATTGTAACGATTCGGTTATTACCATTATATTGCCGAAACAACGTGCGCACGCTCTTCCGTTCCCGAAACAAAGTCGAAAACGCACATAACTCAATCTTCGAACATCCCTCCAATCCCACACTTTTCGACGCACTCAAGTTGCCCCTTTTTATTGCTAATGGCTGCGGCGGGCTGTACGGCTGCGGCGGGCTGTACGGCTGTACTACCGCTTCTACATGCAGTTTATGCTTCGCTGTAAAAACTTACCGTAGTTCTTGGTAGGAACTCCCCAACAAATACCCATCCATAAAGCTGCGCTCTTTTGCTTAAAAACGAAACAATTTTTACAACTTTGTTGTTTGCCTGCGGCAGGGGCAGCCTTTGCCATTTCTAGTTGCACGCGAAGCAGCACGCTCTCCTCTCTACACGTCTAGTTGCCGCGCCACGTGCTGTGTCCAAGAACTTACCGCCGCATCCGCTTGTAAAGTAAATGTAGTAATTTTTCAAAAAAATCTTTGTCTTTAATGGACCATCAAGCGTTGTACGTACCTACAGCTCGCCACCCCCAACGCTGCCCGCTTCACCCTATCAACTACTTGGCCGTAGTTTGAGCTTTGTTACCAGTACTCCGTTTTGCGTCAATATTGCGCTGCTTCGGTTGTAAAAAATGCGTTTTAATGCTTCAATAAAATATAAAAAGTTTGCATTAAAAGTGTACCAAGGCGGGGAGCTGCGTGCGGCTGTCTCCTGTAGCAACGGAAGAAACAATTAGCGTAAAAAATACGCCAAACAGCAGCTTACAAATATTTTGTACGACACAACATTGGGGGTGTACCAGACCCCTCCCCCGCCCTCCATTTCAACTTGCTGTAAAATAGTTTGTTGGCATTTTTATGCTCGGAAAAGTCGGCAAAATATGCGCATTTTAGTAGCGCCATAGATGTTGCATACTTTTGGCCATGATTCTGTGCAGCTTTGAAGCACTTATTGAGCCACATGCCACAAAATGTAAGACAAATATAATAAAAATAATAATAATAACAATAACTAATGGCTGCATCAGCAGTATATTGCATATAGTTGTTGTCTTTGTTTTAATAATATACAAAAATTAGTTTTGTGGGTATTCACGCATATTAAAGTGTTGCATAGTTGCACAAAAACTAAAGGGCGCAAATTAGCTTAGCAGCATTTCTTTTTAGTTTGATTTTATTTTTAAGTACGTTCTGCTGATTTGAAGAATTTTAGCAATTTACTCCCTTTCCAGAATACGCAGCCAAATACAGAAGCGTGTTCGCTGATCTTGTAATTTGAGGGCTTCAGAATATTTTTTGCTGGTTATGCTTATGTTACTAGCTATGGGACAACAGTGTCCTAACTTAAAACAAATTATTTTGCAGTTAACATAAATTCATTCTCAATGATGGTCATCGCTGCAAAGGCAGATGGATATCTATATTAATAGTTGTTGGTAGGCAACGGATACCTGCAGTTTATAGCCGAATCGGAACGGCGATGTCTTCAATTAATAGAGATTTTCTGAGGAAAATGGCGTTTTTTTTGCTACCAATGCTAAGCAAATCCAACAATGCTGCAGTATCGAACCACCGACTTTCCGATTTAGAGGCAAGTGCTACAGGGGCCCACAAGATATGATAATGTTACAATTTTTTGAATAACTTATTCTGATTTAATTTAAAAACTCCATTTTTGGCTATAATATTTCTGCCCAAAAAGAATTAAAACTAGCTGTATTCCTAAAGAAATTTATTTTTTGCCGCAGTTCAACGAATTCGCAGTCATTTTTCTGAACATCAGTTCGGAATCGGAATCGGCCGTGGAACCCCTGCGCAATATTACAGGCTTTGAAATGACATTATATCTGCCGTGGAAAACAAAAAATATTGTGCAGCAACATTTCTTGATATCCACGCTGATGATACAGCTATCTTAGCCACCAGTTCATTCAATGAGAAAGCTTCCAAACTGCTGCAGACAGAGCTCAGTCTTATTGAAGACTGGTTTCATCGCTGGCAAAATAAAAATGAAGGCCATAAAATCTGCTCATTGTATTTCACATAGTCAGAATTGCTTAGCATTCGAGGAAAAGAAATACTGTTCCGCAGTGTGTCTTGATGTGCAACAAGCTTTTGACAAAGTTTGGCATCCTGGAATTCGATTCAAAATTAAGAAATGGCTTCCAGCACCGTATTTCCTTCTAACTTCCAATCCATTTCTTCATCTATCCTATCCTATCTGGATTCCCCAAATCGAGCTTCTTTGACCAATCATGAACTATAAAAACCTATCTTGGTCAACGCTGTTCTTTGGCTTCTATTTGAAATAAATGTTTAAATTTATATGCTACTTTCTGTTTTCATCTTTTACATTGTAAATCCAAGTTCCTGGCTAGCCCCAGATGTGAGACGGTGCATATCTATAAAAAATTCACCCATCAAGCTAGGAATACGGATTAGTTTTATTATATTTTTTCCTTTTTATCAATTATTTCATAATTTTTAGAATGTTTAAGTTGTCTAATGTTAGGTCAACTGGACTTAGTTGTACCCTTACGTATTAATAAATAAATAAATAAAATAAATAAAAAAACTTGTCGCCACTGCAACGTGAATCAAAATGGCGAACTCTCGGAACTTTATAAGATAAGTGCAGGAGTGCCACAGGGAAACGTCTTGGTTGTACACCATTTTTACAGCCGATCTTCCTGTTGCAAGCAACACTGAAGTAGCAGAGATCCCACTGAAGCCTCACAGAAAGTTCAACTACAGTTTTGTTGTGAATGCAAGCAAATCGCTTCAAGCAACATTCACTCCAGGAAGGGACAATTGCCGGCCAGTCACATTAATGGGGAAAAATATGCCAGAAAAAGAAGTTGATTAATATCTTGGCGTACGCTTAGATCGACGACTTACTTGGAGAGCAAAGCAAATGCAGCAGAAGGGGAAAAACAAAGAAATTTACTAGCTGATCAGGCCAAAATCTCAACTGTGTTTTGAAAATAAAATAATTTTATATAAAGCAATTTTAAAACCAGCTTGGACTTATGCCTTGCTCTGGGAAACTGCCAGATACTTACAACAATAACTGTGGCGCCCTGGTTTGTTAGAAGTCATCGAATTCATGTAGACGTGAACAAAGCAATAGTTAGGCGGGAGATAAGTTAAGTACGTATCAAAAACATATTTGGAAAGTCTGGAAAATCGTGAAAACAATTTAGCAATAAATCTTTTAGAATATACAATGGAACAAAGCGCGTTAAAAAGCGCATCTTCCAGGAAGATTTTAAGTCAAATAATAGTAGAATTTTCAAATAGGACATAGGTTTAAATTGGTTGTAATCGTTGGAACTCAAACAATTCTGTTATGAACTAGTATTATGATTATAAATTTTGTTTATTATTCTAAGAATATATTGCAAATTAAAATAAAATTATAAAAAAAAATATTACGTTCACACTAAGCAGAGATGACTGCTCAGAGTTTTTATTAAATGGTTCGCCAATGCCAAAAATCTAGGCTTGCATCTTGCAGACTACCGTAGAAAAACCATATCAAGTCAAAGCGTCAGCAGCTCAACCTAAAGAACCCTAAAAATATTTTGCTTGCTAGGCCGAAAATCTGAAACTACTATTGAGAACAAAGTGGGCCTGTAAAAAGCTATATTAAAACCAGAGCGGACCTATGGGGAACTGCTAGTAACTCTAATATTGAAAAAGTACAGCGTTACCAATCAAAAATATTACAAACAATTTTTAATGCTTCTTTCACATCTCAAATACAAACATACACAAAGACTTGGAAAGACTGACTCCACGTTCTTGATCGCCCTGAAAGGTAAAAGGTTACACCATGTATATGTCAATTAGGTGGTAGGGATCATTGGAAAACTACTACTTCTGTCATTGTAATATTAATCAGCAAACTTATTTATTATTAACTTATTTATATTTTTAAGACAGATCGTAAAAAAAATATATTTATTTAGAAAAAAAAAATGTAATCGCCAGCATTGTATCAAAAATGCAAGATACCTACAGCCGGTCAAAGCCACACTAAATATAATTTTAAAATAAACTTATTCATACTTAGTTACTATTTTTACGAGACTTAAGTTATATACAGGGTGGGCCATTTCTTTTGTCAACAAGAAAAGAATTTAACCAATTTCTGAATGTGAGGTATTTTTATCCTTTGCAATTTATCCAAACTAGTTTTTGAACATAATATCAATCAAGTGGCCGCCTTTATTGGCGACAGCATCTCGGTTGGCTTTTCAATGGTCTGTGGCCTGCTGGCGTAAACTTTACTTTTCGAATAACACCACACAAAAAATAACGTGGGTTCAAATCCGGAGATCTTGGTGGCCTCACAATGTCGCCTTGATATTTTCGACGATATGCACGTGGAGTTAAGATAACTGAAGGACTGTTTTCTATGTATAAAGTAACTATTTCGGCGCATTATTTAGGAGTGAAGCGATACATGGTTGTAATTGTTTCGAATTGACGTTACCAAAATATGTGAAGTCAAGTCAATCATTTGTCAAATGTTTAAGTTTTCAATATTAAAATACGGACTTAAAAATGGCGCACCCTGTATGTATTGGCATTAATTTTCATAATAATATTTGTGAGTCAAGCCAAAAAAACAAGCACAATTCGCAACTAATGTTTATATATTCTGCATTAAAAATTTTCATAAATTACTTAAATGTTTTGCGTGCTGCATAAACTTAATTTTTACTTAATAAAAAAATAGCATAGACGTGAAAAAATAAAAATAAAATAATAAGCTAGCAAAATAACAATAGATGGCGCCAGCAGAAAAAAAAACTATATTCCCGCAACAACTTAATCCGCATAAAGTTAGCTTGTTTTAATTTTTTACAAATTGTTTCAAGCGTTTTTAGTAAACACTTGATAAAAACATAATTTTTTCTTAAGCTTCGAACCAAACTCAACTGTGAAAACAAATACTCACTACTTGAGTATAGCAGTCAGCGTGAATACCCTAATTATTATTTTGTTTTCAACGCAAATATTTGCCAAGAAATTGATAACACTACAAAATTGTTGGAATTTTTAAGCAAACTGCATGTTTGATGACAAGCACCACAGGTTAAACCTTTTAATCCCCCAATAAACCAAAAAAAAAAAAAAACTTTTTTATATACAAAAAAAATTGAGTTTGCTGTCCCATGAACTTAAATATTCTGTGAGTAGCCAACCAACTAGTGAGTTTTGCCGTCAAAGAAATGAAAATATTTACCATGCGTATTGCAAGCAAGTTACAAAAAATAAAATAATATGTAAAACCCGACCGCAAAGTGGAAGACTTTGAGATACCCTTTAGCAGTTGGTCTGGGCGGCACTGACTCGTGAGGCTACGATTTGGTAGCTGATAAAAGGAATTGTTTTTATTTTTAAAGTAAAAGTAGTTTCGAAGTTAGTAAGAAATGGAAAAGCAGAGTTGAGACTATTGGGGATACAGTGGAAGACTGTGAGATACCCTTTAGCAGTTGTTCTAGACGGCATTATCTCGTAGGTCCGTACGAACTTTTGTTGTTTTTTTGAAAGTAAGAGAGGAATGAAAATGAAGAATGAGAGAATTTTTACAGAAAAATACCACAAAAGAATTCGAACTATTGGAGATACGGCTCATATGGGATGTCTCTTTTAAAGGTTGGGGGACCTAACGATCTGAATTAATAAATAAGAGAATTTAATTTTTGAAGTAATACAGTAATTTAAGCGTTTTGCTTTAAATCTTTTTAAAATTGTATACGTATTACATTCCTTGTCCCTAGTTCGGTGTTTAAATGTCAGTATCTTTCAATAAGTCTTTCTATAGAAACAATGATTATTTTGTGGAAATAACCTGACCAAAGCCAGCTGTTTACCAAATAAAGTAAATTTTTCAAATCATTAACTAACTTACTCAAACTCTGGCTGTGCTGACAAACATTTTCGAATTATTTTTTCACCGAAATTAGACGTTTATTTCCCAGAAATGCGTAGTACCGCAAAGTTCCTACGATTGCAGTGTATAAAAAGGTGTTTATAATGCAAACAGCAAATTAAAAACGAAATGCAACGTCATTGCAGACTCAATTCGATGCCGTTTGATTGCAACTCTGCGGAAAATTTGGTTGCAGCGCTTGGTATATGGCGTAGGGTGGACTGGTGGTGGTTCCTGGCCATGTGGTATGGTTGCGCTAATTGAAAGTTGTTGCAGCCTAAAGACAAATATTTAAAAGCACCGCAAGTTTATGCATTTTTAAAATCAATTAAGTCAATAAATAATAAAGTTAACCTTAATGCAATTTAATATGAGCGACAACAAATTTGTTTGCCGCAAAACGAAAGAGAGCGAGCGAGCATTGAAATGTGGTACACCAACCAAGTCGTTGCAAACTCACGCGCCACTGGTCAAGTGGCAAGAAAAGGCTGCCACCGACGAAAAAAAAAAATTAACAAAAAAAATTACAAAAAAAAAAACACAAATCCAGTTCTATGCCCACGCCCACGCCGCGGCTCTCGCTCAGTTGACCAATGCGACACGCTCAAAGTGCTCCCCAAGGACCACTTGGCAGGCTACTTTTGCTCGGCAATTTAGACTGCACAAAATGTGCTACAAAACCGGGCCAACAACATGTTTTGTGAATATTCAAAACAGGCAACAGCAACAACAAATCGGTGCACTCAACGGTGAGCTGGAAATTGTTGCCGACTGAATGGTGCAACGTGGCGTATGCGCGATTATGTTGCCCACAAGACCAAACAAAAAGGCGCGCTGGCTACTGTGGACGAAGTGTAAGCTTGGGTTGCTTAAAATGTATGAAATTGAGACGTCAAAGTGTTTTTAGTTATGTTTTTGGATCTAGAGATTGAAGAATGGAAATAGAAATATCTAGAGATTCTAGCTTGCATTTGTGTTAAACGAGCACTGAAGCCTTTAAGAGCTACGGTCAAATCCTGAGATACTGAAAGCTGCAGAAGAGATTGATACAAAACTAATAAAAATGTTACAAAGTTACACAACCACGAAGACCCAACGGCTTAAGACAAAAAATCTTTCATTATATATAACAAGTAGCGGAAAGCTTGATATCTGAATAAAGTTGTTTAAGGATTATTTTAAATATCTTCCATATATCGATTTCAGAATCTTATCAATAAAAACAAGCTTGAGAATATTTCTTAATCTTCTCTTCAAATTCCTAAATTGCTTCAAAAAGAAAACTAGTATGAGTAGAAAACTGTTCAGGGATACACCTTTGCTTAATTGGTCATCACAACCCTCTATCAGGGTTGCAGCCTGCCTGACTAGCTTTGCACTCGCCTTTTTCAGTTGGTCACTCCAAGTCAAGATGGGTTCTACGTCACTCGGTCTTTCCTACTTTGCTGTGGTCGTTCCCTTTGTCCTTCTTCATGGGGTTTTGCATCGAAATAAATCGATGAATATTCATATTACTAGGACAATTTTTTTTTTTTATTAAACTTTTTAAATTATAATAATAAAATATACAAAAATCAGAAATTTCAAATAATGTAAATCGTTGAAATAATATTATTTTATATTCTGGAGCCTTTGATGAAGGCTTCTAGTCTTTCTTGTTACTATCTTAAGTTTGTTGAAAATGGAATGACTTTATCAAATCGGCCAAATTAGAGGAAAAGTAGTTTCTGGTTGGTTTATGGGTGCTGAAGCTATATAATTGATTCCCATGTAGCAAAGTGTTATAGCGTATCAAACAAACTCGCCTGCTGTGGACTTCAGATAACTTTATTTTTTGGAATTTTGTTTAATGGCGCACTTATTATCTGACATTATGATAAAAAAGTGATCACGAACTATTCTGAAAACGCTCTGAAGAAAGTTACGTTGGCTTATTTCTTCAAGACGTGTTGAAGCGTGACCAAAGAAAACTAAAATATACAACAAAAACTAACTTTCTTCCTTACAAATATCAACTGATTGGGAGACCATGGATGGACAAAGAGAATGAAAATATTAAAAAGCGAAAGCTTTAATTTTCTTTGGCGTGGGCACTCTTCGAAAAGCTTTTTCTTGGTAAATTTAGCTGCATAAAAATTGAAGATTTCCATTTGCATCATATTCTGGCTAGCAGCTTCAAATTATTTCTTTGCTTTTTTCCATAACATTCCCACATTTATTACGTGCAACCTCCATATCGACCACTGTGCAACGGTCAACTTCAGGCCAGCTACCGCATGGCACGTTCTCAATTTTTATGTTGCCCCTCCGTTTCGTGTAGATACAAAACACTCAGTGTAGCATGCAACTGCACGTTGTGGCATGCAACCATGCATTCGTCCACGAAATCGACAACAAAAACGTAACGAATCCTGCTTTGGCTTTGTCCACTTCATCCAAAGCGGAGCAGCAACAACAACAAACAAGTACAACAATTGCTACAATAACAACAACAAAGAGAGAACCTGCCACAATCGAAAATGGTCACAAACGAGCAACCAATTCAATTGGCCTTGTAATGGAAACGGCTTAGGTCGCACGTCATGCCCGCCGCTCAAGAAAACAAAAGCCAACATTTAAATAAAAACTCTTTTGACCCAAAAGTGCAAAGAAACTGTGTTCTTTTCGCGAAACGAGAAGCTTAAAAATAAAATAATGAAGCGAACTTCAGATTGAATTTTATTTAAAAAAAAAATATTAAATTTTGCAGCAATTTACCGAATTTTAGATAATCCAATTTCACGGATTAAGTGAATTATATTTCTCACTAAATGATTTTTTCAAACATCATAGATTCCAGTTCATTTATCATAGTCAAGTATTTTCGACAATCTATAGTAGCGAATCGATCGAAGTACGGGTGTGACTTGATAAGCGAATCAAACAGGCCCCCTAATGTTCTTATGAGATGGCATCAGTTGAAGATTATCTGTACCGGCTGTTGTACTCATGTAAAGGGTTATGCATTTTCTGCTTCCGCAATTTCTCCTCAATAAATGGTAACTCAATTATAGGGTAAAATTGTAATAATTATGAAAATACACGGAAAATCTGCTGGAGAGTGTGGAGTGGAAGACACTGCATGTGCATTGAGCAGAGATGCATGGGATATGCGTGCCATGTCGACGACAAAGAGCAAAAGGAAAATTTCTCAAACCAAAAAACAACTTGTGACCCATCAGGGTACATGTTGCACGTGAAAAGCCGGAAAATGCAGTCAGGCGAATTAAGTTTGCATTTATATGGGCGAGAGGTTATGCTAGCTCTGGAAATTGTATATTTTTTTGTGTTCCTCTATCTAGGGAATGCTTTTCCAGCTGTAATGTCAACAGGAAAGTTGCAACTCGAAGTTGGTGAAAATTGTAAAGTGGCGCTGCTTTAGGACATGCCAGTTGGCATGTTGACAAGATAATTCACAGCAGGGAAGTTTTGAATGGTAATAGTACTTATCAACTGCGGGTTCCGATATTTTGGAAAATTATCTTTATTCAATTCAAAGTAAAAATTATTTAAATGCAGAAACAATTCACTTGTGCTCGAAATGGCCAACATTTGCCTAGAGTATGGTCTTAAGACCGCCCAAAATTGTATTGCGAGCTGCCCAACTGTGACTTACAGGTATATTGTTGGTTTTCTTCTTTTTGTTTGGAACTTGCTATCCAATGTGGCTTCAAGAGAATAATCGGTTTTGCATCCGGTAAATTTGAGAGACGTTGAGTGGCCATTATAAAGTTCGAAACGTACTATTTCAGCCATTCTTGGCTCACTCTAACTTTATAAGACATTGCCGAGTATTGCTGCAACGTCCATGGTCTGCCATTTGTTTGCCCAGAGCTAATCGACTATAACCTGTATAGAACCAGTATTCAAAAACAGCTAATTTTAGTTCTCTATGCCCAACTTTTGTCTTGACCATGGCCTGGACACAATCACCAAAACCAATTGCAAGCTACCCAACTGTGAATTACACGTATTTTCTCCCGCACAAAGGCACATCCAGAATCGTGTACCTTTGGAAGTTGCTTATCTTAATAGCCCAAAGGGAATATTTTATGGGATTTTCCGCTGGTGATGAGAGAGAGAACCATTGTGTGGACGTTATGAAGTTCGGAGCCTTTACTTTTAGAATGCAAAACTATTCTTGACTCCAGACTGGTTGAAAAAGTTTGGAGTGCTCCCATCTGCACCGACTTAAACCATTCACTGTAGCGTATGCTGCCTTCTGCTGGTCATACGAGGACACAAATTCTTACATGGACGATCCGTCAAGCAAACTCAGTTTTGAGAGTTTACTTATTGCTTGATTATAAAAATTATCTCGGCAGAAAATACAATGTCGGAAATTGATAACAAGCGAAGTAACTCCCTCGCTATCCCAAGTCTGACTTCGCTGTGAGATCATGCGCCTTTTGAAGCTTCAAAGGCTTGACCTTCAGATTATTAATCACTATGCGCTGAGTGCTTTGGTCTGATATTTCGCCATTTCATTGGCATATCTTCTGGAATTTCATTCAAGTCGCTTCAAAAGTTTTGAAACCATTGCAGCCTTGGGATGACCATCTTTATGACGTTTTGCGATGCCACCTGTATCACTGTAACTAGTTGTGGTGCGACAATCGAAAGCTTTACTTAGTTTAAGAAGTTTGTTCTGACGAATAATTAATATTTGTTAAAAATGTCAAATATTTAATTTAATTGGTAGGACCTCATGTATGGAAAGCAATAATATGTAGATATACTGCTTGTGATTTTTTGCAGATTGTATTGCTCGTGAGCTGACTTTATTTATTTTTTATTAATTTAGGGATACAACTAAGTCCTCTTAAAAGTAAAGAAATATAAAATAATAACGAGCAAAATATAAAACTAATACATGTGGCTAGTCTGATTGGGTAACACTTTTTAAAGATATGCAACGTCTGATATCTGAAGATGGCTGGGAACTTGGGTTTACAATAGAAGTAACATAAAAGTTTAAACATTTCTTAACAAGGTAGCAAAAAGATCTGCGAGTAGGGATTTCATAAGTCATGATTGGTCAAGTTGCACGATTTGGCGCATAAGGATGAGTTAAGATGGAGCAAGAGCTGGATTAAATAGACCGTAAGAGAGCAAATCGTTAAGGTTATTAAAGTTTAAGACTCGAAATGGTCCGAGAGCAGTATGATTGTATCTACAAAGTGTTAGAGGATGAAAATTGCGAATTACACGGAATGGAATGACAAAAGAAGGTTTGCTTAAGAATGCTTTGGAGTCGATAGGGTAAGATTATGTGCATTATGTATGTTAGAACTGTGGTCCCGGATAGCGTTGTTATCGCCTCTAAATTGGAAGGTCGGTGGTTTGATTTCACTGGTGCTAGTGGTAGTAGTGGTATGGCTAGCAAATAGACGCTATTTACCTGGGAAAATCTCTATTTATCAAGGTGCGGATTCTGCTATTAACTGTAGGTCGCTGTTCTTTTCACAAAGCAATTAATAGAGTTACCTCCATGCTCCAGCTTTGGAGCGATGAGCGTAGTCAAGAGGAATAAAAATATGCAGAACTAACAAGCCATGGCGTATTGTACGATCATTTACCAAAGATAATTTTATAAGGCGAAGTCTACTTTTTGCTACATATTCCTTGTCGTTACATTATAAATATATATCTTTGTAGAATTGTTTACCACAGCTTTCATGCAGCTTTAAATTCCAAACGCACAGCAGTACATTCTAAAATCATATTTTTCGTTTGATTTATTGTAAATCTCTAACACACCCCCCGTTTCCACAAAGCTGATTTTCTGCACTTGTTCAAAGTTCCTTTTTTTGTCTGATAAAAATAGCACAAATTTTGAAATGGCAACCAAAAGGCTTTATCTCTGGCTCACATTATTGGCACTTTATCAAAGCTTATAAAAGAGTTCTCAACAAAAGCTTAATTGCCCGCGGCCATGTGATGAAGTTGACTTGTCCTTGTCAGCGACGCTGTAACATATGTATCCACACACACACGCGGGCGCGCGCACAGGACACGCGCTCCTTCCTTCTAAATGAGCTCCATGAAGTGCGACAATTGCAATGTCAACGTGCCAAAAAGCCGGCAAATTGAAAAAAGAAGAAGAAAAAAACATCCAGCAAAAGGAAATATCCTACATGTAGTATATGCGCCGCAACCAGGAGCAAAAGGAACTCGACTTTAAATAAACAACAACAACAAAAGCAACAGCGAACGCAACAAAGAGAGCGAAAAGAAGAGCAAAAAAGGAAAAAAATAACAATAAGTTTGCGGGGAGGCGAGACTGCATACAGGTGGCAAACGTTGGCGCCACCGAAAAGTGGCACAAAAAACTGGCAACATGCTGGCAAAAGGAATCAAAATGTGGCATAAACCAAATGCCAAAAAGTATGCAACAAATGAGTATGAGTAGCGCAGCGCAAAAAAACCAGAGCACACTGCCACACACACACACACACACACATGAGTCTGGTCACACTCTTGCATGCATATACAAACATGGTCACACTCGTGCAGCCGGCTGGCTGACTTCATTCATTCATGGCGGCAACCTCAGACTCAGGTTATGTGCTTCAGTTTCGTGCTGCAACTTGTAGTGCCCATGTGGCAGTATCCTCTGTGTGTGTGTGTGTGTGTGTGTGTGGGTGGTCGTGCACGTGTGTGTGCGGCTGCATCTTTTTGCTTTCGTTTTAGAAACTCGAACTCGCGCGACATTCAAACAGTCGGCCAAAAAGAAACTGCAACGAAGCAAGGACGAATTTTTTGGCAGTTTTTTCATCATTTCCCTGTCTGTGTGTGTGTGTGTGTGCCGTATCTGTGTGGCATGCGTCTGGCGTCCATGCATCGTCGCTCGCTTTGTTTCACAGCTGCGGCAAGTTTCTTTTGCTTTTATTATTGTTGTTGCCTTGATACGCGAAGCATTTTTCCTTTTTCCGCGCACTCGAAATGGTAATTCTTTGGCTTGGTTTTTTTTAATGTATATTGGCCAAAAAAGGAAAATGCTACCACAAAATGGCCAAAAGAACATGTTTCTGCTGCCACTCGAGGGGTAACTCATTCTCAGAGATGGCAGTAGGTAGTAGCCTACAAACAGGTTGCAGCTGGCAAACCAAAGTCCTTGAATGCAAATTATTGTTGTTGGTTTTTTTTGTTGTATTTTTTGGTTTATTTGTTGGTCTCGAATTTTGGGCTAAAAAGAACGAAACATATTTGTGCCAATTCAAGCTGGAAAGCTCTTTGACAGCTGCTTAGGCTAAAGCGAGCGCAAGCTCAGCGGACTTGTGGGATTATTGAAAAATTGATATTATAAATAATGTATAAGGAGTTTAAGATTTTGAGTTAAATTTTCAATGCCTTGGGTTAATATTGCGGGATAGACAATGTTAAGTTAAAGCGATTTACGGTAACTTTCGTATAAACGATTATAACGCAACATAAAGTATGTTTTTTTAGAGGTATAGAACTATAAATTGCAAAAAATGTACGTTGTAATACTCGATTGACATGAATTTTAATTATACGTAAGGTAATCTTGTGGCATTACATTTTAGATATGATTTCTGACATATGACCGCTACGGCTGCTTCGGATGTAGTAAAATCTGTATGTGGAATTTTTAATGACTTTTTCCAACATTTGTGGCAGTATATCGGCAATAACACGACGACTGTTGTCTTCCAAATGGTCAAGCGTTTGTGGAACGTAGTCTAGCGGTATTGAATCACCAGATCTTGGATGCCAATTCACAGATTCTAAATTTGAAACTTGGCGGTAACCAAACGTTTCTCTTTCAATAAATCGCCGCCTTGTTGAAACCGCAGCTTCTGAACATCATGGTTGTTCAATTCAGGAATGAAAAAGTTAGCAACTATGGCTCTATACCAATGACCATTGAGTGTAACTTTCTGAATACGCACCAATGATTCTTCCAGCCCCTAAAGCACACCAAACAGTCGGTTTTTCTGCATGCAACGATGTATCGACATACTCTTGAGGATTAACTTCATTCAACCAGAAGTGCGCTTCATCGCTAAACTAAATTCGCTTATGAAAATCGGCTACAACCGCAAACTCTTTTGGGGCCCATTCGACGAACCCCACGCCTTGCTTGATGATCGTTTGGCTTCAATTCTTGAATTGTCAAACCAAACTGAGAGGAAATCACTGGACAGCTGTTAAATCGGTCGCCATCTTGAATAGTAAAGCCAACTTAAAGTTCTATATACCGAAAAAAACAACCTTACAATAAAATAATATTTTACAAAATATTATAATATTTTTTTAAATGCAAGCCTTCTTATCTGCTAAAAACAGCATCAATTCGATGCATAAGAAATAAAAAGATATCTGGGTATTGATAGGGTTAGCAAGATACGATTCAATTTCCACATTAACAGCACTATAGAAAAAATTGATAGAAGTATACGCACACTCTATCCTTTCATTAAGCGTAGACCTCTATAAAACAAACTAGTAATATTTAAAACTATATTTTTACCAGCTAAGTTTTATGGGTTGCGAATTCTGGGTTGATTGTGCTGCATGTCAGAGGCCAAAGTTACAAAATGCACAGAGAAAATATTTCAAATTATTTTTAATCTATCCTTTCAGTTTTCTACCGTTAAGCTGTGGAGCTTATTTCCATGAATTTAATACTGAAAACATAAATAATACACGAACTTAGTTTTAGTTCATAAATTTCTTAAATTCACATTCCTTTTAAGTCCAACATATGGACACACCACTAATTTTTCCCAAGATTATACCAACAATAGTTGGAGCACATTATTAAGGCCAAATTGGGGGGTTGCACACTGTCTTAAAATGTGCTAAAATCCAATGGTCTACTCCATATTAAGACAAGAGCATCATCATAGTAAATATTCAACAGGCGTGGATCTTTGGAAGGTTTGGGATATTTCTTGTTGCTTGTTTATTTAAGTTGGTGATGCGTAGATTACATCAAAGTTGAAATAATGTCGCCTCATCGTTACGGGCTTGTAGGATTTTCTTTCATTTTTTTTGCGCTCTTTTTTTTATTTTTTGCTACTTGGCTCATCGAATGGCTTAGCCTTTGTATACAGATGGGCAGGCTCAACACTGCGGGCAAGTTAGTTAGGAACAGTTTACTTTTTAAAATAAATGCATGGTTGTTTGTACACAATTTCGAGGCTTAACGTGTTGAGTTCAATTCTATTATTATTCAGGTAGATAAATATGACTAAGCTGACAGTGGGTCAAAGGCATGGGGATTTATATATAAGTAGTATCTGAATGTTGAGCGTATTATTATTATCGTGATATCAGCGTTGTCTTTCTGAAGATTGAACACAAGCTGACTTATAAATCTAGTGTCGCTGATATATTTATTTATAAGATTGCAAAGATGCTTCTTCAAAAATTAAGTACTATAATACTATGGCAGTTAGGGCAGTTATCTAGAGTTTCTTACTTCTTTTGTAAAAAAATAAAAAAATGTAAAGCCAAATTAAAAATTGTCTTTCGTATGGACGCAGAAGCTCTAGCAGATTTCGGATGACAAGACCAAGCGAAGGCAGATCTGCCTTCCCTTGCAGTGACCAACTGGAGAAAGCAGGTGTATTGCAGGGACGCTTATCGGTAGCTGGTGAGGTCGGCTGTTAGCCAATAATAGGTTGTAAAGGCCAACTAAAGTAAGTAAATAAAGGCTATAAGGCTAGAGCCACCCTTTTTAAGATAAAGAACTATTTGCCATTAACCAAATGCAAAAAATCACTCAATTGAATGAGTATGAGCTTTTAGATTTTTTTCAAAATATTTTTTAAAAGATGCAATAAACAAAAGATTAAGAATTTAGAGAGAACTTCTTTTCAGGAAAAATTGAGCATCTGTAACTGAAAGCTCGGTGCTTCGATTCCACTATTGCTGCATTTGTCTAGCACTGGGATAACTAGCAAATAGACGCCATAGACCTAGGGAAATCTCTATTATTTAAAGACTTCGCTCGGCTTCGGCTATAAACTGCAGATCTCTGATCTCAGCGAACAGCTATTACTAGAGATATTTTTATGCTTCGCGTACGTAAAGAGAACAACAAAGTTATTTTTTAAGATTATTCGAAACATTATTCTAAATTTGCCTTAAAAATTTCCTCATGTGCTCAAGCGATTTCTTCGATAAAAAACACATTAACGTACTTAACAGATTATTGTAGCTCTTTTTTTTAATTTTTAAGAGTAATTTTAGTTGTACAATTTTTATTTTAATACAAAAAAATTCTTTGAATTTTAATTGTGAAATTATAAAATTTATTAAAATTAAAATATTTACAAAAATTCTGAAAATTTGTCTTATAAAGCCAACAAATTCAAGCTGTAGCTATTGGTATGCACCGCGCTGTACTGACATGCTGACTTGGGCTTAGACACACACACTCACACACTCATACACACGCACACGCACGCCCTTACAGTCATGTGCATAAATAAACGCACACTAGAATAAGCTGAGCGTGATAAACATGTGAAAGCAACATGCAAAAGAGCTGGAGACTAGAAGAGAGTCTCGAACGAAAGTGTAAGGATAAGTAAAGCTGAACAAAAGGAGCAAGGATAAAATGGAGCATACAAATCCCGGTTTGTAAGCCAATTTGCACTTAGGCTTATCTAATGTCATATCATTTGTATAATGTTGTGTTGGCCTGATACTTGATGCCTACTGTTGTCGATTTTGCGTGCAGCAACAACTATGCATATGTGTGTGTGCGTGTGTGTGTGTGTGGTGGGTGTGGATAAGTGTGTGTGTGTGAGTGTGTGCGTGTGTGCCTTATCCTGCGGGGTTCATTTCTAAGCTCATTTATGTTTATCACAAATGCGTGCCAAAGTGTGTCGTTATTCTTCCTCTTCTGCCACAGCGACGTCAAAGTTTTTGCGCGGCGCGAACAAGAACATTTCAAATATTCTCAAAAAAAAAAAGAATAAGAATAAAAATAAATAAAATAGAAATGTGATACAGTTGAGAAGGCGTTCACTCAGACCATTTTATACACTGTATCCTTTCATTTTATTTGTTTTTGGAGAAAAATTATTTCCATGGAACTTTAAGGGCAGTGTTTGATTTCGCTGCCAAAAAATTGTCATTTGATTTACTGAAAACTCTGCATGCCTCTATGCGAAAGTGGTATTTATTTGCAAAAACAAAGTAAATAATAAAAGAAATTAAAATAAATTGCAATTTACTCAAATCATACAATAAAATCACACTATCTACTTATGAACAAAAATTCGTTGAGATTTGTAAAAAGTTCATTTTGCCAAATTCTTGCGAAAAAGTAATTTTTTAAAATAAAATTCCTACTCAAAGATGGAAAAAACAAACAAATACATATAATTCTTCTAAATCGATTCTCTGGAACTTATAAGCTGCTGTATTCGGCAATGCGTATTTTTGAGATTTTATTAGATTGTTCCAACTTCTTTGACTTTTCCAAAGCGACGCTGATAAAAACCAGAAAATAAAATTGAAAAGTTAAATGTCTAAAACAAATACACATATCGAAAAGCACTGAATTTTTTAAAGTAAATTTTTTTCCCTCGACTATGATATTACAGCATGAAAACTGTCTAAAACTATTTCGAAAGTCTGAAATGCATAGACTTATCGGACGCACTCTATTCTTTAGAAGCTGCTGCTTTCGACAAACGATTTTGGGCATCGCCTCGCTTAAGGTCATTTGTGGAAATAGAAAATGGCTGAATGGCAGGAGCATGGATATATATCTCTCTTGCGAACAGGCACCTACAGTTTATAGCCGTATCCGCATATCGGTTTCTTCAATTAATATAGACTTACTTAAGCAAAGAGCGTTGAATTGCTAACTTTGGCAGTGTTGCAGTGTGGCATCGAACCACCGACACTTGGGATTACATTTAGAGAGCTTTTTGAAACAAATTTATAAGAAAACATTATAAATGAACGCAGTGATATCGCAAAATCGTAGTTTAACGCTTTCCCGGGTTTGTTCTTATATTAACTTTTGCAATAATTTGATACCCCTATAATAGTCCAAAATCTACCAAACGTCCTTTACTAATGCTTGAAATTTTTTGATACTGCAAAAAACGGAATCTCCCAGAATTCTACAAGGCTAACAAATATTTTCGTACAAAGTTTTGGAAACTAATATTCTTCAAAAATAACCAGGTTATAAAATAAATTGATTTTATTATTTTACTGCTATGCGCTGTACGCCCATATCGCAATTAATAGAATTTTTTCCCTCAACATTTTTTTTTAAATTTGTATAATTTTTCAGACCTTACTATTAAGTTTTACTTGTACTCCAAAGCCGCATTCCTTAAATCTATACATACTAAATAGGACATAAAGTTGTAAAAAAGCCAAAAATGTGCAACCAAAAATATTTTTTTTTAAATTTATTTTCTTAAAAAATTGTAAAAAAAAAAAAATTATTTAAATTATTTCGTTCAAAAAGGTTTTTTTTAATTATGCATTATTGATTGGATTATCTACCCGAATTGATATCTGTAGTCCCAAGTCTCCGTCTCGAAATTGTTTAAGGAGTATATAGACGCATCGGTAAAACCAGTACAAATGTTTAATCCTCATATGCATTCTTCTTCTCTTTTTCCAGGCCTTCCAAACTTATATGCATACTATTCGCAATAGGAAACTGTTTTAATCTAACAACTTACCTATTTCATTAAATAATACAGCATTTACTGAATAATATGACGGGTTTCAAAACCTTTTCACAACTTAGTCCGTAAAACTAACATGCTGCCTGTTTTCATATATATTTTCTTCTCCTGTGTTTATTTCGTTAATTTTTAGGCATTTCTAAAAATTTTCTGAGTTTTTTTGCATTATTGGAACTCATTTTTTTTTACCAAAAAGTAAAAATATCGTTACAGCTCCATTTCGATATTTGATTTATGCAACAATTCCGTGCGTTTTCCATATTATGTCAAGCAGCAAATTTTGCAAAGAAAACCAAGCTTGGCTTTAGATTCCCGACATTGAAATAGAAAAACTAGAAGAAATCAAACATTATTTTCGCTCAGAAATATATCTATAGTCACCTTAAATTTGCTGTCATCGCTCCAAGGGCAGAGCATGCAGATATCTCTTTTAATAGCTGCTCACAGAGTACAGAGCCTTAGACAGCAATATCAGATGCCAAATTAGGTAAACTCTGGAGTAAATCCAGTTCGACAGTTGCAGATTGGAATCAAAACACCAATCATCGGACTTAGTGACAAATACGTTGCCATGACGCTACCGAGAATCATCTAGAAATCTATCAATTTAAAAACTTCTTTTCCCTACTTGACTTAAATAGTAAGAAATCAAAATTTGACATTTTGTAACTTGTATATTTCAAATATTCCACAAATTTTCGAAAAATTCTATAATTAGTCGCGAAATAAACTTTCCATCGTTTCCATCGTTTTATGAAGATCTACCTAAATTTTTGCGCCTAAAAAAATTTGAGTAGATTGTAGCCGATATTGTCTTCATTCTCAAAACAAACTCCTAATACCACATTTACCTACAAAACATATTCCTTAAAAACGCTTTTTTTTCTACAAATCCAAACTACCCCTAAGATAACCTAGTAAGGGTATTCAAAGCAAAAAAAAAAAAATAAAAATCCACACACATGCGTCAATAACATATAAGCACTTGCTGTCGCTGCTGTACATGAAAACTGCTGGAATGGTATACCTTCTACTGGGAGGAAGCTTGGGGGTGTGTGTGTGGCCATGTAGTGTACCCTCATGCTGTACTCAACTAGTCGAAGCATGTCCTGGCCATAGAAATTCATCTAACGGCTGTAACAGGTAATTGAACTGGGTTATATGGCCCATGGAATGGCAATGGTTAGCGTTGAGCTGCTTGTACACTACGCCAGAGTACCCCCTTCCAGCAAATGGAAATGAAAATGGAAATGGAATTGAATGGTGCGCGAGTCTTGGCAACAAATGGTGACGTTAGAACTCAGTTCGCAGTTCGCAGTACGCAGTTCCCAGTACGCAGATAGCAAATGCGTGCGAACTATATAATGTGCACATAAAAAGGATTTGCCAAAAGGCAGCTAAAATGTGTATGTGTGTGGGCGTGCGAATGTGTGTGTGCGGGTGTGTGTGCGAGTGTGCGGCTGTGCGCCATTTTGAGTGTAGTCAATTTCAAGTTACATGCCTTGTATATGAAAATTGCAAATTGTATGCCATAGTTTCATATACACAAACAGCAAGACGCACGCATATTACACATACGCACTGTTGGCCCTGGCATTTTCGTCTGTAGTACTTGGCATTGTAGTAATGCCAACTGTTGAACTGTTGAATAATTCATGGCCAACTGGAGATTTGTGCACAGCAGTGACTCTACGATGACTGCCAGATGTTGTTATTGTTATTTTTTTTTTCTTTGTTGGTTGGTTCGCTTGGATGCTGGCTGGAAGGGGCGGCGTTCTATGGCAGCGAGTGAGTTAGTGGGCATGTGATGTTATTGTGATGGCTGCTAAGCGCATTTGATGCCAATTTCTGATGCCACATAACTGTAAATCGCGCTAACAAACAACACTATGCCGCACACACTTACATAATATATATATGTGTGTAGAGAGAGTGAGAGAGAGATGTGCGTGGGTGTATTTGCATATTTGAACAGTTCGCGAATTACATTTGCGGCAAGAATGTGCCTACTACAATGGCAGCCAAAGGCGGCCAATTAAAGGCAGCGGATTGTTGTTGGTAATACTTTGTTTAGAAGTTAAGTTGCTTTTTGGAAAAGTTGTGGCCAAGTTAAGAATATTTTACTGTGAGCTATGGTAACTTTCGCTGCTTCGCTAAGTAACTGTAGCACAAGCAATTTCATATATCCCTTTTTGTAATACATTCCAAATCCAAGCTTTCCGAGTGCAAGAAACTAATTTACAGCAGATTTCAGAAAGACTTGTGTCCACAGTGAGTCCCAATTAATGTATAACGCCTGTCTTATATCTAAATCGGTTAGTCATTGTTTCGATACCACACTGCAGCACTGTTGTCTTTGGCTAGCAGTGACATAGCTAGAACTTGTAATACTACGAATATCTTCATTAATTGCAGACAACGTCATGCGGATTCGTGTATAAACTGTAGCAGTCTGTGCTCTTCAGACAGATTATCAAGGCGTAGAACCAAAGTTTTCTCGTTTTCTATGAAAGCAATGTATTTTACCAATACTTTGTTCTGTTGTGTGTTGCCAAACTGTTGACGCTTTTTGAAAAACACAAAGGAACTGGCATATAATTTACAACCTCTTAACACGGTAGTCGGGATAAGTATTCGAACATTTTTATTTGTCGTTAATTGAATACACTTTAAAAACTTAGAACAATATAATATAAATGTTTTGGAATCGTTTTACTTTTGCTAAATTTTGGTAGAAGTGACATGGTTCTTGAATGATAGAGAAAATGTAAAAGTCGCCAGGAATTAATAATTATCAAAGAAAAGTATATAAGCAAATATGCATAGGAATGGTTCCGGTTTTCAAAGACCTTATATAAATAAATATATAATTATTATACAAATAAAAGTTAAAATGAATCAAACAAAAGTATATGCATTAGAATGATTTCCGTTTTGAAAGACCTTAAATTATTTTTATATTTTAAGTTTTGCTTATTATGTTCTACTGGTAATTATGGATTGTTAAAATTTTACATAACATAATGTTCCATTTTTTTTAATTACAATTATTATACATTTTTTTTAATAAGTAATTTTTGTTACATTTGTAATGGAAAATGATCCGGAAAGTACAGAATTGTTGAATTTTTCATGTTTACCAAAATATCTCTCAAAGTTTTAACAATCTTTTGCTTATTTTATCTTTAAAGTAAGGAACATTCAAGTCTTTACTATTTATTTTATTTCTCACATACCTGGAAGAGCTTGTTATTTATCTATTGACAAATCGTTCCGCCATAAGCTTTTATTTAGTAATAATTTTTGTATTTTTGCAAATTTGTGCAAATTTGCAAATAATTTCACTCATTTTGTCCTTGACAACGCTGAGCACAGCTGTAGTTCACGGAGTTGCAATGCGCTATTAGGATACGCAATAAATATTCAAACTTCGTTCGTATCAATTTCGCTGAAATTATCGTCTCATACAAGAAAAAACATTAATTACAGTTTTTTTCTCAACTATTATTAGTTTTTAAAAAATAGCAAATTTGTGCGGCTAATTTTGCAATAGCGCAAAGTGTTATCTCAGTTTCAATGGCATTAGCTCGAATTGCTCTAACTGATTGCATTTGCATGCAGAGCCAATTTTTTAATAAAAGCGCTTATAATTCACAACTGCTTAAAATAATAACAGCTCGCATTTGCATGCATTGCCGAATTTTTAATAAGCTTATTCTTCACAACTGCTTAAAACAATAATTTAAATAAGAACGTTTTAAGTTCTGCTCTGTATTCTATACTTTTACTTTAATATCTTCACTCCATTGGAATCCGTAGTGATTGTGTAATGCGCAATACCAATTGTAGCCCAATTGCAATATATAAGAAAATACATCAACATATTAAAAGGTAACGCAGTGATTGGGAAAAATATAAGTTTACTATTTACCGGATGCTAAAATCGGTACCAAAGTGGCGCCACGTTAAGATTGTGTGTCAACTTGCAATCATCTCTTTGATTGCGACAATCAGAAGTTTTAATTTGTTGAACGTCAAGCTAGGCTACGCTATGGATTTTCAAGTGGCACCGCATTGATACTGTGTCAACTTGTAATCGTTTGAGATCCAGAGATATTTAGTTCGAGCTTTACTCTATCAATGCTAAGCTAAGCTAGGCCAGCCCACTTTCACATAAATATTATCTACTTTTGGTTAACAAACCCAAGAAAAAAAATTGTATAGTAAGACAATTCAAAAATACGTCAATAACTTACACTGATATCAGTAGCCATTTTAATTTAATCGAATAGGCATTAAGTTCCCATATTGAGCATACTTCATCATCATCATCATCTCGAAAATCTGAGCTTTTAGTTTTAATAAATCAGTATAAGAATATTCATCGCAAGGCTCCGCAACGAGATAAGAGTCTCAAAGCTTACATTAGAGAATTTAAGATTATATTTTGATTTGCAGTGTCTTCCTAAGATTTTTATGGAACATGAATATTATTAAATCAAATCAAGCAAAACTGTAGCAACTAAATATTTTCACATAAGTCGCATAACAATCACGTCTTTGAAATTAAGAGCATTATTGAAAGGGTAAAATTATGCTTTGTTGGCGAATTTTTAAATAACATTCCTATGATAATAATCCCAATAGAAAGAAAATTGCGTTTTGCTTCTTAAAAGACCATTTTAACTTGACATTTTGTTGATATGCGTTGGATTATTGGGAATTTGTTATATTTGTACATCCCCACAAGAACTTTACGTTAACGTTTAACAAGACTGAATTAGAAAGTGATTTATCCAAGTACAATGCAAAAGATAGATGTAGTTATAAATTGGGAATTCTTGTGCGAACTACCGTATTAAGAAGTTATGAATTATAAACGATTTTCTTCGTCAACAATTTGGAATTCTACTAAAAATTTGTTGATGGAAAATGGCTTTGGCACTTTGAATTAAAAAAAAATTATTTTTTTTAAGTCATGTTGAGTTGTGGCATTTGTTTAACATTCAGCCATCTATTTCGTTAAATAGAGCTGCAAATTTTTACCAGAATACTAAACTGAAAAGTATCTTTCTTAGTATCTATATATAATATTGTTCATAAAATGAATTGTTTCTGAATTTTGTATTATCTTGACCCATTTCGTACTTTGAATTGAATAAAGATAATTTTCCAAAATGAACTTATGGCCTATTTAATTGGAGGCACATAGTGTTTTGGAACCCGTAGTCTACAAGTTCTATATCCATTCAAAACTTCCCTGCTGTGAATTATCTTGTCAACATGCCAACTGGCACGTCCTAAAGCAGCGCCACTTTACAATCTTCACCAACTTCGAGTTGCAACTTTCCTGTTGACATTACAGCTGGAAAAGCATTCCCTAGATAAAGGAACACAAAAAAAATATACAATTTCCAGAGCTAGCATAACCTCTCGCCCATATAAATGCAAACTTAATTCGCCTGACTGCATTTTCCGGCTTTTCACGTGCAACATGTACCCTGATGGGTCACAAGTTGTTTTTTGGTTTGAGAAATTTTCCTTTTGCTCTTTGTCGTCGACATGGCACGCATATCCCATGCATCTCTGCTCAATGCACATGCAGTGTCTTCCACTCCACACTCTCCAGCAGATTTTCCGTTTATTTTCATATTTTTTTGCGCTTACTTTTGCTGAACGCCGTGGCCTACCCCATGCTCTCGAACCTGCTCACACACACACTCTCTCTCTCTCTCTGTTTGACGGTTTCTCTTGGTCTCTCCCGTTAAATTGGCGCTCTCTGCTATTTTTTCCCGGCTTATATTTTTATGGACTGCGCTGCTTGATGCACAGCATCATATGCACAATAGCAACAACAAACACAAGGACGTCGTGGATAACGACGACGATGTGGAACACCACATTTCAATAGTGCTGCAGCCACAGTAGCTGGCTGTGCTTTGTTGTGCGCCTGGTTGCCGCACATGCACTAACATGCATAGTCACTGGCAGGGAGCTGGGTTAGGGGGTCTACGCAATGTACTTGTCGTAGTGCACCTGTGCCTGGGCGCTACCCAACGGCGATACAAACTGTCTTCTTGCTTTTGCTTGACGACACTTTGGCTTTGGTCTTGGTCTTGTTGTCGTAGGGCTATCAAAATGTTTGTTGTTTGTGCGGCCGGCATGGAGCATATCAACCAACTTCTTCTTTTGTCTGAGCTGAGCACGTGTTGGACTCCAGTGTGAGTCTGCGCCACCCCTTGTAGCAACAGGTGGCGCCTGTTTCTGGACGGTGGCACGCGCCGTCACATTCACAGATGCTGATATCCATCAACACGCTCAAACCCAAACCCAAAGTCAGATGCAGCAATGTACCAAACACACACACACAGCCAGCCAGCCAGCCAGCCGTCCTGACAGCCAGCCAGCCCACTTACAATCTCTCACATGCTGAAGGCCATTCGATTTTCTTTCCTTTTGCGGTGCAACTTTTTTGTGCGCTCTGCCATTTGGCTTACTCCTTTTTGGCAATGTCCTGACTGTGTACCCCTCTCCAAGTCGAAATTTTCTTTTTGGTGACGACGCGCAACAGTGCATGGCCTGCCCAGACTCAGACCTACCAAGCTACCGTAGCCCCCTTCATCCGGCTGTCGTTTATGGCTACTTTGTTCTTTTTGTTTTTCACATAATTTTTTTTGCTGGCTGCGAGATTCGAAAATTTGTTTGCATCACTCATATGGCGGGCATTGAGTCAGTGCCGAATATTTAGGGTGGCCCAAAAAGACAACAGCATTGGGTAAACTGCGACAGAGCGACATAGTTGGGGTGAGTGCGTCTGTTACCAGACGCTCACTACCCTAACGTATTTCATTTTGCGCTTTTTAACTTGGCATTGAAATTTTCCACGTTATTTTCAAACAAGTTGTGGAAATTCTTTTTCCATATAATTTTTCTTTTTTTTTCGATTTCCTGCATGCATATTGCAGCTTTATAGGTTTATGGTTTAAGCCATTTGACAAAATTTGAAAAGTAAATTTACTTGCACTTTTTTAGTGGCGCCAACGAAAAACAAAGCAAATCGAAAGATTTGGGATTAACAGAAACATTTTTTTGAAAAAGAAAAACCAAAAAGCTTTATAGAATTAGTTAAACGATTATTAGGAAAGGCAATTAACGAAAGTAGAAGTTCGCTATGAAAACTTGGCGATTTTTAAAGATTTAAGAACCGCAGCTTTAAGCATTTTAACTTTTATGGCCATATCAATGGAACTCAAGAGAGTTCAGCAAGAATAAAGGTTAAACTTAATGAGCTACGATTTTTATAAGAAGTAAGCTGTCATAGTGTAGGCTTTATCTATCAAGCGAATATTTTTGGAACAACTCAGTGCGTTCCAATTTATTGGCAGATGTTTTAAATGAAAGGTTTTACTTTAGCAGTAATCAGTCAGAAAGATTTGAATGCATAGAAATCGTAATAGTTCTGCATACAAAATTTATCTGGATTTACAACAATATTTGGTATTGTCTTTTATATTAAATTTGGTATTCGAATTTAGAAAGTGATAAACCAGACTACAGTTGTGTCTATGAAGCGATTATTTAAAAAAAAAAAAACAAAATAAATCATTTCATTCCAGTTTCGTCTTTACTGGTAAATTAGAATTGGTATTAAGTGCAAATAATTACTTTAGGACTTTAATCTTCAGAAAAACATTATTTCACCCTATCAACAATGACATTGAGATAACTTCTCTATACCGGTCCTAAAGCTTTAAGAAGGAAACAAGCTCTTAATTTCAATACATTTTAGAGATCTTTGTTATTCGGCTAGTTGGGAAAAAATTTTAGTTGCTACGGTCGAATTAATCAAAATATAATCTTCAATTCTCTCTGCTGTAAGCATGGATATATTATTATTATATCGTTGCGGTGCTTTGAGTTTTTCTTTTTGATGATTGTGCTCAGAAGGTATAGGACTAGGCATAAAATGCTTAATACCCCAACGCCTAGCCTAAAAGAATATTAAATAATTAATATTCATGTTTTCTAACAGATTCAATAATTTTCCAAAAATGGACAGATCTTAAATAAAATAAATCTTAAACAAAAAAAAGATATTTTGAACCATTTTATAACGAGAATATTGTAGTCTACTTGAATAGACTACATCTATAGTTTCCTATTGATCTTTTGCTTTCGATAAAATGTCAAATTTTTTTTGACAAAAATAAGTCAAAAACTTGTACCGATATTATCAGTATGCATATTAATCAAAACGAAATGGGCTCAAGTATTTTAGTTTTAATGCTTCGATTCGATACTCCGTATCAGCATCGTTAGTTCTCTTTAGGATTTGTGCAGATATTTACGCAAAATTAGAAGACGAGGGATAAAAAACATAACAAAAAAATTCGCTTTCATACAAACGATCGTTTACTTTCTAAAAAAAAGTTTTGAAATAATAATATACAATGGTAACAATAATATTAAATTATTTTAACAAAAATATTTTAGGGCATTAGGAAAATTTCTTCATGCAGAATTATTACGATTGCCATTGTCTTGAGAGACATAGGTTCTTTCGATTTATGTATACGTTCATTTTATCAAAAACGTTGAACTTCTTCAAAAGCCTAGAAATAGCAGAGATTTTCGGTATGAAATTATCGATAATCTATCAAGCAGAAAAATGGTTGTTTGAGAAAACCCAAAGAATTTTTTTTGGCATTGCAGTTGTGAATGGCTTATTTTTGCCGTCTGAAGCGAGCCAATGCCCAGAATGCCCATATTTTTTCTGATGGTAGCTTGCTTCTAAAGAAATGAGACAATTGATAAATGCATTGTAATCATTTCGGAATTTTACCCCATGTCGCCATTTTACCAATGAGTTAGTTTGTAAGGATCATAAAGCACACGTTTCCTGGAAGAATACGTAGCGATCGTTACCATTGTAGTAACTGGATCGCTGTCTAAATCTCTGCAAACTAGTTTACTTATTTAGCAGCGACATCTCTAATACGGACTCCCAACTATTGCTACCGACTTTTTCGAAAAGTTATTTAACGATAACAAAGTTGTGCAATCGATGATATATTATAGATATTGATCAACTGAATATTAAGGGAAGGGTATAAAAGCGCTGAGCTAGAATGGACTGAACCAAACAAAATTGGCAAATATCTTAAAATCTTATTAGATAGTAGCTTACCTCCGATACTACGTACTTTCTCAACTCCTATTGCCATTCTATATATGCTTTTAGCGCATTCAAGTAGCTCAGAATTTCGCTAGATAATACATTTTCGTCATCTTAACATCTTGATCAGCCCCTATCATCAACCAATTCTATATGATTATGATCTATTAGTCTGGATTGCATAGAAAGAACTCTTTTTCTCAAAAAAAATTTAAGTTTTTTCCCATTTTTCATCTTGGTTTTTGTAAAACTTAGTTTTTGACCAAACCTTAATGTGAGTTGGTGCATATAGGCAAAAAGTTGACGCTGATAAATAGAACTAGTTTTTTTTCTTAATTTTTTTGTATAATATTACTATAAGTAGAGGACTATAAAGGACTAAAAATAAATACCGAAAATGGAGTTTGTAGGAGACAGCTTGAGAGGGCTTTATCTTAATGTATCCAAGCTACTTTGGTTGCAAGCTCTTGTAGATTCAATCATTCTAAATCTGCTTGATGTTTATCAACAAAGTTAAAATTTTTGCTACTTTCGTACTACTTACAGGATAATACACTTTTGCATGAAATACTTGAAAAGAAATCTTCTTTCATACGAACTACTTTTCCGTTTAACCTTTCCCCACTTGCTGCATTTTTTCCAAAATTTGTTTCAAAAAAATTTCATACCAAATCACTGTTACAAGCTTGAAAATTTAATTTTTCCATCGAAACGTTGAAATCACGTTAGAGCCGCATACACTCATAGACTCTGACTGTCTACCTGCCCATCAGCTGCCGTGCGCCAGGGATCAATCGACAATTTTGACAGAAGGCCGCGCCCGGCTACCTACTACTACCTGTAATGTAAGGGGGTCGCAATAAAGCGTAACCAAAACGGTTTAGATTAAAAATTTGCATCAGCACGTCAGTGTACCTACCCCCTACTCTAGGGCGCCCAGAGCACTCATGCCACAAAAGTCTTTCGGATATTGAAATGTTGGCTCATTTAAAGCAACAAACAACAGCTGCCGGAACTGGACTTGCTGTGTGCAACATAACCGTGGCAGCTGGAGCCCCGGGGGGTACGGCGACTTAAAAATAAGGTAACAAAAAAAATTTATAGATTCCCATAAAAATGGCCATAGTCAAAACAAATTTATTTGAGGTTACATCGAACCATGGCAAACAAAAATTAAAAAAAAAAATTAAAAAAAAAAACAAAACTGAATTAAAATAAAAAATAAAAAGATGCCGTGACAACCCCCGTTCAAAAACGCGCCAGACTGTACACACGCATACATATGGAAAAATTGTCTTTTTTTTGGAGGTCCTTTTTTTGGTATTTTATTTTTTAATACATTTTCAATTTGGGGAATAGAGAGTACTTTGGAATTGCAGAGAACAAAGATGTGTTCTGCGACTTTCTTTGTAGGTCCAGCACACATTTGCGAATTAAACATTCAAAAGATGTCCCTAATATTAAGAAGGACGGAAGAACAGGCTGTGCGGCCACCCGCACTTACACACTGAAAACTGATTATAAGAACTTAAAATTAACAGCGGTTTAAAGAATGTAAATAAAATTACTAAGAAAAGTCTAAGAATTCTTACAGGAATTCTAACAGCTCACTGTAGGTTGAACTATCATCTAACTTAACTGCGAATATTCTCAAACAAAACTTGTAGATTCCACCAGTAGAATGTCGGGAGGGGACATATATTGAAAGCCTACCTAGCGCAGATACACGAAAGAATGAGAGTTAAGAACTGTCATATAATATAGGATGAAAAATAAACCATATAAAGACAGACTTTATGGATAGCACTGAACTAAAAGATAGTCTATAAGATAAAAGAAGTGGGCACCATAGAGCTACAGGTCACGGTTTAAATCTTCTCCAACAATCATAAAATTTTTGTTACTAGAAGATCATTAGAACTAAGAATTCTGATACAAAATCATGTTTCTAGTTCTTTGAAAGCATTCTTAAGCTTTCGCGTTATATTTACTTCAAATTAAACTAGGGAGCCAACCTCCTGTTCACTTTGCTTGTCAATCACTCTACTTAACGGCTACCAAATTCCTAACTTGACTATTTTCGCTCCAAAGCGAAGCGTGGGGTTTCTACAAAAAAAAGCTATTCAAAGTATAGGGAGCTACAGCTAATAACCATATCCGAAAGACGGCGTTTTTAATTTATAGAATTCAAGAGAAATAAATTTTGGATTTTATAACCACTCGTACTTTCTAATATTCTTTTTAATTAAACCAAAAATCTTATGATTATTATACACACAAACTTATATATGAATTTAGTTTACGAGAAGAATAGAAACCGGAATTCGAAGGGTAAGGACTTAAGTACTGAGATTTCTAGAGAATTAAATTGCGAAATTTTTATTCCCAAATAGAACGTATTTTTTTCAATTAAGCCAATAATTTGAATATGCAAATCGTATTAGCAAGAACCCTATAATTATTGTAGGACAACTTTGCTATAAATATATCTTGGGATAAGTGCTGAACGCTCTCAATCGATTGAAAACGATATACAATTGTATAAGTAAAGTCATGACAAAGTTAGTCTACAGCAGGACACTGCTAGATGCCACATCGCAAAAGTGGCCAACAGATGAACTAGAACGACCCATTTCAATTTTCTATCGAACCTTATACAGCGCATTTGATTTTTTTGTTCCTTATTTTACTCCTAAACTATCTGTAAAACCGCCTTGGTTTACAGGTACTCTGTCGTCATTAGATAATCTTAAGTTCTCTTTTAAAAAGTTTAAAAAATCTGTATCTACCATAGACTTCTATAAAAAGACTTGGAAATTGCTGAAATGCGAGAAGTTACCCTAAGCGAGAGAGATATAACTCTCGAGACGTTGCTCCAAATGACTACCAACTGTTCCGATCGATGTCAGACGATATTGCCAACAAGTGCTTACGTTTACATGAAAAAATCACAAGTTGAACTGTCAGTTGGAACACCTAAAAAGATGAAGCGTTTTTCTGTCGCGGAATCCACATGCTGTCAGAAAGACTGGCAGTAGATTACAAGCAATTTCGGACTTAGTTCTTAAATACAGAATTCAAGACAGGACCAAGAAAACATAAAAGATGTAAGGAGTATTAAAAATTATTGGCAATCCCACTACATAGATCCAAAAAGCATTCTTTTTCAATAAAATACGGCAGCTCTCTTTGGAAAAAACTTTGATGTAGGGTATCTCTACGTCGTTGTTTACAGTCACTGGCTGGACCACTTATTTTATGCAATATTTGTTGTAACGCCGCTTGTTGTTGTAAGGACGTACGCGTTTGGTGTAAAAATGCTGACAACGAACTCGAAATGCAATTGCCAATAGAAAAAGAGTAAATGGTAAAAGAACGGCCTTCCCCTCTCTCTCACTCTGTCGCTCTCTCTCTCTCTCTCTCTCTCCAGCGCTTTCTCTAGCGCTCTCTCTATGTAACTGCATGTAAGTGAGTGTATGTGTGCGAGAGTCGAACAATCGACATGGTCGCAAATTAATGAAATTTATTGGAGTTTAAGCTTCAGTGGTTACCGTTGATGCGAATACCACGAAATGTAAAATAAAGTAACACGAAAAGTAACAACCAACAACAGTTATATACCATACAATATATATCGATATATCGATAGACATACACACATTCGAACAGATACATTTGTAGCAATATACAGCACTATCTTTCTTATCTAAAGCGAAATTGCAATATGTGCCACAAATTTCAATACAAAAAAAGAAAAAAATTCAAATATATTCCCACTATTTGAGTTGATAAATATTGATAAATCATCAATATTGACCAGAGTAATAATAAGGGTGTTCACAAAGCACAAAGTATTAATGCAAAAGTGTCAGAATTGCCAGCAGCTAAAAAATTATTTACACTGCAATTTGAGTGCATAAATTGCTTGAACTATTGCATTTAGTTTGTAGCAACTTCGGAATTTTCATAGATACATTTTTTTCAGTATTTCATAGATATTAAGGGGGTTCTGCCACTGCATGGGTCAAACCTTATAAACTGAAGTATTTTAATTTAAAGCATGCAGAGCATCTGATTCT
The DNA here is from genome assembly GCA_035046065.1 of Chymomyza procnemis. NCBI lineage: Eukaryota > Metazoa > Arthropoda > Insecta > Diptera > Drosophilidae > Chymomyza > Chymomyza procnemis. The sequence continues at coordinate 23,438,856 of JAWNOJ010000021.1, forward strand.
TCGCCAAATCTTCGGTCCCTTCGAATTATTTATTTATTGTTATGTTCTTATTTTTAAGTGAACGTTATTTTGGGAACTTAGCCTATCTACTATCATTTTTCTATTTGGTCTATTCTAAGCTAAATATCTTAATTGAATTATCGACTTCTTAGTTTCGTTCATAAGCGTACGTCTCCACGTAGGCCTAGTCTCAATAGGGTAAGGGCGGAGTGTGCAAGATTTTCCTGCTCTCTGTGTAGCGGAAAGTCCCAGCCAACTGTATTTTCGTCTATTGATGTCACTTCGTAAACCCTTTTGTCCAGTTAACTCCCATAAACGCAAATTAGAGATTCGTTTAGACCAGAATATACCGGCTATTGACGCGTCATCTATAACTTTTCTTGAGCAAATGCCAACCTCTGCCTTCCCCTTACACAGAAGAAGCAATGGCGACTGAGCACTCAGCGGTATAACTGGGCTTAGAAAGGTGTCAGGTAGGTTCGGATGCCCACTCATCTAATTCCAAACATTATAGACAATCTATAGATAGACACCGATCTAGGCAGCTCGAATCAAACATCCCTGCCTGCTGAATTCCCATAAATTCGAGTATCTACGAGAAGATACAATTTCGGATTAGAAGCGACTATTGCATCGGGGTGAACGATTAGATGTCAGAGGTCTTCAGCGACAGGGGTGTCGTCTTGCGTGTAACGCAATGTCTGCGTTGGCTCTACCATGTCCTACGTACGTATGAAGAATCTTTCGCAAAGAAGTTATTCGAAGCTCAACCGAGACGAAGATAGAAAGACCAAATGAAACAGGGCCCATCTTCCTTTTCGTATTGGGTACGACTATGGCATACTAATGAACTATGAACTATATGAGCGCTGCGACGACATAGATCTCGTTCAGAAGCTGTATTAAGGCACTACTCCTAGGTGCTGATTTTGCCATATCGTGTCTATGAATGAAGACGCTCCAGCAAAGACTATGGGAACGACCTAAACTCTGATGGAAAAACCAAGTAAAGGTGATTTCCTTGGAGTGACCAACTGTAGAAGGTTAGTCTACAGCAAGGCGCCAGGTGAGTGCTGCTGAGGTAGACTGTAACTTGTTACCGATTTCTAATAGCTACCTATTGGAAAGTAAGGGGTACTGCCACTGCTTGCTTTATAGACAAAACTTTATGAGCTTTATTTTATTCAAACTGCATCATACAGATAACAGCTTATCAATTAATCTGAAACTGCTGTCATTCTACAGTCTATACCAAAAACTACAATAAAAACCCCGACTACAGCCGAATACACCCTTCACATCTAGGTACACTTTTATAACTTTAAACTTGTGGAGTTCTGCGAGCACAAGTAAACGTGATCTCACTGCACGAATCCTTGCAATATTTAAACGCCGCACTATGGTACGAAGGCTGGAAACCTTTTGCAAAAATCACAGCTTCTAAACCAATGGAGATGTTACTATGGAATGAACTGTGGTTGAAAACGTATATGTTGAGGCTTTAAATTGAGTATTCATGCATAAGAAGATAACAACTGAGAGTTGCGCAATATGTCTTTGAATTTGATTTTTTTTTTTGCCAGTGCTTGAGTTTCTGCATGGGTTATACAGCCAAAGATGATATCAGGGGTAGGAAATGGTAATGGAGTTACATAAAAAGTATATAACAAAAGTATAATCTTAAAACAAAAAAGATATTAGCAATAGTTATTGTGTTTTAAAAATTTCAAAATGTTTCAAGATTTACATTTTGGTTTTTGCCGATTTATATTTCACAATTTCAGCAGAAAAAGTAAACAATATTTACCGTTTCTATCTTTTTGGTTTTACCAAAATATATTTCTTAAACATTTGACTAGCTAAACTATAACCCCCTCGTATTCCTCATGTCATCTGTAACTCTTGCAGTAATGCAGATAACCAAGTCAAAAAAGTGCAAAAAGGCAAGTATTGCGCTGGTAACAAGGTCAAACCTGGTAGACGAATTGCGCAGTTCTCAGATTGTAATCAAAAGTCTCAAAATTTTTCATTCAATCACAATTTATTTCATATACGCTCATACAGTATCCAAGGTTTTATTTGGGATTTCGGAATTAGAGTTCGTGACTTTTTGCTAACTGTGTCAGTGCTAGGCAAATACACCAGTGCTGCTGCTCAACCAAGACATTGCCGTGGTCCACATATACTCTACTATCTGAAAAAATAAACAAATATATCATCAGTTAATATTACTATATTGCTAACTTTATTGATTATGTTAAAAAATATTAAGTAGAATCGGTGAGTTAACGGCGCCGTGTTATACTCCATTTATAACTTTAAATGTGACACATGGAAAATACAGCTTCATTGGGGTATTTTGCGCCAACTCAATAAGTTAAAAAGATTCGAATGAACAAATCAGATAAGAATATTATATTATATAAATTCAGCAAGCTATACTTAACAAAGTTGCTGTACTCAAACACTATGTCAACTTTAATCAAAATCGCTAAAATTTATCACATAGCCCCCACGGCAGAAATCATTGGAGAAAAGCTATTTTTGTTTACAAAATGTGTTGTTTTTCATTTGTTTTTGGATTAATTATGCCACTCTGAACGTTTTATTTAAATTCGTTGACTATATGACATTGGAATTTTAGAGAAATAACCAATTTTTTGCTCATTTTGTTGGTCGAATAACAGCTCAAAAATATGTTGCATACTTTGAGGCTCAGATTTTCAGCGATCATTGGTTCGTGTCGTGACTAAGCTTTCGTGGCCATCGAGCGCTTTTAACTGTTTATGGTGAAAAGCTTTTAGCAAGCTTAAACAAAACTCACTGCTTAAGTTTGTGCTAATTTTTATTTTTGAATAATAATATATTTTTTAATAATAATTTAAATTGTATAAAATATATCTCATAAATAATATATTTAATTATAATATTTATATAATTTGGTATAGAAAACGAGTTCTATAGAAATCTATTTTGAAACATAATTTGCGTATTATTTGTTTTTTTGATTCAACATTTTATTTGCAATTTGTCTTTAGACAATAGGTAAATTTGTAATATCTATAAAATGAACAGCAATAGTATATTTCTATTGAACTCCACTATTTTATATTTGTGTATTACGTGACGAAATTACGAAGATATGCATCTCTATAACAGTCCAGAGGTAAATTCCTAAAAAAAAAACAAAAGTATTAAATAAAAGAAAAGTGCAATTTGTGCAGAAATATTTTGTTGTGGGGGAAAAATGTACACTAAAAATTTTGCTTAGGTCGCTCAAAAAGTTTAAAAAATGTTAAAAATATAATTTTTTAATTTAGATCTTACGCAAGATATAACTGTCAATTCATAACTTGGCCATTCCTGGAGTCAATTCAAAAATTTACCTTACAAACCTTCAAAATGCTCTATAAATAGCTCTCTATTTGCCATCAAGTCTGCCCTAAGTTCAGCTTTATATAAAAAAAAAAACTTTTCCGTCAACTCGTAACTTCACTCCAAAGTTCTGTGCCGCTTCTATAAGATATTGTCCTGCCTACCACACCCCACGAAAAAAATAAACAATGTATTCCAGAAATCTGCTTATAAATTTTGTGGTTCTAAAGCAACGTGTAAGCTGCACGTAAGTCCAATAAATTCAACAACAACGAAGTGCCAAAAAATATAGAAACTTATAAATCTTCTAGTACGAACTTGCCACCCCATCTTGCCACCCAAATCCTTATGCCATACCAGCTTATGTCAGCCAGCCTCCTACCCACCCAACACTTCTAGCAAAGAGCAGCAGACAAACCCCAACCACAAGTGGCACGCTCTTAAATGCTGCGTCAGTTTTTTAAGAGCGCTGCAACAAAAGAGAATATCGAGCATTACAAATAAAGTTAAGAAAAGCTGGCAGCAGCTGAAAAGAAAATTCAGCAGCAACAAAAAAAAACTTCATAGAGGCAGCAGTGAAAAATCTGGAGTTTTGGGGGGGAAAACTCACTGCGCACAAAAGCGAGCAAAAGTAAACAGTAGCAACAACAAAAAATCGAAAAGAAAAATGCACGGAAAAAAAACACGAAGGAAAAATTGTGAAAGGAAAATGAGATGAAAAGAAAAGAACGCGCGCGCACGTGTGCTGGCTGCGTGCTGTCGACGTCGACGCTGCCGTCGACGTCGTGTGTGTATGCTGCTCATGTGAAGAGCAGAAAAACGGAAAAACTTTCGCTTTCGCTGTCAAAACGCTTTTCCAGCTTAAGTCAAAGTCGTCGCTGGCATCGCTGCTGACGTTGACGTCGCCGTAGACGTCGATTTTCTTTTTTAGTTTTTTTTTTATTTTTTTTTTTTGCCAGCAGTTGTTTGTAACAATGAAACATTGCGTCGACAAGCAACTAGAAAAAGGCATGTGAAAAATGTATTTTTCACGGCAAAACGCACAAAAAACACATTTTTCTGCAGTTTTCCACTTCATTTTTTTTAAAGGCAATATTTGGTTGACTTTTTGGCCAAAAAAGTTAACCAAGCGACCTTGAGGCGCAGCGGCTTAGGCTTGCCTTGCGGCGCAACTATTAGGTCTGGGCCAGAAACTAGCTGACTTGCCACAGCAGCTGTGGCAAGCTAAGCGGCTAAGTAGACACGGCGTCTACGAATGCCAACCACCTGTAAGCTGTGCTGTTGACCGGCAACCACACACACACATACACACAAGCACACACATGTGTCCAGAACACACACGCACATATGTCTCAGTGTGAAAGTGTGTTTCTGCCACCCACTGACGTCGCTGTCGACGCAGCTGTGTCTGCCACAGCAAAAAAAAGGATTTTCTTGCTTTCTACTTTTGCCTTTTGCTTTCTCTGCATTGCTTTTTGCTTCTATTTTTCCTTTATTTTCTTCAATGTACCATTTTTTTTCTTCTATTTTTTCAGACATTTTCTTCATTTTTTTTCTTTTGCTTTTGTGTCTTGTTCTTCTTGGCACTGTGCGTGTCACTCTGTAGTTGCCTTTTGCTCTTAAGACTTTTCTTCAACAGGTTGCAGGGTTTCGGACCCACAGACCGACAGTGTGGGTAGTTCAAGCAAACGCCCACATACACGTGCTGCCACATACTCACACACACAAACGCAAACACACTCATTTACACAAGCAACTGGCTACACTGGCAGAAAAAACTGTTTGAATCAATTTGCTTTAATAAGCAACATAATTTTCTAGAACGCTTAAAATAATTAATTTGGATCATTTAGAGATTGAAGAATTATAAATCAATAAAAATAACACGAAAGCTGAAAAGTTATTGTAATTTTGCACAATCTTCAAAAAATCAGTAATTTTTCTACTCCTGTTAGCTAAGGGAATGCAAAACTTACATTTAGTTTTTAATTTAAAATAAAATTATAACGAAAAGTTTGAAAATCTGTTCTCGAGAGTGTAGCGGTTGGGCTAAGATCTGCCATTTCAGCGTTTCCAAATATTCTTTGACCAAAGTATGACTATTGGGTGGACGTGAAGGCATGTCCGGACTTTCTTGAAAACTTTCTGCACTTTACATGTTCGAAATGTACATATTTATCGTCGCCAGTAACAATGCGATGCAGAAGTCCCTTACGAATTTGCCTTTAGAGAAGCTGTGTACAAGCACAAAAACATCGTCTGACATCTCTTGGTTACAAGTTATAAGAATCAATCGCATGGCTTTGAGTCCTTTGCAATGCATCTGTAATTTCATCTTGCGTTTGAAAAACGTCTTTGTCAAGTAATGGCTCAGATTATTCAATTATAGAAGATCCTGCCACTTGCTTACAGAATTCATCTCAAGCTTTTAAATGCTGCAGCATATCCCAAATTATGCGACCGCAAGTTTCTCTCAGTGCAGTCACTTTTGTTAAGGCAACTTTTTGTCGGCATGGGACATGTTATTTGCTTTGAAGGCAACTTTAACATAACGACCTTGAGCAGCTGGGCTAAGCTGCTGTTACCATGACAGCAGCCGACATCTCGTCGTAGTGTTGACCGGTCGTTTTGTTGTTATCCTGTTATCCTGCCTGACAGGCAGCCTAGCCGAGTTAGTTGGTTGGGTCGCTGCTAGAAGTGCTACTATGCCGAATTTTCTTCATTTTTTTCTCACCCAAGTTAGTGCCTCGTCTTACGCCTGTTGCACATGCCACTAATCCTGGCCGCTAGACGCACACACACACACACACACACACACATGGTTGGTAGTCTACATCTATGTGTCTGTCCATGTGTGTGCGTTTGTGGCTGTCAAGTCGACCCACATTTCGTGTCAAGCATGCTCCTTGCCGCTTGACTGCGCTGCAGACAGACACAGCAACCCAAGCGACCAGCTTTAGCTTCTTGACCTACCTCCAGTTATATTGAATTCGGTTTATCTAGGGTGCTGGCCATGGCGAGTCCTCTGTCATGGTCCCGACTACCCCATCGTCGCTGCGTCATATGTGTCTATGCATTGTTTTGTTTCAACTTATAGTCATTGTTTTGGTCCTTCTAGTCGGTTTATTTGTGCTTGTTGCGTATACGACTCGTTTGTCAAAACTGTCTATGGATATCTTCACGTCGATAATGTCATCCATTTAGTTATTGATTAAGTGTAGGGAGGCAAGCGTTTTGCTTATCGCTGTCAATGGCTTTGTCCAAAGGTGTCAAGCTTTCAGCCGGGTTTTACGTGGGCTCCATGAATAACTTTATCAGGTCGCACTTCATGCTACGCTGGAATGGGCTAAAGTTAAAGTTTTCGAGTATTGTAAGTTAAAGCACATGTGCGTGCTTCAAAGTGGTGAGCTTTTTGGTGGTCAAATAATATTGGGGATGATATTTTCATCATGAACTGACAAATTATATAGTTTTGCTTATCTAAATAAGAATACATTTTGTTGGCGATCTGTACGATTTTTAGAGATACAATTTTTTCATTTGCTGCAGTTTCCGCGAAGAAACTTTTTGAAATAGTTCTAAGTATTTACGAATATGAATGTTACGTATAGTTAATAAGACTTTGACGGGCAACGCTTGTGAAGTGACTCTATTTTAAAGTGTAGAAGTTTTCGGAAGCAGATAAAATATTGCCATCGGTTTTATACTATTTGTCTATGGAAGGAGCAGTCATTTCCCATATAATCGCTATAAATTCAAGCCGGAATTGCTTCAAATGTCATTGGCATAGTAGAACAGTTTCAAGGCCTTTCTTGGACTCTGCTTTGTTTTACTGAATCCAAGGGCTCTCCACAACTTTGTCACAGCAAAGAGAAGTTCACAGATGCATTTGTATGCATTGACATGTCGTTATGCTTTCTCCTGCTAATACGTAGCTGTAGCTGTCTGAGATCAGCATGAAGCATGAAAAAAGAAGATATTTCTTGTGTTGTGGCTATCACTGCACGGCTCGCCTACCCGTTTCTTTTATGCCCACGTAAGGGTTAAAGCGACTTAGGCAAAAAATAAAACAGAAAAAATTGCAAGGCGAACCGCCGAAAACCTAAAAACCAGTTTCTATAACATGTGCCTATAAATTGTATTTTATTTTGCTGCCTCTACTGCCTCTGCTACCTCTAGTTATATTATGTTTTCTTTTTCGAAAAATGCAAAAAACTTGTCCAGAAGGATTTGAAACAAGACTGCAGCGTCGCATATTAGCCGAAACCTATGGAGCTGCACAGGAACATGGACTTTTTGGAGAGCCCCAAAAACGAAAACGAAAATTGCTGCAAAAATGCATTATGATGTTGCCTCGGACATAGAGGCAAGCGCTGCGCAGGGTTTGGCATCAACGATTGTAGAGAGAAATACCAAGCGATACAGAGAGGAAGAGAGCTGAAAGGATTGCAAGCACAACTTAACTTGGGACACATGAAATCCGAGTATTAAATTGCAGCGACCTACATACATAGAAGGCAATGATCATCAAGCCACATGCGGCAACAAGCAACGTCAGCGCAACGGATAGAAAGGCATGCAGGGAGTTTGGAATTGAGCGCGGGGCTGCTGCATTCAAGGGGGATATTGCCATTTTTGTTGAATGCCGCTCTTTAAGGCTATTTTGTTGTTGTGGTTGTTGGCTTTTTTTTGGGTTTTGTGTTTTCTGTTGGCAACTGCAAAAATGATAAATAAAGCGAACACAGATAAACATATTGAAAAGTGCATCATAGCTTTTGGAGCTACCATTCCCGGGAAGGAAACTTAAGACACGCAGCTAACGAGCGATTGAAGCAGATCTCCGTGTGTGTGTGTACGCGTGTGTGTGTCGAAATCTGCGCAATGCAAGAGGCCGCCGGCTGCAGTTGCTCATGCGCTTGCAACGTGACTTTTTTTTAATTTTAGGCCTTTTTTGGGTCTTGTTTTTTTGGGCTACATCAAATGTCGAGAGTCCAGCGCCCTGACGCGGAACTAACAAAACTTGTTTTAGTAGAGTGCGCCTTTGGCCCTATCGTGCCAAGGAGCAACTTGTTCGCTAAAATAAGCTGCGAACAGGTTTCAGCTTTGAGTTTTCAGCATAAAAAGACTAGCATTTGATTTGACTTGTTTTTTTGTTTCACAAAATGAATTTAATAGGGTTTGTGCGTTAGGGCGTTATAGCACACAGAAAGTGGTGCTGTAGTTGGTAACGAGCTTAAATGATGCCCAACCAAGCTTCAAGATAAAATAGGTAAAGATTTGGAAACTTAAGATGCACAAGATATTTAAATTTCTTAAAACGAAAAGTTTTTGGGTCATTAATGTGAATTTACATCCTTAAATCGAGTTTGCGTCATAGTAAGTACAGATAGACGGAACGCCCTGTCACAATAGCCTTTTAAGGCTAAGTTCTACTTGAGCACTACGGGGCGTGCAGTTTTTCTCTATATGAGTCAAAAGGATATTTCTTCGGGAGAAATTCGAACTTTCTATGTTACATTTATTTTGTTTAGTTTCACAAGACTAGGCAATATCTAGGGTTGTTGCTTATCAAAAACGTTATATTTTGAGATTTGGCTTTGTATCTTTGTATCTTTGTATCTTTGTATCTTTGTATCTTTGTATCTTTGTATCTTTGTATCTTTGTATCTTTGTATCTTTGTATCTTTGTATCTTTGTATCTTTGTATCTTTGTATCTTTGTATCGTTGTATTTTTGTATCTTTGTATCTTTGTATCTTTGTATCTTTGTATTTTTGTATCTTTGTATCTTTGTATCTTTGTATCTTTGTATCTTTGTATTTTTGTATTTTTGTATCTTTGTATTTTTGTATTTTTGTATCTTTGTATCTTTGTATCTTTGTATCTTTGTATCTTTGTATCTTTGTATTTTTGTATTTTTGTATCTTTGTATCTTTGTATCTTTGTATCTTTGTAGCTTTGCATCTTTGTATCTTTGTATCTTTGTATCTTTGTATCTTTGTATCTTTGTATCTTTGTATCTTTGTATCTTTGCATCTTTGTACCTTTGTATCTTTGTATCTTTGTATCTTTGTATCTTTGTATCTTTATATCTTGGTAACTTTGTATCTTTGTGTCTTTGTATCTTTGTACCTTTGTATCTTTGTATCTTTGTATCTTTGTATCTTTGTATCTTTGTATCTTTGTATCTTTGTAGCTTTGTATCTTTGTATCTTTGTATCTTTGTATCTTTGTATCTTTGTATCTTTGTATCTTTGTATCTTTGTATCTTTGTATCTTTGTATCTTTGTATCTTTGTATCTTTGTATTTTTGTATTTTTGTATCTTTGTATCTTTGTAGCTTTGCATCTTTGTATCTTTGTATCTTTGTATCTTTATATCTTGGTAACTTTGTATCTTTGTACCTTTGTATCTTTGTATCTTTGTATCTTTGTATCTTTATATCTTGGTAACTTTGTATCTTTGTGTCTTTGTATCTTTGTACCTTTGTATCTGTATCTTTGTATCTTTGTATCTTTGTATCTTTGTATCTTTGTATCTTTGTATCTTTGTATCTTTGTATCTTTGTATCTTTGTATCTTTGTATCTTTGTATCTTTGTATCTTTGTATCTTTGTATCTTTGTATCTTTGTATCTTTGTATCTTTGTATCTTTGTATCTTTGTATCTTTGTATCTTTGTATCTTTGTATCTTTGTATCTATGTATATTTTTATCTTTTTATCTTTGTATTTTAGTCTCTTTGTATCAAATTTTCAAAGAAAGTAGATGGTACATTTTAAGGACCTAACTAGATTTTACAAAGAATTGCATGGTGAGCTTTCATCCAGCTGCCTTTATTACTCATCCATACAAAACGCGATTATGGCCAAGTTTACTTTGAAAGTGTCACTGAAGCCAACTGGGAGCCAATTGATATGTTAAATTGTTCCTTAAACTAACCCATAACAACGAGTATAAGTTGCCCGAACCTGTTGACTTTTGTTAGCTCTGTGTAAACAAACCAAAATCTATGCCAAAATATACACATAAAATGAAAATGAGCCCGACCAAACCAAAGCAAAGCAAACAATGGCCAATTCCTGCTGCCCCCAGAATGGAGAAAAATCAAGACGGGCAAAAAAATAAAGTAAAAGAACTCATCGAGCTCAAGCCAAAGTTTTGCACTAGGAAATTAAATTAAATGCACAAGAATATGGACGGAAACCAAAAGCAGCACGAATAATAAATACTCTATGAAAATTTAAATCCAAATACAAGCTTACACGATAATAAAGACAGCACATCTCTTGATTGGACCAGAATGACATGACGATACTATGTAAAATATGGAAGATAAAAGCAACAATTTCCATACTATTTCAGTAATCGATAGCAAACTTCTTTAATACAAAGCTTAACCCTTAACGTCTAGAGTATTCAAAGTGCTTAAGTGCTACATGAATATACGCGAGCAAAGGAGTCGCAGTGGCAATGTCAACTGGTCTTTGGGCCTTTTTTTTATTTCTTTGGTCTCTTGGCCGTGTTTTTTGTTCGCACCCTTAAGTGTTTATCATGTAAAACACCAAGAAAACATGTCAAACATGCCAAATATGCATGACCTACAAATTATGCGAATGCGACACCCAAAAACATACTCACACACAACGACACTGCCTGCTTATGGGGTTTCTTTTGAGAAACCTTCGTAACCCCCAACTCCAGCTACATGTTGTGCCCACGATGGCGGCACGCAATGTCGTAGACATACACACACACACACACACACACACATGTGGGTAACCGACAAAAAAAAATCTGGGATTACCAGCCACAACAACAACAAACCCGACAACAACAACAACACAAAACCATAACAACAATGGCCAAGTGGACTCAGAGACAACAACATCGTTGACTTTTGCGTTTTTGCGGCTGGCAGGCGTCGTCGTCTTTGGCCAAAAGCAGATAACTTAACCTCAACCCTCAAACACATACACCCACACACACACACACACGCATACGTCCCAACAACAACCACAACAACAGCCATATAAACAACATCTAGAAGGCTCTCCCCGACTATTTAGTTACTGTCAGAGCAACTTGTGGCATGCCTTGACCCAAGTCCAATGCGTGTGAAATACTTTTGTGGTCGTTTCTACTACCCGAGATTGTGTCAGTGTGCCCAGAGGCATATGTGAGCATTCAAATTAAGCAAAATGAAAAAAAAATAGGGAAAAAATTACAACAGTCTACATCAGCAAGTCGACAAGTTTATTAAACAAGTCAAAGTCCACCCTAGCAATAGCTGGACAATCCCCCAACCGTCTAGCACATAAAACATAGAATGTGTGAAGACCACGTCAAAGGAAGTCATAATTGGAAATTACACACATAATCATCTGCAAAATAAAGAAGCAAACCAAAGCCAGAAACCCGCACACCCAAACACTGTGAACTAGGGGTGCTAGAGAAGTTTGCGACTCTCGTGCGTTGATATGGCGCGGGACCTATGATGACGATGTATGAAGAATCAATTACCAGTAACGATGTGTTCGTAATAAATCATAGATTATGGAACTGGATACGTCACACTATGCGAAGGGATCACAGTTACCTCGTAAAGCAGGCTTTGGAGCGGAACCCACAGAAGACATGAAGAGTTGGCCAACCACGGCAAACATGGAGACAAACCGTATTGACAGAAAGCAGAAACAAAGCAACTTGGCCTAAAGTGAGAAGCATGACATAGATATAGGTAGAGAGAATTTTCGCGAGGCATACGCTCCTCGCGATGTATATACGATTTTTGTACTTACATAACATTCAGGAACAAATAAGATTAAGAAGGCTAAAAAGTTCTTTCCAAAAAGTTGGCATCTAAATCATTCAAAAATTATGTTTTGGTAAGAGAAGCGATATATTGTAGATCATTCAACATCCAAGCAAGCATCTTGTCGTACATAACGATTACTTCAAGTAGACATTGAAGAATATCTTCAAATAATCCCAAAGTAGCAGACTTTAACACCATATTTGAATCTATGCCAATCTCTTTATAATGTGATATTCCTAGTAAGGCTTCTCCCGTTCATATTTGCACAGAATTCATTTCATGCCTCGACCTCTTTCGAATTCGCTCTCATTGTACAAAATCTTTCCCTAATAGCTTTCAATCATATCCTTTAAATCTCTACTCAAACAGAGATCAAAAAATATATCTAACTCGTTAATATTAACCCACAACACAACTTCTTTGCCCGCCCTCGATTCGCTATGCAAGGACGAGTTGCCACTGCTTGCCGCATGCTCATGAAATCTGCTTTGAATCTATTAGAAATTCAAGAGTGAAATTCTCGGATTTTTCCACACTACCCCCAACCCACTACATACACACACACACACAAACACAAACACACAGCTGAACTTGGCTGGAGCACATCGAATGAGCCCACAGCTGACCCACAAATGTGTTTGCCTTTCGCTATGGACAGCATGCTCAGCGTCTTGTTCATTCCAAAACAGTTTCTCATAGGGGTTGATGGTTGGGTTAAAAAGGAAGGAAGTAACTTTGTGCCCAGTCGGGCCTTGTGCTCCCTCACACACAAACACACACGCACGCACACATAGACAGAGCGTGCTGCGTCAAGCAATTTCACTCTTGGGTAAGCTTCTAAACGTAGCGCATGATGTGGCATTTCAATGGCACGCCAGGTTGATGACGTAGAGGCAAGGCAACTCGTCCTATATAGCATACCAGAAGGCACTAAGAGCCCGACCATGGCCATGTCTCTCAGGTATTAAGCAAGTGAATTAATTAGCAAGAACCTTACTCACACAAGAGCCTAGCAAGCGGCTGTCCATGCTTTAGCTCCGTTTTTGCATTTTAATTGCCAAAAAGTTTGCAACTATTTGACAATGTGGCACAGAAGACTTTTGGGGCACTTCAAATTAATATGCATATGCATGGAGCAACCGAGCAGCAAAGTGTCTGAAAACACGCTTAATGGCTTGGTTACAACTCGGTAGGCAAGTGGGTGGCCAGGGACGGCGTGGGCTGAGCTTTAAGAACTAGTTTATGGGGGTTTGTGATTTTGTAGAATTGTAATTAGTTGCAGCAGCCTTCGATGTGGGAATACTGCTGCAGGGATTTTTCATATTGCCTTATGAGTTGAGTAGCGATAGTAAAGGGAAAGACGGCGAAGGACTGTAGTAGCTTGAGTAATATAACGAAACTGTAGAGCTCTTTGCAAAAGAGATATTTTTTGACGTACCACTTTATCTGGCATTTGATTGTTTGATATTTGGGCATTTTCGCAATCGAAAATACTTACGTTTATCCTATTCTTTCACACAATTCAATGACACTTCAACGGATACATATGCATATATTTCCGCGTATTATTTCTTATTTGGGATTGTCTCAAACCTCTAACTTGAAAACAATTAAATGAAGCGGATTGGAGGTTTTAGTGTTCCGTCTGCCTTGTAATATGCCCAAACTGTTTGCATTATTATAAACAAAAAAAAAGCCCGATGTTTCAGAAATATTTGTAATTTTTTGATCTGTTGGTCGGTGGTGATGCTTGTGTACAAACTGAAAATGGAATCTTTTTTACAGCAATCTTATCGTTATCTGATGCTTACTCATAATCACTGATGATAGGTAATGATTATGATACTTAGTGGTTCTTGGGTAATAGTTGAATCTTCTAAAATGCAAAATATGTAGTCGTCCAGCGTATTTCCGGTATGTGTGCATGAATAAAGTACGTTCCAGCAAAGATGCGAGAATTCGACGAAAAAAAATGAAGGAAACTATGTAGACACAAATAGAAAGACCAAGTGGTGGAGGATGCAACTTTCCCTAAAGTGATCAACTCGTCACCTGGCGGGTCTGCTGAGGTCAGCCGTAGCCCGATAACCGGTTGCTACGGTCATCTCAAACAAAGTAAATAGAGCGTAAAAGTTTGGTCCCTCAATTGACGTAATTAGTTTGATTTTTTTGATTTTTTTTATATTTTATGTCGTACAAAATATAATTCCAAAAATCAAGAGACTTACAAGATAATTTTCGGTTCTTAAACTAACACAACGCACTCTCTAAATCACATTTGGTGGAATTAAAAATCAACATCGCTCTCCTACTAACTTCATTAGCAAACACACTCTCTGCCGAACTTCATTAACTACGACACTCTCCTCCGAACTTCATTAACTACAACACTTTCTTCTAAAATTTTACAACTTTTAATAGTTACAATAATCTTGTTATCTGCTGCTTAGTTCCTCCATTGAAACCCACTTACTACCCATACCAAGTTCAACAACCTGTTGGCCGGAACCAAGTTTCCTTAGTTATGCCCGTCCGGTTTTTCAGCTATGTAAAGGAGCTATCTATGCTTTATGTGTGTGCGTGTGCATGTCTCTGTATGCGTGCATGTCCCAAGAAAGCGGAAATCAACCCTTAAATGATTTTAACACTTTTTATGTTACTTTTGTTGCCAGCCCGACTTCCTTATGTTGGTCACATTGTCCCGTACCGCATGTCCTGCCACATGAACGAACATAAGGCACACCGAGACTCAAGCATATTCATTGATATGGGCGTACACACACACATACAGTCCACACAACACGCTGCTGCCCCACTCTGTCCAACCCTAGATGTATACTTGTGTTTAGTTTAGTTTTTATGGGGTGTCCGGTTGCCATTAGGTAGTAAAAACCGGAAGCCAAGTCAAACGAAGGCGGCTGTCCGCAAATTAGCATGATATGTATGCTTATGGGTAGTCCGACCGACCATGGGCCAAGGGCCATTGGCGCAATGGGCACGATTAGGCCCATCAAAGGATTAGGCAATGACGCCCATAAAAACAGCCCAAAAAACCAGAAGCTTGAGAAAGGGTTGAGTTCGAGGTCAAAGGTTCAAAAGTTTTGACACGCAATTACTTACACGCACACACATGCACATGTGGAATAGAGCAGCCCGTACGGGCATATGGGACGTTGGCGGCAAGGACGATAATGATGACGGGAGAACGACGTCTATATTTTGTATGTTGGTTAAGGGCAAGGGCAAGCAGCAGGGTTGTTAATATCATTTTAAGTGATTTTATGATGAATTTGTGCCCTAAAAATTTAGCTCATTTACAAGCTCACACACGCACACACGCACACACATCATCGACTATAGACCGCTTTTGCGGGTTTTTCGGGTACGGGATGTGTGGTAAGTCGGCTGGAGTGTGGTGTGGTGGGGGTAAAGAAAACTTTTTAGTGTGAAATTTTCACAGCAATTTTATAGGCGCATTTAAGTGGTTTGCCTCTTGGCAGCACTTCTAAGCTCAGCTATATCTGGATCTATTAACTTTGTGTTTGTATCTGTGTGTGTGTGTGTGTGAAAGTGTGTGCGTGTGTGTGTTTTTGTAGCTGTAAAGAGGCGTGTTGATTTTGTGGCATTTAAGCCTTTTTGAACTTTGAACTTTTCTGGTAGTTTTGTTGTGTTTTTTGTTGTAGGCAAGTTTTGAAAGGGAGTGAGTGTGAGTGCGTGTGTACGGGGAGCGTGTGTGCGAGTGTGACGAAACATTTAATGCCTTAATCATGTGTTGTTAATGTTGTCAGCATTGTTTTTTGTTGTTGTTTTGATGACTTGTTAAATTACATATTTAATTGGCATTTTAATTATTCAAATGATTAATTATTCAAATACCAAAAAAAATAAGGTAAAAAGACTTTAGAAATGTGTCATAGCAAAGCTATTTGATAAGTTTGTGACATTTGGAATTTTGATAAATACTATGGGAACGAGACTTAATTAAAGTTAATGGCAAAGGAAGTGTTTTATGGAGTTCTGCTTCAGCTCGCGTTGGTATAATTAATTTTGTATCGCATTAAATTGCGCCGCATGCTGGGAATAGAAGATATGGTAGGACGATTCAAAGTACTCAAATGTGTGTGAGACATTAGGTTATTATCTACAGTATGCAACAGAAGTTCCTTTGAAACAATTACTTAAATAACCTTTAAAATAAACAATAGCTGACAAAGTTTGGGCTTGTTTTAATTGGAGCAGCGAGTACTGCGATAACTTATAGCAAATGCTATATGGTAGATGATTTCAAGAAATAAGTAAATTCCATGCAAAATTTATATCAACACGAAAGTCGGTGTGCCCTTTGGATGTTTTCATTACGAACGTACCACGGTGCACCGGTGTTGGTTCTCGGCATCTTCGATTGCGCTCTTTGGATAACTTCTATACTGCTACTACTGGCGTTGCCCCATAATTGGGAAGGTACCATAAGTCCAGATAGGATTTAAAACGGAGCTAAAGATCAGCAATTCATATTCCAGTCTTAGGGGAGAGCATAGGTGTGTTCTTTTTGTTTCGATGTGTCTACGCCAGGGGAGTCGTCTGTCAAGTTAAATATCTAGATACTTAACTTTATATGATTTTGAAAGTGCAATATTACTTAGCATGAGTGAAGGGCAATCTAGTCTGTTGCATGGCATTTCTAATAGTTAACTTTTATAGTATGTGCCATTTCAGATAGCCAATTCTGAATATCTGACAAAGCAATTTGTGCCGTGACTTGCCTTGGATATGTAGAGTGGCTCAGGATTGTAGTGTCAACGGCAAATGTAGGTATAGTGAGCTGCCTGCTTGTTGGCATATCGGCAGTTTACTTTGCCAACACTATTACCTGCTCTTGAGCAACCTCAATTTCTTTGATGTAGTCCTCAGGCTTATCAGTGCGACATCTAACTGAAAAAAATCTATTGTGCAGATACGACTTTAAGAGCTTATGATGACTCTGTCGAAGGCTTGGGAGACAGTGCAATTCTCGCTTTTCGAATGCAGTTCTAATCTCCAATGTTATTCGATTGACTTGTTCAATTGTTCATTGTTTCTCTCGAAAACGTTAGGGATTTTTATTGTGAGTTCGCAGATAGGAAATAACAAAGTTCAAAATAACCATAGTTACGGCGAAAAAAGTAATTTCTTTTAAATTCTCAATTCATTTTCCAAAAGAGTGAGATTATCCAACATCTCTAGCTGCTTATCGATCGTTACGTTTGCTGCCGGTATTAACGAAAATTTTTCAAAGAATCCTTTTAAATATAATTTCATTCAGCTTAAGCTTGAAAAGACTTAAGACAATTAGCAATTCGAGCTTCGCTCAAAACCTTGCACGTCAGAGTTAATCTAAATTGTGATACCAACACATTTTCTTCTCATTTGATAGTTGTTAAATTTACATTGCAGCTGTTTTGTATTTTTAGCAGACTTTTGACAGAGTCTAAGTACTTCTAAGTTCATTGCTCGAAAATCCCGCTTTAAGAGTTATGGTAAAAGGAACAGTTCTCAGCAGTTATAGCTGAAGTACACCCCCTAGAGTCCTTTCGACATTTTTATTTAATATTTTTTCTGTACAAAAATTATAATCTTACGATTATTAATAAAATATGTGCTTACGGACTTCGCAGTAGAAATTTCTGTCATGGACATGATTTCGCGCAATTCTCTACGGGATATATTAGAAATATCCTTAATAAGCCGTCTAAATCGCTGGTAGAGCTGAAGCTCATAAGTTTGAATCATAGTTTTATTTGAATTGTTACTATTATTGGTATTATGATTATTTTTAAGAGCGCGGTGAAATAACTATGAAGATTGCGTTTAAAAATTATAAAATAACTTTTGAAAATAAATGAAACACGAAATAAAATATTTGTGCAGCTTATGCAATGTACCATCTGGAATATTAGGCACGATAGCAGCTCAAGTGCAAGCCTTGAACCATAACTTAAGTGACAGCCAGGGGTAAGCAGATACCAAGAGCAGAAGAAGGCATATAGAAATTCGAAGCTTGTTATAAGAGGATCACCTTGAGTTTTGTTTGACTTTTGCATACGAAACTGAACAAGCGCCGTTGATTGCATGCAAACACACACACACACACAGATACAAAAGCCTGCATGTGTGTGAGTGCAAGTAACTTTAGGCTTAAGTATTATCGATAGTTTAAAACGTAGAATTCCTTAAGTTAAAGGTCAACGTTATGGCCCTGATGCAAAAAACAAAATCGAAAAAAAGTTGCTTCATTTTGAAATACAAACAAGTTGCAAATAAAATGCGCCAGAAGAGGAGGATAACGCACTCATAGAAGCTAAACAAAGGCAATCATTAAGAAACAACAGAAACCCAAAAACAAAATCTGATAAATGTAGCAAAACAGACACTGGGAAAGAGTATTCGAGAGAGAATAAGAAATAGAATGCGATAGAAAGGCAACTGGCAAGCAAGTCGAGTGCATTGATCCCCAAAAACTTCCAAATCACTCTGAAAGACGAAATCTACGAAAGAGCACAACACTCAGCAGAATAAGCCGAAGCATAAACTTGAGCGAGTTGAAGAGAAACTGCAAAAAGAAGAAGAAATGAATGCAAGTAGGTCCCCCCCTCAACACACTATGCGTTTAAGTGTTAGTGTGTACATAGAAGACACTGAAGTTATTTAGAAGAAGCGAAGACATGCCCCGAAATCGCAGTCACACTCACGCAGCTGCAGTCAACGTCGCCGCCAACGTTGCAGTCAACGTCAAGCGAAGCTCTTGCCCTTGTACAGTCTGCCAAGCAGCTAATGAGAACTTGTCTGTGAAGTAAATGCAATCTTTTTCGGGGTAGCGATTTGTGATTGCGTCAACAGCGGCAGTTAATTTATTTTTAATATAATCTAAAAATTGCACAATTAAAATACATATATATTGGGATTAAATTTATTTAAAAAAAATTTCTTTGGTGCGATTTTATTTTTTGTATATGAAAGATTGCGAAGTTTCTTAACTTTCAAAAAATAAGTGTTTCGATTGAAATATATTGATTGATTGAAATATATTGTAAATTGTTGGCACAACATAAAGGTTCTATATGCCCGAAATTATTTTTTATACAAAATCAAGTTTGTGATAAAAAAACTTCTTTGAACGAACGGCTACTGAAAAAACAATTTTCGGTAGAGCTTTATTTTATAAAATTTTGAGAAATTTCTAAAATCCAAGCCTTTTCAAAAATTATTCCAACATTTTCTATGTCAAACTTTAAAGATATTTTTTGGTGGGTCTGGTGCAATGTCAAGTCGTAAACTTTTTACCGCGAAGCCGTCTCCCACGGTTCAGCCTATTGCTAATATCATCTATCAAGATCACACTGTCTTATATTGCTCTAGAAATAAGTTTAGTTTTATCCAATAGATCCTTACTGAAGCTATAGAATTACTTCTTAGATAAGTCATGCTACCTTCCACAAACATTTAGAAGAATATGAAATATGATATCTGGCTAATTTTATGAATCTTATTTTATGAATTTTATGAATTTTATGAATTTTATAAATTTTATAAATTTATGAATTTTATGAATTTTATGAATTTTATGAATTTTATGAATTTTATGAATTTTATGAATTTTATGAATTTTATGAATTTTATGAATTTTATGAATTTTATGAATTTTATGAATTTTATGAATTTTATGAATTTTATGAATTTTATGAATTTTATGAATTTTATGAATTTTATGAATTTTATGAATTTTATGAATTTTATGAATTTTATGAATTTTATGAATTTTATGAATTTTATGAATTTTATGAATTTTATGAATTTTATGAATTTTATGAATTTTATGAATTTTATGAATTTTATGAATTTTATGAATTTTATGAATTTTATGAATTTTAGGAATTTTATGAATTATATGAATTTTCTCTTCTGTCTTAAATTTTTAAGTGTTTTTTATTAAAATTTTAGAAAAATAACGATGATATAAAATGCTGTCTATTGTGAACTGCTGCTATATAACAAATCGCAAAAGCAGTGTGAACGCAGCATAAATTAAGCTGCTCTTCCCCTTTCCGTCACACACACAGAGACAAGCTCAATCATCTCGGCTGAGCAGCAAATTGCCAAAAAACAAAAATGAGAGAATAAAATTACATTTGTTTTGCTTAAATATTTATCACTCAATGCTCTCTCTCAATCTCAATCTCTTTCTCTCTCTCTCTCTTTCTCTCATACTCTTTCTCTCTCTGGGGATCTTTCTTCTTGGCGACGTCAACTTGAACGTTGTTTGCATTACATAGATAGCTTTAAGTTTTTGTTTTGTTTTGTTGTTTTTTTGGTGGTTCAAAGACCGCAGCTGCGTCCGTACCCCTGTCGCTGCCTTGACTTAGCTCCATGCTGCCAACTTGATGCAGTGCATCTATTTTTACTGTATTCCCGCCTTGACTGGTTCTTCGTATATATTTATATATTATGTATATTTTGTTTTGTTTTTTTTTCGCTTTTTTAGGTTTGTTTTTTGACGAAACAAAATATGTACACAAAAAATTTCGGTTAATGACATGTGAGTTTCACAGTACGGTTTCCTATGGATTAGTATAGAGTTTATCGTATATATAAGTATTTTTGAAGGCCCATGCAAAGCAGCTCATGCATATGTGTTATTTGTAGGAATACTTATTTAACTGAAAGCTATTGTTTTTAAGTGAGGAGAATATTTAGCGCGGTTTAGAGCTTAGTTCGGGTGGAATTTGTTGTACTTGTTTGAAATTTGCTATACTTTCAAGTAGATAAAGTCAAAGTAGGATAAATCGAAATCAGAAAATATCTGAGTCTGGTTGTCTTGAGAACTTGTTATGAAATTTCTAAAAAATCCAACTGAATGTATATTACTCCACTTAAGGATTAAATTGAACGAATTTTGCCGCATTTGGTAGCTTAATTTCTATTGACTTCACGCCAACATGTCCATTCAAAATATAGCTCGGTTTAAAAATTCCCAAAATATGTAGAAGAGTTGCTTCCAATATTTCACGTACATTAAATTCAAAAACAAGATTGCTTAAATTACACTCTGGGAACAGAGAGAGCATCTACATCTTTACTGATCTTGCTAATATTTTTGTATAAACCACAAAAGGTAGATGAAGGTTCCGCAATAGGCTGCAATAGTTGGACAACTTTACCTGCAGATTGTTGTTATTGTGGAGGGTTGTGAGTTTGTGTAATATTTATATATACGATTCAAGACGTATTTATGAAATAGCTTCCATAGGGAAGTTTCTAGCAACTTGAAAAAAAAAATGTTGTGCACGAATAATTCGATCGTTTTTATTATTTATTTTTATTATATTTTCCACGTATATATTGTATATTTATTAATTTTAAAATTTATATTCATATCTTTCTTCATCTCATCTTCTTAAAATAATTAAATTCGTATTGTTCACAATCTGAAATACATTTATATTTTAAAATAAACTCTATAACATAGACAAACATTAGATCTTAGATCTAGCTCTTGATATAAATGACCATAGCTTGAGCATTATTTATACTCGTGGGCATACGATAGCCTACAATAATGTAAATCCTTCCCTTGTGATGCCTTATTTCCATTACAATCTGCGTTTGTTAAATTCCCATCTCATCTTGTAGATCGGTTTTATATATTACAATATAAATCACACGTGGGCTGAGTCTTCACCTATATAGCACACGCGTTTTATTCTTTGGCTATTCATTTCTTGAAATCGCTATTATATCATATATCCTCCATAACAGCTAACAATAAGCTACACAATCTATATGAAATAAATTTATTCAAATTCAACTCAGACTTTAGCTAATTTTGCAGATTCTCGTGGTTTTCAATTCGAGTTGACATTAATTTTCTGCTTACTTGGATAACAATTTGTAAAAATATGAGTTAAAATTTTGTGCTGACCAAAGCAGGCTTTCGGAATATTATCAAATATTATTCATTCAACTACGAGAACTAAAAGTAAAAACAACAGAAAATAATATTTGTAAAATATGGGTATCATACAGAGCAAGGAGAATGCGCCCACAGCAGTTCCCGCTGCCAATACACAAGAAGTCGAGGCACAGATATTGGACACTGAAATTGGAGTAAGTAGTACTCTTATCCAGCGTTGCCCAACTAACGTTTGGTTCGTTTTCTAGGAAGCTGCACCCATCAACGAACAACAACATGAGGTGGCCCACTTAGGACCTGAAGCTGAAGGGTTTATCAACTATAAAAATCATTTAAGAGCTGGAAGAAACAGCAAGATCCGGCTATTATCCGACGAGCAGCTGGCTGAACGCTGGCGTAATATCTCCCCTAAACAGAAGCAAAAATACTGCAGAATGGTACAAATTATATAATACTCTTGAAGAACTTCTTACTTAACTCTTATCAATTTTCAGAGTACTTAAATTTTTTGCATTTGGAACTTGTACACGATGTCCAGTTGAATCCCATACACAAAAAGACACACACAAATACACGGGATAACACTTCAACTGGATATACACGCATATATTTCCGCGTATTATACACAATACCAATTTCAAAATTTATCTTCGTGAAATAAAGAGCAAATAGATCTAGCTGGATCTATTCTGCATGCCTTGAGAAAGTTAATATTATGTGAATTTTTTTATTTTAGTTTATGTTACACCTCTAACTCGGTAACAATTGGAAGAGGCGAAGTGGAATTTTTGAAAGCAAGTGTAAGGCTTGAACGCCTTGTTTTAAAAAAATATATATCTTAGTGGCGCCATCTGTCGGTAGACCGCACACTTTGTGTATTAGTAGTTGGAGCTTGTAGTTGGAAATATTTTAACTGGAATCGCTCATCTGCATCTGATACGTATATACTCACAATCATCAATTCAAAATTCTTATCAGGCTAAGCGGTTTCGAATCTAATGTCCTGTAGAACGTAGGTATTCACTACTAGTGAAATATATGGCTTTGTCAGAAGAGCTGCAAAAGTTGACTCATTATATTCGAGATTGGATGTTTTTATATTTTTGTAAGTTACAGCTTCTGGAAAGTTAGATTTATGGACGTGAATGTGGTCAGAATGTGCAGCTAATTCTTATGGCATTTGTTTTGCTTAGCGTCTCGAAGTCCATCAGTTAACATAGATTTTAGCTTATTGTAGTATGCCGTGCTGCTGGATTCCTTTTCGGAAGCCACCAAATTTGTGGGTGAAGCGCTTGACGAGAGCAAGACATAGTATTTGGCTGCCTTCAATGAGCAATTCATGTCCCATAAGCTGCTGCGTATCAGCAATACTAATATCAGCCTAGAGTCTAATCGAAGCATCATCACACGAGTCAATAGGTAACCTTCCCATGAGCTTAGTAAGCAGATGTATAGCAGGCACATCTTCTGATCCACAAAACTGACGCTCAACAATATGCTCATCGTGGTCACATTTTTAT
The DNA here is from genome assembly GCA_035046065.1 of Chymomyza procnemis. Classification (NCBI taxonomy): domain Eukaryota; kingdom Metazoa; phylum Arthropoda; class Insecta; order Diptera; family Drosophilidae; genus Chymomyza; species Chymomyza procnemis. Next base: position 23,462,512 of record JAWNOJ010000021.1, read on the forward strand.
ATTGAGTAGAAACATGAGTTGTGGCAGATGCAGTAGCGATGGATGATTTTTGCGAAAAAGATCTTAGCAAAATTTGCGTTTGCTTAAACTTAAACAAAACTCCAGTAAAGTTGGTGTTCGATGCGAACGCCGCAGTGCAGAATGTAAACTCTGAAGAAAAGAGTAGCTGCAGCAGGTCCTGCCTTCTCCCGGAGTAATTGACGGAACCACTAAGTAAAGTTAAAAGGTAGGTTGGTTTTGTAGCATCTCAAAAAAAATCAAAAGCTTCGAACCAATAATGCTGTTTTTTTTTTACAAAGCAATTGTCAACATCGAAATCTATCGATAAAGAATCTAAAATATTTAACAAAATTTGTCTTATTTATTTTGCATCTACAAAATATAGTAATTTCAAGATATTGCATGTTTCGTGTAAAAATATTTATGTTTAATAACCAAACAGCTCCTAAATCGGTTGGCTATGTGATGACATTTAGTCAAAGAAAAAAAAAATATATTATTTTAATTAATAAGTTTCAAATATGTTATTTCAAAGATATCCAAGCAGGCTAACCGATTACTCTAAAAGTTCATAAAGTAGGCTATGATTTTCACTTAATAGACGTATTGCAAAGTAATTTTATTTGGAACTGAAATTTTGTCAAGAGCACAAGAAAAAAAATATTCAGGTTCGAAATGGAGAAAACTAAGAGTAAGTTTGCCGACTCGTCAAGCATATAGACGCGATAAAAGTGAAGTGCGCGTAATTTAAAGTTTTTCAATTAAATTCGCTATTTTTTTGAAATTTCGGTTTAATTTTTAAAAATAATTTTTTTGCTCACAGAAACTGAGGTTCCTGCAACTACTGCTACATCTAAGACCGCAGCATCAAAGTCAGCAGCACCAAAGTCCGCAGCGCCAAAGCATGCAGCGCCAAAGCATGCAGAACCAAAGGCCGTAGCACCAAAGTCCAAGGAGCCAAAGCCCGTAGAGCCAAAGCCTGCAGAGCCAAAGCCCTCAAAGTCGAAGCACGCACAGCCAAAGCACGCAGACTCGAAGCACGCAGACTCGAAGCACGCAGACTCGAAGCACTCAGTGTCGAAGCACTCAGTGTCGAAGCACGCAGTGTCGAAGCACTCAGTGTCGAAGCACTCAGTGTCGAAGCACGCAGTGTCGAAGCACGCAGTGTCGAAGCACTCAGTGTCGAAGCACGCAGAGTCGAAGCCCGCAGAGCCCAAACCTAGCGGCATAGATGGAATTAAAAAGCGAGCAACTGATCTATTGCACAAGAGCCTGCAACAGGGTGATCACGCCTGGTCCGTGCGTGTGCGCACTGCACCTAAGTTGATTTCTCGTCATGAGGATGCGCCGTCGTCTGCCTCAGCCTTTGCCGAAAGAGTCGAACCATCAACTAGCGCGTCTGCCAGGCGTCCCACGCCTTATAGTCGCAAAGATTTAGATGGCTTATTTTCCAAGAAGCCGGCTGGCATTCGGGATATTTCTAAGATGACCCGTAAGGAATTGCGCGATGCCATATCACGACAGAAATTTCTATTGCGTAATCCGTAAGCTCAAGTTTTAATAATAATCGTAAGAATTATTAATATTTTTAACTATTTTTTTTGCAAAGTAAATTGCTCTCTGTCATGACTGATGGCGGTGTCATGTGCCGCAATTACCTTCAGCAACTTATACTTGAATTGAAGCATCGCGAAGAACTAGAACCGCCAGAGTCCCAGCCAAAGGTGGCTAAGCAGTGATGGGCTAAGACAAATGGACAAAACAGCATATAATATCAACACCACATGTACACTTTTCAATGGATCTCTGTATTGTATAACAACATCGTGTTAACAATAAATTTATAACATACAAACAAGACTTAATTGTGTCAACTGTATTCCGATTTCTATAGCCAGTGTCGCCACAATCGCCAATGCCCCAAAGTTGTGGTGACTATAGAAGATATACTTATACTTTTCATATTCGTCCATATGAACACTAGCAAATCGGGCATTATGAAGGCTAAAGAAACCAGACTTTACCAGCAGCTGCAAATTTATACACGAGAGGTTAAGCATGTAAATTCTCATTATCAAAGTATGAGACAGTGTATTCTGGGTACGGACAGAATTGCCAAGGGCAATCATATATATACAGCATAGAATGTACAGACATAGTTGCGGTTCTTAGCGTCATAGTTCCCAGTTTTTTTTCTACTTCTTGTGAGAACAGACTCGACTGAGTGCTCAGCCAGCCACCGATTTTAGCTATTGTTTTGTTATCAGCGTCCACTATTTGGTGTTTGTTTTTTACAACTGCTTTGAGTGCCATTCGGAAATCCAATTAGGGAGATACCTCCTATCAGGAGATCTAGCATACATTGTTGTAGGTTAGAGTTCAATGTAGTGGTTGGAGCACGGATGCTTGTGAAACACCGTGTATGATTTTGTATCTTACGAGTATTCTTGTCGGTATCATAGATTAGAACTTTGTGCGATAATACGCTTGAGATAATCCTGCGTAGGTACTTGGAAAGCACTATAATTGCGAAAGTTGTTTACAGGTAGCGCCATCTAACTGCGTGCAATGTGTTGCAGAGTTTTAACTTGATAACTTCACAGTTCTCCTCGTTGCCCGAAACTCCAATCTCTCCTGTGTCTACTATCACCTAAAAAGCGTAGGTAGTTCGTGATTTGTGGAATTCGAATTGGTGGTGGTCGCATACACTTGTCGTTTCTTCGTTAACAATAAGAAATCTATCTTTCAAAAACTGTATCCACAAAATCCAGAAGGCAGATTGACCTGAATCCTGTAGGATTATCGTCCCTTCGGAAGCATCTAGAAATGTATCTTTCAAAGACTTAACCCATAAAATCCAGAAGATTTCTTTTGCTGTATCCTTTATTATCATTTAACGACTTTATGCACAAGTTCTAGAAGGCCTGAATTGACCTGAATTGACCTGTAGGATCATCGTCCCTTCTGTAGCATCTACAAATCCATCTTTCAAAGACGTCATCCACAAAATGCTGAAGGCTGATTGTCCTGAATCCTGTAGGATCAACACTTAGTTTATCGCATTTAGTAAGCGAATTAAGCCGCTGCTGCTTTCATTACTTGGGGTATACCCTCTCCTATAGAGTGACTGTGTGTATGAGTGCTAGTGTGTGTGTGTGTGTCGGCGTGTTTGTGTGCGTGAGTGATTGCATTAGTGTTGAGAAACCTCAAAAAAAGTTGCATTGAAGCCGTTAACCTCGCTTGAGCATTCGCCTGCCGAATTTGTTTGTATTTTTTTTTTTGGAAATTCTCAATGCTACACTGACTCTACGCTTAGTTGCTCAAGATCTCTCCGATACTGCAGCTCTCTGGGGTTTGTCGTGCTGTGTGTGTGTGTGTGTTGAGAGAAGCGGAGAGCGCAGCTGAACTACGCTTAAAGTAAATAAGTAAAGTCATTTGGCAAATTGTTACCCGACCAAGTGCAACACATGTGGAACCACAACGGCAGCAAAAGCAATTTTAGACCCATGCAGGGCTCGGGAGCGGCCCCGATAAAGCAAGCAAAACCAAAAAAAAAAAAAAATACACGAAAAATTACACAAAAATTACAAAAAAAATAAAAATAAACTTAAAGAAGAAACACAATAAAATACCGAAACTTGTTTGTGCTCTCAAGCTTTTGCCAAAGAAGATTTGTGAGTTGCAATTTTTGGCACACACACACACACACACGCATCGAGACACACTGCCCCATTGCCCAGCCCCGCGCAGCGTGCTGCAGCGATCGCATGTTAAGCAATTTGCACATACAGCTTTCTATGGCCTGGTACTGCTTTGGATACTTTGCGGTCTCTCTGGTGTCTCTCTGGCATCACTGAGCTGCAGCTGGATGCGTCTTGCCATTGCCCTTAAATCATGTAAGGCGTTCCACTAAGTTCAATTTGTTGCTCCGCGCGCACGTGTGTGTGTTATGTACAAAGTTTACATAAGCGCCCCATTGCCTGGAAGTGTATGCTCTGGTAGAAAGTTTAAATCTTCCGAATTTGTTGGACAGATTTGTTTGTTCGCTTCATTATATATATATATGCATTTTATATAACGATTTCTCTTTCCCAATGCCTTATACACAAACAAATGATATAGTGCCCGCGATATAACAAAGCATTGACATTGTTACAGCCCCAACGAAATTGCATCAAATATGTGTGAGTACACAAACATTGTGTCTCTATAAGGAAATACTTGATCTGGCCAGAGAGATAGTGAAAATTTGCAGAAGCTACGGGTCGGCAATTGAGCTACTTTATTTTTTTTTAATGGCACCTGCACTGGTAGTTTGACACTTGACGTTCCTAAGGTTTGAAAGTCATAATTTTGACGTCAAAAGTTGGTTTTGTTAAACAATTTATATTGTACTATAATTAAATTTACTTAATTATATTTTAGACTTTGCTATGGAAATTGCAATGGTTATCATTTAATGTTAGTTCCGTTTAAGGGGTAGAGTGCTAGGAAGAGGCTGAGTTCATCGGCATCTTATTGTAGTCCAGCAGGCTTATCGCCAGTACATTTTAGTGGTTTCGCAGATTATCGTTATATATGGGCGCTGTACTATCTTATCCCTTCTTGAGCACAGGAAGCAACCAGACATAGCTGTCCTGATATGGCTGGACGCCCGGGACCATTCTAAAGAGTTTGCTTAGAAATCGTTGAATGAGTGCGTCTGGCATAACTTGCTGCATATCATAGATTAATTCCATAGGTTTATTATGATTTTGTAAGCCAACAGCGTGGTATACATAATAATTCCCAAGCTTGTAAGTCATGCTATGACGTCACAAGATTTTTAGTGCTATAAAGTGGCTCCTTTTTTTAATATCTTTTTGCTTAAAATTTATTTTTAAAAATTCGTGTTCAAAACGCCTTATTAGATTAAAGAGTTTTTGGGCAGCGGTGACTAAAACATCTTATATTTTTTTAAACTTATATTATTTCTCAGTGTCCTGCCTCGAAATTAATTCTTATTTTTCCATAACTTTGCTTCAATTGAGCTTTAGCTTTACTAGATCAATGAGGTTTTGGGCAGCGGTAAGCACAAAAACCAAGCCAATGAGCCGTACACCAATCTTTAGAAAAAAATCTACAGTTCCGGTTGCAAAAGCAAATTTCTCAATGTTAGTGAGTCTTTTGATTTTCATAAGTAACTTCCCGGAATTACGTGATTATTTTGCTTTTTGTACATATGGGTGATTCACGACGCATACTTTGCCCATTTGATGACTCTAAAAAATAAGCATACAATTGCACACGATCTAAAATGTCTTTTGCTATTTGGCTTAGCTCTCCAGCCATTAACTTACAGTGCAGTTGGGGTCGCACAAACAATCCCCAACTCGGGGACAAGCAAAATGCTTCTATATTCCTTTTTTAAATTGGCTGGAATTCCACTTATGTGTCTCTAAACATAACGGACGGAGCAGCTGTATCTAAAATAGTCAAGGTGTGCCCAAACCTTCTATATCCAGCTGCATCTGGGTATACGTACTCAAAACATAAGCACTATTTCGGCCAACAAATGGAATTACATCAGGAAGTTGGAATATCCTTTACAACTTTCAATGGGGATAACCTCAGCAACAGTGCATGGCTGAACATAATTCAGTTTATGGCGATGAAGCTCTACCAAGAAGAAATCAACCGAGGTCGTAGTTCACTACAAGTCGAATTTCGTGGAGGTCGTTCAATATCAGATGTTGTTTTGGAAACCATTGATGCTGTGCCCACACAAATAATGCAAGCTCGTCATGTGACCTATCGATAGATTGAGGAAACCTTGGGAATTAGTGGGAGCCGCATGCATTCAATATTGCATGCAAATTTGACTATCACAAAAATTTGTTCGCGTTGGATTCCACACAATTTGTGAAAAACGGCTCGTATGGTGCTTCGATCATGTCTATGACAACGTGACAGGATCGTGGATTGACGCGTATGAACTCGAAAGTAAACAGCAGTCGATTGTATGGTTGTTTCAAGAAGAGATAAGTCTAACGAAAGTTGTTAGCGCACGAAGTCTTTCCAAGCAAATGGTTGCCTGTTTTTTTTGGAAAAACTAGACATGGCGCAAAAGTATCACCAAAACAACGCAAATCAGTCAATTCTTAGTGGTATGCAAGCATTTGTTTGCCAGTTGTCCTCCAAGAAATCAGTAAAACCAACCGCCGAAGATGGTTCACTCTTCAACACGACCATGCGAGCTCTCACACAAGTTCTGAATTTTTGAGCAATCAAAATATCGATTTGATAAGACCTCCGCTATATAGCACTGTCTTGTGGCATTCTTTTTATTCCTGTAGGTAAAAAATAAAATGACAGTTCAACGTTTTTCGATACCTGAAGAAGCGGTTGATGCGTTCAGAACGCATGTTTTTGAGATATTTTCTCAATCAGAGTGGCAACTGTGCTGCGGCAATTGGTTCAACGCATGCAAAAGTGCATGGATCTTAATGGGGATTGCATTTCAATGATTAATATTTAATTTTGTTCTCTAATCTCGTAACTATTATATTTGAAGAATTTCGAAATTGATTAGTTCCATTAGGCAGATGTTGACTTATGGTCAAAGGCTGCAGTAACTGGCTGGTTGTGTTCTTAAAAATGCGCATATCTATGTGCTTAATATCTGAAAGAGTTTTCTGCAGCAATAGATTATACTTCGCAAAAGTTCGGTAGTCCCAACTTATTGCCTTTAAGTTTTTGGGAGCAGCACAAACCGCAGCGACTGCGGCTCAAGCACCACCCACTGCATAGGTGTTAAATATGTGTTTGCAGCTTGAGGCTCAGTCAGGCAAAATCAATTAAAAATATTTATGCTAATTTTTTGCAAAGTATTTATCAGCTCAAAATGAAAAAAAAAATGAAAATAAAAATAAAAAACTGCAAGCAAAGTAAACAAAAGTGCAATAAAATAAAAAGGTAGCTATTATATATCAACTAGTATATAGCTATATAAGCGCTATTATATAAACGCATGTAAGTGCTTTCATATATAAGTGCACATATGCAGCGGGAAACAAAAAAAAAAAATGCAAAAAAATAAAACATGATAAAGGCGGGGCTGCCATGGCGTATGAGTAATATAAAAGCGTACACAAATATGTGCAAGCCTATTACATATATTATTATATTTTGAACATTTTAAAAATGGCTGCCTTTTGTTGTTGCTATTATTGCTGTCGCTGTGGCTATTGCTGTTGTTGTTTTTGTTATGCAAGCAGCAATTATATGCAATACATATATAAAATATATATATGTATATATATAAATAAATTAATAACCAAAAAGCAAGAAAATAAAAATACAAATTTTAACCAAAGCCACAAAAACAAAATAAAAGAACATGCAGCGACAGAGCCAGCCTGATGGTGACACAAGGCGTGCGACAGAGAGGCGGCCACAGCAAGTAGGCATAAAAATTTATTGTTTATATATACAAATATATAATACCAAAAAAAAAATACACAATTTACAAAAAAAAAAAAGAAAACACCAAAATGGTTTACAAAACGCTGAGCCTGTGCCGCTTTTTTGTGCTGCTGCCGAAGCGTTAATATAATCCCAAAGTATCTCAACACATGCAAAATATAATAGATAAATGTGCTCGCTGACCGCTTGGCCAAAGCCAAGTACGAGTGGGATGCTGCTATGCCGCTGGTATGAGTGCAACGAGGAGCACATGAGTGTGTGAGTGAGAGAGAGGAAGACGGAAAGAGAGAGAGAGAGAGTGTGAGGCAAATGTCAGCGCCTATGCTGGCAGGAATTGAAACTGAATTCTTGTTGCTCCTACCCTTTCTTGCTAATGCAGGCAACCTCACACACACACACGCACAGTTGCACACTCACACAGTTGCACACACACACATACACACACATACATACCTATGCACTGCACGCACTTTGACTGCCTGCCGCATGTCATTTTCATAATATGTACTACAGTGCGTATGTGTAATTTGCCTACCACCCAGCGTCGCGCTGCGTGTGCATGGGAAATGATAAAAAAAACGAGCAAAACAAAAAAGTGAAAACAACATAAAATAAAATGCAAAAAAAAAAATCATGTCAGTGGAGAAAATGACAAACAAAACAAAATACCAACAAAAATAAAAATAAAAATGGACACCAAAATGATAAAAAAAAATCTGCTACCTTGCGGCTGCTGCACGAAAATAAAATACTCTATGCGAATTAATAAATAATTTTTATACTTTTTTTTTCAAAAATTTTTTTTATTGTTTTATAATTAAGAACAAAGCACACGCACATAGTTAAAAAATAAAAAAGGTTGTAATAACAAAAAAATAAATAAAAGAAATATTTCATTCTAGCAATATTTAGATTTTAAGTTAATTATAAACTAAGCGGCGGCACCCTCTGCACGCTACACTCGCCAACCCTCACAACATCTACTTTTGTTTCACGATCTCCAAAAAATGTCGTTGAAAAATGCAGCTGAACCCTTCAAGTCGAAATACTGGGCATTGAAGCCTCCAAATACATCGTTATAAACTCGAATATTTTTCCTTATTGTTTATTTTCTTTTTTATTTAATTTTTTTCATACCTCTCGAAATTTATCTTGAGGCGGCAGTACAATATTTCCGTGATGACAACAGTTATGATGTTTTGATCGCTTAATTTTATTTTCGAAAGTAAGCGCATTACAATATTAACTCTCTTTCTTCATATCGCTTATATGCAAATATTCTACTTTTTTTCTGCTTCATACAATTCTCAAATTCTATTTTTTGGATTTTATATTTTTTGTACGAATCCAACATACGCTTCCCTCTTTCATAAATTTGATCTTACTTCAAGTGATCTTCAATTTCTGCTTTTTCGATTTTACAAGTGATCTCACTACAAGTAATCTAAATCTATTATTTTTTCGTTTTTACAAAAGTTGATTTTTGTGTAAATTTTCCACCAAAAACATTTTCTTTTATCTTTAACTTTTTCTTCATTGACAGTATCTCATTACTTTTAATTTTTATATTCTTAGACGTACGCGAATTCGATCTTTTCGTTCTTTACAGAAATATTCGACACTTTTCTATCCACTATATTTAAAATAAATATTTTCCAAACAGATTTTTTATATAATAGGGGAACAGGAAGGTTCTCCACGTATAATTATAAGTTGAGATATCTTGATGTTCAGCCTTTGGAACGACGAGAATAAATTTAAAAACTAAAAACAATCACTTTGAATTTTTTCTTCGCCAGACCATGCCTCGAACTCACTCCTACTGAGTTGTGGCTATGCCATCTCAACGAGTTTCGGTAAGCATTCAGTTACTGGATCATATAAAGGTTGAGATCCATTCGAAAAATGTGAGCTTTTGTGCACACATGTATGCATATGCTCTGCTATGAACCTGTCCTCTACACCAGCATTAGTCTCCAGAGCCTTTTTTCAATTGCATACACTGATCTTTAAGCGAAGTTTATTCGATTATAAAGCATCATCTGCACTGCATCTGATTAGCTTCTTTATAGGTTCTTTGGGGCCCTTTTACAACAGTCATTGGTAATAAATATTTGCATTCAATCGTGTATCCCCAATATCAACCAACAAAATCTGCGCAATCAATATCAAATAAATATTTTCAAATCAACTCTTGATTTAGCCAAAATTCAGCTACTTCCTGGTCCTAATTGCCAGCTGACATTATTTTTCTGCTTACTTGGATTACAATTTGTAAAAATATAAGTCAACATTTTGTACAGACCAAAGCAGGCTTTCTGAATACTATCAATCATTCATTCATAGCTTAGAATTATAAACTAACACAACTACTGAAAAAATAAATAACAAATAATAAAATAATTCAAAAATAAAATGGGCGCTTCGCAAACTAAGGATATACCGCCTGTATCAGCAGAGACAACTGCAGTGCCAAACACTAATGAGGAACAAAACGTGGAGCAGGTTTCGGACACTGATATTGGAGTAAGTAGCATCCATATCAAGAGTTGCCCAACTAACGCTTGGTTCGTTTTGTAGGAAGCTGCACCCATCAACGAACCCATGTTAAATGAGCAACAACATGAGGTGGCCGACTTAGGAGCTGAAGCTGAAGGGTTTATCACCTATAAAAATCATTTAAGAAGTGGAAGAAACAGCAAACTCCGGCTATTATCCGATGAGCAGCTGGCTGAACGCTGGCGTAATATCTCCCCTAAACAGAAGCAAAAATACTTCAGAATGGTACAAATTATATAATACTCTTGAAGAACTTCTTACTTAACTCTTATCAATTTTCAGACTACTTAAATTTTTTGCATTTGGAACTTGTACACGATGTCCAGTTGAATCCCATACACAAAAAGACACACACAAATACACGGGATAACACTTCAACTGGATATACACGCATATATTTCCGCGTATTATACACAATACCAATTTCAAAATTTATATTCGTGAAATAAAGAGCAAATAGATCTAGCTGGATCTATTCTGCATGCCTTGAGAAAGTTAATATTATGTGAATTTTTTTATTTGAGATTATGTTTTACCTCTAACTCGGTAACAATTGGAAGAGGCGAAGTGGAATTTTTGAAAGCAAGTGCAAGGCGGTTGAACACCCAGTTTTTGAAAAACTATATATCTTATTGGCGCCATCTGTCGGTAGACCGTACATTTTGTATATTAATAGATAGAGCTTCTAGTTGGAAATATTTTAACTGGAATCGCTCATCTGCATCTGATACGTATATACTCATAATCATCAATTCAAAATTGTTATCAGATTAAGCGGTTTCGAATCTAATGTCCTGTAAAACATAGGTATTCACTGCTAGTGAAATATATGGCTTTGTCAGAAGAGCTGCAAAAGTTGACTCATTATATTCGAGATTGGATGTTTTTATATTTTTGTACGTTACAGCTTCCGAAAAGTTAGATTTAAGAACATTTATGTGGCTAGAACGAAGTACAAGAATGTACAGCTACTTGTTGTGGTATTTGTTTTGCTTAGCGTCTCGAAGTCCATCAGTTAACATAGATTTTAGCCTATTGTAGTATGCCGTGCTGCTGGATTCCTTTTCGGAAGCCACAAAACTTGTGGGTGAAGAGCAAGACATAGTATTTGGCCTTCAAAGAGCAATTCACATCTCATAGGCTGCTGCGTATCAGCAACACTAATATCAGCCTAGAGTCTAATCGAAGCATCATCACACGAGTCAATAGGTAACCTTACCATGAGCTTAGTAAGCAGATGTATAGCAGGCACATCTTCTGATCCACAAAACTGACGCTCAACAATATGCTTATAGTGATCACGTTTTTATATTGAGTAGAAGCATGGGCTTTGTCAGTGATAGATGCAGCAGCGAAGGGGGATGTTGCGAAAAGAGATCTGAGCAAATGTAAACTCTGAAGAAAAGAGTAACTGCAGCTAGTCCAGTCTTTCCTCGGAGTAATCAACTAGAAAAGCAAAGCGGTTTCATGTCTAATGTCTTGAATAGAGTAGCAATTCAGCTTTATGGGTTTATAAATTAGTTAAATATAATCGCAAAATAAAATAAATTTATTATTAATAGAAACAGAAAAGGAGACACAGCTTATTTTATTAAAAATTGAATATTAATAAATAAAACAGAAAATTAAAATACAACTATTTAAATACTAAATCAAAATGTTTGATTTTATATAACAGCCTAAGGATCAACTTTTTTTCTAAAATTATTTTGCAATATTTTTTCTTCAACTCTAATAATTGAGGTATAGATAAAGGCATCAACACGCCTATACCGATGTTGTGCAAGGACCCTAACGCAAAAAGAGTATAAAAAGTTGAAAAAAAAAATTAAAAAATGAACCAAATAAAATGCCAGCGAGTGCGTGTGTGCGTATGCGTATGTGTGTGTGTTTGGTTGTGCGTGTGTACATGTGTGTGTGTGTGATTAACAAAAATGCAATGGCCGCTTTTGGATGCAGTTTGGGCTGCTCATGCCTGTATCCCGGGCCGGCCGGGTATTCATGCCTCGTTTGTACCCCAACGCACGTCTGTCTTGCATTTGCATGCATTTTATTTCAATGCGTGCAATGCAATTGGGGCGTGGCAGGAGTTGGAGGCATCCTGGCGCTAACGCCCCCACCATGGGGTGGCATGTAAAGTGGCGCCCACACAAGGCAGACCGTGTGAGTGAGAGAGGCTGTATGCGTGTGAGAGTGAGTGACCATGTACAAAACTTTTGGACATGATTTTTTATTTTCTTCTTATTTTATTTTTTATTTTTTGCGAATTTTTTTTTGTAGGCAATTTTAACTCTTTGTTGCTGCCGCTTTATAAGTATATACATAGCTATTTATATAGACGCACACATGCACAGATACACACACAGATACTCACGCACACGGACACACACACACACCTGTATATTAAGCACGTTGTTGCTGATGTTAATGTGATATTTTGGGCGCCGTAAGCATATTATATACAAGTGCTTATACATAGTGCATATGCAATTTTTATATAAACAGTTTATATTATTTTTTTATTTTTTATTTTTTACACCAAAAAAAAGACACACAGAACTCGATGTTTTTTCATGCCGTTTGAGCATGGCTATAGGCATTTTGTGCAAACGATTTTGTGCAATAATATGTACAACAACAGCAACAAGGAGCACGTTGTGGCAGGAATGCTTTTTATTTTCGGGAAAAGTCGCTGTCGCAACATGTAACTGCCTCTCATTTGAACTCGCCACAAGGGGGGCGAGCACGAAAAAAGAAAACGTAAAGGAGTAAACGGGAGTAGCACTTGCAACAGCACAAAGCGTGTCCGATTAATCATAGCCATTAATTTTTTTAAAAACAGCAAGAAAAACTGACTTGGAATTACTAGTCTTTTTTTTTGTAACTTTTATATGGATAATGTACAATTTAGTTTAAAGCTTGAAAGACTTTTTAAAATTACTTATTCATGAAAAACTTAGGGGTAGAACTAAGTTCAGTTGATCTTGCGATCTTTAAGATCGAGAAAAATATTATATAAAACTAATCCATATATCTTAGATAAATGTGAGGATAGTAGGGGCGAGGAAACAAAAAGTAACATAAACGCTCAACTTGGCGAACCAAAATAAGTTAAGCTAGAGAAAGAGTTGAATTGAATAGAAGGTATAATAATGGATAGATAAATAGATACATAGTTAGATAGATACACAGATAGATAGATAAATAGATAGATAGATAGATAGATAGATAGATAGATAGATAGATAGATAGATAGATAGATAGATAGATAGATAGATAGATAGATAGATAGATAGATAGATAGATAGATAGATAGATAGATAGATAGATAGATAGATAGATAGATAGATAGATAGATAGATAGATAGATAGATAGATAGATAGATAGATAGATAGATAGATAGATAGATAGATAGATAGATAGATAGATAGATAGATAGATAGATAGATAGATAGATAGATAGATAGATAGATAGATAGATAGATAGATAGATAGATAGATAGATAGATAGATAGATAGATTGATGTAACGGTGCCATACCAAAAAGGTTTCCAAAGGGAAAGTGAAAGAGGGAGAGAAACCCAAAACACAAACCTCTTCGTCTCGCGGAGAAAGTTGAGAAGTGACTGCACTAATTTGTGTGCTTCATCGAGCTGGAGTGCATCGCTGCCCAGGGCACGCAGCCTTGTTCTTGAGAGTGTTGGACAATAGCTGAAGAAGTGCTCGGTTGTTGGGTTAGTTCTTAATCCCAGATTAACCATACGTTGGCCACAAGGGTTGTGTCCTGTGATAAGTCTCACCAAAGCTTTCAGATCCCTTCTTCCGAGATGGAGAAGAAAGTTTGCAGCTTTAGGTCAGGGTTCTTTCGCAAAGTATTTACTGCTTTGTTGATGGGTATGAATGGCTCAGGAGCACAGGCTGGGGTGGCCGATCCTTGATTTGCCAATTCATCTGCAATCTTATTTAGTTGGTCTATACAGCCTTCCTTGAGACAGACCATTTTACGACGTGAAATCGCGTGCAGTCTGTGAGTAGAGGTTCTTGTGGACCTGAGACGCGAAAAGGTTCATGCAAAGTATAATTGCATCTACAATATGGTAGTGCTCAAAATCCAAAATAACGAGTTGCGCGGGAGGAAATGACAAAGAAGACTTTGAAGTGCGTTAGAGTTAAGAAAACCATGCAAAAGTTTGTGAAAAAATTATACGTCACGTCCTGTTCTACGAATATTTACAGAAGATTACTTTATAATACACTTGATTTTACAAATTAAAGAAAGCCGTAGGCATTAACTCTTTGAAAAAAAAATTATTTATAAATTGGCTTCTTTTCCAGCCCGTTTAGGTCGCTTTGTGATCTCTCAGATAAGTCGTTGTATTCACATGAGCTTCAGGCAAAAGCAAACACATTGTTATGAACTCGAATATTTTCCCCAAAATGTTAATTTATTTCTTCAACTTAATAATATTTGTTTGAATCCTCTCGATATTTATCTCTAGACGGCAGCGCAATTTTTCCTTGATGCCAGCTGGAATGTTCATTTTTTCAAAAACTGATTTTAATCTTAATTTTCCACGCGAACATTTTCTATCATCTTTCTCTCACTTGATATTTTCCCCCGATTATTAATTAATCGTAATCTTGCCTGTTCGCGAATTCGAACTTTTCGCGCTTCTTCAAAAATATTCAACTTTTTTTTACTCATTATAATTCAAGTATTTTATATACAAAGCATGACCGAAGTCAAAAAAAAACATTTTTTTTGTAATAAAGAGATTGCTTATGTTGGCTTAAGTTTGCAGTAAATAAAATAGGAAAAACTAACCAACTACTTATGTAGAGTTTGCATCCCTTAACTCATAACATAAATAATATATCGTAATTAAATAATTAGATAATTTATTTTTAATTACTTACACTGACAAACAAATGGCAATAGTTTATGTTTACCTCTCATCGCGCTCTTCATTTGACATTTCCCAAATCGTATTATACTCTTTTTATGCGATTTTTTGCACTTTATGCAACTTTTGCATTTTTACCAACAATTTGCGACAATTTATCAGTAACACGCATCGAAGCGATTCGAGTGCACGAAGTGTCCTGCTCACTTATACCAATGAAAAGATTCAGGCTGCCAAGCACCCTCCCTGACACCTCTACACCCAACCCACAAGTAACTTAAAAACCGTCGATGTTGGGGGCCCAGCAGCACGCCAAACTTGTGGGGGCCACCCTTTTTATATCGATGTATTGGTATGCAAAGTGGTTACAAAAATAACGCAACTCTCAGCCACGTTGAAATAATGCGTTTTTATTTTCGAGACAGTTGGATGTCCTTTTTTTCAGGGGTATAATTACGTTTTTTAACATATCATCTTTGGTATGGATGTCTGTGAGAAGAGTTTAGCTTGTCAGCATCATTAGAGATTGCTACAAAATAATAACATTTTTTGATGACTTCTTTTTTCGTTGGAAAAAATATTGACGTTTTGACTTTAAATTCGTTCGCATGATCCTAGAAATCAAAGCTGGATAACTTACAGAAAGTATTGATAAGGCATTTAAACAGTACTGCTGCTCTGGCCACTTATCATACACAAACTAGGAATTATCTTCTACTTACCATATAGGTAATATGGCTAATTTACACTTTTTGGAAAAAAAGAAGTCTTAGAAGTTCTACTGCGACACGCCAAATCCGTCATTAATCTTAACTATCCCTCTATCGTCTTCAAATCTGAAATCTGTACGCCCTTAGAAAATCATTCCAAAATGCAGTGTATTCCATTGCCGACCAACTGCCTCGATGAATACAGTTTTATTTTTTTTTACTATTTATCTATGGTATATAGACGTTATGGCCATCACCCATTGACATATGCGTCCCAACACGTCGCCACCTGAAAATAGGTTTACATTGCGTTCGAAACGCTTAATGGCAAATTGTATCTTCCTCTAGTGCATTGTCTGGAATCGCCTGGGCTATGGAATATGTTGTGGATATGTACTTTGAGTTAGTTAGCCATGTGCTGCTGGGAACGTGTGCTTATTTAAGCTTGTGGTAGGTGTTGCATTTGACTTGGTTCAATCCCAGTTCAGAATATTTCTTAAGATTGATCTAAGTCTGATGGCATTGCAATTTTGCTGTAGGCCAGGATCGCTTTGATCTGAGCTTTTACAAAGGGTAGCTTCTTGTTGGAGAATATAATATAATAATATATTGTGGAACACATACAAAAATATCACCGCTTTCAAGATAGCGTTACGGAAAGAAGATATCCCAGTGTAATTTAAGTATTGAGCAATATTTTTGTTACTGTTAATATGCTTAATCAAGCTGCACCAACCGTTTTGTAGAAGAACTTACTTTTAGCTTACTTAAGTTGGTTACTCTGAGTGAAGATCGGTCTTCTTCTACTTGGTATATTCATCTAAAGAAAGGGATTAAAGCCTGAACATAATTATGTTTAGAATTTAAACAACCATTTTTTTAAAGCAATCCCAAAACTATTTGAGTATTACAAATATTAAAAATAACTTGTATATTTCTAAGCTGTCCCATATATTTATGAACTTTAGTTGCGGAGTACTAGAATTATCGCCTATTAAACATTGATCTATTCCGCTGAATTTTTCTTTATTCATACGATGATGGCATCGTAGAGCTCTTAGTGCTCCTGGTTCATTCACATGTGATAATCGTCCCCAAACCGAAAGAGAACGAAGATTATAAGAATTCTTAATGGGAACGGAACTCAATGTAAGCTTTGAGGTAGGACGAACAAGATGAGACTGTTAATTTCATCTATCGTTTTGGCTCGATCGGTCTTAAAGTATTCGGACAGTTTCTTGACTACCATGACAGAGGTAATAATGGTGGTGCTCACTGTCATTCTGATGAAACTTCACAGCAATACCGCACGCAGACAAGTTGATTCCGTAATAGGCTTTCCTAATGGACAAGCAGATAAAGATTGCCGATCTGTTTGACGAAGGTGTTTTTCAGGATTTGTCGAGTTAAGATCTAGTCTATTGTTTGCTTACTGAAGGCAAAAACTCACAAGATTTCGATAACGATAACCAAGGCAGGCTAATACCAAATGTACAAAAGATATATTGATGAGTTGGACAAAACCAATGCAGCGATTGGGAAAAAAGCTAAAACTCAGCCAAGAGGCGAGAGAGAGAGAATTTAATATATTAAATTTTAAGATTTAAGGACTGTAAAAATGTGAGAATATATAATTATAATAGTTAAGAACTAGACGAACTGTCTGTACATTATATGGTGATTCCATAATGTGCTAACTTAGCTTAAATAGAATACTCTGTCTCGATCTCTAATGAAGCAATTGATATAATTCAACATGCTTAATCTTTCGAGTATTAATGCGCAACTCCTGATAAAGTTGGGTTTCTTTAGCCTTTAAAATGCCCGATTTATTGTTGTTCACACGGACGAGTATGACTCAATTGCTAAACGAGCTTTTAATAGGCCGAATAAGGTGGTGCCAAACACCCATATGGGAATTATACATGATATATTTACAATATCAAAGAACCAAAATAATAAGTCTTTCTTAAAACGTCCATAAGAATAGCAACTCCTATAGACACCCCAACTTTGGGACATCTGTGATTGTTGCTTGCACACACCCAATATAGCCAAACGACGGCACTGCCTATAGACATCGGAACACAGTCACAATAATTAGGTACTTTGCTCTAATATGGTGGGAAACCTGGTTTTATATCATAAATTTATTGTTAACACGATGCTGTTACAACAATACAGAGATCCATTGAAAGTGTATATCTGTGTAGGGCTGATATTATATGCTGTTTTGTCTATTTGTCTCATCCCATTTACGTATTAAACGAGCACGCACCGACTCAACAAGCTTTGGCTCAGAGCCTGGAAGTTCTACTTCTTCGCGTTGCTTTAATTCAATTACGATCTGCTCAAGGTAATTGCGGCACATATTACCATCATCTGGTAGAGCAGCAACTAATTTTCTTTGTAAAAAAAATATTAGTTATAATAACCATAATTCTTGCAATAATACATAAGACATGAGCTTACGGATCACGCAGTAGTAATTTCTGTCGGGCCCTGGCCTCGAGCAATTCCATACGGGACATTTTAGAGGGATCTCTAAAGGGAGCCGGCTCCTTAGAAAATAAGTCATCTAAATCTTTGCGACCATAAGGCGTGGAACGCTTGGCAAATGCGCTAGTATGCGATTCGAATTCTTCGCCAACCTCTGCGGCACGCGTCTGCGCATCCTCATGACGGGTAATCAATTTAGGTGCAGTGCGCACACGAACCGACCAGGCATGATCACCTTGTTGTAGGCTCTTATGCAATAATTGAGCTGCTCGTTTTCTAACAATATCTTTGCCTGTAAGTTTTGATGCAACAAGTGTTGGTAAAACAATTGCAGGAACCTCGGATTCTGTGGGCAAGAAGTGTTTCGAAAATTGCATTGATAGTTAAAAAATAAAACGAAGCGCATCTATAGGCTGAATAAGTCAGACGGCTTAAGATCTTAACTTACTTTTAATTTTCAATTGCTCCATTTTGAGCTTGAATATTTTTCACCTAGCGCTCTTGACGACTTTTCAGTTCCAAGTAAAATTATTTTGAATAAGGCAATATTTATGTTTAACACAATGCCTACTTTATAAACGTTGAGATCAATCGGTGGGCATGCTTGGATTTCCTTGGAGCGTCATTGAACACCATCATCATTGCTGGAGCTCCTTTAAGGTTCACTTAAATGCGTTAGCCGTGGCCAATCCAAAGGCAAACGTAGATTTTGCTAAGATCTTTTTCGCACAAAACCCCCCATCTCTGCTGCATCTGCCTCTGCCACAACTCATGCTTCTACTTCATATTAAAACGCGATCACAATGATCATCTTGTTAAGCGTCAGTTTTGTGGATCAGAAGATGTGCCTGCTATACATCTGCTTACTAAGCTCATCGTAAGGTTACCTATTGACTCGTGTGATGATGCTTCGATTAGACTCTAGGCTGATATTAGTGTTGCTGATACGCAGCAGCCTATGGGACATGAATTGCTCTTTGAAGGCAGACATATACTATGTCTTGCTCTCGTCAAGCGCTTCACCCACAAATTTTGTGGCTTCCGAAAAGGAATTCAGCAGCGCGGCATACTACAATAGGCTAAAATCTCTGTTAACTGATGTAATTCAACACGCTAAGCAAAACAAATACCATCAGAATTAGCTGCACATTCTGGCCACATTCACGTTCATAAATCTAAAAATATAAAAACATCCAATCTCGAATATAATGAGTCAACTTTTGCAGCTCTTCTGATAAACCGTTTCGATCTTCGATTTGAGAAGACCACAGCCATATATATCACTAGTAGTGAATACCTACGTTTCACAGGACATTAGATTCGAAACCGCTTAATCTGATAACAATTTTGAATTGATGATTATGAGTATATACGTATCAGATGCAGATGAGCGATTCCAGTTTAAATATTTCCAACTACAAGCTCCAACTACTAATACACAAAGTGTGCGGTCTACCGACAGATGGCGCCACTAAGATATATATTTTTTTATAACAAGGCGTTCAAGCCTTACACTTGCTTTCAAAAATTCCACTTCGCCTCTTCCAATTGTTACCGAGTTAGAGGTGTAACATAAACTAAAATAAAAAAATTCACATAATATTAACGCATGCAGAATAGATCCAGCTAGATCTATTTGCTCTTTATTTCACGAAGATAAATTTTGAAATTGGTATTGTGTATAATACGCGGAAATATATGCGTGTATATCCAGTTGAAGTGTTATCCCGTGTATTTGTGTGTGTCTTTTTGTGTATGGGATTCAACTGGACATCGTGTACAAGTTCCAAATGCAAAAAATTTAAGTACTCTGAAAATTGATAAGAGTTAAGTAAGAAGTTCTTCAAGAGTATTATATAATTTGTACCATTCTGCAGTATTTTTGCTTCTGTTTAGGGGAGATATTACGCCAGCGTTCAGCCAGCTGCTCGTCGGATAATAGCCGGATCTTGCTGTTTCTACCAGCTCTTAAATGATTTTTATAGTTGATAAACCCTTCAGCTTCAGGTCCTAAGTCAGCCACCTCATGTTGTTGTTCGTTGATGGGCGCAGCTTCCTAGAAAACGAACCAAACGTTAGTTGGGCAACGCTGGATAAGAGTACTACTTACTCCAATTTCAGTGTCCAATATCTGTGCCTCGACTTCTTGTGTATTGGCAGCGGGAACTGCTGTAGGCGTATTCTCCTTGCTCTGTATGATACCCATATTTTACAAATATTATTTTCTGTTGTTTTTACTTCTAGTTCTCGTAGTTGAATGAATAATATTTGATAATATTCCGAAAGCCTGCTTTGGTCAGCACAAAATTTTAACTCATATTTTTACAAATTGTTATCCAAGTAAGCAGAAAATTAATGTCAACTCGAATTGAAAACCACGAGAATCTGCAAAATTAGCTAAAGTCTGAGTTGAATTTGAATAAATTTATTTCATATAGATTGTGTAGCTTATTGTTAGCTGTTATCGAGGATATATAATATACTAGATTTCAAGAAAGGAATAGCCAAAGAATAAAGCACGTGGCGCTATATAGGTGAAGACTCACCCACGTGTGATTTATATTGTAATATATAAAACCGATCTACAAGATGAGGTGGCAAATTTAACAAACGCAGATTATAATGATTATAAAAGGGAAGGACTTATCACAGTATTGTAGGCAATCGTATGCCCAGAAGTATAAATAATGCTCGAGCTAGGGTCGTTTCCATCAAGAGCTAGGTATACCCCAAATAGCCATCACAAACCATTAACGGCTTACAGCCGACCTAACTAGTTCTCAACAGGCTTCTGCTTTGAGCGCGCCTTTTCCAGTTGATCGTTCCAAGTGTAGATCTGTGCTTCTCCACTTGGTCCTTTCCATTATAGCTTAGATCGTCCTCTTTTTCCGCTTTTGTCAGCTTTCGTAGCTAAAACCTTCTTCGCTGGAGCATCTTCATCCATGTAGTGCCATTGTACACTGAAGCCGAAGATCATAGAAGTGCAAAAAGATAACATTTTAGCTGAAATAGCAGCGCCAGATCACGCGAGATGCTTGCGAAAGTGATCGGAAAATGCCAAAACGAGTCAGCTTTTGTATTCGTAATAAAGTAGTTCATTTGGCGATATTGGTTAAGAGAAAACGTTAAAAAAAATTGTAAGAAGTTGGTTTTGATAAAAAATTTGGAAATCATATTGAGAATTCTTAAAGTTATTCGACTTTTGTGTCGAGCCCTTTCAGATGGCGCACCTGTTAGTCTTGAAAGTAGTGCAAAAAAAGTAAAGGTAGATCTGAGTATTTCACTGAAAGATCTCAGCTAGTTGCATCATTAATTAAGCTAACGAACTTATAAAAAATATATTTGATAAACAATATATGCATATTAATTTTTTTTAGTGTAATTTAGCCAATAGCCTTTTTTTTAATAAAATTTTGTTGGTTTCTTTTGCTTTGTTTTGTTTTTTTCGCTGAAATTAAATATGCTTGGCGTTGGAGTGTATGTGTTTGGGTGTATGTATGCTGTGTGTGCCTTGTGTGTTAGTTAGGGTGTGTGTGTGTGTGTGTGGACCCTGTGTGTTGCTGGTTGTGCAACATATAATTTATATTGATGTCTTGCCACATTTTCATTATGCATGCTGTGTGTGTGTGTGTGTGTGTGTGTGTGTGTGTGTGTGTGTGTGTGTGTGTGTGTGTGTGCGTGTGTGTGAGTGTGTCTGTGAGTGTATATAGATAGAGTATAGGCCTATTAAACAAACATATTACCAATACACAGTAACAGTCTGACTGCGCTCACTCCAACAAAAAAAGTGTGACCGTATTCTGCACACTCTCACTCACGCTCTCTCTCGCTCTCTCACTCGCCATTTTGTCGACCCAATGCGACGCCCAAAAGCAGGCAATATAAAATATATAACAAATGCCTAACAGCAGCTGAGTGTGTGTGTGAGTGTGTGAGTGCGTGCGTGTGTGTGAGTGCGTGCACATTTTAGCGCATTTTTATATAATTTCCACTTTGTTGCCCGCCAGCACGTTGGCAACCCTTTTTTTGCCACATGTTTTTTTTTGATTCATTTTTTTTGCTTTATTTTGGTTGTTTTGTACGCGCTGCATTTTTGTTTTTATTTTGTTTTGTTTTGGTTTTTTTATATTTGTTTTTTTTTTGCTGCCGCACATACGCCGCGACCTTGCTGCACCGCACTTTGCTGCAGTAACTGCAACTGCAGCAACAACAACAGCAGCAGCAGGCTGCATTTTTCTATTTTTCTTTTTATTTTTTAACAATTTTATTTTATTTCCTCTTGCCTCATTTTTTGCACTCTTTTTTTTTTCGATGCAGTCGCAAAAAAAACGCCCATAACTGCCCCAACAAATGTGGCATGCGGCGTGCTGATGCGCCATGGCTGCAGCTGCAGCCGGCGCTGTCCTTTTTTTCGGGGGTTGTTTTGCTCACACACGCACAAAAAAAGGCGCAAAAAGTTTGGCGAAAAAATAGGGGAATGCATGCGATTTTTGTTGACTTATTTTTTAATTTTATTGCACAACGCCCGCCGTGCAGTGTGCTGACCAGCTGACCGCCCACATGCGTGCGCCATGTTGCGTGCGTGCGTGTGTGTGTGTGCAGCTGCTGCTGCTGCCGCCACCATTGCAGCAAATGCATTCAATGTCAATTGCAGTGTTGCAACGCGGCGGCTGACGTTGACGCTGAATCTGACGTTGCAGTCGACGTCTGCCGGCCGGCCTTTCGCTGCAACGCTTGTAGGCTTTACACAGCGCTACATTTTTGTTTTATGGGTTTTTTTTTTAATTTTTTATGTTTTGTTGCCTACTTTTTTGCGTTTTTGGTATTTTTTGTTGTGCTTGTTGCTTTTTTTTGTTTTAAGCTGCAAATTTTTTTTGCGTTTTTCGGCCATTGGCCGTCATGCGTGCGAGTGCGTGCACAGCATGCATTAGAGCGAGCAGGCTGCGCTACATTTTGCATAACTTTTTTTTGGGTTTTTTGGTTGTTTTTTGTTTTTTACATATCCTTTTTTTGTGTGTGTGGGCTTTACGTTTTGTTGTAGCTGCCGTCGTTGTAGCTGCTACCTTTGTTGTTGCTGTTCGCACATTTGTTTGTTGTTGTTGTTGGTGTTGCATTTTTTGGCGCTTTTTATGTGCAACATTCGTTTTTTGCGCGTGCAACTTTTTGATAGGCCTACACACACGCGCTTATTGGAGGGATTTGAAAAGTTTGCCTATGTAAGATGTGGCGTGGCACTGTGTCCAGTGCGTATACGTAATTTTTTTTTTGTTTTGCTTGATTTTTTATTGTGTATGAGTGTAAGCGGCAGCGTGCGAGTGTGTGAGTGCGTATATGCTCTTCTTAACTAAATAAATATAATGAGTTGCACGCACAGTGGTGCAAATTATTGAAAAATAATAGAATGCATGTGAACTAAGAAATATGTGCTTTTAAAGTTTTAGAAGCGCTGTAATTATTATTATTGCTGGAGCAGATTTGCAGCGCGATCGGTAGGTCTATTGTGCTTCCTTTTTTATGCTAAATATATTGTTTAATAGTTTATCTGCCTTGTAGCTTCTTCATCCTTTTTACAGCATCTGCGAGTTTCGTTTGAGAATATGCCTATTTTTGTTAGGTAACACCTACAGTGAGCTGTCAGAACTCCACTCCCAATTCTTAAACTGTTCCAAGTAAGTTTCATACAATCTTTAAAGCACGTTTGGCTACAAATTTCTATGAGCAGTTTTGATTATATGAGTCGGAGTAGACTAACCCAGTACTTTTCTCACTGTCGATCTGCTTCTCTGATCAATAACTGGGCAATGTTTACTGTACCTAAGCTCCAAGAGAGCTCTTGGCCTACAAGTAGAGTCGCAGCCCCTTCTATCAAGAATTGCGAGCTCTATCAGCTGAACATTTTTGAAATAGTTCCTTATTTTACGCTTGGCTTCATGATTTCCTTATTCTTATTAAGAAATTGATATATTGATATTATGCAATTTTTTTTTTTATTTCTGTACTTTTAAATGTATGCTTTGTATTTCGTTTAATTAACTTGTATTTACAAGCCAATTATTTATTTAAGTTGTATTACATTATTAGGTCTAAGAGGTCGTCGCATCATTGCTGCAGGAGTGTGAATGCTTGCCTCTTATGGGCGATATTATTACTATTGACATGTTCTTATTGTAACACAGCGCTATTTTGAGAACTTACCCTATCTCTACTATAACTTTCCAATTTTGTCTGTACTGAGCTAAATATCTTAATTCATTTATTGACTTCTTGGTTTCGTTCACGTAGTCCCAGGGCGCCCCCTGCGTCTAGTGTCAATGGAGTTCCAGGTAAAGGCGGAATGTGCCAGATTTTTCTGGTCTCTGCGGAGCGTGTGTCCTAGCCATCTATATTCACGTCTTTTGATGTCGCTAAGTAAACCTTTTTGTTCAGTTAACTCTCATGACTCCCATAATCGCACATTAGAGATGGACGACATTGGTAATGAAATATTCTCAACAATCTAACAAGCCAACTTTGAGAAAAATCTAGAAAGTTTTAGGAATTCAGCGGGCTATCTTTTAGAGGAATCTTTCACTATTAACTGATTTGTTTTAGTGATTCCACTAGGACATATCGAACAGCTTGCGATTCGTTTTTGGACCGCCTCAACGGCATAGTCAAGGCAATAGTTAGTCATATTGAGCAAAAGTGCATTGCTTTTAAATTTTGTATTATTTTTTCAGTTTGTAGATTGAACTAAGTAAAAAGAATTTTCCAAACTGAACTAATGTGCTTAAGTTACACTTCGAGTGCTGAAAACTGCAACTTTGTGGAACAAAGCACAAATAATTAGCATTTATTTAAAATTACAAAAACATTCACGAAAAAGTTTTAAATATTAAAAGTAAACGAATTGTTAACTTTGAATGATTAATTAATTCAAAACAAGCTGGTACAGGCTTCTATGACAAAAAAAAAACTCCATAACGTTGAAAATTGAATAAAATAAAACAAATGCTATAATTTTTGTTGATGTCAATTATTTTTTTATTTATTTTTGAGCAAGAATTTACTTATTATTTTCTACAGCTATAGAAAGTTTGCTTTTTTTTAAGAGTCGCAATATTTGCTGGCAACAGTTTTCGACCAGAAGTAGCGACCTTTGACTCATTGCTGCTTTATTAATTTGATAAATACCTTGCATTATCCTTTAAAACTACATTTAATTTGCAATTTTTCTTAAATAAAACAAACAAAAATTAGTTTATTTTTCCAAGTTCTCGATTGAATTAAAAAAATACTCATATTCCTTAACTATGTCGTAAACTGGCTCTATGCTGAGGAAGCGTACTTTGGTTCAGGGTCGGTCCAGCACTTGAAATGTTAGGTAAATTTAATTAAAATCGCGTTTTCCAAATTACTTTTACTCAATTAAAATTAGAAAATGTGCAAAAATAATACATAATTCATAAACAATTCAGTTTTGCTCGCTGTGGCCACATTTTAACATAACAAGAGCCTTGAGACGGTTCAAAAACTAAAAGCAAGCTGTACGAAAATGGTCAAAAATCGAGTCTATTTTTATTAACGCCTCGAGACTCGTGTGCACTTCAGTTTGGAGCATGCCCCCCAAAATGGCCGCAACGGACATGTGTCTATTGAATTCAAGAGTATGTGTATTTCTTGAATTTCGTTATATTATTTTTCTGCCAAACTTGGTCCATTCGAGCTTTATGAGGCGTTTGCTGAGTGTTAGTCAAAATTCCATGGTCTACCAATTGTCTGCCCACGACTTTAAAGCAACCTTTTTTAATTCACGTATACCATGCCTCGCATTAGCTGTGCCAGCTCCTACTGGCCATTCGTTGACTTAAATACTCATATGAACGGTCTGTAGCAGTAGCATTGATGAGGAAGTGGAAGAAACAGTAAAACACTTCTGCTGTAGCTTCAAAGCTTTGGGAAAGAGTAAAGAGAGTGCTTAAGAATTTTTTCGCAGCAGCTATCAGATATATTCCGGCGCTGATATTACTTAGAAACATTTGAAATTTGAATTTTAGAAATCCTTCTCCATGAGTAGCTTAGTTTTTGCCGATTTATGGGATTCCATAACAGGTCAGCCTAGTTCTAAAACCCAATTTTTTATCTAAGAAGTAAATGGCTAGCAAAGGATGGTGTCTAAAATATAAAACTAATTCATATTCTTTATTAGTCTTACAAATAAGTGCAAAATATCGTAGTCCTAAGGGTAAAAGGCGCCTATTAATTAGTGCAGCTTACGAGTCACCTACTCATACCTCTTACACTGCTTGCACTGCTTGAATGCTGCAGAGAATGAGCCTGCTGGACTTGGAATCAATTGTAAACCGCTTAAAAGCTCAAAGTGATTCGAAAGCAGTTTCTCTCAGCACTTGTACCACTGCAGCTGCACAACACTTGATTTTTGTGCCTAACCGGGTAGAAGGGGAAGGGGCTTTGGTAGGCCTGATGAGATTTTTTAGCAAAAAGGATATAAAAATTTTAAATAATGCTGGTAAATATATAAAAATATTTTTTTCGTCATTTTTTGTTGTTGTTGCCAACTGTTGTAGTTGCTTTTGCTATATGCTCGGCCTATTGCTGCCCGTTAAGGAAATAACTAACACACACACGCACACACACAGAGAGACACACACGCGCACACACAGGACATTCCATATACGTACACTACATAGGCCTATGCGTGTGCAATTGTATTGGTGCAACTGGTGTTTGTGCATTATTTTTATATAGTATGTGAAATATAATATAAAAAGGCTTTTCATTTCAAGTTTTTTTTTTTTATTTTTTATTTTTGTTTTATTTCTGATAAAATTTTTTTTTTATTTTTATGCTTTGTGCTGCTCGATTTTCGCAGTGGTCAGTCGGTGTGCGCTGACGCCGACGCCGGCTGAGACAGCAGTGACAGTGACAGCGGCGCCGTTTGCATTGGCATAGGCCAAAAAAGGACGAGTGAGTCGCCGCTCATTTGCAGTGTGACCGTGCGTGCCGCGGTAGGGGTACAGTCATGTGGGGTAGAGCGAACTTTGGCTACGCAGCAGGTAAAGTGCACACACACAATTTTTATAGGGTTTCAATATCTCTTTTTTTCGGGATACTTTTTTTTTTTGTTTTTTGTGTTTTTTTTTTTTTTTGTGTGTATTGGCAGGCAGCATTTGGATTACGCTTTGTTGCCTTGTTTCGTGTGCATTGGCTGCCACCTTGTTGTTGTTTTTTTTTTTTTGTTTTTTTTTTGTGTTTTGGCCAGATTTTTATTTTTCGGCCCGACAAATTTGGAGGGGCAGCTGCAGCCGTTGTGGCCGGCCGAAAGAGCGAGTAAAGAAGAGACAGTGCAACACACACACACACACACACACACACGAGCAGCGCTGCAGCAAGTGTAAGCGAGTGCGCAACAGCGTGGAACTGAGATAGCGATTGAGCTTTGGCAATGACGTTGAGTGAGCAGCAGCAGAGTTTGGGTTACTTTTAAGTAGGGGTAGTGCGACAAGTGTGTGTGTGTGTGTGTGTGTGTGTGTGTGTGTGTGTGTGTGTGTGTCAGCGTGTGCGTGTGAGTAGGCTGGAGAAATGTCCAAAAAATATTTCGGTGTATGCCAATGCAGCGTACACTCATTATGAGCGACATAATGATGATGTTTGCTGTTAATGATGTTTATATACATATATATACAATCATTATGAAGTCGCCTGCATATAATGTGCAAGCTCTGAGGCAACTTTGCCGTGGCAGCGCATTGACAACGTCAAAAGCCAATACACACACGCACACACACGGACGCACCTACGTCGACGTCAAAGCCGACGCCAAACGAGGATACCAACAACGACGACGCTGACGCTGATCCCAAAAAACTTTGCTGGGCAACATTATATTCGAATAGTTCAGATCCATTTAGATGAACATCAGTTAGCTATCGGATTGGACGTGTGCGTCGACCAAACCTAGCTGACAACACTTGGCTATAATCATTTGGAACAGAGCGCTTCCTGCAGCTTGGGAATATTTCTAAGTGCTTACAAGTTCAAACAAATAAAAATAAAAATCACACAAAAATTTCATAAAAAGTTATAAAAATTCAACAACAACAAAAAAATTAAAAAAATTTAACGAAAATGCAATTTCATAAAACAAAAATTTTTGTCTAACAAAGCTTTGCTTTGAGCATAATTCTAAGCAAGTTACTTAAAAATAAAAACTTCATATTTTTTTGTTTAGTGCTTAAAAAAAAACTAAATATTTTTTTTTTCTGTTGTACTCAAAAAGTGAACGCTTTGAAAACAAGAATCAAAGTAAAACCCGAAAACGAAACTGTGAAAATCAATTAAATGCTGCAATTAAGTGCAGCTAACTCTCTAAAGTGCGAATAAATCCATGGACTATATTAACTGATAATATAGCGCTCAAACAGCCAAGTGACTAAGCGAAATTAAGGATTTTTGCGAGCAATTTTATTGCCTACCAAAGCTACAGCGATATCCTCTCTGGGACAACTTGCCCCCGAAAAGCGGTAAGTCTGCATAATGTTTGCAAAACTTTATTAGAATGAACTTGGTGTAGGCAGCAGACTAGAAGTTTAAAGATTTTCGCTTCAAAGTAAGGTACACGCTCGGGGGATCAATCTAGAATTCTAGAAGTCATGCTAAGTTGATGTTTAGTGACAAATAAAGTTTCAGGATATGACTTAATAGATCTACAGTTCGCGTTTGAAAACTTCTCCAACAGTAACTTAAATAATAATAAAAACTTTTTTTCATCCCAGCAAACAACACCCTAAGATGAGCAGTTACATTGCCATTATATTTTGTAGAAACATTTAACAATATCCTACGATCCTGAGAAATAAGTTATATGCTCAGTTGGAAGAAGCTTGGAGGTAAATATAAGATATACAAGTTAATGCAGAAATCAGCCAGAAATATAGAAATTAGACATTTTTTTATACTCGAAGTTTATATTATGGAAGGTGATATAATTAAAGGATTCCAGAAAATCTTATAAAGGTTACCTCAGAAATCAGATAGACTTCAGGGCTGCTTAAGAAATATATTTCCAAGCTTGAATTTAATGTCTTTTGTGTTGGAAAGTAAATAAATAAGTGAGTTTCTATAGTAACGCTAAGAATAATTTTTCGTTCGAAAAAAAGCCTCAATCTTGTAAAAGAAAGTGAGTTTTAACTGTACTAGGTTTCTATGAAGATTTAGAACTAACAAGAAACTTAAATGAATTGTTTACATTTTGACCGATATAAAATAAAATTTAAAAGCTAAGTTGTAGAATACATGATCATCTCAGATATAAGATTTGCAAAACAGAACTAAATATGAATTGATTTTACGACAAGGTAGTTTTGGGATTGTTTTTTTTAAATGAATTCCCTTTAGAATTTTAAAAGTTAGTTATATGAAATGAATCCAAGTTATTGTCCAAGTATTTGTTTTTGATTATGTAAATTTCACAAAAAAATCTTGATTTTTTAAACCAAGGAAGCTACATACTGCATCATCGGCATAGGTGCTGGGCAAGCAGCTTACACGTATATAAATATAGAAAGATCCTGCTGAAATGCAAAATAAACTATGAAAAATTTCGAGTGAATTTCGAAAATATTATAATTTCTAAACAGCATGTGGAACTACGTTGCTCTGGTTTCCTTCATTCAAATAAATAAATACAAATAGATCAAAATGCCCAGAAGAATACTTCTCCAGCAATTCTTAGTCAATCAATATAAATTTTTTTTCTAACTTATTAAGATCTGCTGTTTTTCAAATAGCTGCAAAATTAAGTATTTCTTCTAGCAGTATATTTCTTAAAACCAAACCCCAATTGTTTTACTTGTTTCCTAACTGTGATGATAGACACTTGACCTTTAACCCTTTGGGACTGTATTAATTTGATATATGGCTCTCAAGCTTGTCGGAATTAATCTTCGTTAAAAAAAGAGTCATACCCAAATATTAATTCTTTTCAAAACTAAAGTCATATGTAATATTAGAATATGTTTAAATTAATATAAAAATTATATTTTATATTACTTCATTGGAAGCTTTCATAGCAGCCTCCTGGTGTTCGACAACATCTATCACAAAAATAGCTGCTTTGGCGTCTTTCGCCTGAAAATGTTTCTGCTTGAACAAACTTTACTTTTTACATCTTCATAGTACCGCCATATAAGGAGTTTACCATTTAGCCTTTCCTCTCTAGGATCTTCTAACAATTTTTGGAGAAACATAAAATTGTATCTAGGCGTCTTGTTTCGTCTTATTCCTGACTGCTTATATGAGCTGTATGCATTGACTGCATTTATCTCTAATCAAAAGAAAAACATTATCTCCACCATTTACATGACTCTGTCATGGGACAATACGTACTTGCATATTGATTAACCTTATCGACATCTTCCCTAGTTTAAAAATTCATGCATTTTATTGTTTACAAAAATAAACAAAAATTGGCCTATAATATATTGGCCAAGTAAGAAATGTGTCATTCAAAAGATGCTAAAAATAAGTTAATATTTTAGAAGCAATTATGTATTTTCTTTTTCAAATATCCTAATGAAGTTCTATATCTTGGTTTTTGATCCTAGCATTTAGGGGTCACTTGTAGCTTTGCATTCTGTGCGCTTGTTTGCTTATTGAAACTCATTCTGTTTCTCCTAAATTTACAATTTATTTTTTTGAAAAAATGATTCCACCAATAATATCCCTTAGTGTCTGACTTTTGGTATAGATACTAAATTCCTTAAAATAGTCGCCATTTTCAAGATTTGTTATTTTTTGTGGGTTGTATTGTCTGCTTAAGATATTATGTAGCTATTTTTAAGTAAAAAATTGAAAAATATATATTAAAAAAAACCAAAAAAGAAATTTTAAAATGTGCTGAAAATTCTTAAATTAATATTATTTGACTTTTCTATTCAGATGAAGCAACCTGTATCTAGTATTTGTTGTAGAATTTTAAGGGACTGCGATTATTATAACAATTTTTAAAATGTTGAATACAATGTTGGTCATTATTTGCCTGCTGCTGGTTTTAAAATGTTATAAAGATTATTCAATTCAACATTCCAAATCTATTTGTCTTGAGTTGACTTGGTATGCCTAGCGCCATGATTTTCGGTAGCTTTAAGTACTTTTCTCTTCCTAGAATAACATTTTTTTAAAGAAATTATTTCTTATATCTGACAATCCGTCACTTAACTTTTTTGAACTTTATTTATTGCTTCAGCCTATAGTTGCTTGACAACTTTATTTCCATAAAAACATATTGTTTTGATAAAAACTACGTTAGCAGAGGCGTAATTTATTTTTTATTAATTTTTACTATTGGCCGTACCCTAGTTCCCTTCGCTTGCCAACCCTCACCGCTCCTAAGATAGCTTCGAGCGCTACAATATATACGCTCTTTCTTCATATCCCCCATATACAAATATTCTAATTTCTTCCTGCTGCTTACAATCCCAACATCAGCTTTTGCTTTATGATCAATTTGTTCCCCCTCCAAGCGATCTAACTCCATAACGTCGATTTTTCTCCAAGTTATCCACGCGTGCATTTTTCTTTTATCTTTACCTTTTCTTCAATCGAAATTTTCTTTTGATTTTAAATTTTTTGTATATTACTCGAACTTTTCGTTATGCTACAGAACTTTTCAACTTTTATTCATTATTTTCTACCCATAATATTTCAAGTATATCTCTTATGTATATACACAAAGCTTGACCGATTTCAAAAAAACTTTTTTATATAATAGAGAGATATTTATTTCTAACTGCCAGTCAAGCCTGCTGCACATATCCATCAATAGATGCAAAATAAACCCCAATGCAAAATGCCAAAAGGATTGTTTATGTTTTTCAACGTAAAGCGTCAGAAATTGCAAAGTTATAAAAACAATAGCCAGACGGAAACAAAACATTTGCTTAATAATTTTTAACACTTTGGAATCAGGTATGCGTTAGGTAGATTACGTTACGGTTTTGGCACAATTCTGGTTTGGTTTCAGACCAAAAATAAAAAATATGCCCGCATATAAAAAGCATATGTACGGGCATTGAGGAGAGGGTGGGTGGGGGAGAGCGGGGAGTTCTATTGCACTGAAACCCCATAAAGCTTAAAAGTGCTTGGCGAGAGGGGGAATCCGGTAGAAACTACTAAAACAGCGTTTAACAAGCGGAAATGCCATGCAAGGCTACCAAGCCTGCAGCAAAATCTACTACACATACAAACAACCAAATGCAAACATAGATACTCTCACACACACACACACACCGAGTGACTATACACCTACAGCAAAATGCCGGCCACAAAAATATACATTTTTTTGTTTTTTTTTTTTTGGGGGGAGGGAGTGAAGTGGAAAACTGGCTGCATAGACATAGCAGCAACAAAAGTTTGTCCGTCTCTGGATAACTACGTGCCACAAATTGTGCCCCATAGTATGCTAGACTGTACGACACTTGTGTCCTGCTTTGTCCTGAAATTTTTTGTTTTGTGCAACTGTGGCAGTTGCTCTGGTCGTTGTTGTTGCTGCTGTTGTTGCTGTTGTTTGTGCTTGTTGCAAGTCAATTGCTAAACAATTCGTGGCGTGCTCTCAACTTTATCTACTCAATTTGGTGCACTAAACGTTTGTACGTTTGTTTGCCAGTTTGTCAGTTTGGCAGTTTGTGTGTTTGCTTGTTTGTTGTGTGCTGCTTTGTGGCACAATTGTTGCTGTTGCTTGTGTTTTTGGTGTGTGAACTGGACACACGCACACACACACACCTTGGCTTGTTGCAGCTGCAAGAAGTATCCGGATATTAAGTGCTGACAGGTGTCTGTGGTCAAGTGGGGCAACTTGCACACTTGAGCGAGTGTTCGTTTGGTGTCACTCACTCACTCACTCAGCGCTCAGCATGTTGCATGCAGTTGCAACACTTTTCGTGGCATCAAGTAGAGCTTTTGTCGTATGCAAATTTAGTGCATTTATTTTGTTATAACTTGTTATGATAATTAGGTGTTTTTTTTTAAATACTTCCAATTAATTATTTATAAATTAGGAGCAAAATATGTACTCTCTTTGATTATGTTCTTCGCTCCAAAGCCAGAGCATGGGCATAACTCTATTGAGCTATTTGAAGAGAACAGCGAGCTAAAGTTTATAGCCAAATCTGATTCTAATTAATAGAGATTTTACTGTACAAATATCTTTCAATTTATAATATTTATAATAATATTATTATTTACTTCTTTAATTACTTCTTACTTATTTAATTTAAAATCGATTCAAATCTACATTATCTAAGAATAGAACCACCAAAAGAAAGCTTATATTGAAAATTCATGGTTCTTTTGGGAGAGACCTTTGAATGCTGATATCGATGTGTTCTCACGACACCCATTTACCTTGAGAATGTGTCAAAAACGTCATCTGAGCTTAGTTAGTAAAGAATGTACCTTTCCAGCACATTTACCAAGCAAATGTTAAATAGTCAAAATACATGTTGCTTTTGAATGACCATGATGATGATATCGTTTCGGCCTCAAAACTGCCAACCCGGTGCATACTTTGGTCAGAGTCTCAATCAAGCTTTACCAATTTATAGAATGTATCTCCTCTAAACAATAATGAAACTTAAATATTGCAGTCAAAAAGGGTATATAATCTCTAAAAAACAGCATAGGGGCGACTTTTTTGCATTTTATATAAGTCTCTAGCGTTTCTCACAAAATCGTATCCGGTGTTAATTGCTCTAGTTCTCGATTTTGAGGCAAGTACGCTACGAGATCCAAAAATAATTATTTATATACTTATTTCAAAATTAAAAAAAAAAAATAGTACAAAAAATTCCTTAATCTTAGCACTTGACAAAATACGAAATAAAACACTTAATTCCCAGACAAAGTCTTAAGTTTTAAATTAAAATTTCATTCCGCTCAACAAAGCACTTAACACTTCAGGGTAGCTACAGGGAGTTATCACTATTGATTATAATTACTTACCATATAGCACTTTGCGCTCCAATTAACTCTTCAAAAAAATTATAAAATTAAAAACACAGTATGACGCAGCTCGAAAAAAATGCCATTCATTTTAATATATGAATACTTATTGGAGTTTGTACAATAAAAATTATTTTTCCCTAAAATATTAATTTTAGTGTAAAAAAGTGTCAAACGCTTTGGAAACAAGTTTTTATTGCTCAATTCTGTTCAAGCGTGTCGTCATTATGGTCAAGCATGATGAAAGGTTATCAAACTTTATACAAACGGAGTGTGGCTAAGTTAAGAGATCGCTGAGAGAGCTTAATAGTCGTGAAAAGATTTTATAGCCGCCCAAAATGCCAAAAGTTGTATATAAAATAAATATATTTTGCAATAAAGGAAATGTTTCTTACATAAATTCTTCTTTGAAGCTAAAGAATTTAACATAAATAATATACTTCTATTTTTTTATTTACACAATTTTCTTATTAAAATCAATTCTCGTATAGAGTTAGCTGTAGAATATAGTATAGAGATTAGCTCTTTGAAGGCTTCACAACTAAGATATTATAGTTGTATATTTTGTAGCTCAAATTTTTCTAAAAGTTGCCAGATTCTTATAATATCTATTCTTACCTATGGCAAGCGCATCCGTTTAGTATTTTTATTATATGTAAGGGTATAATTTAAAAAAAAAATTCGAAAAATTCACTGTTAATACAAAACTGAAACTGAAAAATAAAGAAATTTTAGAAATTTTAATCGAAAAATAAACTTTCCCGCTAATAATTACTCTATCCTACTGTTATACACAAATCTTAGCACAATACCAAGAATTTTTTAAATAAATATAAAATCCAACAACAGAAATGACAATTTAATATATGAATGAAATTTAATATAAACGTAACAAAATTTGTACTTTTTTTTAATTAGATTTGAAACTTGGCATTTCTAAGAAGAATTCTTTTCAAATTATTACATTAAACTTTTAACTTTTTGATGATTTCTTCATTTTATGACTATAAATAAAAATTCGAAAAATACAACGATCTTAAGGTAAATAGATCAACAGAAGGGCCAATGATTTTACAATTTTATTGTAAATATATACACATTTTTGTAAACAAATTCTAAATAATTTTAAACTTGGTATTACCAAGAAGAATACTTTTTTCAATTTAAAATAATAAATTTTTGCTTTAATTTTAATGACTACCTCAACTTTTGATTATAAATGAATGTCAGGAAAATACAAATATCTTAAAATAAATATATACTCTAACAAGTGAAAGTGAGAGATTTTAATATAAATACTTTTATTTTATGTAAAAACAATTTTTTTTTTGCAAATGAAGAACTGAGAAATAAAAATACTTTTTTTTTGTAAATAAGATAATTTTAATTTAGCAGTAATGACTACTTTTAATATTTACTTTATTTTACAATTATTAATGTAAGTTAAAAAACGAAAAAAATGGATTACAATAATATTTTAAAATTTCAAACTAAAAAGTAAGAGAATTGTAATCAATTGAAAAACAAATGAAGCTTAATAAACGAAAACTAGGAAACTACCAAATTGGCTTAAAATAAAAGTTTAAAACTAAAAATTATCTTCTAATAAAAATTATAAAATTATTATCAAAAAATTAAAAAAAAGAGTGCATAAAGAGAGTGAAGTAAAAAAGATATAACATTTCTTAATTTTCTCATTAAAATTATAGAAGCTGCCTAGTTTTTTTACAATTTTCTTTGATTTTTGAAAAACAAAAACAGTTTTAATTCAAGCAATATATATTTGACTAAAATAGCATTTATTTTTTAAAATATTTATATTTTTTCAAAATATTTTCATTCATTTTAAATTTTCATTCATTTACCAAGTTTTATATTTCATTTTGCAAAAATATTTGCTGCTACTAAGGCAGCTGACTAATAAAGCAACGTAAATTGTGCTTAAAAATATATTAAAAAAAAATATTATTATTTACAAAAAACATAAATAAATATCAAATAAATTTAATTTATTTATGAGTTAATTTTTTGTTTGACAAAGATTAGGCTTACGCATAGAATAGTATTTTTTTGTTGTTGCGCCAACTTAGCTGCCTACACTTTGCACTTACAACAATTTGTGTTAATTTTATTTAATTTTTGTTTTTGCATCCCGATTTTTTAGCTATTTTATTTATTGTTTTTGCTGGCTACAACCCGTTTAACCGCTAATTCCTGCTATTTAATATCAATTTGCATTTGCGCTAAATCGCTGCTTATTAATTAATTCGTAAATTTAATGAAATGCAAAGCCGTTGTTGCAAGGAGTCGCCAACAGCGGCACCTGCACAGCAAACGTTGCCTGTGGCACGTTGTTGGGGCGCAACACGGCGTTGTAATTTAATGTGCTCTATATTATTTTTATGTAATGAAAAATGAAGCGTTAATAAATGTGCAACGGGGGGTGTGTGTGTGTGTGTCGACAGAAGGTGCGCTCAGCTTGCAACAAGCTTGTGGCAACTGCCCACGTGCCCACAACTAGCCAAGTGCCGCACCAAAACCCAGAACCAATTGGTATCACTATTATTTAATTATGGAAGCCTTTTGTGCGTATAATTATTGGCAATCTAATTTAATGATGTGGAGAGTCAATTGCACGTTGGGATCGGGATTGGCTTCATTGCTTTAGTTTAGCGCCAGCATAGGCAGACAGCGGTTTTTAGCCGAAAGTTACTAAATAGCAAAATTATGAAAATTATGATAATGGGTATCAAGTTTTTGAACTAATGCAATGTGATTGATAATGTTTTGTTAATTGTAATATAGAGTGTGTTGGGAGTTGGAATTAAGCAATATTTGATAAAAACTTTTACTTGTTTGAAGTAGTTTGGCAAATATTATTAGGATTGTTTTCTATATTTTGGAATTAAGCAACTAACAGCTCTATGGTAAGATTTGACATTTTTGAGGTTATACGTACTCAGAACATTTTCACGGAGGAGCGCTATTTGTGTTGTTTATCTTGGCTAAAAAAGTGGAATTATATAGTGAATTTTTTCGTGCGATTATTTTAGACAACTTTCGATGTGGATTTCGTGAACAGAAGAGTGCTTGAATGAACTCAAGTCAATTTTTGGCGATGAAGCTCCATGAAGGACTGGTGTTTATCGACGGCATGATGGAATTCAACCGAAGTCATAGTTCACTGTAAGAGGAATTTCGTGAAGGTTGTTCAAAATCTATTGTTGTTCCGAAAACGATTGATGCTTTATGCACACTCATATTGAAGACTCGTCATGTGACCTATCCAAATATGTAGACAACCTTAGGCATTAGTGGGTCCAGCGTTGAATTCAACACAATTTGTCAATCGTTCAAAGAACTGCTTAAAAGCTGAGACCGAATATCGATAGCGATTCGCCAGCCGTCAATTTTTTTGCCAATAGGAACAAGAGCTTCTATGAGACAGAAATAATAGACTTACCTTTAAAATGGCAACAAGATATCGGAAAGCATGGCGCATATTTGACCTAAATCAGTTTATTCCGAATATGGCAATTAAAGCCTTAAAATATATGCAAAAATTATGGATTTATTTTTACTCCACCCATTTTATACAAATCTGTCGATATGGGCACAAAACCTTGGCAATCATGTTACGATACCTGAAATAATAGTACAGAATGTGCTCTACATATAATGAACTAGCGATTTGGGCACGCAACCTCTAGGCAATCCCTTAACGAAATCTGAATCAAGTTATGAATAAATTCTATTTTAATAACTGGCTGTCCAAGCGTCGTGTAAGTCCTAAAGGCTACAAGAGCTATGCTGATGAATTTCCAACATTGCCCTACATCTTTTACTTCTAAAATCATATATTGCCGCAGCTGTGACGCTTTGTGTTGATTTGAATAAAACCGTAATCCTTGATGTCGTTAAAAAAAAAATAAAAACTTTAACCACAACTCAACTTATTATTAATATTTCATCGAGGGATTCAACAAGTTTTTTACCTTAACACGCAAGGTGATGACCTAAACGTATGACACACGAGTGCTTGGAAATTACTTGAGATTAATTGAAGAATATGTCACCTTCTGTAAATAAAACCACATTTTCTGTTTCTGGTTACTTAACGCAAATCTTTTGTAGATTTTGTTCTAATATTAATATTAATCATACGCCATGCATGCTACGCTTTCATAATTGCGATCGGGATTCAAATTAGGATCGCAAAATTCGATTGCCATCGTATTCTTGTAGACTTTGCCTTCTCTAAGTGATCGTAGATCATGTCATGGTGTTTTGCTTTTATATAAGCTGTTACTCGGTTTGATTGACTCTAACTTACTAAAATGTTTCCATTGTCATTCCATCTTGAGTAATTCATAATTTCCGATCTCTAGCACTACCATTTTGAAGATCCATCTTATGCGCAAACTACAATAACCTTTAGGAATTTTTCTCTTATGAACGTTCTATTTGATTCAACTCTTTTTCTATCTTTTCTCATTTTGATTTGCCAAATTGAGCATCTTAAACTAATCACGAACTGGGCAATGTTGTTCATTTGGCTTCTTTGTTAAGAAATCTTTAAGCTTTTATGTTACTTTCTGTTTCAAACTTTTACATTGTAAATCCAAGTTCCTAGACAGTCCCAGATGTGAGATGTTGCGTTTCTATGAAAAATTCATCCATCAGGCTAGGGCGACGAAAGAGTTTCATATTATAGTTTTCTTGTTCTAACTTCATATTTCACAATTTTAAAATTGTTTAGTCTTAGGGTCAACTGGACTTAGTTCTACCCCTAAATTAATAATAAATAAATAAGTAGCTATATTTTATGCTTAGCCGCAACTCTCCTTCAATAATCTTTCCAGCAGTTGTTGCAGTCAACGAATTCCCACAACAAGTTACCCAAATCCTGTGACCAAGCGCGAGCTACGCGTAACCAAGTACCAGCTGGATTATGCCAATGCCAGCATTCCCCGATAATCACCAAAAAAAAAACCAAATAATACAAAATCTCTTGATTAAACCATTTATAAGCGCAAAGTCTACAAAATTGAAGCCAAATAAATAAGCAACTAATAAGCGCTTTAAGTCCCAAAAAATGAAGATCGCTGGCAGCTGGCGCTTTTGCAAATTGCATATAAAGCGATTAAAATGGAAAACATTTTTCTAATAAAATTATATGCCTTAAAGCATACAACGACTATATATCGGGGGGATCCGATGCACTTCGTGCATGCTGCACATTCGGAAGCTAATCAAAGTGACTGCTTCCCTCTTGAAATACTACCCAAAAAAAAACTACAATTTCTTACTTTGAGACATATTGGTTTATTCCAGATTTTTACCTTGATTTTTTTCGCAAATAGAGTTTTCAAATTGATTAAGTTTGGATTTACTATAATATAGTTCATGGAAAAATGGCATATAGCCTACGGATCAGTTTTATATTATATTTTTCTCGTTATTACTGAAAATTTCTCTATCTTAAGGTCAACTGTACTTATTTGTACTTTTAATTTAAACATAAATAACTAAACAATTTACACATTTGTAGTAAATTTAAGTATTGTATTCTAATGTTTTTTACTGTAGCGCTGAAATAACATCGATGTATTGAATCTTGATGTACTAATATTGATGGAAAAAAAAAATCTAAAAAATAATTTTTCGTTTTTCAAATTTAAAAGTATCATAAGTTCACAATGAATACATTAAAATCAAGAATCGCATACCAGTGGAAACACACGTATAGATGGTACAGCAGAGGCATGCTATAAATAATATATTTAAGATCGTTCAGTCCTTTTAGTATAAAATTTCAATTTTTCCATAAATAATTTGCTATGATTTCTTATAAAAAGTTTCCAAATTATATTTCGTTGCGATTTTTTGCGATAATTTTTACTTGTTTTTTTTTTTTTGTTTGACAAATCCATCCAATCTATTTTACTGTACCCAAACATTCCGTTGTTTTTTATATAGAATTTATTGATAAATGACATGACCAAATGGGCACAAAGACCACAGCAGAGCACACATCAACTTCATAAACAGCAACATCATTATGATCGTTTTCAAGATCATTGCGCTAAAAAAATTTACTTCCTACTTTGCTCTACTACCCGCTGTGCATTACGTACCACAGTTGTTCCCCCAAAAACAAACCAACATCAGAGAAGCAGAAACATCAGAAAAAAACGCAAAAAAATTCCAACGAAAATTTCACGCAGTCAATTTCAATGCAATTTTTGGTTTTTAGGCAAGAGCAAAAATGTTCGGGTTCAGTTCAATGACCCACAAAACTGAAACCAAACAAAAGCTATAAACAAAACAACAACAACAACAACAAAATGAGATTCTTTATATAAGACTGCTGAGTGTTTGTTAGAAAGAGAGAGATCGGTAGAAATGCAGGGTGGGGGTAGGGAGGTGCCAGGCACGAAGAGCCGTAGCAGAAATAAGCAGCGCTGTTGCAGTTGCCGCAGAACAAAAACAGAACCTGAACCAGAACCAGTAGAGAACACATGCAAAGATGACGCTACATTTTGGCAAAAAAAATTTCAGAAACTTGAAAACAAAATATACACACGCACACATGTACATAGTATATATATATAGACACACACACACACACACACACAGCTACGCTAAAATATCAAATAGCAAATTACTCATGCGCCAAGCGTTGGCACAAAATAAAGAGCAGGACAACCTCGAAAACTTGTAAAATGCCAGCCAGCTCGAAACATTGCAACGGGGCTGTGTGCATGACAAGGCACGGCAGCGGCATGGGGGCCAAGGGTAGTGCCCAAAAAAAAAAAAATAAATAAATAAAAATGTTTGGCTGACTGCAAACCCCAAAACGCAACACACACACACGCGACGCTCGAAAGATCGTCGATCGTCAGCTTAGAACGAGTTACGAGTTAAGAGCGTCCAACCAGCTCACATGCGGGACGCAATGGGCGCACGA
This sequence comes from Chymomyza procnemis, assembly GCA_035046065.1. Classification (NCBI taxonomy): domain Eukaryota; kingdom Metazoa; phylum Arthropoda; class Insecta; order Diptera; family Drosophilidae; genus Chymomyza; species Chymomyza procnemis. Next base: position 23,503,618 of record JAWNOJ010000021.1, read on the forward strand.
AAGTTGCCTTAAATCATTGCTCCCTTAGCGCTCTGGCAACATGTTGCCAAAAAAACAAAAAAAATCACTCATTCGTTGCAACATATGGTGCACACTCCCTAGTCCATTAAAATAATTACCCCGTGCACAGTGCACATAAATAACCTTCCTTTTTTTTTGGGTAGTATTTCAAGAGGGAAGCAGTCACTTTGATTAGCTTCCGAATGTGCAGCATGCACGAAGTGCATCGGATCCCCCCGATATATAGTCGTTGTATGCTTTAAGGCATATAATTTTATTAGAAAAATGTTTTCCATTTTAATCGCTTTATATGCAATTTGCAAAAGCGCCAGCTGCCAGCGATCTTCATTTTGTGGGACTTAAAGCGCTTATTAGTTGCTTATTTATTTGGCTTCAATTTTGTAGACTTTGCGCTTATAAATGGTTTAATCAAGAGATTTTGTATAATTTAGTTTTTTTGTGATTATCGGGGAATGCTGGCTTTAGCATGATCCAGCTGGTACTTGATTAAGCGTAGCTCACGCTTGGTCACAGTATTTGGGTAACTTGTTGTGGGAATTCGTTGACTGCAACAACTGCTTGAAAGATTATTGAAGGAGAGTTGCAGCTAAGCAAGCTGTGCTTACTGCACTTGCATAAATGATGCGCGGAAAAATATTGCTACTCCTTTGGTTCACCCTAAGACTAAACAATTATAAAATTAAGAAATACTAAATAATAACGAAAACAACATAATATAAGATCCATTCATAGCCCTGGCTTGATGGATGCATTTTTTATAGATACGCAACATCTCACAGCTGGGGCTGGCTAGGAACTTGGATTTACAATGTAAAAGTTGGAAACAGAAAGTAATATAAACGCTTAAATATTTCTTAAAAAAGAAGCCAAAAGTTCAACGTTGATCAAGTGGGGGACTCATAGTTCGTGTTTAAACAAAGATGCTCGATTTGGCGAATCTACATGATTTAAGTTAAAGAAGAAGATGCTTTCTTTAGATCTTTCGTAAGATAGCAACTCCTGAGTATACGCATAAGACGCGAAAAGGTTCATACAATGCATAATAGGAACTACAAAATGGTTGTGCTGGAGGTTGAAAATTAGGAATTACTCCGGACGGAATGACAAAAGTAACTTGATTACGAAGTGCGTTAGGGTCAATGAAACCGAGCTTATGCAAAAGTAAAACACCATGGCATGTGCTACATTCATTTAGAGAAGATAGGGCGATGTCTACAAGAATGGAAAGGGAATTCAATGTTGGGATCCCACCTTAAGCCCCGATGAGCATATATTGGGAAAAGTTTTTTATTGTTTGAAAAAAAATCTTTTGAAATTCTTTTCAATACCAAGAAACTGTTTATCTCGACTTTAAAATAAACTATATATTCTCAACTTAAATTACAAACTAATGTGATAAAGCAATGTTGAAAATCGAAATATATCTTACCTAAATGGCTACCTTGTGGTACAACTGAAGTGACTTTAATTCCTGTAGATTCAGAGCCTTAAGAAATTACCTTCTGAATCACGATGATATCCAGCTTAAAAGACTAGGCGGAAAACACAAACGTGTCAGTTTTAAAAAGTAGAGACCCTATGGTTCACAGAGTCAAAGACTTTACTGAATTTCCGTATATATAAGATCAGTTTGCCTTTTGTTCTGTAGAATCAGAACAGAAAATAAAAGCTTATAAGGCATCTACTCTTTCTACACTATTTTTTTTTTGTTTTTAACTTTATAAAAGATTTTTTGCTCAAAAATTTGCATTTGCGTAAAATTATTTTCAATTCTGGGTACCTTGGGGAAAAATTCAAGAATTTTCAATAATTGGCAAATTTATGTTGGCGATTTTAACATAATTATATTAATTAAGCGATAGAGATTAGCTTTAATTATAAATTATATAAAAGTGATACAATTTTTATATATTTTGTATATATATTATTCATGTCTTAGCTTATAATTCATAACATGTTCAAATGTTTCCGACTGTAAAATCTCACGTCTAAACATTTTTAGAATATTCCCACACTTTCTTGTAACTAATATTTTGTTGTATTGGTTTAGTTTTTCTCAATGGTTTCACGATGAAAAAGTACTTCTTGATATAAATATGTTCTAATAGTCAATATATATACGTCGTATGCAGAACGAAACGTTTATAATAATTTCAAGTTGATTAAGTTGGAATTTCCAATAATATATGTGAAAAGTCGAAATGAAACCAGAAGGTAAAACGACTCATTGCAACACAAGAATTATTATTCAAAGCATTTGAACTTTCAACTATTTTCTAAAAATATAGTTAGGAATTGTTTATATTTTAAGCTATAAAATTGTTGTTCTGCCATAATTACGTCAAAAGCTGCAAGTGCTTGAATATTTGCTGTGCTGACGGTTTATAAAAATATACATATATTCCTAGAGATTAGGGCACTGCCAAAACGGAAAAATGTTTCCATTTCAATATGTTATCATCTCAACAAAGGCAGAGCTTTGTTTCCCAGAAAAATATGGAAACCCCAGAAAGAAAGCCGAATATTACTCTGGTCAGAACATCACAATTTTGCAGACAATTTGCACAGCTCTCTTGGTAACAGAACCTCGTTCCATGTACCAATTTTCAACTCGGTTTAAGAAAATTAATCCAAGATCTATAGAGTTTGCTGTTCCACTTTAAAAAGCTCTTTTTGTTTAAGGCCCTCTAACCTCTGAACTGGTTCCTTCTAGCAAATTCAAATCCGTCAAATAAAATTAATCAGAAATATGATTGTAATGGCAGTTTTCTTCAAAATAGCTGGCTTTGTTGACAAGTCTTTAATCTCTGAACTTATTTCGTGTAGTATTTTTAAAAAAGATAAAAATTTCAAGCTCTAAAACATTTGTTGAGTTAGTTTTTATATCTGGCATAGAGGTAGTCACAGAAATCGTTTTAGAAAATAGTCACTTTACTTGCTGAATCACTCCCAAAGACGCTGTTTGCTGATCCAGCAAAGCTTCCCATAGCTCTTCTTTAGGAGGCTCCTTGTCTTTGACACAAAATCCGCAAATACAGATTTCGAAGAGATAAATAACTAAATTGTTGTTGGATATAGATTCTGTTGTATACTGATTATTGTTCACAGAAGCCACACCTTTCCAATGAAATAATTCATCGATTTCGAAATACGAAGAATCTGATTAGAATAAGAATAAATACTAAAATTTTCGAAGAAATTTGTTTTGTCATGAATGAGAGTTATGGTAAAAGGATGACTCTCCGCGGACAGATCGATAAAACTGAAGGTGTCTTAAGATAAAGTCATTTCTCTGTCCCGTATTAGGCAGAAGAACCAAAGTTTTACTAGAAGATGCATGCCCACTATAGCATTCAAGTCAGGGGAATAAAATATTCTCAAAAATATAAAGAAATTTATCAATTAATGCAAGTATATACATTCCCCGATGTGATTTGAGCACGCAACCTTCTGAACTGGAGTCAGACGTGCCACGGCAGCTCTGTATAGAAACAAATTGCCTTTCGATTGATTATCAGCCCGCTATAGATATCGAACATATGCTGCCTGTATATGCTATAAGAATTTCTATCTATAGTATTTATTTCATTCAAATTCTAAACCAATTCGAACTGCTTTTTTTCAATCAAAGTGAAAACAACTTGAGATTTTTTTTAATATTTTTTTTCGTGATTTGTATAATGCCATTCACTTGGTTAAATTTGTTTACGTTTATTTTGTTATATATAATATTTCTTCTTCTTGCTGTTTTTGTTGTTGTTGCTACTGCTGCTTCTTCTTAATCTTCAATTTATATTATTATTTTGTTTAATCTTTTTACTTTTTGGGCGCACGTTTTGTGCATTATGAAAAGGCCGGCCACAAAAGCGAAACCCATATATTAAACAGTGCCAAAAATAAGTTTATAACACAAATACAGTGAAGCCACGCTTGAGTGTACAGTCTGCTGTTTTTTGTGGATTATTTTTGGAAAATCTTGAGCTTTTGATGTTGTGCTCGAGAGCGCGATTTATGTTCAGGCTGGCCTGTTCGCTAATACTTATGATTTGGCTTTGAAGACTGAAAAAACCGCTTCGTGGTATGCGTTTCAGCACCCAAGATGAGATCATAGAAAAATCGAAGTTGGCACAATCATGCATGTATTCGAGATGGCGTCAGTTTCTCCAAATGTCAAGCTGTCGTGCTGTAAATGTCATAGAATGTCACTGAGAAATGTAGCAACTGTGAGTGTGGTGATTCCGTGAACTTTTCAATCAGATATGCAATACTACCCATAATTGTTCAGGTTGGCAGCTTGTATTAAGTTGCTATTAGCTCTTAGGTGAACTGAAATTAATTATTCTCATTATTAAAACCTTTGAGAATTGAAAAATCTGCTTAAAGTTTGCCAAAATATGATACATTATCATATTCTACGACGGCTTTTGCATCACCGTTCCAGTGTCTAACTCTATCACTTATTTCTCTTTTTTCATAAGCAATTTTCCAAGCAAGCATTTTCTTATATCTTTTCTTTTTTTTCAACTGATAATTTCTCGATTTTTAATTTTTCGTATTCTTGCTTGTTTGCTTATTCGAACTTTTCGATCTTCTTCAGAAATATTCAAGTTTTTTCAAGCCATTATATATGAAGTATTTCAGACACATAAAATGTAAACGATTTTAAAAAACTTTTTGTTATAGGTAGATACAAAAAAATTGTGAATTGAGAAACATTCAACCGATGATGATTGGGTTAATAGCTATAAAAATAATTAGTATTCTTCTCAGTGCAGCAAAAAATGGATTGCATTTTTACATAAGGTACGACACTGACTGTTGGAGGAATATCTAAAGATTAAAAGTAACTACGAAGTGCTACCGCAAAAATCCAAAATCTTAAGATTTGCTGTAAGAATCACCAACATCAATAACCTCAATTCTCCACCTACAGAGAGTTCATCTTGTTGAGCCTGCACTGTACTTGCTATATGCACAAAACTTATTAGTAAAAATGTCATGGTATGCACGCCTGCCACCGCCAACTCTAGCTATAATGCTTGTTATTTTTTTCACTTAAACAATGCAAAATTTTTGCTATATACTAAATGTTTATATTTTATATAAAAAAACTTGTTTGGTATTTTGTGTTATTATTTTGGGAATATTTACAAAGACTGCGTACCGCGCACCAGGAAAAACAAAGACCCAAGCAATGCAAAATAATGCACTGAACCTTATATCCGGTTAGACTAGAATTTCGGGTATTAAATGACAGCCAAAAAAAAAAAAAAAACAAAAAACTTGGCCAAAAAAATAACACAAAATATATAGTTTTTTATATAGAAAGAACAAACTATATGTTTAGTATGAACGCCTACAAAGCGAACTGCATAGGAGATCGTTTTAAGGGATCCCAGCGCCGGCGCACATTTGTATGCCTTCCACACACACACACACAGATACAATGCAGCTGTGTGCGACTATTTCGTTTTGAGTTGAAAAAAACAATTTTATATATATTTTTTTTGGCAGTACATTGACCTCCCAGAACGTTGAACGGCATTGGGCAAGGCAAAGTGTGCGGCGGCATGAGCGGCCATGGAAGCGATGTAGAAAGATAGCAAACAAGTTAAACAGAGAGCGATAGTACGCACAGATACACACACGCACACACACACACATACACACCCGACTGCGCGCACACACAGATACACAAGCGCTACGCTGCTGATCTCACTAAGCAAAGTCGGGCCAGCGGGCCTTGGCATTGCAGCGCTCGGCAAGCATTTGGCAAGAGTTCGCAAGTGCAAAGCTTTTTTTTTTTGCCTGTTTTGTTTGTAGCATTGTGTGTGCGTGTGTATCTGTGTGAGTGTGTCAGTGTGTGTGTGTGTGTGTGAGTGGACAGGGTGCTTAGACATGCGCTCATGCGATCATTGACACCAACAACAATAACAACAAAAAGCTGTAACATTTATTTGGGCGAATTTTTTTGCTGTATGATTCATGACTTCTACAAATTGTAGCTGCATTTGTATCTGTATCTACAACACGCTGCAGGCTTTGCGTACATTGACTTATTTTTTTCGGGGGGCTGCGAATTGCCACTATATGTCAGCCAACCCCAGCCTCGCCCTGCTGTATGCTGATCACCAAACGACTCAAGTACTAAGTTAGATGTTACCATTTACCACACACAGCACGTTTTCATATTATCATCGTGCATGTTTTTTTTTTCATTTGTGTTTTGTTTTTTGTACGATAAGCGCGCGCCCAACGGTTCACTGTACGAATGCTCGAAAAACAACAACTGCAAAAAATCAACAATTATTAAATAAACATTTAAGTATTATACATACTTGCATACAATGTTTATCAAATTCCGGCACTAGTCACTTCAAACAGCAGCAATTGCAAAAAAAATTAAAAAAAATACGTTGCCCAATTCTCAATATTGGCCATATCTAGAGTGTGTGGGCGTGGCAGTGGGCGTGAGCACCAAATGACGTGGCCCAAAATAAATGACTTGCTGTGCAGTGTAAATATTGCTCAAGTCTTTTGAGCTTAATCAATCATCTACAAGCATGACAAAGAGTCGCTTTTGTTATTGTTAGAATCGATTTCGTACTAATTTGCAATTGCAATTTTCTAAGAATTGTTAGAGTTTGTTCAACTCGACCTATAGCGAGTATTGTGTTGTGACGCTAGACAATAGATAAGTAGTCGGTAACTAGGGAAACAGCGCACTGTACATGTTGTACAATAGTCATAATTTATTAAAGATACAAGTTAATTTGATGGCGTTTTTTTTTTTTTGTTAACAAGCGGTTGTTTCTCTTTTAAAAATAGTATTCAAAGCGACTACTTTCTTTCATCTCTCTGGTAATGTTCAAAAACCACAATCTATTGTTCCTCTTTGGAACTCTAAGATTTATATTATCATCAAAATCAAAAATTGAGCTCGCTCTGGTATCGATTAAGTCACTACCCCATACTTCAATTTCTTCCAAAAATCCTAACCGCTGGCAGCCTATATATCTTTTGCATCTAATGTATTGTCCGAAGTCGAAGCAAGCTAGTTCTGGTGAATATGTTGAGGGGAATAACACCACCCATACTAATGTTTCCAATTTCCACCCTAATCGGTAACACTTAACACTTCTCCAAAAGCAAGATCTAGTGTTTACAACGGTAGAGGCAAGACCCCCCATTTCAGTTTCCAAGCATCAGTACCAGCAGTAGATAGAAGAAACAAGTTCCGTTGCATAAAATGCGTTTTTCAAGTAATTTTTTACCCTTGTCAAATCATCTTTATATTTCCATATTGTAGTAATATTTTCTAAATCTTTTAACTTTGCGAAATATATTTTTAAGAAACTTCTTTCTTTTATTTAAAAAAAAAAGTAGAAAATTACATAATTTAAGTATCGTACTTCATGAGCAACTTATACATCACACTCTAGCATTTTCAAATACTATTTTCTCAAAATTTGCAAAATCTATAAAATAACCGTACCGTGGAAATCCAAGCATGCGTGGAAAAAGCTGGGAACCGAAGCAGGTGAAAAAAATTGTATGAGCTGTCATTTTAATGTTTTCAGATTATATTTGATCCTTACAATCCAAAGAGGCGCAGCGTTGTCATATTGCAAAATCACCTTATCATGCTTTTTGGGATTTTTAGTTTTTTATTTGTAATATATTTTACTTAATTAATGGGTTTCCCCAAATATACGAAGTACTGCGATTAGAGATCTTTCGAATAATAGCTCTTAACTTTCTTCAGTAATTAAGTAAAGTTGCTTTGATGAAATTAGAAGAATTAATTTGCAGTGAAATATTAAAAGTTGTTGAATTCTAGCAACTGAAATTTACAAAGTACAATTTTTGTACAAACCACAATTTTGCTTTTATCTTTAAGAAAATGAAAAATATTTCTTAAACTATTCTCAAAGCGTTAAACTTAGAGAGTATCTGTCAAGCCTATTTCGATCCTTAGCTAATCAATAAAACTTCAAGAAAAAATCAAGTTAAATTTTATAAATTTATAAATAAGTTAAATTTATCGAAATCAGTTACTTTCAGTTGCTTCTAGTAGTTTTGTAATATCTGCAAGACACCTAAGAAAGCTTTTCGGCAGTTCGATAAGGCAAGTTTTCTAGTTAAAATGAATAAATCAATTCACTTCAGTTATGCACTGAGAGCGAAGTACAGTTTCTTCATTCAAAAGTTTTTTTTTTTTTTTTCAATTCAAAGTTCGCCATCATAGAAGGGCACTTCTACAATAATAATAATACTTAAGTAGAGATATAAAAACTTCAGCATGAAAATTTCCATAAAATTATTTCAAAAAAATAAAATTCTATAGCTTGGAAATTTTGGTCTCGCAACCGATTTTGGTAAGATATTTATAGTTTGAATTACGAAATATATTTGTTGTTCTATTATAAAGTTAATATTCTATTTTTAAAAATTAAAAGTTTATTTGGCTTATTTTTATTGCTCAACGGATGAGAGTCGATAAACCCGAGCTTTTGCAGAAGTACCACGCCCTGGTATACCTAACGAGCATATACGGAAGGCAATTTTAAATGACAAACTCTACAAGAATGGAACAGACAGTCCCTGAATATTGCAAGACTAGCCTTGCAATTGAATCCATAGGATGGCAGGCAGTCTTGCAGACTTCACCAAATATGAACAGAGTTTAGAATGTAATGAGATCAGGAGACTATCTTAAGGAAGATCAAGAAATCATTCGAGGCATTTTGTTTCCTTCCAGGAGTGAGAATCATATATATATAATCATTTATTATATGCATAAATATCCAATGCACATTGTAGTTTTGTTTAGGAAAACCATAACGACTTAAGAATCCCAGCAAGCACTTCAAGTTGGCTCTACGAAGCTGGCAGGCACATCCACAATTTTTTTCGCGTAACAATGATCGAAGTTTATTCCGGTTTAGCCTATGTGTTTTCCGCGGTTACTTAATCATGCATCTTGCGCAGTTCTTTTACTTATTATAATTATTAAAACATTTTCGGAAGACCAATAATCGATTCTCATAATCGTCGTACATTTGCTGCATAACATAGTGCTTCTAGCACTTACATTTACCATATAAGTAGAGATATATGCACAAGTACATACAGCTAATGTACGTACTGAAATCAGACATATACATAGACGCTTTCAAAAGTTATCAATCATGCTGCTGCCACACACGCTCACACACACACACATAATAAACACACCCAGCTCTTTAGACACACGACATATCTATATACCCAATATAAGACTGTCGTCCCACGCACTTATCCGCGGCGCACTGTCAAATGACTAGGAAGAAAAAGAAAAGAAAAGAAAAAAAAAAAAAAACAAATTTTTAATGAAAAGCATTTCGTAGCGTCGCTTCTCTAGTTGAAAGTTCCAGTAAGTTCCAAGGCAGTGGTGGCATGTGGATGTGGGCTGTACTCCTCCATGTGAGCACAAAATCCAAACAATATTAAAAAGTGAACTAGAAGTTATTGCTGCTGTGTGGGGGGAGTGTGTATGTGTGTGTGGAGGGGGCACATGGGTACATACTCACTTCCGCTGGCAAGCGAAAGACGACGTCGTTATAGAAATTTTTAAACATGTTTCAACTACCCATACTGCAAGGAGCACACACCCGCACCCGCACCCGCACACACACTCACACACAGCCAGGATGTGTTGTATTTGAGTAACTCTATTCATCATTTTGCCGCGCCATTGTCGCTAAGCGGGGCGGGTTACATGATTGACGGCAGTTGGCGGTATGGGCGGCAAGGTGGAGGGGGCAGGCACATGTAAGAAATCTGCCAGAAGTGAAAACTGCTTACAAAGATTTCTGCCACAGCCGTAGAGTAGTTGGGGAGCGCGTAGAGGAACAAGCAACAACCCCGCTCCCAAACCTGCCAAGGCAACGCTTTTTTAATGCCTACACGGGCACACTCTGCGTGTGTGTGTGTGAGTGTGTGTGTGTGAGTGTGTGTGGGAGTGTGTGCTGCTGTGTGTAGTTGCTGTTGTTGCTATTCTAAAAAAGAGAAGAAATATTAATCCTTAGCTTAAACATTTGCCAGCGTTGCTGCATGCGACACCACAGCGGGGATTTACAGGCACAAAGACACACAGCGAGACACAACCACATGCACATAGTTACAAACACACCCACACACACACTAACACCCACACACACCGGCACACTTTCGATGTCTTGTAGCAAAATCTGTGCGAGACTATCTGATTTTTTATTTTTCGTAGCATACATTGCAGCGCTTGAGCCAGCTTCTAATACAGCAATTGCTAACATTTTACTTTCTCCTTTGCTTCTTATCGATATCGTTTTGATCGATATTAATCGATTGTAAACGATATACAATAATCGTAGGAATCCGACTAAATTATTACATCAGCACATTTGTGGATAACTGTTTGCCTGATAAATTCAAATTTTAAAGTAAATTCGTGTCGTTTGCGAGAAGTTTTGCATTTCTTTTACAATTCCAAGAAAAGTGCGACAGAAACTTATCGATTACACTGAATATGAAAGATGGTGTCCCAAGTGTTTTTAACGATTGAAGATTGTGACGTCGAAGAACGGCATGGTAGTACTAGAGCAAAGCATATCGAAGCTGCAGAATAGAAAGTATAACTTAGCTAATACAGTGAGGCTGCTTTTAGTGAAAGAGCTTGAATATTTTGAAGTCGAAGAACGGTATGCTGGTAGGAAAAAGGATTTCGAAATTGTAGAATAGGAACTACAACTTAACCAAGACGACGAGGCTGCTCTTACTGGAAAAACGATTTGCGAGTGGATTCAACGCTTCAACGGTGACGTCGAAGAAGAGCATGCTGGTGGTAGAAAATAGGTTACCGAGGTTGCAGAATTGAAAGCACTACTTGACCAAGCCTAGTTGCAAACTCCAGCTATATAGTCAGATCCATTACAAATGACTCAGGCAACCATTCTAAGACATCTCACAGCCATGGGAATGATTCAAAAATGAGAACACTTGGTGCCATATGAGTCGAAACCGAAATATGTCGAACTGTTTTTCTTTGCTTGTGAGTAAATTAAGTAAGAGATTTCTTCATCTCATTGCAACAATCCGCAGTGCAATGTTTCGGGGAAAGCCCGATGTCCACAGCGTAGCCAAATATGCATGGCGCCAAAGTTATGACCAATATTTCCTGGTACCAGCTAGGTGTGATATACTAGGAGCTACTTAAGCCAAGGAAAACTATCACAGATCCCTGATACCAAAAGCGTTTGATGCGTTTGAGCCGACAACGAAGATAAAACGATTGCAATATTTAGGATGACATGCCAAAGTCATGCTATAGAATGAAAAATAACCGGAATGGCTGAAATCTTCCACCATCCGCCAGACGGGTTCTTCAGACGTTGGCACATCTGGCTACCACCTTTTCCAAGCTATGGCACATGATCTAGCTAAAGAGTACTTCCGTTCATCTGATAAAGTCAAATATTGGTTTGATACTTGGCTGATCCGCTGCTAGAAAGACGTACGAAAAAAGTATAGGCCAGTATCGCGATGAGCAAGCATTTAACAATTTCTTTTTTATATGAAAGTCTCAAACAATACAAAAAGTTGTAGTCCGTATGTAATATAAAAACTGTTAAATTTTCCAAAAGAGTGCAAAAGTTCGTAAATAGTTGTGATTCGAAGTCGCAATTGGCCGTTTAGTTTGCAGCCGGTATTTGAAAACATTTTTGAAACAAACTTGACCAGCCTTATTTTCAACCACCAATACGTGCTCAGTTCCAAACAAAGCACGCCTTACTAAGTCAACAGCATTTTGAAACACATTTTCGGCTAATTTGAGAATTAATATTATTATATTGCTACATTTTTGGATTGCTACAGAAACTGAAGTTTGTTCCTGCTGCTACCCAACATGTACTCCTTAAGTGGTTTCCCGCAAATTTAATTTTAAGAGTTCTGCTAAAAGCACAGCTCTCAGCCGCTGAAGATGGGGTGTCCCACCTAGAGTGCTTGCGCCATTTTCATTTACCATTTTTTCTATATATGCCAAACAACAGATTCGACATCGCTAAACCTGATAATGATCACTGATTATGAGTATGCATCGGACTGGGATATTAAACTACTTTTCACCATAAATTCTTAATATTAGATTGATTTCTATTATTGCCATTTTCGATGGCTCTAACTTTGCTTGTGACTTAATGTTCAGGCAGTACGAAAAATGTACGAACATTGGAAAGCAACAGCAGCAGCAGCTCTGCTGCCAGCATGTCGGCTTTGCCCCAACCTGTATGCCATATTTCTTCTTTTTTTTTCTTTGTATTATTACTACAACTACACAAGATGTAGGCAGCGACTATTTTTCTTGCTTACTTTTGTTAAGAGTGCCACACGACGAGCCAACCAGCTTGCCACCCACTCGTTCTAGCGGCAAGACACGCGCGCATCGCTCCCCTACCGCTTTGCAGCTTCTAATCCTGCTAGCAGCAACAAAGCAACGTGGGGGGGGGGAGGTAGAGCCCAAAAAAAAGGAATTTTTTTTTTCTGTTGCTTGCCTCGTATCGCTTTTATTCAAATTCATAATCGCAAAATTTTTATATTCTACTTATGCTCAAAAGGCGCGCTGTGTGTGTGTGTGTGTGTGTGTGTCGCAAGGACTAGTGTTTGGCTTTGTGTTGCGCCTACAATGCTGCCCCAAACCCAGGCAGGCAGGCAGGCAGCGTCTGCCGCTCGCCGTCTTCGCCTTCATTTCGCTGTAATCGGAAACTTTCCTCTTTCTTTACATTTTTCATCTTTTTTTTTTTTGGTATAAGAAGAAGTTAAGGCAGAAGCAGCAAGCAAAGGAAAAAAAATGAAGAACCAGCAGAGAGCGGAATGAATGAATAATAAAAGCGAAGGACTCGATGGCGTAGAATTTGAATAGAAGCTTAGTTTTTCGCTTATACAACAAAAACTTTATTTTTTTCGGGGTTGTTTCCAATTTTTTTTTTGTACTTTTTTTTATTTTTTATTTTCTACTTTGAGCGCTCTGAGCGCAGCGACAAGGACATGAATGTAGCGGGTGTATGTGTGTGTGTGTTGGTGTATTGTCGAAAAAGGGCAAGGAAAGCGTTTTGTAAAAGGCAAACTCACACACACACACACACACACTCAGCCAGTGTAGACGCAGACGCAAGACGGCAGAAGAAAAACTGAAAAGTTTATAATTACTTATTTTTTGATGAATTGGGTAAATATTAAAAAATACAAAAAAAAAAAAACGCTACGAAAAAGGAAAAAAAACCCCAACCAAGCCAGCGGCAAGCGGCACCCAATCACTGTGCTACTGCCGGGTTGGGTGCGGGAGGCAGCACAAAAGTTGTTGCAACAACAACTACAACAAAAAAGGTACAGCGCGCGCGCTTAAAAAGCAATACTACTACATTAAAAAATTATCGATTGATTTTATTTATTTTATTTTTTATTTTCATTTTTTTTTGCTTTTAATTTTGCGTGCTTTGTATATTTTGCTATTTGCAAGAAAATTACAAGTGAAGCCAAGCCGCTGATGCCCCATGCGCGTTGTCATTCTTGCAACTTGCTTGTAAGGATTTTTATTAGAAGGCGACTCTTTTGTATACACAAACGACTTATAAATAATAGTTAACAATAATAAAGCCAAGTTTTCAGAAGTTTTGCAATGTAAAAAAATGTTTCTTTAGCATTTTGCAATAACTGAAATGCTTGCAACAATCGCATGCTTATAATTCACAACTGCAAATATTAATTATTTAGATTTTCAATTTATTTATAATGCATTTTAACAATTTTAAAATTAAGAAATATTGAATTAGAATGAGAAAATTATAATATCAGCCCAATCCGTAGCCCTAGCCTGATGGGTGAATTTTGTAAAGATATGCAACGTCTAACATCTAAGATGGCTAGAAACTTATATTCTCTATGTCAAAGTTGGAAACAGGCAGAAATATCAAAATTGAAATACTTCTAAACAAAGAAGCCAAAAGATCAGCGTTGATCAAGGTGGGCCTTCATGGTTCATGGTAATGGGCGAAAGATGCGCGATTTGGCGAATCAAGACGAGTTCGGATAGACACAGAGATGAATTAAGTGGAGCCTTCATAAAATAGCAAATCGAAAATGTTACTTTAGTTTGGATCTATAAAATGGTAGCGCTAGAGGTCGAAAGTTACAAGTTACTCTTGACGGAATAACAAATGAAATTTTGAGATGCGTTAAAGTCAATGAAACCGAGTATAACATTACATTTATTTCTCTTGATTTATGGTCGTAGCTCCAAAAACGGAGGGTGGAGATATAAAATAATACCCACATGATCGAATTGATAGAGATTACCATAAATACAATCATTGTAGATAGGCATCTACTTGAAACGCTTATACAGAAGATCCAGCTGCAGATGTTAACAATAACATGAACGGTCTCAGCTCAATTAATAGCTATTTGTAAAGATTAGGGTCCTACAGATTATAGCCGTATCTATTATTATTAATTAGTTAAAATTATAAATTATTCTGTTAATTTAAGGCCAACAAAAAAGCTTGTTGGTCCAACATTTGAGCAAAACGTTACGATCTCAAGTTTCAAAAAAGCCGGGCTATCTATTTTAGCAGTTTTTGTGGTTAGCTGTACCGACAGTAACTCAGAAGGCTATCTAGTTTGAAGACATCGTTTGAAGACATCGCAACCGCTTATACTAGTCATCCTATCGTTAAGTACTATGAATACATAATAGACAGAGATAAATTCCTAATACAAGTACTTCCAACAAGGAGCGCTATCTACCTACATACCGCCCACCAACAGATGGCGCCACCAAGAAAACTGTTTAATAAATCAATACATTATTTTTCCGTAAACAACGCATACGAAACTCTAAAACCTTCATTTCCTATTTTTTTAATTGTAACCAAGTGTGAGATACGACTTAATCTCAAAAATAAAAAAACAAAAAAAAATCACTTGCTTCAACTCATGCAGCACAGCAACTTAAATATTGCGTTTTATTTCACTATTTGGAAAATTTTGAAACTTCTACTGTGTTAGCGTCTGGAACATATAATCTGCGTGTAAATCCAGTTGAAACCTGTTTCTGTGTATTTGTATGTATCTTTTTGTGTATGGGATTCAACTGGACATCGTGTACAAGTTCCAAATGCAAAAAATTTAAGTACTCTGAAAATTGATAAGAGTTAAGTAAGAAGTTCTTCAAGAGTATTCTATAATTTCTACCATTCTGCAGTATTTTTGCTTCTGTTTAGGGGAGATATTACGCCAGCGTTCAGCCAGCTGCTCATCGGATAATAGGCGGATCTTGCTGTTTCTTCCAGCTCTTAAATGATTTTTATAGTTGATAAACCCTTCAGCTTCAGGTCCTAAGTCGGCCACCTCATGTTGTTGCTCATTTAACATGGGTTCGTTGATGGGTGCAGCTTCCTAGAAAACGAACCAAACGTTAGTTGGGCAACGCTGGATAAGAGTACTACTTACTCCAATTTCAGTGTCCAATATCTGTGCCTCGACTTCTTGTGTATTGGCAGCGGGAACTGCTGTGGGCGTATTCTCCTTGCTCTGTATGATACCCATATTTTACAAATATTATTTTCTGTTGTTTTTACTTCTAGTTCTCGTAGTTGAATGAATAATATTTGATAATATTCCGAAAGCCTGCTTTGGTCTGCACAAAATTTTAACTCATATTTTTACAAATTGTTATCCAAGTAAGCAGAAAATTAACGTCAGCAGAAATTGAAGAGCACGAGAATCTGCAAAATTAGCTAAAGTTTGAGCTGAATTTGAAAGAAATTGATTTGATATAGATTGTGTAGCTTATTTGTAGCTGATACTGGAGATATGTGATATGTACTAGCGCGGTAATCAGATGCTGGCAAACGTACCAACAAACTCAGCCCAAGGCATTGGGTTTGAAGCGTCTGTTTTTCGGGTCTAGACTCGAGACCATGAACTACGTAAAAGCAGAATTCATAGTAAAAAAAAAACACAGAAATCTTACCTTTGATGCAGCATCGCAAGACAGCTTGGTAGTAGCAAATCCGCATTTGGATGAATATATGTAAAAATAGCAGAAATCATTTGCTTTATGTTCGCTGAATTATCGGAAGAGTTTAGAAAATCAACTAACCATACTACGCAAGTGCAAATCCGATAAAGTTCCTAACAACTTAACTTGAAATTCTATTTAAATGCCTTCAGAGCCTGCATAAAATGTTATCCTTTGCTCTGCAGCTAAAGAGTTAATAAAGATAATTGCATTGTGGATGTAGCTGCTGCGTCTGCCACGCCCCCGTTGGGCTACGTCTCACACCCTTGTTGCCTGGCAATTAATTTATATAATAATTAAATTATGGTTTGTTGTCGCCGTCGTGCAAGGAAATGCTTAAGACGACAGACATCCTTATTAATGTTTTATTCAATTTATCAATTTATTACTTAATTTTTTCATTGATTTACTTTCATAAACCTTACTTTGACATTCTTCTAATTCAATTAAATAAACTCGGCGCATCTTAAGCGTAAATGTGCAGCAAATTTTTACAGTTCAAAGGCCAGAGAACTACTTGCTCCCTCACTGCAAGTGGTAGCATGCAACACCTAAACATTCAAAACTGAAATTTCGTAATTATTTGCAAGAAATCATATCTGAATTTGTCTCAGTGTTGCCACTATTTCAGGCATTACTTGTTTAACTTTATCTGAATCGATGCAACAGAAAAGTCAAACAACTTTAAGAACTTTCATTATATTTCAAAAACTATTATTATCAAGATCAGACATTTTTTCAATCGGTTGGCTCTATTTCCCAAGAGCCGCATCGACCAAAACCGAACACCACGCCTAATAGTCAGCTTCTGGTGGTGCAAAGGTGTTTCGTAAATAATATAAGGGTTATTGGCGACAACTTGGTTTAATGACGGCGCCAAAGAGTGTGGAATGAGTCAAACAAATTGTCTGCCAAAAATCTGACTCAACTTCATCAATACGAAGGACTTTTTTCGCATAAGTCAAGCCATGTGGTCTATCGCTTTCTCATAATCTTTGAGACATTTGTACATTGTATGGGCACATTTTAAGATCTTTCCCCAAAAAGCGTCTTAAAGTCGCTCCACTAATGTTAAACTGAGACTGAGATCGGCGCCGGAATAAAATATTAGGATTTTCAGCAAATACCTCTCCTGAACAGCTTCGATGTTTTTATTTGAACGACGCAAACAATTTTCTCCCAAAAATCCGACTCAACTTCATCGATATGAAGGACTTTTTTCTCATAAGTCAAGCCATGTGGTGTATCTCTTTCCCATAATCTTTGAGATTCGATATTTTTATTTGAACGATGCGGGTGTGATTTTTGAGGTTGTTTGAGTATTCAAAAAATTTTTTGGCTAAAGGACGTACACTTTTGGATGCAGTTAGGCCATGATATTTTTGGCGATATGCATTATCCCTGCATTAGCACAACTACGTGATTATTTGATTATTTGAAATTATTCGATTTTCTATTGACCCGATTCAGATGAAGCACACTGTATATAATATATTTGTTGTAGAATTTTTTTTGAAAATGCGACTTTTATTACAATTTTTAAAATTTTGAATTGTATTTTTATCATTATTTGTTACCTTCTTGTTTCGAAATACTTGTATATCATTGTATATTATATAAGACAATACGAAAATATTATTCAAAATTCCGTACGTTTCAGTCTTGAGTTGATTTGGCATGTCTAGAGTCATCTCATCCGTTTGCATCTCGAACCAAAATGCCTTAAGTTGTCTCGGCTAAAATCGGTCAGTATTACTTAGAAACAATCGGTACATCTATTTTAAATAACTTCCGAATTAGTGTGGCGGCAAACAAAAACTAAATTTATGTAGAACAATTTGCTGGTGCTCTCTGACTAAAAGAAAAGATGTAGAAAAATCCAAGCCAAAATATCGGAATTTGTGAAATTAAGATTCTATGAAAAACAGAACTTGGGAATTGGGTGGCCATAGATCAGCTTGTTGGATATTCAAGTTGCAAGCAACTAGACTAGACAATTTATACAAGCTTAATTGGCAGCAAAAGAGCGCCGCCACAAAATGATCAAAGATTTTAAGATTTGCATAAACTTGTTCGCCTTGGCTATGGTCAGCACTCCAAAGGCGGAGAGCTTGTTGATACCTCTAATAACAGCTCTTCGAAGAGAACAGGCAGCTACAGTTTAAAGCGGCTGTCATAATATAGATAGTATCTATTTATTTGCTAGCCATCCCAGTGCTAGACAAATGCACAGTGCTGCTGGCTGCAATGGAAGCACTGACCAGCGGGCTTAAAAGCGAGTGTGCCACCATCAATAAACAATTTTTGTACTGCTTCAAAGACAGCTGCAGTCTATAATACAATTATTAAAAAATTTACTTTCCTGCAATTTCCACTTTGTCTGCTTTGCTTCAAGTTTGCATCTGGTCACACTATGCACCGCTCGAACAGCGTCGGATCATAAGTTCGCTTTAATTTCGCCAAAACTTTTTCTCATTAAAAAATGAACAAGTAGCTCATTTCAGCTGCCATCTATTGCTTATTATAATAATAGCTTTAAAAATTCTAACTATTTAACCTTTATTATGTATTATGATAAACAACGCACTTCAAGCTGTAAGGCAACACCAACAACAACTATTAGAACTAAGCGCCAGCCAAGCAGCAGCAACAACGATAGGGGCAGGAGGCAGGGGGCAAGGGGCAGCGGCAGCTTAAGCATAAACGACAACAACAAAACAAAATACAAAGAAAAAAGGAAAAACACAAAACGGGACTAAAGAAAACTCAGTGAAAAACTCCAAAATACTAAAGAGGAACACATCAAACGAACGCCTCTCGAGTGCCTCGTTCTGGCAAACCCGTCGCTAACTTGGCCAACAAAACTTTACCAACTACAACGACAACCATTTTGTATTTTTGGTGTGTTTGTGTGTGTTGGTGTGTGTTGCTGTGCATGTAGTAGTGACTATGCTGCAATAGGATGCCAAAGCTTACATTTTCAAATGCTACCCAACGCGCGCGCTTAAGGGGCAACTCATCAGCTACATGGGCCTAGTCAACCCCATTACTACCGACCATTGCCACGGTGTCCCCCTCCCCCCACCCCCCACTCCATTCTTAGACAGCAACAACTGCTCACTCGCACTCCCTCACTCCCTTACTGCTGCTGTACTCTATCTCTACCCACAAAATGCCCGTCATCCAGCTGCTTTCTTAGCGCCAGAAAATCTGCGGAATTTATAAAATTTTCATAGTTACAACTTTCTTTATGTTGTGTGTGTGTGTGGGGGGGCAGGGTTGCCAGCCAGGGTTGCCAACTTGCCAAAAGGTATGGTGCACGGCGCTAGCTGAGGGGCATAGAGAGAACGCACATTAAGTTGCCGCAGCTAGTCAGTGGCAACAACAACAACACAACAGCACGCCTCCCCCTACGCCCACAGTTTGCTTCTAGTATTTTGCAGTTTAGTTTCCAAATACGTAGCTTTTCTTTACTTTTCTTCGTATTTTCTTTTTTTTTTGTATTTTTTTATTTTCTTATTACTCTCTATGTGAGTTTTTGCGCTTTTCTATACATAAGACTTTTCATTATTATTATTATGTTTTATATTTTCTTTTTATATTTTCTTTATTTTTTGTACTCTTTTATTTTTTTTTTTTTTGTTGTATACACTGCACGTGTGTTGGGGTCAAGGGTATTAGAGATTTTAACAAAAAACGTAACAGGTTGTGGCGGTAGCTGTTTCTATTTGGGCTTACCATAAAGATGTTGCAGTTCCCATGAGCTGGCGTTGTCAAGTTTTTAAAAAAGATTTGAAGATTTGCAAAAAGAAGCATAGAAGTTGTAATATTAGAACCAAAGAAAATTTTTGTTGGGCAATTGAATTTTTTAGAATTTGTGGTTTTCTTATAGAAACTGGCTACAATCATGTTTTTTTTTAACGAAAAATATTAAATATTATTAAAGAGAAAAGTATTTTCATGGTTAGTCAGTTCATACTGTACCAAACGACATAAATGGTAAGGTATGTGCAAGCCGAAAATGTATCTAACACTCAAAGGGAAAACAAGGAGGCTAGGAGCAAGCAACTTTAAAAAAAACGTTCGTTCATTTTATTTATTAGTTTATTTTAGTTTTTTGATATCGCAGATATATGATATGTGTCGGCGATCAGCAAATAGATGCGATTTACCTAAGTAAATATCTATTGATTTAATACATTCCGTAAGGATTTCGTAAGGATTAAGCTATAAACAGTAGTTCCCTGTTCTCTTCAAAGCATAGATATAACTATGAACAGAGATATGTTTATACTTCGATAACAGGAATATAAATTTGTTTATTTTATTTTGAATTTTCGGATACTCACTAACTTTGGTGTCTTCTATCGCTCGAATAGTGAAATTTTGGATAGACGTAAAAAATATGGTTTTCAATTCTGCTAAAAAATTTTAGTTTGCAGCAAATAGCTTATTTTTAAATAATACTATAGATCATTTTAGATAATTATACAAAGTCTGAAATCTGTCCCAACCAAGGGATTTTTATTGTTAATCCAAGTATTATGGAAGAAAAATTTTAGTAGCCAAATTGTGCTCAGTACAAAAAACCTACTCATGCAAATCCCAAGGGGCTCGAGGTGTGAGCCTTAGCTGAATATTTTCAAACAAAATTTTCTTTGTTATTCGATTCAGAGAGACTTGAAATTTTTGGCAGCTGGCACAACATTTTGTGGCTCTAACTACGCTTTGCATGATTCCTTACGCGTCTCTAACTATAAAAGTTTTTAAAATTTTCAATATTAGCAGCATTCTATTCAATCCATCTCTTCTTCTCACCTTGGTTTGCCACAAGGAGCATCCTTAACCATTGCTGCACTATGAACCCCCCAACTTGGTTAACGGTGATCTTTTGACTTCTTTGTTAAGAAATATTTAAGCTGTTCTTTTATCTTACTTCCTGTTTCCAATTTTTGTATTGTAAATGCTAGTTCCTAGTCTGCCGCAGATACGAGATATATATATATATATAGAAAGTTATATTATATTATAGAAAGTTCATCCATCAGTATAGACATGCGGATGAGATTTGTGTTATATTATCGTCGCTCTAGTTAAATATTTCCTAAATTTAATCGCTCTCTTAAACCGAAGTTTCGATTACTGGTGCATTTGCCTAGCACTGACATAGCTAGCAAATAGACGTCATTTGCCTAAGTAAAACTCTATCAATTAAAGACAACGCCTTTCGTCTTCGGCTGTTCTCTTCAAAAAGCTATCCATGCTTCAACTTCGAAGCTCTGACACCATTTTCTGGGGGAATAAATTTATTTTTACTTAAAAGGTCAACTCGACCTAATTGTACGCTTAAATATTTAATAACTAAGATAAATTAGAAGTAAATTGCAGTGTACCCCACTGTCGACTACCACATCTCTACTCTGAGCCTAGTTAGCAAAACAAAACATCCATAGATTATCTGTCTAATTTATACAATGTTTTGCATTTTACACAATCGCAGCTTTACTTAGTCACATGTGCACAAATGTAACAAGATACTAATTGATTTGCTCTTTAACTTGCGCCTTAGGGTATTCCATTTTCGGTCAACAACTCAACTAAAACAATTTTCTAGCAATTCGCATTTTTTTTTGCATTTTTAGAATCGCGCCAGAGTGGGAGCGCAATAGCTGTACAGAGTTACTCTCATTACGTCGACTGCGAGTGTTAGTTCTAACGAAACAAAAAACAGCGCAGCACTTTCAATCCCCCCCTCTTCCGCACAAAAAAAAGTAGCATTGGCCCCTGCCAGCGTCAACCCACCAAAAAAAAAAACGCGCTCTAAAAAAAGGCACCCAATTGCTTACCCGAAAAATACAAAACTCTCAAGCGCAGTAACCAGAACCCAGTACCCAAAACCCCAGTACCCAGTACCCAAAGCCCTAAGCCCAGAACCCAATCTAACCAACACAGCGCTGCCAACTCTTGGCAAACAGACGAAAAGTTTTTCGACAACGCTCTAACAGTTTTCTCCAATGCCAAGGCAAGAAGTGCTGGATGGGCGGGGGAGAGCGGGTGCTGCGAGAACTAAGGCAATATGGCAGGGCGAAGAAGTGAGGCGGCACGGTTGGGGCGTTGCAGTTCGCGCGCGCTCGAATAATGTTCAAGAATATTTTTATAGCTCGCGAACGTTAGAATAGTGTTTGTGCTCAGCTGTGCCACACTGCGGCAGCGCCCCGCTACACGCCCCACGCAACAAGATACACTTGCTGTCTGTGTGTGTGTGTGTGTGTGTTGGTTTGCAAATGGCGCTTTTGCCGCAGCAGCGCAGCTTTGATTGCTGTTGTTGCCGTTGTTGCCGTTGTTGTTGTTGTTGTTGTTAGTCAAATGGGGTGTTGATTGAACGCTTGGTTGCCCCCACAGCCTCAACGCGCCACAGCGCCACAACGAGATCTAGAACGTACCCAAACCGCCTCAGTCTTATAACTTGTATTCCTCTTTTCTTGCTGTTTTTTTTTTTTTTTTGCGTTTAGACAAAAATTCTACAGCAGAGCTACACGACAAGCCCCCCTCGCCAACCCCTACATGCGATACACCGAAAAAAGCAGCTAAAAAATGGCAGCCCCCAGTCAAATGGAAAAAAACTGAAAAAGAAAGTAAAAAAAAAAAAAAAAATGAAGAAAAGAAAGTAACTGTAACGGCGCAAAGGCAAGTTCGTAAAAATATTACCGACTGCGGCAACTACTACTGACAGTTCCCAGAAAACAACCTCTAGCCGCTCCTGCTGCTCGCCGCCCCACTTGTAGTCATTTTGCGGCTGCTGACGTCAGCGTTGACGTCGCTGCCAGCGTCGCTGCCGCTGTTATGTCTTTGCATTAAATAAATTGTAATACAAAGTTTCGCTGAATTATTATGTATTCAAATCGATATCAAGCTGAGTTATGTGTAGCGAAGCTTCACTAGAGTGTAGTTAGATTTTATACCTACCCACAAGCCCGCTCCCCCAAGTAGAATCCAACACAGCTGCGGCTGCTGCTGCTGGTGCTTCTTCTTGTTTTGTACAGTTGTGCTCTCGAAAGAAAGTATAATAATAATAAAAATACTTAGACTGGCGATGCTATCGTTCTATAGATACATATTTGCCATTGTATAAGTTGCTTTTGTATAGAAATTTCCACACTGATTTTATTACAGCAGCTTCATATTTGTGGTCTGCATTGTATATAGTGTGTGTGCGGGTGTATGGGTGTGTGTGTGCGGGTGTGTGCGGGTGTGTGCAGTTAGCGTTTAATTAGCTGCGCGCTGACGTGATTTAGCGCTTGTCTTAGCGCTCTCCGCTTGTTGCCGTCTCTGCACTAACTTGGCCAACGATAAGCAGTAATAATGTGCTGCCAACAGCGGAAGTTGAGGTCAAACCGCTACACACACACACACACACACACACACGCACACAGAGCCACATACAGCTACACACACTCCCCCACACACAGCATGAGGGCCGCAAAGGTTATCCTAGTCTGTGAGATACGCTGTCTCAGATAAATTTAGCTGTAGTTCAAGGTTTGCCAACATTTAGAATTTGATTTCTTGTGTGACCTTGAGGCAGCTTGAAGCTCTTGCGCCATATTAAACGCAGTCAGACACTCACACACACACACACACACAGAGACACTCACTCGCGCACACATAGCATCAACCATATACATATACATCATAAAACATGGCTAAGATTTAATAAATTGCACTTTATAAATGGCCCAAAATCGATGCTAACAAATCTAGCGCATTTATATTGTTTTTGGTCGCAGAAATCAGTTAAGAGCCCATAACTAATAGGCAATGCCAGCCGGTTTATGGCCAACACACTCACACACACACAGACACATACTCAGACAGCTGCACAAATAAAACACAAAAAGCTTAAAAAAATGTATATGAATAGCTCAAATATTAGAAATAACAACGAAGTTTTGATGCACTAGAGCAGCATAGTGAGTCTTCAGTGGCAACCAACTGTAAGCTAAGCAAATATTACTCTTGCTGAGTAAGCAGCGCAGTCAGCAGGCGCATAAGTGAGCGCGAGAGCGACAATCAAGTTCATGTGTGTGGCAATTAACGCATTTGCACGCTATGCGTCTGCTGACTGAGCTGCGGCTGAGGGCTGAAGTAATTAAAAGTCGCTTCATCTGTGCTCTAGTAAATCAGCAGCATTCTTTTTTTGCATTTTATTGCATTCAACATTTTTTTGAATCATTTTCATAAATCAAACTGCGAATTATATATTGGAATTGGTGCTTAGCTATTTTTGTCAAACACTACTTAGGTCTTATCTATAACGTTGCGAAGACTAGTTCGCCAATTAATTTAGATAAATTATTTCAAAAATGTTTCCAAAATAAGCACCTAACTGCTTTTTATGTTTTTTTAAGAATAAAGAAAATTCCGTCAAAAACTAGTCGATCAATAAAAATCGTTTAAAAAATGTTTTAAATATTAGTAAAGATATTTAATCGTATCTATAAGTCACCTTGTTGAGCTATCAAGAAAACGTTCCCTTAAATATTTCCCAAAGTGCAGAAAGCATTCCATATGCAGCTTTCTCGAATTGTTACCGCTCGTAGTCTGTGCAAATGCACAATCTTTTTAATCTAAATTATTTATGTTTTAGTTAAAATTAACTATTTTTTTATTATAAATATACCATATCAATAGCGCACTTATTGATTATTATATATAATATATAATATTTTAGAACTATATCAACCAAAATGACTATGCATCAAAATGCATCCATCGAGTTTATTACATTTTTTATCATACGATTATTTTTCTAGATACTTCTTAGCAAAAGAAAAGAATTTTTAACAAAATTAATTAAAATTAATATTAACATTAAAAAAAAATTTTTTTAAGTATAAACTTGGGATTTTTCCCTATTCGTTGTTTATTTAAATATACAATTTTCGAGTCCAACCTCGCCTAATTATTTCTGAAAATTTGAAAATATCGTTTTAAGCTTGGTTGTCTTAGTCCTTTTTATATTTTATTTATGAAAATTGGCCAAACTTTGATCTATTTAAGCATTTCGCATCAAAGTTAAAAGCGTTACAAAACCCTTTAAATTCGGGAGATGCTACATCACTAACAGGAAGAGTGCATAATGAGTTGAATTCTAAATTTTTTTTAGTATTAAATTTTACTTTATAAACTTGTAAAATTATGAACTTTCTTGTCATAAAATAATACAAAACGTCTTGGGAAAAATCATATCAGATATTTTACTTTGGTGAAAAAAGTCAATCTAAGATTTTGAAATATTTAAAGCAAAACAGTATTTTTTAACATTAATATAGAAGAAAATCTTTAATTAACGAATATTTTTTTTTATTTTTAAACCGTATCATGTACTAAAAGCTTAAAACTTGATTGTCGAATTGTTTTATTATTATTAAAAAATTTTATATTTAATGGCATCTACTTTTAAATAAACTAAAAATCTTATTCTTTTCTATAATGTTTTATGTTTTATAAAATTTTTTTGATTTTTTTTGCATTTTCTTTTTTTGCAAGATAAATTTGTCCAATCAATATAACTTTTCTTTTTCTTGACAAAGATTTTTTTTTATTTAAAAATTTTTATAATATATGGCACATTTTTTTATATGATGTATTTTATAAAAGAACATTAATTTATTTTTTATAAATGTATTTATAATATTTTATCTATTTTTGTTATTATTAGTTATCGCTCTTTAATTTCGAATATGTGTAACTTTTATAAAACAATAAATATTTTTTTTATATATACATATTTTTTTTTTTTTTGAAAAGCATAAATTTTTTTGTTTATTATATTTATTAATAAATAAAATAAAATTTGTCTTATATAAATATTCAAAAAAGAAAAAATTACATTCCCTGGATAATTTTAATTTTTCATTTAAGCAAATAAAGTCGATATTTTTTTTACTGAAAACAACTAATAAACTCTTCGAATCAAACAATCTCAGTCAATTTAAGAAGAAGAAAAATTATCTTCTCTGAGCATATTATAAATTTAATTTACAATTATAAAATTATATGTTCATCAAAAAATTGACTTTTCTAAAAGTTTCTCTTAAAAAACATAGATAAGCTTAATTCAGGCAGGAAATCAAATTCTGTCTATATCCTTTAAAAGCACCCATGAGTTTTGCTCATTGCAACTAATGTATCCGTTGCAATGACATCATAAAAAGTAAATATATATATATATATATATATATATATATATATATATATATATATATATATATATATATATATATTTATATAGCAGACACATAGTATATAGTAATACGATAAATACATAAATTACAAAGCGTTGTGCAGGAGACGTGCCCCCGAAAAAGCGAATAGACAAAGCAAAGTCCATATGTGAATTGCAAGCCAACAAAATGAACAAAAAAGATAGCAAAAACGGAACAAAAATAAAAGAAAAGTGTTAATAAAACAAGTGAGTGGCTAGAAGGTGGCACATAACGACTTCTGTATGCGCTTTAAAAGAGTTCTTATTGCTTTTGATGTAGTTATTTCGAATAATTTCAGTACTTTGCATAAAAAATATTTAGAGGAGCAGAAAAGGTAATTTTTCAGTATTTAAGCAATTTCAAATAAATGGGAAATGCATTGTAGAATAGAATTATTTTTTAATAAATGTTTTGGAACAAATTTCAAGAGATATTGCAGCTTTTTAAGTAGTCAATATTTAGAAGCTACTTTTGTAACCAATTTGTGCTAGTTTCAGTTTAAAAATAAATCTTTAAAAGATAAAAATGAAATAAACGCTGCTCTCAAAGTTTTTCAACATTCATTGCCATTCTTTCTTTTTATTTCCAACAGGTTGGTATCAGCAACAAAATATTTTTGAAAAAAGTTGAACTTCAAAGAAATTAAGTTCTCAAATTTTTTGAAAATGTTTTCACTTTATTTATTGAGCGATTATTTTGAGGCAATATTAATAGGTAAATATGTAGTATTTATCTCTGCGCTGGGACAAGTTGTGGACCTCGGTAGTGTGAGTGATAGCGTAATCGGCTCTAACTGGTAAGGTCGGTGGTGCGATGCCACCCAGCAGCCCACGTCTAGTGGGTCACTCTATACTTCGCCTTTGGAGCGATGCCCATAGTCAAGAGGAATAATAAAAATACATAAAATAAATACTTATTTTCGTAATATCTAAAGCCAAACTTCTGATTCAAAAAATCCCACTATATTTTGGCTTTCCAATGTTCATTGGAAAGTGGCTACATCAATGTGCTTCACTTCTAGTACTTCGAAATTTTCCATTCAAAAAACTCATAAACTTTACAAAGAGTGTTTAAAATAAAAGAAAAATTTAAATTAAACGCAAAAGTCGTGTCTAGGCTAGGCAGAGGTAGCATATCAGGATCAGCATGACTACCGGAACAGCATGGCCGGCCAGCCAGCTCAAACCCTAGAACAAAAATTGTAAGCGCAAATCCTAGCCCGCAATCTATGTAAAGAGCTAAACGGTTTTGGCTGCATTGCGGCCAGCTCACTCCTCACTCTCTTGCTCTTTCGCTCTCTATATATTTATATATATAGACCTATGCATTTATATATTTAATTTTGCATTTTTTATTTTGTTGAGTTACACGCGGCGTATACGTGATATTTTCATGCGCCAAAATTTATTACAATTGCTTGAAATGTTTGTTTTTTGTTATTGTTGCTGCACATGCCATGCATGATGTAAAAGCGTTTTTGCTCATTTTCTTTTATTTTCAACACATTTCAGTTTTTTTTTAAGTTTATTTTTTTTTTTAGTTATATTAATGTTTGTTTTTTTTGTGCTTTTTGTAGCAAAGTTAGAAAGCTCAAACAGCCTCCGCAACAAAATGCTGGCAGTTGTGGTGGGCGTGTGTGTCGGGGGCGCCGCCACTGCTAGTTTGTTGCCTACTTAACTGCAAACTGCTGCAAAATTGCATTTATATTTTTTTCCACTTTGTTACTGGACGCCAGGGTTTTTTTTTCTTCATATATTTTATTTGCTGTGTAGTTTCAAATTTTACAGCTTGGTTTTGCCTTTTGCACAAAAATTATTAGCAATTTTTTGCAAGCTACATGGAGGCAGTGGCAAAGCGGCAGGCTGTGTTGGACAGCGAGAGGCAGGGAGCAAGCGGAAATGGAACACTTGCCGCGGCTCGAGTTGGCAGCATTTTAAATATAATTATAATATAATTTTGAGCGGCAGTTTTTTGTTGCATTGTTGTTACTTGTTTATGTATCTTTGTGTCTCAGTGTGTATCTATGACTGTATCTATGTGTATTTCTCAGTGTGTGCGTGTGTGTATTAGCCATGTGTTGTGTGTGCGGGGTGGTGGGAAGAGCTGCCTGCATTGTTAATGCAATTTTACTTTTTTTTGTTGGCACTTTTTGTTTGCGCTTTGGCTTTGGTATTAAAATAATTATAAATTTTTTACGCTTTATTTTTATGCATTGTTTTAGTGCAAATGTGTGTGTGTGTGTGTAAATTGTAAAAGTCAGTTTTGATAGTTCTCTCGCTTATTTTTTTTATTTTTAATGTTTATATATATTTCGTTTTTTTTTGGCCATTATTTCGTTGTCTACTTTTGTGCGCATTTTAGCTTGTAACTCTTTGTTTTTGTTTTGCAAGTTCAGCAAGTGCCATAAATTAAATACCAAATAAGTATCTATACATGTTTCGTATTATATTTTGTACATTATTTTCTGTTTTTTTGTAAATTTATTATATAGTCTACGCTACTAAATAACAAAATTCTATTATAATTGTTATAATAATGAAGCGTTTGCAACAAAATCTTGTTAACAAGCGCAAAAAACAACAGCCAATGATTGAGTGTGATTTGGCTGCATATTTTGCACATTAGATATAGTAACTTAAATATTAGCTAAAAAGACTTTATTTCAATTTTAAAAATAATTAAAAAAAACTTAATTATATTTTAAAACTACAATTTAGCAGATAGTTTAGTGATTGAATTATTTGAGATATTTTTAAGGCAAAAAAAAAGTGACTTTACATTTACGTACACTACGTCCATTATTTTTGCAAGAAATTGAAGACTTTAATTTCAAAGGTTAGTATGAACCAAAAGGCCGGCCCTCTTTCCTAAACTGGGACAGTCGATTTTCACAAACCTCTCTTGAAGTGATTTTTTCAGCAATAAGATTGTTGGCCGTGTAGAGAAACAGATGGTAAACAATTGGAGCCAGTTTCGGACTACAAAGTGGATGCATAAGAACCTTCCAACCAAGCTCCTGGAGCTTCTGACGAGTCACTTTCGAATTGTGTGGCCTGGTGTTGTTTTGATCTAATACAAATCCTCTCGTATTGCCCAAAATTGACAGCTTCTGGGCGATTTTTTGCTTCAGACAGTCCAATTATAGACAGTAAAGTTCCGAGTTTAGAGGTTTGTCGTTTGGAATCTGCTCAATGGGCAATTCCCCGCCAATCACACGTTACAGCAAAATCATTCTGGCCGTCAATGTTGGCTTTTGTGCCGTCTCACCGCGCTTCGACCACGACCGTTTTTGCTTGACGCTATCGTAGATAATCCACTTTTCATTGCGTCACCATCCGTTTCCGAATTGGGTCGATTTTGTTGCGATACAGCAGCGATTCGCAAATTGGAAATGAGCTCAATGGGGTTTTTTTGACTTTTTTCGTCTAACACCTCTACATCGAACTTCTTTTCATATCCTTCTTAAAAGGGTTTCAAACGTTTTTAAACGGTTACTAATGCTTTTAAATGGTTCTTTGTGCAATCTTTAGCTCTTGGGCAATCGAATGACTGCGGACATGACGGTCGCACTCGACAATATCCATGATTTTCTTGACATTTTCGACAATTGGCCTTCCAGTGCATGGTGCATCTCTGACATCGAAATTACCGGAACGGTGTCGACTAAGCCCGAGTTGTGCATGATTGACTATTACACTATCAGGACCATAAACGTTGATCATATTTTCAGCCGCCTAGCTTGCGTTTTCGTCCTTATAGCAGAAATTTTCAATTTTCACTCACGCTCACACTAAACTGCATCAAGCAATATCAAAACTGTCAGAAAATCTTCTTCACTAAGAAATGTAATCTTTCCAGTGCCATTTTTTGTTACCCGTTTGAACTTATGGTAGTACTTGAGATACAGATAAATAACTCCATCTTTTGAAAATAATCATTGACTTTTCAAAACAAAATCGACCACTTCAAAAAATTACACAAAAATTAGTTGCTATAATAAGCAAACATTTTTATTAAGATAATAAAGATATAACAAGTTTTTATTTCATAATAAGTAAGTTTTGAGTATACAAATATATCAATTTTTGTTGAAAATTATATATTTCTATATCAAAAATTTATATCAAAATTCTTTTTATAGAAATCTCGTCTAAGACTAATACATATTTATAATCAGCAATGACAAGTTACCAGAATTACTTATCAGTATCAGAAACAGTAGTTGTAAGCAAACTAGGTTTTCGGAATTATTTTCAACTGAGTTTGCACTTAAGTTCAGCTTCCTCGAAAGCTCCCTAAAACCTATTGTGAGACAATTTCAAAGCGCCTACATAACCCTAAAGGTGGCCTTTATTTCATTTATTTTTCCCGCAACTCTGGGAGTTTGTAGACTCAGCATAAAATTATGCATATTTCTACTTGCGCACAAAAAATCCAGAAACTAAGCCAAAAAAAATTCCATTAAGCTTTTGCATAACAACATTTTGCTATTTGAATAGCCAACCTATTAAGTATTAAAAATAATTGCTTTCACTCACGCCTCACTCACGAAAACGAAAATTTAATCACGGACTTTTGCACAAAACGTCAATCTTGATTGGAACTTTACTCGAAAAGTTATCCATTAGCTCTGTCTATCTTTTGCATCTACCGAACAACTATGGATGGATAGAAAGAAGCCCACTACGCGTACCCCGAACGCTCGCTGGCACTAGCTCTGTCTCTGTTTCGCACTTCCTACCTCTCTCTCTCTGTCTCACTGTCTCACTGTTCCCGACTTGCTTTCTCTCTCTGTCTCACTGTTTGCCTATTCCCGACTTACTACCTCTCCTATGTCTGTCCACACTACTTCCCTCTCTGCTCTTCCACACTTCCACTTCCACTCACCCACTCCTACTCCCACTCCCATTCCCACTCAACTTAATAGACAATTCCCATCCATTTAGCCAACAATTCAGCTGCACTTTGTACAGATAAGTAAATACAATCAATAATTCAACGACACATTATAACAATATTATAATGCATTGACTAAGATCTAAAAGAAAAAAAAAACAAAAAATCGCGAAAAAAAATAAAACGAAAACAAAAGGTTAAAAATAAATATAAATAAATAAATAAAAGTAAAATGTGTAAATGCAGCTTTCTCGATTGAGTGTAAAGTGGGCTGACCACAATTCCATGGCGTGCAAATCAAATGCAATGAGCTGAGCACTCACTGTGAGTTGCAGCAAGTACTCCCTGGGGGGGAGGTGGTGTGGTGTGGTGTGGTACTGCGGCATAACTCACTGCTAGTCCAGGATATTTTATTGCATTTTCATGTTCAGCGCGAAAACTTTTTCAATAATAAAAATCAATCGTCACAAGCTAATAATATGAACGCATATATTTATTTTTTATATTTTCTATAGCAGCCATTTTGTTTCATTTTTTTTTTATATGATTTTCAGTATTTTTATGATTTTTCATTTTATGCAGCTCATTATTATTATTAAACCAAAACAAAAAAATAAAAATAAAGTGTCTGCCATAAGCACAAAGTAAATAGCAGCAGTTGAGCATATATGCACTTCGATGTACTACAAAGCTGGCAATAATTCATAAAGCTAAACCAAGCGCTTAAAGTAAGACAAAAAATCAACTAACTTGGCTTAATTCAATCGAAATTAACTTAAAAACTGAAGCAAATCTGTAGAAATCTTTAAAGTAAAGTTGTGTGTTCATTGCAAGCGGGGCGTGCCACATGGCGTATGCGTTATATCTTGTGCAACAGGTGACTGGAGTCTGTTAACTGGGCAAAGACAATGGCTGACACACCCACTCACACACACCCACTCACACACACCCATGCAGACGGCGCTATGTCAGCCATGTCGTTCGTTAACCTTGGACAATGCCAGCATTGTGTGTGTGTCTGGCTGTGTGTGTGTGTATGAAACATAACTCAGCATGGCAGTTGGCATGGCCAAGGACATTTGGCTTGGCATTTCCGCGAAGGAGTTTGGCATAACAAGCACATGCAAAGTGGGAGTCAGAATGAGTGAGTGAGTGCTAAGAAAAATAGAGCGAGAAAAATACAGCAAACAACAAGGCACAGTGGGACGAATGAGCAGTTTGTTGTTTAAAAAATAATGAGCACTTATTAAGTGGCGATTTTTAAGTGAAAAGCGGGGAATTACCTAAGGTGACTGTTTGAGAAACTAGCCTGCAGCAACTAGGCTTGATATAAGCGGATAACAGCGGTGATATGATTCACATTTTATATGAAAAAAGAGGTTTTGCCTAAGAATTCTGGGAAAACTGTACCTGAAGATTGATTTAGAAAGTAGCCTGTAGAAATTTGGGCTGGTGTAAGCGTGTCTCACCGGCCATATATTTCAGATTTTGCATGAAAAGCGATGTTTCGTCTAAGAGGTCTGGAGAAACTTTACCCGGAGAAACTTTTCCTAGTGTAAGCAGGTCACAGCGGTGATGTTAACCTGCAACAGAATACTTGGCCACGAACGCCTGGTTTTCATTTGAAGATAGTAAAGCTTGTGACTGCTGTCAATCAGACGGCAGCCAGAGCGATCTCTCTCTTCAATGATTGCAAATTGACACACAGCCTCCAAGCGGCACCTCCTGGGTAGTTATCTTAGCAACCGCAAAATAGCAAGCTAATGTGTGCAGCGAGTTGTCCGCGTGATAAACGGTTGTGCGCAGGGATTGGTTTCTGCCTCGTAAAAAAAAACTACCAATGAATACCAAAACCAAGGAATTACCAACTGAAGAGGGCAAGCTCAAAGAAGTGGCGCCTGGCGAAAGCTAGTAAGCTTGGCTGTAATTCGATAAAGGGTTGTCATGTCCAAATAAAGTAAAGTTGAATAAAAATGCTGAGACTTCAGAGCCACACCGGCTCAGAGGCTTAGGCGAATTCAAAGTTTGATAAACAAGCGTTTGTGGAAAGAAGGCGACAAAGAATTGAGCCCAAGGCGTGAATATTCTTCAGAGTCTTCTTGTGGTTTAGCTGCTGTACAGTAGGTTGCAGGGCAGTACATTTTTGCGTAGATTCTCGGTGTCGCTGGTGCTGGCTTTTGTTATCGCACAGACAGCACCCAGCTCGTTGTGAAAGATCATGTTGGGTGGGCATCTGAAACCAATCACAAGGTCTCCTTTTGAAGGCGCTTGTATAAATCTGCAGTTGGTGGTGCTTGCAGGCTCCCGTTGCTGGAGGCCCAGATTGGTTTTATAAGCCAGCAGGTTGGGTCTGACTTTAAACTTTGTTGTCATTGGTATTGCCTCAATTATAAATAAATACTTTTGATCGTTTAGGGTTCCAATCATAACTGATTTTAGAGAACTAAGCATAACTTAGAGAGAGCCTCGGGCTCCATGCGAAATAAGAGCTTAGTGAGATCATATTAGCTTAACCGCACGCTAGTTCTGGCAGTTATATTTGTAGAACACAAATGGCACACATTTTATTATCTCTCCCTCAGTCACTAAGTCGCTTCTCAAGTGCTTCACTTTTACCTTACACTGTATCCATAATATTTATCACTAATTAGTGTGAAGCCTACCCACTGTGCCTTACGCAGTGGCTACACCCAAAGCGTCTTACTCAGACAACAGGAAGCTGTAAGTAGCACAGTAACTGTGTCGCGGCAGTGTTGGGGCAGGCAGTGCTGGGTGCTGCTTTCTTTTGCAAAAGTCCTGGGCAGCGACTACGCCTTGCCTTGTTTGAATTTTTGGTTTATTGTTTGGTGTGCGTGGGTGAGCAGTGCCCAGAGCCACCAGCATTGAAATTAAAATCCACATCCAGCGTAAATTCTTTTTTTTTTTGCTGGATATCTATATATATATATATATCTAACTTTGTCGGCATTGTTGTTGCCATGGACTTTTTGACTTCCGGTGTCTGTCTGTGCAGCAACGTAACTGATGCCACGACCTTGCCTTCGTAACAGACTTGACCTTGCAGCAGTGGCAGCGTCAAGCATTATGTCGTCCAACTGTATGACTAAACGACTGGGCGTCTACCTGTCTGCCACGACGCCACCGTCAGCGTCATCGTCACTGTCTCCACACCTCCCCCCTTCCCACGTCACTGCCTAAACACATACATAGCAGCTTCGAACGCAATCGCCCCGCACTCGGACTGCCGTCATGTTTCGCTGATAATCCGCATAAAATTACAAGCACAACGCAGACGACAAACCAAGACAGACTCACACACACACAAGGACAAGCAAAAAGTAAGGCCAAGGTCGTCTTGTCCCCTCCTCCGCCAGCACACAACGCTCAACCAGACAGTCACACACACACACACACTCGCACTCACCCACAGCCAATTGGCCAAGAGAGCCAAGTGCTCGGCATGTGTCTCACTTTCGCTGCCAAGACCAACAAAATGCCAAAAAAAAAAAGGAAAAATTCAACAAAAAAAATAACACGAAGGAAAGCCAGCCAAAACTCACATGCCCCCATACCCCAGCGCCACCCCACCCTGCTGACACTCTTCCTGCAGCACAGCAAGTCAAACGCTTCCCCGCACCCAGCAGTCAGCGAGCCGTATGAAAGTCCTGCGCTAAGCAGCAGCATATGTGTGAGTGTCTCTCCTACTCCTGCCGCTGCGTCTGTGTGTGTGTGTGTCAACCAGTCAAGGGCATATGTGTGCTCAATGGCGGCGTTTGTCTGTGTGTTCTTAAGTTTTTATGGCTTGCTGACTACTACTTCCGGTTGCTGCCAAGGCAAAGGCAAAGGCAATGAATACATTAACACAAACACACACATACACACACACAGCGTCTTCACTGTATGTCCTTGACGTCCGGCTTTTGGTGGCGTGCTGCCTGTATCTGTGTATGTGCGTGTGTGTGTGTTACGCCCACAGCCAAAGACCAGAGGCGAGTGCGTTGCTTGTTGCCATTGTTGCGCCGGAAGCGCATGCAACAAGTCCCTCCCCCCACACAAACACACACATGCTCAAATCAACAAATTATCACACGCTTTGTGTTTGCCTGTGTGTGTGTCCTTGTGTGTGTTTAGTGCTAGTTGAATTTCGATAATATGGAAATTTTCATGTTGTTTCTACCCTAAAAAAAGAAAAACAGTTCCAGATCCAGACAACATAACACTACACACACACACACACACACACACATGCACGCGACCAGTCCTTGCGTGCATGTATGTATGTTGACAAGCATTTGGCAAACAGACAGACAGCATTGAGAGATGTAAGTGAAAAACAAATGGAAAAACTGTCCAGCAGCTACGCACATACGACACAGACACACCCTTGACCCTTTCGCTGGCTATCAACAAAAGGGACATGCCGACAGCAGCAGGACATGCAGACAGCAGGACATGTAGACAGACAGACAGACAGACAGACAGAGTTAGCAAAGTCAGCCAGGCGGTAAGACTCATGAGCGCTATCACTTACTTATGTCATGTCAGACGAGTTTCGTTTGGTTTGGTTTGGTTTGGATTTTTCTGCGTGTTGTTGTTGTTGTTGTAAAGGGTTGCCCAAGCGTAGCTGGGGGGTTGTGGACATAGGGTGTGGGTTGGTGTATATTTTAGCCGGTTTTTGTTGCTATTGTTGTTGCGTCCCTGTCTGGGCCGTGTCTCGTTAAGTGTTTTAGCAAAGATTTGCCGCACACACATATGTGTGGTGTGTGGTGTGTGTGTGGAGTGTGGGGTGTAGGTCATAGGGCAAGGGTTGTGTGTACGTATATGGGCCAACTAGTTGGCGGATTGGTTCATTTGCATATATGTTTTAATCGAAAACGGGGCGGTTTTATTTTCTGTTGCTGATACTCAAAGGGCAGGGGTCAAACCAACCATCTAGCTGGGATTTGTTTATGCTGTTGATGCAGATAATGTGCTATAAAATGCCGTTTATTTTGTCGCATTTGAGGTGCTCACTTTTGGCATAAAAACAAAAAAAAACCAAAAAAAACCGGCAAAGGGTATGCCAGCCCAAATGTGTGCAGGGGGTACGTATAGGCTGTGTTTTGACTTCTGGCCTATGGCAATGCCAAGGCAATTTGGTTAAACACAGTCTAGGGTTCAAGTTCGTATGACCTTTTGCGGTTGTCGTTGTTAAGCTCAAGCTGTGCTTTCTCTTAAGTGCCTCAAAATGGTGTCCCACATGTGTGTCTGTGTGCGCTTAGAGAGGGTTGGGCAGCCAAGGGGTTAATTAATTGCATGTTGAACTTTCAACCCGTTTTTGGGCCAACAGCAAAATCTCAAGTCAAATGGCATTTGCATGTTTAGGAAAATTATAAACTAGCAGCTACTAATGTGGGTGGTTTTTTTTTTCAAAAGCGAAATCCTAGAAAATGGCGTCATCTAAGATGTTGCTGCGAGTTGTTAAGCAAAAAATACAATGGCGTTTGGACAGCTTAGCGCAAAAGTCAACGGGTAAGGGTACGGGCTGGCTACAGAGTATTGTGCGGCACATGTTGTAAGTTAATTATATCTACAAATGGGCATTTTGGGGGAGTGAATTAGACAAGTGAGTACATAGAGCTGGAAATAAGAAGATTAAAAGAAATTTGGGCACGTTAGTTGAATGAATAGATAGATATGCATCAAAAATGTGTCCAAGGCGTTAAACTTACGGAATACAAGATAATGTGCAACTCATGGAACGGTGGGTGGAACCCTTGCCATAAAAATCATAGCTCGGCAACATTAAGTGATTTAAAATCTATTTGTGAGCAACTCAATAAGAAAATCAACTTATTCCAATGGGCTTTGGTCATCGCTTCAAAAGCATTGAGATGTCTATAGAGACATCTAGAGCAATTCTACGTTTTTCAAAGAGAAGAGGGACTTACAGCTTATAGACGAAGCCGAATGGTGGTAGATATAAAGTCTATTTATTTGCTAGCAATGCCAGTGCTAACAAAATGCACCACTGCTGCCGGATGGAATCGAGCCATCGACCATACGGCGAGTACGCTACCGCTGCTCTAGGAAAATCTAAGCAAATCTCTATTCATTATAGACACCGCCGTTTGCATTCGTTTGTAGACTGTACTTCCCCATTTTCTACCAACAAATATTAAAAGAGCTATCTCCATACTCCGCTTTTGGAGCCTTGACAGTCAAGAGATATACTATTTTTCTTATATTTCTATAATCGAGAGAAAGGGATCATAATTGTGACATCTTTTCACTCTAAGTCTCTCCGCTCAGGATTTAAGGCCACTTTAAGGTTTGCAACTTATTTTGGCACCCAATTAAGATTGTGTTTGTGACTAACGATCATAGGCATTCAAAGTTGAAAACGAAGACAATTCCAAAAATTTATCTTCTATATATATATTGCTTGTAAGGGCTAATATATTTTTGAGTTCTAATTTGATTTAGCTAGAACTAGTTTATTATCATTTTTTTGAGAAACTCAACTTGGTTGAGAGAATTTCCACGGGTAGCTCGGTAGTCTGCAATCTAAAACAACCAATGTTGGACTACTTTTTCGATTTTATCAAATTTTATGTCAGCAATACCGCTTTGATTTTTTTTTAAATCGAGAGCCTGTATTAGTTCACAAATATTAAGCTATCAACGCTGATCGAAAAACCAGGCAACCAAACTGGGCTTCTGGAGTTTAATCACGACTTTGCCAGTCTATGTAGCGGTGTCCTTTTACCATGCGAACCAGAGCTTTGCGGTTTTTGCTCACCATTTTGGCCACGTTTGCAGTTCATAGGACGCCAAACAATGATTGTGGCGTGGCTCTTGATGTATCAAGTTTTTCGCTTTAATTTGCTCATAGAAGAAAAAAGATAATAACACTTAACTAGGACGCTGTTGGTGGCTTCTCCCAACAATCAGTCACTATTTATGAGCGCATTAGCCTCTAGAAGTTGGCTTTATTCGCGCAGAAATGAGCATTGCCTAAAAGTAGAGTTTTTTTCAGCAGCCAAACGATCCATAATATATTCCAGCTTTCATCCAAATACCTTGCGTATTGTATATCCCCCTGATTGCACTTGTCAGCGATAATTTAAATTTTACACATTTGATGGACGATCCTGTATTTGTAGGCTGCCAAAACAAATAGTTTTCTGAGAAATAATAATGTGCGCCAACTGCAGCTTTTCTAGTTTCCAAGATAAGTATTTTGTTAGTTGTAAATAGGGGTTCAATGGGTCAAATGCGATTTGCAGAGCTAGCTAAATTCTGAGGCCAGAAATTGGGAAGCTGTGCGGGCTACGCCTAAATGCCATGAGAGTGAGCAAAATTACAAACTTTGCCAAGAAAAAAAATGCTAAAAACTGATTCAACAAAATGCAGTAGCGTAAATTTGCTTAAAGCTGGTTCAACAATAGTATGGCAGCTATATGAAATAGTTACCCAATTATGATCAAACTTGACATGGCTGTGATTTGTTCAAAATGAACTAATTCTGGTGAATTTGCACAAAATCGGTTGACGATTTCATATAGCTGCCATAGTAATGTTGAACCAGTTTTAAGCAATATTGCGCTGCAGCATATTGTTGAGTGCATTGCAGCAGACTTTGGAATTAGGTTAGTTCATGGGACTTCTCTTCGATGATTTGTTAATGCATTTTTCGCTTTTAAAGGGAATTACTCAAATAAGCAGAATGGATAGGGAACAGAGAAAGCAGTTGAATGTTGCTATATAACAAACACATTCCACATATAAGAATTAAACAAGAATAAGCATGCAACAAAATAGGATTAATGTAATTTTTTAAAATCACAAAATAAGCGTAAAATTTGTCATAATTACATTTTGTTGGCTGTCACTAGCTACACATAGACAACCCCTTAATAACAACCCCTAACACACATACACACACATGCAATTTGTATATCTTCAAAGAACTAAGCGCTAATGAGGTTTTCCAGGCTATCTCCTTGCCAATTTTGATTAGTAATTTTTATATATTCTACATACATGGATTTTTGGAGACTTTGTTGAGGAAGACAGGCAAACTGTTTATTTCGCCCGAACTGCGGGGGCCTATGTGGTTTAAGCGCAATGGTAGAGCAGGAGCTAAGATGGCGGCGCTGTGGGCTGGTCGCGTTGTTCAATTTAAAAGAAAAAGTTTTAAATTAATTATTAGAAAAAAGCATCAGCTGCGTTCTCTGAGTGCCGAACGGAAGTGCCTGCATGCATGCATGTGTGTGTGTAGCTTTAGCCGCACTGTGGCTGAAGCTTTTGTCATATGTGTGTGTGCGTGCGTGTGTGCGTGAGTGTGTGTGTGTGTGTGTCACCTCCCTAGGCAATTTCCGTTGCCAAATTGAAAAATTACGCGCGAGCAAAGTTTCGTTGCCTTTGCCTTTGCCTTTCCCTCTACCATACAAACGCACCAAGTCCAATCCCAATCCCAAGTTCCAGCTCTCTCTGTCGCTCTTTCGCGCTCTCTCTCTCTCTCTGTCTCTCTACCTCTCTGCCGCACTGTAGCCCTTTACCTTCAACAACAGACCCTCGCTCAACTACTTAAGAGCCGCGGCAAAACATTTTTACATTTTATACGCTCATTACATAATTTCAAAGTACATGTGCGGAATTTTAGAAAAAAAAAAGTACGTACGTACCAACTGAGTACGGAGAATTACGGAATGGCGTAGAGCAAAGAGAAAACGAACTCCGGCAAACATTTTGGCGTTTGGAATTTGAGTTGTTGCCGTTTTTTTTTTTCGTCGTTTTTTGGGTTTTGGTTTTGGTGCCAGCGGGTGCCGCATACATTTTGGGGTTTTATGTAAAACGAGACAAAAACTCAAAAAAAAAAAAAAAAAAAAAACATACCAAGTGAAAAAGAAAACAGCACACACACACACTCGCACACACACTCACGCACACTCGCACAAAAAACGAGTAAAACGCTAATGAAAATTAAAATGAAAAATTGCAAATGACGTGCGGCAGTGCTGGGGGTGTCGCCTGCCTGGGTAGGGGTTCATAGGAGGCTGTTGCTTTGGCGGCGGTGTGGGGGCGCACACATTAGACACAGTCGCATATGCGTGTGTTAGTCTCACGCATGTCTTCACCGACAACACAACACAACAACAACAACAACAAGTACGCGTAATGAATTCAAATAAAAAAAAAGAAGAAAAAAAGTTAAAACAAATTTTTCATTTTTACTCAAATGTACATATATTTTTTTTTGTTGCTTTTTGTTACAGTAGAAACTCATTCGGTTTGTAATTTGATAAAAAAAAACGAGTCCCAAATTCCTCAAAATTCGCTTGATCACAGGCAGTAAATATTTTAAGGCCCGCGAACGAATTTTCAGAAATCCCTAATATGTATGAGTCTCTTGAGTTAATCGCAATGAGTGATTTTTTTTAAGGTTTCGTCAGATATGGAATCTGAGCTCTGACGAAACCTTAAAAGCTGCTCCTAAAAACTTAATAGAAGCCTAAGAATAATTTTTATATAATAACATATGCCAGCAATGCCTGTTTCTTCTTGGCTTCTTCGACTCATCAATGATTTTCGTTATTCGGTGCTGAAGAGAAAAGCTAACATTTTCCTCAGCTGACTCAGTTTCTAATGCAGTTGTGCCTGTTGTCTCCCAGATGCGTTCAGTCGCACCCAACATATTATCTCAGGCTCACTCATGCAGCTTTCCGGCTTACTCATGATGCTCCCAGGCTCACTTATGAGCCTATCAGTCTCACGGATTTCATGGCGTTACGTTATTATACATAGGCTACAAAATATTGCAAATATTACAAATTACTACAAAATATTGAACACCTTTTCCTCTTTTGAGACAATTTACTGGCGTGACGTTATACAATATGCTTTTCAAACAAAACTACTTTTGGCGTAACGTTATAAATTTAAATTCGGTAGAGTACTCAAAATGTTGCATACTAAAGTATATTATAAAACTTGCTTACTGCATTCAAGGCGTTACGTTATTTTAATAATATTAGTTAGAAAATAAATAAAAAGATTATAGATTCCTATATTTCTACTAAAAATTATAGGAATTTAGGATATAATTTGCATGCATGTATTACTAGATACATGGCGTTAACTTATTATAATAAAATATGTTAGGCGATGAATAAAAAGATAACAATTGTTACAAATAGTTACAAAAAGAAAACTTTTTCTCTTAATCTATTCAAAATTTATTGGTTCTTCTTATAAATAGATAAGTTTGAAGAGATACAAAGAATAGTTTACAAATAATGATAAATATTACAAAAAAAGCACTTATCTCATTTGTGGGACTTAATAAGTGAGCTTACGTTATACCAGTAACTCTTCAAACACAGCTACTCATGGCGTAACGTTACAAATCACTAGACTTTTTTACCCATAGTTGCTTGAACGTGTTATTATTTTTGTCATTGCTCAAAAGGCGGAAGTTGGTATTTTGGAATTTATTATCTGAAAAAATTAAGCTTTTCATTTTTTGAAAAAGTTTTTCTCGCGCATCAATAACTTACTGGGAACTAACCCACAAAGAAGAGTAACATTTTTTTGTAGAATTTTTTTGGTTTTCATTTTCTTACATTCGATTT
Source organism: Chymomyza procnemis (assembly GCA_035046065.1). NCBI lineage: Eukaryota > Metazoa > Arthropoda > Insecta > Diptera > Drosophilidae > Chymomyza > Chymomyza procnemis. The sequence continues at coordinate 23,545,518 of JAWNOJ010000021.1, forward strand.
CTTTTTTAATTTTCATGATAAAGACTAAAGTCATTATTTTGTTTGAAACAATTGCAATTAAATAGAGAAGACAATTCTACAGTTAAAAGTATAAAAAATAGTTGCTAAATTAAAAAAAAATTCGAATCGACATATATAACAAAAGTTATAGTTCGCTGAGGTTCAAGGTCTAGTTTTATTTTTCTATTATAAAATAAAATATAATATAATAGAGTATTTTCAAATTTATGTGTACAGCATTAAAAAAAAGTTATAAAAAGTAAAAATCTCTTTAGCATTAAATTAAAAAAAAATAATTATCTGCTTCAATTACTTTCTATACAAAAAATCCTGAAAAATTATGATTTATTTTATTTTGTCTTTTCTTGAAAATAAAAAAACTTAAAATTAAATAGAATAAAATAACAGAAAATATTTGATTAAGATAATACAAATCTATAAAATAAATCTCTAAAATATAAATTTTTTACTTTTAGAGATCTCTTCATTCTGTATAATCTCTATGTTGCAAAAAAAATATATAAATTTATAAAAACTAGGGTGCTTCACCCTACAATCCTTATCGAATATGGACCTGAAACTCTTAAATCTACATTTTGGGCATTGAAAGTGGCAAAAGCAAACATATTGTTATAAACCCGAAGACTTTCCCCAAAGTGTTTATTTATTTCTGCAACTTCATAATATTTGTTTGAATCCTCTCGATATTTATCTTCAGGCGGCAGCGCAATTTTTCCTTGATGCCAGACGGAATGCTTTCGAGTGCTTATTAGATTCTCTATTTTCATAATTTTTTTGAGTACTTACAGTACGATTTTTCAATTGCAACTTTTTATTTTCGAAAGAATATTGATATTTAGAATATTGATACTCTTTCTTCAAATACCCCATATTCAAATATTCTACTTTTTTTCCTGTTTCATACAATCCTGACATCAACGTCTGCTTTTTGGATTTTACTTTTCTGTACGCATCCAACGCACACTTCCTCTTTTTGTCAATTTGTTCTCTCTTGAACTATATCATAACTCCATAATTTTTTTAAAAGTTTATTTTTGTCTAAATTATACACATGAGCATTTTCTTTCATCTTTTGATTCTTTTAATTTTCTCTCGATTTTTAATTTTTCCTATTGTAGGCTGTTTGCGATTTCGAATTCTTTTAGAGAAACTTAATTTTTTTCTACCCTTTATATTTCAAGTATATCTTATATTAAAAAACGCGATAACTTTTTTAAAAATATAAAGTATATTAAATTTTATTGATAAATAAGAAAATTCAACCGAAGTTGTAAAATTACTTAAGACTCTTTTCGAAATACTAGAACTCTAGAATTCAAGTTCTTGTAACTTATTTTAGCAAAATTTTCAAAATCAATAGAAATTTTATATATATCTTGCTCAATTTAATCTAATTAAAATTCTTATTTTACAGATCACTCTAGCAACAATAATTTTGAGAACTACAAGCAAAGTTCTGCAATTTTTTGGGTGAGTTTTTACTGTACTCATGTTTGTTTTTTTTTTTTTTCTTTTGCTTTCCTTTGGCATTTTGGCAGTCAGTCAAAAGTAAAGCGCTAAACTTTCTGAGGGCGTTGAGTCTCGAGCTGAAGACGGGCTTACTTGAAGAACAGAACATGTGTGTATGTGAAGGTGTGCTGGTGTGCGTGTGTGTGTGTGTGAGTGTGTGTAGAAGATTGGGTTTTAGCTTGGCTTGAGTTCTTTTTATTTTAATTTCGGGTGCAGGATAGGACTTAGTGTGGCGGGGTTTTTGGGCGCGACAACGTCAAACTGAGCGCGTATGCCATTAGCATACACTACTTGCAGCTGCGTGTGTGTGTGTGTGTGTGTGAGTGTGTAAAAGAGAGAGTGTGTGAGTGTAAGTGTGTGTGTGTGTGTGTGTGAGTGCTCATTTCATTACAACAAATCCTTCGCGTTTGTACATAATTTTAATGCGTGAGCGTGTGTGTGTGTGTGTGTGTGTGTGGCAAACCAAACTACCCTTTTGCCTAATTTCTTTTATTTTTATTTTTTTTTTATTTTTTATCTCAAGCGTTGCCAGGGCAGCGCAGCTCTTAACAGCTAAGAGAGTGAGTCTTTGAGAGAGAGAGCGCGTTTTAAATTTTTTTTCGCTTTTTTTTTCGTCTTATACTAAGTGAGCAGAGAACGCGCGTCTACGCTGCCTATACGTCTAACTGTTTGGCATTTAGTCATTTTATTTTATTTTATTTTATTTTTTTTTTCGGAGGGGGGGGGGGGCTGCTGCTTAGCTACTTTTAAGCCATAGCCAGAGGAAAAATCCCAAAAAAAAAAATAGAATGAAACGCGCTGCGCCAAGGACAAACAACAACAACCACATTAACTAAGCACAACTACCACTAAGCAATTGCTATTGTTGTTGTACATACAATTAAAAATGTAAATCAGTCCTTTGCCGCCGCTGTCTGCGTCGCCGCTAACTTCGCCCTTTTATTTTACATTTTTCAGTTTTCAGTTTTTTTGTTTTTTTTTTTTCCTCTCGCTATATATATGTACCGTTATATGTAGTATATATATTTAATTTTTCGACAACGACGCGACTTCAATGAGTGTTAGAACGCGAGTGAGTGGGGTTGGTGGGTGAAGCTTGAAGGTGGTGCAAGGTGGTGTAGCGCTATACTAGATGATATTTTAGATGGTGGCTGTAGTCAAATTTGTCAGCAGTAGGGGGATGCTGGCACTTATATGTACAGACTAATGGCTGTCATGGTGTATGTGTGTTGGTGTGTGTGTAAAGGTTTTTAATTTTTTTTTTTTAGTGCATACATGTGCGTCTTAGTGGCAACCACAAGCACAAATAATTGATAGCTCTGGTAGTATACGCCTCAAATAGCTGCGAAATAGTGCTGATACTCTTTAGATGCAGATAAACTAGACTAATTGCAAAGTGACTTACCTTGCTGCCTAGTTACGCGCTAAAACTTCAAAATAGTAAAAGCAAAACTTGTAACTCGGTTCACTTTTGTTATAAGAAATAGTGCAGCGATTTAAAGCAAACTTTGCACAGTTGTTTTGGCTATAAAAAGATAAAATTAAACCAAGTTTAGTGCAAATCGTAGCACTACTTCGTATAGCTGTCATACAAAAGTGAACCGAGTTAAAAAGTAGCTTTTACCATTTCGCAGCATTAGTGCGTCATTAAGTCACAGTAAGGTTTAAATTATTAACATTAGCTGTCGTGCAAAAGTTGAACCACCTTTTTTTGCAATCATTTATATTTTATACTTTTTAGGGCTAATTATTGGTCGAATTCTTTAAAAATGTGCCTTATTCTCCATGTTTAAACGTAACGGCAAAGTTTTCTGAGTTGTAAGCGAGTGTTAGACTGTGGATCAAGATCTTAGATAATGCTATTTAGAAGCATATTGCTGAAAGTTAGACATGCCCAGCAATAATCAATATTATAACATAAATCTAACCGAGCTCTTGGCATTGCCATAACACTGAACGAGTAAGATGCTTAAGCTATGAGAGTCTGCGGCTTGAAGTTTGCTGCTCAAGTAGCAAGCTTCTTCCACAGTTAAGTTCTGCAGACATTTAGTAAAATTCTTAAAAATTTGTGCATTTCGTAATGCGACTAGTTGGGCTCAGAAACCTTAAATGAGTAAGCGACCATGAAGTTGGCAAGAGTAACAATAAATCTTATCTGGAAACATCAACTAGCTGTCAAGTCTCTTTTAAGTTAAACTTACAGACATTCAGCAGAATTGCTTAGAATTGGCATTTTTCGTAATAATCAGACTGATCTTGCAGAAACCGGGCGTAGGCGAGACCTCGTAACCATTTAGCTGCCAAAAGTCACAACAAATCTTACTTGAAAGCAACATAATGCAGCGGCCTTAAGTTCCTCTTAAGTTGATTAGATCCAGCGTATAAATGGGTATCGAATTAATGCTGTCATAGTCAAAGAAACTTTAACTTTTAAGCCGAATGCGCCGGTTGAGTTTAAATAGCTACAAGTTTTTTTTTTTAGATTTATGACGCTAAAGCGACTTTCTAACTTAGGTAGAGTATACGTCCTAATATACGTCCTAATAATAAAAGTCAAAGATACATTATCTATTACCTATAAGGAATAACAGCTTCAAAAACTCTTATTTAAAAAACAGACAGTAGTAGCTAGATTTTAGATAGTGAAGATCCGTCAAGAGTCTAAATACGCACTTCTCCAAAACTCCTCTTGCAATTGATTCAAAAAGGTGTCAAAATAAGTTTAAAATTTTTCCTACCTAAACATGTGACGTACAGCTTTCGACTGGCATATGGTATCTGGCTGGACCCTTAGCTATCTGAATTGATTTCTCATATGTGGAGCTACAGGGTAGGCCATTTAAAGTGGAAGCATGGCGCGACATTTGACAGAACTTTCAGGTCGACAAATATCATACCGCGTTGCATGGGCTATTCCAAGTTAATTTTTATCATGGAATCATATATCAAATTGTTCAGCTTTACATGCAAAATAACTTCTCAATTATGAAAACTAAACTTGCATTTCGCGCAAAAAATAGTAGATGTACTGGAAAGTGTATCTTGAAGTAACAATTTAAAGCACAGTATTGTCTTAAATTGTTTTTGAAAAAAAAAAAATACATGAAGTAAACATTTTTCTTTGATTTTCATTTCGATAATCTTGTTTTGGTTCAAGAAAATATGTTTAAGCTACTTTTTGAATATCGCTTAAATGAACGCCTTTGGAGTTTCCATAGTATTGGCCAATTTTGATATGGCTGCAATTTTGCATCGTATGTTGTCTTTATGTTGAGCTATGATCCTTGGCTTATTAGCCAATTACCTTGGATTTCAAATACACTCACAAAGAAAAGTCTGGTGGCGTTAGATCGAGTGATCTCTATGGTCAGTCCAAATCACTATTTTTCAATATGACTTGTCCGGGAAACAATGGTCGCAAAAAATCCATTATTTGACCAAATTGTTGGAACCAGAAGCCATCTGTTATTATTCCTCGTTAACGCATGCCTTTGACGAATGTCGCTGCTCCAACATCGTCTTCGAAAATAGAGTGAACTCCTTACAAAACGGTCAATTTTTAATTGTATAGGCGTTGTTCTTCCATTAATTCAGAATTTTTGCTGGTATAGAAACGACACTTTTGAGTATTTACAATACCATTTAACGTAAAATGTGCTTCAAGTGACATTAAGATATTTTTTCCTTAAAGTCGAGTTTGTTCTCAGTCATTAGTCCATTTGTCATAATTGACTTTGTCCAAATGACATTGGAAATATGGAAATATGCTCAAATCGACACGAATTATGCAACGAAGTATGGTTCGAGCGATGCCCAATTCCTGAGAACGAAGATAACTCGATATTCTCAGCTACTGCTCAACACTGGCTAGTGGGGCCTCTGTATTCTGCTCGGAACGTCGTTTGTTGTCTGAACGCATGGCTGGTATTACTGAGATCACCTGAACTCACAATTTTTACGTGTAAACATCGAAGAGTGTTACTACCCAATTAAGATCACCAGAACTCACAATTTTTACGTGTAAACATCGAAGAGTGTTACTACCCAACTAAGATTACCAGAATCCACGAATCTTACGTAAAGTGTTGCTACCCAATCCATTTTACAAATTTTTGTCACAATTATATCCATTAAAAATGATTTATTTTATTGTTACACATTATTACTTAAATAAGATAAAAATTTTAATAAGAATATAGGAATATCATTATTCTTACAAAATATTCTGATAATGAGGATATATAATCTGAATAACAAACTTCGGTAAGGGCTCAACGCCTCAAAGAAAAGAAATCAAAAGCTTTCTGAGACAGCTACAAAAGCAACTTGTTGACAACGGCTAGCACTGGATATCGCCTATAAGGATAGAAAGCAAGCATTTCTGCAAAAATCTCTTTAAATTGTAGGCCTTCAGTTTACTTATTTCAAACTCAACGCATCGTAGCAGCTCTCTCTCTCTCTCTCTCTCTGTTACTCAAAATACGTAAATCTCTCACTATGCCTACGTTTCTGCATATTTTTGCTTGCATCTGCTAATCTTTTATTAAAAATGTTAACTGAAATCTTATTTTCATATTATTATTATTTTTTTTTTTTTTTGCATATAAAAATATACGAGTCTAAGCTAACATTGGAGCCTTGTAGCATATAGTTGTGTGGGGGGGAGGATGTTGCTTGGTCGCCGCTCAGGGCTATGGGCTTTTAATGTTTTTTTTTTTACTCTGTTATGCTTGGATAGCTTGGATGTTAGGCAGCGGTATGGGGGAGCAGGCAGTTGAATGTGGGCGGCATATAAAGGCGCACAGGCAACAACACAACACACGTGCACACTCATACACACACACACACACACCCAGAGAGAGAAAGGCAACATAAATACATATTTATTGTTGGTACAAGCAATTTAGCGAAAAGAAATCCAAATTATATCATAACTTTGTGTAGTGCGCCATCTGGGGTTTAGTTGCCTGTTTCCGTTCGTGCCACTTGCCGCACTGTGTGTTGCAACAACAACAACAACAGCAGCAGCAACAACAAGTACAACACCAAAACGACACCAGGCACAGACGCGACGGCAATAATTCTATGCTGCCTGCTAGCCTGCCACAAGCCCGTCTGGCCGCCCAAATCAGCCAAAACAGTGGCGTCTTCATGCTCCATGCCAGGGGATGCCAAGCCGCACTAGCTGCGCTGCCATGCCACTGCCTAAGCAGCATCATAGCCAACATTGTAGCCACGTTAAAGATGTTGCCACACATTTTTGTGCCGTTTTCTCTTTTGTTTTGGCATTTTTTTTTTTTTCATCCTTGTACAATTTTTTCCTTTTTTTTGTGCTGCTCCTGATGCTGCTGCTGCTCCTGACGCTGCTTTAGGAGGCTCATGGATGGCAGCAGTAACAATGAAAACAATTACAACAACAATTGCGAATAAACATGCAAAAAGCAAAGTAGAAGATGAAGTAGCTCAGAGCGCACAAGGAGAGCGCACAAGATTGAGCATGGCATTGGCTGAGACTGTGACGTAGACAGGCGCCTGAGAATGAGAATGAGAATGAAATGTTTTCTAATAAATTTTGCTTTATGTGCGCGACGCGCGACGCGGTGCGCTGTTTTTTTGGTAGGTTGGCGTGGGGGGTAGGCTAAGATTGGAGCAGCACTACGAGCACTGCAGCCTTGAGGGGTCTATGCAGGCAGGCAGCGGGGGCCCAAAAAAGGCAAAGCAAAAAAAAAGGGAATAAATAAAAATAAAGTTTTATATTCATGTACCGCACACACACACACACAGCACTTGCCACCCAATTGCCATTAATAGGGCGGCTGGCCTAACCTGCCACAGTGTGTGTGTGCGTGTGTGTGTGTGTGTGTGTGTTAGCGCTTTGCTGGTGTGCGTCTCTAATGCCAACTTGCCATTTATTTTAACTTTGCCGCCAACTTTAGAGGCAGCAAACTTTTTTCGCCATTTTGTTTTCTTTTTTTTTTACTATTTCTGCTACATTTTTTTCAATTTTTTCGCCGAATTTTTTTATTTTTCACTTTTTTTTTTGTTAATTTTAAAACGCGTTTTGCGTGGGCCACTCACACACACACCCATACACTGCCCGCTGCCGCTTCAACTGCTGTCAGGACAAAGGTAAAAAGGATTTTTGTGTAAGTTAGACAAAAAATGTGGCCGTGGCACGGTAGCAGCAAGGAGTAAAAATAGCTACGGCTGTGTGAGAGCTGTTGTGGTCTGCTGTGGGCCGCCACTAAGTAAGAGCCGCCGACTTGAAGTCTTGATTAAGCCATATACAACGAAACATATATATATATATGTATATAATTTGAGTGTGGAAATTTAAATGTAATGGAATTAAGTGACAATCAAGCAGGCACGGCATTGCCAGCTGTGTAAAGGAAACAACTATAACGGTCTTCGTGGCGTAAAAAGCTCTGGTCACACTAGAAATTAGCCAGAGACGAGAAGGCAAATCGAGTATAATTCAAAATTAAATTATTTAGTTTTTAAGACAACTGTCTATTTATAGGCTGTCGCGTGAAACAATTTTTGATTCCAAGGTTGGTTTAGTCGCATTGAACAAATATAGCAGCAGCGACTGCGAGTTCTAATTGGGGATTTCAAGAACCACTAAAAACTGTTGTGGAATTGTTTGATAAAATTCAGCAGAAAATGAACTGTAATTATAAGCTAGAGCGGTTTCTTTTAATAAATTGTAGAAGATTACTTTAATTAGAGTAAGATTTCTTAGAAAACTTTGGCAATTCTTCTTCCGTCGAATTTGCTGTTAAAAAATAGAGTTTATATATGAGTTAAGAAAGCTCTGCAAATTCTTAGTAATATGCAGAGATTGATCATGAGAATTGTGTGTAGTACATACAAGTCTCCAAAAAGCTTCAAAAGTATTTGGAACTCTAGAAATTCTTAGTAGTACGCGGATTATATATATTTGTATGCATATATATTTTATAGATATCTAGCACATTGCATTACTTTAAATGATCTCCGCCTAGGCTCTACTCGTCGTAGCTTGAATGTTTGTACCACCATCAATCAAAAGACATAGGGATTTCGATTGATAGATGTTATAAGAGAACATTTGTAACTGATATCGAAGCGTGGTATCTTAATTTTGAAGAAATTTTTGATTTAGACTAAAAGTAAAGGATTAAAAATCGTTATGAAATATGACCCAACAATTATTTCTAAATGAAATAATGATCAATGAAGTCAGTTGCGGAAAACCTTACCCCATTGAGGCTGAGGCACAATGTAATACCTAAAAGGTGTTTCAATGATCAGTGTTTGCGATTGGTAACCGCATCTGGAGCCCAGCGCTTGTGCAAAAAAGAGACTCCGAAATATGTCCTTCATAAGTGTCAAAAACCTAAAAATTCGTAAAAAGTATCTTAACGATGATATAATCCAGCATCGAAAACGAAAAATTATATCATCAGCAACTCACAACTCAAAAGAAGCAATACTATATCCAGAAAGGCATAAATAAGGCTTTGAAGGAATAATTAAATCGAAAACTAATAGTTAGGAGTATATACATATATATATATCGTGGACTTCTGTAGCGTAGATGCTAGCCTAGTCTCCTCTAAAACCGAGGGTCGGTGTATCGATTGCATTCTGCAATACTTGCGCATTTGCCTAGCACTGGCAAAAACTAGCAAATTGTAGCTTAGAAATCTGATAGATCTAATTAAAGAAACCTCTGTGCAGATTCGGCTAAAAACTATAGTTCGCTGAACTTTCCAAACATTTGTTAATAGAGATATATGCATTATCCGCCTTTGGAGCGATGAAAGGAAAATGGTGGTGGTGAAGTGGAAAGTGAAGTAAACTTCAACCTAGGAAATTCTTTAGGTCTTATGACACAAAAAAAAATGAGAAAGATTATGAAATTATTGAAAAGATTGTTATTCGTATTATTAAAACTATTATTTGTGTTCATATACAAATTTTCAAAAAGCGCCAGAACCGTAAATTCATTCTTTAAGTTAGCTTTGGAAAAACGATTTATCAAGTAAACTTCTTTGCGAAATTTTTACTCCGCAAGTCTGGCTCGATTTGTGTGCATAATTTAATGGTTTATGGATATATAATGGATATATCGGTTGGATATATGGATTTAATGGATATCACTTAGCTTTCTAGTTCGTCTAGAGTCTATATGAAGCATGATATAGGATATAAATTAGAAGCTTGCCAAGAACAAAGTAAGAACGCAGCTCTCTTATTTTATTGTTTGAAGTATGGTTTTAGCCTTGCTAAATTTTTTGCGCATTTTTGCAGTTGTTTAGCTTTTGAAATGATAAAAATGAAAAGAAATATAGTTTATAAAATACACAGTTCTGTTTTCTTTAAAGATCATATAAAAAATTGCCAGCAACTGACTAAAACCCACTATAAGTTAGAAACCACCACAACAACATATTGCCTCAAAATCTTCAAAAAATAAAACCAATTTAGCTACCAATTTGTGGTCAAAAATATTACCTATTAGCGATTTTGGCAACCCTTCACCTTAAATAACATAAAACGCTGAAATCGCATAAGGCCCAGCTTGATTTATGCAAATTTTCCGTTTGCTGCCAAGTTTGTTGCCCTCTACGTCGTCGCTTGGAATTAATTTTTAAGAATTCGAAATTTATTTTTTTTTTTGTTTTGTTTGCTGAGCATACAAGAACAATACAGAAAAATGGGGTTCAAATATGAGCCAAGCCACCACTTTTAGTTTTTTAATCATTTTAAGCTTATAATGCCGAGTCCACATAGTATATAGCCTATTTTCAAAGTGTTTCCATTAAAAGAATTATAATTCTCTCTTAGCATTGGCATTTCGCCACAAAGTTTATTTTTGTATATAAATAAAATATTTGTGCTAACATTTTAAGCGGCAGGCGAAGCGAACAAATATTTTTAGGGTAGAAATGATGAAATCATTGAAGCTATAATCATAAATCCATAAGCCTTTTATGGGCACTATGTGCAGACTGCAAATGAAATGAGCATCATTAACATTTACAGAGAGGCAGGGAGGCACGAAGAGACACACAGATATCCACACAGATACGCGCACACATGAGCTGTTGTGTGCGTGTGTGTGTTTGGAGCTATAAACAAAGTACTTCAAGCAGAGGACTGACTATTTCGCGTAATGCTAAAACCCAGACTTGGACACTATTTTTATGTACCACAGACACAAGAACGAATGAAACTTTTATATATACAACTTGTAAATAAAAACGAGATATCGTACATAGAGTTATGCAAGATATGTTGCGGGTTCTTCTCATATTTTTATACTCTTTTTTTTTTATTTTTATTCTTTTGATGGTCCATCATAAAGCAAATAGAATTCCAAGCAGCATTAATAATTCCATATTAGCTGCAATAAAATGCAACAAAACAGAGTCTAGCATGTCGCATGCAGAATGCGAAGTGTGTATACACTATAAAGAAGTGTATATTACAAAATCCATTTCATTATTTCGTCTGACGCCAGCAAACAAAATCTGTTTTACTTTAAAGTTTTACTTTGAAAGAAAAAGCTAAAAAGCTAAACGCGGCGTTGTAATCCATCCTCGCTGCTAAATTCTCAGCATTCTGTGGATCTATATAATATTGCCAAAGATATTCTGAAATAAGAATGTTGTAAACTTAAAAAGGCTGAAACGATGCGTTGAATCTATTTGATAAGTAAAAATATTTGAAATTTACTTTTAAAAAATTGAAAAAAACTGATGTCAGAATAACATATTGAAGATCCCCAAACCGAAAGTAACCAGTACGAAATTTCGAGAACTAGTACTTTTGCGCTCTATTTGCATACCCAGTAACTTTAAGGATTAAAGCGTTTGCCTTATACCAAAAAAATTTATCATAACCTCAAGTAGCGTTTGCACCATGACCGTTTGTCCAAACGTACGATGAACTATTTCTCAAAGATCAATTGACTTTGACACCAAGCTATACCACTCAAGGCGCATTTGTCCGTCTTGAGATTGACACCAAAACATAGAACATCAGAACTTGTTTCAAATACTTACTTTTTTCATTGAAATAGGTTGAAATTTAAGGTTTTTTGGCCATATCTATGCTTGTTGGCTTAAAAAGACGAAAACCAATTATATGATAATTGAAAGAAATAAACAGAAATGTAGTTTTGGACATATTATAACAAAAAAGAACAGCAGAAATTCGAATTCAGACTTTTGATAATGTTATATTTCTGCAAGAAGCACATTTTGCCATATTTTGTTACCTTTAAAAAGCGATTTGCGTTTTAGAAAGCGCTAGAACACGTTCGGACGCTTTTCTAGAACAAATTTTGCAATAATAAGTACTTTACGCTTCATTGTCCTTTATCAAATTTTACTTAAAATAAAAAATTTCCGATTTTGCACTTTGGTAACGATATCATAATAGGAAATATATTTTGGGTTAACAATGAGCTTGCATTAACTTACTAAATAGCTTCAGCATTTAAAAAATATTGATATGGCCGAACGTTCCTGAAACGAACTTATCTAGGGCAGCTCACTTATAGAATGCCGATTTTCGATTTAGAAAGCGTTATTTGCATAGAACACGCTCTGCTGCCTTATTCTACGCTGCATGCCCATACACCTTATCTTTCTAGAGCAATTTTTTCAAAAACCAGACTTTGAAGCTCCACTGATGCTTTTCAAATTGGAACAACTACTAGACCAGAATTGATTTATGAAAATAACTTAATCTTGATTTTGCAATTTCCAAAAATGGTCAGCAAATCATCGATAGCAAGTCGATAGAACTAGTTTTTCATTGTTACCAAGACTACCCAGCAAACGCTGCTGGCCAAGATATGAGAGCACAAAAAACGACACTAAAAACTATGCACTGGACCATGGCATCAGGAATAACCCAAGGACCACAAAGCAACAAAACAAAAATCGAAGCGTGCACAGGTCATTAAAGTTAACAGGAAGCGGACGAGCGTAGACCTCTAGGTATGTGTAGCGTCTCTGTGTGTGTGTATCTGTGTGTGCTGTATGTGTGTGTCTCTGTGTGTGTGCTTCCTAATCAACCCTTTTATGAACCCTTAAAAAAAAGAATCGAATGAAAAATTGTAAAGCAACAACAATCAAGCAACTACTACAACTACACTCACACACACACCGGCACAACAATAAAATGTAAAATTAGAGACTGCGGGCAGCTCTTCATCTCGCTTTCATCTCTTTAGGGGCAGTTTTGCGCTGCCCGCAGCGCTGCTCTGTCAGCGTCAACGTCAACGCCGACTGAGCACTTTGGCTATACAATTACAACAACTACTGAGCGCAACCTGAGCAGCCAAGTTGCCACACTTACGGAAACCCTTTGCCACATGTTGGTACCAAACCATCGATGGTTTCAGATTTTTTTTCTTTAAAGATAAACTGAAGTGTAGTGCCAGCAGCATGCGGGGGGCTTCTAGGGCTTCCAGGACTACGCGCTAATCTGAACAGCGACAACACTACTAGGGTAGGGTGGACTAGCTGGCGTTCACTGAGCGGACTAGTTTTAAGCTATTAAAGTTTTCTTCAAATTGTATGCCTAAGGACCTTGAAAGTTTTTTATTTAATTTGTTGTAGATTATACATCTATTGATGCTTATTTTCAGTCAAAACGTAAATATTATAACTCTGACGTAGCACGATCTTTTGCCGAATTTTTATAACTAAAAATAGTCCTGTTCAAATTTGAATAATTAAACTTAATCCTAGTCATGATCGAAAATTTCATCATCCAGAAATGCTAAGAGAAACTGGTAAATCTAAAAAAGTTATCCACTTAAACCGAATTCTCTGATCCTCTGAATAGCTGAAAAGTTTGATAGAAAAATTTATGGAATTAAAGTCTTATCCTTGTGGGTCAAATAAAGTCCGTTTGATGGTAAAATCTATGAAATTATAAACTACACCATGGCACTAAAGTTTTTTCACTAATTTTTCTATAAATTTTTTTCAAGTTCTTTATATAAATTTTAGAATATTTAAATTTTTATTGTCATACAATTTCTATGCTGGAACTTATAGTCTGCTAAATATTAATTAGGCCTATATAGTTAGAAGGCAGCTGAAATAGTAGATCAAACAATGCTGTATAAGAAAGAGGAAATTATTAAAAAATTAAGAGAACAGCGATAAAGTAAGATAGAAAATACAAATTATGGCACAATGGGCTATTTAGCCTGAATCTACGAGGCGGTGTTTGTCGCCTCTGCCACCCTCACATCTATAATAGAAATAAAAAAAAAAGTATTAGTAAAACTTTTTCTCGCAGAAAGCATTAGACAAAGTGGAATTGGAATGTGAAGTATGCGAATTAATTTTTGAGAAAACGTACGCCCCTATGCTGCTCTGTCAACACTCGATTTAAAAATCTTTCAAGATATAAAATCAAGAATAAAGAAATCGTGGAAGAGTAACCCAATTGCTGGGATAATAATGGAAGAAAAGAAAATTGTGATTTGAAGCAGTGCAACGACTATTTATTGTAAAATATGGAACTATCGAATAAATATTGGGTGGAAAGCAGAGAAATTGCAATAAAAGTAAAGTAGGTTTCTATCAACGATATTCTAAGATTTTAGAAACAAATTATTTATGTATTCAGAAGACGCCGCAACAACTAATTTTTTTTTATTTAAAGAATACTTAGTAGGACGTGACAACCTAATAATATTCAAAACTAACCCTACCGTAAAAATAACAACAAATTTACTATCGACTCTGGACAAACTAGGCTGCTAAGTGATATGCTAGGATATACCATTAAATTATGCACGCAAATCAAGTTGGACGTCCAGAGTAAAAATTTCCAAAAAAAGCTTACTTGACAACACGATTTTCTATAGCTAACTAACAGAAAGTTTGCAAGGTTCTGAGGATTTTGTATAACACAAACAATAGTTTTCAGCTATAAGAATAATAATAATCTTTTTTTCCCAGTCTTTCTCTCTATCAATTTGTCTGTATCATAAGTCCTTAAGAATTCTATAGTATTCAGGTTCCAGAAAACCCCTTGAAGAGATTTGGGATTTTAAAAATATTATATTAAAAATAAATGTATACCTCGTGATATACCCTTCTATACCCCGGAGCTGTTCCTGCTCGCTAATTCGCAAGGAACAGGAACCTATGGCTTATAGCCGTATCCGAACCATGGTATATTTGGATTTAAGAGATATGCAAATAGCATCCATTTGCTGTCTGGGTGGAATCGAACTACCGATCTTCCTACTCGTACCCTACTGAGATCCACTACAACTACTGGTTTCTTATTAAACAAAATTTGTGGAGACTTCACAGTCAAGTTACAATCCAAAACTTAGGATAATAACTCCTATCGATGAAATAACAACAAACTGGCGCTAATGCAGCCATTTCTACCTTAGCAGGTTTTATGTTACTTGATAATATATCTACAACAATACAGGATTTTTGACAATTTTAGATTGCGTAGACAATATTGGCTGATCAAAGAAAGAACTTGAGAGAAATTTAAAGAAAAATATATGAAAAAATTTCAATATCTTAGATAAGTCTATAATTTTCCACTAATTACACAGAAGCTGTTTTCGACGAATAGCTAGTTCGGCATAAAATCGTGTTACATGCGATTCATAAAAATAACGCTTTGACTGCAAATCAAACTCAAGCAAAAAATGCAGAACAATAAATCTCGGCTTATAATAAAGCAACTCGTGTCCACTTTAAAGAAAAAAAATAAAACACTTTCAGAGTCCATACATCCTTTATAGTATTTACACATAGAACGATTGAAGGATTGGATTGATGGTTGCATTTGACAAATCTTAAACGCTTAGAAAATATACGCTTATGAATTTATTGTTATTTTTTGAATTGGGAGGTACAACTAAATCGAGTTGGTCTTATAATGTAACCATTCTAAAACTAAGAACTATTTAATTATGACGAGGAAAATATAATATAGAACTAGTGTGTGTCCCAACCTTGATAGATGTATTTTATATATATAATATATGATATGAACCCTACTCTCACTGTTAAGATTAGTGCATAGTCCTAGAAGGCCTCGGCCAGCTGTTGCTACTTCACTACAGATTATACTAATCCGAAACTTTTTTTACTGCAGTTTATCCTTCAAAAGAAAATTTGATGCTAAAAGGGTTTCCGTGTGGCAACTTGGCTGCTCAGTTTGAGCCTAATCTCACCAGTTCCGAAAGATTTTCATACTTTTCCAAGACGTGGCTTACAATTCTGGATAGCTCCATTTATGACTGTTGGTCGGGATCTGCTGTAGACTTATATCATTTTCAAGAAGAAAAGCAGATATATGTCTAAGAAACTGTCATAAAGTATACAAAATGTCAAGCTGCAAGTGAATGTGTGGGTGTAGGTGTGCGTGTGTGTGCATATGTGTGAGTGTGAGTCTGGGTGTAAGTGTGTGTGTGTGTGTGTGCGAGCATTAGTGTTGTTAAAAACTACTTTAAGCATTGCCAGATGAGCGGCATTTGTGGTTACAACCAAACATACACGAACACACGCACACACACGCACACACACACACAGTGAGACAAAGTCCTAGCCAGCTTTGGGCATCATTAAGGGTAGTTTCAAGCATCCTTAAAAAATATAGAGAAATAAAATTGAAAAAACGACAACGCCAGCGACAGCAACAACAACAAAAGCCAACTACTACATGCACATATACACATACATACATATATGTACATATAAACAGCGACTTATACGCAGACAGGAGCAAAGGACGAGTAAGTAAGTATCGCACAAAACAAAAAGCGAAATAAATAAAAAGTATCGATATAGCAGATTTTTGAAAGAAAATGCCAGCGCATGGTTGTGGGCCAAATGTGGCGTAAGCATATGAAGGGTATGCCTGAGGTGGGGGGCATAAGGATACGGCGGGTATGCCAAGAGCGAAGTAGGGAGGGCACAAGGGCAACAGAACTAAATGCGCGCGCTAACGAACTAAAAATCTTAGAGTCAGTCAGGCAGCGGCAAAGCTACTCAATGGTTCCTGCTGCCATTGCCGTGTTGTTGTTGCTGTTGTTGTTGTTGTCGATTTCAGGCAACGAGGCGAACCGAAACCGAAGAAGCCAAAATCAATGAGCGCCATTTGAGCTGCCGAACTACGTCAAGGAAGCGCCGCTCTTAACGAACCTAACTACAAGCAGTTCCAATGCCCGTTTCGTGCCCCTACCCAACCAACAAGCAGCAGCAACAAAAATATCAAGTATACGCCAGATGTGCTTATGCCAGAGCCTAAAACGTTGTGCTGCCGCCAACTGCCGCTGTTGCTGCTAATCAATTGTATTGGCCATAGTTTCAGCTACAGTATTTTTTTTTTTTTTTTTTGGCTTATTAAAAGCCAAAGACAGCGCCACTACGCCCCTCGCCCAAGAGCAACGCTGATTTGAAAATGAATTCATACTTATGGCATTTATAGATGTATATGTATGCCTGCTGTGTGTGTGTGGCTGTGTGTGTTGGCTGTATGACTCTGTGTGTGTGTGTGTGTGTGTGTGCGTATTGAAAACTGTATATTATCGAAAGAAAGGAAAAAAATATGTTTCGTTTCATTTGAATGCCAAGCAAAAAGCGTTACCGAAAACCCGCAACGTAGCTAGTCAGGCATGCCCCAAAAATAAGCTTAACCCCCCACTACACACCAATGCCGCCCTACACGCCGCTGCCACACTGCCTACACTAGCGGCAATACCCGCCTTGCCGCTTGCTGAGGCGCAAACCCTTGCGTGCCCACGTCTGCCGCTGGCAGCATCGTCTACTACTACTTCGTCGTCAGCAGCATCGTTGCTGGCTGTTGCTTCGTCCTCAAGCTTTGGCTTTACCTCCATTACTACGTCTGCGTCTGCAGCTTCATTCCCGCAGCAGCCATTAAGTTTTCTCGCTGTAATAAAAAATATTTCTTTTTTTGCCGCGCTTTGTCAGTGTGTGTGTGTGTGTGTGTGTGTGTGTAGATACTAAATTTTCTAGTTCCTTTTATTTCCTTTTTTGCAGTTACTCCGCGCCTTAGTATGAGTGCGTATGTGTGTGCGTGTGTGTGTGTGTTCCTGGCATTGCCTTGGCATTAGTGTTTATTTTTTTGAAAAGAAGATTTATGTAAAATGCGCCAAGGGTGAGCGTTGACGCTAACATTGACGTCTGCGTTGACGCTAACAGCGACGCATGCCGCGAAATAGTCGCAGATGCTGTTGCTGTAAGTTTTGAGGCCGCAGTAACAAGCAGCAGCAGCAGCAGCAGCCGCTGCCGTTGCCGCACTGACTTGCCTGATAGTCGCAGCAACAGGAGGGGGGCGTAGTAGTAGTAGCGGCTGTGCTGCCAGCGAACACCCGCACTGCCTACCTCAACCACCAAACGCAAACGGTGTTAGAGAGGTGTAAGGGTTTTCCACTTTTTTGTTTTGGTGGTTGGGCTCTTTTTTTCTGCCCTCTTGGATCTGGGGTTGCATCTGGCCGCGCGCGCCTGCTCTCCGCACGCTGTGGCTTGTGTAAAGTTTGCCAAGTTTTATGTTTAGATTTCTAAGACATTTGCCGCCAACGTTGCTGCCAACGGATTTTCAACTATAAAATATTCTTTTCATTTTTTTTTCTGTTTCTGGTGTGTGTGTGCGTTGGTTGCTCTCAAGCAGCAACAACCCCCCGCCACCAAGCCAAAGCCAAAGCCAACCCAACCACCCACAATGCGTTTGGGCAAGGCCATTAAAAGCAAACGCTGAATTATAGTACATACTTTGTATAGAGCACATTATATCTTTATATACAAACGTATACATATATATATATATATATATATATATGTATATATCGCTTGTATATATTTGTGTTGCTTTTTTGGTGTTTAGCAGTTAAGCGAAATGGCCGTGTAGTTTTTTAAGGGTCCTAGCCAGACTACCCAGCACAGTGGGCCTGAAAAGATTTACTTGCGCTGTGTGAGCATTTAATTAAAAACTCTCATTTAATGAAAGTCGCTCGCAATCTTAAAACCAATAAGTAAGCAGTACCCGATTCTATACCTAATATCCCTTTCAAAAACTTGCCAAGAAAAGAACTTTTTAAACTCATCCAGTTTTTTAATAATTGCATAAAATTGTCTTAATTGCTAAACCCGACAAGCATCTCGATTCTAAGGAAAAATATTGACCAATTAGCCTCTTGTGTGAATTTTGCAAAATTTTATTTTGAAATGAAGAACTAACGCTCATATTGAACATCATCAAGTTCTTACTTCAGCGCATTACGGACTTAGATCTTTACATAGCTCTATTCATGTGCTAAATAAAAGTAGGAATTCAGTAGGTAAAGTATTTCTAGATATATAATCGGCGTTTGACACTATACGACACATCTTGTGCAAAAAACTTAAGCACGCCCTCGTATCTTATTAAAAGCTTTTAACAGAAAGTTAATTTTGGGTAGCTATGTAATCGCAGGCGTCTTCCAGGGTTCAGTTTTAGAACCTACTATTTATCGCCTACCGCCTATGTAAAACAAGATCTTTCCAGATGACAGTGCCTAACACAGCTTTGAAAATAAACGTAGCATTCTCTAAGGAATTCTCACTGCAGCTACAGAATCTCTTATCAAGCGTGTCAAAGGGTTCAATTTAAGAAACTATTATTTATAATAAATCTGGCCGTCTATGTAAAACTTTATTCTTTCCAGATGACATCGTCTTACACAACTCCAATAAACATAGCATTTTCCAAAGGGATCCTTACAGAAGCTACAGCATTTCTTTTCAGATATTTTTAAAGAATACCAAATTTTACCCGATAACGTTAGCCTAGTTACTTTCCAAGATCAAGCATTCAGATAGCCAATGAATCAATTCAATGAGCATGATATATCAAATGTCTTGGTATATATTTGGAAAATGAAATCTTGTTTAGTTTTCAGAACCAACTCTCTTATTTGCTGCCCGAAGAGAGCTAATATCTTTAGTTTAAAGTACAACGCAAACTCCAGTAGCTTCAGTGAATAAAGATTTTCTACTCACGATGGGATATACTTAAGAATCCTTAAATCTATACGTAAGCTTAGTGTCTTTCTGCGTATTTTGCTTGAGGTGGCCCTTATAACCCGTTATGGGTTGACTCTCGGCCTCACCAGCTCACACCAGACGTCCCTGATACTTTTTCAGCTGCTCATCCCAAGAACCTAACTTGTCCAAAGCATATACATCTCGTCAGCCAGACTTAACCATAATTGTATTGTATTTGACCCCATTTTTGCTAAATGTTGACCACTGTGCGCGCTATTCTGCTCAGCTAGCCACGTGCCAAACAAAACTAAGAAAATAATACCAACCCAAAAAGAAAAAATAAAAAATAAACAGAAAA
Source organism: Chymomyza procnemis (assembly GCA_035046065.1). NCBI lineage: Eukaryota > Metazoa > Arthropoda > Insecta > Diptera > Drosophilidae > Chymomyza > Chymomyza procnemis. Next base: position 23,565,444 of record JAWNOJ010000021.1, read on the forward strand.
GAAAAGAAAGGAAAAAGCAAATCGAAACTGAAAAAGAAACTTTTCTTGGGCTAAGCATTTTTGGAAAACCCAGCCCAAGGCTCAGTTGGATCCCGCTCAGTTGGAAGCAACTGTTTCAGAAGAGAGCGCTGCTTTTCTGCTTCAATGAATTTTAGAATTTGCCGCATTTTGTCTCTCAACTATGTGCAATAATAATAACAACAGCAACAACAACATTTGGAGCAACAACAACAACAACATTATCCGGCCGTACTAAGAGACCGCGAAGCGACGCGTAGAAAAACGAAAAATGCCACAAAACGTGCTTCTAAGTTATTTTTCATTTTCCACGCTCTGCACAGCATACCCCCCTCCCTAGCAACAGCAATAGATATTGCTGTTGTTGTTGTTGCAAACACCCCCCCTGGGCAGTGCGACCGGGTACGGGTCCGGCTCTGGGTCTACTACTACGTACCCGAAAGTAGTTAGGCAAAAGTGGGCAAAATGTTGGCAGCCCATTTTAAGATTTATGTCGGTGATTATTTCTAAGTTTTTGTGCGCTTAACGACGGACGAGCTGGCAATAAAGAAGGTTGCAGGTATCCGTGCCAGCCAAAGAATCACAATCTTAATAGCCAAGTAGTAGTCAGAATGGGATAGCAAGCAGCCGTCGAGCATACAAAAGAAAGTAAAGAAACACGGAGCAACATCATACAAAAGGAGCCAAGCGGAGGGCATAGTAGTGGCCTCTAATAATACATAGACCCGAAAATGTGATGGCAGCAGTGCCAGGGCCATGGCCAGATAACTCATACGCCATGTTGTTGCTTGCCATGCCAGCAGCAGCAGGCAGCTTGCTCCCTGCAAATAGCTATGTATCTGTGTGTGGGTTTCCCTAGGTGTGTGTGTGTGTGGGTGTGCTAGTGTGTGTATGTCCAAGTAAAATTACATAAAATGAAACAACTTTTAGAAAATGTTAGTTTTGTGCGGCCTCTTTAGCTGCTTTCGGCTCAAAGATGGTAAGCAACATTGCCAACCCCTACTCCCTTGAAAGGTGCTTTATGTCTTAGAAGCTTTTACCTGCTGCAATTGGGGGTAGTTCGTTTAGTTTCTAAGATTTAAGAAATAAAAATATTAGCGACGCTTTTTTTTATAATTAATATTTTCAATTTTTTGAAGAAACTAATCGACACAGGCCTCGTTGGCTTTGTGGTGGCGCATCGGAAGGTCGATGGTTCTATTCCAGCAAGCATTAGCCTTGCACTAGCATAGCTAGCAAAAAAAATAGATGCTATTTACGTACGAAAATCTCTATTAATTTAAGAAACCGCCTATGGGATTCGTCCATCAACTGTAGGTATATCTCAATACTCCGCACTTGGAACGATGATCATAGTCAAGGGGTCTATGCAGCAGTGCTATTGGATGGAATCGAACCATCTACTTTCTAATTTAGAGACGAATGCGCCGGCAGTACGCTACCGAGGTTTACACGCTTTATGGGAATTCACTGCAATTTATTACTTAAAGATTGGGGAAATTTCTGTAGCTTTGCTTCATTGGGACCCTTTGTCATTTATGACCATAAGTTTAAATTCAATTACTTAACCTTTGAACAGCGGAACTATATTAGGAACTGCCGCAACTTAGTGTATAATAAGTGAGCGTATTACCAGCTACCATGGAAATGTCTGACTGTTTCTGTATAAGTTTGACATCTGTTCACACCAATCAGTGTGATCAAGCGATTTCCTACAACAACATACATTTTTCTATGTGAATCATGTCTAGTTTTGTGCCAAAAAAAGAGCATATGTGGGAAGCGCTGCTTTTCTGCTTCAATTTAAACAAAACAGCTGCTGAATCACATCAAAAGCTTGTGGTAGCCTATGGTGATAGTGCTTCATGGGAAACAACTTGCAGAGACTGGCTTCGTCGGTTCGAAGATGACCATTTTAACTTAATTGACAAGAAGCGTGAAAATCGGCCCAGAGAGGTCGAGGACCATCAATTACAGCCTTTTTTTTGGACGAAGACGAAACCCAATCGCGAAAAATGCTTACCGAGCAGATAGGTGACACTTAACCAGCCATTTCCAAGCGCCTACTTGCCATGGGAAAAAACAAAAGTGTTTTATTACAAAAAAAAACCGGGAATTTCAGCTTACCTGGTAATACTGAAAGATTAAGAACATTGCTTGAGCTTTAATGAGCAGAAATTATGGGCTGTATGGGAATCTAGCTGAATTAATTAACTACAAACAGGGGAAGTTTCTTTACATGGTAAGCCGCCACAAGTTTTGCCTCTGCAGCAGTTGAATTTAGCAAAACTATATTGTAGAATTAAGCTCCGATTTATACATTAATTCAATTCTGCTGAGAAATAAAGAAATTCCGCAAACTCTGCCATCTATATAGATATCTTCCTTCACCGCAGCCACTCTCTTCTACGGCGCAATTACTGCCCGCAACTGCTGAAGCAACCCTCTGCAGTTGTATACACCCGCATAGTTTGATGCTCTGGCGCCAATACACAAATGCTCTACAACTTTAAATATAAATTTTGTGGCAAACAGCAAAACAGCCGCCATAGTTGCTTACTTTGTATTTAACGGTATTGTATTGTACAAAATGGCGGCAACCGGAAGTTGGGGCCTAGCTGTGCGGCCGCCATTACTTCAAGATGTGCACATGAAATAAGTGCAAAAACTTCAAATAAAGCATCAACTGCGCCTCTACAAGAGAGCAAACGCGTCGAGCACGCTCAGAGAGTGCGGGCGGCTGTATCAAGCCGCAAGCAAAGGCAGTCCAAAAATTAAGAACTTAAGGGTTGTGAGGCATCAAAACTTTTGATATAGCTCTATGCTATTCATAGCCTATTATATGGATGTTGCTGTTGTTGCTGTTGTTGTTAGTTTGGCTGATGTTCAGGATGGCCAACCGTGCACAAGCCACTCGCACTCGTAGCTATTGAACCAGCTTCGTGCAGGTGAAGCGGCTGGTCAACAAGAGCTCAAGAACCTGGGGGGGTCTGCTGCTCAGCGCATAAAAAATGTATCTAATGTTTTCCTTTTAGAATTTCCTTTTTATTTTTCTCGCTTTTGTTGTGTTTGGTTTGGTTTGGTTTGGTGCTTTTTTTCGCCATTATTGTGCTCATTTCTAAGCGCAATACTATTTTCTTGTACAATTTTCGACTTTTGCTGCTTGTTTTTTTTTTTTTTTGCTCTCTTTTGTTTTTTTGCGTTATTGTAGTGCTTATTGTTGTTTTTGTTTTGTTACATTTAAAATGTTTTATTTGGCCATTTGTATGTTTTATGGCATTCCCAGTTACCTACCCAACTTGCTTGTGCTTGCTTGCTTTATTTCTATATATTTTTTTCTCTGTGCTGCTTTTTTTTATTTAATTTATGTCCTTGGCGCACATACGAAATACGCAAAAAAAATGAAGAAGAAAAAAAAACTGAAAGGAAATAAGTAGAAATAACAATTGTTAGGTTATAAATAAATAAATGTAGCTTAGCAAGTCCAAAACAGTTGCCAGCAGTTTATAATTTCTCTCTCTCTCTCTCCGTCTCTCTTGCAGCTTAGACGAGCTAATACGTTTCGCCCGTTTTTGGATTTTGGCACTGCATTGCAGGTAAGTCTGTGTACAAAGTTGCCTATTAAATTATAATTTATAATAAATATAAAATACAACGTTTAAGTAATATATCAAAAAAAAAAGTATCTAAGAGAAAAATAAGCAGTCGCTTGACCCCGACGTGATTTGAACACGCAACCTTCTGATCTGGAGTCAGACGCGCTACCATTGCGCCACGGAGTCTTTTGTTTATGCTTTTTCTCTAGTGATAGATTGTGCCTGGCGGATGGAACTGGCGTTACTTATCGCTAAAATACAAATAGTTTTTTATTAAAAATAGTTTTTGCAAGCGTCTAAAATGCTTTCCAAAAATACCAGCACTTATCTTTGTCTTTAAAAAAAAAATTTGTTGAATTAGCTTACAAATCTCTTATCAACTAAAGTTATTATGGTTTCTAAGTTAAGATAAGGTTATCGTTTTGAAATTGTGTAAGATTATATAAGAATGATAGGAAAGTTAGTTCTCAGCTCAAAAAAACAAATGTTTTTATATAGAAACGACAATTGGTTATACTGGCAGTTCATTTAGAAATTTTGACTAAAACTTAAGAGTTATATCCGTCTATTCTAAAGGGTGTTTTTTTAGAGGTATAGAACCTTTAAACAACGATGGATTATTCTATTGACATGAATTTTATTTAACCAAAAGATAAGCTTGTGGTATTACATTTTAATTGTAATTTCTGGCATATGAACGCCACGGCTGGCGCGGATGTAGTTCAATCACTACGTGCAATTTTCGATGACTTTTTCCAACATTTGTGGCCGTGTGTCGGAAATAACACGGCGATTCTTGTCTTCCAAATGGTCAAAAATTATAATTTTTTTTTCTAAAAATTAATGAAGCATAATGAATGCAAGCAGTTTCATATAAAAATATTAATAATTACCTCGAGGTGCTGTCATATTGCTGTTCTGCTGGCAATTTGCCCGGCCCAGTGCAACCCTTGCAACAACCCCTAAAATACAAAAGGCATAACACTGCCGGCTAATTGCTAATTAATTTCAATTAAATAGGCAACCAAAGAAAAAGTTTTTTATAATTATTTCGGATATGTCACTAGTTCGATTTCAAGTTGGTGACGGACGATCTTTTGTGAACCAAGTAGTATGAGCCCCAAGAAAGCCAGCAGAAGGCACACCCTCTATAGTTTATTGTGAAGAAAACTAAGCATTAAAGTTTTTAGAAATGTTGCAAGTTTTTAATATAAAACGCAGCAATACGCTGAAAAATTTCAAGATCTTAATCTAATTTAAGTAGAAGATTTCTGACTCAGGGATTATTATTACATTTATTGATTAGATATTCTACAGGCAAGGTTATTTTCGGACATCTCAAGACCTATTGGCTGTCAGTACTAAATTGCAGGTTTAGGGTTGTAAGCTTGTAACTTGCTACTATTGAGATGAGTTGATGCCTCAGCAGCAATATGCTACAAAACAGGACTACAAAAAAAACACACACGAAACTTCAAAGTGAACAAAACAAAGAACTCTCAGCTAGTTACAACTACCTACATGTCTGTATGAGCATGTGTCTGAGTGTGTTGCTGTGTGTGAGTCCTTACATTGAAATCACCCGCATTTTTATTTTGCGTTCACTGTCAAGTTTACTTTCGTTTTTGCTTTTGTACGCTTACTCTATTCGCATTCATATTCATATTCGTATTCATATTATCCTGCGAACAACTACAACTAAGCTATGGGACAAAAAAAGAAAAGCAAATTTTTTCGAAAGGGGAGCAGACACTGTAAAACGGCTTTGTCAGGCATTACAACAACAACAAAAAAAATGAAATGGTACCACAAGGCACGCACATACAAAGGAAGAGTAGTATTAAAAGTAATAATAATTTGCTTGATGGCAGAGACGCACTGCAGCAGCGGGCACAACCCATTACCCACCCGCACATAGACATGAAAATTAAATTTTTTATGTATTTTATTTTTTACTTCAAACTTGTACACTTAGTTTTAGAAAAATAGAGCATATGCTTAGTTTTTAGAACAGCAATTTTGAGTTCTATAGCTGAGTTGAAAGAAAACGAATAAAAAACTATCCATCGAAATTCAACTATTCATAACTCAAGTTCTATACAACTTTAAACTAACAAACTTTTTGTATAGCTTTTTACTGGTCTTTAACCTTTAGGGGAAAAAATGGGTTAACACTTAGTGACAAGATTTTATGTACTAGCTCACTTTATCAGATTCTTATTTAAATTTCTGTAATTCTTATTTTGGCTCAAGCTTTTAATTGCATTAAAGAAAGCAAAATATTAACCAAACTGCAATTATTTATAACTCAAGTTCAACAATTCCTATTGACTTTTCTTTAATTTTTAGAAATCATTATTATTATTCGCAAGATTTGCTGTCCAGTTTCTAATTACATTTTCTATAATTCTTTCATAATCCTAAACTTTGAAAATTGCATTAGAGTAAAACAAATCTACACCAAACTGCAATTATTCATAACTCAAGTTCTGTAAAAGTTACATCTTTCAAAATTCTATTATTGCTGTTCAAGAATTCTTAGAAAATATAAAAGTAAATCGGTTTAGCAACTGTTCGCTTCAAGATTTTATGCGCTAGCTCACTACAACAACTTTTAAATTTATTTTAATAATTTGTGCTTTAACATAAACTTTACATATCTAAAGAAAATAGATTTATCCACCAAAAGATAACTATCTGTAACTCAAGTTCTAACGCTAAGATTGTAAAATTTTCACTCTATTTATGGATTTATCTAGAATTTATAGAATTTTAATCTTATTTTGCCAAGGCAGCCAAAAAATCGAAACAAATACAACGAATTTCAGCTAAATAGTTCATGTTCTACAAACACTTACGGCATTTAGCTTGTCAAATAAGTTTGCTCAGAATATGTGGGTCTAAAACTGTTTTATAATGGACTCAAGTAATGCAATGCATTTCTTTAGTTAATTAGTAAAGTTTGAACAAGTTTGCTATCTCAAAGCTGATACAAAATTTATGATAGCTTTTATAACTGGTTAAGATATTTAGATAGACAAAATACAACAATTTCTGATTATAAATGGCTCATAGCTATGGCAAATAACATATCTCTTTCTAGTTTCTAGAACTACAAGCTAGTTTAATCATAAAAGAGAAAGCCTACACTTTGCTTTTAAATTTCCTTTGACAGCAGCAAATAGCACTATCCATTAAAATTCAACTATCTATAACTCAAGTCTTACACATGTTACAAATGCCAACTTACTTAGAACTTCTATAAGACCTTAAGTTGACAAGTTTTTCCTAAAATTCGCCAACAAAACTAGGCACACATATTGTAACTTATAAACGCACTCCAACTCACTCTTAATTCGGCGAAAACATACCTCAACAGCATTAATTTAGACTTTAGTGTAGTGTATCTCTAAGTCTACTTTAAAGTTTGGCATACCAAGTCTAATATCAGATTTTAAAATAAAAAAGGATACCTACGGCGTCATACTCAGTAGCACACAAGCCACTCACACATGGCTGGCTGCATGCTCAGCATATCCCCCTAATATCCACTTACAACAACAACAGCAGCAACAGCAACATCAAGAGCAGCAGCAACTAATGCGTTGTTGTTGTTGTTGTCGTTGTTCTTCAACAGGACAACCAGTACAAGCCGAACCAATGCATAAAAGAAATATATCAACCCTCTATGCGTGTCCTTGTATGCTTTTTTCACTTTTTTTTATAAATTTCAAAGTTGCTGAAGTCCTTTTTTTTGTTTGTTCGTACGTCTTCTGCTTCTTCTAGCTATACTTTAGTACTTAGTTGCTGGTTTGAGTTTCATCTATTCAGCTCAGAAATACAAAAAAAAAAAATATACAAAAAAAATCGTATATGTATGAACGTAATATTATATACAAAAAACTCTCTAAACACAACACATTACAAAAGCGACAAGCAAACATGCAAGCTTGGCACTTATCATGTAAATATTACACTGAAACAAATTGGGCATAGAGTTGACATTCTGGGGGAAGCAATGCACATAGCATTAATAGTTTCTGAGCTATAGCATTATTGCTGTTCGCATTGAACAACTCTAGCTCTAATAATTCGATTGTTGTTAAATAAATAAATGATGCGCGGAAAACAACTTTATTACATTTATGAGAGACCGTTGGAAAAGTGGTGATAGCAGAAATACCTCTCTTTGAACAACACATAAGATCACAATAGAGGTTTCAATATATAATAACTATTCCTTTTACAATCTTTTAAGAGCGCATTGCGTTTATTTCAGCGCAAGGAGCAACTGACAAAATGCAGATTTTTGAAAAATCATTTGATTGCAGTGTATTTCCAAAGTTGAATGTAAAGCTTTTTCAAACTTAATTTTTATAAAATGTAAGCCTGATATTTTTGTACTGCGTGCCAATGATTTGAGCTCAGCTCATAAAAGCAATTAAGGTTTTTTACGTTCACCTGATTATAGGGTGCGACATCTGCTGTGATAGTTTTGTATATAAAACTTAAATGGTATCCAAGTGAGTGGATACTCTTTACTCTATTTTGGATATGGATCATTTAACAACGAGCAAACGTGCTGGAAATGTTTTCCAAAAAATTTGAAGCATAATTAAGGCCCGTAAGGACGAATCGTTGGCAACATTGTAGCTTCTTCGTTTGCACTTAGTGGCAGCACAATTATACGAAAGTTTCGATGCTGCATTACCTGTCTTAAATAACTTAACTATTTTAAGAAAGCTAAGTCTTCTCATATATAACATGTGATCTTATCAAGCATAAAGTTTTTCGCAAATTTGATAACCCCAGAGCTTGTAGAATAAACCGCGACACACTCTTTCAATATTTTCTGATATTTTTATGATTAATGCCGAAACTAATCAATATTCAAAACAGAAAAATACACTATCTTAGTTTACTATCTCTAGTCTTAGTTTTGAAAAGATCTTTTTTTTTAATTTTTCTGATTTGAAAGTATTTTTTTCAAAAGCCTTTTACTTTTTGTGTTTTCCATCCAGGCCTATGCAATCAATATCAATCAAACTTACACTGAAAAAAGAAAAACCTAACAAAAAAAGCTTTTTAAACAGTGTCTTGTTTTCCACAATCAACCGCTCGTTCCCTCTAAACAGATTGATCCCCTCTATGCTTTCAGTGCATTTCTCTCAGTGCACTGCAGTTCTTCAGTCTTTTGCATATTGTTGCCATTTCAATTGCTTTTGTCAATTCTATGCGCTGCTGCTGCTGCTTCTGTTTCTGATTCTCTGTTATGAGATTTTTCCTTTTTTGTTTGTGCAAAAGTGCAACGTTTTTCCAGCCCGATTTTCACTTTTCCCGGCTGCACTTGTTGTAACTCAGCGTAAACTTGGCTCTATGCAGCGTCTACCAGCAACAACAAAAGCATTAAAAATAAGATGAGATTTTTTGAACTGCGAAACACGTAGTTAAAATTGAAAAAAAAATAAAAAAAAATAAAAAAAATTGAGACCTGTAAACGAAGTCGACGACGTCGCTGGCGGCAGCGCAGCGGCAGGTTAGCTGCGGCAGCGCTGCATGCAGCGGCAGCGACGGCAAAAATTGAAAAAAATTACAACTACAAAACAAAACGAGCTGGAAACGTCGCGTCGTCGTCTGTCCCCTTGTGCCACAGAGTCAAAGCCAAGTTGCACACACACACACCAACACACACACGCACACACACGCACACACACAGGGACTCATAGAGGCAACACATGGAACATAAACCACCCTTGAAAATATTTCGCGCAACAAAATCTAAAGCGGACGAAGTGGTACAGCGGCTGCAGGAGCAGCTCCTTGAAAGCGAAAAAAAGTGCGAGCAAAGAAAGAAATTGTAAAATAAAATACTTGTTTCCGCGCAAGTTACAAGGAATCCCGATTCACTCTCTATTAAAAAAAAAACCAAAACGAGCTACGAAAGCTGCAATACGCTTTTACCCTAAAATCAGCTCGTACTTCTTGTAATTCGAGAGACTTCAACTTGGATTTCTGACATTACAAATTATGCAAGTCAATGCATTATGAGAGCAGAAATTATTTAATAGTTTTAAGGCTTTGAATATTTAATAGCTTTTTTTTTTTGAAAAATAAGTTGGTATTGTTTCTTATATAGAAGTTCTGTGCACTTTGGTTGGTAATTAAGTTTTTTTTTTAGAATGCACTGCGGTTGGCATTGAAATGGTTATCATTTATCATAGCTACAGGGTAGGGGTTAGTTAGGGTATTATGCATTTATTGCCTATTTCATGGTAAGGTCAAGGGGTGTGCATTTCGAGGTTTTCAAAATGATTATTTTGTAGTTGCATTGAAACTATTGTGAAGTAAGTAGTGTGTAAGCTGTTTATTGAATTGTCTGGCACTACTGTGACATCGTATCGATGTTGTTTAGATTAATAATTCAACGTTACATCTTATTCTTGCATGGAAGTATATTGCATTTAAAGCATATAAAGTAAATAATAACTACCAAAAGCTTAAAAATAACAAAAATTTTTAAATATTTGAAAATCATTCACAGTTTTTCCAAAAAATGTTGTTTAAATTATTACTCAGAACATTTAAAAAATTATTCATATTATACATTTAAATTACACAAAGTATTTTTTTTCAAAAGTTCTCAGCTATTACCATACATTCGTAATATTCGCGTATCAAGATGATTTTATTAAAAGTAAATAATATGGCATCATGCACTCTTGAACTTTACTTTATGAAATAATTTTTATTCCCAGCAAAAACTGCTTGTAGGCAGTTTTTCTTATTATTCCGCTTGGGAACTTAGGGCCTCTACTAGGCCTCTACCTTCCAACGAAATCTGTTTTGCGCCGTCTGTTTACCTCTGTCCCATGTGGTGTTCGACTGGAACAATTCTTGGAGGATGAATCTTCTGCAGTATGCCTTGGGTCTTCCAATCCGTCGGCTGCCTTGGGAATTCCAGTCCAGTGCCAACATGATAACACTGTTTGGATTTCCACCTATTGCTGATATTTTCTTGACTTTTTTTTTGAAAATTTCTGGAACTAAAGGAGAAAATTTCCATATTCGAAATTGTGTTAAAAATTATTTAATTTCCCTCGAAGTGCTTCGTTGCCTGCTTACTACCTATAGTACTTTTAATCAAGTTTTTACTGGTCTTACACTCTTACTTTATCCCAGTAGATTCCATTCAAAAACCATTTCCATAGTAACATTTTCACTTTTTCCTAGAGTGAAACTAAACTTATATAATTATAAAACCCATAATTATGTGCACCAAAATTAGTTCCAAAGTTTTCTACATAATGGAATAAAATTTTTCTTTCTTACATAAAAAATCTATTTATTTTAATATTTCCAACATTTATTTTAAAGTTCCGCGAGCAGTTAAGCATTTGCTGGTGCAGTTGGCGAAACCCCCAGTTTCTTGTAATATTATATCTACATCGTTGATACAGCTTGTAACACATAATATCTGATATTTCGACCAAATGTTCAAAAAAAATATGCACAATCCTAGCCAAGGCAGCTCTTTAATTTAAATCTTATTTGTTTAAAAATTATTTAAAAAATTTTTATTAGCATTTTGCTGCTGCTAAGAGGTTACAGTTTATCGAAAACATTATAATTCAATCAAACTTTTTGTTTGAACAAGTTTAATATATTGTACGCGCCAGCAAGTAGTCGGTGTGATAATCTTAAAAATAAATATGTATATAGATATGACTTAGATCTTTAAATTTTATCTTAAGAACTTTGAAGTAGGCATGACTCTAGCACGACGGCTTGATGCTCAAGGTTTAATTAATTAAAAGATATTTGTCTCTCTGTCGTCAGCGTTCTAAAGGCGATATCTGTATGGATGGAGATATCTCTATTCAGCAGTCTTCAAAGAGAACAGAGACCTACCCACAAAAGCCGAATCAAAATGTCGGTGTCTTTTATTTCCAAGGTAAATAGCTTCTATTGATTTGCTGCTGCGCGGAATCAAAATACTGACCTTCCTAATTAGTTTTATTAATGTTTTTTTTTTAATTCAAAAAATTTTATATACTTCTTTACCTGCTCCACAGCCATTATTTACTACGAAAGGCTGTAACTCCAGTTATAATGCGGAAACCCCAAAACAGATTGTGCATCTTTCAAATGTCCTATCGTATTCTACATGAATACTCAGTTTAAAGCTTAAGTAGGTTTCTTCCAATCACAATTTGATTCATACAAATATCTGCATTACTTTCGAAGTATCGATTTTTGCAACAGTTTTTGAGCTTCAGTGCCACGGTGCCAGCAACACAATAAGTACTTTATATTTCTAATCGACTCTCAAATGTTCGTAAATCCAATGAATTCAATTTTTGTAAAAAGTCTTGAAAAAAGCAATGACGACGTTAAGCTTCATCCCAAACAAAAAAAAATTAAGTTTTTCGATAATCTGCTTTTCTGTAAAAATTGGAATACTCTCATAAGCAGACTTTTGAAGAAGAAAAAACTGCTTTTCCAACTTTTCGCTAATTTCTGTTAATATTTGTATTGACCCGAAAAAAGCTATTTGGATATTTTTTGGGAATAACATTTAAGTTCCTATAATCTTAACAAACTTATTATGCAGTCTGTAAGCTTATTGTTTATCCTTGGTACTCTAATCTGCGTATTCCCTTTGCGCACCTCTTCTGCTAACAAAATCCACAGTAAAGTGATGAATCAATATTGTGAGCAAAAAATATCAAAAAAATCTTTACTTAAACTTCTAAATCTATTTCGTCCCTTTAAAAATAGTGCCCGTCCCATGCAATACACTGTTACCAGCACTTTTCCAGTTTTCGATACAGTCAGAAAAACTCTTTTCGCCGTTAGTCCCTACTCCGATTCCATTTGTATGTCCTCAATCGTCCCAAAACCACAAAGTAGTTTTCCGAGTTTAGCCAGAAGTGACACAGAGCCAAATCAGACGAATAAGGCGGCTGTGAAACGATGTGAGTTGAATCTTTGGCCAAATAATCATGGAGTACGAAGTGCAAAAAACAACTGTTTTCTAACGACAATTCTAGTTTCTTGAGACGAAATGCTGCACGCAAACGACGCATAATCCTTAAAAAAATATTTCTTATTGAGAGTTTGACCGTTTGGAAGGAGCACAAAGTGCTCTACACCACGGTATTCGCTTCCTGGTACTTTTTGTGCACAGTACTGAAACTTATGTAAGGATTAATCAGGATTAATTAGGTTTTGGAATTCAAGCTCCAATAGTTTTATTTTTGGCCAAACAGATATGCTCATAAGCAGATTTTTCAACAAAGAAGTACTTTTCCAACTAAAAAATAAAACTCTGCGATAGTTTGCTTGCTTCTTTTGATTTCTTCCCAACTCAACTTTCTTCTTAAACATAAGCTTAAGTTCATTTTTATCTTTTTTTTGTAAATTTATTTGCATTTATGAAATATACCTGTGGAAGATATTGAACATGCTGCTGTGACTGTATTTGCTGTAGCGAGCCCCCCAACAAAGAAAACTTGTTCCCAAAAAAAAAACACCCTATACGCAATTTTTGGCGCCTAACTTGTGCATTTTGCTCTCACAGAAAGCGTCACAAATTACTTGACAAATTTATAATGCCAAGTTAACTGCTTGCAGGGTATTAAAAAAAAATATATATACATATATATATAAAGAGGAAGGGCAGACCCCGCGCGCGCACTAAACTCACACACACACACACATATACACGGGGCGGCGGGGGGTGCTGGTTGAAGGAAGTTGGGTTACGACTACGCGTATCCACCTTGGGAGAGAAAGTATTTGCTAGCAATAAAAGTAGTAATCAGTCGCGAGGCTGCGCTGTCGACGCCGATGCTGCGCAGCTGACGTCGCTGCCAACGCTGGCGGGCTGAATGACTGAGTTAGAAAGAGATGAGCATTAGAAGTAACAACAACAACAACAACAAGAACAGCAGCAACAACAAGAACAACTGCGGCGCGTAACGAGAACTTTTCATTTTATGTAATTTCAGTTGCTGAATTTTTTTTTCGGCTTTTTTTCTGCTGCTGCTGCTTCTTGAGCGTGTGTGTGTGTGTGTGTGTGTGTGGATGTAGGTGTGTGTTAGTGTGTGTAAAAGAGAGTTTTTCTGTTTGCTTTTTTTTTTTTTTTGGCCGTGCCTTGCTCATTTTTCTATAACATTCGAATTTTTAAGTGAGTGTCGCCGTCGTCGTCGTCGTCCTCGCAGTCGTTGTTGTAGTTGTGAGCAGCGTTGCTGCACAGTGGTACAAAACTGACGAAATTGTTGCATAAATTAATTAACATTTTACAGATAAAGTCAGGAATTGTAAATGAAGTTAATTCTGCAAAGAAAGCTGCTGAAAGACTTTAAATATGGCTAAGATAAATATACTCATGAAAATAGCTGCTTAGTAGTGAATTCACTTCGAAAATTTTTCTAAGTGTATAACAAAAATATGGAAAATCTACAAACTCTTGTACAAAAGTCTTGAAAGACAACATTCGTGAAGTTATGGTTAAGATAGCGACACCATCTTGAAATCACTTGTTTCGGTTCAAGCTCTGCGAGAAAGCCTTAGATGGTCATTTGAATGATGTTGTATTTCACACATAGCGACATAAACCAAACTTTATTTTGAAAATAAAAGTTCAATCAAAAGTCGCATTCTGAGTGTGTTTTACTTCAACTTTTTTTTGATAAGTAATAAATGGAAAACCCATAACTTGGCTACCAGCAATTTTCATTTTGTATCTCTAGGGCTAAGTGTTGATCGATATTAAATGATTCCTCAAGATATAGCGTAATTGTAAATATTCGTCATTGTTTATTATTCTGTTTGCAAGATAATCGCATTCTTTATTGCAAATATCAGTATTATAGCCGATTTCACATGATTTGCAGCAAGATTGACTTTTCTTTTAAAATGCAACCAAAAGCTTGTCGAAGTTGCAGAATTGCAAGCACTACGTGGCCAAAAAGCTCACCAAACTCAAGAGAAATTTGCAGCCGCATTTCGAGTCTCTCAAGCTGCGTTAGAGCATCTGAGAGTTATAAGTTTGAATGAGAAGTCAGGACACTGGCTTCCGTATGACTTCAGGCCCAGAGTTGTCGAAATGAATTTTTGTTGCTTGAAAACAGCTTCTTCAAAGCCAAACTCGTAGGAGATTTATTCATCGCATCATAACTGGCAACGCAAAATGTGTTCATTACGATAATTCAAAGTATAACAATTACAGCTCCTTAAATTGTAGAAACTCCCTCTAGATATCATCTAAAAAAGAAAGAAAAACTGGCTAAATCAATTTAAGCTTCTTTATAAGCAATTCTTGATGATAGTGCTCGTCCTGTACTTGGTCCGTTTACGACTATACTTTTTACTATAGCGAAGTTAGAGCAGTAGAAAGTCGTCAAAAACTTATATTATTTTTATATTATTATTCGAGGAAAAATTTTAACAGAAACTCCTACTATTCATGGAACTAATCAATTCCGAAATCCTACATTTTAAATAGGTAAAAAACTAAATTAAAATCCAAACGCCATATCAAAAGCATAAGTTGTAACGTTTATCATCACCACGATCATCATCAGATAAAGCTACAGTCTGTTTTAGTTGGGACCAACTAGGTGTGATTTATTTCAAGCCGCCAAAGCTAAGTAAAATTATCATAGGGAATCCATACGGCATGCAGTTGATGCGGATAAGGCGAGAACTAAGAGAAATACGTTCACAATATAAGGAAAGATATGACAAATTCCTACTTCTGCAAAACAATGCTTCACTCCACATAGCAAAAGTGGTCAAAAAATTCTCGTAAACGCTGCAATGGGAGATTTTGGCCCGCACCCGCCTTACTATCCAGATGGCGCTCGTTCTGGCTAACAAGCATTTCCGTTTAAATGAAGAGTTTAAAATTGGTTAAAAGTTAAGCAGTATCTGAAAGTAGTAGATTACCGCATTTCGTTTGCCTTGTCCCACTGTGCGTACGCAGCTTTGGCGGCTTACCCCATTTTGCTCCTAGCAGGCTGCAATGGTATTCATTTTTTTTTTTTTACTGTTTTGTTTGGGCCAAACTAAGACAGTCGCCAGCGTTGTTGATGTTGCCTTTGGTACTACGTAAACGAAGTACGTACTACGTAATGACCCCCACACTGGCCCCCCCCACGCCCTGCTTTGGCGGCAGGATCTAAGCTACCGTGTACCCCCCCAACCCATATTGCTTTTTCGGCAGTTTTTTGTGTGTTGAAATTACGAAAGCGACATTAATTTTTTAGAATTGCGCGTATGCGTGGGCCAAGGGGTTGGGTGAGTTTTGGTTGGTGGGGTGGGGGGGTAGGTGTACGTTGGAGGTTTGTTAGTGTATACGACAGTTGAAAGTCGACAGTCGGCAGTTGGCAGCGCAGCTTTTCAAAGTTTTATGCAAAATGGTGTTAGCTGGGGGGCTGCTGGTGAGGAGCGGTGTGCGGTGTATTTTTAACTAAGCGGCGGAGGGGAGATTGGAGGCTTGTAATGGGTAGTAAACGCGCTTGTATGTGTGTGTGTGTGAGTGTGTAGTTATATTATTTTTTACGAGCGCGATATGTTGTGTAAAATAGCATTTTGGCACACGCACACACGCACACATTGACACACACTAACTCACACATACGCACACTCACACTTACACTTGTGCTACAATGTGGCGTCCCCCCCACCCGTTAACGCGAAAAGCCACACTAAGAGCGAGACAACACTGTTGCAACTTTTTTGTTTATTTTCTGTTTTGCGCTAGGTGTGCGTGTAGCTGTGTATTGGTAAAAGTATCTGTGTGTGTGTCAGCGTGTATCTGTGTGTGTGCGTGGGTTGCCATTAAAATATTATAATGTTGCGCTCATATGCGCGCAGCAACTGTCAAAAAAAAAACAACGAAACCGAAGCGAAACAACACAAAAATGTTTTAAAAAATGTTACTGCCACTTAGTTTTTGTCGGTTTTTTTTTCGATTATTTTCTGACTCTTGCCACTTGCCAGTTTTTTAGTTATTAACTTGCTGTTGTTAGTTTTGTATTTTTTATTTTTTAATGGGCGTTAATATGTATAGTACGCTTAGTTCTGGTACGTATAAGCCACAGCTAAGTTCTTAACATCAACTGACAGGCGCACACATAAATATGCAATGCTTAAGGCACTTAAAAACTAAAAAATAAAATGTACATCAACTATACTTTAAATTAAATTTTAAAATATGCAAAATTAAAAAAAAAAACACAAATAGTTAAAAAAAAATGTTTATAAAACTAATTAAGCCATTTTTAGCCATTGCAATGGGCAGCTAGTTTTGAAATATATATTTTTTAAACAGCAATCAGCCTCTGGTATGAGCTACTAGGTATTTTTTTTATTAACTCTTTTTTTATTTAACTCTTAACAGCAAAAAATTGTATACAAAATTTAAGCCATTTATAGTTATATCAATGGCAGCTAATTATGAAATACACTCATTTATAAAGAAATGAGTCTACTATATTGGCTTGCTGTTTAGTCTAAATATTTTTTTTATATTTATCGCTCAGTATAAAACTTCTTAAAAATAAAAAATTATAAAAAAAAATATAAGCCATTTGTATGTCAATCATAGCTAATTATAAAATATATATATTTCGACATCAGCCTCTGGTATTAGCTTGCTGCTTAACCAAAATTTTATTATTTTATGCTTTTATTATAATTATTTTTTAATATAATTTTTTTAATTAACAAGAGCTTACAGCAAAATAATTATAATATTTCAGCAACTTTTTGGCTATTTCTATGGTTTGAAAATTTATTTAAAGCAAAAAATGTACCACTTATTTTAGCTGTTGCTTAACAAAATATTTATTTTTCATTTCATTTTATTTAATTAAAATTATAATTTTTGTATTATAAAAATAAAGCATTTTAGGCAACTTATTTAACCATTTTGGCAATTAAAGTAGAAGGGAATTATTAGAATTTTAAACAGAAAAACCTAAATCATTTTCCTAATAATTTTTATGTTATTTATTTTGAAGCATAAAAATTTGTAGAAATTAAAAGATTATGAAAATAAAAAAAAATATTGATGTAGAATTGGTCAATTGTGCTCATGGAGGCTCGTCAAGATGACGTAGAGTTTAAGCAGTGACAGATTGAATTGCTGGCTTGAAAGAGTTAGAATTATAAAAGAACTTATAATTAGCGCATAAATCATGGTAAGGATTAGGCAAAGCATAATTAGACATAGAAAATTGTTGGGGTTACGAGAGGGAATGCAAGTTACACTAGAAGATACTCTGAAAGTAACTTTATTAAATAGAACAGAGCAATGTGGAACTGGTCAAGAATGACTTGGATTTAAAGATGCAATAGATTGAAGAGTATTTTCGAAATGGAAAAATATAGATTATTACAAAGAACATTTTAGAGATGCAGCGTGTTAAGCATAATAAGATCCAGAAGATTGCATGAATAAGGGAATTAAATTAGTTACTCTATTATAAGCGCTAAAAGTAACTTGATATGGAAGATTGGAAGTATCAATAAAAAGTACTCAATGTAATCGGTATATAATGTGTTTAGCTGTGCAATGCCAGGTGTATCAATAAAAAGAAGATAATCAGATGGTCTATGTGTTCAGCTCAAAGTACAAGAACAAGAAATAGCTTTTGAACAGATTCGATTATGGGTACGATTCTGACTGTGGAAAGTGAATTCTATAAAAAAAAATAGACAAGCGTATCATCTCTACGCAAACCAAGCAGTACAAAGATATCAAATTGCTTTGAAATTATGTGAATTATAAGCATCGAATCTAATAAAGTTTCAAAACTTCGAATTTTTAGTTATAATTTTAACTACTAAACGAGAAATGTAAAAAGGTAAGGGTGTCCATGTCCATGTCCGTATTTAAGAATTCTCATTAAATTCTCAAAAAATTTCAAAGCCCACTGAACGTTTTTGGCCTAGCTTGAGCTCTTAGATGCGATAGATTGTAGAATGTTACTTATTCTTCTAAACAGAAATTCTCAAACTGAATCTACTGCCTGTAGAGGATACCATACGATACTATATCCAGTTCCGGACAACTCTACTGCGAGTAGTATTACTATCGCAGTGCCGTAGCGCGTGAGCCCGCCGTCGTTCATACATTACAAACTAGTCTTCTTCTTCTAAACATTAATTTCCAGATTCCTCTACTGCTCATCTGGACAAAAATCAAGTCCTACAATTGCCTCAAAAGCAAACTTTCATATTTCTAACAAAATTTTTTATGAAAATCTACCACTGTAGCTCAATATTTGGATTCAGAGCGTAGCCAAGTAAGCTTAGGATTGGGCTTCGTTCAGCGCTCCTAGGGTTGGGGTTCATTTAGTCGGCACATGTGGCAAGTCATGTTATTCTGCTTGTTGTTAGTGTTATGATGATGATTTGACAGGATGATGTTACTGCTGTCGCTTGGAACGCGTTTCACTCGGTTACGGCAAACCAGCGTCCATTCCGGTTGCTGCGACGGCAACACATTGCATTGTTTGTGGGCAATGTCAGCTGCCTGCCAGCGATAGATAGATGACCAGGCACAGACCCCGATATGTACATATGGTTTATGCTGTTGACACTGCTTGGATCGGGGGCGGGGCATTCTGGGACAACGTAGCTCTTAAATATTGCATCAAAATAAAATTAACATTTCATTTTGTGGCGTTTCGTTTGGCATTTATTTTGTTGTCATTTAATTTTTTTTGCCATTTTTTTTTTATTTTTCATCAATAAATTTGCTAACCCCTGAAAATATTTTTTAATAAAAAATCATTACATAGACAAATATAGACGCGTTCATTGTGCTTTAGATGTGCGTGTGTGAGTGTGTTTCAAAAATATTGCGGTGAAAAAAGTTTGCCATTTTATAGGGAAAAAAAACATTTGACGCCAAATATTTTTGCTATTATTCATTGGCTTTTCAGTAGTTCCATTTTTTTTGTCTCGTTTTCATAGTCATAAAAAAAAAATAAAATTAAAAAATATTACAGAATACATAGACTTTATATATATTTTAATTGTCGCATATAATAATTTGAAATGACCAAATGGTATTGGGATTCTGTGGGGGTTTTGGGTGATAGAAGCAGCCGCACATACGGTGGATCGGAGCTCTAATATTCAAATTGCAAAATATAAACTAAATGCAAGGAATATTTAGGATGTAGTAAGAAGAAATCCATTATTTGACCAATAGTTGGCGTTATTTATCTGTAACTCGCGTTGTATAACTTCAATCGCGTTCGGAAAGTTGGCGTTAGAAAGCAGACATTTCGTTTTAGAAAATCTTTCCGGCGAGTTTTGTAATAGTTTGATTCAATTATCTAGGAGCGTGCGTCAAAGTTGAACACCAACAGATAGAATATCGCTAACCGGCAGGCTGAAAATGTGCAAAAAGTTTATGGTTCTGATACCGCCACAGCCTACCAAACGCAATTTGGGTTTTGTCCATTTCATTCCGCCAATTTCGATGTCAAAGTTGCATCACGCACTGAAAGGCCAATTGTCGAAAATGTCGATAAAATCATGCAGATTGTCGGGTCCGAGTAATGCGATTCGACCCAAGAGCTAAAGATTGCACAAAAATCCATTTGGAACTATTTGAATAAGTTTGAATACGAAAAGAAAGAAGCGCGATGTATGGTTGCCCTAGAGTTAGCTCAAGAAAACCTCATACATCGAATTTTCAGCTGCATATCTGAGGCGTTTGGTGACTGGCGCTGAAAAGTGAATCACTTACGTCAACGTCAAGTGGAAACGTTTGTGATCGAAACACGTTGAGCCAGCTGAAATGTTGGTCAAGCCATAATGGAGAGCCAGCAAGTTGTGCTTTAAAAAGAACTATCTAGATTAGCACAGTTCGACGAAGAAATGCTAAACAAACGGCGCCAAATAGGTTTCGTTGGAAGGCTCTCTATCAAAGACCCTAAGTTCCCAAGCGATATAAGAAGAAAAAAGAAAAGAAATGTACCTAGAAACATCTCTTTTAAATTAAGACACCGCTGCACGGCTTTGACTATAAACTGCAGGTCCCAATTCTCTTTGAGAAAAGAGACATTTGAGGCCTTGATCATAGTGAAGGGGAATACATTTTCCTTGCTTTTCGTTCAAAAATTTAGTTAAAATCTATGCTGAGACTTTAAGGCAAGCAAGTACAGTTGTGCTTGTTTCTACAAAGTCCTTAAATTTGTATTTTAATCGCTTAGGAAGAAATTGAGTGCTGTTTCGAGATAAATCTTAAGAGAACTTCAATATGTGTAAGTTTCTGGGCACTGATAACCACTCAGCTGCTGCCAGTATATGTGTTATCTGGATTTCTTTTTTTTAAATCCTGTAGCGCGCTTTTGTATGTAAGTGCGAGTGATTGTAAGTGTATGTGTGCGTGTATGTGTGTGTGTCGCTGTATCTATGTATTAGTGTGTACTCTAATAATGGTATTTGCCAGCGTCTATATAATTGTGTGTGACTTTCATTATTTTAATATAATGTTTGCTAACACACGCACACACACACGGGCTCACATATGTGCGCACACACACACTAATACACACACACACTCGCACACACACATGCAAATGCCATACATAAGCATAGACAGCGCCTTAGAAGCGCTGCTGAAAGCTGTCAACATTTTGCTGCTCTTCTTCTTTATGATTATCATTACTTTTTACTTTTCTTCTGCGTTTCTTTTTTTTTTTTTTTGCTTCTACTTTTTCATTTGCGTTTTCTTCTTCTTATGATTCTCCTTTCGTCTGCTGTTGGGGTAGTTCAAAATTTATGTAAAACAACGCGAACACACACACACATACACACACACAATGCAAACAATTGGTTTTCGTGCAACTGAATGTGTGTGCTTGAGTTTTAATCTTTTTTCAATTTCAATTTTGTTGATTTTAGGAAATTCCAAAAAAAAAAGAAATAATAAACATTTCAGCCAAGTTATAGAACAAAAGCTTTCATACAAATCAAAACATTATAATTTTAAGCAATGCTTGAAAACGAAGCAGGAGTTTTTCACCTTATCCTTTAGAAAGCGAACTCTATGTAGCACATTGGAAAAGTGGAATTTTGATGGTATTAATTTTGGGCATGTGCTAGCATGTTGATCACTAAAAAATAGTTTACGAAATTATTATGGTAGTTCTGCTTAGGGTCTTACTCAGACTCATTGACTTAAATGCACTTCAAAGTTTCTTCTGGCATTCCATACCACAGTAACTCGTAATTGTCAACCTCTACAACTTCCATTTTGTAGAACCAATTATGCTTTGCACGATACTTTCCGCGTCTTATACGCAAACTATAGTAACCTTTACGATTTGAGGTCTTATGAACAACCCATGCAATTCATTTTTGTATCTATCCTAACTCACATTGACCCATCACGAACTATGAACACTCATCTTGGTCAACGCTGACCTCTTGGCTTCTTACTGGCGTATTACTTTCTGTTTTCACCTTTCGTAATTTTCGAATTCCAAATCACTGCCTATCTTTCGTCACTTTCCACCTCTATCACTACCATTTTGTAGAACCAATTATGCTTTGAACGATACTTTTCGCTTTTTATACGCAAACTTTAATAATCTTTACGCTTTGCTATCTTATCAACAACGATCTGTTGAATTCATCTCTTTCTCAAGCTTAACGCATCTTGATTCGCCATATCGAGCATCTTTGTAAATCTGTATTAACTTGAGACACCGTTCCGATTCGGTTATAAACTATAGACTCTCTTCAAAAAAAAAGATATCTCTATGCTGTGTCTTTGTCGTTTTTCGAAAAGAGAATTGTAAGTCACTTTCTTTGTGAAACTATGCGGTAATCGCAGTTCGAGTTATCAATGGAAGGGTTGCATGTCTATTGTAGAGGTACCAGTACAAGCCTACACTTATCAAGCGATGTCAGCATAAACAAGGGGAAACCATATATTTGTCATAGATTGCATCGATACTGCAGTGACTCTAAGAGCAAAATGAGGTTCGAAGAAGGTTAGTCATCAAATCTAACTTGGATTGATCTACTTTTGGTTGGCACGTACAGCGGCGGTGGCGAGGCTATCGGAAGAAGCGAAATCCAAAAAAGATTAAGTGACCAACCTTTTTCGAACTGTTTGACACTATATGAGTTATTACCGGCTTATCTTGACATGACTACTGTAAGTGCCAACCAAAAGAAGAGTAATCCAAATTAGAATCGATGACAAACCGTCTTCGAACTCGCTTCGCTTTGCTCGTAGAGTCACTGCAGTAGCTCAGCATTCTCCGCACATCAGGGTATCAATAGAAACCGACCGTAGCAATGTAGAAATAGTTGTTGTTGTTGTAATTGTGACGGTGCACCAGGTATAGTTTGGGCTTCCGAAACAGAGGGGGTTTGGCAGTCCGACTGCCGTGGGTATCGCTATAGAAATAGTGGGCCTCGGTGGTGTAGTCGTAGCGTACTCCTCTCCAAACTGAAAGGATGGTAGTACGATTCCACCTTGCAGCACTGTTGAATTTGTCTAACACCGCCAAAGCTAGTAAAAAGGAAAATCTCAGTTAATTAAAGATAACGCCGTTCGGATTCGGCTATAAACTGTAGCTAGCTGTTCTCTCTTTCAACAGCTAGAGATATCTTCTTTGAACGCTGACCATAGCCAAGGAGAGTAGATTTATTTAAACTTTTTCCATCTGGAAATTACGCTAAAAATGAACTATTTGTAGAAACTACTTCTTGAACAAAAAATATTCTAAAAAATCGTATTCAAAATTTGCAAATTAAATATAAAAAGCACTTTAAATTTACTTTGGTTGGGGTTACTTTGGCCTCAGACCTTAGCCTCCAATGTATTACTAATCTCTATGATGCTATCATATCAAATCCCCAAACAAGTGTCTGGAAAATGGCCAAAAAAAAAGTAAGAAAAATTAAATGAAAAATTTGCGTGTGGCAGGGATGCATAAAGCATAATGACAACAACACCCCAGAAGATAGTAAGCGCCAGGAATATATATATATATACGCCAGGTATGCCCCCCTCAGACAGTTAGAGGCAGCAATAGATGTAGATATAGAGAGTGTAGAGGAGTATGTGTGCGTGTGTGTGTGTGTGTGTGGGGATTTTGGGAGTTTAGAGAGCACTTCGCATCAAGGCAAACATTGTCAAAAAAAACTCCAAGTTCAGAACACTTGCATAGCGAAAAATGTAATGAACGAATGAGCGCGCAATACGCACACACACACACACACACACACACACACAGCGAAAGACACAGGATACATGTATATGCATGTATATATATATGTTCACACACACATAAGCAAAAAGAAAGCACATATAAAAAAGTAAAAAGTATGTGCCGAGCTTCTCCCCCCGTCCCCAGCAAACGACATGCTAAAAATTTGTATAGAAAATTAGTTAAAAAATTACTCCGCAGACACACACACACACGCACACGCACACACGCAGAGTGTGCATGTATGTGCGCCAGTTGAGTTTTACATATGCAAACACACGCATACCAACGCACACATTAGACACACACACACGCACACACACACACACACCGACGAGACAGCGCCATTTAGCATTAGTGGGCGGTGTTAGAAATACGCTCTTCGTGCGCTTTCATATCCTCGTCCTTGTCCTTGCCCTCGTTCTTGGCAATACGCAATGTCGGTAGTACTCGTTACTACACATATACATGTATGTGTATATGTACCTACTACTACTACCACTACACACACACACACACACACACGCACGCACACACACACATCGAGCATGTACAATTTTAATGTTTAGAGTCGCGCGCGCTTAAAGTTTGTCATAAAGCACCCCATTAAAAAAAGGCGCAGAACCGTGTATGACGTTGGTTGACTCTCAGCAAAGCGTACACTACAGCACAGTGGTACAAATGTGATTTGTTGTGAAGTAATAAAAATTAATTAATGTACAAGAAATGGCAACAAAGTTTATATACATTAGTATTTATTTTGTGTGCTTGAAGTGTGCATGTACTCTTTGGGCCTTTGAGATATACATATGTTATTAGTCCTCCATCGAATAATAATTGTTCCAAAGCTGTTGATCATTTTTGAAAATGCTTCACAAGGATAATTGATTAAGTGATTGTTGAAATATATTGTTTATTGTACAGATTCACTTTAGTTTGTTTTGGTAAGTTGTGGGCGGTATTCTATCTGTAATGAATCCTATATCTATTTGGAATAAATCCTACATCTATCAGCAATGAATCCTTTATCTAACTGGAATGCATCCTATAACTATCTTGAATGAATCCAATATGTAAGTGGAGTGAATTCCATATCTAACTGGAATGAAACCTATATCTATCTGTAATGAATGCTTTATCTAACTGGAATTAATGCTGCGTTTATCTGGAATGATTCCAATATGTAACTGAAATGAATCCCATATCTAACTGGAATTAATCCTATATCTATCTGTAATGAATCCATTATCTAACTTGAATTAATCCTGCGTTTATCTGAAATGAATCCAATATCTAACTGGAATCAATCCTAAATCTAACTAGGATGTATCCTTTAGCTAACTGCAATGTATCATATAACTATCCGGAATGAATCCTACATCTATCTGCAATGAGTTCTTTATCTAACTGGAATGTTTCCTATAACTATTCGGAATAAATCCTATATCTTACTGGAATGTATCCTACATCTATCTGGAATGTATCCTGTAACTATGAATCCTTTTTCTAACTGGAGTGTATTCTGTAACTATCTGAAATGAATCCCTCATCTATCTATAATGATTCCTATATCTAACAGGAATGAATCCTACATCTACCTGCTATATCACTGCAATTCACATTAAAGGTACAAAAACCAATAACGCGAACTATTGTGTTGTTACTAAGCTCGTCTTCGATTCCTAAAATCTTTGAGACGACTATTACAATTCAGAGTCACAGTCTGTAAAAACGCTGACTCTGTAAGCCATAGCCTTCTGCTTTTAGAACTATAACGTTTGGATTTTTCCGTCTGGCCTAAACCGTATATCTTCTGGAAGATTGCACTTGCATTTGGAGCCTCCAATACCAACACTATCAGGATTTGATGAAGTCTAGCCTTTCCAGCCTTTTCTCTGATCAACTGAACATTCTGCAGTCTTTTCGACTCTCGTACTGCTGGTGTCTTTTAAGTGAATATAATGGCTATAAACGAGGCTCTTCTCTGATTGCGCAGATTATGCTAAGATTGTTAGGTTTATACCTTGATCAGGTCAGGTTAAAGCTCGATGAGCGTATATAGCTGCCGCAAATCTCTCCAAGATTTCATGTTACGAACAACAAAATAGTTACAAATAGACGCTATAATCTAAAATCTTTCTGAAATAAACACTCCACGATGATGAATCTCCATATTCCGCCTTGGAGCGCTGGCAGCTTAGTCTGGGGAAATATATTGTCTGATAATTATTGTGTAGCTCGTTGCACAATTTTGGGCCCACTGTGCCAGCATGACATTTAGTCGAGGTAGGCTTAAGTGATGGGGGTCGACTGCTGCGGGGGGTCTAGGCCAGCTTTGCATTTGTGGCCCTTTCGAGTTTTCTTTTTTTTTACTTTTCTGTTTCTTTTTTTTTTTGTAGTTGAGTTGAAGCGACTTGGGGACGAGTGTTTGCCGCTGTACATGGCTCAAAAAAAAAGAGAAGAGACATACAGACAGTGAGAGTGAGAGAACTAAACATGGGCATGTGTGTGTGCGAGTGTGTGTGCGTGCAACAGAGATAGCTGACATCAAATTAAATACAAATGCGAATTAGAAAAACTTTTTTGGTACATATGAAAAATTAAATTGGCTGCTGTTGTCGTTGAGGCTGTTGAGTCTGTTGCCTGCTTTTAGGCGCATAGTGGGTTATGCCAGTAACTGTCACTAGCAGATTCTAGCAGAAACGCGCTGCGTAATGCGTTACACGCAAGTTCCGGGAATTTCGGAAGTGCGGGCACCAAGATTACCACACACACATACCATGCCCCCTCGCCCCCCCAAAAATAATACATATATGTAAAAAAAAAGCAACGAAAATGCAAAACTTTTAGCAAAAGAAAACGTACAAGCTGAGTAAATGAGTTGCTGCTGCAGGAGAGTAGACACATTAAATGCGCTACTTGAGTGAGAGAGAATGAGGCAGAGCGAGAGAGAGAGAGAGAGAGAGAGAGGGAGAGCGCTTGAAATCGGAGCTAAAATATAGTCTAAGCTAATGTGCATTCCTCGATATCAGATGGAAGTAAACAATGAAGAAATATGAGAGAAACTTGAATAAAATGTAACTAGGAAAAGAAATAATCGCATTCGTTTCGGGAATCAGATCTATTTTGGCACTCACGCAAGCCGCGAGACTTTAGAAAAAAAGTCATCGAAATAAAATTTCCCAAACAGATCTGTTTTAGATCACACTTAAACCGCAAGACTTGCGAAATAAAGTAAACGAATTCGTTTTTGAAAACAGATCTGACCTATTTGACGCGCAAATTGTGAGACTTGAGCTGACGGTAAACACTTTGATACGTTTCGTTTACGGCAATGGTTCTTGTACGGTTTCAAATCGAAACAGTAAGTAATTGAGACTGGAGTTCTTGAAAGCAGTAACAGATCTCTGGGAGCCTTCTTGAAGCAGAATTCAGTACTCTTTATGGTATACTACTATGATCTTCGAAATACCTAAAAAATTCTCTAACTCTTGAACTTTCTTAAAACAATCACTCTATGCTGGGCTTCAGAGCAATCAGCAGTGAGTGGAAATGCAAAAGCTATTGAGCTCACCAGACGCCACAGATTTGGCTGGCGCCTTTTAATGGCAAATGTTTTCAAGAGTATGATTCACAAATGGGCTTTTAAATTCTCAAAGAAAATTTAGATTTCATTAACTTGGATAAGTTAAAAAATTATTCGTACTTTTGAGCAACCGTATTCGTAGTTGTTTGCAAAAGGAACTAAGATAGCATACTTATCGGAGCACCTTTCAGAACAGTTTAGTCTTTAGTGCACTTCATTATTTTATCTGCCAGTTAATTGATTACAAACTTAAAGAATAAATTTATATTTTAACAATTTATTTCGTTACAGCTGCGTTAAGTTCCAAACAATAACTTGTTGGGATTTTATACAAAACGCAGCTGGTCTGCGATTCGAGATAGTCCGGCTAGAACTAGATTTAAAATAAAAAATACGCAAAAATTGTCACAAGCAGTCAAAATAGTAGAAACGCGGTACAATATCTGTTATTTTTTAAGCTGGATTTTGTAAATAATTTTATGCGTCATTATAGTTATAATGGATAACCAATAATAATTCAAAATATTGAGCAAGGTGCAACCATGTTAATTATAAAAAATATGACAATATTTATTTTATTATGTTAATCATTATCAAATTTCCAAAAGAGTTTAAGCTTTTTCCAATTTAGGTTAGGTTAAGCCGGCAGGCCGTCAGAGAAGTGGTGGAACCTCATATAGATCAGTGTGATGCTTAGTGGAAATAAAAAATAAAATTTACTGTCATAAAGCGGACATTTTTTTTTTTTTAATTTTATAATTTACTTTATTTGTATTAATAAATTATTTTAATTTAATGACGCATTAATTTAAAAAAAAATTAAAGTATTTAGCTTTGAAAACAATATTTAAATATTTTAGAGCTAAAAAAAAATGCATCTTATTTGAAAACGAATATGGAAATAAAGTTTTTTTTTAGGATGAGCACTAATTTTAACACTTTTTTTAAATTAAGTTGAATATAATAAAGAAGAAAATAATATCAAATTTACAGTGAAAATAATTTTAAATATTAAAAAATAAAAAAAAACTGCTAAAAACAATAAAGCGAAAACTTAAGTGGAGTTAATTTTCAAAATTAAAAAAAAAAAATTAAGTAACTATACATAATTAACACAAAATGTTAAAATGGTAATGAAATGGTGGACAATTCTTTTCGACAAACGAGGGAATTTGAAAAGTTCAAAAATGAACGTAGCAATTAAGGAAAAAAAAATAAAATAAAATAAAATAAAATAAAATAAAATAAAATAAAATAAAATAAAATAAAATAAAATAAAATAAAATAAAATAAAATAAATTAAAATAAAATAAAAAATAAATAAAATTACTAAAAAATTAAAATTCTGTTAACAAATACAATTAACATAAACATGAAGAAACATTAAAAAAAAGCAATAACCAATGTTTCACCAACTTGAAACAAAGCCTTGCACACATGCAAATATTTTAACAAAAATTATGCATTATTTCTCAGGCAATAAAAAAAAACGAAAATTCGCCAAAAAAAAACCGCCACCCCCACCAAATTAAAATAGTTCACAAACCAAATGCTTGGCATTTTCGAGTGTAGCGCAACGCAAAGAAATGTAAAATAATTTGGCAATGCCAAACATACGAGCAGCACTTGGTTGCAAGTTGAGTATGTGGGGTGGGGGTTGGGGGGTTGTACCCCAATATGGGGACCAAGACAGTGGAGCGGAACTTTTGCTTTGCGCACAAATTAAAAAATAAGCTCAGCGGCTGCGGTGACTGCTGCTGCTGCGGCCGCCACCGCCGCTACAGCCATACTGCTCTTTGCGTGCGCCGACAGTGGCGTGGGTTAGAGGGGGGTAAACAGCTTGGAGCCTGTTATCGTTTGGGGCAGGGAGCGCGGTGCTGAGCGAAGGCTTGGATATACTTTTTTCTCATTTTTTGTTGGGTAAGTAAAGAGCCGCACGCACCACGACGCACTTTTCACAAATACATTTGCAATTTATGTACCTTTTTTGTTGTTGTAGAAGCGCGTAGCGCGCAAGGGAGGGGCGGCTGACAATAGGGGGGCAATGTTGTTAAATGAAAAGCGGGAGAGGAGCGGGGCATACGGGCCTGTACACATAGGCATTTCGACATGTTTTATATTTTTACATATTCATATGTGTTGTGTGTGAGAGTGTATGTGTGTGTGTGCGTGTGTGTGCGTGTGTGCTTGTATATAAACGCTACGCAACTTTTACACACATGTATGCGTGTGTGTGTGTGTGTGTGTGGTGTTGGTGTGCGTATGGGCTCAACTTTGTTGTTTTTTATGATTACTTTTTCGTTTTTTTTTTTTTGGCATTGTTGTTGCTATTGTATTTTCGGTTGTAGTTGTTTTTGGCAATTAACCAAAAGTGGTGGCTGCCGCTGCCAACGCTGACGGCTACGCTGGCGCAGCACCCATCAAACAACGCCCCAAACCTGCAAGAACATGTGCCCCCCACCAACACCACCCAGCGGGCGCCACACTGTATGCCACTCGACATTTTTAAATATTTTTAACTGCTGCGCGCGTGTGTGTGTGTGTGTGAAGAGAGCGCCTTTTTGGGGGTTGGGGTAGTTTGTGTATTCGTTTTTGGCGCTCTGCTCTGTTTGGTTAATATTTCGGCTTGTTTATGGGCTGTCTCGTGCGTGAGTGTGTGTGTGTGTGTGTCGTAGATGCGCTAGTGTAGGCTTTTCACTCACACTTACAGCATGCATGCACCCCCTACTCACACACACACACACACACACACACAAACGCGTAATGTATTAACCAAAAAACAACGAAACATAATCAACAAAAGTAAAGAACGCAAAAAAAACAATATAAAAGTTGCCATATAATAAAAAGTATGTAGGTGGAGCTGTAATATATAGAATACTTTCCTACTGACACTTTCAGGCTTTACCCTTAATAACGCGCAAGCGACCCAGAACCGATTTCCATTATTACTTGGCTAATTTCGGGCGGTTATCTTTTTTTTGCGTTCTTTCTTTGTTGCCACTGCTTTGTTTTCAATTACAACATAGACGTGCTCTTGAATTATTTGAAGTTGGCAGTTTAATTATTTTTCGAAAAATAAATGGAAATTTTTGTAGAGCAAACACATATTGGCTGCTGGGCATAACTATGATAGAGACTTTGGTAATAATGAAAACAGAAATGAAATAAGATTAATGATATAACATTTGTTTAAGAGATAAAAGTTATACAATATTTGTAAATTATGCTCTATGCGCCATCTAGTATTTCACAAAACTTGGAATTCGATGCGCGCAGTGTATTTGGCTTTATTATAGGTCATATAGATTTTAACATAAAAATTAACTATTCGTAAACTTTTTAAGCATTTTAAGATCCATTTAAGAAATGCTTAGTTTTTTTTTATATATAAAATTTTGTGGAATTGCTAGTTTTATGCGCTTTGAGAGTAGTCCACTAAAAGACTTAATCAAACTACCTCTGTGGCTTTTGGTAGTCAAATTTCTATTGACTTTGCATGTTTATACCAAACAAAGCTCGTTTTACAAAAGGCTTAAGTGAAGAGAGCCCAAAGCTCACTTTCTATAAACTTCACTGATTGTTAAAAGTATTTTAAGTTTATTAAGTTTATTAACAAAATTGCTAGAATCATTCTTCCCGAACAAAGTTTTCATTTAAACGTTTCAGTATGGTTTACATATTCCAGCAAACACTTTCCAGTAATACTTTCTTCATAAACTTTACTATCAGTCATATATCTTTTCCAAGGCAACTTAACCTTTTAAATGATTTATAAACAAGTCAAGCGTTACTCGTTGCTATATTTTCCAGTGCTAGGACTTTCAATAGGCCAGAATGCTGCCAATGGTCGGAAAATATGCCAGAAGCATTCATAATATATATCATTTTTATGGACCCCAGAAATTCACTTTGAAGCTTCGGGATTGTTTGCCCATTTTTACGTTGAATAAAACTTCATTGATAAAAATTATAAAACAAAAAAATTATAAATATAATAATGACAGCAGCTTTTAACGCACTGCTGCCCCTGAAGAACTATTGTGCTCCCATCTACCCTAGTGATCATTCTCTAGGCCTATGGCAGAGTTAAGATGTATGACTTGTGATGGTTCTAGCTTGGTATTATCTTGCACAATGATTCTTCTGTGTTCACGGAGCTGAAAGACAAACTCTGTAAATGCAAATGCTTCAACAGACAGAACCCATGGTCTTCTGCGAGCCGTTCGCTGCATATTCCGAGGGATTTCTTGCCCAATAAGAAGACTTTTTTGCAGCTTTTTGAAGTCATGCGTCCAGCTGTTGCTGTGCGATTTTTAACCAAATTTATGTGCTTCTTTTGGCAACTGTCTTATATTGTGTTTGTCAATATTCCTTGCGAAATTATCAACTACTTTAATCCCGCGACTGTAACGCATCGGTGTTTCACAGTCTTAGATACTTTAGGTAGTGAGTTACTAGGAATGAATATCAAAGACGAGTTTAAGTCTGTTTTTTTTAAGTACGTCAACTGTTAGCTGTATAGCAATTGCTTATTGTTGTGAATTTTCACAATTATTTGCATACAGATAGCACTGGACTACGGACACATTCTCGAAAATAAAAGAAGGCCACACATAGCAGGCAACGGTGCGAAACTGCCTAATTACTAATAATAGACAGACTTAGAAGAGCAATTTAGCAATAGCAATTATTGCTAGCTAAAATTTTTTTAAAAATTTGTATCTTTGACTTTAAACATATTTCAAATTTAATATTTATCTTTTTTATTTCAGCCCAATTGCCCAGAGTAACGTGTGCCAGCTGCATAAAGTGGTAAGTACAAAGATTTTATTTGCAAAAGTAAACATTTAAGAATTTTTCGCTATTACAAAGCGAATTTAACAGTAAGGTTAGTTACTATATTATTAAGTTCAAAATAGCACACAGCCGCAACACTATTCAATCTGTCAATCAGCTCAACATTAAGTCAAGACATCTATAAATTAAGATCCTACGATTTCAGCTATAAATTAAGAAATCAATTTACAATTCGAACTCAAAAGTAACGCCTTACAACTATGCCTCATGCAGGCTGCCAAATGGCAAACGGAAAATGAAAAGCTTTGAGCAGAAGACAAGGCCAGGAAATCTTAGAGCCAACCCAAGCAAAAACATGTCAACTCTAACATACACTCACACTCTTACACACACACTCACACTCTTACACACACTACTACGCAGCGCGAGAAAGTTGCGCACATTAAAAACTAAAGAAAATGAAAAGCGTCAAGTGCGGGGGTGTGTGCGCGTGTGTGTGAGCACATATAATTACATTAAGCATACGCAGTGTTAGGCAACCCTACACTTTACACACACACATAATGGCAAACACCCCCTTAGCACACACACACACACACACGAGCGCACTTGCATGTATATACATAAGCACACACACATGAGCTTACAACTACATTTGCAAAAGCTATTCCTATTGGCTAATTACTACAGCTGAAAAATTATACACTTCAAATTATCTACACACGCACACACACACACACAGGCACACGCACGAACACACACACAGTTGCGCACATAAGCGCGCTCGTTGAGTTAGTACATATACATACATGTACATATTTACATATGTGTCGCTATATGTGTGTGTGTGTGTGTATTTTAAAGCCCGCTCAAGCTGCTTGTCTAAGAAAATATGCTAAAAGTTTTCCCCAGCGCCGCGCTAAGTAAAATGTAACAAAAAAAAACGAAGAAGAAAAAATTAACAGAGCGGACTAAAAAGTTTACTCCTTGTAACCGAATAATACACATCCTTGCTGCCCTGCCACAGATTGGGCGTAAGTATACGTAAGCGATTTTGAAAGCATCTCTACGATTTGAAAAAGAATTTTTTGCAGTTAATTGCAAACAATTTTTTAATCAAAAGGTTTGAAGGTTTTACCAACACTGAAAATGCTGTTAGGACTTAATGTTAGCCAACACTGCGATATAGCAAGTAAAAGTCTTGGTAGAGTTATGTATTCTTAGATATTTTCTAACATTTCAGCAATAAGAAAAAGAACCTAATATTTTTTTGATCAAAAAGTTGGGAAAAAAAGCATTAGCCAACACTGAGAAATCTGTTAGGACTTAATGTTAGCCAACACTGCGATATAGCATGTAAATGTCTTACTAGAGTTAAGCAATAAGCATAAGAATATAATAAATATATAATAGTTCTTGAAAAAAACAGTTGGAAAAGAATACATATTAACCAACACCAAAAATACTGCTGAAGCTCCATATTATACAACACCGCAATATGGCATGTAAAATGCCTGCCAGAGTTATATATTCTTAGATAATTTCTATCGTTTCTAAAATAAGAATATAAAAGATATACAATAGTTTTTGATCAAAAAGGAGGAAAAAAGCGCATTTACCAACACTTAAATTGCTACTGAATTGCTAAATATTCTTAGATATTTTCTAACATTTCAGCAATAAGAATAAGAATATATTAGATATATAAAAGTTTTTAATCAAAAAGTTGGGAAAAAGATACATTAACCAACACTG
Source organism: Chymomyza procnemis (assembly GCA_035046065.1). Lineage (NCBI taxonomy): Eukaryota > Metazoa > Arthropoda > Insecta > Diptera > Drosophilidae > Chymomyza > Chymomyza procnemis. The sequence continues at coordinate 23,599,454 of JAWNOJ010000021.1, forward strand.
AAAATGCTGCTGAAGCTTCATATTATACAACACTGTGATATGGCATGTAAAATGCTTGCTAGAGTTACATATTCTTAGATATTTTCTAACATTTCAAGTATATATTATATATATATATATAATAGACATTGCTCAAGAAGTTCGAAAAATATATATTTTCCAACACTGAAAATGCTGCTAAGGCGTGTTATCAACACTTCAATATGAAATGTTAAGGCTTGCTAGTCTTTCTTAGTTAGATAGTTTCTACCATTTCACGAATATGTTCAACAAATTTTAAACAATGAAAATTTTCAATTCGCGCGGAAGTACTCTATTTCACGGAAAAGCCGCGTACGATAGAAAGCGAACTTGAGTCTCTAAAAGTAAGTGAACTAGCATAATTTCAAAATATTAACAGATTACATTTTAAAAAACAAAACACTTCAAGTCTTTTGATTCTTTGAATCTCACAAATCTTAAAAAAAAAAAAGAAAGAACTTCATTCAATCTCTACTTGTATCCCTTTCGCATTCTCCCATGCTTTCCCTATACTGTGGATATGTTACTTAGTATTCTGCGGCGGGTACTCCCTTGCTGGATCACGTCGTTGTTGAGCATCTTTGAAAAAATTTATGTTTTTGGTACTTTTGTATGAATTTATTTGCATTGTTGAAACAAAAGTTCTTCGAAATAGAAGTTCTTAGAAGTAAGACGAATTAAATTTTCATTTTTAGTTCTATTACTCCCAAGCCCTTTCGAATTCACTCTTGATGTTCTTGAGATGTGTGTAGTACCCAATCGCATCAATTAAGGTTTTTTACACTTGTTCCTGGATCACCCGGCATATCACCCGGCGGTGATCTCTAGAATAGTCTCTCAATTGCAAACACTAATATTTGAAAGATACGGGTATTTAAGGTCTTAAAATTATGTCTTATTATATTAAGAAATCTGTATCTAACTCGTTCTAAGATCTTAGTTTTCTTAAAAAAGATTCAGAGACACTTATGGTGCTGGATATATATGTACTTTCCGGTATTATACAGAAATTTTTTCAGGCTAATATAGTACATTTTGAAGCTATTTTCCTGAAATAATAATGATTAACGGGACTTTATTTGTCTTATTAAAATTTCTTTGATCGAACTAAGTGAAATAAAAGTATGGTAGAAATTAATTGAGATTTTAAATTTACTCAAATTCTTGTACGTATATTTTTAGGTTAGAGTATTTCTTAAATTCTTAGAGGAATTTTTAACAGATATTTTTTTTAAGAAAGATTTAGCTGTACTCTAACTAGTTCATATACATAGTTCAGTCATATCAAGATTGATACCAAAACAAAGGTACCTAAGAGTTAAGTTAGTTTAAGAACAATTTATTGATATCAACAATTACGCTGATCAGGATTGTGTAGTTGATGAAAAACTGAGTCATTTCTTCAGTGATTTACTATGTATAGATCAACTATAAGTCCATTGCATAAAAACCTATAAATAGCTATATAGTTGACAAAGAAGCTTTGCCACAGGCTTGTTTTTATTCCCAATAGCTATCCCAATCTTCTACTTGCTGGCGAAACTTTGAATAAAAATATTTGATTATATTACATAATTATTACATAAATTTGATTATATTATGGGTGAAAAACAAATCGTTTATAAGAAAGAAAAACCCAAGCTGTGTTTCATAATACCAACTTTTCGAAGATGGTTTTCTTTTCCACGAAGAATTTTCTTTAAATTGCGTCAAAATTATAGAAATCTTGGAGTATTGCTTTGAAAAATTTACAGTTTTGGGAAGATTACTTTAAGTTAATCGGTTTATCTAGAGTCTAATATCATTCTTTATACTTTATATTATCATCTGTATATTCCTTTTGCGAACATTATCGTTTCTCTTCACGCTGAAGTGGTAAAGCTGTGAGGTGATCTGAAATATATGTTAAGATTAGGCTAGGATTCGGATAACAGTGTTACCCGGTAGCAAACGGAGCAGGGTAATCGAGTGATGCTGAGCACAGTAGCGCTGTCACAGTGCTACGAATAACTGGTTCCAAACGTAGTATTATATCAGTTTATATCATTGCTATCTGGCTGCCGACAAATATGTATTACTTTTGTGGACTGCTCCTATAGATTAAAAACTTATTCATCTTAGGCGCGTGCTGCGCTTAGAGTCTTCACGCTTCTTGCAGATTATATCATATATGTGTGCCTATTTGCAGCAGTAGTCCCATCTTTTGTCCCAGCAAGTATTGCATTATATCAGATCTCTGTTTCTCACTGTTTCACATGCAGCCTTTTGGTTTTTTTCACATAGCCATCGAGTAAATATTTTTCTTTCTTTTTCGAGAAAATTTTGTTGCGAAATATCTAATCAATTTTGTAGTTGGTTTTTACAATTCCTACACGTGCAAGCCAGAGAAAATCGGTTCTTATTATTTATTGATAAACATATGGCGATCGTTAGACAATTTTTCCATATATGCAGTACCAGCGCAAAAATCCAAAGAATTTTCTAAGTATTTACAACTTTTACACGTTCATGCAAGCGATAAACGATACATATTATTTAAACGATAAGTCTTCAACGAGTGCTACGAAATGCGCAGCACGAAATGAATGACCCTATAACTCACTCAAAAGACAGTTTTTGTTGCAAAAAATCCAAAGAGTTTTCTAAGTTTTGATACGTTCAAGCAAGCGATAAAACGATACATATTATTTAAACGATAAGTCTTCAACGAGTGCTACAAAATACGCAGCATGAAATGGATGACCCTATAACTCACTCAAAAGACAATTTTGTTGCAAATTAATACAAAGAATTTTCGAAGTTTTTACAACTTTTACACGTTCAAGCAAGCGGCTAAAAATATATATTTTTTAAAGGATAAGTCGAAATGAATGACCCTTTAACTCACTCAAAAGACAATTTTGTTGCCAAAAAATCCAAAGAATTTTCAAAATTTTGATACGTTAAAGCAAGCGATTAACGATACATAGTTTTAAAACGATAAATATCCAACGTCTGCAATGAAAAATGCAGCACGAAATGGATGACCTTTTACTCAGTTTTCAAATCGCCATATCTTTGGAAATCTGCTTATTCATACTTTTTGTTCAAGTAGAGAGAGTTCAAATGAAAGAGTAACGAGCAGCAGAACTAAATGCAACTGCACACACACACACTAATGCAAGCAAATGCGATTATATGTGTGTGTGTGTGCTGCGTGTGTGTTGCGTGTGTGTTAGTGCGACTCTGGTCCTGTAGTAAATAAATCAAAATTATGTGCAGTCCCATACAGCACAGCTTCATTTACTTCAAAGGATATGTGCATGTACACACACGCAGCACAACACACACACGCACACACAAACCCACACACACACACAGAAAGTAGCGCCTTTTGTTAGTGTGTAAAAATGTATTTTCTAAGATTTGTATGCAATGCACTTGCAACAACAACAACGACAACAACAACTTGATGAGCGCGCCACATGCAGCTTAAATAATTTGTCGCATTTGCCGGCAACGCGCACCCCCTGCCCTCTCACACAGTACTGCACGCACAAATCTCTCACTCCGCAAACACAACAATACAAAGACATCAACGTTCACACATGCTCAGCTTGATGGTAGCAGCAGCAGCGGCGGCGGCGGCGGCGGCAGCAGAAGTAAGGCTGCTGTCTTGCCGGCATTCACTGTCATTAGTTACACTTTCTTATGGCCAGACGAGCGCGCTCTCTTAGCGCTCTCTCTCTCTCTCTCCCTCGCGCGTGCCTACACACATACACGCACACTCTCTTTACGTTTGGCACTTGTTGGCATCTGGCAAAGAGCGCGTCTTAAGAGAAAGCATAGCATACATTTGGGAGCAGTCAGCCGCGCACGCTGCGGCACAAGGGACGCACACGAAGACGGCGAGGACGCTGAAAGCGCTACTGGTGGGTACTTTACTTGATGATTATGGCGACGATAATGATGATTGGAATGGCTTTGATGGCGTTGAAAATGAAGATTGCGTGTAGTCGACTGTTTTCTTGTGTGTCCTTTTTTTTTTTTTTTTTGCTGAATGTTGCTCGTGTTGTTGTTGCTGTTGCTGTTGCTGTTGCTGCCTTGCCTAGCCAAGTTTTTGGGCTGCCCCATGTCCGCCCCCATGCCGCGACGCTTGTTTACAACGTGGCTGCCAGCTCCTAGCCCAATGGCTTGAGTATTTTGTCTGTGCTACATGTGTGCGGTTGGCGGGGGAATTGGTGTGTGTGTGTGCCACTATGTGGGGGGAGTGTGTGTGTGTGTGTTTTTTTTTTATGTAATGCTTACAACTACACACACTATCAACATTTGATTTTATTACACTCGTTTGTATGCATGTAGTTGTAAATGTTGCAAACTACTTAGGGGGCGCACTTGGATTAGGGAATCTCGGTATTAGTGTATATGGGATTAGTGGTGCGGGGGTGTGGGTGCTCGCACCGCCAGACATAGACGCAGCGTAATATAAGCAATTGTCTAAGCAATTTGTGTAGCTTTAAATCCAACCAAAATGTTGCATTGACTAAATTATTGGTAATAAAAATGGAAAAACAAAAAAAAAAAAAACAATGAGTGCGTAATGTCAGACATCAGACAGCTGGGTGAGGGAAGCTACTGAAATCCATAAATATGGCTGCTTCGTATTGAAGGCGAATGAATAAAAGAAATTTAGGTTTGTTGCCGAGATATCTAAGTCAACTTGTTGAATAGAATTAGAGCTTTTAATACCAGAACTTTAGGGGTTTCCCCAATGGCAGACACCAAAATGATTCCCATTCCATTGGACGGGCATGATTTCACAATGCTGCTTCAGAGTCAAACGAAACTGTCATACTGTTGTCATTTTTGTAGCTGCAGATGGAACATTTAACTTTAGCTAACGTTTATCTCTAGCTGAACGTACAGAAATTGTGAAAGCTTATTAGCAAAATAATTAAGTTTCGGGTAGAACTTTCTATAGCGCAACAAAATATTTTTGACAATTCTCAAACTAATTGATACAATTTAGGTAAGTTGCAACTATCATATTACTGCCACAAGATCATTATATTCAAAGAAAATTATTATTAGCAGTATCATAGTTCTAACTTAGTTAACAATTAAAAAAAATTTTCGCAGCGAAGAAACGCATTTTCGACCATTTCTCAACATAAATTAGAACTATGTGCGAAAGTTAAAAGTCTCATATTCTTAAAAAATTTAAAAAAAAAATAACTCTATGCGGTGTCGTCGATGTTTTAGTAAAAATTTAAGTTTTTTCTCGCTCTATTCATAATCTAAACTTATATCATTAGTTTGGGTCAAGTGAGTAGCCAAAACTTGAATATAAAAAACAAGTAACCAACAACATTAACCTTTCCAACATCCTGTTCTGTGGGATGTCACAAGCAGCATAGCAACATGCTAATTTATACACATAACTAGTGCACTTCGTTGCGATCATCATTGTTTATTGCATCTCGCAAATGAATATATTCCTCGGAACGCATTATTTTTTTGATTGTTTCTACTCAAATGCTCATAACAAACGAAGCACCTGACAAAAAAAAATAGCTTAAAACCTTCGTCTCGTTAATACCTTTAATTTAAATAAAAAATGATCGAAATCCGTCAAGCGGTTTGCGAGAAAACCTGTGACTCACCGCTCGCTTTATATATATAGATGAAAAGAACTTGGCAATTTTTTTATTTTGCTGCAGTAAGAATCTCACACCCCGGTAATCGTTATCTGACCTAAAGCAAATCTAATTGTAACTTTTCAAACTTGAGCAGGGTAATTATTTTTGCTCGTTCCCATATCAAATTGATTCTCATATATTGTTCTAGAACTTATTGAATTCTTCAAGCTACTACTTAGCTGATCTATATGTGAATCGAATTTCTATGCAGTCAGGCGGTTGAACCTATACTTATTTTTTTAGCTGCCTGTTTGTGCGTTGTTATCCTGCTTAGATATTTAACATGATATAGATAAAGTAGCGCGAACTCTTTGTTCGATAACGATAAGAATAGTTTAGTTTTCAGTTGACCAATTTAAAAGTATCATACAGTATTTGTTATATGTTTCCTGTGTGAAGTCCAGGGAAAGCGTAGATATGTCCAACTTTATGCTCATCTCCACAATAAGGGTTTGGGAGCAGAAACGTTTTGTCACAACTGAAGTAAGCTTCATTTGCATTTACTTGTAGAACCACAATATGTGTAACCCTAAACAATGCAGGAAACTAATAAAAACCAACTGATGATCTATCCTTTTGCCTGCATTAAAATATTTTCACCGCAACAACCATGACGAGCAGTGCATACATTCTCGCCTTATCCTAAAAGTTTAAAGCCCATAGTCAACGAATCTCTCGAAAGATAAAAATGGGCATATCAAAAAGTATTCCCGAACTACAGACACTTAGAAGCCCGTTTTTTCAGAATCAATAGCTGTTTGCGAATAGGTGCTGCTACTCGATGGTATCTGCCAAAACCTTCATGTACTCTTGTACGGACCTAAGCCCCTAAACTTGATGGAGAGTAGCGAAATATTTATATGTAAGCCCTAGTGAAAATGGTTCCATAAAAAGATATCCCTATCAAATATGACAAAGAAATATAACTTAGGAACGATACATCTTTCTTTCTACAACTACCACTGACTTTATTCACGATAGTAACCAAAATTACATCGTTCATCAAATCTTTGTTCTTTTAAGAAAAAAAATTTCCAACAATACAAGGATTATCAAAAAAAGTCTTCCTTCACCCTCAGGAGAGACAACAGAAATATAGCACGTTGAGCTCTCGAATGGAACCCCATTGGCAATTGTCACAGAGGGCGTCCGAAGACTACTTAGACGCACGCACAGTGCTCAAGGAAACGTCCAAATCGTTAAATGAGTTAAGGTTTTTAGCTTACAATAGGGAAAGCTGAAAACTATTTGTAAATAGGCTAAGTTCTTAATAATTTATTTATATATAATAGAGCTTGCCAATAGTAATAATTCCTTGACTACATAAGCCAAACAAAGTGTCAGAGATAATGCCGCTTACTGAAAACTGGTACTGGATGGTATCTGCCAATATTTTCAGCCTTACGTACCCTTGCTTGGGCGTAAGTTCCACAACTTGATAAAGATCTTTGAACGGAATAAGTGTCGCAACTTAGCGAAAAAGGCTTAGAAACTTTGTTTGGGACTTAACCCCAAAACTTTGTCAAGAACTTATAGATTGAGTAGCGGCATTGGTTTTTACAACTTCCAAACAACTTCCAAACATAAACAAGACTTTTTTTTTAGAACTTCTCAGCAATATTTTGGAATGGCTTGCAATATGCTGGCAGAGATCAGTGCCAGCTTTACGTAGTACAGGAGTAGAGTACAGAGATTGTTTCCCTTGCGCATTATGGCAAACTGTTGCTCAGCTAAAGCAGATGATATTTTATATGGAGCTCTACGACAGACCTACTTAGTTGAGCTAGTACTACTGCAACCTTAATTCCCTGTTACTGTTGTCAGTCCACCCATTTTCATCTACAAACAACTTTGACTTACGACAACTTGCAACTATTATCAATTTTTTATTGAAATAAAATGTATTCCAACTACAATGAACGTTTAGTTTTATTCCAACAAATCTAACGATTTGGATTCGTAAAGTAACATCTAAAACTAATACCACCCCCAACTCAGCACCCCACGCCCTACACACACACACACACAAAACTATTCACGGTCTTTCTCTTAAAAGCTAACGACGTCTGGGCAGTAACTTTTATAGCAACAAAGATTTCCACAGCGAAAACTAAATTCTCCAGCAGCTCCAACCCAGTTCGCAGGAATCTACCCAACCCATTCAGCCAAACGGACACCCACCAAAAGAACTATTTGCGAGGCTCCCACTGCCACTACAAGCACTTGGAGCAACATACAAAAACAAAAAAAAAAAACAAAAAAAGAAAGAAAAGTTTTGGCGCTGCTGCGGCTGCTAGCGTCGCTGCTGACGTCGCTGTCGACGTAGTGACAATGAAGGCCACGGCAATGTTTGCTGGCTTGGCGGCTGACTGACTTTGTTTTTGTATTCTTGGCGTTTCTTCATTTTTTTTTCGCTTTTCTTCGCTTCATCTGCTGTTGCCTTTTGCGGCTGCTTCCTCTGCAAATCTGCTGTGTGCTTTATGTTCCTGGCTGAGACTCTGTCGGCCAAAACGTCGTCGTCGCCATCGTCGTTGTCGTCGTAGGGCCAGCAAGGAAAATGGCCAGCATCTTGGACAGTTAGTAACCGTTAAGACGTCGTAGTCGTCTCATCGCCATCGCCATCGTCGTCGTCGTCGTCGTTGTCGTCGCCGTCGCAGCGACGTCGCTTGTGGTGTGTGTGTGTTTTTTTTTACTTGTTGTTGTTGTGTTTGTGTTGCTGTTTGCCGGCTGGCCGGCATAAGGCAAGAAAAAAAAATAAAAGCAAAATAGAAAAAAATTTCAAAAAAAATAAAGGAAAATAGAAAAAAAAGTCAACGAGCAGAGGCAACGTTAGACGTTAGACATTGGACCCAACAACAGTTAGTTAGTTGTGCGGCAAATTGGCGTACGGCCGGACATTGTCTCGGACACGCTAAAGACTCTGAGAACGAACGCTGGCGTACACAGAGCAGTCGGAATCTGAATTGGAATCCTGAAAACGTAGGCAAAGCTAAACGTGTTGCACGTTCGCGTTGCTGTTGTTGTTGTTTTTCGTTGCTTGTAGGTGTTGGTGTGTGTATGTGTGTGTGTTGGTGTGCCACTGTATGTGTGTGTGTGGGCCGTGATTTACTGGCCTCACTTTTGTGGCCGCCATTGATGTTGTTGTTTGTTATGTCTGAGCCACATTTGTAACTTTAAGATGCGAAATTTGTTCAAGGCATTAAAGCTGCTACGCGCAGCCTTAAATTTTGGGCCAAGAAGTCAAGTTAATATATATACAGGATTTCTTATATATATAATATACAAAGTCTGGTTTGTTGGTTTTTTTGGAGCGGGGGGAGGCTTTAATTTTGGTAGAAAACAGGCGACGTAGGTAGCTATGCAACAGCTGATGATGTAAGCTAAATATAAGCTACAAGCTTAGATCTTAGGCCTATTGCTGCATGTCAGTGGGTAAAGTTGATTTTTTTCGCACCTACGGTTCAAAAAATATAATAAAAATATTTCAAATTAAAGATCCAGCAATTCTGTTTGCCTAATCAATAGATTTCTGCATTTTTACTGCTCCGCTTATAAAAGTAAACTTTCTCAATTCTTCTCAACTCAATTCTTTCTCTTTAAGCTTTACTAAGAATACAAAATTTGAGCTAGCAAGAACTAATATTAATACTCTAACTTTAAGTTGTTCCAAATCTGAGACTTAGTGAAGCCACTGACTTTAGTTTAGTAAGTTCGATATCTATTCAACTTGTGCCGAAATTGCTAACTAATTGTACAGATGCCATGTAGGCTACCAAATTATAAATAAATAAATTGTTTTTGCCTTGACTATGCTCAACGCTGTAAAGGTTCGCCTTTTCATGCTCCGACTTGGAGTTATCTCTATTAAAAGCAGTTCGACTATAATTTATAGCCGAATCCGAACGTTGTCTTTAATTAAGCGAGATTTTCCTAGGTAAATAGCATCTATTTATTTGCTAGCTCTGTCAGTGCTAGACAAATGCAGCAATGCATGCTAGGTGAAAACGAAACACCAACTTTCCGTTTTAGAGGCGAGTACTACGCAACCAAGGCCCACACTTTACTAAGAATAAGTAAGAAAAATATAGGCATACCTGTAGTTTTGAGCAACATGATATGCTGCGCCTCAACGACTATTGTTCTATCATAAGTCAACTGTTGTCACAATACTGTCTCTTGAGATAACCTCAAAATATTTCTCCGCGCATCATTTAAACAACTGAGCTTCAAAATAAAGTTTAAGTTGTGTTTATTGAACTTTGCGCTACAACTATTTTTGTTTTTTAATTAGAAAAGTTAGTTATGTCCTACTGTTTTTTGAACTGTTTCGAACTCAAATTATTTTGCGATGAAATCTTGAAAGTCTGCAGTATTTGGAGCTAAAACGCAAAATAGCTCAACTAGCTAAATATAATAATAATATAATGTCATAATCACTGTTTATATCCTTGAAAATATACACTAAACTTTAGCAATTACTTTTCCCAAATAAAATATCAATCTCATGATGATACAGTTTATGAAATAAAAGTAAATATAGTTCTTGATTTTCTGAAGTTATAAAAAAACAGCCAGTAAGTGCAAAACTAATAGAATCGAAGATCTACGGACTAGTTCTCCTACTATATTGTTAGTTAGAATATTAATTTTTGTTAGAATTAATATTTAAATAAATTAATTTAAAAAATAAAAACCTAAGTAAATAAATATTAATGATCTTATAGGCAAGTTTCATAACATAAGAAATACTTTTAGGTTTTCTTAAATTGCGCAAAACTAAAATTTTACTACAACTGCCTAATAAGTCTCAACTAAATAAAGCGGTAGCAGTGTTAAAAATACTATAATTTTGTTTTTTTTGTAGTGAACATTTAAGAAATAAAAATAAATAAAAACCAATTCCATGGAAATAAAAACTCAGTCATATATAGTGCCATTTGATCAATTTGCAATGGAACATCTAAACCCATCATACGACGAACATATTCTCTGTGTAAAAAAGTTTTCTAGTCGACAATTTTTATTATAATGAAGTCAAACTTTTAAAAGTAATTTCATTGATATCAATTGAAGATCTGAGAACTTAAAAGACGAAAATGCGCTATTAACAAACATTACTACAAATGTAATCTTGTTGTATGAAAAGCCGTGCGTTGAAGGGTTATTCGTTTGCAAGAATCGCCAGATTTAGACTAACGAAAATTAAACTCTGCATATTTTTTGCAAAATTAAGTAAATGTAACATTACGTTGGATTTTCCTAGTCAAAGAAAAAAGAAAATCGCAACTTGGCATATACTGTTGCTGGTGAGACTTGGACCATTCCATCAGTTGAGCAAAAACCGATAGATTAAGATATAGGCAGGGATTCTTGTCTGCGACGAAGACTGAAGAAAAAGGCTGAAGAATATTCACTTTAGTTCTCCCAAGCTATTTTCATACTGGCGGAAAAACTAGCTTTCAATTCCAATACATAAATTCATATATCGTTGTAATTAATATTTAAATCTAGCAGAATTTTGCGTTCTTCAAAAGAAGTAGAATTTCGATTATATTGTTTTCCAAAAATTACGCTGTAATAAAATATTGAAATAATACATTTTTTCAAGATAATTTCTTTATAAATAAACTGCAAATAAGAGAAGGTCTTTTTGTTCTTAAAAATAATTGAAATTTTAGGCTAAAAAATGTAATATTAAAAATTTGCTGAAGGTCTTGACTCTCAACTGTAATTCGTCAATTTTATGCAGAATATTTGAAAAAAATAAAATCAAAAAAAACGGAGAACACATTACTTGAAGCGGTAGTTTGACTTTTCTAACATTTTTTTGTTTATTTTATTTTATTTTCTATGTTGTAACTATTTGCGATTCAAAAAGTTAAAGAATATAGTACAGAGAAGACTGAGTTAATGATTAATAATTAAATTAAGAAGTTATTCAAATGCGTCCTAAACTACGATTACGAGACATTTGAAATCTATAGCAGTTGTCATTTTTAAAAGATTTCGCTGAATTCTAGAACATGATAATTGTAATCTATTAGATATGGTTGCGACTTTTAGCTTATTTACTATAACTTACCCACATAGACTGTCTAATGAGCATATATCCAATTTCCTAATCTGAAAAGAAAAATTGAAAATTTATAAGAAATTTTGAATTGTTGTTAGCAGAGTTTGAATATTTGCTATTTAAGAACTCTTTTAATTATTTATTAAATAATAAAATATTTCAATTATATTTTTTATGGCATATCTGTTTGCTGGCTTATGAAGAAAAGTTTGTAAGTTACTAATAAATTGAACCCCTATAGAAATTTTGCTTTATCAGCTGGCAGCGTCAATCAAGGGTTTTCTATGCCGAAAAAGCAATCCAGCTACAAATTTCTCTAAATATTTTAAGGAATTTGGAATTATTTGGAATCAGCAAATGTTTCGCTTCATAAAATATTTTTCTATTTCTTGTCTAGTAAGCAAAACTTTGTACTTTGCTATAACTTTATTAACGACCCTCTGGAGCTTGTGTATGACAAGTTTTATTTAAGCAAAGAACTTCTTCCAAAAAAGACTGTATGTAATCTCAAAGTATATTATATTAATTATATTAATTATTTCATTGTTTCTCAACACAATTTTTATTGCAAATTTTTAAATTTAAAAAACAAAGTCCAATCAAGAACTAGGCTAAAATCATATATTTGTCAACTAAACTAATGTATTCCATATCGAAAATCAGCAAAAACTTTTTTTTGGTATTGTAAATTTTCTATGAAATAAAACTGCGCTACTTTTCCCCCATTAACTTACTTTACTTTGTATCAGTTTTTATGTAAATCTCTTTTTTATTTAGAAAACAAAAATCTCCGCGCATCATTTATTTACTTTAAAGACGTAAGTTGACGAATCGTGCATGGGAATAGACCTCTCCAAAAAAATATTTGTTATGATATCTGATGTGCCAAGGTCATAGGTTGGACCTCTCATTTAATTTTTTCTTTCTTATTTTAAATTATTTCCCAATACAATTTTTGTTATGATAGAAATTATTATAAAAGAAATTACAGACAATCAAGGACTCAACTAGAATCCAATATATTCCAATTCAACTGAATCGCTACAGTTGAAGGATGTGAGAGAGTCTACTTTTTTAAACAATTCTACATTTAAGACTTATACGCAACATTGACCAACTATATTTTATTTTATATTTATAAAATATAAAGCATTGCAGGTACATGGGAGATTTTGATTGTAAAACAGCTACTCAGTTTCTATTGACAAGTGCCGTCTTCTGACATCTATGAGCGAGCACAACGCAGACTAGGCAATCGCAATCAATTCGAAAGCACATGCCGCTAAAAGTATTCAACAAGTCATCGCGAAATCGAGTGAATATAATGGAAAAGGAAAAGAAATTTTCGAAACTCATTTCCAACTTGGCATTATCTTTTCTGTTTTGAAGTCAACGCAAAATTGAGCCAAAGATGGCAAAGAAAGTGTTAAGCAAATAGAATCGAAACACATTTCGAAGTAGAGATGCCTTTTGTGCTAAAGTTCACAAATGTTGTCGAAATAGTGATCGATTTTTGAAAGTAACTGCGCAAAACGCTTTCGAAACTCGAAGAAACTTTATGCTAGAATAAGAAATTAAATTAAATATATACCAAAAATAGAACAAAATATTTTTTAAATAAGCAATAAACATTTATTATGAAGAAGTAAGCAATGACCAATCAAACCGAGTTTAGAAAATTAAAGTCACATCAGGGGAATATATCGAATTCGACTTTTTAATATATTTTTAAATAGCCTCTACAAGTAATCTCATCTTCTCTCCACCTTATGTATGTAGAAATTGTTCAACTTTGTATAAGCCAAAATTATTCGACCAAAAACTTATTTCTTCAACATGACTCCGAAAGCAGCACACAGTGAGGATATAGAAACCAACTCTCTCTTACAACGTTTTATCGTTTGCACCCTTATTATGCATCCTACTCTTTGGAGTTCTTAAGCTTAAAACGCATACATAGTATGTCCTATCTACAAACTTTAATTTCATAATCCCATGAACAACGTTGTAAATAAATCTACAGGTATACTTGCATTCAAAAATCGTTGTTCCAAACAATTTAATGATCCTGTTGCTGTCCCGTCTGTTCCATACTGGAGTATAGCTTCTGCTGCTATTTTTATAGATAAAGAAATACTTAGACTAAAGTCGTCTTACTTCGTATTCGGCTATGAACTTTGGGTTCTTGTTGTTTGCAAATTGCTATTAATGAAGATATCTCCATGCTGCGTCTTTGAGGCGTTGACAGCATAGGGGTTTCAATAGGAAAAAATTGCTTATTTTCTTCAAACTTGCACCTATGGAACTTTCAATACCTTGTGAGACACACAAAACAGAGAAAGACTAGGCTATTATTTCCAAAGATTATTATGCTTATAGCGGAAAACGATTGCAAAAGATTGCTCTGCCTTGGCAGCTGCCTTTGTCAACATAGCCCTGCTGCGCCTTTGAGCTCTTCAAGTAGAATTATTTTATTTATTTTATTTTTTCTTTACTAAAACTGCTTTGATTTAGTTAATATTATAAACAAATCAATTGAATGCCATTTGTTAATTATTAGCGCTCACACCGACACATTGACTTTTACGCTCTCACACTCATTTGGTGTGCAACACACGCGCACACACACACTGTGTCTGTGTGTGTTTGTCTGCTATGCACGCGCTACTCAGCTGCTGCATACTTTGCAGCGCTCGCACTTTTGCAACAACAACCACAAGTCAGTCAGCCGACATAATAAAATAAAATTAAAAATAATATTAAATAAAATAATATTAAAAGCGCCGAAATAAAAAAAAACACGCAATTGAGAGCAACAAACAAAAAAAAATGAAGAGAGTTTTTTTGCGCGCGCGTTTTATGGCCAAAGAGTGAGGCGCAAAAATTGCAAAAAAAAAAAAGGAAAAAAGAATTAAAATTAAAAAAGAGCGGCACACCAATACACACACACACTCGCACACACAGACAGGCGCTATCCTTTTTTTCGGTTGGTTATTTTTATGCGTCGCCCCTTCGATTTCCCCTTTTGGCAAGCGGCGGCAGCGGCAGCGACGCCAGCAGCGCTGCCAGTGGGCGGCTGCTGGGCGCTAGCTGGCCTTAGTGCAGCAACTTCGCGTAGAGCTTGCTCTCTCACTACGCGTATGTGTGTGTGTGTGTGAGTGTGAGTGTGTGTGTTTTACATTTTATTATTTTATTTTGGTTGCTTTTTTTCTGCTTGTATGTGTGTGTGTGCGCGTTTTAAAAAATTTTTGCTGCTGCTGCCGGCTTCAGACGGGGGTTGCTAGTGTGTGCGTGTGTGTGTGTGTGTGTGTGTGTAGCGCAGCTGACAGCGCAGCAGCAGCATGCAGTGGGGTTGCTTACGGTTTTTTTCGTTTTTTTCTGTGGCTGTTGTTGTTGTTACCCAACTCAAACACACACACACACACACACACAGAGGCACGCACACATATGCGCGCACACGCTTTGGCTTTTTTTACTTTTGTTGTTGTGTTTTTTTTTTTTTTGTTTCAGCGCGTGTGTTTGAGCGTGTGAGTGTGTGTGTGTGTGTTTTGTTTTTGTATTTTTGCTGTCGCATCCTTTATTTTTATTTTTTGTTGTTTTTTTTTGCATGAGTGTGCGTGTGTGTGGGCGTCTGCTGCCGCTACTACGACTATTTACAGGGGCTTTTTGGGCCTCACGAAAATGAGTAATGAGTGTTTAGTACTGTAGTTTCGCGTATGATTTTTTATGGCAGCGCTGCCTGACAGCGACGCCAACAGCGACGCACAGCAGCCGGCCGCATACAATTTGGGCAATTATTTTGAACTTGCAACAGAAACTAAATAGACGCGTAAGCGCATGCAACACGCCAAGCAGCAGCGCAACAAAAGCAACAAAAGCAACAGCAACAACAACAAAAACAAAAGCGCTGCAGCAACTAACGGCAATTGTCTGAGATGCACTGCAGCTGCAACGGTAACTTGGCACGCGTCTAACGGGTTAATTTACAGCAAACTAGCGGCGTCTAACGGCAACAAAAGCTTAGCATAGCGTTAGGCGCTAACTGTAAACACACACACACACACGCAGGCCTCTGTGTCTGTGTGCGTGCGTGTGTAATCGCTTCAATTGTGTGCTAAATTTTCTATTTCATTGTCGCGGCATCAAAGCGGCTACGTCGACAGCGCAGCGCAGCGTTGCGCCACGCAGCATCCAGCGTCAAAACAAAGTCCAAGTCCAATGTGTCCGTCCTTTCGTGCACGTACTCAACACGCTCGTCCTCGTCGTCAGCTACTGGCGTCGCTTCGTTTTGTGACTGCTTCGTATTTGCTGCTTGACGCTTCGTGAGCGCACATCGTTATCCTGCCGCCAACGCTGCTGCTGTTCGTCGTCGTCGTCGCCGTCGTCGTTGTCGTCGTCGCCGCTGGCGTCTTGGCTCAACTTTTTGGGCTTGGGCTTCACTTCAAGCGAGTTCCGTTTTTAAAAATAACGTTAGTTGCTGTTTGTTGCCCGTTACGTGCGCGTGTTGCGACGCGTACTGCTCTATATATATATATATCTATATACATCTAAAAATTCCCAATAACAACTACATATATCTCAAAAAAAAAAAACAAAGCTCAAGTATTTTAAAAACACAAAATTTTAAACTTTAACATAATCACAAAAAGCGAAAAAAAAACCAACAACGACAAGTGCAAAAAAAAATAAATAATAATTATTACAAAAAATGCAAAGCAATTTTCGTTCAAGTCAATCCTTATATCAATTATCCAAATTTAAGCTCTAATATAATCGTGTTTTTTTTTTCTTGTGCCACAAACAAACTCAAATCTCGAACTCTATTTGATGCTTGTTTGGCTCTAGCTATTTGTGTTTTTTTTTTATTTGCAAAAAAAGTGTTAACTAGAACAGTTATTTTTGAAAACATAAATTATTTCAAATATCACAAAATGTGCAATTATTAAACAACAACAAAAATTTAAGAAAAAAACACTAAAACAAAAAAAAAATAAAAACAACAAACAAAAAAAAACACCCACTAAAGGCGAAACGAAAACAAAAGTGATTTCAAGAGCGGAACCAGCACAAGTGCCAAAAAATAAAAACGAGAAAAAAAAACAAGTAACAAGCCGCAGCAAAGTGCAACGTGCAGCAGGCAGGCAGGCAGCCAGGCAGCCAGGCTCCAGCACCTAAAGAGCAGCATCCTGTGTGTGAAGTAACAGGCGCACAGCAGAGGCCGTGGAGAGCGCCACACAAAACACGACCACGTCCATCAAGGGCTAAACCGACCATGTAAGTGGCAATTAAGCAATTAGTGTAGCATACATACTCCCCTAAGCACATATGTGGTGGCGGCGTGCTGCTGCTGCTGCTGCACCTCACCCAACCCCACAGCAGCTGTAGGAGCTGCCACATAATGTTGCCAATGGGCCAACAACTGACCGGTGGCAAGTGTCAAAATAAGCTGCCTGTTGCGCATACCAAGTTGCGCCTCTTCTAGGCTTTGCGTTTTTGTTTGCGGCAGCAACAACAAAATTACAACTGTTTGGGATGCTGCATCTCTGGGTTACTTGGTTTGCATTTTTGGTAGGGATAGTGTTTTTTTTGGAGGCAGTATGTAAGCACTACTAAATGACAGTCAACATTTTCGCATTCTAATAAGAAAATTTGTAGCAAAATAATTTTTATTTATTAAAAATAGCAATTTTTCTCCGCGCATCATTTAAAGTGCTTAAGCGAATTTCCCAAGTAAAAAAGGGCCTCAAAGAAAGTTTTAGTTATGCTTGGGCTGTACCGAAATGAGTTTTTATTCTATTATAGCAAAAATAGTATCACAAGGCTCTTTCTGTATTATGTAAAAACATTTTCTCCGCGCATCATTTATATAATTTAAGCGTATTTCCCAAGTAAAATACCATAAAAAATCAGTGCGATCTTTCAAATTTACAGTTATGTGTGTTCTTTTCTGTATTATGTAAAAACATTTTTCTCCGCGCAGCATTTAAACAACTGAAGCGTATTTCCCAAGTAAAATACCATAAAAAAATCAGTGCGATCTTTCAAAGTTACAGTTATGTGTGTCGGCTATATTTTTAGTAAAAACTTCATGTTAGAATGTGTGCAAAGGTTTGATTAAGGATTTCCGGTAGTTTCGACAAGCATGTTGTATTTCACTACAACCATTTTTATTTTGAGTTAAGAAAAATGCTATCAAAATACTATCTCTTTTTTATATAGAAGAATTTTTCTCCACTTATCATTATTATTATTTCAAATAAACAAGCAACAAAAATTAAAAAGAGCACAAATAGAAAGTTTTAGTTGTATTTCGCCTAAGCTTTAAATTATGATTATTTCCAATGAGAATTTTAGGCACTGACTTGATTTGGCGAATTTCTGCAGTTATGAAAAAACTCATATATTGTGCCTCAACGATTTTTTTTGTTATAAGAAAACGCTGTCTTTTTATTTTATACAAGTATGTTTCTCCGCGCAGCATTTAAACAACTGAAGCCAAAAAAAAAACAAGCGTAAAAATATCAAAACGCGTCTAAAATAACAGTTTTTGTTGTGGTTCAGCAATGTTCTATTTAATAAATTCCAATTGGAATTAGTGTTTAAGTTTGATTAGGGCTTTCCGACAGTTTTGAATAGGATGATATATGTGATGACGGGTTTTGTGAAACATTGAAAATCAAAATATTGTTTCTTTATTATATGCAAGCATTTTCTCCGCGCAGCATTTAAACAAGTAAAGCAAAACTTCCATATAACTAAGCATAAATTATATTAAATCGCGCCACAGTGTTTTTAGTCACGAATTCAAATTGGAATTTGTAAAATAGCTTGATTTGCGTTACCTGTAGTTGTGAGCAACATGATATGCTGCGCCTCAACGACTATTGTTCTATCATAAGTCAACTGTTGTCACAATACTGTCTCTTGAGATAATTAAAAGAATATTTCTCCGCGCATCATTTAAACAACTGAGCTTCAAAATTATGTTTTAGTTGAGTTTATTGAGCTTTGCGCTACAACAATTTTTGATTTTTAATTAGAAAAGCTAGATATGTCTGACTATTTTTGAACTGTTTCGAACTCAAATTATTTTGCGATGAAATCTTGAAAGTCTGCAGTATTTGGAGCTAAAACACAAAATAGCTCAACTAGCTAAATATAATAATAATATAATGTCATAATCACTGTTTATATCCTTGAAAATATACACTAAACTTTAGCAATTACTTTTCCCAAATAAAATCTCAATCTCATGATGATACAGTTTATGAAATCAAAGTAAATATAGTTCTTTATTTTCTGAAGTTATAAAAAAACAGCCAGTAAGTGCAAAACTAATAGAATCGAAGATCTACGGACTAGTTGTCCTACTATATTGTTAGAGTATTAATTTTTGTTAGAATTAATATTTTAATAAATTAATTTTAAAAAATAAATAACTGAGTAAATAAATATTAATGATCTTATAGGCAAGTTTCATAACATAACAAATACTTTTAGGTTTTCTTCAATTGCTCAAAACTAAAATTTTATTACAACTGCCTAATAAGTCTCAACTAAATAAAGCGGTTGCAGTGTTAAAAACACTAGAATTTAGTGAACATTTAAGAAATAAAAACAAATATAAATCAATTCCATGGAAATAAAAACTCAGTCATATATAGTGCCATTTGATCAATTTGCAATGGAACATCTAAACCCATAAGACGACGAATGTACTGTCTGAGTTAAAAAGTTTTCTAGTTAACAATTTCTTTAGAATAAAGTTAAATTATTATTGGTTAAATTATTATTAGTAATTTCAATTCAATTAAAAACAACAAAACCGATGACAACTATTCGATCCTAACTAAAATTGAAGCAACTTTTACAAGGACCTTTGAAATGTTATATACGGATTTCAGATAAGAAAATTTGTATGGGTTTACTTCGGGAAACTTAAAAGTTTAAAAAATGTATATAATTTTGTTACAAATTGCAAGACCTCAAAGCCAGAGCAAAACAGCTACTAAAAAAATAAATATCATGAAGAAAATGCCTTAACTAGCACAAAATTAGAACATGTCTCAGACCCTATATAGACTAATGCCATATCGCTTTAGCAGATTTTCACAAAATACTGCAAATTGAGAATATTTTGAAGAACTTTTGTTTGAAAACTTTGGAACCCTTTATAAAAATAAATTCTTGCATAGAAATTCTATTTTATTTAGTTGCCTCTGGCTGCCAGTATTCGCTTAATAAAATTTCAATGTATTTTTTTTTTTTAAATTAAATAGAAGCGATTCAGGAGTTACTCTTCCAGGAATTTTAGAATACGCGGCGTCTTAAGTGACTAAATAATTAGTAATTGTGAAGTGCCTTTTTGAATAATAAAAATAATATACCAAAAACGCTAAAATCTGGAGTTCCTCAATATCTTACCTGCCAAAAAAGCGTAGACTTCGTGGAGAGCTCCGAAAAACACGTATCTAGCGAAAAACTACTTATTTGTTATTTTTCATTTTATCCACACTCTTCCCAATATGCTTTATAAGCGCAACACCAATATTGTAGTTAATGATTTCTTATTATATTCTTTCAAAATTATTCTAATGGTTTTACGCTTATGCTTTCTAATTTCAAAAAATTTCTTATATACTTACGCTTTTATCTTCTCAAGGCCGTTTATTGTAAAATTCAATGTAACAAAAGCAATAAAATTCTTCACAGAAATCTGCTGCTTAATAATTTTGCATATTTAAAGAAGATAGAAATTTGGCAGCATATTACTCTTGTACATTTTTTTCGTAGTGTTTCCTGCTTGCCTTCACTTAATATATAACTAAAATTGCAATAAAGATTTAGTTTGAATTAACAAAATCCATGAAAAATGTGTTCCCATATATTAAAGATCTTAGTAGCACTTTGGGAAAAAAGGTGAAAAAAGCTTAACCTTCAAGTTCTCTGCAAAGTTCTAAAACTATTACTATATTAGTACTACTATTTAAAATACGATTCTTCTTGAGACAACAACTCACTTTTGAAGTAGAGCTATTTAAGAATTTAGTTTGCATTGTAGAATATTCTGTGAACCTGAGCTTTTTTACATTTTTCAAAGATCTTTTTTAGCATTCATCGAAAGTGGTGGTTTAAATTGAAGAATAGTTTTTTCCATATCATTCTAGAGTATTCTGTGAGTCTTAGTAGATCTTTGTTGCATTCTATGAAAATAACAACCCACTAATGATTTGTAAAAAAAATTTCGATTTATTAGAAATATTACACTTTTGCGCATAAAGTATCTATGAAATTTATTACATTTTCTCAATATCATACTAGAATTTATTTGGCTAACCTTATCTTCGAAAACAAGTTCCTTCTGAAAATTTCTTACAAATTGAAATTTATTAAATATTGCACTTTTGTAAATAATATATTTTACAAGCTTCTCAATATTTTTTGTAATGTCAATCTAGAGTTTTCCGTGTCAAATCTCAAGTTGTAGCATATGAAGTAGATCTTTGTTGCATTTATGGAAAGCTTGCGAAAAAGTTTCCTATTTGCTTCTCATAATTGCTAAGAAAAATTCTACTTTTGTAGAAAAATTATCTCCAAATTATATCTTAGTCTTTCAAAATCATTCTAAAATATTTCGTAAGCCATAACTTTAAAACTAAAGCGTATATACTTGATCTTTGTCGCATTGAAAGTTTACGGAAAAGATTCCTAAGATTCATTTAAAAAAATTCACTACTATGGATAAAATATTTAAGAAGCTTATCATATTTTTTCAATATTTTTCGAGAATGTAATCTGTTAATCTTAACCATAGAAGACATTTAGTAGATCTCTACCGCTTTCGTCGAAAGTTTACGAAAATTCTTTTCACTAAAGAATTTTTAATTTTTCGAAAATATTGCACTTTTGTGTATCAGCATATTATCTATGTTATCTTCTTCGAAAAATAATAAAAATAATACTCGAAAATATAAACTAATCTTTTATAAATCAAAGTAACGTAATCTAATATCATGTAATCTAAGCTTTAAATCATTTGTGATAGCCTTTGTTGCATTCAACGAAAGTTTGCGATGAATATCTGCGAAATACTGATTTGTTAGAAATTTTGCATTTCCATCCAATTTATTATAATTAATTTTTAACCATACATAAAAACTTTCCACAATAGACTTGATTGTGCATCTAAGCAGCTAATTCGATTTTGTAGTATTACGAATTGGCTTCAGTTCCAAAATTCCAATTCATATCAGATATCTGTCATAGGTTCAAGAAGTAGCTATAAATTTTGTTAGTTCTTTCCATTTTTCCCAACAAATTAAGCTGCAGCTTTTGGTTTCAGACTTCTCGCTGCTCGTATAAAATATATCTTGTGTGGATCCACTCCATGTCAGAAACTTCGTTCAAAAAAGAACTAACTACAAATTTCAATCACTTTTTTTTGGATTTTCTTAAAATGAAGCTGCAGCTTTTAAAATTTACGACTTCTTGCTTCTCATTGAAAATATGGAAATTTCACTCCATATCAGACATTTTTTCAAAAGTTCCGAGAGGTAGCCACTAATTTGAATAATTATTGCCAAAATTTCTAACTAATTAAGCTGCAGCTTTTGGTTTGAGGCTGCTCGTATTATGTATATCTAGTAGAAGTTCCACTCTATCTCACAAATTTTGATTGTTTTCAAATTTTTCGTACTAATTGCGCTGCAGCTTTTAATTTTAGACACCTTTGTCTTCGTCTGAAATATATTAACTGAAAGTTCATATCATTCACTTTATATCGGAAATTTCGCAAAGTTTTTTAGAAGTAGCTACATATGTACAAAATTTTGCAAAGTACAAAAAAATATCTACAAATTTTAATAATTTTTGTCATTTACGACTTGTCCCCATATCAGAAATTTCTTATAACTCCAAGAGGTAGCTACTAATTTTAATAATTTTCCTAATTGTGCTAACTAATTAAGAGTCAGCTTTACAATTGCAACCTCTCGCTGCTCGTATAAAATATATTCAGTGGAAGTTCTATTCTATCTCAGAAATTTCTCAAAATTCTACTTCTATTCTCTAATTTTAATAATTTTTTCAATATTTTTTAAATTGCAGCTTTCAATTTACGACTTCTCCCCATATCAGAAATTTCTTAAAATTACAAGAGGTAGCTACTAATTTTAATAATTTTCGTAATTGTTCTAAGTAATTAGAAATCAGCTTTATAATTGCGACCTCTCGTTGCTCGTATAAAATATATCTAGTAGAAGTTCGACTTTATCTCAGAAATTTCTCAAAGTTAGTTGCATATTTTTCTAATTAATTAAGCTGCAGCTAATTATTTACGACTTCTCGCTCCTCGTATCAAATATATCCAGTGGAAGTTTCACTTCGTATCAGAAGCTTCTCAAAGTCCAAAAAAGAACTAACTGCAATTATTAAATTTTTTTCTAATTTTTCTAACTAATTAAGCTCTCAGAAATTTTTCTCAAAGTTCTCAAGAAGTAGCTGCAAATTTTATTAATTTTTTTTTAATTATTTCTAACTAATTAAGTTGCAGCTTTTAATTTACGACTTCTCCCCATATCAGAAATTTCTTAAAATTACAAGAGCTAGCTACTAATTTTAATAATATTCGTAATTTTTCTAAGTAATTAAGAATCAGCTTTATAATTGCGACCTCTCGCTGCTGGTATAAAATGTATCTAGTAGAAGTTCGATTCTATCTCAGAAATTTTTCTCAAAGTTCTCAAGAAGTATGTTGTTATTTTTTTCAATATTTTTTAACTAATTAAGTTGCAGCTTTTAATTTATAACTCCTTGCTGATCAAGTCAAATATATTCAGTGGAAGTTTCAATAAATATCAGAAGCTTCTCAAAGTTCAAAAATGAACTAACTGCAAATTTAAAAAATTTTATCTTATTTTCCAAAAGGTAGCTACTAACTTTAATAATTTTTGTAATAATGAAGCTGCAGCTTCCTAATTGCGACTCCTCGCTGCTCGTATAAAATATATCTAGTAGAAGTTCGTTTCTATCTCAGAAATTTTTGTCAAAATTCTCAAGAAGCAGTTGCATATTTTTCTAATTAATTAAGCTGCAGCTAATTATTTACGACTTCTCGCTCCTCGTATCAAATATTTGCAGTGGAATTTCCACTTCGTCTCAAATCTTCCAAATTTCTCACAATTCTCAAAAAGTAGTTACTAATATCAATAATTATTCCAAATTTTTGCTAACCAATTTAGCTGCAGCTTCAAATGTACGACTCCTCGCACATTGCCATGACAATCGTTTAACACACCGCCCAGTGACGTCACAATGTCAGTAACATTTCCGCCAAAAAAAACAAAATATCACAAAAAAAATAAATTAATCGTCGATGCTCGCTTAGGTATTTCCAGTAAAGATCGCACGATTTGTGTGGAACTGCAAAAAGATAATATTACTCGAGTGGCGGTGGAGGCACTTAGTCACGAGACAAATAGGCAGAGAAATAAATTGAAAATTTTTGTCGCTGTTCTTATGCACATAAGAATGTGTGTGTGTGTGTGTGTGTGTATATATATATAATGTACATGTATATATATAGAGATGTATATGTATGTGCTTTTTCGTTGTATTTTTATTTATTTTTTTGTTTTGGAACAAAAGCCACATACAGGAACGAAAACGAACGACGGTCGTTGAACTTGTTTTGCGTTTTGTGCAACTTTTGGTGAGAATTTACACACAAATACAAATGCAGCTATGAGTAGGTACTATGTGTGTGCGTGTGTGTGTGAGAGCAACAAAAAACAAATATAAGGAACTTTACACGATCAGCTGCTGTGTGTGCGTGTGTGTGTGCAGTCTAACACTCAGCGTCAGGGCCTCGTGTGTGTGTGTGTGTGCAATATTACGCATACGCCGCTTGATCACCGCGGCGCTCATATCGCGTTGTCGCACACTGACTTCGTTGTTGTTGTTGTTGTTGCTGTTGTTGTTGCTGTTGTAGTTGTTGGCGTTTGCCATTTGCCTTTTGAGCGCAACGCGGTCAATGCACGCACTGTACTTATATTAGGCCTTCAAAGCGTCTCCGTTTCCGTCTCCGTCTCTCTCTCTCTCTCTGCTTATATACCTAGTAAATATGTACAACAACAACTAAATACACTAAAAAAAAACATATGGATTTTGTGACTAAGCCTGTGCAGCTTCAGTTTAGAACAAACAACAATGCCAACAACAACAACGAACGCACGAACGACAACAAGTTCAGTTCAGTTAAGTTGTTGTCATTGTAGTCAGGTTGTTTTTTAAGCGAGGTCTTGCCAAGGGCTAATGTCAATGGCTACAACAAAATTTCAGTTAACACACCAACAACAACAGCAAGTCTTTTATATAAAAATTTAAATAAAATTAATGCTTATTTTTTTTTTAAATATATTTTATAGCAAAAATATAAAATATCAATGCAGCTTGAGCAGCTGTTCGTCTTCTCTGCGCTTCTACTTTTAGAAATGACAGGAATTTGCAAGAAGAATAGTTGCAGCTAACACTGCAATAACAAATACTGTTTCATTTATAATATTTAAAAAATATAAAATTATTAATTTTTAATATATATTTAATAATAAATATAAACTAGATCAAACAATGCTTATGTCGTACGCTTCTAACTATAGATTGCAGAACGATTTGTGCATCAAACGAACAGTTTCACTTCACAATTCAACAACAATCTTATATATCAAATTTTGAATAAAATAATAACTTTTTTTTTCTTATTTTATAATAAACTAGCAGGCTTCGCGCACTGCTTGTTGCGTTCGCCCAACCCTCACAAACTTCTACAATTCTCATTGAATATAAAGCTGCACCTGTCTATAATCTATATTTTTAGCATCGAAAGAGGCAAAATCAAACTCATTGTTTTGCAGCACAATATTTTCCCTATTTATTTCATTATTTTCATACTTTTTTTTTGTTTATATATCTCTGCCTAATATATCTTGTGACGGCGGTACAATTTTTACTTGATGATGTTTTGAACGCCACATTTCATTTTCGAAAGTAAGCGCATCACAATATTGAAACTCATTTCGCTATATATATTCCGCTATCAACTTCTGCTTTTTCGATTTAATATTTTTGTACGCAACCAACGCACCCTTCCTGATTTTATCAATTTGTTCGTCCTTCAAACGTCTAGCTGTATAATTTTCGCGTTTTTTAGAAAAGTTGATTTTTGCCCAAGTTTTCCAGGCGAGCAGTTTCTTTTATCTTTAACTTTTCTCTTACTCTTTTCTCAATTGACATTATATCTCGATTTTTGGTATTCTTGCCTGTTTGCGATTTCGTACATTTCGTTATTCTTTAGAAAGATTTAACTTTTTTCTATTTATCAAATTTCAGGTATATCTTATATGTAAAATAGAATATAATTCACTTTGAACAGCTGCTTTTGTCGTGTTTGAATCGAAAAACAATTTCACTTAATACATTAACAGCTATAACTGTCTTAGCTGTAATACTTAAAATGAAATAAATGCCAATTTTTGCAAATATATTTTATAAAAAAATTTAAAATAAATCAACTCTTCAGATGGTGCAGCTGTTTTTAAAAATTTGAATACAAACTGTAACACTTCGCTGCGCATATTGCTTCATCACTGCCAAACCAGCGAAAACCGATATTTGTAACCGATTTGCCCGATTCAATAAATTCTCTTCAAACTTGTAAGCGAATTTAAATAGATTGAATAAAAGTGTTTTTTTACCGAATTGCCCCATATGAATCGGCCTATATATATCCCAATCAATTCCTCTCAATTTAGACGAGAACACTAAATGCATTGTTTTTTTTTTCGATTTATCCTATAAGAACTATATGATAGTCCACTGATTGTGAAATCGATTATTTTAGCGGTTTTCACTATGAAAACTTAAAAAGTCAATTATAGTTTGAAAAACAGTCGAAATACAGCGAATTAAGTGCTAAATCCGAAGTAATGCTAAGTTACAAGCTCGAACATACTTTGCCTAATTTGGCACGGCCTTCACAGTGTGCTTTTGGAATGTTGGGCTTTTACAAGCCACATATACCCTCTGTACCATCTGGTGCAGGGTATACATATACAGCCACATATTGTCATTATGTCTAAAAATCAAAATTAAACTCTTAAGTAAAATCTTTCCCACTTCTTGTTTATAATAAAAACTTTTAATTCATAAATTTCATTGAAGCAAATATTAAACAAAATAAAAACTAAAAACTTTTATCTGCAATTGCACTTAACTCATGAATAAAAATGTAAATTAAATATTTTTTATTTATTTAAATAAAATTTGCTTCACTTAATCACCCAAAAAAAAAAAGAATCATATCAAAAATGTTGAGTAAGGCACAAAAAAGAAACTGCATTCATTAACTGAATTTTAAAAATGTTAAACGCCACGCGTCATAAATTGGTATCTTGGCAACATCCAAGAGCGCCCCCCTCAAAAAAAAAAACACAAAAGGTCAAAGTAGCGCCATAAACATAAAAAAATTATAAAACTCAAAAAAAAAAGAACAACAAAAAGTAGCTAGCAAACCTTAAAAAATTTTGCCCAACTGCGAGAACAGCAAAATTGAAAAAATAAATAAAAATTGCCACGCATGAAAACAAAAAAAAAAGTATAATATTATATATTGAAAAAAAATTAAGTACAACAAAAATAAAATACAAAAATAAAACAAAAGCTGCGGCAAAGCAACAAAATCGTAAAGATGCAACTGCAGCTGGAACAAAAAATATAAAAAATAAAATAAACCAAAAAAAAAACTGGAAAACAAGTCCAGATAAACTCAGGGTCAAGTCAGCAACCAAAGTGTCTCAAGTCACTCAAAAGTTATTTACGTAATGATAGTTATAATATTTTATACAATATAATATAAAATATTGTTATAAAATTGTTAATGACGCGCGTTTAAGCCTTGAAATGTTTGCTTTATCATTACTGCAGTAAATTGCTCCAAAGAAGTTCTTTGGATCTAAACTAATTGCTCAAAATATAAAAAGTTGCAATAGATTTCTTGATAGTAGATAACAATATATCGTATTGAACGTTCTTTGAACCACCAGCAAGCAGTTAGAAATAAATAAGTTATGCTCTTAAGTAATATAAGTAAATTCTAAAGATAGTTTTTAAGCTCTGAAATTATATGTAAGTTTTCGTTATTGCGATTGAACTAACTAAATCTTCAAAAGTTGTTTGGCATTGTTTTCGATTTCATTCAAATCGCATAAGTATAGACCAAAAATAAACAAACATTGCTCAAAACTTATTTATTTGGGGAAAAAACTCAACATCTAAAATTAAGCAAAATATATGAATTCTCCTGGATAGTTGTATCTTTGCTCCAAAGGCGCAGTATGTGCATAACTAATACCATGATTAATTTGAAACAATAATTATATTTTATTGAAAATACCAAAATCTCTATATAATAGTTAAGTTATGCTTACTAAAACTAATGGTTCTGCTATGCAGCGTACACGGTGGAGTGCCATCCTTACTTGTCAGTGATTTCACATCCAACCTTACCTTATCTATAATTAAGACTTTTCGAGAAAAAATTGCAATATAGTTTAGAAACTGCGCAAAAATAGAATACCCTGAAGCTTTCTTATTTTTTCAAAATAGTATCATTTTTTTTAGTTAAACATAAAAGATCGTTAAATTTGCACCGATTTTCGTGAAATATCAATAACACACGTCTTGAAAGTTACAAGTAGTATATTTAAGAAGATTCAATGTACTATGTAGAGGGACCCTGAAAGAAATCTTCATATCAAAACACACGTCTTGAAAGTTACAAGTAGTATTTGTAAGAAGTTTCAAAGTGCTATGTAGAGGGACCCTGAAAGAAATCTTCATATCAAAATCACACGTCTTGAAAGTTACAAGTAGTATTTGTAAGAAGTTTCAAAGTGCTATGTAGAGGGAGCAATAAATACATGGCACAAATCTCTTGAACTCTTTAGACTTTCGGGGCGCAGTTTATAAATATGGCAAAACAACAATTACTTTATGAAGAACAATTACTTTATATTATAAAAGTTAAACAAAATTTCGCTAAATAAAAATGTTTCTGCTACAAAGTGAAACAAACAAACAGTATTTTAAGAATAATACTTAGAATGAGTTATACTGTTTCTATAATTAATCAATAAGCAGATACTTTATCTTAAGTTTTTATATATATTTTCTATCAAAAAATTGACCACTTACAAAACACATATATTGAACGACCAGAAAAGATTTTTTAACTAAAAATAATGCTTTTCCTCAAAAGATTGGAAAAAAATTTGAAAACAAATTGTAAGCTACTTTCTATAAATTTTTTAAACCGCAGAACTAGTTAATTTTCAACATAAAAACAATGCCGCAGAATAGTTTATGACGGGCATAACTTTGAAAAGCATTTATTTAGGCAAGCTGGGCAGACTGCCATACTTAAAACGTCAAAACTGGCTTGAGCTTGGCTGGGTATTGGCGAGGACAACAAACAAAAGTAAATCTTACGCGATCGTCACGTATTCAGCATAAGAATTTGCTCTAAAAGCTTCAAGCTGAAGTATTGCGTATTCTGAAAATTGTTATAACTTTGATGCTAAACTATGCGACTTCTACAAAGTATTATGAAAATATTATCACAAATATATTCGAAAGCGTTTGAAACTTACAAGATGCACCAAACGTTAGGTTTATGCAAGGTTCGACTGTCCCTGTGAGTGCTTCGTATAGAGAAACTATTTGTAGCTGTCCTACCTGTACTATCTGCTCATAATGACATCGTATGTCCCACCACTCAAACAAAAATACAATTTTTACAACGATTCCTGAGGGAAATTATTTTAAAATTCAGGCTGTAGCTGAGCTGCAGCGATCTCAACTCAAGTCCCTGCATTCCTTGCTTGCTAAAAGCGCTAATTACAAGTCTAGCCAAAAAATAAAACCAAATTTCGAAATTGAAAAAAAAAATGCAATTTGTTTAATGCGTAAAAATGAGGTTATGTAAATGCAACAATCATAATAATAATAACAAAAAAAAAACATTGAACAGCAGAAATTTAATTTACAAAAAAAATTAAATAAAATAAAATCCGCGAAAAAAAAAAAAACAATAAAAAAAATGTATAAAATATGCAAAAATGAAAAACAGGCCGCTGCAAAAATCGGGGCAAAGAGTTGTGTTTGTTGTAAAATGTGGGCTACACTTTCAATTGGCAGCAAATGCTGCGGCAGACGGCGACGGTGACGTTGACGAGGGCGACGAAGACGCCGACGTTGAACGATGGCGTTGGTGAAGGTGACGCAGACGACAGAGATGTTGACGACGAAGACGACGACGAGTAAGCTGCTCAAAGACGAAGCGTGCGTTGAACGTTAACGAAGGCAACTTCGTGCATTGAGCCGAAGGCGCGTAACAAATACGAAGCTGATAAACGTTTTGATGCGACAGTAGATCGCGCACACGCACACAGCTGCAAGCTTTTACATAGACAGAGAAAGTCATGCTGCACTCTCGTTGCGGCTGTTGTTGTTGTTGTTGTTGTTGCAGCAGTTGAACTCAATTCGCAGCGCAACAACAAAAACAACAGTAAGCAAACATTTTGGAGCGCGCGTGTGTGTGTGTAGGCGCAACAATGTGCCCGCTAGCAGAGGAGCCCGCTGCCCGCTGCACCAGCGACTGCACAAATCCAACCCCCCGCCACCACCTGACAATGTATAAACAAAACTTCTAAAAAAGCAGCAGCCCCGCGCAACAACGTATTGAAATGAAAACCCCTGACGGCAGTCATTTTTTTTTTTTGGCTAAATACAACAACAACAGCAACAACACGAACAACAAAGTCAGAAAGAAACAGACGCACAAAACAGAATATGTGTTTCTTTTTTTATTTTCGCATTTTCGGCAATTGCAGCGACGCCAACAGCGCTGTCAACGATCGTGCGCTGCGCGCGCCGTTGCTGCACTCAATGGCAAACGCAAGCCCAAAAATATAAAAAAAATGAAAGAAATATAAGTAAAAAAAAAAAAATTATGTATATAAAAAAAGAGCAAAATATACAGGCGGCACACACACACACACGCGCGTATACATAGGCGGCCAGCATATAGGCAACTCTCTGATTCAATTGGACAGGCGCACACACTCACACACACACCGCACACACACACACACAGCTGCACATGTGCGACACTCAACACATTTAACTGCATTTTTTCGGAATTCAGTTGAGCTTTTTAATTCGATCAGTTCAGTTACTAAAGTTAGTTCAACCAAAACGCACAACTTTTCAAATTTACACACAAAATAATTATACAAAAAAAAAGTGCACACAAAAAAGTTATACTAACACACACACATACACACACCCCAACACACACACACACTCAAATGCACACACACACATAGTTCGTGTGGCCTAGTGTGCTTAGGAGGATTAGAAAGGATTAGTGTGTCTAATTTTTTTTTGCAAAAAAAAAAACAAAAGTTTTAAACTTTTATAAATTTTTTTTTTTCAAGTGACTGCAAGTTTTTTTCTTTATATTAAAAAAAACTAATATAAAAAATTGCCAAAAATAAATATATATAAAATATAGGCAATTTTTAAGCCAAGTTGTGCGCGTTTCGCGCGCGTTTTTAGCTGCCTGCTTTTGGGGCAGCTCATAAAAATAACTAAAATACTTAAGAAAATTAAACAATTTTTTTTTTTTGGGGCAACCATCAAGTGCTGTGTCTAAGTGCCCATGGACAATTTGCTAAAAACTCAAAATTAAAAAATAATATAATATTTAAAAAATAAAGTCTAATTTTATTGCCGGCTATTTGGTTACAAAATTCAAAGGTAGGTTTTATTTAGTTTTTATTTCATAAATTTTTTTAATATAAAATACATGCATTTTGCTCTGAATTTTTGTTTAATAATATATTTTATTAAATTTTGTGGTAGCAGCACCTGTTTATTAAAACTAAAATTATGCAATTAACTTGCATTTATTTTATATTAATTTTTTCTCAATTAACTAAAAGCATAAAGATTTAGTACAAATTGTTGTTGTTGTTAAAATTAATTAAATTTTTTAAGATCTATTATGCATAATTTGCGTGTAATAATTTAAAGCTGCTACATAAAATAATACAATAAATTTTAAATATATTATATTTTTTGTTTATTAAAAATTAAAAAAAAAACTTCACAAAAAATCATGCAAAAAACCTTACAAAAATTAAAATAAATTTTTTAATATTGTTGTTAAATTGTTTACTTATATAAAAAAAAAATAAAAAAATATATAATATAAAATTAAAATAAATAAAAATACAAATTATGCAATTTTACACAAGAAAATAAAATAAATAAAAAATCACATGCATTTCATAATCATTTTTGAAGTTTTTGCAAAACTTGTGTCAAAAGGCAAAATCAACTTGCAAATACTTTTAAAATTTTTTTACTTAAAATAAACTAAAAAAATATAACTTTATTTTGTATGCTAAAAACTAAAACAAATATTTACATAAATTTTGAAAAACATGTAGAAGCATTTTTTAAATTTTTTTAAAACTTGTTTAATAAAGCAAAATCGACTTGTAAAGACTTTTTGAAATATTTTATTTCAATGTATGACATAATAAAATAAATTTTTAAATCAATTAATTTAATGGCTCAATTAAAAAAAATCTAATTGAATTACAAAAAATGTCAGATTTTGCAAAAATTCAATTGAATTTTAAAAAATTAAATATTATTGCATCAAAAAAAAATAAAAACATTTTATAATTGTACGCAAGCATTGTTTGAAACTAAACTTTCTATAAAAAATTAATTTAAAAAAATGAAATAATATTGTAAATAATTGCTTAACGTTGCAAAGCCACAACTACGAAATATTTATAAACTTTAAATTATATAGTATACTTTTTGTAGAATATAAATATGAGAATTAGCGAGCAAGTGGCTGACCCCCCCTGGTTGCAGCTAAATAATTGCAGGATGGCATAATTTCTAAGAACGATTTTAAATCGAAATATCTGCGCATATGTCAACCGCCTATTGGACATAAGCGAGCAGGTAGCTAGCCCCCTCGGTCCGCTAGAATTTTCATTTAGAAAATGACATCAAGTTATCTGCCCATTGGTCAGCTGCTAATTGGCCGTTAGCGAGCAGGGTGTTGACCCCCTAGTCGCAGTGAAATATTTGAAATATTTAGCTGATAAAAAAATACTTCCATGACGAGGCAGCTGATCTCCTAGCCATTTTGCTAAGCTCCAATAGTAGGATTTATTAATTTCGTCATATGTCAGCGGTCGCATTTGTAAGAAATTCAAGTTATTATTATCATAATATTTTTTGTAATGTATAACTGCTGCAGCTTTTGGTAGCGAACTAATTTGAGCAAACGCTTACCAGAAATCTTGTGCTTCATTTTAAGTTTATGTTAAATGCGCATTTTGGTAATATTTTAGATGTGCTCTTGAACGAATTTACGCCGAAGTCCATAAAAACAAAGCTTTCTGCTTGGGAAATATATTTTTTTGCACAAAAAGGGTATTAAATATGCGATAGAAAGCCGCTTTAAGAGCTAAGACTTTGTCGCAAAAATTTGGTTTTTTTTAACAAAAAGCGAGAGAGTTTGTAATCCTACCGCTTGTTTTATACTTTCAAAAGTTATGTGAACAAGTTTTCAATAGAATGCATAATATTTCCCTAAACTAACTACGCCTTTTTCAAAGATTTCTGCCAAAATACTCCTTAAACTTCAATATTCAATATACACATTGAGCACACACACACAAACACACTTGGCCGCTCTCTTTCTCGCTCTCTCTCTTCGAGAAGCATGCACGCCTGATGTGTGCGCCCCAGTTCCAGCAGACAGTGCCGTAAGATCTTTCTATGTACAACTGGAATATGCTGGAAATGTATTTACATCCCAAACCAAGCTGAACTTTTATGTTCAAGGAAGTGAATTGCAGCACACAAACGCACACACAAACACACTTAGGCGCTTTATATATATATTTATATATGTGTGCGTGTGTGTGTGTATTTGGCTATGTATTTCAAGCGCTGAAACACGATCGTGCCAAAGCTTGTGCTGCGCTTGAGGGGATGCAGCGGAGTGTTGTGCAAACAAAGCAGACGAAGAAGGACATTTGAGTCATGCGACTGCACTTGCGAGCGCAGGCAGCTAAAAGTGTGAGAGAGTCAAAGAGCGTAAGCGCGCAATGCAGTTGTTTGCTGGCATGCGTATGCCTGTGTGTGTGTGTGTCGATTTGGGGCTGCCTGTGTGCGTGTGTGTGTGCGCGCGCTCACTTGCTCAACTTGAACTTCAACTGACTTCAAGTTTACATGCGTTCGCGTGTATGTGTGTGCGCTCTTACAGCGTGCGCGGCACACATACGCTCACTCTCTCTCTCTCTCTCTCGCTCTTGCTGAAGCTCTCTTGATCATTAGCACTTTTGAGTCATATTCGCAAATGCAATGTCTGCCTGCAGCGCGATCTGCCTTTGCTGCCCTTTGTTGTTGGTGGCGTTGGCGATTTTGTGTGTGTGCGCGCGTGTGTGTGTGTGTGAGAGAGAGCGGGCGCGCATACACTTTTCGCACAGGGGTAGTCAGGCATTTAGCTAGTCAGCCAACTTTGGCCGTGTCTCTCGAGCTGCAGGAAGTCGTTGTCGGCACAGTAGCCCACAACAACTACAACAACTATAACTACAACAAACAGCAACAACAACAGCAACAACAACAACAGGCAAACAGCAACAACGAACAACATTATGAACACCATCATCGTCTTCGTGTCGTCGCCGTTGTTTTTTGTTGCGTTTGCGTTGCGTTCCCTTTGTGTTTTGTCGCTGTTGTTGTTGTTGTTGCTGCTGCCGCCTGAGGATCTCTTACATATTCGCTGAACGCTTTGCCGCTGCAGTTTGCTATTCAGCTTCGCAGCGAACAAACGTCGTGCGGCAGCTCGTCGCCAAAAGAAATCGCACAAAAAAAAAAATTCACACAAAATAAACATTTTCACTCAAAAACAAAACACTAAAAAAACGCAAATCCAAAAAAAAATTGCTATATCAATTACAACAAACATCCAAAGTGAACGTCAAAATTCAAAAAGTTTTCTCATTTTTCTCTGTAAAATATTTGTTACATTTATGTTCTATACAAGCAATTGGACAGTATTTTCGGCAAACTCAGGACCTTTTTTTTTCTGTGTATTAAAATAGTTATAATCGTTATAAAGCAGCAGCGAAAAGTTGTTCAAACTGCCACCGTTAAACACCTCAGCAAATTGTATTTGCAAATATTTTCAACTCAGGAAACTAAGTAACCCGCATACACACACACATACGCAAACTACACTCATATACATATAATATATTATAGAGTATATATGTATATATATATATGTACAACTATGGCATTTATTGTTAAGTGAAACAGGTAAGCAAAATAGTGTTCTAAGCAAAAGTTGGACGAAACTATTAAATTTTGCAACTTCTCGAAATCTTTAGAAAGTGTAAGCCGATCTATTGTTGTAACTCGAAGAATTCGAGTAGATCAAAAAATGCCAAGACTTCGTTTTGACTGCATTAATTTGATACTACAAAAAGGCTTAGTTTTTGCTCAAAATCTGAGCAATAGCTGAAAGACGCAGATTTTAAAATCAACTTCAACTTTAAAGCAACTGCAATATTCTCCGAAGTAAATTTTTTGAACTAAACTTCAAAATAAATATAAAAACTTCAATTTGTAGCATTTCTTGCATGTATTACTTATTTTCAGGGATTAAGCCAAGTTTTTGTGCAAATAGCTGGAAGGCGTCAATTTAATCAATGTGAAGCCTCGATTTTTTCAGCACTTTTAGTATTTATTTAACATTTTCGTGTGCAAGACGGCTGTTGCTTAGATTTAAAAATTCACTTAATTTTTCAAGCATTTTTCTTTTTTATTCCACATTTGCAAGAGTAGGTTTATTTTATGCAAAATTTAAGCATTATTAGTATTAATTTAGCTTTCTGAAACGTATTTTTTTTTACTCAAAAATCTTTCCGAAATCCAATTGAACTGCACGTTCCTACTTTGCTTTGTATTTTCAGGCGACTTTGCAGCTATGATTTTTATTTTAAGTTAGCAGCAATAGCTACTACGAGTTGCGAATTTGTAATCACAATATTAACTCAATTTTTTAAACATTTTTAGTATGCATGTAGTACTTTCCGGAGTAGCTAACTTTAAGCAAATTTAAAAATTGAAATTGATGCAATTAAAAGCTTTTTTAGCATTTCTTTGAGCGTTTGACTACAAAAAGATTTTAGAAACCACATGGAACTCCATTAAAATACTAAAAATAACCCAAATTCAAGATTCAATATTGACTGCTGTTTCTAAGCATTTCTAGTATTTTCAAGAGTAGCTTTTATGAGCTATGTTTCTGTTAGAAAAGCTAAAAAGCGCAGTTTTCGAAACCTTTGTTAAGTTGGCATATCTTAAGCACTTTTTAGTGTTTGTTCAGCATTGTCAAGAATTAGTTTTTTAGGCAACGTTTTTGCTCAAACTTTGTAGAAGCTTTTTAGATTCTAAAGCTAAAATGCATATGGAGTAAGCAAGCTGCTGAAATTTCCCAGACAAAATGTTAAAAGCCATTTTTTTAAATGAATTTGATCTCAGAAGGGTAAGAAAAGCTCGAACACAACTTTCAAGTTTAATTTAAAAGCTTTACTTTTATGCAAAACTGTACAAATAAAACAGAAAGAGTTTTAAAATAAATGGTTGCTTGAGTTTACAAAAATCGCTGCACACAAAACGAGTAATGCTGGCAGGATATAGATGAGCTATGACAACTTGAAAGTTGCAATAAGCACAGCTTTCAATCAGCTTTTGGCTTACAAATATCAAAGCTTTTCTTGAAAACCAAGCTTGGCTAGCACTGACATAGCTAGCACCAAAGCTAGACACCGACACAAATATATCCCTATTAATGTAAGACAACGGCCTGCAGACTCGACTAACAACTGTAAGTTTCTGTTCTCTTCGAACAGCTGATAATTGCGATATCTCCAGCAGAGTCAGTTGGCATAAAATTATAAATTTTTACTTAATCAAGGTTGTGCTGCAGCTGCTGCAGCTTTCTGTCTCTAAGCTTAGTTTTTTTGGCTTGAAAGCTCTGTTGAAGGACCTAATATTCAAAAGCTATAGAAATATCTGCACATAATTTGCTAATAATACGAATATTATCAGCTATAATTATAGTTCTATATAAATTCGTTAGCCTTTGCAACCTTCAAAGTGGCACTCCAATACACACAAACATACATCCCCACACACACACACAGAGAGAGAGAGAGAGAGACTTGAGTATATAAGTCGACTGAAGCGCAAAACTTTCGCTTTTCAATTGAAGCAGCAAAATCATAGAACAAATCAACAACAATGTGAACGAGTCGACTTGACTCGACGCGGCTCGACTATGATGATAAAGAGCAGCAAGCTACTCAGCATGATGATGTTGATAATGATGTTGTTTTTGTGGAGAATAATTATGATTATGATGATGATAATGATGAAGTCGCGCTGCAGCTACAACAAGTCAAATGGTCGCTTTTGCAGACAGACAGACACGCACTCAACCGCAAAAATAGCGACAAAATGCCCAGCAACACTGCCAGAGAGCAGCAGCCATAGAGAAGACAACGGTAGGGAGAGAGAGTGTGTGTGAGAAAAGAGTAAAGTGGAGCGATTGAATGGCAATGTTTGTCTGAAAATTGGCACTGAGAATGCCAGGCGAAGCGACACTGACATGTCTAGAGTTAGTTTAGGGGGGGGTTGGGGGACTAGAGCCAACGCAATAATGGCGACCGAGACCCAGAGCACAGGCACACACACACGCAGACATTGCAGCCGCCACAGACCGGTATGTCAGCATGCACACACACACACATACAGAACACACGTACACGCACACGCACACAGTTGCACCAAGCATAGCCACAAGGTGACGTAATGCCAACTACTACTCCACTAACACATTTTTCTGCATTCCTGCACCGCATGCTGTCGCCGCAGTCGCGACGTCGACAACTGCTGAGAAAAACTGAATGAAAATTGCCATCTAGTCGGGGGCAGTCGGGGCAGTCAGGCAACCAGTCAGCCAACGAGCCAGCCAGCCAGCCAGCCATCCAAACAGCCATCCAACCAGCCAGCCAGCCAGTCATCCAGGCAGTCAACGGAGCGTGCCTAGCAAAAATGCAGCAGAGTAAAAAATATCTACACATAGACACAGATACATATATATTTATGTGTGTATGTATGCACGCATATATATATGAATATATAGAAGCTAGAGTCGGGAGTAGGAGACACACACACACACAGAGACATAGAGCAACACACATACGCAGTGTGTGCCTTTGTAGCTGATGTCGGATGCTACTCTACAGCGAAACTGCTGCAAACGCATAGAGTATGGCACTTACTGCCACAATAGTCGAAGTTTGAATACACTTTCCGTTTGTTTGATGATCAAGTATATATGTGGTAGCAGTTAACTCTGCAGCGATTTGTTAGTAGTTAGCTGCGTATTAGTAGAATTCTTTGAGTTAGTTTGCAATAGATTTTTTCCCGCTTTGAGCTATGTGAAAATCCTTCAAAGCAGTCTTAAATAGGGTATCTGACTTTTTTATTTTACTTGACCATTACAGGCGACAGCTAAGCTCAATAGCATTCGTCAGACCTGCGCTTTCTTCAATAGCTGCTCCTCCAAAGGCACTCGAACGAATAGGATTATCCCTTTTACTTAATTCAAATTTCGAAATGCTTAGAAACAATATGAAATTCGGCAACAATTCACTTTTGCTCGATAGGGTTAGCTTTTGCCTTTGTTTCTTGGTTGAATAGCAGCTTCTATCAGCGAAAAAAGTTTTCGATGCGAAAGTCGACAAAGTAAGACTGAGGCTTTATCAACTTTCGCATCGAAAAGTTTCTTAGGTGATAGAACATACTATACAACAAGACGAAGACTTTGTCGACTTTCGCATTGAAAACTTTCTTAGTTGACGACCTAAGCTCAGATGGAAAGACCAAGTGGAAGAGTAGCTATATTCACTTAGTGTGACCAACTGGAGCAGGCGTGCGTAAAGCTGGAACGCCTGGCATGAGTTAGTTGGGTCTTCTGTCATGGCCAAGTGAAGTAAAACAAAAATGTAATATATGTTCTATCCGTATCTGCATATGAACAGCTTTTACGGCTTGCCCTTGAAACGCTCCAAAAACGTATTACCTGCTGGCCAAATATGACTTGCTGGTAATTGGGATGAGTACTTTTCACAGACTCTCAAATCACATCTTTTAGTTTGAAACTTGTGCTACCATATGATCCAAGTAGACGAACTATTCTTCGGTTTCACAACTGGTGAACTCGAGAGAGATTGTGTGTACGTTATGTTTTTGGAAACCTTACTTGCCCAGGGCTGCAAAGCAACTTGCAATATAGTTTTCCGATAATAAGTGAGCCAAACCATTATCCTTAGCGACTGCTGCCTACTGATGATCAAAGGATTACTCAATTGATCGTATAGTCAGTCTTTCAAGTAAATCTTATCTTATCGTACGCAGATAGTTGGCTCATTTCTGTTCGTTTTTAGTACAAATTCTAATGGTAGCAGTGCTTACTTCTCAACTACCTCTGGGTCTTTACTTTTGAAAACCCGATATAGAAAATTCTGCATAAACGCTCAAAAGCAAGTGAAATCTGCTGAACAAAAGTACCAGCAAAACGCAGCGACTTGCAGCAAGAGTAGAAAAAGCAAGGAAAACATTTTTTTTTTAAATAATATAAAGTGTGGTTGATACTTAACTGGAAGCAAGTGACTAGACGGCAGACTTGTCTGTCTGTCTCTGTGTGTGTTGGTGTGTTGGTGTGCCTCTGCTGTTGTGTGTGTGTTTGTGTGCTGCATGTGTGTCTGTATGTGTGTGCTGTTGTGCGTCTGTGTGACTTACAAAAGCAAATGCCCGATATTCAAGGTTGACGAAGCACAAGTTGTTTTTGTTTTTGTTGTAGTTGCTGTTGCTGTTGTTGTAGTTGTAGTTACAACAAAGCAAATGCAAAACAGGAAAGCAGCAAAACAACAACAACAACAATAGCAGCAGCCAGCAACAGCCAGAAGACAACAACGTCAACTACAACTTGAAAAAAAAAAAATTCCAGGAATAAGTAATGTTGCAAAAAATATAAAAAAAAAACACAAAAAAAATAATAAATAAAAAAAAAATTAAAAAATAAAATGAGTAAAAGAGTAACAGTAAAAATGAAGCAACAACAAAGCAGCAACAACTTTAGTTGTTTGCCTTAGTAGGGCTTCGCGTAGTTCGCAGTTTGTAGTACGCTTCGGGGGCTTCTCAGGCTGCCTTATATACATGCTGCACATGCATACATACACATATGTATCTATATATATATATATGCATAGATATATATAAAGCATAAGTATGGCAGACAGTTAGCCTATGGGCAGCGCTGCCCGCACAATTGAGCTGTTATTTACAGTTAATCAAAATGACAGAAGTCGGTCGCTTGCACTCACGCACACACACACAAGTCTAGTAGTATCTGTGTGTGCGTGTAATTAGAAGTGGCCGCCCTTTGGCAAAGGCGGGCAAACTTCCGCTAGCCTTGAAAGTCAATTAACTAATATTATATCTGCAAACTACACTGCATCCCAGACCCTGCGCTGCCAGCCAACTATTTTGGTTCGCAGTCAATTGGTCGGTCAATAAGACATAGTTGTGTGGGAGTGGCAATATACTGTTAATTGTTGTGAACTGCAATATATAGTAACTTAGGGGGGGGGGCAAAAAAGCTTAGAGAGATCTATGGAATACGCTGAAGATACGTTAGGCAGCTAAGTGCAGTTTTCTAAACATAAAAGCCTTTGTTGCAAATTAAACATAAGCAACTTTAAAGAATTACGTATGAGTGATATTTTTGAACGACTTCTGGTAGTAATTATATGAAATCTACTAAAACTCCAATGAAATCGCTAAACAAATATGTTTTCAGTAGGCATTGTCAAACAGTTTTCTAAGCGATTTCCGATTTTTCTGATTTAAAAAAAAAAAATGTTTGGTACAAGTTATATTGCTAGTTTAGATGAGAGCGGTAGGGCTCCAAAGAAGGGGATCTCACATAGATCATAGTGATGCTTAGTCTAAACGCAGTTTGTCGGCTGTGAGTCGTGGTCATGCATGAGTAAGTCAACCAGTAGGCGCTGGGGTGGCCTTTGGATTGCCTCTGCAAGCGAATCAAGCAGTGGTCTGCCCAAGAAGTTAGCAGTTGCATAAGAGGTGTTCCAGGCACTTCCCACATTCGTCGCTGTCGGTGATGCTCAGCCTTTTGGCATGTGCTGCGGTCAGGCAGTGGCCTATAACTAGGCCAAGCAGTCCTTACTGGGAAGCTGCATAATGTGCTCAACTAATTACATTGTTGTGCCACCTTCTGTCAGAAGCGACTGCAGAGCCTTCTTCCCATTCCCTTAAGAGGTTATATTGCTAAAACTAGAAACAAATATCTAATCGTTTAGCTGCAATACGAAGTACTAAACTCTACGATGTAAACTTAAGAAAAATTAGTTAAGAAAGTTTACAAAATTGAAGTGAAATTTCAATGTCTGTGCTTCCATAATTGAAATCTAAACTTAAGAAGTTTACAGAAACTTAAATAGTTTTTTATAAATTAAGAAATAATAAAGCTCACAGCTTTCCCCAGAGAAGAGATCACTTGATGTCTAATTTTTATGTCTTGAGTTACTTTTAAAATTTCGTACATACTTGTTCATCGTCAGTTCTTCAAATACAGAGCATGGTAATATGTCTCTTGTTTCGTTAAAACTGAAAAAATTATTTCGAATTATTTCGACTGCTTACAGCTCTTTAAGCTTGCGAATGCTACAGAAATTTGATCAACATTAAATTCATATTTGCAGTATCTAATTTACATTTTGCGAAAATTTCAAAAATGTAGCAATTGTATGTGTATCTATACAACATTTATCTAATCAAGTTTAAACAATTTGCAGATGATTTGAAAAAGAAAACGTAAAACTTTTTGTTGCAAGCAGATGATTTTTCAATATGATTTTGACTCTTCGAAATACCGCAATAATTTTTTCAAAAACTCTCAAAAAAAAAGTTGTCTATGAAGGTTTTCTTAAAATTAGTTTTTCAATAAAATGTTTTCCTTTATATTCAAAAAACTGACATAAGTAGAAGAATAATAATAACAAATAAACTCTCAGGATACTTTCGAAAAACATGCTTAGCATAGGGACCCGAACGAGTTTCGTAAATATTATATTTTTTTAGAAACGTTATGTTACGTTTCGATTTTATTTTTCTTAAGAAAAAATAAAGCTTTTCAGCTTTCTAAACAATATTTGCAAAAATCTGATTATATCTGATTATTCGATGAAAAAACCTTATCGAATATGAGTCAGTTTTCGAGTGCTGCGACTTAAATTAAGGTTGGGCCGCATGCAAAAGTGTAAAAGTTCTAGCAATATCCACGCACTTGTTTGCTTTGCAAGATACACACACACACACACACATGTGTGCGTGCGTGCGTGTGTGCAGTTTTGATCACGTCATGCAGCGGAAAGATAGAGAGAGAAACAAAAGGCCTGCAATAACTGAGACAGCGATAGGCCCAGGCCCAGGCCCAGGCCCAGTCGCAGTCCGCACATAGATACTTCACACACACACACACACGCGCAATGTACATAGAGACGATGTCTGCTAATGATGATAATGCTGCTGACAATAACGATTATTACAATGTGATAATGATGATAATGACAACGATGATGGTGATGATGACGATAGTGATGATGATGATGATGACGCTGCTGATGCCATTCAAGGCCGTTTTGAGGCGCAGTCGCCACGCTACTCGGAGTTGTAAAATGCAGCAAACAAAATAAATGCACTCCAGTTCGTCCGTCCGTCTGTCTGTCTTTGTGCCGCACTGCCTGGACCCAAACCTAGTATCCCATGAACAGCAGCAATTTCTGTTGCTGCTGCTGCTGCTGCTTTTTGTTCCCCCCGTCGCCTTGCGGCCGCTGTCTCCAACGTTTTATTCTCGGAAACGGTTACTTCAAGGCCAACGGCAGATAGACAAACAAATGGCATGCACTAAAGGGCTAGGCATGGTCGGGTCTGGTTGGTCTGCTCTTGTCTGCTTGACTCTAAAACTGTTGCCGTTGTTGTTATTATTGTTGCATTTGCTGCAGATAAGAGGCATAGTGTGTGAATTCCGGTTACCCTAAACTTTTGTTGCAACTTTGTCTTTGTATGAATATAGGCAGCTAGCAGTAGGCTTATTATGGAGCACGTTTGGTGCAGACAATAGTTGCTGCCTCTCTTGTGGGTTTTTGCAAAAATGCTCTATACTTATATTTTTTGACCTATGCGAA
Organism: Chymomyza procnemis; assembly: GCA_035046065.1. Taxonomy (NCBI): domain Eukaryota; kingdom Metazoa; phylum Arthropoda; class Insecta; order Diptera; family Drosophilidae; genus Chymomyza; species Chymomyza procnemis. Next base: position 23,642,719 of record JAWNOJ010000021.1, read on the forward strand.
CTCAGCTCGTAGCGCAGCTTTTGTAACATAATTTGGCTTTACAAAATTTAGGCGCTTAAATGTGGCGTATTTCAAGGATTCAACACGATTTGGCAAATATTTCTGAAGTTACGCAGCAGCTAGCAATATGTTAAAGAAATTTTGTTAGTCATTTGCAAGTACGCGACAACTTCTTAAAGTTCTACATACAAATTGCAACTAAAAAAACACTCCATACATATTTCGACCTATGTGAACTCAGCTGCTTTCATAGTTGTAAAGCCCAAATTTTGCACTTAAGATTGGTTTTGATTTATGTAAAGAATTTGCATTGGTAGCAATGTTATAGCCAAATTATTTCTGAAGTTAAGCGCGCGTTTGTATTGAGTATGTTCCACATAACTTAAGCTATACGTATTAAGTCTAAGCAAAACAACTGATACTTGCGCCACCTCAAAGTCAGCACATAACTCAACTGCCATATGCAGCTGCTATCATTTCAAGTGCATCTTCAAGTCGTTGTCTAGCTTCACTCTATTATTTGCTATCTTCTTTCTGTCTATTTCTCTGCCGCATGCGTGCGGCACAGACCAAGGCAACGACAACGCAACGTTGTGTTGCATTTACTGTGCCGCAGTTTCACGGTTTCGTACGTTGTCTGTTTCTCTCTCTCTCTCTCTCCCTCTCTTTATCGCCTGCTTTATTGTTTTTTATGTTTCTTTCGTCTGTTTTGTTGTGCATTTTCAAGTCGTTCAGTCAGTCAGTTGGTCATGAGTGTCATGTGCAACGCTGTCGTTGTTGTTGTTGCCGATATTGACACCAGCGTGCTAATGCCCCGCAACGCCCCATGTCTTCACTTTTACTACTTCTTAAGCTTGAGTGGCTTATTGCCATTTTTTTTTTTTTCGGTTTAGTTTGGTTTGCTTGGCCGGCTGACTCCGGCTAACCCTTCTTTTCTCTTTTAATTGCACTTTCGTTGACATTTATGTTGTCGTTGTCAACGTTGTCGTCGCCGTCGTCTTCGTTGTCGGCGTTTCCCTTTGCTGCTGCGTCTCAATTTACAACAACATTTGTTGTGCTGTGTGTCAGTGTCTGACATTAGCTACAAACTAGGCGCATATGTGGTGGCTTGCCTGGTAATATGAGCGGCTTTAACGGTAACCTACTATTTGGCCATTTATGTCATGATCAATATATGGCGCATACGTAATTTTTGTTGTTGTATTGTCGTTTTTCATGAAGCATACGTCAAAGCTTATATTTGTGCAAATGCAAGAAAAAATTTGTGAGTCTATCAATTTTTTTTATAAAAATAATTATAATATATCGTTGTGCCGCTTATTTTGCAACTTTGAGACTTACGCCTTGGAACGCAGCCACAGTGTGTGCGACCTTGGCGTTTTGCTGGATCGCCAACTTCAATTCAATAAACACATTTGCAATATTCTAAGCTAGCTAGCAGGGGTACTTTGTTAGGCGTTGATCTAAGGCATTTAATGATCTGTATACAAGCAACCTCCTTATATAAACAAATAGATAATATCGATCGATCGACTGAACCTTTAGGCTAAAGCAAAATTTGATGCAATTTGAATCTCGTATCGCTTTATACCTCAAGTACTCGTCGAAATAATTGAATCAACATTCTACAAAGACTAAAAACTACATGAAGCTTTAACTTTAGAGCCTGTGTAATCTTTAAGTACTGCAGCTGGAGTAGCAATCTTTGAGGACAATTTAAGTAATTTTGAAAATTTCTGGAAAATCTCTCAAAAAAGTTTTGCACTACTGTTAGTCTGGCTGCGTAGCCTAATTGGAGTCAACCGGTATCTGAGAGTTGTACGTTCAACTCTACAATATTGCTTCATTCAGACCACCACTGTCAGCAGCTGATTGAGTTTCGAACAAAACAATTTTTCATTTCGGCATTTCGTGGCTTAAATTGCGTTTCTCTAACATCCAACTGTTGTTCTGCACTTGTAGACTTCCTCTTATAATATTGCCTACCCTATACAATCGTAGAATATGTATTATTTCTGCATTAGCTCTTACTCGGCTGCTTTGACGCCAATACACTTACTAATCAAACTACTTTTCTCATGCCATACAGCGTAACTCTTAATTTTCGAACTCTAGCACTACATTTATGTTGTACCAAACTTGCTTTGCACGACATTTTTGCAGCTTTTACTCTCAACAGAATAAACTTTACAATACCCTATCGCAGACTCTCTCAACTAAAAACTTTCTTAAACTTAACTTGGTTTACCAAATCTAGCCATTTTTGATCAAACATGAGCTATGTACCATTCCCACTTGACCATCGAGGCAGCGCAAGCTGTAGGCCTATTGTCTGCTACCAAAATACGCCATGAGCTGCATCGGGCTAAATATTTAATTTATTGTATAATGGCATATTTTGTACAACAAATATCTCCCTCGCTTGTTTCAGTCTGTTGCCAACTTTTATATTGAGCATCCAAGTTGTTAGTCAGTGCAGATGTCAGTCAGTTGTTGTACACGTTTCAGTTTTATATTAAAGTCTTACAATTTAATATTCTCTAACTTTAATAACTTTTAGTTATAAGCTAAACTACACTTAGTTGTATTCCCAAATTATAAATAAATAAATAAACGTCAGCCGGTTTTTTTTTTTAGACAAAACTGCGCCTGCAAATACTTTGTCTTTCGTAAAAAATTTCCATAAAAATTATTTCTAGATTGTCGCAGCGTCTATATACACGTCGTATGTATATGTGTATTGCATATATACGTAGATCTACGTATACGAATGTTAACATAATATTGCATGTAGTACATGCACGGAGTCAGTCACACTCTGCGCCATTGAACCCCCACACAAATTCCGTAAATGCGTTGACATTTGGCAGCGCAGCCGGCACACACACACACACACACACACACATCCAAGCCAATGCAAAGATCAACGGCTTTTGGTAGCAAAAAAAAACGCTGCCACTGCTGCCCCCTTCGTACATTGTCTAGAAGCTTGTATATGTGTCTACCCCAAAAATAAGTCACATGGCGGCAGTCGCTGCAGCCCCAAGCACAGCAGTTAAGTTCGTTCCCAGCGAGGCAGTTCCATATTGCAGCTAAACAGCTTGTAGATCGCATACAGCTGTATGTGTGCGTGTGTGTGTGAGTGTTTGTATTGACAGAGCACACATTTTTTTTTATCTAATAACCTTGTGCAATGTTATTAAACCCAAAAAGTTTTTTAACCTCGCGAGCGCAACGTACGAGTCGCAGCAGCAGCGCAGCCAACTTTTGATGAGAAATGCTAATACGCAAACACACACACACACACGCACACAATGACAGCTACAAAAAATGAGCAAATAATCAACGGCAACGAACGCACAAAGCTTTAATAACGCACACACACACACACTCACACATGCAGGCAGCAAGAGCATGCGAGAGCGCAGCAGCGGTTAGTGGGAGTGCAAAAGCAACAACAAGCTGGCCTTCAGCTGTGCCAATTGAATACAAGTAGGAAACTACTTGTGTATGTGTGTGTGTGTGTGTGCGATCTATAAATTAATAAGCCAGCTGCATGCCTGCACACACACACACACACGCACACACACGCACAGGCATGCGGGCGACCCAATTGGGCGCCGCCATAGTGCGAATGGCAAGGCAAACAGGCAAATGGCCATGTAATGCGAACTAAATTGCGCGCACGCAGACAAGCGCACGCACTGACACACGCACACACACACACACGTGCACAAGTGTACTGCGCAAGGAATGCAAATTAAAGAGCAAACGCAAGTTGTGAGAGAGAGAGAAAGAGTGCGAGCGTAAGGCGCGCGCAGCTGAGTAAAATGTTTCTTAGCTTTTGCCAACAAGCTTTGCACGCACACTCGCGCACACTTACACACACACACACGCACACACACACGCTCTCTGCAGGTTTTTTTTTTGGGTTTTTGTTTTTGCTTTTGAGTAAATAATTTAAAAACAACAACTATTCAATTTTTTTTCACTGAAAGTATTTTTTTGAATGCGCTCTTTGTCTTTGCACACTGCAAGAGCAGGACTTTCAAGGCTTTAGGAAAACTTATGAGTTCAAGAAAATTGGTTTTAAGCAAAAGCTTTGCAGTTGTTAGCAGCAAGTAAAAGATTTAGAAGTACATGGATTTTTCGCTTAATAAGCAAAAAACAAAAATGAAAAACGAAACAAAATAAATTGAATGTTTAATAATTATTCAATTTTTTGCGCTGAAATAAATGGATTTTCCATTCCATTTTCCGTATCCACTATAATACTAGGGTTGAACAATTGTTTCAAAACTTTACTACTTAAGAACAATCTTAAAAATAAGCGCAAATAAATAAAGCTTGTTCTTAAGCAGTAAACTTTTGGAACAATTTTTCACCCCCCAGTATCGTAGTGTACACGCATGCGCCCCTACAACCGTACGTTGGAAATTCGCTTTCACGTTAGAAAAAAAACTCGATTTGCCTAGTTAACAATAAAACACAACAAATCTTTATTGAAAACGATTTTAAAAAATAACCTGTGCGTACATAAGTTTGAAAATCTTTCAAAAATTACATATTAATAAAATGTGCCATATTTTAAAATTATAAAAGTAGAAATAGCTTAAAAAACTACCTAAGCTTTATAAATTATTAAAGATTTTTATGGGTAACTTTTGTTTCAACCAAAAAGGCAGCATTTTTTAACCTTTCTACGTAAATATAACAAACAAATTAAATAAACTAATTAATTTATTTAAATAACACTTTCCTTCTTTTTTTGTCATTGCAGGTAACAGTTGCTTTGAATAAAATTGATTTTATTGGTAAGTAATTAAATCTAAAGTAAATTAAGTTAAGCTATAAACAAATGTCTCAAGGTGTGTCCAAAGTTAGAAAAAAGAAAGAATTTTTTAGTTAATTAAAAAAAAAATTAAGTAAATTTGTTGAATTATGCAAATATATTAAATTACTTTAGTAACTAATTTAAAAACGTATATATAATTAAAACAATTTATTAAATTAAAAATTTTAAAACTATTTTTCATATATATTATTCTGGAATTCTTATCTGTCCTAGAATTTAAATACATAAAATAAAAATTTTTATTATTTTCCCTTAACATTTTGAACTCTGCTTTTAAGTTTAAATTAAAAAATTTAATATAAAAAATCTTTTGCAAAACTCACAGAGCAACTGGCTTGCAAATTTTTCAATTTTCACAATTCTGCTGCATAATTTTCCACATTTCATTCAACCTTTTTTTCTAGTAATTTCCCAAAAAAAAAAAATGAAGGCTGATTTCAATTGCCGCAAAACTGCTTATATTTTTTTTAATGACAATTTATTTAAAATTTTTGCTAATCTTGCAAAATGCAAAACGCAACTTTATGTTATTTTTCAATTCCTTGCGAATTAAGTGATTTAATTTGTTGCTTACAAGTTTGATTTGTTGCGCGATTTTTTCTTGAACGAAATATTTTGCAAACGTTAACTAAAATTTAAAATGAATTTCGAATCGAATTTCAATGCACACGCACACAAATACACATAAGCAGGCTTATATACTTTGTAAGTTATATATAAATTATGGATTTCGAGGGATTTTTTTTTTTGAAAGTTTTAGTTAATATTAATGTCGATTGTTTAGTATGTATGGTTTCCGTGAATTCCTATTTCTCCTAGGTTTCCTAAGTTTCAGTCGAGATTAATCGTAGAATGCCAGCAAAATTATAAGAGTTTCAAGTTAGTCACAACGAAATCTGAATGTAAGCCAATTTATTTTCGATAATAACCATAGAGCCTAAAGGTCTGTTCATTTTTTTTTCAAAATGCGTAAGATCAAAGCAAAAATAATAACAGATTCTCATTAGTCGCGACAAAATTTTAATCGATGGTAATTTATTTTGAATACTCTTCATTGCCAGAGTTCCTAAGCTTCGAGACCTAGAGCGCAACTCAGCTGCAGTTGTGATCATTTTTTTGCCACTTTGCATGGACAATATCTTCTAGACCCGTAGATCCAAAGCAACAACTGTTGTTGATACTTGTCAATGCGCTTATTGTAAGCAAATTATTTAAATAAATTCTTTAACTTTTAATCTTTATTTGATTTAAAAGTAGAGCTATGCTCATCAAATAAATTTTGAGCAAACTAGGCTAAATTCTAATAATTTTTAGAAGCAATTTCTTAGCTGCCTCGACTCAGCCGCCTGAAAAACATTTTGTGAGATCACCAGCAGATCAATGCATTCTATAGCGAGCGATAGTCACAGAACTTGTAGCAATAAAATTTATTTTTGTTGTTATAAAAAGAGACACGACTACTCTCATGGAGTCTAGCCGCACTTAGATACTTAAAATTGCTTATAAGAACAAATAATATACAAGAAGCCGTTGAAGATCTAAGACAGTTCTTGCAGGAATTCTAAAAGTTATCTGTAGCTTGAACTGTCATCAAACTAAACTGGGAATATACTCAAATAAAACTTGCAGATTCCGCATAAGGATATCCAATGTTGGCATATATTGAAAGCCTACCTAGCGAGGATATACGAAAGAAGAAGAATTATGAACTGTCAGATAATATAGAATGAAAAATTAACCATATAAAAATAGTCACACTACCAGACTCTGCAAAGCGGATGGCGAAACTGTGCAAGATATATGTGGAGTCTAATGCAGGAAAGCTGGAAGATCATAAAATGTCATATAATACAACTACAACTTATGGGCTCGAGTGTATTCCCTAAGATTATATAAGCGAGCACAATAGATCTACAGATCGCAGTGCCATAATAATAAAAATAATGACAATTTGATCAAAAACCAAATATGATAGTGTCTATAGCACACGATGGCGAAAAAAGCGTGGATTCAGCAAATCGTTTAGGTGGATTCGCCGAAAGCGTAGCTGTTCTAGGGCATTTAAACCCTGGAAGTCGGTTAGCTGCCAGATAGGCGTCTGGCTACTCACTCTACACAGATTTGGAAGCATGAAGTCTTGATGTTTGGCAAATATGGTTCCTAAGCTTAGATTTCGTCGTGACTAACGAGAATCTATTATCATTCTTGCTGGGATACTAAGCATTTTGAAAAAAAAAAAAAAGTGATCACAATTGCAGCTTAGTTGCGCCCTAAGTCTCTAAATTCAGGAACTATGGTTATTATGGGTTTTTATCGTTTATGATTGGTCAAAGCAGCACGATTTGGGGCATCAAGATAAGATAGGATAGATAAAGAATTGGATAGACCGTTCAAAGGAGTCGAAATCATAGAGGTTATTATAATTTATGCATAGGACACGAAAAGGATCGTGTAACACATAATTAGTACTACAAACAGTCAATGCTAGAGGTCGAAATAAATTTCCTTCCATTCAGATTTCGTTGTGACTAACGAGAAACTGTTAGTTTTTCATTTTTGCTGGAAAGCAACGAATTTTGAGAAAACAAAGAAAGCTTTTTTTCGCGCTAAGTCTCAAAGTTTAGTAATTATGGAGATTAACGAAAATAAATGCAACTACGTTTGGTTCTAGTTTTGCAGCGAATTCATTTGCTGGGATCTACAGCTCTTCAAAAGCTATTGGCATTTAAAGTTGAAGAAAAGTCTTCGCAATCTCAGTTTAGTTTCGTTCTACATCTCCGTATGACGCTTAAGGCCTTCAAAATTGTATTTCATTGTTGTGAATATAGTAGAATTAACATAACTAACTCAATTCGGAAACATATTGTAACAATATGGTACAAATATTAGCTGCGCATATTGCAAACATTCAAAACGCAAATAAGAAATACAAATTTTTTCAAAAATTATGGCCTAAAGTATAATATGTAGTCCCATATAGTCCCGTATACAATATATTGATGAATAAAACAAAAAAATGCTAAATAGCTGCGCGATCTGTTTGGCTGTAATTTAATGCCAACGTCAACCAATTTCTAATGAAGCTGTTATGACAATAACTCTAGTTGTTGTTGTGGTTGTAGTGGTTGTTGTAGCACTGCCGCGCTTGTAAAACGCAAATTGACAATTTTTTAACGTTTTTAAAATAATTACGTTTTGTTTTTTTTTTCTTTTTTTTTTTTTGTTTCTTTCCACTTTTAACTTGTTTTATTTTTTATGACCAACTATAATATTTTTTGATGAATTTGTTAAAAAAAAAAATAATGATCGAATTGGCAGAGAATAATTTCTTTGAGTGTATGCATGTGTGTACAGTTAGTTGCTTAAAACTGTTAATGCGCTCTCTCTCTCTCTCTCTCTCTCTGTTTGGTAAAGAAACGTGTTAAACACGCTCAAAGAGCGTTGTCGGCGAGAGCGCGTAAGCGTAGCGTGAGCGCTCAAAAGGTGAAAGCGCAGATTAGTTAAGCGACAGGAGCTTTTTTTTTATATATTTTCGTTGAGGTGAATGCACGCAAGTAAATGCTCAACACACACGCACACACACTCGCGCACAGAGTCACACTCGCTCTCACACACGCACACACACACAGTGACAATGACGCTAGAAGTCAAAAGCTGTTCAATTAACATTTACAATTGAAGTCATTGCCTTGGCGCACACATACGCACACACACGCACACACACGCACACACACACACACACACATTCCGCCTCACTGCAGTTCAATGTTCATTAGAGTGGCAATAACTGATTGAAGTGTTCGCCCTCGCCCCACTCCAGCTCCACCAACGGCAGCAACAGTTCACCGCTACCCCCCCCCCCCTTCCAAAACAAAACCAGCCAGAGAGCCGCCAACAATCAGCGCCCAGTTATCAGCCAAAGCGATAATTGCGGCCAGTAAGAAGTCAGTAGGTTGCTTTGCATCAGCCGGGGGGTTTATGAGATGACAGGATAAGCACCTATTTGTCACACTTTTCCACGTTCGCATGCAACGCCTTCAGCGTCAACGCAAAGTTCAAAGCCCTCTCAGACAAAATAAATGAAAAAAAAAAACAACAATAATAATATTAACCATAACCAGCAAATTAAATACAATATCAAAAAATAATAAAATGATATTTACTTCCCGTATACTTAATATTTGCAGCACAGTAGCTGCGCGCACACAGTGGCAATAGTTTAAAAAAGAGTTTCTAAAAACTCTATACGATGCCGCGCTTCTCTGCTGCGTAAACTACAATTTCTTGGCTGGCGCCATCTATATATTTAACTAGCTCGTCGTAAGCAGCTTTGGAATTTCCCAAAGTAATTATTATAGTTTAGATTTTCTTGTTTTTATTATAAAAAGTTGCGATACTTACGCGTTTGAAATATTGCTGATATATGTATCCAGATGAATTTTTCTTTTAATAAAATCGGATTTCGCTTAACTCGCTTCTTGATTTTGCCACAACAAATATTTCCTGATATTATTATCATATTTGCCTTTGCGATGCTTTTGTAACAAAAGCGCAGCTTTTTAGCATAAACAAATTTTGATAAGCACTTGTTATTGAGCTTATTTCGCACTTAAATAAACTGCTTTTATATATAAAATAATAAATATTTTATATATTATTAATATTTTTAATCTTTTGAACGCATACACAACACAAAATGGTTAACATTTTTTCGTTAACGAATTTTGAGCAAAAAAATTTTGTAGTTGACTTTTTTACATATTTTTACACAAAATAGAACTTAATTTATTTTTAAACTTAAGCGCAGAAATTTTTTAGAAAAAAACTTGAGATTTTTGACTTTTGGGAATTGCAGATTTGCAAAGTTTGCTTTACACTTTGAATTAATTCTCAACACAGCTTGGACACAAAAAAATATTTTAATAATTCTTTTTGCACAAATTTTGGGGAAACAAATTTTTTAAAAAACTTTACTTAAAGCTTTAAGATTTCTTTTGAGTCTCAAAAAATTGACGCAAATTCGTTTTAGAAACACTCTTAGACACCAAAAATTATTGCAAATTTTTTATTTTTGCGCAAAACACAAAACTTGCTTAAAAATTAATTTGTTTTAGATTTTTTTTTTCGAAAAATCGGATAACTGACTCACAATATTTGTAATAAACATAATTTTCAGCCAAAACAACAAAGTTTGCGGAAAATAAATCTTGTGCACGAAATAGAAAGAAAAATTAGATTTCATTCAGATCTCAAGCAAAACCAAGAAACCCAAAAATTTTTTAAAAAATTTATTTAGAAATAAATATTTGAAAGCTTGAAAATATATTTGAAGTAATAATAACAATTTAAGGCCTGTAACCTCGGTTTTCTGAAACTTCTGCACAAAAAAATGATCTCAAGTAGTATTTGCTTTAATTTACCAAAAGGCTGGCGACGATGTATGCGGGAAGTGCAGGGAATCGTCAGCCAATGAAACCCTGTAACACCTATTATGCAATAACCCTGCCCTCTACATCTCGAAAACTAACTGCCTAGGCAGACCACTGCTTGATTCGCTCGCAGAGGCAGCTCGAAGACCAGAGTCTGTTAGCTTTCGCGAAACACTCGCGCCTCACCCACTAAGCATCATACTGATCTATGTGAGGTCCTCCCTACTCTCTGGCTTAAGCTAAGCTAACCTATTTTTTGAATTTTTAAAAATTTCGTTCTTACACATATAGTTTTGCCGCAAACGAATCTAGGATATCAGTTCAAATTTTTTTCACATTTTTGCACAAAATAGTTAAAATATTTTTCAAAAATGGAAGCACATTTGAGATTCACTAAAATTTGTATAAACTGAAACAAAGCCTTAACTCTTACAAAAATCGTTTTTCCGAAAACATAGCTAATATTTTCTTAAAAAATAATATCTTGAAATCCAATACGGGTTTCAAATTTATTGTAATATAGAAACTTTTTGAGTCTAAAAAAACTTTTTTCAAAGTCGCATTTTTGTGCGCAAAAAGTATTTTACACTTTTGAGAAGAAAAGTTAAAAAAAAAAAACACAAAATTGCTTATGATCATTTGACTTTTGCACAAATTTTAAGAACTTCACCGAAAAAACATATTTCATTTTATTTCGCAAAAAACTTTTTGAGCCGCAAACAGCGACACATGCACGCAGCGACCTGCAAATATTGCGTATACGCACTTTTTGCGCTTTTTCGCACTTTTTATGAAATATTTGCTTATTTCATTTTTTGACATTACGCATACGCAGTGTGTGCACTCATACACTCACACACCCACACACACACACACGCACACAACAAGGATGCTCCGCACAACTAACGCTTTCTTACGTTCTTCGATCCAAAGTCAAACACGTCGCGAGCTAAACTAAACAACGCTGGAAAATTTACACCACGATCTAGTAGGCCTCCCCAAAGGCAAACTATTTACGCTCAAAGAGCAATAGTCCGCGGCGCCAACAAGAACAACAACAACATAAACTATTGAGCAAGTTTTCACTATGCTCAACGCTCAACTATTAGTTTTTCACCACAGCAGCGCAGCGCCCGCCGCCTAGATAAAGCGCTCAATCTCATGCGCTCAACTAGAAACTAACCCAAAACTAGTTGAGCGCGCGCTACAAAAAAAAACGCTCAAGATCATTTGAATATTTTGCTCATAAACAAGTTATGTTGTGGAGCCTGTGTGTGGGGGGTTGCGAGCAGTAAGATTTTATTTGCAAATTATGCTAAGCAAAGCCGGAAAAAGACAGTAGTCAAGTCAATTGCACAAAAGCACAGCTGTTAGTTCTCCTTCTTTTTTTTAGCAATATTTATTTATTTGCTCAAGTTATCAGTCAACGTAAGGAAGTGTAGCGCAGTTGGTGTGAACCAAATGTATTATTTTTCAAAATCAATAAATAAATAAAGTCAAATTATATAAAAAAAATAAGCAATAAAACACTAAAAAAGCAACACAAATAGCGCTGCCTTTTGAGTTTCTAATGAGCGTCAGGGCGCTGACGCGCTCTTACGCTCACGCAGCTTGAGCTTTTTATTTAGTTGTTTTTTGTTGCTCTCTCGCTCTCGTGCTCGCCATTTTTTTTTTGCAATTTTGAGTTTGAGGTAAATGACCGAATGTCCGACACATGATGACTAGGTTAAGGTGAAGGTCAAATTAGCAAAATGCAAAAACAATAAAAAGCAGCAAAGCTGACGGCGCAGTCGCTGCTCGCTAACAATAGAAATAAACTTTGTCAGCACAAAAAAAAAAAAATAATAAATAAATGAGTTTATAAATATAATATAAAAAAAGGCAAAAGAAATAATAATAATAATAAAGTAAATAAGCAATAAAAATCCATGAGGGGGAAAAATACAATGAGCAAAAGAATTGAAGTTGAAGTTGAAGCGTAGACAAAACGCAGCGACAGATGAATGGATAGACAGAACGAGAGACAGGCGTAGGGACGGACGAACGGGAAGACAGACGCGGGAATAGACGGGCGAATAGACAGACGCAGAAAGGGACGAAAAGACAGAAAAATAGACGCTTAGACAGACGAACGGATAAGCAGACGAACGAATAGACAGACCAATGGATAGAAGCAGAGGCAAAGACAGACAAACAGTTGGAGAGACAGACAAACAGTCAGAGAGAAAGACTAACAGTCGAAGAGACAGACAAGCAGTCGAAGAGACAGACAAGCAGTCGAAGAAACCGACGTATAGAAGCGGAGACAGAAGAATGAGCGCAAAGACAGACAGTCGGACGCAGAGGCAGAAGAATAGACGCATAGACAGACGCAAACACGGAAGAATATATGCATAGACAGTCGAACGAATAGACAGTCGAACGAATAGACAGACCGATAGACAGAAACAGAGACAGACAAACAGTCGTAGAAACAGACGAATAAGAGCAGAGACAGAACAATAGACGCAAAGACAGTCAGACGAGCGCAGAGACAGAAGAATAGACGCAAAGACAGACAGACGGGCGCAGAAACAAACAGACAGGCGCAAAGACAGACAGATGGACGCAGGCACAGACGGACGCAGACACAGACAGATGGATAGTCAGACGTGCAGACGTACAGGATAGACAGACAGACAGACAGAGAGACAAACGTGCAGACAGTAGCACGTCTGGCTGGCAAGCCCAAGCAGCGCCTAAGCTCAGCCAGAGGCCCAGACGGAAGACAAACTAACAACAAAAAACGAACAACAAAAAGTCCCAATAGAGAGACATTTAGGTTTGTAGGATTATTCTTTTCTCCCTCTTACTGCCTCTCTCTGGCGCTCTGTTTGCGTCTGTCTGGCAAAACTTCTTTTGTTACCGCTACATCGCTCCACGGTCTATGCCTTGGCCCTTGGCGCATAGAAACAGTTGAAAGTCTAACTGCGCGTCAGTTAGGGGAGCGTGCCGAAAAGCGATTTCTTTGAAGAGTATTCGGAATCTGGTAGATTTTGGGCGATCACGAACTAACTAAAAGCGGCTTGAAAAAGAAATTATAAGATAGTTTTATCTATAGATTTTTCATTAATTAGAGATTTGTTTCTATAAATTTATTATTATTTATAGGTTTTCGGCTGTCTTGCGAATAAACTAAAGAAAATATATCAAGATGCTAGTAGTAGAGAATCTGTAGATAAAGCTGTTGAGTTCGAAAATAATAAGAAGATCTCAATAAAAATTTGCTAAATACGCTAACTGCTGCACAACACAAACTATAGTTATCTCATCGCATTGAAGTTGTGCTGCATTTGACCTTACTATCCATAAATATATTTCGTTAAAAAAGTTTCGATTAGTTTGTAAATTTTGACTTCTGTATGGTCCCGTTTTTTGGCAGACAGCTCTTAATAGATATATGCCTCCCTACTGCACCATTGCAGCCATGATGGTAGCTATCAAGGCAAATATTTTAATTTCAGCGAAACAAGCTGCTCAAAAAAACTCATTTCCTAAAAATTTCTTGGTAACGATTTTTTTTTTTTTTTGGTCAACCAACATATAATGACATAACAATGCTAAATATTTACGAGCTAATTACGAAAGCAAAAACGTTTTTTGAAATCGTCAGCAAATTTTGCACATTTGCTAATTCTGTTTATTCATGCTGCCCGGCTTCACATATTGCATTGAATTATTATTTTTGTAAATATTCACTTTCAAGTGAAGGATCGCTACTGCCGCTAAAGAATATAAAATAAATAAGTTTTTAATATTATTTAAAAAATTATTCTCAAGCTCTCATCTCTTAAATCAATATTTACTTTAATAGAAAAAATAATAATTAAAATATTTTAATTTAGATAATATATAATATAATCAAAAATGCGTTTTCATCAAATATTGGCAACAACTAAGCGATTTTCTATTGAAGACATTCCGAAGCACAAAAATCTTGCTCTCCAAATGAAATTGGGAGCGTACCGTCTGTGTGTGTGTGCGTGTGTGTGTTAGATAGACAAACAAACAAACCAAAGCAAACTAAACAAACAAACTGTACAGTCAGTCGCTCATGCCTCTGCCCGCACACTCGCTCTCTCACTCTGTCTCTCTGTCTCACTCACTCTCCCTCCTCCAGCGACGCATCAAAAGCTAACAAAAAGAAGAACAACTACTTCTGCGTCTGTTGCTATTTGCGCTCTCTTGTTTGAAAGTGTTTGTCGTAGGCCACGCGCAAGAGCGAGCTTTTCGCACGCACACACACACACACACAGAGCCACATGCAGACTGACTTTTTTCTAATGTGCATGTGCTCTCTCTCGCTCTCTCTCTCTCGTCCTCTTTCTCTGTCGCTTGCATGCGCGTTGGCTGGTTTCTATTGTGCGCAACTAGCTGAGCAGCAGCAGCGACGCGCGCAGCGCAGCAATGCCAAAGCAGCGCAGATCCCCAGACATTGAACGGAAGACCTTGAACTTGGATTCAGTTTACGAGTTGAAAAATTGGGTTTTGTTTTGAATTGTTTGCTGTTGTTGTCGTTGTCGTGTTTGGCTCTCCCTCTCTCTCTCTCTGTCGCTCTTGTTTCTATTAGATTGTGCGACCGGCATTCACCTATACCCAATGCACACACACACACAGCGATACAGCGAATGCCTTGTATCTACAGATGTAGAGACGCGGTTAGTGTGGGCTGCCGTTTGTCTCGATGATTTCAACAATAAAATTATCTGTCTGCATCCACACACTAAATATTAGATAGATAGATACACAAAAAAACTGCTATGGCTACGGCTACAGCTGCAGATACATCCAAAGGCTATAGATACATTTTGCAGCACTTCAAATGAAATCATTAAACATTTTCTAGCCACAAACTTGTGAAATTAATTGGAATAGCAAAGGAATTCGAAGTAAATAGCTAAAGTAATTGGGTAAATGGAAAGTTTAGGTGCTTTGGAGAGTCAACAGAGCTTAAAAAGTTGAGCAGTGATTGCGCTTCGGGAATAAGGAGCATAAAAAGCTAGCCTTGGATATCATTATAATAAGCGATTTTTTTTATAGATCTGATAGTGTGCCGCCTATTATTCTCTGGTGATTTTTTTTAGAACAAACTTGATGTTGCCTTGGTTTTCCAATTTAAAATTTTTTTAAATAAATTGGAATTCTTCAGCAATTCTTTATGTATAAAAATTGGCGAAGTTTTGAGGGTAAAAAGTTGACGTTCTTAATTATATGCATTTGAAAACTATTGCTTTTTTTATAACTTGATTTTGAGTACAAAAAATAACAAGACATTTATTTAAGACAGTTACGAATAAAAATATAAATCTACCTTCGACGGTACGTAATATTAAAATTAGAAAGCATATTTTTTTATTAATAAAGTGAAGCAAAGTCATTATAAGTGTATGGGATACGATATTGGCATTAAGTGACTTTAGACTAATCCAGTCAAAACCACAACAAAGGTAAAAAATGCTTGATATGCAAAAAATCGCAACGGTATCTCGCAAGCCTTAACCAAGCCTAGGATACATGTCACTCTTTATGGAAGTCAGCTGGTCGTACCCAAGCCCAAAGATTTGGATTAGTTTAAAGCTTAAAAAATCGAAAGTGTGTTTTTATATTTGTACTATTTTTATTGAAAAGCAAAAAGTAGCATGATATTTTTAAGGCATTATATAGAATTTGAAATTTAAACTCAGTTTTTTATTAATCAATAAAAAGTGGTAGCATTACACCGAGTAGCACTGGTGCATTTGCTTAGCACTGGTGCAGCTAGCAAATACACTGAAAGCAGTATATCAGATCAAACCGCAACAAATTATTTGTGAACAAAAATTTTCTCTAGCAGTTGCAATGAAAAGCAACATATCAGATACTACATTTCTAAGATATGAAAGAAACTTCAAATATTAAACTAAAATCCATACCAGCGCAACTGCATACTATTTATCTAAAATTTATTTAAAATGCACATAATTTTCGAGTTTCTTAAATAAGCAAAAATTTCGGCTAAGTTCAAGTGAAAAACTTATTGAACTACCTGGCATACGCTGATATTCTTTTGATGTTTCTGTTTCAATCTTGTTCGAAATATGAATACAGTTAGAAGGGTTTTACCAGCCTGCTATACAATGCTTTTGAAAAGATAATCATGAGCAAGTTGTGTACCCCGGTTGATTGCGGACGATGTCACAAAGTTACTACTACCAACAACTACTGAGCATACCAATTTCTGCAATATTCCACATAATGCGCTAAATCTGGTCAGCTATTTCTTGGCCATTTACATTCGTCATTCCCCAGCTGCTGGCATTCAACAACAAGCCCACCAACTACCAACCGCATTTTAACCAAAAGCGCAACATCTCTACCAACATTAGCCAAACGTAACGTGCATATAGTCAATTATGTGTGGCAGTGGCAACATTATCGCACCCGCACACTCCATCCGCCCATTACCACAATAAAAAGGACATAATGTAAACGAGCTAACACCAACACATAATCACTTGGCCTAATAGGCTAATTAACACGCACTAAACAGCTGTACACACACACTCGCACACCCCCACACACAACCGCACACAACTAAACTAAAGCGCTTAACCAATTGGCATTACATTGCACACAGATACACACCAACACCAACACCAGCACACAGGCACAAAAACCAGACATAGAGTGCCGTTATGCTGTGGCACAACCAACTGCATGCCACATGCCACATGCATTTTGTAACGGCAGCCAGCACGACGTCAGCGTCAGCGCCAACGTCTGCGTCTACGTCTACGTCAACATTTTTACAACCAACAACAACAACAACTACAACAAATGCCGGCAAGCTCTGAGATGCAATTTTTTTTTCTTCTTTTTTACAACTATTTTTACTACGCTTTGTGTGTGTGTGTGTGTCGGTGTGTGTGTGTGTGTGTGTAGCGTTGTGTGTCCGTGTTTGTGTGTCTAGGGCTAGCTCAACCACGTGGCTTGGCTGGCTGGTCGCTGTCAACCTTGCACAGTGGTACAAATAGTTATTATTTGCTGTTGAAATTTTTGTTACTTAGTTTTGGTTCAAAAAACAATGCAGTACTTTTGCTGCATAAAAGTTGCTGTGGTCATTTAATTTAAATAATTTATGCGATTTCGTTTTAAAAGCGCATGAATATATTTTGTGATTTATTTCAGTTGAGTTCTTTATTATTGAGCTACTTGAACAATATATAGTTAAGATGTCAAACAATTTCTATAGGTTTCCAAAAAAACTAAAGCCTAGCTTTGCGCTCACTAACAATAATTGTAACAGGACTATTGCTAAACGTAGTCTCCTCGAACAGTTAGGGTATATTCAAATTTATTTTTCGCTTTATGTGCTGCACTCTCTGTAACTTTTGGTGTTTTTTCAGCTGTAAAGGTTGTGTTATTTAAGCTCCGTCAGTCTACCATTAACTCAATAAGAAAATTATAAACATTAAAAATATTGCATAAAATTTTAATTTTGACATTATTAAAACATATGTTTTTAAAAAGGGTTCCTGTTTATTGCAATAAAAAAGATGCTTTATTTAAATAACTAAAAAAATTAGGGCGTTTGCTTGGAAGGCTTATAAATCAAAGTTAAAAAAAATTGAAAGTTAACAAAAATTAAAAGAAAATTTATTTATAAATAAATTGATTAACATGTTGTTAGTTTGTTTAAATAATATACAAATAATGCTTGGCGATTAAAACATATTTAATATAGTTATAAAAGTGACCATGATTGTTTTAAAGCTTAAAATTTCCATTTTAAAAAGTTGCTTGTTAATTTAAATTAATTAAATAATTAAAAAATTGTTTGCTAATTTTAATATATATAAAAAATGATGATGAGTTTTTAAGCTTGCAATTTGCCAAACTTTTAGTAATTTGACAAAAAATTGCAAGCAATTTCAAGCGCAAACTTCATGCACTTTGCCCACTGTGCCAGTCATTTGACTTGCAAGCTTTGCTGCACTTTTGTTGCTGTTGTTGTTGTTGTTGTTGTTGTTCTTTTTGTGCAATGCCTTTTGTGCTTTGGCTTCTTTGTTTTTGTTTTTGCTGCACTTTTGATGTGTGCTGCACACACACACACACACGCGCACACGTGAGAGCGTCTGTCTAGCATTTGTCTAGCTGCCACACGACGTCGCTTGCATTTCCTGTTTGCACTGCGCCTTCTTGTAATGGCCCCCACGCCTCCTCTCCAACAATATCAGCCATGACAGGCTCACTCTCCCGCTCTCTTGTGGCTGTTGGTGCTAGTGCGCTCACTCTCAGCTAGTTTTTATATATAGAAAAACTTTCACTTTTCATTGATGTGGCGGCTGCTGTGTGCGTGTGCGTGTGTTTGTGTGTGTTGGTGTAAGTGCGCCAGACGCTCGGCACGTGTGTGTGTGCGTGTCTGTGTGGACATTAGATTTTACATTTGGCCGGCATTTTGTAAGCGCCACGTTGTCTCCCAGCAACAAGTGGTGCGCCATGTGAGTGTATGCGTGTGACAGTGTGCGTGTGTCGCACTGTGGTACTGACCTTGTTTGAATGCTCTGTAAACTGTCGCTACTTATCTATTTGCATAAAATCAAAAGCAAAGAAATTTTGTAGAATAGTTGCCAGGCAAGGCAACTGACTGAAACGACAGACGCGCATATGTCTTGTGTGTGAGTGTGTGTGTGTGTATAGTTGCAGCTGTGTGTGTGTGTGTCTGTGCTTATAACTAAAATATTTAACCTTGAAAATAGCGAAAATAAAAAAACGCAAAGAAAATAATAAAATCCAAGCACAGCAAACCAAACGTAGCCAAACACACACACACGCACACACACAACAAATACAAAGAAAAAAAGTTTGCAACAAACAGACGGCGGCCGAATCGAAAGGAAGCAAAGCGCTTGAAACACACAAAAGGTAACAGCAAGAGAACGACAATAAATAAAACGTTTATGATAGAGTCAAAATCTATTTCTTGCTCTATATGCAGGTAACAAACCAGTCTGTTTCTGTTTCTTTTTTTTTTGTTTTTTTTTTGCGACAAACAAGCAAACATGCTGAATTGCAAGATACACTTAAGTGCAAAGTTCTTGAAAACTGAACTGCTTGAAGCAGTTGGTTTTGAGCAGAAATTGTTAAGCGTGCAGCTGGGAATTAAAGAACTTGAAAGTTGTAATGCTTCTAGGTTGACCTATTCGATATAAAATGAGAGTTTTGACTTGAACAATCCTCGACTTTTAGCTAATTTGTTTTATTTTGTGCAGTTGCTATATGTAAAAGTTGTGGAAATGTTTTCATTATTCTGTCTACTCTCAAACAACTGTGAGCAACATTCCAAATAGCTGCTATATAGGAAAGTTGAAAAAATTACCTGCTTTGTTTTGTATTTTGTCAAAAATTCTAAATTCTTGTATTTTAGTGTCTGTTTGGTTTACAACTGATGAAATATTCTTGCGTATAAACCAAACAGCTAAGTTAAAAATTTTAAAAATAAAAACCTCAAGTTGTTGCCATAGTTATGACAAGAGTTGAACATATCTTGAACTTATGATCAAGTGCAGAGCCTGCCTAAAATTCAAAACCTAAAATAGTCTAGAACAAAAATCTTTGAATTAAAAAACTTAAGCTGCTGATGTATGGCAAGCTCTTGATGCATAAACATCTTCAGATTTTAAGCAAGATTTAATTAAACAAATTCAGAAAAGAAATTTTGTGTATAATAAAATAGATTACTATACAAAAAATGAATAAAAACATATAGAAAATGTACAAAAAAAAAATTAAGTTAAAAAACTGACTAAACTTTAAACTGATCCCAAATAAATGATGCATTAAGCACTGCTGGTATATTAGCAAATTTTCAGCTAAAATACAGAAAATTACGAAATGAAAAAACTGCAAATATATTTGCAAATTTTTTAACTAATATTTATGCCTAAATTTAATGATATATTGCGCAATTATGATATATTAATAATTTTTCAAATAGAATCCAATTTTTTAATTGGATTTTAATTTCATAAATTCAGGCAACAAATTCGATAATTTTTTAACCAATAACTATGCCATATATAGTTTATGTGTACTCTAATTATAACTGCAACTTAAGAGCTTGTATTCCAAAAGAAATTAACGATTTCTTTTTGAATACAAGCAATTTCGCAAAATATATCATATATTGAAAGTCTTATGACGCGCTGTTCAAATTTTACCATCAACTTCACGCTTAGACAAAAAAAAAAAATAACGCGCAGATAAGATTCGAAATAACCTTGCTTACTTTTCCGTCAAGTGCCGTATAGATCTATTTAAACATTTTGATATATTTATGTACAATCCCCCTTTGGTGCTGTCGAGCCTCCAGCCAGCCAACTATTTGCACAAACCTAATTTGCTCTTTGCCATCAGTTTTTATTATGCAAAAAGTGCCTAGCACTCACGCTCACCCTCACCCACTCTCTCTCTTCCTCTCTCTCTCCCTCTGCTCGCTAATCTATTGCTAATAAGCGAGTCAGCCGCTGTCTACATAATATGCACAAAAATTTAGTTTCCAACTGAATAAACTACTTGCTACTATCTAATCGACTTTTATTGCTCTTCGCACACCCACACGCACACACACAGAGACAACAAAAAGGCCATAAAAAAATTGCAATGCCAAAAAAATAGAATCCAAAAACAAACCAAAAAAAAAAAACAATTTCTAGAACTATTTTAAAAGCTGCTTGAACAACGATGCTTGTCGAAGCAAGAGCATGCCGCGAGAGCAAGTGAGCGCGCGCCGCAGCGCCGTCAAATATAAAAAAAATTTAATAATAATACAACAAAAGCAAATCTACTGCAAAAAAATGTAGTATTTAGCCTTGAAAGTTCGTAAACACTACGAAGATTTCAAATTCTTATTTTTTATTTCGTTTCGCTTTTTTTTTCATTTTGTGCAAAATAAAAATAATGATTTCGAAACGAAACAAAATGAAAGAAAGTGCTACAAAAACAACAGCAACAAAAAATTAGTATTCTATTTATTTGAATGCAAAAAAATAAATTTTGTAGTGGCGCATAAATATTTTTAGCCAAGCCCCGCCGCGCCGCGCTGAGTTAGCTGGCCGACTGACTGATTTCAATAACTTTGCATAATTCAAAAAGAAATTTTTTTTAGCAGATTTGTAAATTCCTAGAAATTAGCATATGTCATTTAAAGCTTAAAATTTGTATATTATATATTTATCTGGTTTGCTAGTTAAGCAGCAAAGTTGTTATGAGCTATGTGCTGGCAGGGATTTACCAGCGGGTAGCTGGGAATGCAGCGCAATAGATGTTGTGCAATTATGAAACATCAACGACTTATCAGCAGTGAGTGGCAGAGTCTAGATCAAAGACCCCGCTGCTAAAAACAAGTCTAAGTCATCTGTGTCTCAGTCATCGGAGTCTCAAGCTGCAGAGTCTCACTCATCTGAGTCTCAGTCATAGGAGTCTCAAGCATCAGAGTCTCAGTCAATGGAATCTCAAGCATCGGAGTCTCAATCATTTGAGTCTCTACGACTTATCAGTAGTAAGTGGCTGAGCCTAAATCAAAGACCCCGCAGGCGGGGATTTAAATTCATCTTACTCTCAGTCATAGGAGTCTCAAGCTTCGGAATCTCACTCATCTGAGTCTCAAGCATCGGAGTCTCAACCATCTAAGACCAACTTATCAGATCAGAGACCCCACATGCTTCAAAATATATAATATTGTAGTATTCCATCTAGTTTGCTCAAAAACAAATAAGACTCAGTCATTTGAGTCTCAATCTTCGGAATCACACTCTTCTAAGTCTCACTCATCTGAGTCTCAGTCATCTGATTCTCAGTCGTCGGAGTATCAGTCATCGGAGTCTCAATCTTCGAAATCTGAATCGTCGGAATCACACTCTTCTAAATCTCACTCATCTGAATCTCAATCATCTCAAGTCTCAGTCATCGGAGCCTCAGTCATCGACGTCTCAATCTTCGGAATCTGACTCATCTGCGTCTCAACCATCGCCGTCTCAGTCATAGGAGTCTCAGGTGTGGGAGTCTCAGGCATCGGAGTCTCAGTCAATGAAATCTTAGCCATCTGAGTCTCAATCATTTGAGTCTCTACGACTTATCAGTAGTTAGTGGCTGAGTCTAGATCAAAGACCCCGCAGGCGTCAAAAAAAAAATAATAGTATTCCATCTAGTTTGCTCCAAAAAAAGAAGTCTCAGTCATAGGAGTCTCTGTCATCGAAGTCTCAATCTTCAGAATCTCACTCATCTGCATCTTAAACATCGCAGTCTCAGTCATAGGAGTCTCTGTCATCTGACTCTCAATCACCTGAATCTCAGTCATCGCAGTCTTAGTCATCGGAGTCTCAGTCATCTAAGTCGCAGTTATCGGATCTCAGTCATCTCAAACTCAGTCATTTGAGGTAATCTGATTGAGATAGACTATGCTATCCCTATAAAACCGACGAGAAACTGTCATATAATAGTTGCAGCATTTGCTGTTCTTAGCAGTTTGCCGCATTATCGATCCCCAACTTTCTGTTGCTTATTCAGCATAATTTTGACAGCCTTACATTTCCCATAGTTCGCTATAGCGCCAGGCATTTCTTTTAATATAGTTTGCCTTCTATTGAAGGAAATATAATTCCCTAAAACGTACATTTCCCATAGTGCACCATATAGGGCCACACAGGGCTTTGATTTCCTTTACTTGTACCAGCCACATGCAGTTATTAGATCTCTCATATCCATTTGCAGTCACACGCTGCACGATTTATTTTTTGCTGTACTTCAACCTAGCAACTCTTTAAAGTAAAAAAAAAAAATTTGCCTGCTTATGCCACGACTTGTAGATACACTGCGGTAGGGTCTACATACTGCAGCTATGTGATATGATTTTGATATCTTTTATAGCTCAAGCTTGATATGAATAGTTTTTGGGTGCTTCTAAAAATTTGCTAAAATTATTAAAACGTCGCTCTATCATTTTTTTTTTTTTTTTGTATTTTGAAACTCTTTCTAGCCTTAAAAATAAAATAAAAAATTTAATTATCATTAAACGAATTTCAGTCGTTATACTGAATATCGAAGATGTATATATTGGGGCTATATTTGCTTGAGATCGTAGGTTTGCTAGAAAAATTTCTTAAAATAAAAATAGTTTCAAATCCGTTTGAAGTTTGAAGAACATGCTGCGAGCGACTTATAGACTTTCTTAAAATTTGTTACCCAAAATGAAGAGAAAAAGTTTGTTGTAAAATTTCACTTAATTTGTGAGTGTCGGAGGCGGTGTCTTTGTCGCTTTTGCCAACCTCACATCTATCTATCTACTTAAAAATTAAAGATTTCTCAACCAGCTACGCGATTCGATTTCGATTTTATTTAATATCAAATTTGTATGGCCGTGTATGCTGAGATCTTTAGGCTTACCAAAAAAATTTGCTAAAATAATGTTAAGCAAATTCAAAGCTGCAGGCTGCAGCGTAACTTTTGGGTAAAACCAAATATATATTTTTATTTTTTAAAAATACTTCTAAATAAATAAAAGAAAATCATGCTGCCTTTATTAGAAGAATTTATTGAAGTCTGCACAATTTTTTAAAATTCAAAAATAGCTCGCTATATTCTCTCCAAATATTTGAAATTCTGATATATTTCCAAGTTTTTCTTAAATTTATTAAGGCAACAAAGAAAAATATGTTTTCGCCGCCTCAAGTTGCTTAGCTTTTAATAATTACAACTTCTTCCCAACTTTGCTCAACTTCTTTGCCAGCGATCCAAACGCTAAGTTAAGCCATCATTGTTTAGGCACCAAAACGCTTAGAATTTTCGAACGAAATCGAAAGAGTAGCGAAATTGAAGGCCCCCCAAGCAAAAAATCAAGGCGCCCTTGCTATTAGTTTGTCTGTCTGGCTAAGATGAAATTGGAGCGTTTCCCACCGTAGATATGCGGCTGCCATATGCAATATATATATACATTTTTCAAGTGCTTGATGACTTTTTAGCATTATATTTTTTTCATTTTTCATTTGTTGTTAGGTAATGTAAGAGCCCTGCCTCCCATACCTTATTACAAGCCTGACCCACACCGGCTACTCGTAATTAGAGTCAAACTTGCACAAAGCGTCAGAAATGCAAAGTCAGAAGTTCTAGAGGAAATGGCAGCTGTAAGGCAACGTAAAGGCAGCAAACCAAAACCACTTAAAGCTGCGTCCAGTCATAATGACTGGATACCCTAAAAAAAACACACACACAAAACAAAAGAGTATTTATTATAAAAGAGCGCACACAAAAAAAAACAAAAAACGCATGCTGTTAGTTTTGCAAATTTTTTTTATGTCTGCGATTTTTTTTTTTTCGCTCTCTCTCTATCTTTTGCGATTATTAGTCAGCCGGCAGCAGCAGCAACAACAATGAGAACGACGGCATTTCGTTCTATGCACAAAAGTTGTTTCTATTTCTAGTATAAAATACATGCGAAGCGTAAAGAGAGAGTGAGAGCGACACACACATGTGTGTGTGTGTTGGTTATTTTGGGGTGTCTGCAAGCTATTTTTTTTTTGTCACTTGGCGAGGCTTGCAGTGTGTGTGTGTGTGCGTGTGTGTGCGTGTGTGTGCGTGTGTGTGCACATTCTAATACACAAGTTCAAGTTCAGTTCACTGCGCTCCCACACACATGCACACGCACAGTAGCGGCATGGCTCTCCGTCAAACACAGACACACACAGCCAAACACGCATACGCACAGTTGTCCCAAGCGGACAAGCGCTAAAATAAGCAACCACTGCGTGCGAGCAGCAAGCAAAATGTGCCTAACTTGCTGCAGTTAGAGCGAGTACGCACAACTGCCTGTCCAAGCTTACTGCGCACAGGACTTATTGAGCAAAGTTACGCTCAATTTGTCTGAAGTTCAAGCTGTGCGCGTCAGCTTAAGCAACCATTTGCTGAGCGCACTTTTGCGCTTAGCCGCCGCACAATAGCGCTCTCTACCTGCACAACGCAGTGCTGAGGATCGTCTGGCAAACAACAACAGAGCGTGCGCGCGTTCCCGCTCGCACACCAGCAAACACACACACACACAGCGGGCACACAGATGCAAAATTTTGGCAAATAGTTTTGCTTGTATGTGTCTGCATATATGCCTTGTTCTTATTGTATATGCTCAATTTTTTGGCTGCTTTTTTTTTGGCGTCGCTGCTGTCTAATGCGCTTTTTGTGTGCGCTGCGTCAACGCTGACGCTGCCGCTGCTGCCGCTGCTGCTGCTAGTACGCCACACTCTTCTTCTTTAGCTCGAATTCAGTTGAATTTCTACGCTTGCAATCATCAAACGCAGCACACAAAAAAAAAAAAAAAATTAAACACAAAAAAAAAAAACCCAACACGCCGCTGGCTGGACGCCGACTGCGACTGCTAATAGCGTGCTGCTTCCAGTTTTCAGTTTTCTGCGTTCAGTATAGTCGCAGACTTTCTCAGCTGCAAACCTAAAGCCCCCCAAAAAAACAAAAACAATTAATTGCAAAATACACTAAAACTATAACAGCGGCTATACAAAAAACTAAAAACCTAAAACTAAAAACTTCTACGCGTGTGTGAAACCCTAAACAAAAACTGCAATTATTTTATTTAAATTTTATTTAGTTCTAAGAAACATAGCTTAAAAAAGTATTTACGTTCGGTCGGTCGCTCCAAAAACTCTAATCATTTTTTTTTAAGTTTTTTAATGTGTCGGTATATTGTTTTAAATAATAATTTTCTACGCTGTGTATTTTGTGCAAAACTACAACAAATACAACAAAAAAACAAACACAAAAAGCCCATACAACTAAGCAAAGATCTCGCTCAAGCATTTGTATATTTTTGCTCAAATAAAAAAAACTTTTGCTTTTTATTTTTTATGGCAAACAACAAGCACTACAACAACAACCAACTATAATTGATTAAATACACAACAACTGCAACAACAGCAACAAGAAAAAACAAAAGAAAATGTTTGCATTGCAAAATGTACATAATATGCAAAAATTTGCCAAAAACAATTCATATACATCGTTCTATAACTACAGCATTATATTGCTTTTGTTTTTGTCATAAAACTATAAACAAAGTGTACAATTAATGAAACTTTATAAAACCAGCAACAGCCGCAACAGCAACAACCACACATTGGCTTCATTTTTTTACAATTTTTTGTGTTTTTTTTTTTTGTTTGAGCGCGCAAAAAGTGTGACAACAAATAAATGAAAACTATAATGCAAAATGCAAATAAATGAAAAGAAAGGTAAGCAATGCATACACTTTTTTTTGCTTTTTGTTTAAACAAAATGCATGCAGCGTGCTTGTGGGCGTTAAGTATACTTCATGCTGTCAGCCCTGACATGCGAAATGTTTAAGGCTTGTTGC
Organism: Chymomyza procnemis; assembly: GCA_035046065.1. NCBI lineage: Eukaryota > Metazoa > Arthropoda > Insecta > Diptera > Drosophilidae > Chymomyza > Chymomyza procnemis. Next base: position 23,669,435 of record JAWNOJ010000021.1, read on the forward strand.
CAAAAAAAAAAAAAAATGGCAATTTCTTGGCCTATATGCCGGTCGCTCGTCTATAACTTGTTGAGTCAAGCAATTTCACAATTTGTTTAAAATATTAAAAAAAAAAGTTATATGTTGCTCAAAGTTGAGCAAGTTTGCAGCTTTTGAAGTTGCACTGAATATAATTGTAATAAGTTGTACAAATTTTTTTGTTGTTAGCTTTGAGATAGTTGAGTCAGTTTTGTCGAAAAAAATGGGTTTTGAAAGTTAATTGCATAGATTTTTGTTTATATTCAAATTATTGTTTCAATTTTTTATAAGTCATTTCAGATACTTTACTAAACTTCAATGCATGCAAATGTATCTATGACTTGTAGCTTTGATTTGTATCTCTGACTTGTATCTTTCACCTGTATCTGTCGACTTGTATCTTTGACCTTATGTGAAAAATGAACTTAAAGCATAACTAAATATGTTCGGCACAGTGTACTGAACGTATTTAGCTAAAAATTAGTTGAAATATAAGCTGATAGTTATATAGTTTTTTTTTTTAAAATGCCAAGATAAAGTGAAATTTAAGTTTTTTGCTTAGCAGTTGTGGCAAAATTGGTCGCTCATCATAAAAGGCATTTCAGCAAGCCAGTAAGTTTTTTTGTTTAATTCCAAACTTATTTCAAATTATTTATAAATTTTTTGAAGTACTTGCAACTTAAAGATACATTTTTTGGTCGACTGAGTTACAACTTACTTAGCGTATTTTGTATTGAAATTAAATAAGATATAAACTTATTTTATTTTTAAATAAATGCCAACATAAAGTGAAACTTGGGTTTTTGTTTGATTAGAAGTTTTAGTAGTAGAATTTTATTTTAAAAAAAGTGCACCCATCATAAGTTCCATTGCTGCAAACTAGTGAACTTCTAATGCTAAACTTATTTAAAATTTTTTATAAACGATTTCAAATACTTTCAACTTAAAGATACATTTTTTGGCCGACTGGGGCACAACTTACTTGAAGAATTATACTTTTTTCATAAATATCAACAAAAAGTGCAATCTTAGCCTTTTTGGAAATTTGGGAAATACAATTTTATTGTAAGCTACTTTGCTTAGTTCTAAATTTATTTTAAATTTTATATAAACGTTTGTAGATACTTTCAACTTTTAGATACAATTCATATTTTTGGGCTGACTTTGCGTGAAAAATGCGTGCCTATAAGAGCCACAATATACTTTGTGAATTTTGCTTGAAATTATTACAAATATAAGCTTAGGGCTTGTAGACTTATAGTTCTTAAAAAATGGCAATATTTTTATATTAATAGTTAAGTTTTTTATTAAAAATTAAACGAATTAAATTTAAGTTTTTTTGGTTAGAAAATTTATGAGAATTTTAAATAAAAAAAATATGGTGACTCACATAAAATGTGCCCCCATAAAGTGCTATTTAGGTTTTTGTTTAGAAATTTTAGATTAATATTTTTATATAAAAAATTATTGTGACTAAAGGAAAGTGTGGCAACATGAGCTGATATTTTTTGTTTTTAATTTCAAAATTGACGAATTTGAATATAAGTTTATTTGTAAACTTGGCTCAAATGGCATAATTTTAGCCTAACAATAAATGCTTCGTTGTCTGCTGCGTTTAACTGCAAAAATTAGCACAAATTGAAAAACTGCAAATTGAAGTCAGTTTTGTGTGCCCAAAAATGTCACTTCATTTGATGCTCTTCACTTAACAATACTCTGCTTAATTCTGGAACTTATGTTAGACTTATATTAATAAGAGTAAGCGCCGTCGGCCTCTCGTCGAACAGCTATAAATCAGTCAGGTCCTTAGAGTATGCAGCATTTTTTTTTATTTTTGTAATCAAAGTTATTTAAATAGACAAAAGTTTACTTATTTTTTTTACTTAAACAATAGTTTTTCTTATTAAAATAAATATTACACTTAAAACAAATCGCAACCGCTACTAAATATTAAAAAAAAAGGCGTAAAATTTTGGACAATTACAGTTTACTCATAAAAATATATTATTATTTTATAAAAAAAATTAATAAATCGTTTAATTGCCTTAACTTTGCTGCCATCGCGCTGAGCATGCGGCTATCTCTATAATTAGTTGTTCAAAAAGCAACAACAATTTATAAACAAATGCCAACAAAGGGTTTCTTTAATTATTTTTTGTTGAATAGTTTTTTCTCATATTTTAAAATTTTTGGATTGTTTGTTTTATAGCAGAAAATGTAAGTTCAAATAAAATAAAGAAATAAATACAATTGACATAAATTAATTTACAATGAACAGTGTGTGCTTTATTTTAAATTTTAAAATTTCTTATAGTTTATTATTTTAAAGCAAAAAATTAAAAAAGCATTTTAATGTTAATTTTTTTATTTTATTTTTATATTTATTTATTGTTGCAGAAATTGTAAATTCAAACATTTTATATATATTAATTTTATTAATTTTAAATGAATTTTTTGCATTTTTATTTAATATTTTTATTTCTTATTTTATAAAAGCAATATTAAATTCAAATATTTTATAAATATTTATGTTTTTTATTATTTTTAAATGAATAGATTTTTTTCTTTTTTTTTTATTATTTTTATTTTTTTAAATTCCAAAAATTTTGTAAGTATCCGCCTCGCTGGAGCACACAAATTACCACAACAGTCACTTCTCAACTTTCTGCGAGAGACGAGAAGGTGCGTGTAGTGAGTCTCTCTACATTTCACTTTTTCTCTTTCGCTCCTCTCCAACAACTATCGAGACCTTTCCCTTTCCAGGGCTGTTTAGTCTGAGTAGCTGAGGCGCTGCCTTTGTCGCCTCTGCCGCCCTCACAACTATCTATCTGTCTAATGTTTTTGTTTTTTAATATTTAATAACAATTTCGTTAATTTCTTTTTATTTGAAACCTTTTGAAACTTATATTATTTCTACTATTTTTATTATTTTTCTACTATTTTTTAGTTTATTTTTATTTTGCTTTGGATAAATTATTTTAAAAACTTAAAAATTTTATGTATGATCAAAATTTAATAACATTTTTTTTATATTTAAATAAATAATTTGCCATTATTTTACTGCCAATTTAAAAAAAAGCAATTGTAAATTTAAAAATGTTTAATTTATTAATTTTTTAGTAATTGCTTTGGCTTTTTTTATAAGAAATTTTTTTATTTTATATTTATTTAAATATATATCGCTTGCGGATGTAGAGGCGAGTACGTTACCGTCCTCCCGTACCGAGGCATTCAGATGCTTATTCTTCATGAAATATAATTGCAATAATTGATTTATCAATTTTGTTTTTAGAAAATAATTCCTAATATACGATTAGATTGCCCTACTTGACAGAATAAATATAAATTTATTTTTATTTTGTTGTATACAAATTATTACTGTACAACAATTTGAAATAATAATAGTTATTTACTAATTTTATTTTATATAAATATTTTTGAAAAAACTAATAAAGAATATAAGTTTTAAGGAAAGCCTGCTATACTTTTTGTTAACTTTTTTTTTTTAAGTAAAAAAGCAACTCTAGAATATTTAAGGCCTGAAAAAAAACTTGTATATTCAGACTTAATTGTTGCTTTGAAATGATTTAAACAAAACCAAGTTAAAGTTCGAAATACTTGCCTCATTTTATGTAATTCAACGTTTTGAATTCTTGCCAAAACACGAGTTCTACGAAGGCTTAAAAAAATTAAAATATTTAAGTAATAATCTATTTCTACAAATAAATGAGTGCATTTTATTTTAGATTTTTAACGTATCAGTCTTAATTTGCTTGGAAAAAAATGAAGGCAGCATTTTCAGGTTATCGATTATTTTTATTTAAAAAACAATGTTTATTATTATTATTGAAAATAACCAGAGATGCTTAAAGGCATAAATCGATAAACGTTTAGATTGCCTGACTTGTCAAAATACAATGACTTTTAGTTTGTGCTGCGAAAAAAATTCATAGCAAACATTTAGTTGATATCCATCGGTCGAGTCGAAAGCAATTTTCGAAGCTCACTTCAGGAAGTTAACTAAAAGTCGCTGATTTTAAAGCAAACATTGCGGGAAATTCATTAATTTTACAACGTGTGAAACATTAATTAAATATTTAAAAGTTATTCTGCAACGGTTAGAGCGAATTATTTGCAAGCAATTGCGTGCAGCGATTTCGTTGCTCTAATTTTGAGGGAGCAAGGTGAGTGTGAAAATTTTGTGAAAATTTCGTAAAATGTTAAAATTCGGTTTTCGTCGTGAGTTAGAAAAAACGAGCTTGACAATTTGTCAGAAAATTTGTGAAATTTGGCGAGTTGTGAAAAAATGCAGCAAAACTCTGCAATTTTTTTCAAGAAATTTCCAAACTACGGCGCTTGGCCTGGCATCCCTATAAAATATTTGTGATTTATGTTTTTTATATTTACTTTACTTAAAATAGTTTTGCGAACCGCAAAACCCAACCAATTTCTAAGCACATCGTATTGCTTATACACAGCAACATTTGCTTCTATGATGACTCTACGCCTTGTATATATATATGCGACTATAGGACTATATATACACGACTATATATATATATATATACATGCTCCTACTATATTTATACATAATAATCGCAATATGCAGTGCATGTGTACTTGTGTTTGTGCCTTCTTATCTAATAGTTTTCACTTTCAATGCCAACATCGCCTATACAGACACAGATACAGATACATATATGCATATGGACGACGTGCCCAAAGCTTTAGTTAATATTATTTTTATTTTTTCACTTTATTGTTGTTGTTGTTGTAGCTCTAATGCTTACTATAAATGCCATAGAACGCGTCATTTCGCTTATCTCACACACAGATACAAAGAGCGCGTTAGAGAGAACGTGCTAGAGAGCGCGTAAAACTAAAAAAAAAAACCAAAAAGTTTGCTGCATTTAAAGACCGCATCATGCGAATTCTATAGAAGTTTAGCCACAGAACGCGCATATATATGTATATATTTCTATGCATACATATAGAGCTTATACTGTATAAATATAATAATAATGAAATATGTGTATTTGCTGTGTTATATATTCTATATATAGTGTGGATTTTTTTTTAACAATTTATGAACTAGCAAGTTAAACAGATATTGTATCTATAAACTATTAGTCAATTGCTGTCAATTGGTTCAATCAGCGCAGTAAATAGAAATGGAATTGAAAAATATGCGTAGCAGTGAGTTAATAATAGTAATTGCAAGCCATTGGGACAGATATCTTAAAGTAGAATGATAGCTTAAGCAGTTAACTGATAAACTATTTGCGGTTGCAGCTTCTTTGGTGAGGGTTAGGTTGTTAAGCTAAGCGGCAAATTCGTGTGAATTTTTCAAGTGTTCTTAGCTTCCATCTGGCCGTCTTTCCCTCACTCTATCAGATTTGCCTTGTATTCCTCTATTGCTCTATGTAGTTCTCTACTCGTCTACTTCTCTACTCCTGTAGCCATCTATGCTTCTAACATTCTACACCGCTACCGCCATATCACTCATCACTCTATCACTCTGCTACCCAATCACTCTACCAATTTATAACTCTACTTCTCTCATCTCTCTATTACTTTATCACTCTGTTCGTCCATAACTTTATCACATCGATTCATCTTGTGGTTTATTGGTTTATACTTACATCTTTTTTGCCGGCATCCATATCTTTCTCTATTCCTGTATCCCTATAGCTCTCCATCTATTTCCTTATCCCACTATCTGTTCATCAGTCTTTTCCCCATGGCGCTATCCTACTATCCCTATCCATATAGCTTTGTAGCCTATTCCTTAATTTCTCCTTCGACCTATATATCCATCCTTTTATTCGTCCATCCCTCTATTCGTATATAACTCTATCCTTGCTGCCCTCTATCCCTTCATCTCTCTATTAGTATACATACTATTGCTTTATTCCTTTATCCCTCTGGTGGTATATTCCCCTATCCGTGCAATCCTCAATCACTGTAGCCCTTTAAGTCTCTATCCGTGTAGTCATCGATCCCTTCTATTCTTCTATCCCTCTCTTGGTATATTTGTCTATCCGTGTAGTCATATACTCAGCCCTCTATCTCAGTAGCCCTGTAGCCATCTCTTCCTTTATCTCCCAATCAAACTAAATACATTTGCCCTAATTCATCTACACCTCTCTTGGTGCATTTGTCTATCCATGTACCCATCTAACTCCTTTAACTCTCTATCCCTGTAGCCATCTATCGCTTTATCTTTCTATCAATGTACACTTTTACCTCTTTATTCCTCTATACTTCCATTGGTACATTGCTCTTTTCAACCATATTCTATTCTCTCTATTCGTGTAGCCATCTGACCCTGTAGCCTTCTATTCCGCTATCGCTCTAGCCATCTATCCCTTTATCCCTCTCAATCTATACATCCCTTATTCATATCCCTTTATTTCTCTATCCCCTCTTTTGGTTATCTAATCTATTTTAATCTAAAATCTATCCTTTTAATCCTATATCGCTTATTAGAAAGCGTAGGACAGCGCGCTCGCCTCTAAATCGGAAGGTGGGTGGTTCGAATCCGGCCAGTAGTACCGAGCACTGGTATCTCTAAAATCTCTTTTAATTTAAGATTCCCTTTATGGATTCGGCTATAGGCAGCTGTTCTCTTCGAGCAGCTTTTAATAAAGATCTAGCCATATTCGGCCTTAGAAGCAATGACCATAGTCAAGGGGGAATAAATTTATTTATTCTGTCCATCTATTCATCCATTCATCTCTTCATTATTCATATATTCATCTTCTCCTCTATTCATCTATCTCATCTACCTACCTATTCATCTATTTATCCCTTCATATATCCAGCTTTCATCTATCCAACTATAGATCAATTCTGTCCATCTCTCCATCTGTACATCCATTCATCTATTGCTATTTATCTCTTGATCCCTTCATCTACCCAGCTTTCATCTATCCAACTATAGATCTATTCTGTCCATCTCTCCATCTGTTCATCCATTCATCTATTCATCAACAAGATGAATAGGTATCTCGTAATCCCATCATCTATTCAGCTATCATCTATGCAACTAAAGATCTATTCAGCGCTATCCACACATCAATCCATCTCACCCTCCTTCGCCCTATACCTCAACTCTCTATATCTCTATCCGTCTATTCTTCTTTCCATCTATCTTTCTCTATCTATCTTCCTCTATCCCACAATCTCCTTATCGCGCCTTCATCTCTGCAATTTTGCTACTTTTCCAGCCCCCAAAATTAGCCCCTTCTTGCGCACTCTAATCAAAGCAAATAAACAATTTCTTACATTTTTAATTTGCATTTTGTGCATAATTTCAACAAGTCAACAAAGTTTTAACAATTCGCACAAAAAATTATAAAACAAAAGCAAAAAAAAAAAACAACTAAAAACCAAAAGCTAAGCCAAAACTAAAAACTAAAGCAAAACAAGTAGAAAAGTTAAAACAAAATAAAACAAATTATTTTTGCACTACAAGTGTTTTAATTATTTTAGCCATGAGTTGGCTGTTTTCACTGTTTTTATTGCTTCGATTTGCATATTTCACTATTATTATTTATATTTATATTATTAATATTTTGGTACGCTTTGTAGTTAACTTCAATTTTTTTTCTGTGACATAGAAATAATCGTCGCCCAAAATGCATTTGTTAACAATTTTTGGAACATTTCACTTTGCAAAGCATTAAAAATATTTTTTCAAAAACAAAAACAAATGAAAGTTCATTTTTGCAATAACAGCAGAAAAATGTACAACATGAGTGGAACAAATTTTTCAAAAAAAAAATATATATAAATAAATAAATAAAATAAAAAGCCTTAGTTGAGTTTTGTTATTTGTTTATCATGTGATATAAGCATGTTAAGTATTTGGGTTTTAGTTTAGTTATTTTTTCTTTTTTTTTTTTTGCTGTTGTCTAGACTGAATAAAATTGTTGCAGAGCGCAGCAGATTTGGTTTTTTGTAACTTAGAAAATTTGCAGGGTTGTAATATATTTGAGGATTATGTTTAAGTTGTCGGAAGAACTTTGTGTGTTTTAGAATTATAAGATTTTATGCCAAAAATAGCAAAAGTTGCTAGCGACATCTAGCGGCAGACGTTGGGTAGCGATCAGCGCTTGCTGCTGCCAACTAGCGGGCAGCTTTTACTATCGATCTTATATCGATATTAAGCATATTTTTAGTTTTAATTAAACAATAATATTATAACTAATGCTACAATCCATTTCTTCTATATCTTTACAGCTAACAATTGCATAAATTAGTAAATAGTCACAAAACTTGAAACATAATCAATCCAACTAAAATACGGAACAATAAACAACAACAACAACAACAAAACAACTGACAGAAGATAAGAGCATTTTTTTTCATACGTTGCATTTGAAAAGCCGTCAAAATACGCAAGAAGGTGACCACAAAAAAAGCTAGCGTTGTTTTGCTTGAAGACGATCTTAATAACAACAACAACAACGACAACGCTAGGCAGCTAAATACAAATATCAACAACTACAAGAACAACAACAATAACATAAACAACCCATACCAGTATCAAGAGAAACAACTACAAAGCAAAATGGATGAGACACAACATTTCTGTTTGCGCTGGAACAATTACCAGAGTAGCATCACCTCCGCATTCGAGAATCTTCGTGATGATGAGGACTTTGTTGATGTTACATTGGCCTGTGAGGGTCGCAGCATAAAGGCACATCGCGTTGTGCTATCCGCATGTAGTCCATATTTTCGGGATCTCTTAAAGGTAAGTGCAAAAGTTCTAATTAAAGTGAGATGATAATATGAGATGATAGTATGAGATGATAATATGAGTTGATAATATAAGATGATAATATGAGATGATAATATGAGTTGATAATATGAGTTGATGCAAGCAGCTGTCTAGCTAGCAGCGAATTGCTCTTAATATGCGAGTTAGTCTTTTAGTTTATTTGAGTTTGGCTGCAATTCTATGCCCCAAAATTTTCGTCAAAATAGGTAGACTTGTCTACAGCACAGAAGCGGCAATTAAGTGAGATGATATCATAAACTGCCAGCTAGCCAAGAGCTGCTTTTTGTGTCATATGTCAGTTATTTAAGCATATCTTGTTGCTTTGGTGGTGTAGCTGCAAGCATATGGAGCAGAAATTATAAGAAAATACTTGCAGAAGAAGCAACTTAAGTGAGATAATGCAGAAAACTGTCGGCTAGGGAAGAATTGCTTGTTGCAGGCTTAAACAGCAAGGAGCTGGAGGCTTTTGAGTATAACTTGTTAATAGCTGCAATTCTATGGACAGAAATTTACGTGCACTCAGCTGCAGCTTATTGGTGACTAATATAAATCTAAGAAGTAGCAAGTGAGATGAAGCAGAAAACTGTCAAGTAACAAAGATTTGTTTTTTTTTGTGAGCAAAAAAAGCAAAATAGGTTGTGTCTAGTTTGGATTTGCAATTTGCAGAAGTTCCTTTTAAATCAGCTGCAACTTTTTAGTGACTTATATGAAACTTAGAAGATGATATAGAAAACTCTCTGTCAACCAAAAAATGGTTTTGTGAACTAAAAGCGCAAAGAGCTGCAGATTTTGAAGGTAAACTTGTTGCTAGTGATCTGTTACGGCAATTTGATGCACAGAAATTTTTGCTTAATTAGCTGCAGCTTATAAGTGACTTGTATGAAACTTAGAAGAAGCGCGTGAGTTGATGCAGATAACCGTCAGCCAGCGAAATATTGCGTTTTATGGGCTTGGAAGACTAAGAGCTGTAGATTTTAAAGGAATACTTGTTGCTAGTTGCTAGTATTTACGGCCATAGAATTGAGTAGAAATTTACGCTATATCAGAAGCCACTTAGAGGTGACTTGACTACAAGAAACTTAGAAGAAGCTACTTGAATGAGATGACGTAAAAAGGCGCAGTGCTGCAGATATTGAAGAAAAACTTGTTGTTAGTTAGGATTTACGCCAATTCGATGGGCAGAAATTGTCTTCAAATCAGCTTTATTGCTGGTCTATACAAATTTAGAAGAGCCGCTAAGATGAGTTGAAGCAGAAAACTTTTGGCTTGTGAAGAATTGCTAAAAAAAAAAGCGGCTATCTAAGTATATCTTCTACCTCTTAACTCAGGTCAATATTATAAGCAAAAGTTTTCAACAAAACACAGAAAAAAGTAGCAACGTTAGTCAGCTTTTACAAGTTTCTGCTGCTCTATTAAGACAACTTTTAGCTGATTTTTGTGCAACTTATGTACAACTTATGTACATCGTTTTCCTTCGAACTCATCAGCACAAATGCGTTTTGCAAGGGTATGTAAAGTTTGGCGTGTCAAAGCTGGTTTTTTGGCTTTTAACTGAAACTTGTTTACCCTGAAAAATGCCAGCCAGTTCCATTGCCATAGGCTCAGGCATTGTGCACCTTAATGTATCTGTAGCTTTTGCTACAAAAAAGGGACGCTGGCAAAAGTAACAGCTACATCAACTTCATTATGATGATCAACATCTTGGCTGGCTAGCTGGCTGGCTGGCTGGCTGGGGCAAAGCCGTAGAAGAAGTCAGACAAGTTTTGTGCTGATTTTTGCATCTTTTACTGTCAGTTGCATTTTTTGCAATTCAATTTTCATTTTCTGTGCTGCTTTTTTTTATTAACCTGACCTACTTAGCGGCAACAGCAACAAAAGATACAACAAATGCAACACATGTACAACAGGCGTTGCTTTTGTTACACAAAAGTTGTTGTACAAGAGAGAGGCGAGTATATAGGGACAGCTATAGATAGTGAGAGAGAGAGAGCGCGGGAGCGGGAGCGGGAGAGAGACCTTGCTGCTTCCTGCTTGTCGTATATATATATCTGTCTATCTATATGAATAATGTACTTAAATCGACTTGTATATAATGTTATATTATGTATAGCTGGCAGACTTATATGCTGTAAAGGCATTGTCTGGTTTGTTTCTTGCCAAAGGCAGGTGCACATAACGCATACGCAGCGTGGAACGTGGAAAAAAAAAACAAATAAAAAACATACACACTTAAGCTACAGTTTTAGCTGCTTATTTTTTGCAGCTAAACAATTGAATTGCATTGAAAACAGTTTTAAGAGACTTTCAAAACAATTCCCAAGCAGCTCATTAAAATATATCCTAATATAAAAATTGTAGGCAGTGAGCTAAGCAAAAGGATGAAAATCAGCTTCATGCCGCAAAATTATAAGCAGGCTTCGACAGCTCTGCTTCGAAGTGCATCAAATTAGGTTGTGACACTCTTAAACCGAAACCCACAGCATTGAAAAAATCTCAATTGAAAATCACAGTTGCACTAGCTTACTTTTGCAGCAGCTCCATTGAAACTAGTTCATTTCAAAGTACAACTTGAACGCAGACGAAGATAAAAAGATTCTAAAGATAAACGGATAAAATAAACTTATTCCACTCGATTATGCTCATAGGTCCAAAGAAAAGATGGTTTGAGTTATCACTATTAGAAGTCGTTCAATGCGAACAGGTACCTACAGTTTCAAGCAAAATTCCCTTCTTCATTCATTTTTTTGCTAGCTCTGCTAGTGCTAGACAGCAGTGCTGCAGAATGGACACGCAACACCGACCTTCGGCTTTGGAGGCAAGTATGCCACCACAATGCTACCGAGTTTCACAAAGATAGCTACAATCAAATTTCGCATTTATTTTGCTTTTAGGCAAAAGTTGCGCTAGCAGCTTGAAGCTGCCTACCTAACCTCTATGAGTACATTTTGACGCTAAACTTAGACAAATATACATTTTTTTTATTTAAAATATAAATAGAAAGATTCATTGCATTCAAATATCGCACTTTTATCATAAACTACCAGATGGCGTTAGCAGCTTGCCGCTAGTTGTAGGTAGGAGAAACTCTATGAGTACAAATGCTGTTCACTGCTAAGAACAACTTGACCCGACTTACTTCAGTTGGTCAACGTAACCTGTTATCGGGTTACAGCCGACTTCATTAGCTCTCGCCAGGCGCCCCTGCTTTGCGGGCGGACTCACTAGCTGGTACCTTGAAGTGAAGATAGGTCTACCTCTCATTGGTCTTTCCATTTGAGCTTACGTCGTCTTCTTCGACTTTTTTCGTTGGTTTTCGCAACGAAAACTTTCTCGCTGAAGCATCTTCGTCCATACGAACGATATGGTCGAGCCCACGCAGACGTTTTGACGTCATCGCTGGACAACATCTATGTCGTTGAAGAATGCGATAGTCGCCCAAAATCTTAAAGTTCCCAAAACTTTTTGCAAAGTATTCTTCTCTCGAACGCGTCAAGCGCAGCTGCATTCGAGACACAACCCCAGTAAGATCAGCAGATGGCGCTAGCAGCTTGTCGCTAGATGGCGTAGGAGTGCTTTTGTGAGTGCAAAGTCAGTCATAACGACTTCAAAATGTAGAAAACCGGTGCAGTTTCTTCTAGTTCAAAATGCTATTTGCAAAACGACAAACTTGTGGCGCAGCACATGCATGCCGCACACTTCGCAGAGCATTGCCTTGTCGTACTCGAAAACTTAACGTAATTTTTCATAGGCGTCTTGCCAACTATTTGTTTTGAGCTACATTTTTAGTTTGAAGACAAAAGCTGCTGACAGCCAAAAGGCAAAACAAACCGTAGCACGAACTTAAAAAAAAAACAGACTGACACAAAACTTGCAACATTCAGCCAACAAACAAAAATATGATATATTAAAAAATCCGAAAATAAAAACTGAGAAAAAAAAAACAAATCAGCGCTGTAAATGCGGCACGCGAAAAACAAGAGGCGGCAAAGGGTAATAAACAAAACCGCAAAAGTGCCAAGCACAGCGATGACGATGAATTTTCCAGGATAGAAAATTGGTTAGCTAAGGAAGCGCGCAGCGGTATTGGGGGGCTACCTGCCAGCAATGCAGCAAATTCGTGGCACGGCATTAAGGCAACGCCAACGTTGGCGTGCAGTTTTAGCTGCTACATTTATAGCGCCACTTTAATGGCAACCTAATTAATAAAATGAATCTATGCTGAATATTTTTGAAGTTTACACACACACACACACACAATTACAACGCGAAAAGTTTTGCAGTTCTTCTGCTACTTTTATTGTTTATTATTATTATTATTATTATTTGCAACTTTAGTTTTATTTTTGCCTGAACGTCTTAGCTAAAATATTATAGCAAAAATAAAAAGGTAAACTCTCCAAACTGCAGACACAGGCTTGAGGCTTGCTGTGTTGAGGCGCGGCCATTTTGTTTGTTTTTTTTTTTTTTGTTTTTGTCAGAGAAATAAAACTGGCAAAGTCCACGGAAGGAAGTTGTGTATTTGTTAAATCAAGTCGTCGCTGTGCCCCCACACTATACTTTACATTCGGCCAGATTGCAAAACTCATCAAAATTGATGACTGACATGTGTCTAACGACTATCGCATACACTTTACAGTCAATGCGCTGTTTTAGTTGGTAAAATTTTGCATGCGATTTCGTTGTAATTAGGGAAACTTGTGGGAAAGTAGTTGAATTTATAGAAGTCTGAAGTTTGATTGAGCTGGCATGTGTGGTATGTTGTTAATTCTTGGGAATTTGGGTTGCTTTTGGTTGAAAAACAAACAGAAATTTCATATTTGGTAAGAAAACTTAAGAAAAGATTTGCTAGTTTTTGACAAATATAGAATGAAATTTGTTCATTTTTAGCAGTCTTTGAGTCTGGTAAAAGCTCTGTGTTTGAAACTAGCAAGGCTAAGAAAATTCTAGAATATGAGTTCATTTTTGAAACATATGGAAAAGAATTTTACACTTAGCAGTTTTTGGGTCTGGAAGTGTATTTTTCTAATGTTGGGCAATTTAGCCTGAGTGCTGCTTTTGTCGCCTCTGCCACGCTCACATCCAAGCAAGAACTCAAAGCAGAGTTTGCAGTAAGAACTAAGCAGTACTTGGCTTAAAAATTGCTTCAAAAAGAAGCTATAGTTGGAACTAGTAATACTCAAGCAAAGCAGGAAACACAGAAAGGTTGGAACTAGCTAATGGAACTAAACTAAATAGAAAAAAAAGAACGAAGAAGCTTATACTGTCGTAATTTCGGTGAAGTAAGTTCTTAAAGGTAGAAACTGAATGATAAATGTTGATAAATGAAAATAGAATAAGAACCAAAAGAACTAGAACTACAACGTTGTATGCAGAACGCATAGCAAGAACTGAAAATAGAGTTTATAGTTAGAGCTACGCCTGAAGAATGCTGCAAAAAAAGTTCTATGTAAGGAACAATAGAAAGCAGAAAAAACGTAAAAGTTGGAAAGACTGAGCTCAACAAAAATTAAGTTTGTTGAGGTAACAATTTTAGGCAGGTAAGTTCGTCAGTAGAGCTAAAAACTGAAAGAAGAAAGCTGCTAAATGGCAATAAACTTAGTAGAAAAGAACTAGAACTAGAAGAAGTACTAGAACTCTCTTCATCAACTACGCACTGGTCTTTGAGTAGAAGCTACTTCTGCTGCTGCGTAGTCCATACCTTCCTAAACCCACACCTCTTATACACTTTTTGTCAACTTAGCTAAATAACTTCCTATGCCTTGTATACACTGCACCCAAAAACAAAAAAAAAGCGTAAAAACAAAGTGCTGCCTGCAGACTGGGTGTATCAAAATATAAAAGTAAGCAAAAATCAGGGGTCCCGTTTGGGTTTCTGCATTTGCAAGTGTGGGAATTTAGACTTGCATAAAAAATAAATAAAAACTTTTGTTTAATTGAGACAGATGTTGATCGATTGTTTTGCAAAACGCGCTATAGCGCTTGCGCTACCCCAAGTAATTCTATATCTCAACTATAAGAACTACTCCGTCAAATCATAAATAAACAAACAAACGCGTTATGGAACAGACAATTATGAAATATTATTTGCTTAGAAATGAGTGAACATAAATAAAAGTTGTATACATTACAAGCGATCAGACTTTTGGGGGTTTTTGTGCAGTGAAAACGATTTTAGACCTTGTCAGCATTATAGGTGACGCTAGCAGCTGCTGGTCGCTAGGTGGCGGTAATAAAATTTTATAGACTTTTAATATCAAAATGCTTGTGGCATTTTTTTTTGCAAAACATTTATGCTGTCAATGGCAAGCGCTACATGGGCCACAGCAGTCATGTCTTTGACAGCAAAGCTTTTGGCCTAAATTGCAGAGGCCCAAAGCGCACTAAAGTCAAACGAATGCATACCTCGTTGTATCTACAGGCTAATTTGTGTTCTGTCTGGCATTGCGTTGATTTGCGTTTAACTTGCAAAATTTCGCAAAAAAAAAAAAATCGCATAAAAAGCGAAGCAGCTATAAAAAACTTTGACGTTGTTGCACGGCAAATGCCAAAAAAGAAAGCCAAGTTTTAGCACTGAGCCCAAGTTATGAGTGGAGGCCAAAACCAAAACCAAACCAAACCAAACCAAAGCAAAGCAAAGCCATTGCGCAGCTAAAGGGCCAACTAATGCCAGCCAATGCCAACGCTGTCGACAACGTTTCATACTTGGCTTTATTATTTTTATTATGACATTAAAATTATGTGAGTTGTCGTTGGCCCTGTACCGCCCCGCCCCGCCTTGCCGCAGCTTTTAGCCCTTTGATGTGCCCTTGCGTGCCCCCACCACCAGCACTATCATGTAGTTTTGTTGCCACTGCATTGAAAATATTTGCACGCAATTGCGGTTTTTAGCCAACTCGAGACGACGGGCCCGTCCCAAACTTTGCCATTTGCATTGTTTGAGCTGTCATTGGCGTCGCTGGCACGCCCCACTGCACCGCTGTGCCCCAAAAAGTTGCACTCACTCGCACTCTCACGCTTTCTGCCCCCCCCTCTCTCTATTACTGTCTCTATGTTTCGCGCTCTCCAGCTACTTGCCACATTGCAGCAGAAATTATATAAATTATAAAGTTCTCATTTTTGTTTGACTGCCCCATAACTGCTAAACCGCCCCATTTGGCTGCCATTTTGTATGCTTGTCGACCCCCCAGACCAACCCATGGCTTACCCTTTGTCCCCGGCAATTTGCTGTTTCTGTAAATATTTTCCTTTCGACATGATTTGTTAACATGATAGAACTTGCTTTTTGTAAATTATACGCGCAGCCAAACAAAACAGCAACAACAGCAACTTGCAACTGCAACAAATTAGTGCGGCAAGTTTGTTAGTTAAGTAAAGTATGATACCCCATAGTTTAGTTAGTTTTGCATTCTACAATATTTTTTGTTATGTCTTTCTTTCTGTATTTCTTTTTTGGTATTTGGTGGTACCAGTTTAGTGCCCTGCACCACCCACAAAATGTCTTAACTTGCAAATATATATTTCTGGCCATGTCTTGTGGCATTGTCAACTCTGGGCTGACTTCGATATTCTAATAAGTTTTTTTTTATGAGTTCTGCATAGATAATGTTTTTCTGTAGGGATGCTTGAGAGGCAAAGTTTACAATGTTGTTGCACTGACATTGGTTGCAATTAGTGTAAGAGTTGGTTGCCTATCGAAAGCGCTGGCTGTTATGAGGTTTGTTTCACAAATTTGCGAAATATAGTTTTTTCATATTTTTGCAATTTTTTTAAACCTTTTTTGAAGCTTGAGATACTTTTAGTTGAGAAGTTAGAAAATGTTAAGATTTATATAAAAAATCAAATTTATCAAATCAAATTTATGAAACAAATTTTAATTTCTATGAAATTAAAAATAAAATAAATTTTTTGGCATTGAGAAAATTTCAATTTTTATGATATTCAGAAAATTAAAATTTTTCTAAAATTAAGAAAATTTAATTTTTATGAAATTGCTAATATTTTAATCTTTATAATATTAAGAAAATTTCAAAATAAAAAATCTTCAATTTTGATAAATTTCATGTTTAGTTGCAAAAACTACTCGAAGACACTTTTCGACAATAACTCGCCTACAAGGTTTTACGAATGTGAAAAAACCATATATTTTGGATATAATAATCGAAAGTAATATAATTTATAGAGAAATTCTTACAAATTCTTCTAAAAATCTCGCATAGATGCTAAACTGATTTTGTGACGAACATAAAGTTGTACAAAAAATGCAGCCCTAAAATTTGAGCGCCATGACAAATTTTACTATTTTTCTTGGAAGATCACTTAACACTTCTGCAGATAATTTTGGGAACACTGCTTTGTTTTGAAACAAAATTCAGTAAAAAGTTAAATAAATTAATAAAATAAATACTACAATCCATTTGCGTATGAGAAAATAAGTTGTAAAGAATTGAAATATTTTTAATAAATTAATCATACAAAAATTTTAAAAATATCCAAATTAATATATATATTTTTTTTATTGAAAAAAAACTAGAAACCACTCATAAGAAAACTAAGCCTGCTTTTAAGTGCATCTAAAAGTTCAAAAATTTTTGAACAAAGCTGTACAAAAAACCTTAATATTATTAAGTAATTAGTGTAAAGTTTGACTTCAGCATTAGTTTTTAAGACAGCTGGTCGTCAATCCTTTTTTTTCCTGCTTGTGCTTGAGGAACTCATTAGATAAGAGTACATTATGGTTCGCAGTACATAAAGGCAACAATATTTTCTAGACAAAGTTCTTAACAATTGTTGTAGTTGTTGCTGTTGTTGTTTCTATTACCTGCTGCAGAACTGAAGGTAAGTCTGGAGCATAAGTAACTAAGTAAACTGTAAAGTTTCTGCTTGAGCCAACAAAGAGCCTAAAAAGCACAACAAAAAAAAAGCGTCAACAACTAAAAAAAAGACAAATAACAAACACAACAACAACAGCTAAAAGGCCTAGTACCTCATGATAATGAGAAAACAAGACAAGAGCACAGTACCCAGCGCAGCATCCCGAGCACCCAGAACGCGCAAAATGCAGAACTTGAAAGTTGCAATACGAGCAGCAGAGATACGGGCAGCATGCAGAGGCTGGCTCTTGACCAGTTTCGAGATACAACAATTGCAAAATGTAACAACAGAAAAGTCAACAACGTCAACATTTAATTTGTTAAAAAGGCCAACTAAATGCAGAGCAACAACAAAAGCTACAACACAACACAACAGCAACAACAACAACTACTACTACAAAAAAAAAGTTAAATAATTATATACCAAGAAATTAGTATACAAAAGTTTGTTGGCAATGCAACAAAAAGGCAAAAAGTTTATAAATTCAATTTGAAATACATGCAACAGCAACAAAACACACAGATACACACACACACACACAGACACCGGCACATAGACAACCCATAGATACTACAAGTATCTCATAGATACTTGCACTAGGTCGTCGGCACTTTGGCGACGCTTTTGGCGCTCTTATTCGCCTCTATTGCATAAATATTTAATTAACTGCAGCGCATTATTTTAATTAGCTTTAAAACTGCAAACAAGTGCAAAGAAAATGGCAAGTGTAAATGTGGGGTTGGTTGGGTGCGGCGGGGGGCGCGCGGGGCATTGTTGGGTTAAGCGCGCCTAAAAGCATTTTTGGCTTTTGTGTAAACTGTCAGCGACACTCTTGTTAGCCAAGTCTGTACTGGACTTGCACTTGGCGCGGCTACACGTAAACGTATTTATGTAGTACAACAGCCTAACAACAGGGAGGGGGGGCAGAGCCACGCCCACTTAACTAGCACATTTGACAGCCATTTGCATTTGCCAACTTTTTAAGTGGAGAAGTGTGCGTGGTACGGTGCGGGGCACATAAATGGCAATTAGGGTTTAAAATATTGCATATCGATGTTGGTCTAAAATTACAAACTAATTTTAATGGCTAATTGCAGGTACTTGACTTGGATTAGTTGTAGTCTTGGGGGGGAGGGATGTAAATCGGTGGAGTAGCTGCAAGTAAGTGCTGTTGCTGTGGTAGTTTTACGCAGAGTTGCCAGCTTAGCCATTGCCCATGTTGTAATTGAAGCATTGTGTGAAGCGCCTAAGCTGCTGACAGCTCAAGTGCGGGATTGTAAAAGCAAAAACTGTAGTATTTAAGGATTTTATTAAGGGTTTCCTTTTTTTTAATAAACTTATGTACAGTTTCTGCAGTACTTTTATTTTTAAACATATACTTATTGTAAAAAAATTGGTAGCTTTATATACAAAAAAAAGTTTGAGTTGATTATAAAAATGTTAGAGCTGCTTTATTGCTCAAACTTAAAAAATTTATTTTTTTAAGTGAAGTATATAAGCAGTAAAGCTCATCAGAAATAAACTGTTTCAAAAGTATGCATTACATAAAAAATATCTAAAGCGAATACTCCAGCTGTTGCTCGCATAGTGGCAGCAAATTCGTCTGCTAATCTTTGATGGTTCCATGCCCAGCAGCATTCAACATCTTAGTGTCTTAATTGAAAAAAAAAACATAAAGCCAGCAATTACAATGAATTTCACATACATGGATCTTTTTAAATATTTCAAAATTCTTCTCACTCATTGCTTAAAACTGTACTGTGTCTACTTGTCGCAACTATTTTAAAAATTCTCTTCTAAGCAATAAAATCGAATTAAATAGAATTTCTTTCCAAAATTGTTCTGTACACAATGGCAACAAATTCCAATCAAATGTAATTAGTTAATAGAAATTCATTCTAACATTGTTAATTTACACCATGGAAACAATGTTTTCTTGCCAATCTAATCGGCTCAAACATAGCTTATATTGCTCAACACAAACTTAATTGAGAGAGAAAAAAGATAATAGCATTTCCATATAGCGATTATGCGAATATCGTAGAAGAAAATCTCCCATAAAGTTAAAAAAAAGTAAACCTGAAAGTTTGGTAACTTGAAAATGTTGTAACCTGAAAGAAACGTCACTTAAATATACCGCAACCTGAAGGTAACGTTACTTCAAAGAAACGTCACTTGAATGAACCGTAACTTGAAGGTAGCGTACCTTAAGAGTAACGTAACTTGACAGCAACGTTATTTGCTTGTAACGTAACATGAAAGTAATGTTAGCGAAAGAAACCTAACGCGAAATTATTGTAACTCGATAATAACGTAACTTGAAAGCAACCTCACTTGATAGTTCCGTAACTTGAACTTAACGTAACTGCAAAATAACGTAACTCGATAATCAATCAAGTTTAAAGTAACGTAACGTACGTATATCATTATAATGACGTAATTGAAAATACCATAACTTGTCAATGACGTAACTGAAAAGCAACGTAACTTAAAAGCAACGTAACTTAAAAGTAACGTAACGAAAGCAACGTCAATTTATGGCTTCGTAATTAACTGATAAAACTACAAAAATCTTTAAAATACCAACTTTTGCGCCCTCTCGCGTCTAAGCAATGAACTTCTACATATATACCCTGCTTGAAAAATAAATTAAAAAATTCAAGTTTGTACATTTTTTGGCTTGAGTGCATATTTCTACGACTTTTAGAGTTACAATTATTTGAACTGAAACAAATGTCAATATTAAGAAAATGGCTACAAAGGAAGAAAAGATGCAAGGTTTGCTTCAGAGCTTTTGCTTTTCTAAATGTAGCTCTTCCTGAGAAGCTTAGAGAAATTCAAGGTAGAATTTGGTCCAATTCCAGGGCTTTGTATTATTTTAATAGGAAATACTTTAATACCTTTTTGTTGCAAAGGCAGCGGCAAGCTGTTTTACTTGTATATCAACACTACATTAAGTTTACGTAGGTTAAAGGTTAGAAAATCTTATGACTCTAGAAGAAACGTAATTTATGATTATGCTGACTCTTTTGACTAAAATATCTGCACCTTGAGATATGCAATCTTAGAGTGCGTTGATTCGGAACCGTAGCCACATTTGGCAATCTTAGAGTTCATTGATTCAGAATCGATGCCAAGTTTGTCAACTTTACAGTACATCGATTCGAAATCGAAACTTAGTTTGTGAATCCAAGACTTCACTCCTTCGGAATCGCAGTCAGGTTTGTGAAACTTAGAATCCGTTGATATTGAAGAAAAGTTTGTCAGTCTTAGAGTACATTGAATCGAAATCGAAACTTAGTTTGTGAATCCAAGACTCCACTCCTTCGGAATCGCAGTCAGGTTTGTGAAACTTAGTATCCGTTGATATGGGATCGAAGCAAAGTTTGTCAATCTTAGAGTACATTGAATCAGAATCTATGCTAAGTTTACAGTACATCGATTCGGAAACGTTGCCAAGTTTGTTAATTCCTGAGTCCATTCATTTGCAAAATCGCAGTCAGGTTTATCCATTCTACAGTCCAATCCTTCGGAATCGCAGTCAGGTTTGTGAAACTTAGAATCCGTTGATATAGGATCGAAGCCAAGTTTGTCAATCTTAGATTACATTGATTCAGCATCGAAGCAAAATTTGTTTTAACAATTGCCTATTTTATGCTAATTCGACACTTTGTTGTATAGATGCTTCACTTTTTAAAATACTTTCAAATAATACAAAATATGCAATTTCTGCCAAATTGCAGAGGTTTCTGCAAAATTTCAGTACCTATTACAGACATATATCGCTATATAAGCATTGGTGCAAGTCAAAAATAAAAAACGCTGCTTAGTTTTCGCACCAGACGATCTTCGCATTTGTTTGTGAAATTTCAATTTTTCTTCTGGCACATATAAGTCTGGTACTTCGTTTGCTGCTTTTATTTTCTTGCTTTTGTGCAATGATCAGAGGCGTATTGACCTCAATTTTTTTAATCTTTACACAGTTTTTTTATTTTTTTATTTTTGTGCTCTTTTCCATTTTTTTTTTTTACGTTTAACAAAAAGTTACATACCAAGACACATGCAGACATTGCGATTCCGTGCAATCTTTTAGCGCTAACTCAAACGCAAATATGCACAGTATCTATATAGGCAATGTATACATATATATATAGTATATATATATATATGAGCATATGTGCTATGTATATAGATAATTTATGTGTGTGTATGTGTGTGCGCCCGTATAATGCCGCAGACAAACATAAATTGCACAAACAGCAAGTAAATAAGACAAATAAACAAGCACAAGTACTTGCTGTATCTTATGGTACGTATCCTGCCCCCCACACTCACACACACACACACACACATAGGGCGCTATCTGGCTGGGATGCAATAAAAAAAAAGCAGCTAAAATAAAAAAAAAATACAATGTAGCTTGACCTAATTTCTAGCAACAACGCGCCCTTTGTTGAGTTTAAATGAGCCGAGTGAGCTGAGGAGTCGCGTTGAGTTGCTGCCACTTGATAAAGTGAAATTTACTGCACACACACACACACAGCTGCATGCATGCAGTTGCAGCTGCACACAGATACACACACACACACACTGAGATACACATTAGTTGGGTGCTGGTTAAACTGGAAATAATGCGAAACAGACGTCGTACAGTGGGACAGACATGGCACAGACACGCAATGCCAACACATACAGCAGCTCCCTATGCCCAGTGCGTCGTCGTCGTCGTCGTCGTCGTCTTGGTGACTTGGCCCTGAACAACGGCGTACGGCGTGTACCCAAAGACAATTAGTCACATATGTGTGCAGTTATAAAATGCCATAAAACAAACTTGACGCAAAAGATACACATACTTCCAGACACACATCGGACACACACACACATGCCTATATACATGTTATGTATATCAATATATAATGCATTAAGTCTTGCGGCAATGCAACTTCAAATCGTAGCGTTGACATTTAAACAACAATTGAAGGTTGCCGGATCAGGCCACAGAGTTGACTTTGTTGGCAGCACGGTGTACAGAGGGGGGTGCTGGTGTGTAAGAGGCAGTGCAGCGCAACAACAGACACAGTTGATAAACAGGCGCAGCACTGTGGAACAAAGTGTGAGAAATGTAAGGAAAATTGTTTATGATTTCGCTAAGTGGATGGCAATAGTTAACACTCCAAAGACGGAACGGATATATAATTCGCTGTTCAAAAAAATGACCGAGCTTTGAATAGTATTAGTATATAACAATGCCAGATCCTTCGGTTTTAGAGGCTATCAATTTAATATTTACTGCCACAACGACATAGATTTATACTGCTTGGCTATGCTGTTTTCGCTAGTTTATAGCCGAATCAGAACTGCTGTATCTGCAATTTATGAAGATTTATTTTGGCAAATAGCAACTTCTTGCTAACTTCTGCAGTGTTTGCACTTTCGATTTTAAAGGCGACAATGCTGCCAATACAATAACTTATTCATAAATTCAGCTTGATTACGCTAGTATTGCTGCAAAGATAAGGCATTGAGATAGCTCCTTCTTATAGCCGAATTGGGTGTCTTGAATTTATAAAGCTACTTTTTGCTAGCTTTGCCAGTGCTAGGCAAAGACAACAGTGCAGCTGGCTGCAATCGAATCAATAGTCTTCGGTCTTAGAGGCGAGCATGCTAATACCAACGGCCACACAAGCTACCTATGTATCTTCTCCAGACTAACCTAAAATGGGCAGTGGCAGTTGGAATTTCCACAGAAAGTGTATCCTAATGGGTCAAAGGCTTGATAAGATTGTTATAAAAACCTTTCAGAAACGCCATTTTGTATTTTTGTCGTTTAAGCCCTCGCTTATCTGTCAAATGTTTGCCATTTATTGCTAGTTATTCCTATGCAAGCGAATTATGCATTGAGGGCTGCAGATGATTAGATTACGAAGCTGCTGTCATTGTGTCAGCTATAAAGATACTGCATCTTGGCTTGGCTGCCATGATGCTTTCTTCCAAGCAAATTTGTTTCGAATTTTGCTGTTGATTGAGGGCTGCAGAATATTGGAAATTGGTAAAGATGATATTGATTTTATCTACGAGTAGAGTCATGCTTGCCCATAGAGAATAAAGTGCTCTGAATGCATCTGATCGAGATGATTTAGTAGCAGAAGCAGAATCACGTTGAGGTTAATTTGTTTTTTTGTTACTTTCCATGAAGAAAAGTAAAGTAACAATAGAGCTAAACAATTTGAATGATGATTTATTTGCTTGTAAATCGAACGAGATGTAACTAAACTTGATTTGTTATCAAAGCCAAATTTTTCAATCTCAAGAGTGCAACAATTTTTCGCATTTACTTGTCTAAGGTACAACTGTTGCAGCCAGCCAGCCATTTTGTATGATTATTTGCTTTAACTTATCTCAGCCATTTATAGCCATTGCCGTGTTTCCTCTCTCCTATTATTGACACACTTTTGCGTAAGCTGTGCCACTGTCGTCGCTGTTAATTTTTCAAACAAATACAAGAAGCAGCAGTATATGCGCCTAGCAACAGTTTCTAAAAACCTAGCATTTACTCATAAATATTTTTATCGCATTAAGTGCATGACTCAACACATCTTTATATCTCTATCCCTTCGCACCTTTGCAGAGTACACCCTGTAAACACCCGGTCATATTGCTACAGGATGTTAACTTTATGGATCTACACTCATTGGTTGAGTTTATCTATCACGGCGAGGTGAATGTGCATCAGAAATCCTTGCAATCGTTTTTGAAAACCGCCGAGGTATTGCGCGTCTCGGGTCTGACACAGCAACAGGCTGAGGATACGCACAGCGTAAGTTGCGCCACAGCAGTTATGCCAAAAAAAAATGCACTATTTATATATATATCAACTTTCAGCACTTGGCACAGATACAGAATTTGGCCAATGCCGGCGGTCGTACGCCACACAATACACATCATGCGGCACTACATGATGAGGGCGCAGCAACGCTTTTTAGCAATCGCCAGACAGCCGGCTCACCGCTGCCACCACCCTCACAGCTGCCACCGTTTAATAATCAGCTATTGAAACACATGGCCAGAATGCATCGTGGCACAGCCTCGGTGGAGGAGACATCGCATGTGCTAAAGCGTTTGCGTCGTGACGATAATGGACTACCCACGAGCAATAACAACAGCCCGGATTTGCCATTGCATACGCGCAGCGCTTCGCCACAGCTAACGCCAGCCGATTTCAGCACCATCAAGCACAACAATAACAATACGCCACCGCTTAAGGAGGAGAAACGTAAGTAAAAGTTGCGGGCGCAGAGCGCGGTGGCAGAGTCTTAACTAATTTTGCATTGCAGGCAATGGACCCACTGGCAATAATGGCAACACTGGCAACAATGGCAACACTGGCGCAGGCAATGCAAACGGTAATGGCATCACGGTTAGCGATAAATTGGGCAGCCTAACACCCTCGCCGCTGGCACGCAGCGCCGATGATGTCAAATCCGAACCCATGGAATTGGTTTGCTCCAATAACAATGCCAATGTCAATGATGAACATAGCAATGATTCAACCGGTGAACACGATGCCAATCGCTCTAGCAGCGGTGACGGTGGCAAGGGCTCGCTCAGGTAAGTGCCAAGCAGCATGTTGACTACCACGGTTTATAGCAAAAAATTTAAGATTTTATCCAAACAGTTCCGGCAACGATGAGGAAATCGGCGACAGTCTAGCCTCGCATCATGCCGCACAGCCGTTTATAATGTCACCAGCTGAGAGTAAAATCTTTCCAAGCGCTGCTTTCAATTTTCCCATGAGCAATCTCGATCACTCAACCTTGCTTAGTGCGTATACAAATATTAGCAGAAAGAACATTTTATTTATGCGCATTTTTTTCTTTCTTTTTTTTTAACTTTTCATGCAGGTCTCAATTCACAATTGCAACAAACTGGCGAACTCGCTGTTTCTCCACAAGGTGAGTCCGTGCATTTCTCTATTTACTCTATTGTTTCGCTCTATTTGCGCTCAAACGCTCATTATTACATTTTTTACATCAAATGCAAATACAAAAAAAAAAAAAATACCCAAAAAAAAAAAAATATTACCAAAGAAAAAGCTAAATTATTAATTTTTTTTTTTTTTCAAAACGTTGAAGCAAGTTTATTATATGATTTTTTTTTTAATTAAAAAACAAAATATATATATTTTTTTCAATTTGAGTAACTGCTTTATAAGCAAAAGATACTGTTGATAAAAATGTTTAGCAATAACAAAAAAAAAACAAATCGGTTATATATGTGTGATTACAATTTGATTTAACTTTTGGTTTATTTGTTTAATTTTTTTTCAATTTTTTGCACTGCAGCAGAGTTGAACCAGCTAGAGCGTTCAATTTTGCTGTCAGCCAGCCAGCATATAGTTTAGTATTTATTTTTTTTTTTTGTCAAAGTCAAATTATCGTTTTTTTTTCGAAAATCTTAACAAAAAAAGCGTATAAATTTCTTTCTTGTTTGATTGTTTCGATGGTAAATGTTTTCATTTATTTTACGTCACACTTAAAAGCAAAACCAAAGCGTAACAAAACAACAACAAATCTAAGCCAACAAAAACAACAACTACTACTACAAAAAAAACACAGCAGTTAGTTCAAGGCAACAAAAAGTTGTTGTACAAGAGTTTTATGCTAAAAAAGAAAAGAAAAAGTGTACCCATAATGTGCTAATAATCCAAAAGTAAAGCAAAAAACCAAAAACCAAAAAAAAAAAAAAAATACCAGCCAAAAAATGGCAGCAGGCAAACAAAAGGAGCGCAAATGCTTAAAGCGTAGCGGCGGGCTTAGGTGTGAAAATGTAGCCAGACTTTGTTTAAGTAACTACAACAAATTAATTAACTTCATGCAACAACACGCACACACAAACACTAAGCCACTCAACGCACACACACTCCCGCACACACACGCCAGCAGTGTTGCCACACTTGCCGCAAAGTGTTTAGCAAAGTTTGCTATATTGAAAATGTTACGCACATTTTAATTGATATTGTTATGCTGCGGTCCAACCGCAACAATTTCCACTTTCAGTTTTTCCACTTCCCAACACGCCAGCAGCTTTGCGGCCTTGTGGCTAAATCTCATACACGCCCATAATTTGCATAGTTTTGCAACTCTCCAACTGCTCAGCTCTCCAGCTCTTCCAACTACAAAACATTTGCGCTCCTTTTGCTGTTTAGTATTTTTACGCGTTAGTATTTTTTTTTTTTTCCAAAACCAAACACATTTGGCCAACTTCTCTCATGCTTTTAATTACACGTCAAAGCGTCTTACAATTTCATAATGTCTAGCGCTCGCCTTTTGTTTCATTTACAAACAACAACAACTCTCATATACACCAAAAAAAAGCAAAAAATAGCAAATACTTTTAAAAAATATTCAATAAAAATACCAATTAGCATTAATACCAACACAAAATTCAGTTCGTTTTTGAAGCGCGCCCTTGTCGCCAAAAAGTTTATGCCAAAAAGCAAACATATTTTACACTAAATGAAATATATATTTTCCGTGTATTTGTTTCTTAAATATTTGTTAATTATAAATTCATTCGTTTTATTTTTACGTTCTACCCCATTTCGTTTCGTTTATATTTGTGTGCTAATTTTGTATTCGTAATAAAAGCAAAACAACAACAACAACAGAACTTCAGCAATACCCCAAAAAAAAAAAAATTTTGAAAAATATTTCAAAAAAAATACTAGACCAAAAAAGAGAAATAAAGAATCTACACAAAATTGCGTCAAGTTTTCTCTAGTGCTCATATTAATATTGTATGCAGCGTAATTTATGTTATACACTTAATTTCTTTGTTTATAAATTTATTTGCGTCGTAATATTGTAATATTCATAACAAATAATTACCAGCAAAGCCAAAGTTTATGTTTTCATTTTTTACAACTAAAAATATAATTTATTTTTTTCTTAACAAAACGCAAGCAAGCATATTGTTTTTAAATTTAAATTGCTTTAATTAAAATATAAATTTAACAATTGTCAGTCAAATTGCTAAGCTGTGGCGGCTGTTGGGCACATAGTATTTTTTAGTTTTTAAATTTAAAAAAAAAAAGAGCAAGTATTTCTATTTTAAATTTTTGGCAGCAAAGCTAAGTTTCGTTAACGTTTAAGGCAGCATAGTACTTGACTTACAAGCAAAGAAAGTATTTTTTATTAGTTTGTAAAAATTACTCTAGCAGAAAAACAAAGTTTTCTGAAAGATTTGGACTGTTTTTATATAAAATTTCTGTGAAATTTAGACTGAAAAATTATACTAATCTATTCGTATTCAGTTGCTTATTTAAAACACAAAATGTGTAGCCTAAAAGTGTGCTTTGAAAAATGGTACTTCATTTCTAAAGAATCTTAGTTTTCAATTTTGTTCGGTAGAGAAATCCTCTTCGTAAAAGTTTTCATGAGCTCAGTTACAAAAAAAAGGGTAAAGATCAAAAATGAGCCTAAAAATAGTACTTCATTTCTAGCGAAACTCTTAGGCTTCAATTTTTATCCGTAACAAGCACAAGTTATAAGAGTTTTCAAGTACTTATAACAAAAAAGTTTTAGTTTAGTACTTAATTTCATAAGAATCTTCGTATTTAGTTTTGTTCAGTAAAAAAATGTATTCATAAAAGATTTTAGTTTAAAAAATTTAAAATAGTTTAATTTTTTGAAGAAAATTAGTTTTGGATTTTGTGCCGAAAAAGTCTTTAAGAAAGTTATCATGAGCTCATTTGAAAAAAAGAGCTTAAAAATAGAACTTAATTTCTAGAGCATCTCCTAGGTTCAATTATTTTTTTAAGTAAAAATAATTTTTCTTCAAAAGTTCATACTGTTTCAAAATTAGCTGCAAAATTGTTCTTAGTATTTAGTTTTGTGCAGTAAAAAAAATGTTTTCATAAAAGTTTTAAAAAGCTTGGAAGTGCAGACAAAAATGACAGAAGTAGTTAAAAATACAAAAAAATTATTTTTAGTTTTTTCTTTTTCCAAAAAGTTTTAGTAAACTTACAACTAAAGATAAGCCAATAGAAGAGAAAGAAATAGCTCAAATTATCCAAAATTTTTTATTACAATTTGCGACAAAGTAGTAAAAAATACAGTTAAAAAATTAGTTTTAAAAATTTTCACTTTGCTTCAGAAAACTTTTGAACTTTTAAGCCAAAAAATGAAGAAAGCAGCTGAAAACACCAAAAGTGGGATAAAATAGTAAAAATTACATATATTTTTACAGATTTTTAATTTTCAAAAGAGTTTACGTAAACTTTTTAGTACAGACAAGCTAAATAATTGAAGAAATATATAACAAGGCCAAAATCTTTTCGTATTATTTGAAAATTAAGCAAAAGTAGTAAAAATAAAAATACAAAAACAAATATTCTATTAAACTTTCAAAAGAGTTTGAATAATCTGCTGGCAAGTAAAGATAAGCTTAATATTGAAAGGAGTAGATAATAATGAAAATGTCTTTTAATACAGATAAGATATATTTTTAAAAATTTAACAATTTTCATAAAGACTAAGTAAACTTTATTGCCAGATAAGTCAACAACTTAAAGGGATAAGTAAATTTGCTAACTAAAAAAGTAAAAATCAAACTTTTTAGTAGTTAAATTTTACAATGTTCGAAAAACTTTCAAGTAAAGTTTTTTGCTAGAACAGACAAAACTAAAAACAAAAGAGTGGGAGTACGTTTTTCAATCTAAAAATTATAAAAGGAAAAGCAGTTAAAAATAGCAAAATTTTTGACTAGTCGAAAAAAGGCAAAAAGGGATAAAAATTACTTAAAAATATTTTTAAAAATTTTACAATATACAAAAGAGCCTTGAGGAAAGGTGTTTTTGTTTTTTTGGGTAGAACAGAGAAGCCTACAAACGAAAGCAAGGCGTAAATTTACCAACTTAAAAATACTTAAAATTCAATGAGTGCTTTAAGTTTTTTAGGTAAAAGCAAAGAATAAGCAGCAGGCACCATAGCAGCGGAAAATAAATAAATTGTTTTCGAATGTGACCAAGTAGCGCATTTTTCAGCAGTCAAAAATATTTAGTATTTTTTTTTTAGTACAAAACCCACAGCCTTCAACAGCTTACGCACAAGTGCAAATTGTTTTTTTAATTTTTTCGCATTTTATTTCGTTACTGTACGTAAATAACTTTTTTAACTCTTATAAATATTCATGTTGTTTTTTTCTGTTTCATAATTCAACAATTTACGTATTGTTTTTCATTTTTGTAATGTGACGTAACAACAACAAAAAAAAAAACAACTGCAAAAAAAAACAAAATAAAAATAATTTTTTTGGTGTAAATTTTCTGTTTACGTGTAAAACGCAACGCATTATATAAAGCTCCAAAATATATATATATATATATTTACATTATATACAATATATTGAAATTTTTAACTTTATTACTTTGTACGTCGTCGTGCTTGTGTCTAAAACTAAGTAAACCAAATCGATAAACCCCTTCTCCACCCAAACATAAACTCACCTCAAGCCTCGAAAAAAAAAAAACAACGTCCCCCACACAAAAAATATACAAATTATATATACAATTCCATATGAACAGCAAAAAATATATATATGAAAATTTTTTTGCATTTAAATAAATTCAAATTTAATTTTTCAATGTATTTTCGTTACATTAAAACATTTTTTTTTTATTTGTTTTAAATGTTTTATAAAACAATTAATTTCAGTGCATTTTTTACACACAAACCAATTTAAAAATTGGCCCAAAATCAAGCAAAATTCATACAAATTCTTTAAAAAAAACGCATATCATTTTTTTCAAAAAAAAAAATACCACATACAAACACAAAATTTGAGTTTGTCAAAAAGTATAGAACAAATTTTAAACACACAAAACGAATATAATTTGGTCGTACTTTGTTTTTGAGCACCAGCGCCCAAGAGTATGCAAGCAAATTTTTCTTTTTTCAAAAAATAAAAACGAATACAGAAAAATGCGCAAATCCAACACATAGGCAGCGCGTACCACGCAAAATTAGGTAGCTGGCCAGCACAAATATTATAACGCTTAATATTTGGCTGGCATGCGCTTAAAACTTAAAACAAAATTACAGCACAGCACATTATTTTTAGGGCTTCCAAGAAAAAGCAAAGAAAAAATACCAGCAGTATTTTTGCCTTTTTCTTTTTTTTTTTTGACTCATTCATAATAACCTAACGCGCGTTATGCAGCCAAAACCATACTACAACGCCAGCAAAGTGTAACTTCAAAAGAAATTAAAAAAAAAAACACGCACACACCCAACACACACACACGCACACACAAAACATACCAAGAACACACGCACACTGTAACGCACGCAAAATCTTAAGCAAATTCTTGAAAAAAGAGAATACCCAGAGAAATACCAACAAATTGCAGCTACAAATACCAAAAACAAAACAAACAAACAACATTACACAATGGTTTTGGCCCACCCCCTGTCCGCCCCTTTTGCTACACACAAACACGCACACACGCACACACACACAGCGTAACAAATGAACTGTTCTTAGCAGTGTGACCAAAACTTAGCAACAAAAAAGATACCAAAAGTATTTATATACCGTCAAAAAAGGCAAAACAATTGCAGCAATCAAAGCGTTAAACATTACACTAATCCCACACACACACGCGCGCGCTCACCTACATGCACACACATACATGCGCTGCTAACACACACACCCACACCCACACACACATACACACCACTTTAAGTCTTAACTACTAGCACACACAAACAAACAAACAAAAAAAATACCATAAATCCGAAACTAACCACAAATCAGTACTAATGCTATATGTATTTACTTTCCAATTTTTTACTAAACATCCAAAAAACAAAAACAAAACAAATTATTTCACATTACCCTGCAGCCTGCATACATATATATAATTATTTATATATTTATGTATGTATTTATTTTAGTATTTTAAGGGTTGACTACAAACAATTAACCTTTAAACTAAAACTATGCTAATTGTGCTTTACTAAACTTGCTCGCTCAAAGCAAAACACACCCAAAATATATAAATATATATACAACAAATTATTATTACCACAACTTAAATTAAAAAAAAAATAATTAAAAATAAAATACACACACATACAAAACAAAACAACTACAATTTTTACATACCAAATTGCTTTTAGTATTTAATTGACATTTACACACACAAAAAAAAATATAAATAAATATATTGCCACACAAAATCGCTTAAAAACACAAAAAAAAATACTACAGTTTTATCTTTAAAAATACTATGTTTTATAATTACTAGCTTAATTTTCCAAATTGGTGGCTATCAAATAAATTGTATAACTTTTATGTTAAATTTTAAGCATATTTTATAAATTGGCTAAATTAAAAACTGTATAAACTAGCTGCCGCCACTGGTAAAGTTAAAGCACAAAAAATAACAAAAATATTAAAAAAAAAAAGTGTGACCATAAACAAACCATATTAGTTAGTATACTTTTTGTGCCTTTACTTGCCAGTTGCGCCTAAAACAACTGTAAAAACTAAAATACTTTTAATTTATTTAAAAAAAAAATAAATAAATAAATTGGCATATTTAAGTTTAAGTCAACTATTTTAGTTTTAAGCTACAAAAAAACACGCACCAAAACACAGCGTTGATATTAGTAAGCAAAACAAAACAAATCCAGCTCAAAAACTATATGGCAATATTTGGCATTTTTAAAACAAAAAATTAGCTCATTTTAATTTGCTTTTGACATAATTTTAATTTAAAAATATTTTTGCTGCCAGCTAAAATTGTAAGCCGCGTCATTAGCAATTTGTATTATGTCTTAAGTAAATACAAAATTTATGTTAAAAATTTTAACTATAAAATAACGTTAAACATAACTAAAGTTAAAACACAAAAAAAAAGAAACCCTACCCTGCCCAAAAGTAAAACAAACAAAAAAAAATTACCACTCACAGCCCCCACACACACACACACACAAGCCCAGCAAGCAAGCATTAAAAATACCAGTTGAAAAGTATGCACTTTGTAAATTAATAAATAAAATTTTTTGCTAACTAAAAATACCAAAAAAAATTGAGAGCTTAGGGCTTTAGTTACTTTATTTTTTTTAGTATTTTTAAGTGACAAACAACACACACACACACACAACAACTACAACAACAACAAGAACGGCAAATGCAACTATTATGGTGATGGTGTTGTACACACACACACACACAAACAAGTACACACACACACAAACACACACAATACGCGGCTCTGTTTAATTTTCTTTTACTTTATTTATTTTTTTTTTATATATATACACAAACGGTTACAAGTACAACAAAATACCAGTTAAATACCCAATACACACACACTCACACACACTCGAAAAAAAATACCAACCAAAAACCAACACAAATTGAAATTATTTTTGCAAGTTGAGTATTGGTAGCGTGTACAGTTTGCATAAAGTTTATATAATATATTTTAGCCAGCTAAACAGCTACATCGACTTGGCCAATAGGCACAAACGAACAATCAAAAAAGAAATAAGTTTATTGTCGCAACACGTTAACTGTCTGTATACCCTACCCAACCCTACCCGATCCCAATCCCACACCAAACCCTGTCACTCTTGTTTTCACACACGCGCTCGCGCCTTTTTCTAACTAGCTAACTCTACACTTAACTTAAACTTTATCCCACGCTCGACGACACACTTGCGGCCAAAACTTGTCTATGTAACGCCCGCAAAATTTTTTGCTTAGCAGCGCAAAACTCCTCAAATAAAATACGAAAATGTTGAAAAACACAAAAAAAAATACCAATTGAAATAAAATTAAATAAATCCAAAGTTAAATATTCAAAAACAAAAATCGAAAAAAAAAACCAAAATATACCAAAAATCTAGCAACTAGCAGCTAAAAAAAAAAAAAAAAATTAATACAATTTATGTTTGATGCAAAAAATGCGTACAAAATTGAAACTTACTAAAAAAAAATAAGCAAAAAAATACTACAAAAATGCCATAATACCAAAACGTTGTCCTTGGGCTAATGCGTCGTTTTCTGACTTTCTTCCCTAACTTGTCGTCAGGTCAACTGACGACAAATGCTACAACTACTACAACAAACAACAACTACAACTTGTTTAACTACAACAACAACTACAACAACAACAACAACAACTCTTACTCCCAAACAAACACTACCAACTGCAACAAAACAACAACTCCAACCACTCCAACAACAGCTATGACAAACGCCGCCTCCGGCATATGTGGCCTTAATCTCTCAACCTTCGCAGCCAATTGCAACAATAATGGCAACAACACTGTCAACACTGCTGCTGGCAGCGGCAACAACAATTGTGGCGGCGGCGGCGGCAGCGGCATCGTCGGCGGCGGTGGCAGCAACAGCAGCCTGCTAACAGCCAACAGCAGCGTTTCCGTCAGCGCACTCTTGCCACAAACTGCACAGCAGCAACAGCAGCAGCAGCAGCAGCAGCAGCACCAACAACAGCACAACCAACATCAACAGCAACAACACCAGTCCAGCAGCAACTGCAACAACGCCGCACAAACTCCCAATGGCATCTTGGCCTGCAGCACGCCCACACCCAATACGCCCACAACTGCACAACAACAAATGTTTGCCGCTGTTATGGCCAATATGGCTGCCTCTGCCAGCGCCTCCGCCTCGGTTAGCGGCAGCGCCAATAGCTCGCTTAACAACTCCACGCTCAATACCTCCGCTGGCAGCCTGAATGCCTCCAGCGGTGGCGATGATTTTCGCTGCAATCCTTGCAACAAAAATCTTAGCTCACTAACACGGCTCAAGCGGCACATACAAAATGTACATATGCGTCCCACCAAGGAGCCCGTCTGTAATATCTGCAAGCGTGTCTATAGTTCGCTCAACAGTTTGCGCAATCACAAGAGCATCTATCATCGCAATCTCAAGCAGCCCAAACAGGAGCCGAATGTGCAGCAATCCGCCAATGCCTACTATCATCAGCAGTTGAATCATCATTCGAGCACATAGGGTTTCATGTATTTCGATTATCAGCTGGCCAATGTGAATTTTTGAAAATAAGCGACGCAGCGGCTGTGCGGCTGCAGTAGGGGGGCTGTGAGTGTGGTTCAAATGGGCGGCGTGCTGCGTGCGCGGGGGGGGGAGGCCAAAACGTCAAGTAAAGCAAAAGTTTGTTAAGTTTGAAAACAGCGGCAACAGGCGGAAGACAGTAGTAGTATTAGTTAAAAAATAAAAATTTTTTAAAAAAATTTTAAGAAGAGAAACCACAACGGTGCTGCATAATGTTAGATAAGCGAAGTTTTTTTAACAAATAAAAATAAACAAAAAAATCAGCAACATTTACAATTTACAGTTTACACTCTACAACAAAGAAGAAACAAGAAACATTTTATGAAAACTAGGCTAGTTACAATTAGTTGCCTTTTGTAGCTTAAGCGCAGGATACACAGTTTATACATAAAAAAAAAATAAAAATAAAAATAAAAAACTTTTTGTAATATTACATTTTTCTCTAACTAGTATCAGGTTGCGAATTATAAGCTAAGCGTATTTTTTTTTTGTTAAGGAAATATATATACATATTTTTTTTTTTAACTTAGTGCAGTTACAGCAAGCAAGCATTATTAGCAGTTAGTCATTTTTTTTTTTTTAAACTTAAAACTTTAGACTTACTAAAATTTTTATAAAAATTGTTAGTTATTTAAAAACAAAAACATTGCAAAGGTGCCGGTAGTGAATTCTTCAACATGGCTTTAATAAACTAAATTTAAACTTATGTAAACATGCCTATATAGCTTGTATATACACTTAAAAGCGGGAAAAGCAAGAATATTATATACAAAAAAAAATTGTCAAAACTTAACAAAAAGAAAACAACATAAAGACCAAGTTTGTTTTAGTACATAAAAAAGAAAATTTTATATAAGGAGCGACCGACCGAACGTGCGACCAATTGCAAAATTAACTTTTAAATATCTTATATATATATATATTAAAAACAAATACTTAAGCTAAACACAACTAGACTAAGTTGCATGCACTTTATAAACTTTATAAAAAACATTTCATTTTTTTTTTATATATATATAGACTAAGTCTACTTTAATTATATATTGTACAATGTTTTTAGTTATAAACAAAAAAAAAAAGGTATATAAAAATGTTTACCGGATACTTTATGTTTGCAACTGTGTTCGTTAATTTTTAGCAATTTGTATAAGCGCAGCGCCACAAGCTAAGCTTAATTTAAAAATTTAAATATAAATATATGAAAAAATATATATAAAAAAACTTAAGAACTAAGCACATAGCTGTGTGTATATGTCACAGCAACTGCAACTATGTATGTGTGTGTGAGTGCAGTAATTACATTGTTTACATTGATTATTAATTATAAAAATAATAATAATAATAATAATAAAAGCGTACATATTAAATTGCCAAACATTTTCATTGTAAAAGCGTCAAACTTTGTTCACTAGGCAAAGTCTGCTCTGCATGTCAATCAGCATCAATCATGGCACAAACAACAACAACAACAACTACAAACAGCAGGCAGCACTCTCTCTCTCTCTCTCTCTCTCTCTAGCCGCCCATGCAGCTTCAAACATATTGTACATGCTCTTTTAACTCATGCGTCCATACAGCACATACATACACACAAACACACCATATACCACACACCACACACTATCTCCCACTCTCTCTCTCGCTCGCTCTCTTGGCCCCCAACAAAGCGCAGCCATTGCACACTAGCGTCAGCTCGCTCTAACACATCAGCCAGCAGTCTCATCTCTAATGTTGCATATTGCGCGCCTGTTTGCTCTTATGCTCACTTACGTTTTGCCATACATTTGGTTTCACCTTACGTTCTATTACGTTTTATTTTACGTTTACGTTTTTATTTGTAGCAGTTTATTTTTTTTTTTGTTTTCTCTATATATTTTGACACGTCTGCATTAATTATTTTTATATACTCAAGCAGCAAATTCATTATAATTATAATAATAATAATAATAATAAGCGTCTTAGTTAAAAACAAAAAAAAAAAAAATACAGCAAAAAAAAGCAGTCAAAATTTTAAAACTTAAGTAAAACTGCTTTGTTTTTACTTTATTGTAAAACAAAACAAACCACAAGCCAATTACTACTACTAATACTACCAAAAACCAAAATATATCCAAAAAAAAAACCACCTGTTCAGCTGTTCCTGTGCCCCTACGCCCAATGCCTGCCCCTGTACCTGTACCTGTTCCTGCGCCTGCTTGCGCTGCAGCAGTGCTCAACGTCGCCCACAACATGAAGTGCTAAGTATCAATTTGCTCAGCTAACTCCACACATACATTGTGTAGCGCAGCATAAACCCTACCCAACTACCCAACCCCAACCCCAAGCCCACTGCCTACACCTCCCCTCCCCCTAAGCACGTTTTCAAACTGGCACATTTGGTTTTTTTTTTTTGTAATTAATAATAAAAACCAATCGCGTCACACAGACCACGGTGCTGCGTTTGAGTTTGAAAAAAAGAGACACTAGTGACAACTACAACAGCGAAAATCAATCAAAAAAAAAGTACTTGTTTCAAAAAAATACCAAAAAAAAATTGAAAACAAGTACAAAAAAAAAATTAACAACAAAAAAAGATATACTCTACAACAAATCAATCAGGCCAAACATGTTTCAAAATTTTGCTAAAAAAACGTATATAGTTGAAAAAAATACTAATTCAAATTGGTTTCAAATATACCAAAAAAAAAGAAAACAAAATTCAAGCGAAAACTAACGAAAAAATACCAACATCAAAAGCTACTGGTATATTTTCCTAATATATTTCGCAACAAAAAAAAAACACAACTCAACTTCAAATGTTTATTTAAACATTTTACAAAATAACAACAACTACAACAACAATGTGTTTTGCGTACGCAAGACAAAACGTAACAAAAAACTTCATTTGTCTTCGTCCTTGTCCAACAACAACAACTACAACAACAACAATAACAAAAATGTATGAAGCATTACAACAAATAGTAGCGCAAAAAAGCAAACAACAACAACGACAAAATGTTATACATTCCAAAACAAAATGTTTTAATTACAAAACAAACAGCAACAAACAGCAACATAATCGTTTTATTAATATTTTATTTGCATACACTGAGCGAAAATACCAAAAAAAAAAATAAAATAAAGATCAAAAAGAAATTTGAACAAAAAATGCATACAACTGCAAATGCAGCAGCCATGAGACAAAATCACAACTAAAATTATATAAGCGAAAAAGCGTTTTTTTTCAATTATTTTGAAAAAAATTCTACAAAAATACCAAACCAAAAAAAAAAGCAAAATTAGCAGCAAAAATTTTTTACATTGTTTTGAGCCTGGATTTGTTAGTGTATTAAATAAAAAAAAAACAACAAACAAAAACAAGAAAAACAACAACAAACAAAAACGTAAACAAACAGCAACAAGACAGCACACGGCCACACTGACATTTACACAGCTGCAAAGCTGGTCACACTGACATACAGCAGCGTCTTGCGGCTGCGCAGCAACACTGACATGCACTCACACACAGACACAGACACAGACACAACTACAACAAAAACAACTACAACAACAACTACAGCAACTACAACAACAACAACAAACAAAGTCAAATATACAGAAAAGTCACTATTGTCTCTTTTTTTCTTCTCTTCCTATATGACGTATAGGTGGCAGCACCAGCAGCCTACTCGGCGGCGTCATAGTGCCCGGTGGTAGTGGCAATCCTAGTAATAGTAGTAGCAACCAACAACAACAACAACAGCTAGTAGAACAACAACAACAGCAAACATCACAACAACAACAACAAGCACACCAAGCACATCATT
The DNA here is from genome assembly GCA_035046065.1 of Chymomyza procnemis. Taxonomy (NCBI): domain Eukaryota; kingdom Metazoa; phylum Arthropoda; class Insecta; order Diptera; family Drosophilidae; genus Chymomyza; species Chymomyza procnemis. The sequence goes on from JAWNOJ010000021.1 coordinate 23,708,018, forward strand.
CCAACACACATAATCCACAACAACAACAGCAACAACAACAGCAACAGCAGCATCCCGAACGCGGCAGCAGCAACAGCAGCAGTCATCATAAACCCAACGAGCTACTACACAGCAGCAGCGAGCGCAGTCTCTCACGCAGCTCCCAGTGCGCTGCAGACATCTTGCCCGCCACACCCTCGCCCAATGCCTATCACAAGCGCGAACGTGAACGCGAGCGTGAACGTGAACGCGACTTGGAGCCGCCACAGTCAGCGGGCAGCACACCGCCTGCACATCATGCACCACCGCCACCGCATTTTGCACCGCATGCACTCTCGCTGCTGCCCAGTCATCATCAGTTGCATGCACATCATGAGCTCTCACCGGGCGCTGCCGCACATGCTGCCGCTGCAGCACATCATGCGCATGCGCAAGCGCTGGCACGCGCTGCCTCACCCATGGAGCATCATCATTTGCTGCATCATCGTCGCGCCTCGCTATCGCCCTCGGGCAGCAGCGGTGGCGGTGGACGCGGCTCGGCCGGTCTAGGCAGCAGCTCAGCGGCCAATTTGCTGGGTGCAGCACGCGCTAGCGATGTGGCACAGGCTAATCGCCTGCTATTGCCACTGCCGCTGAATGCCTGTCATCGTTGCGATGTTTGTGGCAAGCTATTGAGCACAAAGCTAACACTGAAGCGACATAAGGAGCAGCAGCATCTGCAGCCGCTAAACAATGCCGTCTGCAATCTGTGCCACAAGGTCTTTCGCACGCTGAACTCACTGAACAATCACAAGAGCATCTATCACAGGCGCCAGAAGAATCATCATTCGTATTTTCATCATGGCGCCGGTGTGGGCGTGGGCGTGGGTCAGGCAGGCAGTCCGGGCAGCCGTTTGCATCAATCGCTGAGCTCACTAAGCGCTGCAGCAGCGGCCAATAATAGCGCTGCTGCCGGTGCCGGCGGTAATGCTGTGGCAGCGGCCGCCGCAGCAGCAGCAGCTGCCGCCGAGTTGTTGCTCTCGCCCATAGTTGGCGCAGCGGTTGGTGCGGGCGGTAATGCCAGCTCCACACTGCAACTGGCCGCCGCGCATCAGCAGCAGCAGCAATCATCGCCGAACATAGTAAAACCTTGCATGGACTTTTTATAAGATCAGCATCAACTTTTGCAGCAGCTGTTCCATGTGGCGCTTAATAATTCGGCAGCAGCTGCAGCAGCGGCGGCAGCAGCAGCACCGCCGCCGCCGCCGTCGACAGCAACAACGTCTTTGGCGGGCACGCCCACGGTGGATCTCACACAGTTGGAGCATGCGGCCAGCGCTGGGGGTGTGGGTGTGGGCGTCTATGCGGCCGAGAACGAGCTGCGCGCCCTGCAGCTGCAGCAGCAGCAGCAGCACCAGCAACAACAACATCATCATTTGGCGCAGCTATCGCATTCGCACGCACATGCGCACTCTCACTCGCACGCGCTGACGCATGCCTATGAACGTATGAATTTATTAGACCAATAAGCGCAGCGCATAAAATTATGCAACAAAAAATCTTTACTAAAACTTAAAACAAAATGTCTACCAAACACACACACACACACACGCACGCACACGCAAAACACCAACTCACACACACACACACGCACACACGCGTAGAAGTTAGCAAAGCGAGTTAAGATATTTTGGATCTCATGTTAGCGAAAAACTCCAAGAATTTTTCGGAAAATTAATAATAATTAAAACAAAAAAACAAAAACGCGCAAAGTTGAAGCAAACTGTAACGAAAAAGCATAAAACATTTTTAGGCAAATGCAAAAACTGTGATTTTTTACAACAACAAAAAAAAACAAAATGAATATAAACAAATACTAAAAAAAAACGAAAAAAAAACATATTTTAAGCTGAAATTGAGTAAAATGAGAGAAAAAAAAATGCAAAAGGCGTTTAAATTTTTTTTTTTTTGTTTTTTACAAAGTTTAGCATAGTAAAAAGAGAAATGATAATTTTCAAAAAGAAAATTTAAAAAATTTAACAAAAAATTAAGCAATTTTGAACCAAAACGAGCAAAGCAAAGCAAAGCATTGAAGACTGTTAAGGTTACACACACACACACACATGCACACACACATGCACACACACATGCACTACACATACATACGCATCTAGCACGTTGAGTATTATACAGACACACACACACACACACAGAGACGCGCACTCACACATGCAAAGAACAACACACACATACAATGAACTTCACACCTACAAAGAACTACAAACACTTACAAAGAACTACGCACACACACAATAAAATTCACCCACACATGCAGAGAACTACTCACACATGCAAAGAACAACACACACAAAGAACTACACACACATACAATGAACCTCACACCTACAAAGAACAACACACACTTACAATGAACTTCACCCACACATACAAATAACTACACACAAACAACTACACTCACGCATCTAGCACGTTGAGAGCACACACACACACGGATACAAAGAACTAAACACACACAACATGACACACGCAGACACACACAAGACACACACACACAACAGCCACACACACACATCCACACACATGCCAGCGCGCATTTTTTTTAGCCAACACCCGAACCCAAATAGCAAAACCAACAACGTCGTCACAAAGCTGCAGCAAAGACAACAACCAACAAACTGTTATACACACAGCCGCGTATAACATATAACACTTGCGTGCAACAAACGCAACGCAGCAAAGTAAATCCTAATCAAACAGTGTGACCAGCTGCAATTTTAATGCCAACCCATGCAATTGACAAGCGAAAATTTTGCCATTTATGTTGCTGGCAGCGTTTTACTTTGCTGCCGCATTTGGCATGCACAAAGCATAAGCAAAAATAACAAAAAACAAAGAAAAGTACATAAAAAACGAACTAAAACAGTTATAATATAAATGTGCAATCCGCTATATACGACAAAAAGTATATGCCTAAGATATATATATATAAATACATATAAACATTATATGTTTATTTACTACAAAACATGCTCATGTTTCTTAACACTTTCCATTTGACAATACTTATTTACTTAAAAAAAAAGAAGAATAACAAAAAACAAAATAAAAATAAAAACAAAATAACAAAAACAAATAAATAAAAAAACAAAGAATTTTAAATGCAACTAACGGTATGCCGCCAAGGGCGATGAAAACAAACAAAAAAATACTAAATGTAAACTTTTTTGACTGCACACACACACACACAAACATAAATTTGAATTTATTTACATACACACACACCCACACACACACTTACATAAGCATATACATATACATATGCGCTCTTAGCACTTAAGCATTCATCAAATGAGTAGCCAGAACAATGTAAAATACTAAACAAAACACACAAGAAAAATACTAAAAAATCAAGTTTAATGCAAAAAAAGCAAAAGAAAAACAATTTAGTTTTAAGCAAGTGTTTTTTTTTTATAGCTCTATATATATATATATATACTATATGTTTAATACATAAGCTGCATATGTGTTTAAGCATAAATGAATTTTAAATGAATTAAAAAAAAAAACAACAACTAAATATTTAAGCATAAAACAGTAAAAACAGAAAGAAAAATATTTAACTAACTTAAGCGCAAAGCCCAACAAAACAATATGTACATAATATATATGTACACACTTATATATATATACATTAAAATATATATATATGAAATATATATATATATAAATATATACATTAAAATGTATATATCAAATAAAACTATATATGTATTTGATGCCTACATACATACTTACATACAAGTGCTACGCATACAAGCAGCAAGTTTGCTAAAAAAAAAAAATAAGTAAAAAAATATTTAATTTTTAGCTTTAAAAATTTGTGCATAAACTGATTTGAATTCGTTGAAACAAAATTTAAAAAAAAAAATGTGTTAAAACAGCTCAAGTTTTTAAAACAAATTATACTTTTTTGCGTTAGAAAAATTCAAAAAAATTTTCTAGAATCGTCAACCTCTTAAACAGCTCAAGTTTTTAAAACTCTTAAATTAAGTTCAACACTTTTCGAGTTTAAATTTTCCAAGAAAACTGTCAAGAATCTTAAGCTTATTAAGCAGCTCCAGCTTTGTAAACTTTTTAAAATGAACTCTTCAAATAAGTTCTACATTTGTAAAATTAAAAATTCCTAGAAAACTGTTAAACATCTTCAATTTTTTAAACAGTTCAAAAAGAATTCTTAAAGAAAATTTTGCATTTTTTTGAGTTTAAAAATTCCAATACAAGTTTCAAGTTCAAATTTTTAAAAACTCTTCAAACAAATACTACATATTTAAAAAGAAAATACTAAATAAAAAATTACCAAAATTTTAAAACTTTGCTCAAATTTAAAAATCTTAAAATTTTCAAACAACTCAAGTTTTTACACATTTTTTTCGAAATGCATTCTTCAAACAAATTCTGCACTTTTTGAGTTACACGAAATTTATTATACAATTTTTAAAATAATTTGCAGAAATATTTCCACAATATAAATATTCTTCAAATGTAAAACCAACACATGAACATTTATCACAGTGGATATTTGATATTAAAATATTTTAAAGCTTTTGAAAATCTAAAAACAAAAAAAATGCAATTATTATATACGAAAATTTGAACTTTTTAAAATTCTGTCATAAGATTCTCAAAATATTAAAATTCTTAAAAAAATAGCAACATCAAAAACTTTTAAATTTTTTAGATTTTATTTTACGATTTTGAAAACCTAAAAAAATATGGCAATAATTTCCAAAAGTATAAAAACTTTAAAAAAGTAAAAAAAACTTTTAGTTAAACTAAATTAATTAATACTGAAATATATTAACGCGTTTGGAAATCTTTAAAAAAGCAATAATTATGCATGAAAATTTGAACTGTTTATATTTTCACCATCGTCATTTTTAAAGTTTCAAAATTCTTTAAAATTAAAAACAACAAAAACTCTTCAATTTTTGCAACTAAAGTAATTAATATTACAAACTTTGACACTTTTGTAAATCTTAAAAAAAATTGCAATTATTATAAACAAAAAAACTCGAAATGTTTAAAATTTTTTGAAAACCATTTTCTATTTTGTTATTTAGAATGCAAGAACTGATAGCTTTTAGGCAAAGCAAGCAAAGTAGGGTCTGGAAATGCAAAAAAAATTGTATTTAAAAAATTAAATTTAAAAAACAAAAACAAAATCAAAAAATATATGTGAAATTAAAGACTTTTGTTAACCAATTGGCAATTGTATTTTTGTGTGCAAAAAAAAAAACAAATTGGGAAAATTGTAATGTATAATCAAAATTATAAAAAAAAAATAAATAATTGCTAAAAGCTTTTTTTATATGATTTTGCATTAAATTAATTTTCAAGACTGAACTTTTGAAGTAAATTAAAAAAAGAAAAACAAAAACAAAACAAACACATAAAATACATTCAAACAAAATTTGGAATTTCAATGGCAAAAATTAATAAATAAACCATTTGTATTTTCAATGGCGTGCAATTATTTTTTTTTAATAATTTTTTATGTAGAAATAAAAAAGTTTCGAATGTATATGAAAACGAATACATTTGTAAGGCAAATGAATGTAATGAGTATGCTGTAGCAAACTTTAAAAAAAAAAACTAGTTGAATTTTATGTATTTTTCTACAAAATGTTTAATATTATTATTATTATTATAATTATGCGAAGTGCATTTGCTGCATTTTATTTTAAGCGCATCATAATTTTTATTATGATAAAAAGAAAAGCATTAATTTGGGGTTTATTTTTTTTTTGGCAAAACGAAAAGTCTGAGAAATTTTTTTTTTTAATTTATAAAAAACTTTTTTTATGTTATTTTGATACCAAATTTTTTTATATTTTACACGAGCAACATATGTTTTAAGTTTAAAAAATCATACGCATATATTTATGAATCATTATATATATAAATATTTTTTTAATATTCCTTTTTTTAACACTCGAAAAACTGTGCACATAAAATTAGTTTTTAATTAAAATTTTAAGGAAAAAAAATAATTACAAGACTTTTGATTGCAAAATGTTTTATAAAATGAACGCAAAAAAAGAAGAAAAACCAATTAAAATTTTTAACTTTAAAAGTTAAAAATTATTATTATTTTTGGGCACTTGAAAAGTATTTTTATTAAGCTAAAAAAGATTTTGAAAAGTTAGAATATTTCATTGCCAAAAATCTGCTAAGAAACTATATTTTTTTTTTGGCAATTTTATATAATAATAATTTTTTATTTAAAATAATTTTTTTTATTGGTTTATTTAAATACTTAATGGCTTTTTAGCAAAATGCCAAAAAATATGCTAAGAATTTATACTGTGTTTTTGACCTTTTTATATATAAAAAATAAAATATTTTATTTTCATTTATTTTATTTACAAATAAAATCAGTTTGACATTTTTTAAACGCTTTAAAAAATAAAGTGCACTTTATGGAACCTAAAAAAAAATTCTGTTAAGCTTTACAAACTTAGATATAAAATTAAAGCTTGCTAAAAATAATACCAATAACCGATTCCCCATATACAATCTAGCTGCATTAAAAAAAAAAAAACTAGAACTTTTTTTTTAAAACTAAATCAGCTTATATAAAAAAAAAAACAGCTTAAAATACTATCACTTTTTATAAGATTTTTTTATATAAAATTCCAGCTTCTTTTATATGGCATACTTCATATAGAAGCTACTTCTGACTCATTTCAGCGATCTAGAAAAGAATGCTTAAGTTTACTTCAGCTGACTTCGAAAATATTTTAAAGGATACGATTTTTTAAACTTATAAGTGTTCAAAACTGAATTTTTCATAAGCAATTCGAACTGCACTACAAAAATTTCCGGAATTCATACAAAGAACCAGGCGAACTGCTTACGAAATTGACAGAAAAAGTATACTTCGTGCTGATTTTTTCTTCAAATTGGTATTCATTAGAAATCAAGACGGCTGATTTTGAACTACTAACAGCTGATTTTCGTACTATTTTCTATGAGTGCTTCAAATAAAAGCTACTTCTTTAGCATTTCAGCGTGCTGGAAGAGTTAGTTTACTTCACAAAGTACCAATGCAATGAAAATATCCAAAAAATAGTCGATAAATAATTTTTTAGAAGCGATTCGGACTTCACTACTAGAATTTGCTAAATTCATTCAAAAATGCAAAAAATACTGATTTTCGTAACATTTGATATGAGAGCTATTTTTACAAGTTTCACTTTTTTTAAAAAAATAACAAAAAGATAATAACAAAAGCTGATTTTCAACTTAACATAAAAGCTACTTCGTACGCATTTTAGCTCAGCTATCTTGAAAAGAATTTAGCTTTTTTTAAAAATATCTGAAAAAAATAAAAAATTGTGCCCTCTTTATGCAAAAGTTTTATAAATAAAAGCAAAAATAATTAAAACAATAAGCAATTCGAAGTTGACTTAAAAAATTTCTTAAACTCAAGGCATTCGACTAAGAAAATGCAAAAAAAAAAGATACATCAGCTCGAAGTATTTTGGTCAACAAAGAATAAGAATTGCTTCATTTATTTTATAAATTATCTATGGGCTGATTTCAAAAATACCTCAAAAGGGCTGATTTCGAAAATACCTCAATAGGGCTGATTTGGAAAATACTTCAAAAGTACTGATTTCGAAAATACCTCGATAGGGCTGATTTGGAAATTACCTCAAAAGGTGTGATTTCGAAAAAACCTCAAAAGTGCTGATTTCGAAAAAACCTCAAAAGGGCTGATTTCGAAAATACCTCAATAGGGCTGATTTCGAAAATACCTCAATCGGGCTGATTTATTTCATTAAAAACTCAACTCAGAAAAAAAAAAAAAAATACCTCGAGCTAAAAACTATTTTTTAAATTTTTTTCCCATAAAGCAATATTATTTCAAAAATGCCAAAAAAATGTAAGAACTGATTTATTTGTATAATTTCTTTTAACTTTTAAAAACTAATTTAAAAAAACCTTGTGCATATATGAGATACACCCCCTTTTTTTGAGTGTAAAAATGTTTAAAAAACTTTTGTAAAACATTTGCAATTTTTAGTATTAAACATAATTTTAATTTAAAAAATAAACACCTTTTTTTTAATATATTACAAACTTTAAGAAAGTATAACAATTTTAGGCAGTTTATTGTTTATGAAAAGTTTAGCAAATTGCAACACACACACACACACACACTGTTGTAAATAAAAAAGTATGTATGCGCAAAACTAAATAAAACAGAGATAAAACATTACTAAATAATAACTTAATTAAAAAATGAATAAAAGTAAAATAAAAAATCAAACACTTTTCAAGCTTTTTTAAACTATGTATACATGTTTGTTTTGTCACTTTCAATGTTGTTTATATATATATATATATATTACTAACAATAATTAACTTAAAAAAAGGCAGAAAGAAAAGTAACAGATAACAACAGATATACGAAATAAACTAAGACATTCACAAATGCATATTAAGCCATAAATCATTTTGCAGTTAAGAGCTAAACAAAAACAATAACAATAGCAAGGATACTCTGTACATATGTACTACTTAGCACTATTTTGTTATATGCTAATTTGTTTAAGTTGTTTATACTTACAAAGGTTATTATACTCTTTTTTTTTATTTGTTGTACAACAATAAAAGTTTAGCTCCAAGCCACACACACACACACACACGCAAATACACAGAAACTTAGCTATATCGCAAATATATAGTACACCAAGGCGTATACATAATGAAATAAACTAAAAAATCCGTAACTAACTAACATATAAGCCAAGCCAAGCAAGCAAATTACTAAATAAAATCATAAAAAAAAAGCAAAAAACATAAACATAAACAATTTAACTATAGAAATAGTACTAAACTACAACAGCTACACACAATTCCAATATAGCTCAAATTATTATAATTAACATAAATTATTATGTGTAATAATTAATTAACAAACATTACAGCAATATTTCCATAAAAAAAATATAAAAAATATTAAAAAACAAAAAAAATAGCCATAAAAGCAAAGCAATTTTTAATTCTCAATATATCAATGTAAACGCAAAAAAAAACCATAAAACTTACAAAAAAAATAAGCAAAAATATTTACACAAACAAAGCAAATATAAATATTTTTTTTTATATATATAAATATATATAAACATACAGTACTAGCAATTTTTTTTGTTTTAATTTAAAAAAAAAAAACTTTGTTAAATTTTTTTATACTAACAACTATAAATGTCATAAAATAAAAACTATTAAGTTTATGTGCTTAGTTTAAATGTCTAAAAACAAAAAAAATACAAGCATTTTTTTTTTTTGTTTAAGTTTAAAACTTGTATATAGCCAAACGAATAAAAAATAAAGTAAAACACACACATTTTGCCGTCATAAAAAATATATAAAGCAAATTTTAATATAAATATTAATTTATATATTCCTGTAAATGTCAACTAGACAAGTTTAAGCAAAAATTAAGTGACAAACAAACAAAAAGCAATTATTTCGCTACACACACACACACACACACACAAACATACACACACACACACACACAGACGTAACACTTACAAACGGAAAATGAAATATTTTCATAAATAAAAAATAAAAAAATATTGTGTTATTATTTAAATAAAAAAAAAGCAAAAAAAAAAAAACAAACTTAAGTTACTGCTGCGTTTTTTACAGTGTAAAAAAGTGTGTGTCGCTTTTGGGTGTTGCTGCGCTGCAGTCGTCTGTCAGGCGCGCGCTCTTACTGTCTCGCTCTCGCTGCGTCGCTCGCTTTCTCTCTCTCTCTTTGTTACTGCGACGCTCTACTGTGCCAGTGCCATTGTGTGTGTTTGAAATGTTGAGTTAAGCTTTTGACAAACTTGGCAGCTCTACAGCAAAACGCGCTTTATTTTTATTCCTTTAAACAAAAAAACAAAACTTTTTTAAATAACTTTTATGCTGTTAACTAACTTTTTTTTACTGCTCTCTTAAACACGCTACTTGCTGCCTGCTGTGTCTGTTGCTCTTAACTTCTGCGCTCTTATTTACTTTTATGCGCTCTCGCTGTTAATTTTTTACCGCAAACTTAGTCCATTTACACATGCGCACACACACACACATACAACAACGACTCTCTCTCTCGCTCTCACTCACACTGTCTGTCTCGCTCTCGCACACACACACACACACAAACACACAAACACGCACACAGCGCAACATCAAAAGTTTTAGTATTTTCTTTTTATTTTATTTTGAAAACTCAAAACCAACTCAACGCATTTGAGTTCAAGCACAATTTGAGCCTTAGGATCGCTTGAAAATAATTTATTATACAAATTTTTTATGTCTCTTATTTTTTATATATTTTTAATTATTTATGTGCTCATATATATATAAATATATTTACTTTTTTTTGCAAGCGTTTAAAAGCAAGTATATATAACACGCATTTACCAAAACACACAGAAACACACACACACGCACACACACACAGCTCATAAAACATTTTAAACAATAATTTTTGCCTAAGTTAAGTAAACTAAGTCACGCTAGGCCTACTAGCAGCGCTTTTAACAAGCCCAACAACAAAAATATCCCCCAAAACAAAAAAAAAAAAAACAACTACAATATAAATCAAATAAAACAAAAGTGTTAAAAAAGCATTGAAATCAAAATGAAATCCCTAAACCAATTTACAGGAAATTCACCCAAGAAACTGTTCTCATGCCAACTCTGCGGTAAGCTTCTCTGCTCCAAAGCCTCACTTAAGAGACACATTGCCGACAAACATGCCGTACGCCAAGAGGAATACCGTTGTGCCATCTGTGAGCGTGTCTATTGCTCTCGCAACTCGCTGATGACGCACATTTATACCTATCACAAGTCACGTCCCGGCGAAATGGAAATGAAAGATATTAAACTCTACAATCAATTCAATTCAACAATCTGAGATTTAACGCCGCTGTCGGCACTGTCAAGTTCGAAGAAAGCGCCATATAACAAAATAATGCCAATAAACGAACAATATGCAGCAACAACAGCAACAGCAACAACAACAGCAACGACAACGAACTATACACAACCGACACAGTACAGCAACAATTATAATAATACACAAAAATTGCATACAAACATTAGGCGTGCCACAACGCCTACAAATATGCTGCATGAGTCACACTATCAGCAGCATTTAATACAACAAAGACATATAATGACACTCTATGATTATTATCTACATCAGCATAAGCATAATAATCAGAATCATAATCATAATCATAATAATACGCACTTGACGCATATGCAGCATACACCGACTAGCAGCCACTACTCTACAATTACTACAACCAGCAACTAACTAACTAATGTTGCACTTGTACTAGTACTCAAAACTGAAACTTAACTTGAACTTAAAGCAATGCCATATTGTAGTGATACATATAAATAAATAAATGAATATATATAAATATACATAACCTTTATATACATATACCCCTTATACATGACTAACTATATATAACGCGCGTAAAGACATTAGTTTTACTTAGCACTTACTTGCTGACTACTTGTTTTTTTGTTTTTTTTTTGTTTTCTACAAAACTCACGCCTATGGACCACTTTATTTACATATAAGTATATAATGTATAGTACAACTGTTTTACACTCTGTGGCCTTCTTTATACCTCATACAACGTACTTGTAGTCAAATTTTACAAATTATACTATATACTCTTTGTTTTATAACATTTAACGTCGTACACTGCACAAGTGGCCTTTTCCAAAAAAAAAAAAAAAACAAAATACAAAAAATACAAAATATACAATTTTTAAAACAAAAAAGACAACAAGTATTTTTCAACTTTTGACGACTATACAAACACATGACGTGCTTTCTTCCAATACTTATGATATACATTTACTATAACTATCATATATAAAATATTTGAATATATTATAAACAAAAAAGCAAAAAAAAATTATAAGCGCCTATAAATCAAAACATAAATTATTATATTATTATATTATTATTATATATATTATATATCTATAAAAAATACGCCAATTGCCGCCGTACTTGTGTTTAGTGCTATAAATGTTGCGACGCTTAAAACTGACACAATCTACAAGCACAACAACAACAACAACTACTACTACTACAACAACAACAACAACAGCGTCTACAACAAAGCAGCAAGCGTGTATTAGTCCTATATACTCTATACATATATGTGTATATATAAGGAGTGGAGCAAGAGTTAAACAAAATACAAAAAAAAAAAAAACATATATCAGTAAAATTTTGGAGAGATGTGAGCTGAGTTAAATAGCATTTAGTACTCGCTGAAGCTGCAACTGCAACTTGGTACACTCGCTACCAGCCAATCCAGCCGCTACTCGTCACTCGCTACTCGTTAGTCAGTCAGTATAACAAGTTCAAAGGCTTGCTAAAGGTTAGCACAACACATCTTCAAAAACTACATATGGTAGCAAAAAATAAATAAATAAATAAAACCTATATATCGTTCTTATACAAAAGTTTCTTTAAAAAAAACAATTCTATCGAGCAGATTATGTAGTTAGTACATAAACGACATGCTATCTCTTTCATGCTAACTCACAAATACACAACAGCTCCCTCTCTGTCACTCTCTCAAACACACACACTCTGTCTCTTTCTCCCTCCAACTGCTACTGTACTATATTGTCTTTCGCCATCTCTTTCTATTGGTCTATCTTGTTTACAGGCGCTGCAGGCTCTGTTAGCGCTACACAATCTCACTCTCTCACTCACTCTCTATCTTTCTTACACACACACGCTGCAGTTTCTGCCAGCTCTACGCTCTCTCTCTCTCTCTCTCTCTCTCTCCCTCTCCCACACACACTCTCTACAACGTTTTGCCCCTACTCTACTGTAGATCCTTTAAGCGAAAACAACTCTACTGTATACAAATTAGTAAACTGCAGTCAGCTGGCTTAAACTCTCTCTCTCTCTCTCTCTCTCGCTCTACACACTCTCTCTCTCTGCTACACCTAACTGCTGCCATTAACCAACAACTAATTAAGTCTGTATTATACCACAACTTTGCTTGCTCACGCGCTCCAAAAAAAAAAAACAACAGCTCTTGCTCTCTCTCTCTCTCGCCTCTCGTTCTTGCTCTCTAGCTTTAGCTCTAGTCCAAAAACTCATGTAAAACGTAATATTAGTCTTAAAGTACATCTGCGTCTTGTAAGTACCACCACCACAACCACAACTACAACAACAACTGTACTTCGCTATAGTAGTCCCTAACGTACGTCTCTCCTCTCTCTCTCTCTATATATAAATATATATTCTACTTGCTCACACTATCGCCTACGCTCGTAAGATAGCTCGCCTTTGATCATCTGATCACTAGCTCGTTCGTTCGCTCGCTCGCTCACACTCGTACGCTCTCAACTGTAACTCTCAAACGTTACGCTCATGTCGTATCGCCTAACTCTTGTAAAAAATTTAAATAGTATTGCGCTACTATATATATAAATTACATATATATATATTATATTTACTCTCTTAAGTACTTAATCTACTAATGATGCGTTCTCTCACGTTGGTGGGCACTTTTTCAAGGCCAACCCTTAACTATTTTACACGCTTCCAACACAGCTACACACAGACAAATATATATTATATGCTATATAAAGCCAAGTATATATATTTAATATTATTAACAATATAACTTAACTATATATCAACTTTTAAGTAGTTGCTCTATTAGAGAGCGTCAGTTATATTATATGAAAGCTCTCTTGCTATCACACACAGACATAGACACACACACACACTCAACTCTCTCAAGGACATTTGTATAAAGCTAAGCACACACACACACACACACACATACATCCATACACACACTCACACACACACACACACTCACTTAAATAAGTACGGCTCTCTGTAGTACATGCTCGGGTGCAACTTGGCAGTGGCTCAGCAAACAGCTGTTTGTAAGCCTCTCACTGTGCTACTCTGCCTCTCTCTTTCTCTCTCTCTGTCTCTGACACCTTTGCTGCTGCTGCTGCTGCAGCTGCGCTCTTTGTAGCAATTATTTCCCTTTCACTTTTGCTATGTAACTGTTTTGAACATTTACAGCTGCGCAGCGTGCATATATTTGTCTCTTTCTAATACTCGCGCACAAATGTATGCTATGAAAATTTTTTTCTATAACAATTTAGCAGAAATAAAATTTAATAAAAACATAAAAAAAAATGTGCTTCATTTTCATTTATTTTGGTAAGTTGCTGTTCAAGTGAAGCATTAAATATAAACAATATAAATAATTATAAAATAATAATAATTATAGCTACTTTTAAACGCTTTAGTACTAGTTTATGCCAAAACAAAGAACGTTGCTCACTCTGTGTGCCAGCAGCACTTTCCGCCTCAGTCTCTTTTTATTATTATTATTTAGTACTTACTATATTTTTTAATATTAATTATATAAATTATTATTTACATTTGTACATTTATCATTTATCATATTCTTGCTCTACTCACTCAGCGCTCTACACATGCATATAACTATAGCCAAAGTACATATGAAAAATAATAATGCGTTACAGGTTCTTATTTCATTTATAAACAAAATTTTATTTACAACTTTTATTGCTTTAATTTAAAACACAAAAATGCTTTGCCTTTTGCTTTATTGCCTGCCTGCCTGCCTGCCTCCGTGCTTAGTACAGTTGCCGCCGCATGTTTAGCTGTGCGCGCTGTTGCCAATTTTCAGTCGCTTGCATGTACAGTGTGCTTTTTATTTTAAACTGGCTTTTGCTTTTGCTTTTGTTTTTTTATGTTAACTTTAATTACTGCATGTTCTTGTTTGTATATAGCATTTTATGTAGTTTTGTAGTCTTAGCTAACTGTGTACAGTGTATATAAGCCCACAATTAAACAATGACAGTTGGAAAATATATATTTGAAAGCATATGCAGCAGCTGCAGCGTCTAAGCAGCGTCTATACAATAATGCATGCCACCAACAAACATTGCTATAGACGCTGCAGCCGCTGCCTAGACGCAGCCTAAAGCAGAACAAACCACAATTTTTATGTAGCACTTTTACTGCCATCAATTTCATATGCATATATAACATTAAAAAAAAAAAATACAGCGAAATTAGTGACAAAATTTTGCCAAAAAAAATCAATTTAAAAAATTTCCACTACCTTAACTATGCATATTTTTTTTATTCTAGACGCGCGTGCAAATTTTTCAAATTCTAGCAAAAAATTTCAAAACTAGTAAAATTTCAAATCTGAACTGAACACATTTAAACTCTGTATAATGCTTTATATTACTACTATACTTTCTTTATATGCATATATGCGTATATATAAAAAAATAAACTTAATTTTTTTTATATATATAAATATATGCTTATTTTTTATAACATATTTTCTCCCAGTTCCCTACACACACACAAAAAATTATATAAATAAAAATTTGAAAGAAAAAACCATCACGTATTTTTCACTTTTTTAACTTTGCACTTTTAGTTTCATTTTCTAAAAAAAACCAAAAAAAAAATATATACAACGAATATCACA
Source organism: Chymomyza procnemis (assembly GCA_035046065.1). NCBI lineage: Eukaryota > Metazoa > Arthropoda > Insecta > Diptera > Drosophilidae > Chymomyza > Chymomyza procnemis. Next base: position 23,723,608 of record JAWNOJ010000021.1, read on the forward strand.
AAAAATTTAAGCTTATTTAAGTCATAAAAATACTTAAAAATATTTTAATATTTCGCTAACGCTGTAGCTATCTCTCTCACTCTGCCACCTAAATACCGCGCTATGGTACCTCTACCTACCTACCTATATATATATATATATATATGCCTTTCACTCTATCTCAGCCTTAAGCTTTGCCAAATCAATGCCCAATTAATAAAAAACTTATTTCTTTCACACGCTCTCTGCGCAGGACCACACAATATCATACGTTCCGCAGCTACCTCGCCAACCAGTTCTACCTCATCGCCGCCCTCACCGCCAACCGCGCTGACCTCACCCAATTCGCTAAATGGCAATCTGGCCAATGCAGTCTACAATTTGCATGCCTCACCACCGCGTCCTGGCAGCGTTAGCAGCGGCAGTGGCGGCGGCGGCAGCGGTGGCGGCGGCGGCAACAACAACAACAACAATAGCAGTCCCAATGGCAACGGCAATGGCGGCATCGGCTCCAACAGCCTCAACAGCACGGCATGCCTCAACAGCGTTAATCAATCTGCCTCCAATCTCAATGCAGCTGGCCAAAATGTTGCCAATGCAGCTGCTGCTGCAGCAGCCGCCGGCCTAACACAACAGCCACCGCTGCGTATGCCACCACCCACCAGCGGTGGCATTAACGAGCCACAGGAATGCCCCTATTGTCGACGCACCTTCTCCTGCTACTACTCGCTGAAACGGCATTTTCAAGACAAGCACGAACAATCCGATACGCTGTACGTCTGCGAGTTCTGTCACAGACGCTATCGCACCAAGAACTCGCTAACAACGCACAAGAGTCTGCAGCATCGCGGCTCCAGCGGCATGCTGAAGCGTCTGCTCAAGACGTCGGCCATTAAACATGGTCTTGTTGGACATCATGCGCATCCGCATCATCATACATTGTCGCATCAGCGCAGCAGCTTGTTTGATTTTACCAGCGAGCTAGGACAACCAGGCCCACCGGGCATACAATAGGATTTAAGATGGAATGCAATTTTTTAGAGAATGAAAACATGAGTATCTAAACGTGAAAAACATAAACAAAACGCACACTCACAAAAGATAACCAGCTACAAATACTTTGCCCATTGTTTTCTTGGTGCCAATGCAGGGGGTTGCGGTTGAACCACAAATGTTTCTGGCACTGCTTTGGGTCAGCTAGTTAGAAGAGCGTTTTGCCAGCCAGCCAGCCGGGCGTATACTTAATGTGCAAAAATTTGACAATATTTGAGGTTTTTTTTTAGAATTCCTTAATGAAATTTATCCCAGTTATGCTGAAATTTGACAAAGAAAAGCTTAAGCTTCTATAAATATGAATAATATAATTTAAATATTTTGAACCAAATTTAAATTAACTTTGAAACCTTTAAAAAAAGTAAACAATTCGCACAGAAATATTATCTACAATTGAAATCAAATGAAATAATTCAACACTCAAAAATTTCAAATTAAATTTTTGTTACCAATTTTGATATTTTTTATTTTACGCACAAAAAGTTTAAGTAATTTACAAATAAAACATTTTTATAAGTTAAAAACCAAATGAAATAATCCAACAAAACACAAAAAAAACTAAAACTAAATTTTGTACAGCAATTTTTATACAAAGCAAAGCTCTGATTTTGAAAAATAATTCTTTTTAAACTTATAACCAAATTAACGAAAAAAAAATTATTGTAAGATTTTTAAATTTAACTACAATCAGCACATAGGACAAAGCACTAAATTTAAAAATAATTATTTTTTCGCTTATATAAAAATTTAAGAAATTCTATAAACTATAAAAGTTCAAATTATTTATTATAAATTTACATATCAATAGTACCCAAAGTAAAGCTCTAATTTTCAAAATAATTTTTTCTAACTTCTTAAACATTTTGCTTAAAAATTCTCACATAATTTTTACAAGAGTAACATAAAAAGTTTTCGTTACAAATTAAAAAGAAAAATAAATAATAAAGTTTCTAACAATTTTTTTTTTACTGAAATTGACTACAAAAATAAATCATAAAAATTTATAATTAAAAAACAAACTTGAAATTATGTGAAAAACTGCAAATTTATTGTTTGGATTTCCAAAAGTTATATATCTTTAAAAAGATTTCGTTATAAATTCAAGTCAAAAATTTAAAATTAAACAAATAATTTAAGATAAATTTGTCTGAGCTCAAAAGTAAAGCTAACTTTTTATTCTGAATTGTAAAATTCAAATGAGAAAACAAGTTCATCTTTGCCACATGTCAGACTTGCACAAGCGGGCGTATACTTAATTTATGAAGTTTGCAGGCTAAACACCGATTTCGTTAAAAGTTAAAGTTGAAAATTCAAAACTAAACAACAAATTTGCAGTCAATCTTACAATTCAAAGTAATGACAAAACTAATTAATTTTTTCAACAAAATTTATCTGCACAAACAGGCGTATGCGGAATATGCAAAGTTACAAAAGCTAAGCTAAGAATTTTCAGCCAGTTGAAAAGAAATATAAATCACGCAAATAAACTGTGTTTAAATTTAAAAAAATGCAATCAAAAAATAACAATAAAAAACTACAACAAGCTTAAGTGAAACTTTTGTCAAATTTTAAAAAATATACATTATGTAAAATATGCTGCGCAACAGCCAAAACACAAGCTCTCTGCTATCCAGCAACCACAAGGTAGCTGCCAGAAACTGGCATGCAACCCCAGGCAAAAGCACAATTAGTTTTTAGACTCAGTTTTTTTTTTTAAAGAATAATTTTTTTTTATATTATTTGGTAATACGCTAATGTATATTTTATTTTAAGTCTAGCGCTGTAATTTGGCAACAACAATTTAAGTTAAACAACATAAATCAATGCTTTTTGCATTAAACATTTATTGGCTGCTTTGTGCGCTGCTCTCAACTTAGTTGAAGTTTTTGTTGCCAAAACAAAAATAATTTTGTGTTTTTGGCACAAATGCTTCATGTGCAATACCTCAAGAGAGCATATGGACGCACAAAGCACACAAGAAAAACAAAAAAAAATCTGTAAATAATTTCGATAAAAAATATTATTATTATATTAGTAAACTATTTGTGTATGCTTAGTTGTAAACATTTCTTTTAAATAATATTATTAAACACAAACAAAATAAAGGGAAGAGAACGAAGGACTAAAAAGCCAAGCACAGAGCAAAGCCAAACAGCTGAGCGCTTGGAGGCGTGGCAGCGGCAGGCGGCGTGCCAAAAAAGATAAAAAAGCGCGCTAAATAAACATAAATTAAATAAATAAATAATAAAAAGAAAGAGAAAAAAAACTAAACACGCACAATAAAGAGAACGTCACATATCACATTGCGTATACGCAATTTTTTTAAATCAAAGTGAAACGCGCGTAAAACGCGTGCAAAACGCGCCGCCTGCACAGCCCAGCGTTTTTAAACGCACGCCACTTGCTGAGCTCTTAAGAAAATTTCTGTTTTATTTAAACAATTTTTTTTTTTCTTAATGCTAATTTTATGTAGTTTTAGTTTTAATAAATAAAAAGCATGCATAAATTCTCTAAAAAATCAAATTCCAGCAAAATTGATGTAAAAACAAAACACAAAAAACAAAAAGCAAAAAGCAAATTGCAATTAAAATATATAAAATATTTTTTTTTTTGAGCAAAATTAAATTAATTGCGCTATATATAAGTCAAGCATATATATATATATATACATTTAAAACTATATATATAAAGCAAATTTTTATTGTATAAAACAAATACAAAAAAAAAACAAAATAATTTTAATGTTGCAAACAAACAAAATGGCGTCACAAGCTAACAAACAAACAAACAAAGTAAAAACATTATCAGGGATAAAATATCAAGTAGTAGCAAAGTCCTTTTTCTACATAAAATATATATATGTATACATATAAATAAAATTAAAGAAAAAAAAAAACAAAACTAAAACAAAAGTATATGACGAATAATTTAACAAATGCAAAACAAAACAAAAAACAAAACGCAAATCAATTTTTTTATATAGCTATTATATACAACTAAACAAAAAATAAAAAAAAACTTATTTTAACTAAGTACATAAAGAATACTGACATATACTTATACATAGTATATAACTTATATATATATATATGTATGCACGCCGCAAAATATTAAAAAAAAAACAATTTTTTTTAAAACAACAAAAAACCGAAAAGTAACTCAGTGATTTTTCACCAGCGAAGTACAAATGTTCTGAATTTTATAAACAAAAAACAAAACTAAAATAAAAACAAAAACAAAAATTAAAAGTTTTGAAAAATATTAATGAAATTATAAAAGCATTTTTTAAGCTTAACAAGTTTGGCCAGCAAAAGAAAGTAAAGAACATTGTTAAAAAAAAAAACAAAAAAAACAACTAAAGGTTTTTTTTAATTTTTTTTTTAAGCGCTACAAAATTGTATACAATTTACACTAAATATATAAAGTGCAGTACATAACATATACATATATATATACAAAAATAAAAATAAAAAAACAAAGGCAAACATGGCGGCAAAATATAAAAAAAATGCAAAACAAAATTCCAAATTGTTATTTGCACATATCCGTAAAATGTCTCAGGAATTTTTTAATTAAACTTAAAAAAAATACTTTAAGCTGCTCTAACAAACATTATATTATATATACCTATATATATATATATTTTTTTTTTTAATTAAAAAAACACAAAAGCAGCCAACTGCGCGCGCATTGCTTGTGCCATAGCAAGTTTAATTTCAATTAAAGAATAATTTTCAAAGTTAGCTCAGTTTAAAAAAAAATATAAATAAAAATCTATAATCCATCCTCAGCCTGAGCGCTGCTTTCAGTTTTGAAAAAAAAAATATATATATATTTAAAAATTAAAACAAAAAATGGCAAACAAAAAAATATGTAACACGATATACCTCTGTTGTGAGCGGTTTTTCTTTTATAGTTTTAATTAATTTATTTAACATTAAGGCGTGCACACTACGCCCACTCTCTTGCTTTGTCTAAATGTATTTATATATATATAATCTTATAACAAAAAAAATTTACACATATATATATAATTTTTTTTTTTATTAGTTTTTAGCATTTTGCGCATAAACAACAACATATTTCCTTAATATTTCGTTTAAAAAAAATACATGTAAACCTTTTTAAAAAAAATAATGCATTTTTTTAAAAACACAAAAAAAAAGCAAACAAAAAACCCGAAAAATAATGCAAAAAAAAACAAACTGTGATCTTTAAAAAGAAATCTTTGACAAAGTAACAAATGAAATGTTTTTTCTTTTTGTTTTGTTTTCTTTGTACAAAATTCTCGTTTTGGCTGTTCTCATTATTATTTTTTTTTATATAAATTATATTTAACAAATATATATTTTTTTAACTATACAAAATTTATGTTTAGATAAACTGCACAACTGTGAAAGCAAAGAAGCAAACTTTTGTATTATTTTTTGTGAAAACCTTTTTTTTAACTAGTTACATAATTAAATTTATTCAAAATTATATTGTTTGGCATGTTAAAATACAAAAAAAAGAAACTAAATAACAAAAACAAAAAAAATTTAAGCTGTTTTTTCTAAAAAAAAAATAAGCAAAGAAAAAAAGAAACTAACATTTTGGCGTTCTGGCTCAGGGATTTTGTTTGGATTTTTTCTTCGAATTCGGGGAAATTTGTAGCTTCAAAATGGTAACTTTGGCGCGCCGAAGTTTGAATACTCTTGCAGTGCTTCTAAGAAATTTGTTTTTAAGTATTTGCAACAGAATTTCACGAAAAAATGCAGTTGTAAAATTCTAAACTCTGACACTGAAAGAACAGAAAAGTTTTAAAAAAAAATACGCTCAAAACTACTCGAAAAATGCTTAACTTGGAAAATTTTTGAAGCATTAAAAAAACATTCGAAAAAATGCAGTTGAAACATGAACTAAAAACAGACTTTGAAAGAACTATTTTCATTGGAAAGATTTTGAAATATTTGCGCGAAAATTATGAAATGGGAACAGCTTTCGAAAAAAACAACTAGTCAGTTTTCAAAACTTTGCATAAACAGGAAATTTTTAAAAATGAACAAAAAAATAAAAATGAAGAAATAAAAAGGAAAAACTAACTTCACAAACAACTGTTGTTCAGAAAAAAAAACTCTGCAAGAAAAACTGCATTAAAAAAGAAAATTTTGAAAACTTTCATGAAATAAAGCAAGCTTCTTCGAAGTCTAGCCCAGTTGGTTGAGAAATTACTGAAGTTCAGAGTATTTAAAAAATTTTTAAAATTTGTGCAAGAAAAACTTAATTTAAAAATGAAAAATTTGACAACTTTCAAAGCAGTTTCCACAAAAACTAACTTCAGAAACAATTGTTGTTCAAAAAGCTAAAAAGTTTAAAAAAATGGCAAAAAAACTTAATTTAAAAATGAAAAAATTTGGAAATTTTCATAAGGTAAAGCTAGCTTCTTCAAAGTCCAGCTCAGCAGGTTCAGAGACTACTGTAGTTCAATAAATTTGAATATTTTAAAAAATCTCAGCGAGAAGAATTTTATTAAAAAAAAAATGCTTTGATAATTTAAAAAAAAAAATACTTTCCTTTCATATTTTGCCAGCTTAAGACTGCAAGAGTATAACAAAGTTCTATTTTGTCTTGAAAAAAAATCGTATTTCTTTGAAATAAACTTGTTGTCCCGTTGGGATTGCATATTTCTGGCGTTACGTTATTGTTTTTCTTTTAGCATTATTTCAACATATTTTTTATTTCTGCCGCCTCAACAAATGCAACAAATCGAAAACGTGCCAAAAGCGTATATATATATATAAAGTAATAATAAATTTTTATTATAAACTTTGATATATATATATATTAGCAACAAATGCAGTAATGCTCAGTTTAAAGTGGACCAAAATGGTTACTACAAAAAAGCGTACTTGCAACACTCAGGTTGTTAATTTTTAAGCCGACACACAAATTTATAACAAAAAAAAATCGCAAGCTATAAAATATATACAAAAACACAAAATGGCATAAAAAAAATAAATAAAAAGCAAACAAGTCATGCGAAAAATCATAAGAATTTTAACAATATTTATGTAGTAAATAGCTGTAAAACACACACACATATATATATATAAAATAATTATTATTGCATTTAACTTAGAAATATATATCTATGCCAATATATATTTATATATAAAAATATATAAAAAAAGCAAGCTGACAGAAAGCAGTTTATCATAGCAAGTTTGGATCACTGCATTTGAGAACATATAAAAAAAAAAAACTTAAAAATAAATATATATAAAAAAAATTAAGACAAAATTTAAAAACAAAACACAACAAAAAAAATGCAACGCATATCACAACAACAAAAAAATCAATTTGCATAAATCACAACAAACAAAAAAAAACATGCAGAGAAAAGTTTAAAAAATAATATAAAAAAAATTTTAGATAATTAAAAATTATTAGTCAAAATTATATACATATGTATTGTAAACAAAAACCAAATACATTTCGGAACTATGCTGTTTATTGATTTAATTTTTCGGTATTTAAAACAAAAATCTGTGATTTACTACAAAATTTAAATTTTAAAAATTAAATGTATAGCAAAAGATAAAAAATATATATAAAAAACAAAAAAAAATACCATTACAATGTTTATAAATAAAACAACATACACGCACACAAAAGTATAACTCGAAATTCTATCATGTACTTTTTTTTTTTTAATTTTAACTATTTAAAAAATAAAATTTTAAGAGTTAATTAAAAAACAAAACAAAAAAAATACAAATTGCATCAAAAGTTAAAATTGACAATTCGAATACATGTTGTTAAATGTTTTTATTATGCAGTTGCATTTTTTCAAGACTTTTGGCTAAATCTAACAAAAAAAAAAAAAACAAAAACAAAAAAAAACTTAAATAAAAATTAATAAAGTATACAGGCAGCCATAGAAGTTGAAAAGTAAGAGTATCCAAACTGTAGTTGCGATCAAAAGCAAAAAGTTATGCAAATAATGAATTTTTTGTAGTTTTTTTCTAGGCATAATTTAACTGTAATTTCGAACACTTAAAAAGTCCGAATTTATTAAGTAAACGAAAAAACAAGTAACACAAAACAAAAAAAAAAGTTTAAAAATAAACAACAAAAAAATATATATAAAAAAAATTAGCATAAAATTTGCACCTAATTTGAACAGTTGGCGCAACAAATACATTAATTACATTAAAAAAAAAAAAACAATTAATTGTAAATGTTTTTTTTTTTTAATTATTATTATTAATATTAATATAAATATTAACAACAAAACAACAAAAATCAAAGCATGCCCAGGCAAAAAACGTAGGCGCAGCAAAATGAAATTAAAAACAAAATGCATGTAAAAAAAAAAATTAAAGAGTATTTGAGGTCGTCATAGCAGCAGCACAGAGCAGAAAATAAATTCTTAGTAATTTATGCTTAAGTGTATGAACATTGCAAACAATATAATAATTAAATGAAAAACAAAATAAATGAAAACCCAAACAAATTGCAAAATGCAGGCAACAACAAATGGAGAAGCATATGGATGGATGATATATATATAATTACTTTAATTACATGTATACAGACAAAAATAAAAATTAAATAAAAATTTCAAACAAAAAAATCTAACAAAAATAAATGCATTTTTTTATTTTACTCAGAAAAGTTTTCAAATTGAAGCCCAGCACAGACGAGAACTCATACCGTGCATTACTTTGTGTAGTTCTGCTCAAAAAACTGGACCACTTGGCCCACTTGGCCCACTTCCGCTACTGTCCTGGAACTACCTGTGCGGCAGCCCATTGCCAACCTCGACAATTCCGAAAGCTAACACCAACAAAACTACATAGCGTGCCTTACCTGGTAGGCGTACTCTCTGCCGTCCGCTAGATCGACCGCCGTGATCACGGTTTGGCCCACTGGCACCTCTCCAGCGTCGCTATTTTCTCACTCTCCTCCGAGTGCATGTACACTGCGTACCCCAGTCGATCTTATTGTCTACAAACACACTGATTCACGGATTGACTGGCTCATCGACTTATATGTTGACTAATTGATCAGAGCCAATTCTCTGTTGACGGAGCCTCTGTTCACTGATCCTCTTGTCACTGATCTTCTGTTCACTTATGCTCTGTTCATTGATGCTCTTTTCACTGACTCTCTGTTCATTGATGATCCACTGATTGACTGGCTAATCAACTCTATTTACAGATCTTCTGTACACTCATCATCTGTCTGTTTCCTGATTCAGATTTGCCTGCCAGCCCGCCTTATATAGGCCTGATAATGACGCCACAACTGCACAAAATGAAGCCTCCCCAACAGAAACAAAACAGCTTGACGATGAACTCTTATTTAATAGGTTTTTCGCTTCACCCTGAAAGATTTTTTAATGCATCCATTTCGTCTGCACTTTAAAGAGTATTTTTTTACGTCTCTTTTTCTAACGAATTCATGTGCATATTCAAACTTAGGCGCCAAAGAGAGAACAGCTGTTGTCAGTGTTGCCACAGCTGCCAAATAAAGTAAAACTTTTTTGACATATTGGGGCAGCACTCTTTGCTTGATTGACCGTTACGCTTGCCGAAAACTTATGCTTGCTTAATATTTTGCGAAATTCTTGTTTTTTTTGTATGGAGTTTTGAATATTGCAGCTCTAAGAACTGAATTTGAACTTTTAGGTAGCTGTAGAATAGTCATGCATTACTTTATCGAACCCAATGTGTTTCGTTCTTCCGCCACTAAGTTTAATAACAAGTCATTATTTCTGTGCCTCAAAATGTGTAGTGATAGCGTGCTAGCCTCTAAATTCGATTCTAAGTGGTTCCATTCCGCCCTGCAGCAATGACCGCATAGTGAAGGAGAATACTTCATTAAACAGACATGGATACGGATAACATATGAACGGCACCACGTGCCACATCACACAACCGAATATAAACATATTACAAGCAAAATTTTAAGCATACATTATTTCAAATGATTTGAACCCTTTGGACTTTTTTTGGGAGAGTTACGCTAAATATAGCGTCTACGCTGACAATGCACAAACTGTTGAAAGAGTGTTCTCGTGCCACAAAGTCATCGCAAATTGTGTGTTTCAGATCTAGCACTGACAAAGCTAACAAAAAGACGCTATATTGTTTAAGTAAATCTTTATTTTTTAAAGTCACTGCCATTAGTAGATCTCTGTGTTATGCCAAAAATTATTTTAAAAGAGCTCTGCATGCTTTGCCTTTGCAGCAATCACGGCTTAGTCCAGTAGAATACCCTCTTTTATTTTATTTCTTAAGTATTTTAAGTCATAGTCAAGTTTTTTTTAACAGCTTCAGGCTTAATTTTACAAAAATCATTGCTTTTGCATGCTTAAAACTAAACATTAATTTTGATTAGCTTCTGTGTTGCATGCATATAGTTTATTTTATATTATTTAAAAAGTAATTTACAAACAAAAACACTAATATAATAATATTAATATAAAAAAAAAACATATTTACAACAATAGTTAAATATTTATATTTTTTATATTCAAATTCAAATATTTTGTAACGTCTTTTTTCTGTGTACACACTTAAAGTATCGATACCAAAATGCATTTAATTTGTAGGGTCACACTGATTTATAGTGGGCGTTCCACGATTCTTACAAAACAACAAATACACAAAACAAAGTAATTTTGTAGTTAATTTTTGTAAAGCCAAATTATCAAGCAATGCTTGCGTATAATTAATTAGTGAATTAAATAGTTTAGTTTTCATTTACACATTACACGCTCGTTCACACACACACACATACAGGCACACACACACTACCACAGCAATCTACGTTTAAGCAAAAAGATGACTCAAAATAAGCCCAAATTCCTGCCTCGCATTGATAGCCCAAGCGGCATTAGTTCACCATCATATGTCGCCACCGGTGATGGCAATCCTTTTGAAAGCAATGAAGAGGAAATCTTTAGGAAATGCAAAAAAGCGCTACGCATACCGAACGAGTGCAATGGTGACATAAGCCACTTGATGGTGTGCAAAAATTGGCTGGTTTGCCTGCTCAATACGCCGGATAAGACAACCATGTTGCGTTTTTTTCTGCCACGTGCCATACCTCCGGGCGGTAAATAGCTTCTAGTCTTTGTCTCTTACTGTCTGCATAAATTATGTGTGCTTGAGTTTTGCAGAAATTGCCTTGGAAAAGTATTTAACCGGCTCAGGTTATAAAATTACAAAAATCTTTCTGGATCCAACGGGTCATCATTTGATTATATCGTTAGTGCCCAAAACGCCGGGTATATCTGCAGATTTTTTGTATATACATGGTAATGGGCCCAAAGTGCGACGTATTGAAAAGTTTAAGGATCATGAAATCACCGCCGTTGCCTTTAATACCTATGAAGGTAATGAGTCCAGCACGGCAGCTATATTACTTGGCACAAGTCGCGGCTTAATATTCGAAACGGAATTGGGTCCAAATACTGATACCTATCGCAAACAGCTCTATGACCTGGGTCTGGGACGTAGCAAGTATCCCATAACCGGTTTGGAGCTGCTGCGTGTGCCTAATAGTAGTCGCTGGATAGTGGTTGCCACCACACATGACTGCATCTATACATTCCAAGAGACATTAAGATCCGAAGAACGCACGCTAGCGGCAATATTTGCCGGCTATGTTAATGGCACACATGAGCCACATTGTGAGGAACAAAAAACTGAACTCAACTATTCCCAGCTGCGTTTCTTTGCGCCGCCCAATAGCAAATATCCCAAACAATGGGCGTGGCTCTGTGGTGCAGGCATACGTGTAGGCGAGGTACGCTTTATAAGTCAACTTTTGGCACTTAAACTTAAATATTTGTTTTTGCAGCTTTCCATAGATGCAAAGAGTAGTGATACTTTGTTGGGCGACACCTTAATAAATCTGGATCTAGAGCAGTGCAAGCATTTATCTTTCGACGAGCGTCGCCTAAATGTGCCCAAAGCTTTTGTACTAACTGAATATCACGCTTTGCTACTCTATGCGGATCAGCTCAAGGCCATTTGTTTGCTCAATCAGGAGCTGGTCTATCAGGAACATTTTGATGAGCGCACCGCCAGCAGAATGGGCAAACTGCTGAATATTGAACGTGATGCCTTTACGGGCAATATTTATTTGTACACAGATAAAACGCTCTTTGAGATTAGAATAGCACGCGAGGAGCGCAATATATGGCGCATCTATTTGGAACGCGGGCAATACGAACTGGCCACTGCGCATGCTGCCGAAGTGCCGGAACATCTGCAGCTTGTGCTCACACAACGTGCGGACGCTGCCTTTAACGAAGGTGCCTATGAGGCAGCAGCCAACTACTATGCCGAAACGGAGAAAACGTTTGAGGAGGTGTGCCTGAAATTTATGGTGCTATCCGACAAGCGACCCATTATAAATTATGTGAAAAAACGTTTAAACCGACTGACCACCACGGCAAGTGCCAGCAACGAAATGGGTGCAGCGCAGCATGCAAATGCCGTAAAGGTGCTGGTCATATGGCTAATCGATCTCTATCTGATACAAATCAATTTGCCCGAACGTGATGAGAGCTGGCGTAAGGCTTGGCAGCAAGAATATGATGAGTTTATGCGCGAGCCCGCTGTGCTGACATGCACACGACGGGAAAGTGCTGCAGTGCAGGAGCTAATAGCACAGCATGCGGATAGACACAATTTGGCACAGTTTGCCATAAGCATAGGTGACTACGAGGAGGTCATAGCGCAATTGTTAAATGCCGAACGCTTTGCCGAGGCGCTGCAGACGCTACGTAAACAGCGTGATCTCGAGTTGTACTATAAATATGCGCCCATGTTGATGGAGCAGCTGCCGGAGCAGACGGTTGATGCGCTGATAGCACAACGCGGCAAACTGCAGGTGGAGAAGCTAGTGCCTGCATTGATTGTTATGGAAACGCGTGAGCAGCGTAAGCATATAATACGTTATTTGGAATTTGCCGTTTATAAGCTGGACACCGCCAACGATGCCATACACAATTTTCTGCTGCATCTGTATGCGCAATACGAGCCGGAGCTGTTGATGAAATATCTCGAGATACAAGGACGAGATGAGAGCCTCGTGCGCTATGACATACACTATGCGCTGCGCATTTGCACCGAATTCGATGTAAAAGTGGCCTGTGTCTTTTTACAATGCCTGCTCTGCATGTGGACATCGGCTGTAGATTTGGCGCTACAATTTGACATGAAGCTGGCCAAGGAGACAGCATGTAAGCCGCAAGATGAGGAAACGCAGCGTAAATTATGGCTAAGAATTGGTGGGATTCGGTGAGTTGACACAAAACTTTTGTATTAACAATTTGTGCTTTAAAGCTTACCATGACATCAAGGGTACCAACGATGTAAAGAAGGCGCTGAATCTCTTGAAAGAGTGCGAGCTACTGCGCATAGAGGATTTATTGCCATTTTTCTCCGACTTTGAGAAAATTGACAATTTCAAAGAGGCAATTTGTGATGCGCTCAAGGTAAGTTCTGTGCATGCGGAACATGCAGTGAAGTAGCAAATGACAGTATCATTTCATGGGAACTCAATCAGTGTAGGCTTGTTATGTGAAAAGTTTGTAAAACAATTGTAACCATTTACAAGTAAAATGCGTATTGGTGAATCCCCCTAATACACTCGTAACATTTAACTTACGTTAGTTGACCATTGCAGCCCGTTATCGCAATACAGCAAACCACACTAGTTCTTGGCAGACCACTCTGCTTTGCGCGCGCCTTTTTCGGTGGGTCATTTCAGTGGCAGACAGGTCCGCCTCTACCTGGCCATTCCCTCGAAGCTTTGGTGTTGGAGTGTCTTCGTTCAAACGAACGACATGGCCGAGCCAAC